>OX465295.1:312486723-313795473 GCA_949987735.1 Leucophora obtusa | reverse complement strand
AGCAGATAAAACTTTTTGTTTAAATTTATATTGTAAAATTATATAAAAAGGAGAAATCTTTTAAATATTAACAAGTTTTAAACACACACAATGAACAACACTTCATTTGGGGATTTTGTTGAAAACAAAAATCGAAATATAACAGGTTAAATCAATTAAAATGGAAAAAAGGAGAAAGGAAAATTTTGATTTTCTACTGTTTAAAATTTTGTTTTAAATTAAATTTAAATTTATACACACATACACAGTAGAGGTTTGTAGGGATACATCATTTAAATTATGTAGCAAAATTTGTAAATAGTTTTGTATTGAAAAATTACTGAAGTGTAGTCTAATGCAATAAACATATAAATAGATATGAATTTTGAAAATAGATAAATATGTATTATGCGCCTGGTAAATTTTAAATAAAAATTGTTTATTCGTACGATAGGGTTCTATGGATTAAGTTATATATTGTTCAAACGTATCGTATGATTAATTTATACTTATTAGGCCGGGTCGATTTGTGGGGAGGCAAAAAAATCGCCCATGGCTCAGGAATTCTAGGGATCAAAATAAGAAACTTTGCCGAAGGAACCATACCTCTAAAACGAATTCTACTACCCCCCAACTGTTCACTTTTGTCCCGTAGGGTCAAGTTTTGAAAAATCACACTTTGACCCATTTAGAGTGCCCCAATCGAGTCCAAATGTATGACCGACCCCCACTAACTTTGGAGGGCCGATCCACCCATGCCAGTGGCACACCCCCTGGAACTCCCCTGGGGGGTTCCCCATACAAACATTTTAAAAAATCACCATTTGTGGCACTTTATTTTATTATTTTTTATTTATTTTATTTATTTTTATTATTTTATTTATTTTTTCTCCTTAGAAATTTATTTAGTCAGAACATATGTAAATGAAAAAATTAATTTAACTTAGTAATAGAAAAGAAAAAATAAAAAATTACTGTTGGAAGTCTTTTTTGCTTTCAAGTCTGGGCAATTTCGCACGGCTCTCTAATGTCGTCGCCATAACAGCCTCTACATTTTCCGGTATAACTCGTTTGGAAACGCTAGCTAGCAATTGAACGTGTCGTTCTGTTTCTTGTATGTGTGATGGAATTTTTGGATCATTAAACGGTGGATCATCTTGATTTAAATATTCTTTCAAAGTATCGTATGGAATGCTTCGCGTGAATGGTGGTTCAAATACGTCATTTATGTCATTCATATTGATCATTTCCGTGTAACTTGTGCAATAAAAGTTTATATCTGGTTTTTTATAAGCTCTAAGTCCCGTTGGGTCGTCAACATCGGTTCGATAGCGTAGAATTATCTTGATAGCACAGTCGCGCTTTTCTTTGCTATCATCAAACTACATTGATAACAAGATATTTTCCGAATGCGCATAATATGAATTATCTGTAATTACTTTATTGACAATTTTGCGTAAACGAGGTTCTAGAAATCTTGACCAACTAATGAATTTGAAAAATAATCTACTACCGTACACGACAGAGCTGTAATACTTGATATTGAAGTACATTGGCATATAACATGTAATTATAAATTCAACCAGTATTCTTAAATTTGCATCTGGATTTTCCGTTGTCACATATAATCGTAATAGTCTAGCGGCCTTGGTGAGCCACCGAGAATGTACAATTTTCCCTGGTTTGATGTTTGCCAGATCCACTGAAACCACGCCGCTAGAAATTGCATGGGCCATGTCGTATAAGTACTTGGAATCGGTGGAAAATTCAATTTTTTCTGGAGCAGGGGGCATATTTTTCAACTCAATTTTCTGAAAGCCGTCCACCACCTAAAAATATATAAAAATAAAACAATTAAAAACGGTTGACAATTATAATAAATGAGTGATAGCAATAACTTACCGGAAGAGTTTCACAAGTTTCGATTTGACGGCTCAATTTTCCGGTTGCCGATCTTGGTCCAGTGGTTGATTTATCCAAAGCTTCAAACAAATGCCGAAACGGAAGTTCGTTGAAATGTAGAAGGCAAACGAACCAATGCAATGGTCTTTTTAACAGCAATTCGAATCGTCGTATAATTCCACCGTTTGGGCCAGTGTTTGTTGGCTCACCGTCAGTGCATATGCCAATTAATGCATCCAGTGATATATTTTTATCGTTGAAAAAATCATTTAATTTGGTTGTTTTGTATTCAGCGGTTTCATGTTCCAGTCTTACGTAACCAATCAATTCAGAATTCGGTTCTCTCAAAATAACAAGATGAGGTTCTTTTACCATTCTTGTATGATACTTCTCATCAATTGTATCTCTCGTTAAAGTATCATCTTTTCTGCCATCGAATGAAAATGCTAACAAATTGGTATCATCTAACCGTTTGCGAAGCACTTCTTGTCTGCATTTCTCTTTTTCTCGGCGAACTTTCGATTTATCCATGATGAGAGGTTTTCCATGGATATCTTTCATTTTAAAATCTTGGAAAAGAGCTGTTCCCATTGCTGATGCTACTTTATCAGGCACGCTAAATCTGTCACATACCAAGGCAAAGTTAAAACAATCGTATCTCTGTGTGTATTGTGAACTTGTGCTTATATCCAAATCTTCTTGAACCGGTGGCGGTGCGTATGTTGAATCATCGGGATCTTGGTATGTTGGCATTGATGACATAGACTTTGCTCCTTGCTCTTCAATTTCCATCGCAAATCCATCCATTGTTAGACTTCTCTGATTATGTTGATCGTGCATAAACTCTTTGAGGCGTTCGGGAACCAAACCGCATGCACATGGAGCTGCCTTCAAATCGCATTTACATGTTCCAATGAAAAAAATTGTTTCCAGAGATTTTACATACTCTGTAAATTGTTGGGGTTTGTTTCTTCTCTTGATTTGCTCTTGATATTTGTCAAGCAATCTATTCAATTTATTACATACACTTTTTTTCAGCATTATTTCCATACCAAGTTTTTCCCAAATTCCAATCAACTTATCTTGTACTTGAATAGTGAATGCTTTTTAGGACAACTTTTTTTGTTCGCTCAAGTAAAAATAATATCTCAAGATATCCAGATGGGTTGGTAAATTAAGATCAGTCAAATCAGTAGACACACCAAAAACAGTAACATCTTGCCTGGGTATATGACTCATTGGGTTTTCGATAGTTGTTGATGTTGTTATTGCTTCATCTTGCGGTGTAGAGGATGGTGGATTCATTGTAAACTTCTTGATTTGGAATGATTTTTTTTTAAATATTTTTTTATCTCAAATTAGCACTTCACACTTCGAGTTCTTCACAATGACTTAATGCATTCACAAAAACTGTTGCGTTATATATGGTCTAGGAGACGAGGTAATAAGAATGAAATGGTAATTTCAATTCTACCTGTAACCGATTTTGTTGTCACAACTGCCCATAAAGTACTTACATGTAAATTAAACGTTAATCTGACTACAAATTCTGTTAAGCAAGTGCGCCTTTTATCACTTCTGGAAAATCCTTTATGATAATTTTATGCTCAATTCTACCTGTAACCGATTTAGCTTAAGTAAGTTTACGACATGCAGCTGTGTCTTGTGGTGGCTTAAAAAACCCACACAACCTATTTTACGACCTGCAACAGAACGACACGTTCAATTGCTAGCTAGCGTTTCCAAACGAGTTATACCGGAAAATGTAGAGGCTGTTATGGCGACGACATTAGAGAGCCGTGCGAAATTGCCCAGACTTGAAAGCAAAAAAGACTTCAAACAGTAATTTTTTATTTTTTCTTTTCTATTACTAAGTTAAATTAATTTTTTCATTTACATATGTTCTGACTAAATAAATTTCTAAGGAAAAAAATAAATAAAATAATAAAAATAAATAAAATAAATAAAAAATAATAAAATAAAGTGCCAAAAATGGTGATTTTTTAAAATGTTTGTATGGGGAAACCCCCAAGGGAGTTCCAGGGGGTATGCCACTGGCATGGGTGGATCGGCCCTCTAAAGTTAGTGGGGGTCGGTCATACATTTGGACTCGATTGGGGCACTCTAAATGGGTCAAAGTGGGATTTTTCAAAACTTGACCCTACGGGAAAAAAGTCAACAGTTGGGGGTAGTAGAATTTGTTTTAGAGGTATGCTTCCTTCGGCAAAGTTTCTTATTTTGATCCCTAGAATACGATTTTCACTGAGCCATGGGCGATTATTAAATCGACCCGCCCTAGTACCCATACTTAGAAATGCGGCGACTAATCTAGGTATTTCAGAAATTCAGATTTTGTTTACTGACCACCATTGGTGAATCACATTTTCATGGAGCAACTCCACAAAAAACTGATAGGATATAAGTGTGATACACCAAAATGTTTGTATGAATAAGGCCTATTAGTGCCCATATTTAGAAATGCGGCGACTAATCTAGGTATTTCAGAAATTCAGATTTTGTTTACTGACCACCATTGGTGAATCACATTTTCATCTTGCAACTCCACAAAAAACTGATAGGATATAAGTGTGATACACCAAAATGTTTGTATGACTAAGGCCTATTAGTGCCCATATTTGGAAATGCGGCGACTAATCTAGGTATTTCAGAAATTCAGATTTTGTTTACTGACGACCATTGGTGAATCACATTTTCATGGAGCAACTCCACGAAAAACTGATAGGATATAAGTGTGATACACCAAAATGTTTGTATGAGTAAGGCCTATTAGTGCCCATATTTGGAAATGCGGCGACTAATCTAGGTATTTCAGAAATTCAGATTTTGTTTACTGACCACCATTGGTGAATCACATTTTCATGGAGCAACTTCACAAAAAACTGATAGGATATAAGTGTAATACACCAAAATGTTTATATGAGTAAGGCCTATTAGCACCCATACTTAGAAATGCGGCGACTGGTCTAGGTATTTCAGAAATTCAGATTTTGTTTACTGACCACCATTGGTGAATCACATTTTCATGGAGCAACTCCACAAAAAACTGATAGGATATAAGTGTGATACACCAAAATATTTATATGAGCAAGGCCTATTAGTACCCATACTTAGAAATGCGGCGACTGGTCTAGGTATTTCAGAAATTCAGATTTTGTTTACTGACCACAATTGGTGAATCACATTTTCATGGAGCAACTCCACAAAAAACTGATAGGATATAAGTGTGATACACCAAAATGTTTGTATGACTAAGGCCTATTAGTGCCCATATTTAGGAATTCGGCGACTAATCTAGGTATTTCAGAAATTCAGATTTTGTTTACTGACCACCATTGGTGAATCACATTTTCATGGAGCAACTCCACAAAAAACTGATAGGATATAAGTGTGATACACCAAAATGTTTGTATGACCAAGGCCTATTAGTGCCCATATTTGGAAATGCGGCGACTAATCTAGGTATTTCAGAAATTCAGATTTTGTTTACTGACCACCATTGGTGAATCACATTTTCATGGAGCAACTCCATGAAAAACTAATAGGATATAAGTGTGATACACCAAAATGTTTGTATGAGTAAGACCTATTAGTGCCCATATTTGGAAATGCGGCGACTAATCTAGGTATTTCAGAAATTCAGATTTTGTTTACTGACCACCATTGGTGAATCACATTTTCATGGAGCAACTCCACAAAAAACTGATAGGATATAAGTGTGATACACCAAAATGTTTGTATGACTAAGGCCTATTAGTGCCCATATTTGGAAATGCGGCGACTAATCTAGGTATTTCAGAAATTCAGATTTTGTTTACTGACCACCATTGGTGAATCACATTTTCATGGAGCAACTCCACGAAAAACTGATAGGATATAAGTGTGATACACCAAAATGTTTGTATGAGTAAGGCCTATTAGTGCCCATATTTGGAAATTCGGCGACTAATCTAGGTATTTCAGAAATTCAGATTTTGTTTACTGACCACCATTGGTGAAGCACATTTTCATGGAGCAACTCCACAACAAACTGATAGGATATAAGTGTGATACACCAAAATGTTTGTATGAGTAAGGCCTATTAGTGCCCATATTTAGAAATGCGGCGACTAATCTAGGTATTTCAGAAATTCAGATTTTGTTTACTGACCACCATTGGTGAATCACATTTTCATGGAGCAACTTCACAAAAAACTGATAGGATATAAATGTAATACACTAAAATGTTTATATGAGTAAGGCCTATTAGTGCCCATATTTGGAAATGCGGCGACTAATCTAGGTATTTCAGAAATTCAGATTTTGTTTACTGACCACCATTGGTGAATCACATTTTCATGGAGCAACTCCACAAAAAACTGATAGGATATAAGTGTGATACACCAAAATATTTATATGAGCAAGGCCTATTAGTACCCATACTTAGAAATGCGGCGACTGGTCTAGGTATTTCAGAAATTCAGATTTTGTTTACTGACCACCATTGGTGAATCACATTTTCATGGAGCAACTCCACAAAAAAACTGATAGGATATAAGTGTGATACACCAAAATGTTTGTATGACTAAGGCCTATTAGTGCCCATATTTAGAAATTCGGCGACTAATCTAGGTATTTCAGAAATTCAGATTTTGTTTACTGACCACCATTGGTGAATCACATTTTCATGGAGCAACTCCACAAAAAACTGATAGGATATAAGTGTGATACACCAAAATGTTTGTATGACCAAGGCCTATTAGTGCCCATATTTGGAAATGCGGCGACTAATCTAGGTATTTCAGAAATTCAGATTTTGTTTACTGACCACCATTGGTGAATCACATTTTCATGGAGCAACTCCACAAAAAACTGATAGGATATAAGTGTGATACACCAAAATGTTTGTATGAGTAAGGCCTATTAGTACCCATACTTAGAAATGCGGCGACTAGTCTAGGTATTTCAGAAATTCAGATTTTGTTTACTGACCACCATTGGTGAATCACATTTTCATGGAGCAACTCCACAAAAAACTGATAGGATATAAGTGTGATACACCAAAATATTTATATGAGCAAGGCCTATTAGCACCCATACTTAGTAATGCGGCCACTGGTCTAGGTATTTCAGAAATTCAGATTTTGTTTACTGACCACCATTGGTGAATCACATTTTCATGGAGCAACTCCACAAAAAACTGATAGGATATAAGTGTGATACACCAAAATGTTTGTATGACCAAGGCCTATTAGTGCCCATATTTGGAAATGCGGCGACTAATCTAGGTATTTCAGAAATTCAGATTTTGTTTACTGACCACCATTGGTGAATCACATTTTCATGGAGCAACTCCATGAAAAACTGATAGGATATAAGTGTGATACACCAAAATGTTTGTATGAGTAAGGCCTATTAGTGCCCATATTTGGAAATGCGGCGACTAATCTAGGTATTTCAGAAATTCAGATTTTGTTTACTGACCACCATTGGTGAATCACATTTTCATGGAGCAACTCCACAAAAAACTGATAGGATATAAGTGTGATACACCAAAATGTTTGTATGACTAAGGCCTATTAGTGCCCGTATTTGGAAATGCGGCGACTAATCTAGGTATTTCAGAAATTCAGATTTTGTTTACTGACCACCATTGGTGAATCACATTTTCATGGAGCAACTCCACGAAAAACTGATAGGATATAAGTGTGATACACCAAAATGTTTGTATGAGTAAGGCCTATTAGTGCCCATATTTAGAAATTCGGCGACTAATCTAGGTATTTCAGAAATTCAGATTTTGTTTACTGACCACCATTGGTGAAGCACATTTTCATGGAGCAACTCCACAACAAACTGATAGGATATAAGTGTGATACACCAAAATGTTTGTATGAGTAAGGCCTATTAGTGCCCATATTTAGAAATGCGGCGACTAATCTAGGTATTTCAGAAATTCAGATTTTGTTTACTGACCACCATTGGTGAATCACATTTTCATGGAGCAACTTCACAAAAAACTGATAGGATATAAATGTAATACACTAGAATGTTTATATGAGTAAGGCCTATTAGCACCCATACTTAGAAATGCGGCGACTGGTCTAGGTATTTCAGAAATTCAGATTTTGTTTACTGACCACCATTGGTGAATCACATTTTCATGGAGCAACTCCACAAAAAACTGATAGGATATAAGTGTGATACACCAAAATATTTATATGAGCAAGGCCTATTAGTACCCATACTTAGAAATGCGGCGACTGGTCTAGGTATTTCAGAAATTCAGATTTTGTTTACTGACCACCATTGGTGAATCACATTTTCATGGAGCAACTCCACAAAAAAACTGATAGGATATAAGTTTGATACACCAAAATGTTTGTATGAGTAAGGCCTATTAGTGCCCATATTTGGAAATGCGGCGACTAATCTAGGTATTTCAGAAATTCAGATTTTGTTTACTGACCACCATTGGTGAATCACATTTTCATGGAGCAACTCCACAAAAAACTGATAGGATATAAGTGTGATACACCAAAATGTTTGTATGAGTAAGGCCTATTAGTACCCATACTTAGAAATGCGGCGACTAGTCTAGGTATTTCAGAAATTCAGATTTTGTTTACTGACCACCATTGGTGAATCACATTTTCATGGAGCAACTCCACAAAAAACTGATAGGATATAAGTGTGATACACCAAAATGTTTGTATGAGCAAGGCCTATTAGTACCCATACTTAGCAATGCGGCGACTAGTCTAGGTATTTCAGAAATTCAGATTTTGTTTACTGACCACCATTGGTGAATCACATTTTCATGGAGCAACTCCACAAAAAACTGATAGGATATAAGTGTGATACACCAAAATGTTTGTATGACCAAGGCCTATTAGTGCCCATATTTGGAAATGCGGCGACTAATCTAGGTATTTCAGAAATTCAGATTTTGTTTACTGACCACCATTGGTGAATCACATTTTCATGGAGCAACTCCACAAAAAACTGATAGGATATAAGTGTGATACACCAAAATGTTTGTATGAGTAAGGCCTATTAGTACCCATACTTAGAAATGCGGCGACTAGTCTAGGTATTTCAGAAATTCAGATTTTGTTTACTGACCACCATTGGTGAATCACATTTTCATGGAGCAACTCCACAAAAAACTGATAGGATATAAGTGTGATACACCAAAATATTTATATGAGCAAGGCCTATTAGTACCCATACTTAGAAATGCGGCCACTGGTCTAGGTATTTCAGAAATTCAGATTTTGTTTACTGACCACCATTGGTGAATCACATTTTCATGGAGCAACTCCACAAAAAACTGATAGGATATAAGTGTGATACGCCAAAATATTTATATGAGTAAGGCCTATTAGTACCCATACTTAGAAATGCGGCGGCTGGTCTAGGTATTTCAGAAATTCAGATTTTGTTTACTGACCACCATTGGTGAATCACATTTTCATGGAGCAACTCCACAAAAAACTGATAGGATATAAGTGTGATACACCAAAATGTTTGTATGACCAAGGCCTATTAGCGCCCATATTTGGAAATGCGGCGACTAATCTAGGTATTTCAGAAATTCAGATTTTGTTTACTGACCACCATTGGTGAATCACATTTTCATGGAGCAACTCCACAAAAACTGATAGGATATAAGTGTGATACACCAAAATGTTTGTATGACCAAGGCCTATTAGTGCCCATATTTGGAAATGCGGCGACTAATCTAGGTATTTCAGAAATTCAGATTTTGTTTACTGACCACCATTGGTGAATCACATTTTCATGGAGCAACTCCACAAAAAACTGATAGGATATAAGTGTGATACACCAAAATGTTTGTATGACTAAGGCCTATTAGTGCCCATATTTAGAAATTCGGCGACTAATCTAGGTATTTCAGAAATTCAGATTTTGTTTACTGACCACCATTGGTGAATCACATTTTCATGGAGCAACTCCACAAAAAACTGATAGGATATAAGTGTGATACACCAAAATGTTTGTATGACCAAGGCCTATTAGTGCCCATATTTGGAAATGCGGCGACTAATCTAGGTATTTCAGAAATTCAGATTTTGTTTACTGACCACCATTGGTGAATCACATTTTCATGGAGCAACTCCACAAAAAACTGATAGGATATAAGTGTGATACACCAAAATGTTTGTATGAGTAAGGCCTATTAGTACCCATACTTAGAAATGCGGCGACTAGTCTAGGTATTTCAGAAATTCAGATTTTGTTTACTGACCACCATTGGTGAATCACATTTTCATGGAGCAACTCCACAAAAAACTGATAGGATATAAGTGTGATACACCAAAATGTTTGTATGAGTAAGGCCTATTAGTACCCATACTTAGAAATGCGGCGGCTGGTCTAGGTATTTCAGAAATTCAGATTTTGTTTACTGACCACCATTGGTGAATCACATTTTCATGGAGCAACTCCACAAAAAACTGATAGGATATAAGTGTGATACACCAAAATGTTTGTATGACCAAGGCCTATTAGCGCCCATATTTGGAAATGCGGCGACTAATCTAGGTATTTCAGAAATTCAGATTTTGTTTACTGACCACCATTGGTGAATCACATTTTCATGGAGCAACTCCACAAAAAACTGATAGGATATAAGTGTGATACACCAAAATGTTTGTATGAGTAAGGCCTATTAGTGCCCATATTTAGAAATTCTGCGACTAATCTAGGTATTTCAGAAATTCAGATTTTGTTTACTGACCACCATTGGTGAATCACATTTTCATGGAGCAACTCCACGAAAAACTGATAGGATATAAGTGTGATACACCAAAATGTTTGTATGAGTAAGGCCTATTAGTGCCCATATTTGGAAATGCGGCGACTAATCTAGGTATTTCAGAAATTCAGATTTTGTTTACTGACCACCATTGGTGAATCACATTTTCATGGAGCAACTCCACAAAAAACTGATAGGATATAAGTGTGATACACCAAAATGTTTGTATGACTAAGGCCTATTAGTGCCCATATTTGGAAATGCGGCGACTAATCTAGGTATTTCAGAAATTCAGATTTTGTTTACTGACCACCATTGGTGAATCACATTTTCATGGAGCAACTCCACGAAAAACTGATAGGATATAAGTGTGATACACCAAAATGTTTGTATGAGTAAGGCCTATTAGTGCCCATATTTGGAAATGCGGCGACTAATCTAGGTATTTCAGAAATTCAGATTTTGTTTACTGACCACCATTGGTGAATCACATTTTCATGGAGCAACTCCACAAAAAACTGATAGGATATAAGTGTGATACACCAAAATGTTTGTATGACTAAGGCCTATTAGTGCCCATATTTGGAAATGCGGCGACTAATCTAGGTATTTCAGAAATTCAGATTTTGTTTACTGACCACCATTGGTGAATCACATTTTCATGGAGCAACTCCACGAAAAACTGATAGGATATAAGTGTGATACACCAAAATGTTTGTATGAGTAAGGCCTATTAGTGCCCATATTTGGAAATGCGGCGACTAATCTAGGTATTTCAGAAATTCAGATTTTGTTTACTGACCACCATTGGTGAATCACATTTTCATGGAGCAACTCCACAAAAAACTGATAGGATATAAGTGTGATACACCAAAATGTTTGTATGACTAAGGCCTATTAGTGCCCATATTTGGAAATGCGGCGACTAATCTAGGTATTTCAGAAATTCAGATTTTGTTTACTGACCACCATTGGTGAATCACATTTTCATGGAGCAACTCCACGAAAAACTGATAGGATATAAGTGTGGTACACCAAAATGTTTGTATGAGTAAGGCCTATTAGTGCCCATATTTGGAAATGCGGCGACTAATCTAGGTATTTCAGAAATTCAGATTTTGTTTACTGACCACCATTGGTGAATCACATTTTCATGGAGCAACTCCACAAAAAACTGATAGGATATAAGTGTGATACACCAAAATGTTTGTATGACTAAGGCCTATTAGTGCCCATATTTGGAAATGCGGCGACTAATCTAGGTGTTTCAGAAATTCAGATTTTGTTTACTGACCACCATTGGTGAATCACATTTTCATGGAGCAACTCCACGAAAAACTGATAGGATATAAGTGTGATACACCAAAATATTTATATGAGCAAGGCCTATTAGTACCCATACTTAGAAATGCGGCGACTAATCTAGGTATTTCAGAAATTCAGATTTTGTTTACTGACCACCATTGGTGAATCACATTTTCATGGAGCAACTCCACAAAAAACTGATAGGATATAAGTGTGATACACCAAAATATTTATATGAGCAAGGCCTATTAGTACCCATACTTAGAAATGCGGCGACTAATCTAGGTATTTCAGAAATTCAGATTTTGTTTACTGACCACCATTGGTGAATCACATTTTCATGGAGCAACTCCACGAAAAACTGATAGGATATAAGTGTGATACACCAAAATGTTTGTATGAGTAAGGCCTATTAGTGCCCATATTTAGAAATTCGGCGACTAATCTAGGTATTTCAGAAATTCAGATTTTGTTTACTGACCACCATTGGTGAATCACATTTTCATGGAGCAACTCCACAAAAAACTGATAGGATATAAGTGTGATACACCAAAATGTTTGTATGACTAAGGCCTATTAGTGCCCATATTTGGAAATGCGGCGACTAATCTAGGTATTTCAGAAATTCAGATTTTGTTTACTGACCACCATTGGTGAATCACATTTTCATGGAGCAACTCCACGAAAAACTGATAGGATATAAGTGTGATACACCAAAATGTTTGTATGAGTAAGGCCTATTAGTGCCCATATTTAGAAATTCGGCGACTAATCTAGGTATTTCAGAAATTCAGATTTTGTTTACTGACCACCATTGGTGAAGCACATTTTCATGGAGCAACTCCACAACAAACTGATAGGATATAAGTGTGATACACCAAAATGTTTGTATGAGTAAGGCCTATTAGTGCCCATATTTAGAAATGCGGCGACTAATCTAGGTATTTCAGAAATTCAGATTTTGTTTACTGACCACCATTGGTGAATCACATTTTCATGGAGCAACTTCACAAAAAACTGATAGGATATAAATGTAATACACTAAAATGTTTATATGAGTAAGGCCTATTAGCACCCATACTTAGAAATGCGGCGGCTGGTCTAGGTATTTCAGAAATTCAGATTTTGTTTACTGACCACCATTGGTGAATCACATTTTCATGGAGCAACGCCACAAAAAACTGATAGGATATAAGTGTGATACACCAAAATATTTATATGAGCAAGGCCTATTAGTACCCATACTTAGAAATGCGGCGACTGGTCTAGGTATTTCAGAAATTCAGATTTTGTTTACTGACCACCATTGATGAATCACATTTTCATGGAGCAACTCCACAAAAAACTGATAGGATATAAGTGTGATACACCAAAATGTTTGTATGACTAAGGCCTATTAGTGCCCATATTTAGAAATTCGGCGACTAATCTAGGTATTTCAGAAATTCAGATTTTGTTTACTGACCACCATTGGTGAATCACATTTTCATGGAGCAACTCCACAAAAAACTGATAGGATATAAGTGTGATACACCAAAATGTTTGTATGACCAAGGCCTATTAGTGCCCATATTTGGAAATGCGGCGACTAATCTAGGTATTTCAGAAATTCAGATTTTGTTTACTGACCACCATTGGTGAATCACATTTTCATGGAGCAACTCCACAAAAAACTGATAGGATATAAGTGTGATACACCAAAATATTTATATGAGCAAGGCCTATTAGTACCCATACTTAGAAATGCGGCCACTGGTCTAGGTATTTGAGAAATTCAGATTTTGTTTACTGACCACCATTGGTGAATCACATTTTCATGGAGCAACTCCACAAAAAACTGATAGGATATAAGTGTGATACACCAAAATGTTTGTATGAGTAAGGCCTATTAGTGCCCATATTTAGAAATGCGGCGACTAATCTAGGTATTTCAGAAATTCAGATTTTGTTTACTGACCACCATTGGTGAATCACATTTTCATGGAGCAACTCCACAAAAAACTGATAGGATATAAGTGTGATACACCAAAACATTTGTATGAGTAAGGCCTATTAGTACCCATACTTAGAAATGCGGCGACTGGTCTAGGTATTTCAGAAATTCAGATTTTGTTTACTGACCACCATTGGTGAATCACATTTTCATGGAGCAACTCCACAAAAAACCGATAGGATATAAGTGTGATACACCAAAATGTTTGTATGAGTAAGGCCTATTAGTGCCCATATTTAGAAATGCGGCGACTAATCTAGGTATTTCAGAAATTCAGATTTTGTTTACTGAACACCATTGGTGAATCACATTTTCATGGAGCAACTCCACAAAAAACTGATAGGATATAAGTGTGATACACCAAAATGTTTGTATGAGTAAGGCCTATTAGTGCCCATATTTAGAAATGCGGCGACTAATCTAGGTATTTCAGAAATTCAGATTTTGTTTACTGACCACCATTGGTGAATCACATTTTCATGGAGCAACTCCACAAAAAACTGATAGGATATAAGTGTGATACACCAAAATGTTTGTATGAGTAAGGCCTATTAGTACCCATACTTAGAAATGCGGCCACTGGTCTAGGTATTTCAGAAATTCAGATTTTGTTTACTGACCACCATTGGTGAATCACATTTTCATGGAGCAACTCCACAAAAAACTGATAGGATATAAGTGTGATACACCAAAATGTTTGTATGAGCAAGGCCTATTAGTACCCATACTTAGCAATGCGGCGACTGGTCTAGGTATTTCAGAAATTCAGATTTTGTTTACTGACCACCATTGGTGAATCACATTTTCATGGAGCAACTCCACAAAAAACTGATAGGATATAAGTGTGATACACCAAAATGTTTGTATGAGTAAGGCCTATTAGTGCCCATATTTAGAAATTCGGCGACTAATCTAAGTATTTCAGAAATTCAAATTTTGTTTACTGACCACCATTGGTGAATCACATTTTCATGGAGCAACTCCACAAAAAACTGATAGGATATAAGTGTGATACACCAAAATGTTTGTATGAGTAAGGCCTATTAGTGCCCATATTTAGAAATTCGGCGACTAATCTAGGTATTTCAGAAATTCAGATTTTGTTTACTGACCACCATTGGTGAATCACATTTTCATGGAGCATTTCCACACAAAACTGATAGGATATAAGTGTGATACACCAAAATGTTTGTATGAGTAAGGCCTATTAGTACCCATACTTAGAAACGCGGCGACTGGTCTAGGTATTTCAGAAATTCAGATTTTGTTTACTGACCACCATTGGTGAATCACATTTTCATGGAGCAACTCCACAAAAAACTGATAGGATATAAGTGTGATACACCAAAATGTTTGTATGAGTAAGGCCTATTAGTGCCCATATTTGGAAATGCGGCGACTAATCTAGGTATTTCAGAAATTCAGATTTTGTTTACTGACCACCTTTGGTGAATCACATTTTCATGGAGCACCTCCACAAAAAACTGATAGGATATAAGTGTGATACACCAAAATGTTTGTATGAGTAAGGCCTATTAGTACCCATACTTAGAAATGCGGCGACTGGTCTAGGTATTTCAGAAATTCAGATTTTGTTTACTGACCACCATTGGTGAATCACATTTTCATAGAGCAACTCCACAAAAAACTGATAGGATATAAGTGTGATACACCAAAATGTTTGTATGAGTAAGGCCTATTAGTGCCCATATTTAGAAATTCGGCGACTAATCTAGGTATTTCAGAAATTCAGATTTTGTTTACTGACCACCATTGGTGAATCACATTTTCATGGAGCAACTCCACAAAAAACTGATAGGATATAAGTGTGATACACCAAAATGTTTGTATGAGTAAGGCCTATTAGTGCCCATATTTAGAAATTCGGCGACTAATCTAGGTATTTCAGAAATTCAGATTTTGTTTACTGACCACCATTGGTGAATCACATTTTCATGGAGCATTTCCACACAAAACTGATAGGATATAAGTGTGATACACCAAAATGTTTGTATGAGTAAGGCCTATTAGTACCCATATTTAGAAATGCGGCGACTGGTCTAGGTATTTCAGAAATTCAGATTTTGTTTACTGACCACCATTGGTGAATCACATTTTCATGGAGCAACTCCACAAAAAACTGATAGGATATAAGTGTGATACACCAAAATGTTTGTATGAGCAAGGCCTATTAGTGCCCATATTTAGAAATGCGGCGACTAGTCTAGGTATTTCAGAAATTCAGATTTTGTTTACTGACCACCATTGGTGAATCACATTTTCATGGAGCAACTCCACAAAAAACTGATAGGATATAAGTGTGATACACCAAAATGTTTGTATGAGTAAGGCCTATTAGTACCCATACTTAGAAATGCGGCGACTGGTCTAGGTATTTCAGAAATTCAGATTTTGTTTACTGACCACCATTGGTGAATCACATTTTCATGGAGCAACTCCACAAAAAACTGATAGGATATAAGTGTGATACACCAAAATATTTATATGAGTAAGGCCTATTAGTACCCATACTTAGAAATGCGGCGACTGGTCTAGGTATTTCAGAAATTCAGATTTTGTTTACTGACCACCATTGGTGAATCACATTTTCATGGAGCAACTCCACAAAAAACTGATAGGATATAAGTGTGATACACCAAAATATTTATATGAGTAAGGCCTATTAGTACCCATACTTAGAAATGCGGCGACTGGTCTAGGTATTTCAGAAATTCAGATTTTGTTTACTGACCACCATTGGTGAATCACATTTTCATGGAGCAACTCCACAAAAAACTGATAGGATATAAGTGTGATACACCAAAATGTTTGTATGAGCAAGGCCTATTAGTGCCCATATTTAGAAATGCGGCAACTAGTCTAGGTATTTCAGAAATTCAGATTTTGTTTACTGACCACCATTGGTGAATCACATTTTCATGGAGCAACTCCACAAAAAACTGATAGGATATAAGTGTGATACACCAAAATGTTTGTATGAGTAAGGCCTATTAGTACCCATACTTAGAAATGCGGCGACTGGTCTAGGTATTTCAGAAATTCAGATTTTGTTTACTGACCACCATTGGTGAATCACATTTTCATGGAGCAACTCCACAAAAAACTGATAGGATATAAGTGTGATACACCAAAATATTTATATGAGTAAGGCCTCTTAGTACCCATACTTAGAAATGCGGCGACTGGTCTAGGTATTTCAGAAATTCAGATTTTGTTTACTGACCACCATTGGTGAATCACATTTTCATGGAGCAACTCCACAAAAAACTGATAGGATATAAGTGTGATACACCAAAATGTTTGTATGAGTAAGGCCTATTAGTACCCATATTTAGAAATGCGGCGACTGGTCTAGGTATTTCAGAAATTCAGATTTTGTTTACTGACCACCATTGGTGAATCACATTTTCATGGAGCAACTCCACAAAAAACTGATAGGATATAAGTGTGATACACCAAAATGTTTGTATGAGTAAGGCCTATTAGTACCCATACTTAGAAATGCGGCGACTGGTCTAGGTATTTCAGAAATTCAGATTTTGTTTACTGACCACCATTGGTGAATCACATTTTCATGGAGCAACTCCACAAAAAACTGATAGGATATAAGTGTGATACACCAAAATATTTATATGAGTAAGGCCTATTAGTATCCATACTTAGAAATGCGGCGACTGGTCTAGGTATTTCAGAAATTCAGATTTTGTTTACTGACCACCATTGGTGAATCACATTTTCATGGAGCAACTCCACAAAAACCTGATAGGATATAAGTGTGATACACCAAAATGTTTGTATGAGTAAGGCCTATTAGCGCCCATATTTAGAAATGCGGCGACTAATCTAGGTATTTCAGAAATTCAGATTTTGTTTACTGACCACCATTGGTGAATCACATTTTCATGGAGCAACTCCACAAAAAACTGATAGGCTATAAGTGTGATACACCAAAATGTTTGTATGAGCAAGGCCTATTAGTGCCCATATTTAGAAATGCGGCGACTAATCTAGGTATTTCAGAAATTCAGATTTTGTTTACTGACCACCATTGGTGAATCACATTTTCATGGAGCAACTCCACAAAAAACTGATAGGATATAAGTGTGATACACTAAAATATTTGTATGAGTAAGGCCTATTAGTACCCATACTTAGAAATGCGGCGACTGGTCTAGGTATTTCAGAAATTCAGATTTTGTTTACTGACCACCATTGGTGAATCACATTTTCATGGAGCAACTCCACAAAAAACTGATAGGCTATAAGTGTGATACACCAAAATGTTTGTATGAGCAAGGCCTATTAGTGCCCATATTTAGAAATGCGGCGACTAATCTAGGTATTTCAGAAATTCAGATTTTGTTTACTGACCACCATTGGTGAATCACATTTTCATGGAGCAACTCCACAAAAAACTGATAGGCTATAAGTGTGATACACCAAAATGTTTGTATGAGCAAGGCCTATTAGTGCCCATATTTAGAAATGCGGCGACTAATCTAGGTATTTCAGAAATTCAGATTTTGTTTACTGACCACCATTGGTGAATCACATTTTCATGGAGCAACTCCACAAAAAACTGATAGGATATAAGTGTGATACACTAAAATATTTGTATGAGTAAGGCCTATTAGTACCCATACTTAGAAATGCGGCGACTGGTCTAGGTATTTCAGAAATTCAGATTTTGTTTACTGACCACCATTGGTGAATCACATTTTCATGGAGCAACTCCACAAAAAACTGATAGGCTATAAGTGTGATACACCAAAATGTTTGTATGAGCAAGGCCTATTAGTGCCCATATTTAGAAATGCGGCGACTAATCTAGGTATTTCAGAAATTCAGATTTTGTTTACTGACCACCATTGGTGAATCACATTTTCATGGAGCAACTCCACAAAAAACTGATAGGATATAAGTGTGATACACTAAAATATTTGTATGAGTAAGGCCTATTAGTACCCATACTTAGAAATGCGGCGACTGGTCTAGGTATTTCAGAAATTCAGATTTTGTTTACTGACCACCATTGGTGAATCACATTTTCATGGAGCAACTCCACAAAAAACTGATAGGCTATAAGTGTGATACACCAAAATGTTTGTATGAGCAAGGCCTATTAGTGCCCATATTTAGAAATGCGGCGACTAATCTAGGTATTTCAGAAATTCAGATTTTGTTTACTGACCACCATTGGTGAATCACATTTTCATGGAGCAACTCCACAAAAAACTGATAGGATATAAGTGTGATACACTAAAATATTTGTATGAGTAAGGCCTATTAGTACCCATACTTAGAAATGCGGCGACTGGTCTAGGTATTTCAGAAATTCAGATTTTGTTTACTGACCACCATTGGTGAATCACATTTTCATGGAGCAACTCCACAAAAAACTGATAGGATATAAGTGTGATACACCAAAATGTTTGTATGAGTAAGGCCTATTAGTGCCCATATTTAGAAATGCGGCGACTAATCTAGGTATTTCAGAAATTCAGATTTTGTTTACTGACCACCATTGGTGAATCACATTTTCATGGAGCAACTCCACAAAAAACTGATAGGATATAAGTGTGATACACCAAAATGTTTGTATGAGTAAGGCCTATTAGTACCCATATTTAGAAATGCGGCGACTGGTCTAGGTATTTCAGAAATTCAGATTTTGTTTACTGACCACCATTGGTGAATCACATTTTCATGGAGCAACTCCACAAAAAACTGATAGGATATAAGTGTGATACACCAAAATGTTTGTATGAGCAAGGCCTATTAGTACCCATATTTAGAAATGCGGCGACTAGTCTAGGTATTTCAGAAATTCAGATTTTGTTTACTGACCACCATTGGTGAATCACATTTTCATGGAGCAACTCCACAAAAAACTGATAGGATATAAGTGTGATACACCAAAATGTTTGTATGAGTAAGGCCTATTAGTGCCCATATTTAGAAATTCGGCGACTAATCTAGGTATTTCAGAAATTCAGATTTTGTTTACTGACCACCATTGGTGAATCACATTTTCATGGAGCATTTCCACACAAAACTGATAGGATATAAGTGTGATACACCAAAATGTTTGTATGAGTAAGGCCTATTAGTACCCATACTTAGAAATGCGGCGACTGGTCTAGGTATTTCAGAAATTCAGATTTTGTTTACTGACCACCATTGGTGAATCACATTTTCATGGAGCAACTCCACAAAAACCTGATAGGATATAAGTGTGATACACCAAAATGTTTGTATGAGTAAGGCCTATAAGCGCCCATATTTAGAAATGCGGCGACTGGTCTAGGTATTTCAGAAATTCAGATTTTGTTTACTGACCACCATTGGTGAATCACATTTTCATAGAGCAACTCCACAAAAAACTGATAGGATATAAGTGTGATACACCAAAATGTTTGTATGAGTAAGGCCTATTAGTGCCCATATTTGGAAATGCGGCGACTAATCTAGGTATTTCAGAAATTCAGATTTTGTTTACTGACCACCTTTGGTGAATCACATTTTCATGGAGCACCTCCACAAAAAACTGATAGGATATAAGTGTGATACACCAAAATGTTTGTATGAGTAAGGCCTATTAGTACCCATACTTAGAAATGCGGCGACTGGTCTAGGTATTTCAGAAATTCAGATTTTGTTTACTGACCACCATTGGTGAATCACATTTTCATAGAGCAACTCCACAAAAAACTGATAGGATATAAGTGTGATACACCAAAATGTTTGTATGAGTAAGGCCTATTAGTGCCCATATTTAGAAATTCGGCGACTAATCTAGGTATTTCAGAAATTCAGATTTTGTTTACTGACCACCATTGGTGAATCACATTTTCATGGAGCAACTCCACAAAAAACTGATAGGATATAAGTGTGATACACCAAAATGTTTGTATGAGTAAGGCCTATTAGTGCCCATATTTAGAAATTCGGCGACTAATCTAGGTATTTCAGAAATTCAGATTTTGTTTACTGACCACCATTGGTGAATCACATTTTCATGGAGCATTTCCACACAAAACTGATAGGATATAAGTGTGATACACCAAAATGTTTGTATGAGTAAGGCCTATTAGTACCCATATTTAGAAATGCGGCGACTGGTCTAGGTATTTCAGAAATTCAGATTTTGTTTACTGACCACCATTGGTGAATCACATTTTCATGGAGCAACTCCACAAAAAACTGATAGGATATAAGTGTGATACACCAAAATGTTTGTATGAGCAAGGCCTATTAGTGCCCATATTTAGAAATGCGGCGACTAGTCTAGGTATTTCAGAAATTCAGATTTTGTTTACTGACCACCATTGGTGAATCACATTTTCATGGAGCAACTCCACAAAAAACTGATAGGATATAAGTGTGATACACCAAAATGTTTGTATGAGTAAGGCCTATTAGTACCCATACTTAGAAATGCGGCGACTGGTCTAGGTATTTCAGAAATTCAGATTTTGTTTACTGACCACCATTGGTGAATCACATTTTCATGGAGCAACTCCACAAAAAACTGATAGGATATAAGTGTGATACACCAAAATATTTATATGAGTAAGGCCTATTAGTACCCATACTTACAAATGCGGCGACTGGTCTAGGTATTTTAGAAATTCAGATTTTGTTTACTGACCACCATTGGTGAATCACATTTTCATGGAGCAACTCCACAAAAAACTGATAGGATATAAGTGTGATACACCAAAATATTTATATGAGTAAGGCCTATTAGTACCCATACTTAGAAATGCGGCGACTGGTCTAGGTATTTCAGAAATTCAGATTTTGTTTACTGACCACCATTGGTGAATCACATTTTCATGGAGCAACTCCACAAAAAACTGATAGGATATAAGTGTGATACACCAAAATGTTTGTATGAGTAAGGCCTATTAGTACCCATACTTAGAAATGCGGCGACTGGTCTAGGTATTTCAGAAATTCAGATTTTGTTTACTGACCACCATTGGTGAATCACATTTTCATGGAGCAACTCCACAAAAAACTGATAGGATATAAGTGTGATACACCAAAATATTTATATGAGTAAGGCCTATTAGTACCCATACTTAGAAATGCGGCGACTGGTCTAGGTATTTCAGAAATTCAGATTTTGTTTACTGACCACCATTGGTGAATCACATTTTCATTGAGCAACTCCACAAAAAACTGATAGGATATAAGTGTGATACACCAAAATGTTTGTATGAGTAAGGCCTATTAGTACCCATACTTAGAAATGCGGCGACTGGTCTAGGTATTTCAGAAATTCAGATTTTGTTTACTGACCACCATTGGTGAATCACATTTTCATGGAGCAACTCCACAAAAAACTGATAGGATATAAGTGTGATACACCAAAATGTTTGTATGAGTAAGGCCTATTAGTACCCATACTTAGAAATGCGGCGACTGGTCTAGGTATTTCAGAAATTCAGATTTTGTTTACTGACCACCATTGGTGAATCACATTTTCATGGAGCAACTCCACAAAAAACTGATAGGATATAAGTGTGATACACCAAAATATTTATATGAGTAAGGCCTATTAGTATCCATACTTAGAAATGCGGCGACTGGTCTAGGTATTTCAGAAATTCAGATTTTGTTTACTGACCACCATTGGTGAATCACATTTTCATGGAGCAACTCCACAAAAACCTGATAGGATATAAGTGTGATACACCAAAATGTTTGTATGAGTAAGGCCTATTAGCGCCCATATTTAGAAATGCGGCGACTAATCTAGGTATTTCAGAAATTCAGATTTTGTTTACTGACCACCATTGGTGAATCACATTTTCATGGAGCAACTCCACAAAAAACTGATAGGATATAAGTGTGATACACTAAAATATTTGTATGAGTAAGGCCTATTAGTACCCATACTTAGAAATGCGGCGACTGGTCTAGGTATTTCAGAAATTCAGATTTTGTTTACTGACCACCATTGGTGAATCACATTTTCATGGAGCAACTCCACAAAAAACTGATAGGCTATAAGTGTGATACACCAAAATGTTTGTATGAGCAAGGCCTATTAGTGCCCATATTTAGAAATGCGGCGACTAATCTAGGTATTTCAGAAATTCAGATTTTGTTTACTGACCACCATTGGTGAATCACATTTTCATGGAGCAACTCCACAAAAAACTGATAGGATATAAGTGTGATACACTAAAATATTTGTATGAGTAAGGCCTATTAGTACCCATACTTAGAAATGCGGCGACTGGTCTAGGTATTTCAGAAATTCAGATTTTGTTTACTGACCACCATTGGTGAATCACATTTTCATGGAGCAACTCCACAAAAAACTGATAGGCTATAAGTGTGATACACCAAAATGTTTGTATGAGCAAGGCCTATTAGTGCCCATATTTAGAAATGCGGCGACTAATCTAGGTATTTCAGAAATTCAGATTTTGTTTACTGACCACCATTGGTGAATCACATTTTCATGGAGCAACTCCACAAAAAACTGATAGGATATAAGTGTGATACACTAAAATATTTGTATGAGTAAGGCCTATTAGTACCCATACTTAGAAATGCGGCGACTGGTCTAGGTATTTCAGAAATTCAGATTTTGTTTACTGACCACCATTGGTGAATCACATTTTCATGGAGCAACTCCACAAAAAACTGATAGGCTATAAGTGTGATACACCAAAATGTTTGTATGAGCAAGGCCTATTAGTGCCCATATTTAGAAATGCGGCGACTAATCTAGGTATTTCAGAAATTCAGATTTTGTTTACTGACCACCATTGGTGAATCACATTTTCATGGAGCAACTCCACAAAAAACTGATAGGATATAAGTGTGATACACCAAAATATTTATATGAGTAAGGCCTATTAGTATCCATACTTAGAAATGCGGCGACTGGTCTAGGTATTTCAGAAATTCAGATTTTGTTTACTGACCACCATTGGTGAATCACATTTTCATGGAGCAACTCCACAAAAACCTGATAGGATATAAGTGTGATACACCAAAATGTTTGTATGAGTAAGGCCTATTAGCGCCCATATTTAGAAATGCGGCGACTAATCTAGGTATTTCAGAAATTCAGATTTTGTTTACTGACCACCATTGGTGAATCACATTTTCATGGAGCAACTCCACAAAAAACTGATAGGATATAAGTGTGATACACTAAAATATTTGTATGAGTAAGGCCTATTAGTACCCATACTTAGAAATGCGGCGACTGGTCTAGGTATTTCAGAAATTCAGATTTTGTTTACTGACCACCATTGGTGAATCACATTTTCATGGAGCAACTCCACAAAAAACTGATAGGCTATAAGTGTGATACACCAAAATGTTTGTATGAGCAAGGCCTATTAGTGCCCATATTTAGAAATGCGGCGACTAATCTAGGTATTTCAGAAATTCAGATTTTGTTTACTGACCACCATTGGTGAATCACATTTTCATGGAGCAACTCCACAAAAAACTGATAGGATATAAGTGTGATACACTAAAATATTTGTATGAGTAAGGCCTATTAGTACCCATACTTAGAAATGCGGCGACTGGTCTAGGTATTTCAGAAATTCAGATTTTGTTTACTGACCACCATTGGTGAATCACATTTTCATGGAGCAACTCCACAAAAAACTGATAGGATATAAGTGTGATACACCAAAATGTTTGTATGAGTAAGGCCTATTAGTACCCATACTTAGAAATGCGGCGACTGGTCTAGGTATTTCAGAAATTCAGATTTTGTTTACTGACCACCATTGGTGAATCACATTTTCATGGAGCAACTCCACAAAAAACTGATAGGATATAAGTGTGATACACCAAAATATTTATATGAGTAAGGCCTATTAGTACCCATACTTAGAAATGCGGCGACTGGTCTAGGTATTTCAGAAATTCAGATTTTGTTTACTGACCACCATTGGTGAATCACATTTTCATGGAGCAACTCCACAAAAAACTGATAGGATATAAGTGTGATACACCAAAATATTTATATGAGTAAGGCCTATTAGTATCCATACTTAGAAATGCGGCGACTGGTCTAGGTATTTCAGAAATTCAGATTTTGTTTACTGACCACCATTGGTGAATCACATTTTCATGGAGCAACTCCACAAAAACCTGATAGGATATAAGTGTGATACACCAAAATGTTTGTATGCGTAAGGCCTATTAGCGCCCATATTTAGAAATGCGGTGACTAATCTAGGTATTTCAGAAATTCAGATTTTGTTTACTGACCACCATTGGTGAATCACATTTTCATGGAGCAACTCCACAAAAAACTGATAGGCTATAAGTGTGATACACCAAAATGTTTGTATGAGCAAGGCCTATTAGTGCCCATATTTAGAAATGCGGCGACTAATCTAGGTATTTCAGAAATTCAGATTTTGTTTACTGACCACCATTGGTGAATCACATTTTCATGGAGCAACTCCACAAAAAACTGATAGGATATAAGTGTGATACACTAAAATATTTGTATGAGTAAGGCCTATTAGTACCCATACTTAGAAATGCGGCGACTGGTCTAGGTATTTCAGAAATTCAGATTTTGTTTACTGACCACCATTGGTGAATCACATTTTCATGGAGCAACTCCACAAAAAACTGATAGGCTATAAGTGTGATACACCAAAATGTTTGTATGAGCAAGGCCTATTAGTGCCCATATTTAGAAATGCGGCGACTAATCTAGGTATTTCAGAAATTCAGATTTTGTTTACTGACCACCATTGGTGAATCACATTTTCATGGAGCAACTCCACAAAAAACTGATAGGATATAAGTGTGATACACTAAAATATTTGTATGAGTAAGGCCTATTAGTACCCATACTTAGAAATGCGGCGACTGGTCTAGGTATTTCAGAAATTCAGATTTTGTTTACTGACCACCATTGGTGAATCACATTTTCATGGAGCAACTCCACAAAAAACTGATAGGCTATAAGTGTGATACACCAAAATGTTTGTATGAGCAAGGCCTATTAGTGCCCATATTTAGAAATGCGGCGACTAATCTAGGTATTTCAGAAATTCAGATTTTGTTTACTGACCACCATTGGTGAATCACATTTTCATGGAGCAACTCCACAAAAAACTGATAGGATATAAGTGTGATACACTAAAATATTTGTATGAGTAAGGCCTATTAGTACCCATACTTAGAAATGCGGCGACTGGTCTAGGTATTTCAGAAATTCAGATTTTGTTTACTGACCACCATTGGTGAATCACATTTTCATGGAGCAACTCCACAAAAAACTGATAGGATATAAGTGTGATACACCAAAATGTTTGTATGAGTAAGGCCTATTAGTACCCATACTTAGAAATGCGGCGACTGGTCTAGGTATTTCAGAAATTCAGATTTTGTTTACTGACCACCATTGGTGAATCACATTTTCATGGAGCAACTCCACAAAAAACTGATAGGATATAAGTGTGATACACCAAAATATTTATATGAGTAAGGCCTATTAGTACCCATACTTAGAAATGCGGCGACTGGTCTAGGTATTTCAGAAATTCAGATTTTGTTTACTGACCACCATTGGTGAATCACATTTTCATGGAGCAACTCCACAAAAAACTGATAGGATATAAGTGTGATACACCAAAATGTTTGTATGAGTAAGGCCTATTAGCACCCATATTTAGAAATGCGGCGACTGGTCTAGGTATTTCAGAAATTCAGATTTTGTTTACTGACCACCATTGGTGAATCACATTTTCATGGAGCAACTCCACAAAAAACTGATAGGATATAAGTGTGATACACCAAAATGTTTGTATGAGTAAGGCCTATTAGTACCCATACTTAGAAATGAGGCGACTGGTCTAGGTATTTCAGAAATTCAGATTTTGTTTACTGACCACCATTGGTGAATCACATTTTCATGGAGCAACTCCACAAAAAACTGATAGGATATAAGTGTGATACACCAAAATGTTTGTATGAGTAAGGCCTATTAATACCCATACTTAGAAATGCGGCGACTGGTCTAGGTATTTCAGAAATTCAGATTTTGTTTACTGACCACCATTGGTGAATCACATTTTCATGGAGCAACTCCACAAAAAACTGATAGGATATAAGTGTGATACACCAAAATATTTATATGAGTAAGGCCTATTAGTATCCATACTTAGAAATGCGGCGACTGGTCTAGGTATTTCAGAAATTCAGATTTTGTTTACTGACCACCATTGGTGAATCACATTTTCATGGAGCAACTCCACAAAAACCTGATAGGATATTAGTGTGATACACCAAAATGTTTGTATGAGTAAGGCCTATTAGCGCCCATATTTAGAAATGCGGCGACTAATCTAGGTATTTCAGAAATTCAGATTTTGTTTACTGACCACCATTGGTGAATCACATTTTCATGGAGCAACTCCACAAAAAACTGATAGGCTATAAGTGTGATACACCAAAATGTTTGTATGAGCAAGGCCTATTAGTGCCCATATTTAGAAATGCGGCGACTAATCTAGGTATTTCAGAAATTCAGATTTTGTTTACTGACCACCATTGGTGAATCACATTTTCATGGAGCAACTCCACAAAAAACTGATAGGATATAAGTGTGATACACTAAAATATTTGTATGAGTAAGGCCTATTAGTACCCATACTTAGAAATGCGGCGACTGGTCTAGGTATTTCAGAAATTCAGATTTTGTTTACTGACCACCATTGGTGAATCACATTTTCATGGAGCAACTCCACAAAAAACTGATAGGCTATAAGTGTGATACACCAAAATGTTTGTATGAGCAAGGCCTATTAGTGCCCATATTTAGAAATGCGGCGACTAATCTAGGTATTTCAGAAATTCAGATTTTGTTTACTGACCACCATTGGTGAATCACATTTTCATGGAGCAACTCCACAAAAAACTGATAGGATATAAGTGTGATACACTAAAATATTTGTATGAGTAAGGCCTATTAGTACCCATACTTAGAAATGCGGCGACTGGTCTAGGTATTTCAGAAATTCAGATTTTGTTTACTGACCACCATTGGTGAATCACATTTTCATGGAGCAACTCCACAAAAAACTGATAGGCTATAAGTGTGATACACCAAAATGTTTGTATGAGCAAGGCCTATTAGTGCCCATATTTAGAAATGCGGCAACTAATCTAGGTATTTCAGAAATTCAGATTTTGTTTACTGACCACCATTGGTGAATCACATTTTCATGGAGCAACTCCACAAAAAACTGATAGGATATAAGTGTGATACACTAAAATATTTGTATGAGTAAGGCCTATTAGTACCCATACTTAGAAATGCGGCGACTGGTCTAGGTATTTCAGAAATTCAGATTTTGTTTACTGACCACCATTGGTGAATCACATTTTCATGGAGCAACTCCACAAAAAACTGATAGGCTATAAGTGTGATACACCAAAATGTTTGTATGAGCAAGGCCTATTAGTGCCCATATTTAGAAATGCGGCGACTAATCTAGGTATTTCAGAAATTCAGATTTTGTTTACTGACCACCATTGGTGAATCACATTTTCATGGAGCAACTCCACAAAAAACTGATAGGATATAAGTGTGATACACTAAAATATTTGTATGAGTAAGGCCTATTAGTACCCATACTTAGAAATGCGGCGACTGGTCTAGGTATTTCAGAAATTCAGATTTTGTTTACTGACCACCATTGGTGAATCACATTTTCATGGAGCAACTCCACAAAAAACTGATAGGCTATAAGTGTGATACACCAAAATGTTTGTATGAGCAAGGCCTATTAGTGCCCATATTTAGAAATGCGGCGACTGGTCTAGGTATTTCAGAAATTCAGATTTTGTTTACTGACCACCATTGGTGAATCACATTTTCATGGAGCAACTCCACAAAAAACTGATAGGATATAAGTGTGATACACCAAAATGTTTGTATGAGTAAGGCCTATTAGTGCCCATATTTAGAAATTCGGCGACTAGTCTAGGTATTTCAGAAATTCAGATTTTGTTTACTGACCACCTTAGGTGAATCACATTTTCATGGAGCACCTCCACAAAAAACTGATAGGATATAAGTGTGATACACCAAAATGTTTGTATGAGTAAGGCCTATTAGCACCCATACTTAGAAACGCGGCGACTGGTCTAGGTATTTCAGAAATTCAGATTTTGTTTACTGACCACCATTGGTGAATCACATTTTCATGGAGCAACTCCACACAAAACTGATAGGATATAAGTGTGATACACAAAAATGTTTGTATGAGTAAGGCCTATTAGTACCCATATTTAGAAATGCGGCGACTGGTCTAGGTATTTCAGAAATTCAGATTTTGTTTACTGACCACCATTGGTGAATCACATTTTCATGGAGCAACTCCACAAAAAACTGATAGGATATAAGTGTGATACACCAAAATGTTTGTATGAGCAAGGCCTATTAGTGCCCATATTTAGAAATGCGGCGACTAATCTAGGTATTTCAGAAATTCAGATTTTGTTTACTGACCACCATTGGTGAATCACATTTTCATGGAGCAACTCCACAAAAAACTGATAGGATATAAGTGTGATACACCAAAATATTTATATGAGTAAGGCCTATTAGTACCCATACTTAGAAATGCGGCGACTGGTCTAGGTATTTCAGAAATTCAGATTTTGTTTACTGACCACCATTGGTGAATCACATTTTCATGGAGCAACTCCACAAAAAACTGATAGGATATAAGT
The DNA here is from genome assembly GCA_949987735.1 of Leucophora obtusa. NCBI lineage: Eukaryota > Metazoa > Arthropoda > Insecta > Diptera > Anthomyiidae > Leucophora > Leucophora obtusa. The sequence continues at coordinate 313,765,747 of OX465295.1, read as the reverse complement.
GTGATACACCAAAATGTTTGTATGAGTAAGGCCTATTAGTACCCATACTTAGAAACGCGGCGACTGGTCTAGGTATTTCAGAAATTCAGATTTTGTTTACTGACCACCATTGGTGAATCACATTTTCATGGAGCAACTCCACAAAAAACTGATAGGATATAAGTGTGATACACCAAAATGTTTGTATGAGCAAGGCCTATTAGTGCCCATATTTAGAAATGCGGCGACTAATCTAGGTATTTCAGAAATTCAGATTTTGTTTACTGACCACCATTGGTGAATCACATTTTCATGGAGCAACTCCACACAAAACTGATAGGATATAAGTGTGATACACCAAAATGTTTGTATGAGTAAGGCCTATTAGTACCCATACTTAGAAACGCGGCGACTGGTCTAGGTATTTCAGAAATTCAGATTTTGTTTACTGACCACCATTGGTGAATCTCATTTTCATGGAGCAACTCCACAAAAAACTGATCGGATATAAGTGTGATACACCAAAATGTTTGTATGAGTAAGGCCTATTAGTACCCATACTTAGAAACGCGGCGACTGGTCTAGGTATTTCAGAAATTCAGATTTTGTTTACTGACCACCATTGGTGAATCACATTTTCATGGAGCAACTCCACAAAAAACTGATAGGATATAAGTGTGATACACCAAAATGTTTGTATGAGTAAGGCCTATTAGTACCCATATTTAGAAATGCGGCGACTGGTCTAGGTATTTCAGAAATTCAGATTTTGTTTACTGACCACCATTGGTGAATCACATTTTCATGGAGCAACTCCACAAAAAACTGATAGGATATAAGTGTGATACACCAAAATGTTTGTATGAGCAAGGCCTATTAGTGCCCATATTTAGAAATGCGGCGACTAATCTAGGTATTTCAGAAATTCAGATTTTGTTTACTGACCACCATTGGTGAATCACATTTTCATGGAGCAACTCCACACAAAACTGATAGGATATAAGTGTGATACACCAAAATGTTTGTATGAGTAAGGCCTATTAGTACCCATACTTAGAAACGCGGCGACTGGTCTAGGTATTTCAGAAATTCAGATTTTGTTTACTGACCACCATTGGTGAATCTCATTTTCATGGAGCAACTCCACAAAAAACTGATAGGATATAAGTGTGATACACCAAAATGTTTGTATGAGTAAGGCCTATTAGTACCCATACTTAGAAACGCGGCGACTGGTCTAGGTATTTCAGAAATTCAGATTTTGTTTACTGACCACCATTGGTGAATCACATTTTCATGGAGCAACTCCACACAAAACTGATAGGATATAAGTGTGATACACCAAAATGTTTGTATGAGTAAGGCCTATTAGTACCCATATTTAGAAATGCGGCGACTGGTCTAGGTATTTCAGAAATTCAGATTTTGTTTACTGACCACCATTGGTGAATCACATTTTCATGGAGCAACTCCACAAAAAACTGATAGGATATAAGTGTGATACACCAAAATGTTTGTATGAGCAAGGCCTATTAGTACCCATATTTAGAAATGCGGCGGCTAATCTAGGTATTTCAGAAATTCAGATTTTGTTTACTGACCACCATTGGTGAATCACATTTTCATGGAGCAACTCCACAAAAAACTGATAGGATACAAGTGTGATACACCAAAATGTTTGTATGAGTAAGGCCTATTAGTGCCCATATTTGGAAATGCGGCGACTAATCTAGGTATTTCAGAAATTCAGATTTTGTTTACTGACCACCATTGGTGAATCACATTTTCATGGAGCAACTCCACAAAAAACTGATAGGATATAAGTGTGATACACCAAAATGTTTGTATGAGCAAGGCCTATTAGTACCCATATTTAGAAATGCGGCGGCTAATCTAGGTATTTCAGAAATTCAGATTTTGTTTACTGACCACCATTGGTGAATCACATTTTCATGGAGCAACTCCACAAAAAACTGATAGGATATAAGTGTGATACACCAAAATGTTTGTATGAGTAAGGCCTATTAGCACCCATACTTAGAAACGCGGCGACTGGTCTAGGTATTTCAGAAATTCAGATTTTGTTTACTGACCACCATTGGTGAATCACATTTTCATGGAGCACCTCCACAAGAAACTGATAGGATATAAGTGTGATACACCAAAATGTTTGTATGAGTAAGGCCTATTAGTGCCCATATTTAGAAATGCGGCGACTAATCTAGGTATTTCAGAAATTCAGATTTTGTTTACTGACCACCATTGGTGAATCACATTTTCATGGAGCAACTCCACAAAAAACTGATAGGATATAAGTGTGATACACCAAAATGTTTGTATAAGTAAGGCCTATTAGTGCCCATATTAAGAAATGCGGCGACTAATCTAGGTATTTCAGAAATTCAGATTTTGTTTACTGACCACCATTGGTGAATCACATTTTCATGGAGCAACTCCACAAAAAACTGATAGGATATAAGTGTGATACACCAAAATGTTTGTATGAGTAAGGCCTATTAGTGCCCATATTAAGAAATGCGGCGACTAATCTAGGTATTTCAGAAATTCAGATTTTGTTTACTGACCACCATTGGTGAATCACATTTTCATGGAGCAACTCCACAAAAAACTGATAGGATATAAGTGTGATACACCAAAATGTTTGTATGAGTAGGGCCTATTAGTGCCCATATTTAGAAATGCGGCGACTAATCTAGGTATTTCAGAAATTCAGATTTTGTTTACTGACCACCATTGGTGAATCACATTTTCATGGAGCAACTCCACAAAAAACTGATAGGATATAAGTGTGATACACCAAAATGTTTGTATGAGTAAGGCCTATTAGTGCCCATATTAAGAAATGCGGCGACTAATCTAGGTATTTCAGAAATTCAGATTTTGTTTACTGACCACCATTGGTGAATCACATTTTCATGGAGCAACTCCACAAAAAACTGATAGGATATAAGTGTGATACACCAAAATGTTTGTATGAGTAGGGCCTATTAGTGCCCATATTTAGAAATGCAGCGACTAATCTAGGTATTTCAGAAATTCAGATTTTGTTTACTGACCACCATTGGTGAATCACATTTTCATGGAGCAACTCCACAAAAAACTGATAGGATATAAGTGTGATACACCAAAATGTTTGTATGAGTAGGGCCTATTAGCACCCATACTTAGAAACGCGGCGACTGGTCTAGGTATTTCAGAAATTCAGATTTTGTTTACTGACCACCATTGGTGAATCACATTTTCATGGAGCAACTCCACAAAAAACTGACAGGATATAAGTGTGATACACCAAAATGTTTGTATGAGTAAGGCCTATTAGTACCCATACTTAGAAACGCGGCGAGTGGTCTAGGTATTTCAGAAATTCAGATTTTGTTTACTGACCACCATTGGTGAATCACATTTTCATGGAGCAACTCCACAAAAAACTGATAGGATATAAGTGTGATACACCAAAATGTTTGTATGAGCAAGGCCTATTAGTACCCATATTTAGAAATGCGGCGGCTAATCTAGGTATTTCAGAAATTCAGATTTTGTTTACTGACCACCATTGGTGAATCACATTTTCATGGAGCAACTCCACAAAAAACTGATAGGATATAAGTGTGATACACCAAAATGTTTGTATGAGTAAGGCCTATTAGTACCCATACTTAGAAACGCGGCGAGTGGTCTAGGTATTTCAGAAATTCAGATTTTGTTTACTGACCACCATTGGTGAATCACATTTTCATGGAGCAACTCCACAAAAAACTGATAGGATATAAGTGTGATACACCAAAATGTTTGTATGAGTAGGGCCTATTAGCACCCATACTTAGAAACGCGGCGACTGGTCTAGGTATTTCAGAAATTCAGATTTTGTTTACTGACCACCATTGGTGAATCACATTTTCATGGAGCAACTCCACAAAAAACTGACAGGATATAAGTGTGATACACCAAAATGTTTGTATGAGTAAGGCCTATTAGTACCCATACTTAGAAACGCGGCGAGTGGTCTAGGTATTTCAGAAATTCAGATTTTGTTTACTGACCACCATTGGTGAATCACATTTTCATGGAGCAACTCCACAAAAAACTGATAGGATATAAGTGTGATACACCAAAATGTTTGTATGAGCAAGGCCTATTAGTACCCATATTTAGAAATGCGGCGGCTAATCTAGGTATTTCAGAAATTCAGATTTTGTTTACTGACCACCATTGGTGAATCACATTTTCATGGAGCAACTCCACAAAAAACTGATAGGATATAAGTGTGATACACCAAAATGTTTGTATGAGTAAGGCCTATTAGTACCCATACTTAGAAACGCGGCGAGTGGTCTAGGTATTTCAGAAATTCAGATTTTGTTTACTGACCACCATTGGTGAATCACATTTTCATGGAGCAACTCCACAAAAAACTGATAGGATATAAGTGTGATACACCAAAATGTTTGTATGAGTAAGGCCTATTAGCACCCATACTTAGAAACGCGGCGACTGGTCTAGGTATTTCAGAAATTCAGATTTTGTTTACTGACCACCATTGGTGAATCACATTTTCATGGAGCAACTCCACAAAAAACTGACAGGATATAAGTGTGATACACCAAAATGTTTGTATGAGTAAGGCCTATTAGTACCCATACTTAGAAACGCGGCGAGTGGTCTAGGTATTTCAGAAATTCAGATTTTGTTTACTGACCACCATTGGTGAATCACATTTTCATGGAGCAACTCCACAAAAAACTGATAGGATATAAGTGTGATACACCAAAATGTTTGTATGAGTAAGGCCTATTAGTACCCATATTTAGAAATGCGGCGGCTAATCTAGGTATTTCAGAAATTCAGATTTTGTTTACTGACCACCATTGGTGAATCACATTTTCATGGAGCAACTCCACAAAAAACTGATAGGATATAAGTGTGATACACCAAAATGTTTGTATGAGTAAGGCCTATTAGTACCCATACTTAGAAACGCGGCGAGTGGTCTAGGTATTTCAGAAATTCAGATTTTGTTTACTGACCACCATTGGTGAATCACATTTTCATGGAGCAACTCCACAAAAAACTGATAGGATATAAGTGTGATACACCAAAATGTTTGTATGAGTAAGGCCTATTAGCACCCATACTTAGAAACGCGGCGACTGGTCTAGGTATTTCAGAAATTCAGATTTTGTTTACTGACCACCATTGGTGAATCACATTTTCATGGAGCAACTCCACAAAAAACTGATAGGATATAAGTGTGATACACCAAAATGTTTGTATGAGTAAGGCCTATTAGTACCCATACTTAGAAACGCAGCGAGTGGTCTAGGTATTTCAGAAATTCAGATTTTGTTTACTGACCACCATTGGTGAATCACATTTTCATGGAGCAACTCCACACAAAACTGATAGGATATAAGTGTGATACACCAAAATGTTTGTATGAGTAAGGCCTATTAGTACCCATATTTAGAAATGCGGCGACTGGTCTAGGTATTTCAGAAATTCAGATTTTGTTTACTGACCACCATTGGTGAATCACATTTTCATGGAGCAACTCCACAAAAAACTGATAGGATATAAGTGTGATACACCAAAATGTTTGTATGAGTAAGGCCTATTAGTGCCCATATTTAGAAATGCGGCGACTAATCTAGGTATTTCAGAAATTCAGATTTTGTTTACTGACCACCATTGGTGAATCACATTTTCATGGAGCAACTCCACAAAAAACTGATAGGATATAAGTGTGATACACCAAAATGTTTGTATGAGTAAGGCCTATTAGTACCCATATTTAGAAATGCGGCGACTGGTCTAGGTATTTCAGAAATTCAGATTTAGTTTACTGACCACCATTGGTGAATCACATTTTCATGGAGCAACTCCACAAAAAACTGATAGGATATAAGTGTGATACACCAAAATGTTTGTATGAGTAAGGCCTATTAGTACCCATATTTAGAAATGCGGCGACTGGTCTAGGTATTTCAGAAATTCAGATTTAGTTTACTGACCACCATTGGTGAATCACATTTTCATGGAGCAACTCCACAAAAAACTGATAGGATATAAGTGTGATACACCAAAATGTTTGTATGAGTAAGGCCTATTAGTACCCATATTTAGAAATGCGGCGACTAGTCTAGGTATTTCAGAAATTCAGATTTTGTTTACTGACCACCATTGGTGAATCACATTTTCATGGAGCAACTCCACAAAAAACTGATAGGATATAAGTGTGATACACTAAAATGTTTGTATGAGTAAGGCCTATTAGTACCCATACTTAGAAATGCGGCGACTGGTCTAGGTATTTCAGAAATTCAGATTTTGTTTACTGACCACCATTGGTGAATCACATTTTCATGGAGCAACTCCACAAAAAACTGATAGGATATAAGTGTGATACACCAAAATGTTTGTATGAGTAAGGCCTATTAGTACCCATACTTAGAAATGCGGCGACTAGTCTAGGTATTTCAGAAATTCAGATTTTGTTTACTGACCACCATTGGTGAATCACATTTTCATGGAGCAACTCCACAAAAAACTGATAGGATATAAGTGTGATACACCAAAATGTTTGTATGAGTAAGGCCTATTAGTACCCATATTTAGAAATGCGGCGACTGGTCTAGGTATTTCAGAAATTCAGATTTTGTTTACTGACCACCATTGGTGAATCACATTTTCATGGAGCAACTCCACAAAAAACTGATAGGATATAAGTGTGATACACCAAAATGTTTGTATGAGCAAGGCCTATTAGTGCCCATATTTAGAAATGCGGCGACTGGTCTAGGTATTTCAGAAATTCAGATTTTGTTTACTGACCACCATTGGTGAATCACATTTTCATGGAGCAACTCCACAAAAAACTGATAGGATATAAGTGTGATACACCAAAATGTTTGTATGAGTAAGGCCTATTAGTACCCATACTTAGAAACGCGGCGACTGGTCTAGGTATTTCAGAAATTCAGATTTAGTTTACTGACCACCATTGGTGAATCACATTTTCATGGAGCAACTCCACAAAAAACTGATAGGATATAAGTGTGATACACCAAAATGTTTGTATGAGTAAGGCCTATTAGTACCCATATTTAGAAATGCGGCGACTGGTCTAGGTATTTCAGAAATTCAGATTTAGTTTACTGACCACCATTGGTGAATCACATTTTCATGGAGCAACTCCACAAAAAACTGATAGGATATAAGTGTGATACACCAAAATGTTTGTATGAGTAAGGCCTATTAGTACCCATATTTAGAAATGCGGCGACTAGTCTAGGTATTTCAGAAATTCAGATTTTGTTTACTGACCACCATTGGTGAATCACATTTTCATGGAGCAACTCCACAAAAAACTGATAGGATATAAGTGTGATACACTAAAATGTTTGTATGAGTAAGGCCTATTAGTACCCATACTTAGAAATGCGGCGACTGGTCTAGGTATTTCAGAAATTCAGATTTTGTTTACTGACCACCATTGGTGAATCACATTTTCATGGAGCAACTCCACAAAAAACTGATAGGATATAAGTGTGATACACCAAAATGTTTGTATGAGTAAGGCCTATTAGTACCCATACTTAGAAATGCGGCGACTAGTCTAGGTATTTCAGAAATTCAGATTTTGTTTACTGACCACCATTGGTGAATCACATTTTCATGGAGCAACTCCACAAAAAACTGATAGGATATAAGTGTGATACACCAAAATGTTTGTATGAGTAAGGCCTATTAGTACCCATATTTAGAAATGCGGCGACTGGTCTAGGTATTTCAGAAATTCAGATTTTGTTTACTGACCACCATTGGTGAATCACATTTTCATGGAGCAACTCCACAAAAAACTGATAGGATATAAGTGTGATACACCAAAATGTTTGTATGAGTAAGGCCTATTAGTACCCATACTTAGAAACGCGGCGACTGGTCTAGGTATTTCAGAAATTCAGATTTTGTTTACTGACCACCATTGGTGAATCACATTTTCATGGAGCAACTCCACAAAAAACTGATAGGATATAAGTGTGATACACCAAAATGTTTGTATGAGTAAGGCCTATTAGTACCCATACTTAGAAACGCGGCGACTGGTCTAGGTATTTCAGAAATTCAGATTTTGTTTACTGACCACCATTGGTGAATCACATTTTCATGGAGCAACTCCACACAAAACTGATAGGATATAAGTGTGATACACAAAAATGTTTGTATGAGTAAGGCCTATTAGTACCCATATTTAGAAATGCGGCGACTGGTCTAGGTATTTCAGAAATTCAGATTTTGTTTACTGACCACCATTGGTGAATCACATTTTCATGGAGCAAATCCACAAAAAACTGATAGGATATAAGTGTGATACACCAAAATGTTTGTATGAGTAAGGCCTATTAGTACCCATACTTAGAAACGCGGCGACTGGTCTAGGTATTTCAGAAATTCAGATTTTGTTTACTGACCACCATTGGTGAATCACATTTTCATGGAGCAACTCCACAAAAAACTGATAGGATATAAGTGTGATACACCAAAATGTTTGTATGAGTAAGGCCTATTAGTGCCCATATTTAGAAATGCGGCGACTAATCTAGGTATTTCAGAAATTCAGATTTTGTTTACTGACCACCATTGGTGAATCACATTTTCATGGAGCAACTCCACAAAAAACTGATAGGATATAAGTGTGATACACCAAAATGTTTGTATGAGTAAGGCCTATTAGTACCCATATTTAGAAATGCGGCGACTGGTCTAGGTATTTCAGAAATTCAGATTTAGTTTACTGACCACCATTGGTGAATCACATTTTCATGGAGCAACTCCACAAAAAACTGACAGGATATAAGTGTGATACACCAAAATGTTTGTATGAGTAAGGCCTATTAGTACCCATACTTAGAAACGCGGCGAGTGGTCTAGGTATTTCAGAAATTCAGATTTTGTTTACTGACCACCATTGGTGAATCACATTTTCATGGAGCAACTCCACAAAAAACTGATAGGATATAAGTGTGATACACCAAAATGTTTGTATGAGCAAGGCCTATTAGTACCCATATTTAGAAATGCGGCGGCTAATCTAGGTATTTCAGAAATTCAGATTTTGTTTACTGACCACCATTGGTGAATCACATTTTCATGGAGCAACTCCACAAAAAACTGATAGGATATAAGTGTGATACACCAAAATGTTTGTATGAGTAAGGCCTATTAGCACCCATACTTAGAAACGCGGCGACTGGTCTAGGTATTTCAGAAATTCAGATTTTGTTTACTGACCACCATTGGTGAATCACATTTTCATGGAGCAACTCCACAAAAAACTGATAGGATATAAGTGTGATACACCAAAATGTTTGTATGAGTAAGGCCTATTAGTGCCCATATTTAGAAATGCGGCGACTAATCTAGGTATTTCAGAAATTCAGATTTTGTTTACTGACCACCATTGGTGAATCACATTTTTATGGAGCAACTCCACAAAAAACTGATAGGATATAAGTGTGATACACCAAAATGTTTGTATGAGTAAGGCCTATTAGTACCCATATTTAGAAATGCGGCGACTGGTCTAGGTATTTCAGAAATTCAGATTTAGTTTACTGACCACCATTGGTGAATCACATTTTCATGGAGCAACTCCACAAAAAACTGATAGGATATAAGTGTGATACACCAAAATGTTTGTATGAGTAAGGCCTATTAGTACCCATATTTAGAAATGCGGCGACTGGTCTAGGTATTTCAGAAATTCAGATTTAGTTTACTGACCACCATTGGTGAATCACATTTTCATGGAGCAACTCCACAAAAAACTGATAGGATATAAGTGTGATACACCAAAATGTTTGTATGAGTAAGGCCTATTAGTACCCATATTTAGAAATGCGGCGACTAGTCTAGGTATTTCAGAAATTCAGATTTTGTTTACTGACCACCATTGGTGAATCACATTTTCATGGAGCAACTCCACAAAAAACTGATAGGATATAAGTGTGATACACTAAAATGTTTGTATGAGTAAGGCCTATTAGTACCCATACTTAGAAATGCGGCGACTGGTCTAGGTATTTCAGAAATTCAGATTTTGTTTACTGACCACCATTGGTGAATCACATTTTCATGGAGCAACTCCACAAAAAACTGATAGGATATAAGTGTGATACACCAAAATGTTTGTATGAGTAAGGCCTATTAGTACCCATACTTAGAAATGCGGCGACTAGTCTAGGTATTTCAGAAATTCAGATTTTGTTTACTGACCACCATTGGTGAATCACATTTTCATGGAGCAACTCCACAAAAAACTGATAGGATATAAGTGTGATACACCAAAATGTTTGTATGAGTAAGGCCTATTAGTACCCATACTTAGAAACGCGGCGAGTGGTCTAGGTATTTCAGAAATTCAGATTTTGTTTACTGACCACCATTGGTGAATCACATTTTCATGGAGCAACTCCACAAAAAACTGATAGGATATAAGTGTGATACACCAAAATGTTTGTATGAGTAAGGCCTATTAGCACCCATACTTAGAAACGCGGCGACTGGTCTAGGTATTTCAGAAATTCAGATTTTGTTTACTGACCACCATTGGTGAATCACATTTTCATGGAGCAACTCCACAAAAAACTGACAGGATATAAGTGTGATACACCAAAATGTTTGTATGAGTAAGGCCTATTAGTACCCATACTTAGAAACGCGGCGAGTGGTCTAGGTATTTCAGAAATTCAGATTTTGTTTACTGACCACCATTGGTGAATCACATTTTCATGGAGCAACTCCACAAAAAACTGATAGGATATAAGTGTGATACACCAAAATGTTTGTATGAGCAAGGCCTATTAGTACCCATATTTAGAAATGCGGCGGCTAATCTAGGTATTTCAGAAATTCAGATTTTGTTTACTGACCACCATTGGTGAATCACATTTTCATGGAGCAACTCCACAAAAAACTGATAGGATATAAGTGTGATACACCAAAATGTTTGTATGAGTAAGGCCTATTAGTACCCATACTTAGAAACGCGGCGAGTGGTTTAGGTATTTCAGAAATTCAGATTTTGTTTACTGACCACCATTGGTGAATCACATTTTCATGGAGCAACTCCACAAAAAACTGATAGGATATAAGTGTGATACACCAAAATGTTTGTATGAGTAAGGCCTATTAGCACCCATACTTAGAAACGCGGCGACTGGTCTAGGTATTTCAGAAATTCAGATTTTGTTTACTGACCACCATTGGTGAATCACATTTTCATGGAGCAACTCCACAAAAAACTGATAGGATATAAGTGTGATACACCAAAATGTTTGTATGAGTAAGGCCTATTAGTGCCCATATTTAGAAATGCGGCGACTAATCTAGGTATTTCAGAAATTCAGATTTTGTTTACTGACCACCATTGGTGAATCACATTTTTATGGAGCAACTCCACAAAAAACTGATAGGATATAAGTGTGATACACCAAAATGTTTGTATGAGTAAGGCCTATTAGTACCCATATTTAGAAATGCGGCGACTGGTCTAGGTATTTCAGAAATTCAGATTTAGTTTACTGACCACCATTGGTGAATCACATTTTCATGGAGCAACTCCACAAAAAACTGATAGGATATAAGTGTGATACACCAAAATGTTTGTATGAGTAAGGCCTATTAGTACCCATATTTAGAAATGCGGCGACTGGTCTAGGTATTTCAGAAATTCAGATTTAGTTTACTGACCACCATTGGTGAATCACATTTTCATGGAGCAACTCCACAAAAAACTGATAGGATATAAGTGTGATACACCAAAATGTTTGTATGAGTAAGGCCTATTAGTACCCATATTTAGAAATGCGGCGACTAGTCTAGGTATTTCAGAAATTCAGATTTTGTTTACTGACCACCATTGGTGAATCACATTTTCATGGAGCAACTCCACAAAAAACTGATAGGATATAAGTGTGATACACTAAAATGTTTGTATGAGTAAGGCCTATTAGTACCCATACTTAGAAATGCGGCGACTGGTCTAGGTATTTCAGAAATTCAGATTTTGTTTACTGACCACCATTGGTGAATCACATTTTCATGGAGCAACTCCACAAAAAACTGATAGGATATAAGTGTGATACACCAAAATGTTTGTATGAGTAAGGCCTATTAGTACCCATACTTAGAAATGCGGCGACTAGTCTAGGTATTTCAGAAATTCAGATTTTGTTTACTGACCACCATTGGTGAATCACATTTTCATGGAGCAACTCCACAAAAAACTGATAGGATATAAGTGTGATACACCAAAATGTTTGTATGAGTAAGGCCTATTAGTACCCATATTTAGAAATGCGGCGACTGGTCTAGGTATTTCAGAAATTCAGATTTTGTTTACTGACCACCATTGGTGAATCACATTTTCATGGAGCAACTCCACAAAAAACTGATAGGATATAAGTGTGATACACCAAAATGTTTGTATGAGCAAGGCCTATTAGTGCCCATATTTAGAAATGCGGCGACTGGTCTAGGTATTTCAGAAATTCAGATTTTGTTTACTGACCACCATTGGTGAATCACATTTTCATGGAGCAACTCCACAAAAAACTGATAGGATATAAGTGTGATACACCAAAATGTTTGTATGAGTAAGGCCTATTAGTACCCATACTTAGAAACGCGGCGACTGGTCTAGGTATTTCAGAAATTCAGATTTTGTTTACTGACCACCATTGGTGAATCACATTTTCATGGAGCAACTCCACAAAAAACTGATAGGATATAAGTGTGATACACCAAAATGTTTGTATGAGTAAGGCCTATTAGTGCCCATATTTAGAAATGCGGCGACTAATCTAGGTATTTCAGAAATTCAGATTTTGTTTACTGACCACCATTGGTGAATCACATTTTCATGGAGCAACTCCACAAAAAACTGATAGGATATAAGTGTGATACACCAAAATGTTTGTATGAGTAAGGCCTATTAGTACCCATATTTAGAAATGCGGCGACTGGTCTAGGTATTTCAGAAATTCAGATTTAGTTTACTGACCACCATTGGTGAATCACATTTTCATGGAGCAACTCCACAAAAAACTGACAGGATATAAGTGTGATACACCAAAATGTTTGTATGAGTAAGGCCTATTAGTACCCATACTTAGAAACGCGGCGAGTGGTCTAGGTATTTCAGAAATTCAGATTTTGTTTACTGACCACCATTGGTGAATCACATTTTCATGGAGCAACTCCACAAAAAACTGATAGGATATAAGTGTGATACACCAAAATGTTTGTATGAGCAAGGCCTATTAGTACCCATATTTAGAAATGCGGCGGCTAATCTAGGTATTTCAGAAATTCAGATTTTGTTTACTGACCACCATTGGTGAATCACATTTTCATGGAGCAACTCCACAAAAAACTGATAGGATATAAGTGTGATACACCAAAATGTTTGTATGAGTAAGGCCTATTAGCACCCATACTTAGAAACGCGGCGACTGGTCTAGGTATTTCAGAAATTCAGATTTTGTTTACTGACCACCATTGGTGAATCACATTTTCATGGAGCAACTCCACAAAAAACTGATAGGATATAAGTGTGATACACCAAAATGTTTGTATGAGTAAGGCCTATTAGTGCCCATATTTAGAAATGCGGCGACTAATCTAGGTATTTCAGAAATTCAGATTTTGTTTACTGACCACCATTGGTGAATCACATTTTTATGGAGCAACTCCACAAAAAACTGATAGGATATAAGTGTGATACACCAAAATGTTTGTATGAGTAAGGCCTATTAGTACCCATATTTAGAAATGCGGCGACTGGTCTAGGTATTTCAGAAATTCAGATTTAGTTTACTGACCACCATTGGTGAATCACATTTTCATGGAGCAACTCCACAAAAAACTGATAGGATATAAGTGTGATACACCAAAATGTTTGTATGAGTAAGGCCTATTAGTACCCATATTTAGAAATGCGGCGACTGGTCTAGGTATTTCAGAAATTCAGATTTAGTTTACTGACCACCATTGGTGAATCACATTTTCATGGAGCAACTCCACAAAAAACTGATAGGATATAAGTGTGATACACCAAAATGTTTGTATGAGTAAGGCCTATTAGTACCCATATTTAGAAATGCGGCGACTAGTCTAGGTATTTCAGAAATTCAGATTTTGTTTACTGACCACCATTGGTGAATCACATTTTCATGGAGCAACTCCACAAAAAACTGATAGGATATAAGTGTGATACACTAAAATGTTTGTATGAGTAAGGCCTATTAGTACCCATACTTAGAAATGCGGCGACTGGTCTAGGTATTTCAGAAATTCAGATTTTGTTTACTGACCACCATTGGTGAATCACATTTTCATGGAGCAACTCCACAAAAAACTGATAGGATATAAGTGTGATACACCAAAATGTTTGTATGAGTAAGGCCTATTAGTACCCATACTTAGAAATGCGGCGACTAGTCTAGGTATTTCAGAAATTCAGATTTTGTTTACTGACCACCATTGGTGAATCACATTTTCATGGAGCAACTCCACAAAAAACTGATAGGATATAAGTGTGATACACCAAAATGTTTGTATGAGTAAGGCCTATTAGTACCCATACTTAGAAACGCGGCGAGTGGTCTAGGTATTTCAGAAATTCAGATTTTGTTTACTGACCACCATTGGTGAATCACATTTTCATGGAGCAACTCCACAAAAAACTGATAGGATATAAGTGTGATACACCAAAATGTTTGTATGAGTAAGGCCTATTAGCACCCATACTTAGAAACGCGGCGACTGGTCTAGGTATTTCAGAAATTCAGATTTTGTTTACTGACCACCATTGGTGAATCACATTTTCATGGAGCAACTCCACAAAAAACTGACAGGATATAAGTGTGATACACCAAAATGTTTGTATGAGTAAGGCCTATTAGTACCCATACTTAGAAACGCGGCGAGTGGTCTAGGTATTTCAGAAATTCAGATTTTGTTTACTGACCACCATTGGTGAATCACATTTTCATGGAGCAACTCCACAAAAAACTGATAGGATATAAGTGTGATACACCAAAATGTTTGTATGAGCAAGGCCTATTAGTACCCATATTTAGAAATGCGGCGGCTAATCTAGGTATTTCAGAAATTCAGATTTTGTTTACTGACCACCATTGGTGAATCACATTTTCATGGAGCAACTCCACAAAAAACTGATAGGATATAAGTGTGATACACCAAAATGTTTGTATGAGTAAGGCCTATTAGTACCCATACTTAGAAACGCGGCGAGTGGTTTAGGTATTTCAGAAATTCAGATTTTGTTTACTGACCACCATTGGTGAATCACATTTTCATGGAGCAACTCCACAAAAAACTGATAGGATATAAGTGTGATACACCAAAATGTTTGTATGAGTAAGGCCTATTAGCACCCATACTTAGAAACGCGGCGACTGGTCTAGGTATTTCAGAAATTCAGATTTTGTTTACTGACCACCATTGGTGAATCACATTTTCATGGAGCAACTCCACAAAAAACTGATAGGATATAAGTGTGATACACCAAAATGTTTGTATGAGTAAGGCCTATTAGTGCCCATATTTAGAAATGCGGCGACTAATCTAGGTATTTCAGAAATTCAGATTTTGTTTACTGACCACCATTGGTGAATCACATTTTTATGGAGCAACTCCACAAAAAACTGATAGGATATAAGTGTGATACACCAAAATGTTTGTATGAGTAAGGCCTATTAGTACCCATATTTAGAAATGCGGCGACTGGTCTAGGTATTTCAGAAATTCAGATTTAGTTTACTGACCACCATTGGTGAATCACATTTTCATGGAGCAACTCCACAAAAAACTGATAGGATATAAGTGTGATACACCAAAATGTTTGTATGAGTAAGGCCTATTAGTACCCATATTTAGAAATGCGGCGACTGGTCTAGGTATTTCAGAAATTCAGATTTAGTTTACTGACCACCATTGGTGAATCACATTTTCATGGAGCAACTCCACAAAAAACTGATAGGATATAAGTGTGATACACCAAAATGTTTGTATGAGTAAGGCCTATTAGTACCCATATTTAGAAATGCGGCGACTAGTCTAGGTATTTCAGAAATTCAGATTTTGTTTACTGACCACCATTGGTGAATCACATTTTCATGGAGCAACTCCACAAAAAACTGATAGGATATAAGTGTGATACACTAAAATGTTTGTATGAGTAAGGCCTATTAGTACCCATACTTAGAAATGCGGCGACTGGTCTAGGTATTTCAGAAATTCAGATTTTGTTTACTGACCACCATTGGTGAATCACATTTTCATGGAGCAACTCCACAAAAAACTGATAGGATATAAGTGTGATACACCAAAATGTTTGTATGAGTAAGGCCTATTAGTACCCATACTTAGAAATGCGGCGACTAGTCTAGGTATTTCAGAAATTCAGATTTTGTTTACTGACCACCATTGGTGAATCACATTTTCATGGAGCAACTCCACAAAAAACTGATAGGATATAAGTGTGATACACCAAAATGTTTGTATGAGTAAGGCCTATTAGTACCCATATTTAGAAATGCGGCGACTGGTCTAGGTATTTCAGAAATTCAGATTTTGTTTACTGACCACCATTGGTGAATCACATTTTCATGGAGCAACTCCACAAAAAACTGATAGGATATAAGTGTGATACACCAAAATGTTTGTATGAGCAAGGCCTATTAGTGCCCATATTTAGAAATGCGGCGACTGGTCTAGGTATTTCAGAAATTCAGATTTTGTTTACTGACCACCATTGGTGAATCACATTTTCATGGAGCAACTCCACAAAAAACTGATAGGATATAAGTGTGATACACCAAAATGTTTGTATGAGTAAGGCCTATTAGTACCCATACTTAGAAACGCGGCGACTGGTCTAGGTATTTCAGAAATTCAGATTTTGTTTACTGACCACCATTGGTGAATCACATTTTCATGGAGCAACTCCACAAAAAACTGATAGGATATAAGTGTGATACACCAAAATGTTTGTATGAGTAAGGCCTATTAGTACCCATACTTAGAAACGCGGCGACTGGTCTAGGTATTTCAGAAATTCAGATTTTGTTTACTGACCACCATTGGTGAATCACATTTTCATGGAGCAACTCCACAAAAAACTGATAGGATATAAGTGTGATACACCAAAATGTTTGTATGAGTAAGGCCTATTAGTACCCATACTTAGAAACGCGGCGACTGGTCTAGGTATTTCAGAAATTCAGATTTTGTTTACTGACCACCATTGGTGAATCACATTTTCATGGAGCAACTCCACACAAAACTGATAGGATATAAGTGTGATACACAAAAATGTTTGTATGAGTAAGGCCTATTAGTACCCATATTTAGAAATGCGGCGACTGGTCTAGGTATTTCAGAAATTCAGATTTTGTTTACTGACCACCATTGGTGAATCACATTTTCATGGAGCAAATCCACAAAAAACTGATAGGATATAAGTGTGATACACCAAAATGTTTGTATGAGTAAGGCCTATTAGTACCCATACTTAGAAACGCGGCGACTGGTCTAGGTATTTCAGAAATTCAGATTTTGTTTACTGACCACCATTGGTGAATCACATTTTCATGGAGCAACTCCACAAAAAACTGATAGGATATAAGTGTGATACACCAAAATATTTATATGAGTAAGGCCTATTGGTACCCATACTTAGAAATGCGGCGACTGGTCTAGGTATTTCAGAAATTCAGATTTTGTTTACTGACCACCATTGGTGAATCACATTTTCATGGAGCAACTCCACAAAAAACTGATAGGATATAAGTGTGATACACCAAAATGTTTGTATGAGCAAGGCCTATTAGTGCCCATATTTAGAAATGCGGCGACTAATCTAGGTATTTCAGAAATTCAGATGTTGTTTACTGACCACCATTGGTGAATCACATTTTCATGGAGCAACTCCACAAAAAACTGATAGGATATAAGTGTGATACACTAAAATGTTTGTATGAGTAAGGCCTATTAGTACCCATACTTAGAAATGCGGCGACTGGTCTAGGTATTTCAGAAATTCAGATTTTGTTTACTGACCACCATTGGTGAATCACATTTTCATGGAGCAACTCCACAAAAAACTGATAGGATATAAGTGTGATACACCAAAATGTTTGTATGAGCAAGGCCTATTAGTGCCCATATTTAGAAATGCGGCGACTAATCTAGGTATTTCAGAAATTCAGATTTTGTTTACTGACCACCATTGGTGAATCACATTTTCATGGAGCAACTCCACAAAAAACTGATAGGATATAAGTGTGATACACCAAAATGTTTGTATGAGTAAGGCCTATTAGTACCCATACTTAGAAATGCGGCGACTGGTCTAGGTATTTCAGAAATTCAGATTTTGTTTACTGACCACCATTGGTGAATCACATTTTCATGGAGCAACTCCACAAAAAACTGATAGGATATAAGTGTGATACACCAAAATGTTTGTATGAGCAAGGCCTATTAGTGCCCATATTTAGAAATGCGGCGACTAGTCTAGGTATTTCAGAAATTCAGATTTTGTTTACTGACCACCATTGGTGAATCACATTTTCATGGAGCAACTCCACAAAAAACTGATAGGATATAAGTGTGATACACCAAAATGTTTGTATGAGTAAGGCCTATTAGTACCCATACTTAGAAATGCGGCGACTGGTCTAGGTATTTCAGAAATTCAGATTTTGTTTACTGACCACCATTGGTGAATCACATTTTCATGGAGCAACTCCACAAAAAACTGATAGGATATAAGTGTGATACACCAAAATGTTTGTATGAGCAAGGCCTATTAGTGCCCATATTTAGAAATGCGGCGACTAGTCTAGGTATTTCAGAAATTCAGATTTTGTTTACTGACCACCATTGGTGAATCACATTTTCATGGAGCAACTCCACAAAAAACTGATAGGATATAAGTGTGATACACTAAAATGTTTGTATGAGTAAGGCCTATTAGTACCCATACTTAGAAATGCGGCGACTGGTCTAGGTATTTCAGAAATTCAGATTTTGTTTACTGACCACCATTGGTGAATCACATTTTCATGGAGCAACTCCACAAAAAACTGATAAGATATAAGTGTGATACACCAAAATGTTTGTATGAGCAAGGCCTATTAGTGCCCATATTTAGAAATGCGGCGACTAGTCTAGGTATTTCAGAAATTCAGATTTTGTTTACTGACCACCATTGGTGAATCACATTTTCATGGAGCAACTCCACAAAAAACTGATAGGATATAAGTGTGATACACCAAAATGTTTGTATGAGCAAGGCCTATTAGCGCCCATATTTAGAAATGCGGCGACTAGTCTAGGTATTTCAGAAATTCAGATTTTGTTTACTGACCAGCATTGGTGAATCACATTTTCATGGAGCAACTCCACAAAAAACTGATAGGATATAAGTGTGATACACCAAAATGTTTGTATGAGCAAGGCCTATTAGTGCCCATATTTAGAAATGCGGCGACTAATCTAGGTATTTCAGAAATTCAGATTTTGTTTACTGACCACCATTGGTGAATCACATTTTCATGGAGCAACTCCACAAAAAACTGATAGGATATAAGTGTGATACACCAAAATGTTTGTATGAGTAAGGCCTATTAGTACCCATACTTAGAAACGCGGCGACTGGTCTAGGTATTTCAGAAATTCAGATTTTGTTTACTGACCACCATTGGTGAATCACATTTTCATGGAGCAACTCCACAAAAAACTGATAGGATATAAGTGTGATACACCAAAATGTTTGTATGAGTAAGGCCTATTAGCACCCATACTTAGAAACGCGGCGACTGGTCTAGGTATTTCAGAAATTCAGATTTTGTTTACTGACCACCATTGGTGAATCACATTTTCATGGAGCAACTCCACAAAAAACTGACAGGATATAAGTGTGATACACCAAAATGTTTGTATGAGTAAGGCCTATTAGTACCCATACTTAGAAACGCGGCGAGTGGTCTAGGTATTTCAGAAATTCAGATTTTGTTTACTGACCACCATTGGTGAATCACATTTTCATGGAGCAACTCCACAAAAAACTGATAGGATATAAGTGTGATACACCAAAATGTTTGTATGAGCAAGGCCTATTAGTACCCATATTTAGAAATGCGGCGGCTAATCTAGGTATTTCAGAAATTCAGATTTTGTTTACTGACCACCATTGGTGAATCACATTTTCATGGAGCAACTCCACAAAAAACTGATAGGATATAAGTGTGATACACCAAAATGTTTGTATGAGTAAGGCCTATTAGCACCCATACTTAGAAACGCGGCGACTGGTCTAGGTATTTCAGAAATTCAGATTTTGTTTACTGACCACCATTGGTGAATCACATTTTCATGGAGCAACTCCACAAAAAACTGATAGGATATAAGTGTGATACACCAAAATGTTTGTATGAGCAAGGCCTATTAGTGCCCATATTTAGAAATGCGGCGACTAGTCTAGGTATTTCAGAAATTCAGATTTTGTTTACTGACCACCATTGGTGAATCACATTTTCATGGAGCAACTCCACAAAAAACTGATAGGATATAAGTGTGATACACCAAAATGTTTGTATGAGCAAGGCCTATTAGTGCCCATATTTAGAAATGCGGCGACTAATCTAGGTATTTCAGAAATTCAGATTTTGTTTACTGACCACCATTGGTGAATCACATTTTCATGGAGCAACTCCACAAAAAACTGATAGGATATAAGTGTGATACACCAAAATGTTTGTATGAGTAAGGCCTATTAGTACCCATACTTAGAAATGCGGCGACTGGTCTAGGTATTTCAGAAATTCAGATTTTGTTTACTGACCACCATTGGTGAATCACATTTTCATGGAGCAACTCCACAAAAAACTGATAGGATATAAGTGTGATACACCAAAATGTTTGTATGAGCAAGGCCTATTAGTGCCCATATTTAGAAATGCGGCGACTAGTCTAGGTATTTCAGAAATTCAGATTTTGTTTACTGACCACCATTGGTGAATCACATTTTCATGGAGCAACTCCACAAAAAACTGATAGGATATAAGTGTGATACACCAAAATGTTTGTATGAGTAAGGCCTATTAGTACCCATACTTAGAAATGCGGCGACTGGTCTAGGTATTTCAGAAATTCAGATTTTGTTTACTGACCACCATTGGTGAATCACATTTTCATGGAGCAACTCCACAAAAAACTGATAGGATATAAGTGTGATACACCAAAATGTTTGTATGAGCAAGGCCTATTAGTGCCCATATTTAGAAATGCGGCGACTAGTCTAGGTATTTCAGAAATTCAGATTTTGTTTACTGACCACCATTGGTGAATCACATTTTCATGGAGCAACTCCACAAAAAACTGATAGGATATAAGTGTGATACACTAAAATGTTTGTATGAGTAAGGCCTATTAGTACCCATACTTAGAAATGCGGCGACTGGTCTAGGTATTTCAGAAATTCAGATTTTGTTTACTGACCACCATTGGTGAATCACATTTTCATGGAGCAACTCCACAAAAAACTGATAAGATATAAGTGTGATACACCAAAATGTTTGTATGAGCAAGGCCTATTAGTGCCCATATTTAGAAATGCGGCGACTAGTCTAGGTATTTCAGAAATTCAGATTTTGTTTACTGACCACCATTGGTGAATCACATTTTCATGGAGCAACTCCACAAAAAACTGATAGGATATAAGTGTGATACACCAAAATGTTTGTATGAGCAAGGCCTATTAGCGCCCATATTTAGAAATGCGGCGACTAGTCTAGGTATTTCAGAAATTCAGATTTTGTTTACTGACCAGCATTGGTGAATCACATTTTCATGGAGCAACTCCACAAAAAACTGATAGGATATAAGTGTGATACACCAAAATGTTTGTATGAGCAAGGCCTATTAGTGCCCATATTTAGAAATGCGGCGACTAATCTAGGTATTTCAGAAATTCAGATTTTGTTTACTGACCACCATTGGTGAATCACATTTTCATGGAGCAACTCCACAAAAAACTGATAGGATATAAGTGTGATACACCAAAATGTTTGTATGAGTAAGGCCTATTAGTACCCATACTTAGAAACGCGGCGACTGGTCTAGGTATTTCAGAAATTCAGATTTTGTTTACTGACCACCATTGGTGAATCACATTTTCATGGAGCAACTCCACAAAAAACTGATAGGATATAAGTGTGATACACCAAAATGTTTGTATGAGTAAGGCCTATTAGCACCCATACTTAGAAACGCGGCGACTGGTCTAGGTATTTCAGAAATTCAGATTTTGTTTACTGACCACCATTGGTGAATCACATTTTCATGGAGCAACTCCACAAAAAACTGACAGGATATAAGTGTGATACACCAAAATGTTTGTATGAGTAAGGCCTATTAGTACCCATACTTAGAAACGCGGCGAGTGGTCTAGGTATTTCAGAAATTCAGATTTTGTTTACTGACCACCATTGGTGAATCACATTTTCATGGAGCAACTCCACAAAAAACTGATAGGATATAAGTGTGATACACCAAAATGTTTGTATGAGCAAGGCCTATTAGTACCCATATTTAGAAATGCGGCGGCTAATCTAGGTATTTCAGAAATTCAGATTTTGTTTACTGACCACCATTGGTGAATCACATTTTCATGGAGCAACTCCACAAAAAACTGATAGGATATAAGTGTGATACACCAAAATGTTTGTATGAGTAAGGCCTATTAGCACCCATACTTAGAAACGCGGCGACTGGTCTAGGTATTTCAGAAATTCAGATTTTGTTTACTGACCACCATTGGTGAATCACATTTTCATGGAGCAACTCCACAAAAAACTGATAGGATATAAGTGTGATACACCAAAATGTTTGTATGAGTAAGGCCTATTAGTACCCATACTTAGAAACGCGGCGAGTGGTCTAGGTATTTCAGAAATTCAGATTTTGTTTACTGACCACCATTGGTGAATCACATTTTCATGGAGCAACTCCACACAAAACTGATAGGATATAAGTGTGATACACCAAAATGTTTGTATGAGTAAGGCCTATTAGTACCCATATTTAGAAATGCGGCGACTGGTCTAGGTATTTCAGAAATTCAGATTTTGTTTACTGACCACCATTGGTGAATCACATTTTCATGGAGCAACTCCACAAAAAACTGATAGGATATAAGTGTGATACACCAAAATGTTTGTATGAGTAAGGCCTATTAGTGCCCATATTTAGAAATGCGGCGACTAATCTAGGTATTTCAGAAATTCAGATTTTGTTTACTGACCACCATTGGTGAATCACATTTTCATGGAGCAACTCCACAAAAAACTGATAGGATATAAGTGTGATACACCAAAATGTTTGTATGAGTAAGGCCTATTAGTACCCATATTTAGAAATGCGGCGACTGGTCTAGGTATTTCAGAAATTCAGATTTAGTTTACTGACCACCATTGGTGAATCACATTTTCATGGAGCAACTCCACAAAAAACTGATAGGATATAAGTGTGATACACCAAAATGTTTGTATGAGTAAGGCCTATTAGTGCCCATATTTAGAAATTCGGCGACTAATCTAGGTATTTCAGAAATTCAGATTTTGTTTACTGACCACCATTGGTGAATCACATTTTCATGGAGCAACTCCACAAAAAACTGATAGGATATAAGTGTGATACACCAAAATGTTTGTATGAGCAAGGCCTATTAGTGCCCATATTTAGAAATGCGGCGACTAGTCTAGGTATTTCAGAAATTCAGATTTTGTTTACTGACCACCATTGGTGAATCACATTTTCATGGAGCAACTCCACAAAAAACTGATAGGATATAAGTGTGATACACCAAAATGTTTGTATGAGTAAGGCCTATTAGTACCCATACTTAGAAACGCGGCGACTGGTCTAGGTATTTCAGAAATTCAGATTTTGTTTACTGACCACCATTGGTGAATCACATTTTCATGGAGCAACTCCACAAAAAACTGATAGGATATAAGTGTGATACACCAAAATGTTTGTATGAGTAAGGCCTATTAGCACCCATACTTAGAAACGCGGCGACTGGTCTAGGTATTTCAGAAATTCAGATTTTGTTTACTGACCACCATTGGTGAATCACATTTTCATGGAGCAACTCCACAAAAAACTGACAGGATATAAGTGTGATACACCAAAATGTTTGTATGAGTAAGGCCTATTAGTACCCATACTTAGAAACGCGGCGAGTGGTCTAGGTATTTCAGAAATTCAGATTTTGTTTACTGACCACCATTGGTGAATCACATTTTCATGGAGCAACTCCACAAAAAACTGATAGGATATAAGTGTGATACACCAAAATGTTTGTATGAGCAAGGCCTATTAGTACCCATATTTAGAAATGCGGCGGCTAATCTAGGTATTTCAGAAATTCAGATTTTGTTTACTGACCACCATTGGTGAATCACATTTTCATGGAGCAACTCCACAAAAAACTGATAGGATATAAGTGTGATACACCAAAATGTTTGTATGAGTAAGGCCTATTAGTACCCATACTTAGAAACGCGGCGAGTGGTCTAGGTATTTCAGAAATTCAGATTTTGTTTACTGACCACCATTGGTGAATCACATTTTCATGGAGCAACTCCACAAAAAACTGATAGGATATAAGTGTGATACACCAAAATGTTTGTATGAGTAAGGCCTATTAGCACCCATACTTAGAAACGCGGCGACTGGTCTAGGTATTTCAGAAATTCAGATTTTGTTTACTGACCACCATTGGTGAATCACATTTTCATGGAGCAACTCCACAAAAAACTGATAGGATATAAGTGTGATACACCAAAATGTTTGTATGAGTAAGGCCTATTAGTGCCCATATTTAGAAATGCGGCGACTAATCTAGGTATTTCAGAAATTCAGATTTTGTTTACTGACCACCATTGGTGAATCACATTTTCATGGAGCAACTCCACAAAAAACTGATAGGATATAAGTGTGATACACCAAAATGTTTGTATGAGTAAGGCCTATTAGTACCCATATTTAGAAATGCGGCGACTGGTCTAGGTATTTCAGAAATTCAGATTTAGTTTACTGACCACCATTGGTGAATCACATTTTCATGGAGCAACTCCACAAAAAACTGATAGGATATAAGTGTGATACACCAAAATGTTTGTATGAGTAAGGCCTATTAGTGCCCATATTTAGAAATTCGGCGACTAATCTAGGTATTTCAGAAATTCAGATTTTGTTTACTGACCACCATTGGTGAATCACATTTTCATGGAGCATTTCCACACAAAACTGATAAGATATAAGTGTGATACACCAAAATGTTTGTATGAGTAAGGCCTATTAGTACCCATACTTAGAAATGCGGCGACTGGTCTAGGTATTTCAGAAATTCAGATTTTGTTTACTGACCACCATTGGTGAATCACATTTTCATGGAGCAACTCCACAAAAAACTGATAGGATATAAGTGTGATACACCAAAATGTTTGTATGAGTAAGGCCTATTAGTACCCATATTTAGAAATGCGGCGACTGGTCTAGGTATTTCAGAAATTCAGATTTTGTTTACTGACCACCATTGGTGAATCACATTTTCATGGAGCAACTCCACAAAAAACTGATAGGATATAAGTGTGATACACCAAAATGTTTGTATGAGCAAGGCCTATTAGTGCCCATATTTAGAAATGCGGCGACTGGTCTAGGTATTTCAGAAATTCAGATTTTGTTTACTGACCACCATTGGTGAATCACATTTTCATGGAGCAACTCCACAAAAAACTGATAGGATATAAGTGTGATACACCAAAATGTTTGTATGAGTAAGGCCTATTAGTACCCATACTTAGAAACGCGGCGACTGGTCTAGGTATTTCAGAAATTCAGATTTTGTTTACTGACCACCATTGGTGAATCACATTTTCATGGAGCAACTCCACAAAAAACTGATAGGATATAAGTGTGATACACCAAAATGTTTGTATGAGTAAGGCCTATTAGTACCCATACTTAGAAACGCGGCGACTGGTCTAGGTATTTCAGAAATTCAGATTTTGTTTACTGACCACCATTGGTGAATCACATTTTCATGGAGCAACTCCACAAAAAACTGATAGGATATAAGTGTGATACACCAAAATGTTTGTATGAGTAAGGCCTATTAGTACCCATACTTAGAAACGCGGCGACTGGTCTAGGTATTTCAGAAATTCAGATTTTGTTTACTGACCACCATTGGTGAATCACATTTTCATGGAGCAACTCCACAAAAAACTGATAGGATATAAGTGTGATACACCAAAATGTTTGTATGAGTAAGGCCTATTAGTACCCATACTTAGAAACGCGGCGACTGGTCTAGGTATTTCAGAAATTCAGATTTTGTTTACTGACCACCATTGGTGAATCACATTTTCATGGAGCAACTCCACACAAAACTGATAGGATATAAGTGTGATACACAAAAATGTTTGTATGAGTAAGGCCTATTAGTACCCATATTTAGAAATGCGGCGACTGGTCTAGGTATTTCAGAAATTCAGATTTTGTTTACTGACCACCATTGGTGAATCACATTTTCATGGAGCAAATCCACAAAAAACTGATAGGATATAAGTGTGATACACCAAAATGTTTGTATGAGTAAGGCCTATTAGTACCCATATTTAGAAATGCGGCGACTGGTCTAGGTATTTCAGAAATTCAGATTTTGTTTACTGACCACCATTGGTGAATCACATTTTCATGGAGCAACTCCACAAAAAACTGATAGGATATAAGTGTGATACACCAAAATGTTTGTATGAGTAAGGCCTATTAGTACCCATATTTAGAAATGCGGCGACTGGTCTAGGTATTTCAGAAATTCAGATTTTGTTTACTGACCACCATTGGTGAATCACATTTTCATGGAGCAACTCCACAAAAAACTGATAGGATATAAGTGTGATACACCAAAATGTTTGTATGAGCAAGGCCTATTAGTGCCCATATTTAGAAATGCGGCGACTGGTCTAGGTATTTCAGAAATTCAGATTTTGTTTACTGACCACCATTGGTGAATCACATTTTCATGGAGCAACTCCACAAAAAACTGATAGGATATAAGTGTGATACACCAAAATGTTTGTATGAGTAAGGCCTATTAGTACCCATATTTAGAAATGCGGCGACTGGTCTAGGTATTTCAGAAATTCAGATTTAGTTTACTGACCACCATTGGTGAATCACATTTTCATGGAGCAACTCCACAAAAAACTGATAGGATATAAGTGTGATACACCAAAATGTTTGTATGAGTAAGGCCTATTAGTGCCCATATTTAGAAATTCGGCGACTAATCTAGGTATTTCAGAAATTCAGATTTTGTTTACTGACCACCATTGGTGAATCACATTTTCATGGAGCATTTCCACACAAAACTGATAAGATATAAGTGTGATACACCAAAATGTTTGTATGAGTAAGGCCTATTAGTACCCATACTTAGAAATGCGGCGACTGGTCTAGGTATTTCAGAAATTCAGATTTTGTTTACTGACCACCATTGGTGAATCACATTTTCATGGAGCAACTCCACAAAAAACTGATAGGATATAAGTGTGATACACCAAAATGTTTGTATGAGTAAGGCCTATTAGTACCCATATTTAGAAATGCGGCGACTGGTCTAGGTATTTCAGAAATTCAGATTTTGTTTACTGACCACCATTGGTGAATCACATTTTCATGGAGCAACTCCACAAAAAACTGATAGGATATAAGTGTGATACACCAAAATGTTTGTATGAGCAAGGCCTATTAGTGCCCATATTTAGAAATGCGGCGACTGGTCTAGGTATTTCAGAAATTCAGATTTTGTTTACTGACCACCATTGGTGAATCACATTTTCATGGAGCAACTCCACAAAAAACTGATAGGATATAAGTGTGATACACCAAAATGTTTGTATGAGTAAGGCCTATTAGTACCCATACTTAGAAACGCGGCGACTGGTCTAGGTATTTCAGAAATTCAGATTTTGTTTACTGACCACCATTGGTGAATCACATTTTCATGGAGCAACTCCACAAAAAACTGATAGGATATAAGTGTGATACACCAAAATGTTTGTATGAGTAAGGCCTATTAGTACCCATACTTAGAAACGCGGCGACTGGTCTAGGTATTTCAGAAATTCAGATTTTGTTTACTGACCACCATTGGTGAATCACATTTTCATGGAGCAACTCCACAAAAAACTGATAGGATATAAGTGTGATACACCAAAATGTTTGTATGAGTAAGGCCTATTAGTACCCATACTTAGAAACGCGGCGACTGGTCTAGGTATTTCAGAAATTCAGATTTTGTTTACTGACCACCATTGGTGAATCACATTTTCATGGAGCAACTCCACAAAAAACTGATAGGATATAAGTGTGATACACCAAAATGTTTGTATGAGTAAGGCCTATTAGTACCCATACTTAGAAACGCGGCGACTGGTCTAGGTATTTCAGAAATTCAGATTTTGTTTACTGACCACCATTGGTGAATCACATTTTCATGGAGCAACTCCACACAAAACTGATAGGATATAAGTGTGATACACAAAAATGTTTGTATGAGTAAGGCCTATTAGTACCCATATTTAGAAATGCGGCGACTGGTCTAGGTATTTCAGAAATTCAGATTTTGTTTACTGACCACCATTGGTGAATCACATTTTCATGGAGCAAATCCACAAAAAACTGATAGGATATAAGTGTGATACACCAAAATGTTTGTATGAGTAAGGCCTATTAGTACCCATACTTAGAAACGCGGCGACTGGTCTAGGTATTTCAGAAATTCAGATTTTGTTTACTGACCACCATTGGTGAATCACATTTTCATGGAGCAACTCCACAAAAAACTGATAGGATATAAGTGTGATACACCAAAATGTTTGTATGAGCAAGGCCTATTAGTGCCCATATTTAGAAATGCGGCGACTAGTCTAGGTATTTCAGAAATTCAGATTTTGTTTACTGACCACCATTGGTGAATCACATTTTCATGGAGCAACTCCACAAAAAACTGATAGGATATAAGTGTGATACACCAAAATGTTTGTATGAGCAAGGCCTATTAGTGCCCATATTTAGAAATGCGGCGACTGGTCTAGGTATTTCAGAAATTCAGATTTTGTTTACTGACCACCATTGGTGAATCACATTTTCATGGAGCAACTCCACAAAAAACTGATAGGATATAAGTGTGATACACTAAAATGTTTGTATGAGTAAGGCCTATTAGTACCCATACTTAGAAATGCGGCGACTGGTCTAGGTATTTCAGAAATTCAGATTTTGTTTACTGACCACCATTGGTGAATCACATTTTCATGGAGCAACTCCACAAAAAACTGATAGGATATAAGTGTGATACACCAAAATGTTTGTATGAGTAAGGCCTATTAGTACCCATACTTAGAAACGCGGCGACTGGTCTAGGTATTTCAGAAATTCAGATTTTGTTTACTGACCACCATTGGTGAATCACATTTTCATGGAGCAACTCCACAAAAAACTGATAGGATATAAGTGTGATACACCAAAATGTTTGTATGAGTAAGGCCTATTAGTACCCATACTTAGAAACGCGGCGACTGGTCTAGGTATTTCAGAAATTCAGATTTTGTTTACTGACCACCATTGGTGAATCACATTTTCATGGAGCAACTCCACAAAAAACTGATAGGATATAAGTGTGATACACCAAAATGTTTGTATGAGTAAGGTCTATTAGTACCCATACTTAGAAACGCGGCGACTGGTCTAGGTATTTCAGAAATTCAGATTTTGTTTACTGACCACCATTGGTGAATCACATTTTCATGGAGCAACTCCACACAAAACTGATAGGATATAAGTGTGATACACAAAAATGTTTGTATGAGTAAGGCCTATTAGTACCCATATTTAGAAATGCGGCGACTGGTCTAGGTATTTCAGAAATTCAGATTTTGTTTACTGACCACCATTGGTGAATCACATTTTCATGGAGCAAATCCACAAAAAACTGATAGGATATAAGTGTGATACACCAAAATGTTTGTATGAGTAAGGCCTATTAGTACCCATACTTAGAAACGCGGCGACTGGTCTAGGTATTTCAGAAATTCAGATTTTGTTTACTGACCACCATTGGTGAATCACATTTTCATGGAGCAACTCCACAAAAAACTGATAGGATATAAGTGTGATACACCAAAATATTTATATGAGTAAGGCCTATTGGTACCCATACTTAGAAATGCGGCGACTGGTCTAGGTATTTCAGAAATTCAGATTTTGTTTACTGACCACCATTGGTGAATCACATTTTCATGGAGCAACTCCACAAAAAACTGATAGGATATAAGTGTGATACACTAAAATGTTTGTATGAGTAAGGCCTATTAGTACCCATACTTAGAAATGCGGCGACTGGTCTAGGTATTTCAGAAATTCAGATTTTGTTTACTGACCACCATTGGTGAATCACATTTTCATGGAGCAACTCCACAAAAAACTGATAGGATATAAGTGTGATACACCAAAATGTTTGTATGAGCAAGGCCTATTAGTGCCCATATTTAGAAATGCGGCGACTAGTCTAGGTATTTCAGAAATTCAGATTTTGTTTACTGACCACCATTGGTGAATCACATTTTCATGGAGCAACTCCACAAAAAACTGATAGGATATAAGTGTGATACACCAAAATGTTTGTATGAGCAAGGCCTATTAGTGCCCATATTTAGAAATGCGGCGACTAGTCTAGGTATTTCAGAAATTCAGATTTTGTTTACTGACCACCATTGGTGAATCACATTTTCATGGAGCAACTCCACAAAAAACTGATAGGATATAAGTGTGATACACCAAAATGTTTGTATGAGCAAGGCCTATTAGTGCCCATATTTAGAAATGCGGCGACTAATCTAGGTATTTCAGAAATTCAGATTTTGTTTACTGACCACCATTGGTGAATCACATTTTCATGGAGCAACTCCACAAAAAACTGATAGGATATAAGTGTGATACACTAAAATGTTTGTATGAGTAAGGCCTATTAGTACCCATACTTAGAAATGCGGCGACTGGTCTAGGTATTTCAGAAATTCAGATTTTGTTTACTGACCACCATTGGTGAATCACATTTTCATGGAGCAACTCCACAAAAAACTGATAGGATATAAGTGTGATACACCAAAATGTTTGTATGAGTAAGGCCTATTAGCACCCATACTTAGAAACGCGGCGACTGGTCTAGGTATTTCAGAAATTCAGATTTTGTTTACTGACCACCATTGGTGAATCACATTTTCATGGAGCAACTCCACACAAAACTGATAGGATATAAGTGTGATACACAAAAATGTTTGTATGAGTAAGGCCTATTAGTACCCATATTTAGAAATGCGGCGACTGGTCTAGGTATTTCAGAAATTCAGATTTTGTTTACTGACCACCATTGGTGAATCACATTTTCATGGAGCAACTCCACACAAAACTGATAGGATATAAGTGTGATACACCAAAATGTTTGTATGAGTAAGGCCTATTAGTGCCCATATTTAGAAATGCGGCGACTGGTCTAGGTATTTCAGAAATTCAGATTTTGTTTACTGACCACCATTGGTGAATCACATTTTCATGGAGCAAATCCACAAAAAACTGATAGGATATAAGTGTGATACACCAAAATATTTATATGAGTAAGGCCTATTGGTACCCATACTTAGAAATGCGGCGACTGGTCTAGGTATTTCAGAAATTCAGATTTTGTTTACTGACCACCATTGGTGAATCACATTTTCATGGAGCAACTCCACAAAAAACTGATAGGATATAAGTGTGATACACCAAAATATTTATATGAGTAAGGCCTATTGGTACCCATACTTAGAAATGCGGCGACTGGTCTAGGTATTTCAGAAATTCAGATTTTGTTTACTGACCACCATTGGTGAATCACATTTTCATGGAGCAACTCCACAAAAAACTGATAGGATATAAGTGTGATACACCAAAATGTTTGTATGAGTAAGGCCTATTAGTACCCATACTTAGAAACGCGGCGACTGGTCTAGGTATTTCAGAAATTCAGATTTTGTTTACTGACCACCATTGGTGAATCACATTTTCATGGAGCAACTCCACAAAAAACTGATAGGATATAAGTGTGATACACCAAAATGTTTGTATGAGTAAGGCCTATTAGTACCCATACTTAGAAACGCGGCGACTGGTCTAGGTATTTCAGAAATTCAGATTTTGTTTACTGACCACCATTGGTGAATCACATTTTCATGGAGCAACTCCACAAAAAACTGATAGGATATAAGTGTGATACACCAAAATGTTTGTATGAGTAAGGCCTATTAGTGCCCATATTTAGAAATGCGGCGACTAATCTAGGTATTTCAGAAATTCAGATTTTGTTTACTGACCACCATTGGTGAATCACATTTTCATGGAGCAACTCCACAAAAAACTGATAGGATATAAGTGTGATACACCAAAATGTTTGTATGAGTAAGGCCTATTAGTACCCATATTTAGAAATGCGGCGACTGGTCTAGGTATTTCAGAAATTCAGATTTAGTTTACTGACCACCATTGGTGAATCACATTTTCATGGAGCAACTCCACAAAAAACTGATAGGATATAAGTGTGATACACCAAAATGTTTGTATGAGTAAGGCCTATTAGTGCCCATATTTAGAAATTCGGCGACTAATCTAGGTATTTCAGAAATTCAGATTTTGTTTACTGACCACCATTGGTGAATCACATTTTCATGGAGCATTTCCACACAAAACTGATAAGATATAAGTGTGATACACCAAAATGTTTGTATGAGTAAGGCCTATTAGTACCCATATTTAGAAATGCGGCGACTGGTCTAGGTATTTCAGAAATTCAGATTTTGTTTACTGACCACCATTGGTGAATCACATTTTCATGGAGCAACTCCACAAAAAACTGATAGGATATAAGTGTGATACACCAAAATGTTTGTATGAGCAAGGCCTATTAGTGCCCATATTTAGAAATGCGGCGACTAGTCTAGGTATTTCAGAAATTCAGATTTTGTTTACTGACCACCATTGGTGAATCACATTTTCATGGAGCAACTCCACAAAAAACTGATAGGATATAAGTGTGATACACTAAAATGTTTGTATGAGTAAGGCCTATTAGTACCCATACTTAGAAATGCGGCGACTGGTCTAGGTATTTCAGAAATTCAGATTTTGTTTACTGACCACCATTGGTGAATCACATTTTCATGGAGCAACTCCACAAAAAACTGATAGGATATAAGTGTGATACACCAAAATGTTTGTATGAGTAAGGCCTATTAGTACCCATACTTAGAAATGCGGCGACTAGTCTAGGTATTTCAGAAATTCAGATTTTGTTTACTGACCACCATTGGTGAATCACATTTTCATGGAGCAACTCCACAAAAAACTGATAGGATATAAGTGTGATACACCAAAATGTTTGTATGAGTAAGGCCTATTAGTACCCATATTTAGAAATGCGGCGACTGGTCTAGGTATTTCAGAAATTCAGATTTTGTTTACTGACCACCATTGGTGAATCACATTTTCATGGAGCAACTCCACAAAAAACTGATAGGATATAAGTGTGATACACCAAAATGTTTGTATGAGCAAGGCCTATTAGTGCCCATATTTAGAAATGCGGCGACTGGTCTAGGTATTTCAGAAATTCAGATTTTGTTTACTGACCACCATTGGTGAATCACATTTTCATGGAGCAACTCCACAAAAAACTGATAGGATATAAGTGTGATACACCAAAATGTTTGTATGAGCAAGGCCTATTAGTGCCCATATTTAGAAATGCGGCGACTGGTCTAGGTATTTCAGAAATTCAGATTTTGTTTACTGACCACCATTGGTGAATCACATTTTCATGGAGCAACTCCACAAAAAACTGATAGGATATAAGTGTGATACACCAAAATGTTTGTATGAGTAAGGCCTATTAGTACCCATACTTAGAAACGCGGCGACTGGTCTAGGTATTTCAGAAATTCAGATTTTGTTTACTGACCACCATTGGTGAATCACATTTTCATGGAGCAACTCCACACAAAACTGATAGGATATAAGTGTGATACACAAAAATGTTTGTATGAGTAAGGCCTATTAGTACCCATATTTAGAAATGCGGCGACTGGTCTAGGTATTTCAGAAATTCAGATTTTGTTTACTGACCACCATTGGTGAATCACATTTTCATGGAGCAAATCCACAAAAAACTGATAGGATATAAGTGTGATACACCAAAATGTTTGTATGAGTAAGGCCTATTAGTACCCATACTTAGAAACGCGGCGACTGGTCTAGGTATTTCAGAAATTCAGATTTTGTTTACTGACCACCATTGGTGAATCACATTTTCATGGAGCAACTCCACAAAAAACTGATAGGATATAAGTGTGATACACCAAAATATTTATATGAGTAAGGCCTATTGGTACCCATACTTAGAAATGCGGCGACTGGTCTAGGTATTTCAGAAATTCAGATTTTGTTTACTGACCACCATTGGTGAATCACATTTTCATGGAGCAACTCCACAAAAAACTGATAGGATATAAGTGTGATACACCAAAATATTTGTATGAGCAAGGCCTATTAGTGCCCATATTTAGAAATGCGGCGACTAATCTAGGTATTTCAGAAATTCAGATGTTGTTTACTGACCACCATTGGTGAATCACATTTTCATGGAGCAACTCCACAAAAAACTGATAGGATATAAGTGTGATACACTAAAATGTTTGTATGAGTAAGGCCTATTAGTACCCATACTTAGAAATGCGGCGACTGGTCTAGGTATTTCAGAAATTCAGATTTTGTTTACTGACCACCATTGGTGAATCACATTTTCATGGAGCAACTCCACAAAAAACTGATAGGATATAAGTGTGATACACCAAAATGTTTGTATGAGCAAGGCCTATTAGTGCCCATATTTAGAAATGCGGCGACTAATCTAGGTATTTCAGAAATTCAGATTTTGTTTACTGACCACCATTGGTGAATCACATTTTCATGGAGCAACTCCACAAAAAACTGATAGGATATAAGTGTGATACACCAAAATGTTTGTATGAGTAAGGCCTATTAGTACCCATACTTGGAAATGCGGCGACTGGTCTAGGTATTTCAGAAATTCAGATTTTGTTTACTGACCACCATTGGTGAATCACATTTTCATGGAGCAACTCCACAAAAAACTGATAGGATATAAGTGTGATACACCAAAATGTTTGTATGAGCAAGGCCTATTAGTGCCCATATTTAGAAATGCGGCGACTAGTCTAGGTATTTCAGAAATTCAGATTTTGTTTACTGACCACCATTGGTGAATCACATTTTCATGGAGCAACTCCACAAAAAACTGATAGGATATAAGTGTGATACACTAAAATGTTTGTATGAGTAAGGCCTATTAGTACCCATACTTAGAAATGCGGCGACTGGTCTAGGTATTTCAGAAATTCAGATTTTGTTTACTGACCACCATTGGTGAATCACATTTTCATGGAGCAACTCCACAAAAAACTGATAGGATATAAGTGTGATACACCAAAATGTTTGTATGAGCAAGGCCTATTAGTGCCCATATTTAGAAATGCGGCGACTAGTCTAGGTATTTCAGAAATTCAGATTTTGTTTACTGACCACCATTGGTGAATCACATTTTCATGGAGCAACTCCACAAAAAACTGATAGGATATAAGTGTGATACACTAAAATGTTTGTATGAGTAAGGCCTATTAGTACCCATACTTAGAAATGCGGCGACTGGTCTAGGTATTTCAGAAATTCAGATTTTGTTTACTGACCACCATTGGTGAATCACATTTTCATGGAGCAACTCCACAAAAAACTGATAGGATATAAGTGTGATACACCAAAATGTTTGTATGAGCAAGGCCTATTAGTGCCCATATTTAGAAATGCGGCGACTAGTCTAGGTATTTCAGAAATTCAGATTTTGTTTACTGACCACCATTGGTGAATCACATTTTCATGGAGCAACTCCACAAAAAACTGATAGGATATAAGTGTGATACACCAAAATGTTTGTATGAGCAAGGCCTATTAGTGCCCATATTTAGAAATGCGGCGACTAGTCTAGGTATTTCAGAAATTCAGATTTTGTTTACTGACCAGCATTGGTGAATCACATTTTCATGGAGCAACTCCACAAAAAACTGATAGGATATAAGTGTGATACACCAAAATGTTTGTATGAGCAAGGCCTATTAGTGCCCATATTTAGAAATGCGGCGACTAATCTAGGTATTTCAGAAATTCAGATTTTGTTTACTGACCACCATTGGTGAATCACATTTTCATGGAGCAACTCCACAAAAAACTGATAGGATATAAGTGTGATACACCAAAATGTTTGTATGAGTAAGGCCTATTAGTACCCATACTTAGAAACGCGGCGACTGGTCTAGGTATTTCAGAAATTCAGATTTTGTTTACTGACCACCATTGGTGAATCACATTTTCATGGAGCAACTCCACAAAAAACTGATAGGATATAAGTGTGATACACCAAAATGTTTGTATGAGTAAGGCCTATTAGCACCCATACTTAGAAACGCGGCGACTGGTCTAGGTATTTCAGAAATTCAGATTTTGTTTACTGACCACCATTGGTGAATCACATTTTCATGGAGCAACTCCACAAAAAACTGACAGGATATAAGTGTGATACACCAAAATGTTTGTATGAGTAAGGCCTATTAGTACCCATACTTAGAAACGCGGCGAGTGGTCTAGGTATTTCAGAAATTCAGATTTTGTTTACTGACCACCATTGGTGAATCACATTTTCATGGAGCAACTCCACAAAAAACTGATAGGATATAAGTGTGATACACCAAAATGTTTGTATGAGCAAGGCCTATTAGTACCCATATTTAGAAATGCGGCGGCTAATCTAGGTATTTCAGAAATTCAGATTTTGTTTACTGACCACCATTGGTGAATCACATTTTCATGGAGCAACTCCACAAAAAACTGATAGGATATAAGTGTGATACACCAAAATGTTTGTATGAGTAAGGCCTATTAGTACCCATACTTAGAAAGGCGGCGAGTGGTCTAGGTATTTCAGAAATTCAGATTTTGTTTACTGACCACCATTGGTGAATCACATTTTCATGGAGCAACTCCACAAAAAACTGATAGGATATAAGTGTGATACACCAAAATGTTTGTATGAGTAAGGCCTATTAGCACCCATACTTAGAAACGCGGCGACTGGTCTAGGTATTTCAGAAATTCAGATTTTGTTTACTGACCACCATTGGTGAATCACATTTTCATGGAGCAACTCCACAAAAAACTGATAGGATATAAGTGTGATACACCAAAATGTTTGTATGAGTAAGGCCTATTAGTACCCATACTTAGAAACGCGGCGAGTGGTCTAGGTATTTCAGAAATTCAGATTTTGTTTACTGACCACCATTGGTGAATCACATTTTCATGGAGCAACTCCACACAAAACTGATAGGATATAAGTGTGATACACCAAAATGTTTGTATGAGTAAGGCCTATTAGTACCCATATTTAGAAATGCGGCGACTGGTCTAGGTATTTCAGAAATTCAGATTTTGTTTACTGACCACCATTGGTGAATCACATTTTCATGGAGCAACTCCACAAAAAACTGATAGGATATAAGTGTGATACACCAAAATGTTTGTATGAGTAAGGCCTATTAGTGCCCATATTTAGAAATGCGGCGACTAATCTAGGTATTTCAGAAATTCAGATTTTGTTTACTGACCACCATTGGTGAATCACATTTTCATGGAGCAACTCCACAAAAAACTGATAGGATATAAGTGTGATACACCAAAATGTTTGTATGAGCAAGGCCTATTAGTGCCCATATTTAGAAATGCGGCGACTAGTCTAGGTATTTCAGAAATTCAGATTTTGTTTACTGACCACCATTGGTGAATCACATTTTCATGGAGCAACTCCACAAAAAACTGATAGGATATAAGTGTGATACACCAAAATGTTTGTATGAGTAAGGCCTATTAGTACCCATACTTAGAAACGCGGCGACTGGTCTAGGTATTTCAGAAATTCAGATTTTGTTTACTGACCACCATTGGTGAATCACATTTTCATGGAGCAACTCCACAAAAAACTGATAGGATATAAGTGTGATACACCAAAATGTTTGTATGAGTAAGGCCTATTAGCACCCATACTTAGAAACGCGGCGACTGGTCTAGGTATTTCAGAAATTCAGATTTTGTTTACTGACCACCATTGGTGAATCACATTTTCATGGAGCAACTCCACAAAAAACTGACAGGATATAAGTGTGATACACCAAAATGTTTGTATGAGTAAGGCCTATTAGTACCCATACTTAGAAACGCGGCGAGTGGTCTAGGTATTTCAGAAATTCAGATTTTGTTTACTGACCACCATTGGTGAATCACATTTTCATGGAGCAACTCCACAAAAAACTGATAGGATATAAGTGTGATACACCAAAATGTTTGTATGAGCAAGGCCTATTAGTACCCATATTTAGAAATGCGGCGGCTAATCTAGGTATTTCAGAAATTCAGATTTTGTTTACTGACCACCATTGGTGAATCACATTTTCATGGAGCAACTCCACAAAAAACTGATAGGATATAAGTGTGATACACCAAAATGTTTGTATGAGTAAGGCCTATTAGTACCCATACTTAGAAACGCGGCGAGTGGTCTAGGTATTTCAGAAATTCAGATTTTGTTTACTGACCACCATTGGTGAATCACATTTTCATGGAGCAACTCCACAAAAAACTGATAGGATATAAGTGTGATACACCAAAATGTTTGTATGAGTAAGGCCTATTAGCACCCATACTTAGAAACGCGGCGACTGGTCTAGGTATTTCAGAAATTCAGATTTTGTTTACTGACCACCATTGGTGAATCACATTTTCATGGAGCAACTCCACAAAAAACTGATAGGATATAAGTGTGATACACCAAAATGTTTGTATGAGCAAGGCCTATTAGTGCCCATATTTAGAAATGCGGCGACTGGTCTAGGTATTTCAGAAATTCAGATTTTGTTTACTGACCACCATTGGTGAATCACATTTTCATGGAGCAACTCCACAAAAAACTGATAGGATATAAGTGTGATACACCAAAATGTTTGTATGAGCAAGGCCTATTAGTGCCCATATTTAGAAATGCGGCGACTAGTCTAGGTATTTCAGAAATTCAGATTTTGTTTACTGACCACCATTGGTGAATC
This sequence comes from Leucophora obtusa, assembly GCA_949987735.1. Taxonomy (NCBI): domain Eukaryota; kingdom Metazoa; phylum Arthropoda; class Insecta; order Diptera; family Anthomyiidae; genus Leucophora; species Leucophora obtusa. Next base: position 313,726,268 of record OX465295.1, on the reverse strand, counting down.
ACATTTTCATGGAGCAACTCCACAAAAAACTGATAGGATATAAGTGTGATACACCAAAATGTTTGTATGAGCAAGGCCTATTAGTACCCATATTTAGAAATGCGGCGACTGGTCTAGGTATTTCAGAAATTCAGATTTAGTTTACTGACCACCATTGGTGAATCACATTTTCATGGAGCAACTCCACAAAAAACTGATAGGATATAAGTGTGATACACCAAAATGTTTGTATGAGTAAGGCCTATTAGTGCCCATATTTAGAAATTCGGCGACTAATCTAGGTATTTCAGAAATTCAGATTTTGTTTACTGACCACCATTGGTGAATCACATTTTCATGGAGCATTTCCACACAAAACTGATAAGATATAAGTGTGATACACCAAAATGTTTGTATGAGTAAGGCCTATTAGTACCCATACTTAGAAATGCGGCGACTGGTCTAGGTATTTCAGAAATTCAGATTTTGTTTACTGACCACCATTGGTGAATCACATTTTCATGGAGCAACTCCACAAAAAACTGATAGGATATAAGTGTGATACACCAAAATGTTTGTATGAGCAAGGCCTATTAGTGCCCATATTTAGAAATGCGGCGACTGGTCTAGGTATTTCAGAAATTCAGATTTTGTTTACTGACCACCATTGGTGAATCACATTTTCATGGAGCAACTCCACAAAAAACTGATAGGATATAAGTGTGATACACCAAAATGTTTGTATGAGCAAGGCCTATTAGTGCCCATATTTAGAAATGCGGCGACTAGTCTAGGTATTTCAGAAATTCAGATTTTGTTTACTGACCACCATTGGTGAATCACATTTTCATGGAGCAACTCCACAAAAAACTGATAGGATATAAGTGTGATACACCAAAATGTTTGTATGAGCAAGGCCTATTAGTGCCCATATTTAGAAATGCGGCGACTAATCTAGGTATTTCAGAAATTCAGATTTTGTTTACTGACCACCATTGGTGAATCACATTTTCATGGAGCAACTCCACAAAAAACTGATAGGATATAAGTGTGATACACCAAAATGTTTGTATGAGTAAGGCCTATTAGTACCCATACTTAGAAACGCGGCGACTGGTCTAGGTATTTCAGAAATTCAGATTTTGTTTACTGACCACCATTGGTGAATCACATTTTCATGGAGCAACTCCACAAAAAACTGATAGGATATAAGTGTGATAAACCAAAATGTTTGTATGAGTAAGGCCTATTAGCACCCATACTTAGAAACGCGGCGACTGGTCTAGGTATTTCAGAAATTCAGATTTTGTTTACTGACCACCATTGGTGAATCACATTTTCATGGAGCAACTCCACAAAAAACTGACAGGATATAAGTGTGATACACCAAAATGTTTGTATGAGTAAGGCCTATTAGTACCCATACTTAGAAACGCGGCGAGTGGTCTAGGTATTTCAGAAATTCAGATTTTGTTTACTGACCACCATTGGTGAATCACATTTTCATGGAGCAACTCCACAAAAAACTGATAGGATATAAGTGTGATACACCAAAATGTTTGTATGAGCAAGGCCTATTAGTACCCATATTTAGAAATGCGGCGGCTAATCTAGGTATTTCAGAAATTCAGATTTTGTTTACTGACCACCATTGGTGAATCACATTTTCATGGAGCAACTCCACAAAAAACTGATAGGATATAAGTGTGATACACCAAAATGTTTGTATGAGTAAGGCCTATTAGTACCCATACTTAGAAAGGCGGCGAGTGGTCTAGGTATTTCAGAAATTCAGATTTTGTTTACTGACCACCATTGGTGAATCACATTTTCATGGAGCAACTCCACAAAAAACTGATAGGATATAAGTGTGATACACCAAAATGTTTGTATGAGTAAGGCCTATTAGCACCCATACTTAGAAACGCGGCGACTGGTCTAGGTATTTCAGAAATTCAGATTTTGTTTACTGACCACCATTGGTGAATCACATTTTCATGGAGCAACTCCACAAAAAACTGATAGGATATAAGTGTGATACACCAAAATGTTTGTATGAGTAAGGCCTATTAGTACCCATACTTAGAAACGCGGCGAGTGGTCTAGGTATTTCAGAAATTCAGATTTTGTTTACTGACCACCATTGGTGAATCACATTTTCATGGAGCAACTCCACACAAAACTGATAGGATATAAGTGTGATACACCAAAATGTTTGTATGAGTAAGGCCTATTAGTACCCATATTTAGAAATGCGGCGACTGGTCTAGGTATTTCAGAAATTCAGATTTTGTTTACTGACCACCATTGGTGAATCACATTTTCATGGAGCAACTCCACAAAAAACTGATAGGATATAAGTGTGATACACCAAAATGTTTGTATGAGTAAGGCCTATTAGTGCCCATATTTAGAAATGCGGCGGCTAATCTAGGTATTTCAGAAATTCAGATTTTGTTTACTGACCACCATTGGTGAATCACATTTTCATGGAGCAACTCCACAAAAAACTGATAGGATATAAGTGTGATACACCAAAATGTTTGTATGAGCAAGGCCTATTAGTGCCCATATTTAGAAATGCGGCGACTAGTCTAGGTATTTCAGAAATTCAGATTTTGTTTACTGACCACCATTGGTGAATCACATTTTCATGGAGCAACTCCACAAAAAACTGATAGGATATAAGTGTGATACACCAAAATGTTTGTATGAGTAAGGCCTATTAGTACCCATACTTAGAAACGCGGCGACTGGTCTAGGTATTTCAGAAATTCAGATTTTGTTTACTGACCACCATTGGTGAATCACATTTTCATGGAGCAACTCCACAAAAAACTGATAGGATATAAGTGTGATACACCAAAATGTTTGTATGAGTAAGGCCTATTAGCACCCATACTTAGAAACGCGGCGACTGGTCTAGGTATTTCAGAAATTCAGATTTTGTTTACTGACCACCATTGGTGAATCACATTTTCATGGAGCAACTCCACAAAAAACTGACAGGATATAAGTGTGATACACCAAAATGTTTGTATGAGTAAGGCCTATTAGTACCCATACTTAGAAACGCGGCGAGTGGTCTAGGTATTTCAGAAATTCAGATTTTGTTTACTGACCACCATTGGTGAATCACATTTTCATGGAGCAACTCCACAAAAAACTGATAGGATATAAGTGTGATACACCAAAATGTTTGTATGAGCAAGGCCTATTAGTACCCATATTTAGAAATGCGGCGGCTAATCTAGGTATTTCAGAAATTCAGATTTTGTTTACTGACCACCATTGGTGAATCACATTTTCATGGAGCAACTCCACAAAAAACTGATAGGATATAAGTGTGATACACCAAAATGTTTGTATGAGTAAGGCCTATTAGTACCCATACTTAGAAACGCGGCGAGTGGTCTAGGTATTTCAGAAATTCAGATTTTGTTTACTGACCACCATTGGTGAATCACATTTTCATGGAGCAACTCCACAAAAAACTGATAGGATATAAGTGTGATACACCAAAATGTTTGTATGAGTAAGGCCTATTAGCACCCATACTTAGAAACGCGGCGACTGGTCTAGGTATTTCAGAAATTCAGATTTTGTTTACTGACCACCATTGGTGAATCACATTTTCATGGAGCAACTCCACAAAAAACTGATAGGATATAAGTGTGATACACCAAAATGTTTGTATGAGTAAGGCCTATTAGTGCCCATATTTAGAAATGCGGCGACTAATCTAGGTATTTCAGAAATTCAGATTTTGTTTACTGACCACCATTGGTGAATCACATTTTCATGGAGCAACTCCACAAAAAACTGATAGGATATAAGTGTGATACACCAAAATGTTTGTATGAGTAAGGCCTATTAGTACCCATATTTAGAAATGCGGCGACTGGTCTAGGTATTTCAGAAATTCAGATTTAGTTTACTGACCACCATTGGTGAATCACATTTTCATGGAGCAACTCCACAAAAAACTGATAGGATATAAGTGTGATACACCAAAATGTTTGTATGAGTAAGGCCTATTAGTGCCCATATTTAGAAATTCGGCGACTAATCTAGGTATTTCAGAAATTCAGATTTTGTTTACTGACCACCATTGGTGAATCACATTTTCATGGAGCATTTCCACACAAAACTGATAAGATATAAGTGTGATACACCAAAATGTTTGTATGAGTAAGGCCTATTAGTACCCATACTTAGAAATGCGGCGACTGGTCTAGGTATTTCAGAAATTCAGATTTTGTTTACTGACCACCATTGGTGAATCACATTTTCATGGAGCAAATCCACAAAAAACTGATAGGATATAAGTGTGATACACCAAAATGTTTGTATGAGTAAGGCCTATTAGTACCCATACTTAGAAACGCGGCGACTGGTCTAGGTATTTCAGAAATTCAGATTTTGTTTACTGACCACCATTGGTGAATCACATTTTCATGGAGCAACTCCACAAAAAACTGATAGGATATAAGTGTGATACACCAAAATATTTATATGAGTAAGGCCTATTGGTACCCATACTTAGAAATGCGGCGACTGGTCTAGGTATTTCAGAAATTCAGATTTTGTTTACTGACCACCATTGGTGAATCACATTTTCATGGAGCAACTCCACAAAAAACTGATAGGATATAAGTGTGATACACCAAAATGTTTGTATGAGCAAGGCCTATTAGTGCCCATATTTAGAAATGCGGCGACTAATCTAGGTATTTCAGAAATTCAGATTTTGTTTACTGACCACCATTGGTGAATCACATTTTCATGGAGCAACTCCACAAAAAACTGATAGGATATAAGTGTGATACACCAAAATGTTTGTATGAGTAAGGCCTATTAGTACCCATACTTAGAAACGCGGCGACTGGTCTAGGTATTTCAGAAATTCAGATTTTGTTTACTGACCACCATTGGTGAATCACATTTTCATGGAGCAACTCCACAAAAAACTGATAGGATATAAGTGTGATACACCAAAATGTTTGTATGAGTAAGGCCTATTAGTACCCATACTTAGAAACGCGGCGACTGGTCTAGGTATTTCAGAAATTCAGATTTTGTTTACTGACCACCATTGGTGAATCACATTTTCATGGAGCAACTCCACAAAAAACTGATAGGATATAAGTGTGATACACCAAAATGTTTGTATGAGTAAGGCCTATTAGTACCCATACTTAGAAACGCGGCGACTGGTCTAGGTATTTCAGAAATTCAGATTTTGTTTACTGACCACCATTGGTGAATCACATTTTCATGGAGCAACTCCACAAAAAACTGATAGGATATAAGTGTGATACACCAAAATGTTTGTATGAGTAAGGCCTATTAGTACCCATACTTAGAAACGCGGCGACTGGTCTAGGTATTTCAGAAATTCAGATTTTGTTTACTGACCACCATTGGTGAATCACATTTTCATGGAGCAACTCCACAAAAAACTAATAGGATATAAGTGTGATACACTAAAATGTTTGTATGAGTAAGGCCTATTAGTACCCATACTTAGAAATGCGGCGACTGGTCTAGGTATTTCAGAAATTCAGATTTTGTTTACTGACCACCATTGGTGAATCACATTTTCATGGAGCAACTCCACAAAAAACTGATAGGATATAAGTGTGATACACCAAAATGTTTGTATGAGCAAGGCCTATTAGTGCCCATATTTAGAAATGCGGCGACTGGTCTAGGTATTTCAGAAATTCAGATTTTGTTTACTGACCACCATTGGTGAATCACATTTTCATGGAGCAACTCCACAAAAAACTGATAGGATATAAGTGTGATACACCAAAATGTTTGTATGAGTAAGGCCTATTAGTACCCATACTTAGAAACGCGGCGACTGGTCTAGGTATTTCAGAAATTCAGATTTTGTTTACTGACCACCATTGGTGAATCACATTTTCATGGAGCAACTCCACAAAAAACTGATAGGATATAAGTGTGATACACCAAAATGTTTATATGAGTAAGGCCTATTAGCACCCATACTTAGAAACGCGGCGACTGGTCTAGGTATTTCAGAAATTCAGATTTTGTTTACTGACCACCATTGGTGAATCACATTTTCATGGAGCAACTCCACAAAAAACTGATAGGATATAAGTGTGATACACCAAAATATTTACATGAGTAAGGCCTATTGGTACCCATACTTAGAAATGCGGCGACTGGTCTAGGTATTTCAGAAATTCAGATTTTGTTTACTGACCACCATTGGTGAATCACATTTTCATGGAGCAAATCCACAAAAAACTGATAGGATATAAGTGTGATACACCAAAATGTTTATATGAGTAAGGCCTATTAGCACCCATACTTAGAAACGCGGCGACTGGTCTAGGTATTTCAGAAATTCAGATTTTGTTTACTGACCACCATTGGTGAATCACATTTTCATGGAGCAACTCCACAAAAAACTGATAGGATATAAGTGTGATACACCAAAATATTTATATGAGTAAGGCCTATTGGTACCCATACTTAGAAATGCGGCGACTGGTCTAGGTATTTCAGAAATTCAGATTTTGTTTACTGACCACCATTGGTGAATCACATTTTCATGGAGCAACTCCACAAAAAACTGATAGGATATAAGTGTGATACACCAAAATATTTATATGAGTAAGGCCTATTGGTACCCATACTTAGAAATGCGGCGACTGGTCTAGGTATTTCAGAAATTCAGATTTTGTTTACTGACCACCATTGGTGAATCACATTTTCATGGAGCAACTCCACAAAAAACTGATAGGATATAAGTGTGATACACCAAAATGTTTGTATGAGCAAGGCCTATTAGTGCCCATATTTAGAAATGCGGCGACTGGTCTAGGTATTTCAGAAATTCAGATTTTGTTTACTGACCACCATTGGTGAATCACATTTTCATGGAGCAACTCCACAAAAAACTGATAGGATATAAGTGTGATACACCAAAATGTTTGTATGAGTAAGGCCTATTAGTACCCATACTTAGAAACGCGGCGACTGGTCTAGGTATTTCAGAAATTCAGATTTTGTTTACTGACCACCATTGGTGAATCACATTTTCATGGAGCAACTCCACACAAAACTGATAGGATATAAGTGTGATACACAAAAATGTTTGTATGAGTAAGGCCTATTAGTACCCATATTTAGAAATGCGGCGACTGGTCTAGGTATTTCAGAAATTCAGATTTTGTTTACTGACCACCATTGGTGAATCACATTTTCATGGAGCAAATCCACAAAAAACTGATAGGATATAAGTGTGATACACCAAAATGTTTATATGAGTAAGGCCTATTAGCACCCATACTTAGAAACGCGGCGACTGGTCTAGGTATTTCAGAAATTCAGATTTTGTTTACTGACCACCATTGGTGAATCACATTTTCATGGAGCAACTCCACAAAAAACTGATAGGATATAAGTGTGATACACCAAAATATTTATATGAGTAAGGCCTATTGGTACCCATACTTAGAAATGCGGCGACTGGTCTAGGTATTTCAGAAATTCAGATTTTGTTTACTGACCACCATTGGTGAATCACATTTTCATGGAGCAACTCCACAAAAAACTGATAGGATATAAGTGTGATACACTAAAATGTTTGTATGAGTAAGGCCTATTAGTACCCATACTTAGAAATGCGGCGACTGGTCTAGGTATTTCAGAAATTCAGATTTTGTTTACTGACCACCATTGGTGAATCACATTTTCATGGAGCAACTCCACAAAAAACTGATAGGATATAAGTGTGATACACCAAAATGTTTGTATGAGTAAGGCCTATTAGTACCCATACTTAGAAACGCGGCGACTGGTCTAGGTATTTCAGAAATTCAGATTTTGTTTACTGACCACCATTGGTGAATCACATTTTCATGGAGCAACTCCACAAAAAACTGATAGGATATAAGTGTGATACACCAAAATGTTTGTATGAGTAAGGTCTATTAGTACCCATACTTAGAAACGCGGCGACTGGTCTAGGTATTTCAGAAATTCAGATTTTGTTTACTGACCACCATTGGTGAATCACATTTTCATGGAGCAACTCCACACAAAACTGATAGGATATAAGTGTGATACACAAAAATGTTTGTATGAGTAAGGCCTATTAGTACCCATATTTAGAAATGCGGCGACTGGTCTAGGTATTTCAGAAATTCAGATTTTGTTTACTGACCACCATTGGTGAATCACATTTTCATGGAGCAACTCCACACAAAACTGATAGGATATAAGTGTGATACACCAAAATGTTTGTATGAGCAAGGCCTATTAGTGCCCATATTTAGAAATGCGGCGACTAGTCTAGGTATTTCAGAAATTCAGATTTTGTTTACTGACCACCATTGGTGAATCACATTTTCATGGAGCAACTCCACAAAAAACTGATAGGATATAAGTGTGATACACCAAAATGTTTGTATGAGCAAGGCCTATTAGTGCCCATATTTAGAAATGCGGCGACTAATCTAGGTATTTCAGAAATTCAGATTTTGTTTACTGACCACCATTGGTGAATCACATTTTCATGGAGCAACTCCACAAAAAACTGATAGGATATAAGTGTGATACACTAAAATGTTTGTATGAGTAAGGCCTATTAGTACCCATACTTAGAAATGCGGCGACTGGTCTAGGTATTTCAGAAATTCAGATTTTGTTTACTGACCACCATTGGTGAATCACATTTTCATGGAGCAACTCCACAAAAAACTGATAGGATATAAGTGTGATACACCAAAATGTTTGTATGAGTAAGGCCTATTAGTACCCATACTTAGAAACGCGGCGACTGGTCTAGGTATTTCAGAAATTCAGATTTTGTTTACTGACCACCATTGGTGAATCACATTTTCATGGAGCAACTCCACAAAAAACTGATAGGATATAAGTGTGATACACCAAAATGTTTGTATGAGTAAGGCCTATTAGTACCCATACTTAGAAACGCGGCGACTGGTCTAGGTATTTCAGAAATTCAGATTTTGTTTACTGACCACCATTGGTGAATCACATTTTCATGGAGCAACTCCACAAAAAACTGATAGGATATAAGTGTGATACACCAAAATGTTTGTATGAGTAAGGCCTATTTGTACCCATACTTAGAAACGCGGCGACTGGTCTAGGTATTTCAGAAATTCAGATTTTGTTTACTGACCACCATTGGTGAATCACATTTTCATGGAGCAACTCCACAAAAAACTGATAGGATATAAGTGTGATACACCAAAATGTTTGTATGAGTAAGGTCTATTAGTACCCATACTTAGAAACGCGGCGACTGGTCTAGGTATTTCAGAAATTCAGATTTTGTTTACTGACCACCATTGGTGAATTACATTTTCATGGAGCAACTCCACACAAAACTGATAGGATATAAGTGTGATACACAAAAATGTTTGTATGAGTAAGGCCTATTAGTACCCATATTTAGAAATGCGGCGACTGGTCTAGGTATTTCAGAAATTCAGATTTTGTTTACTGACCACCATTGGTGAATCACATTTTCATGGAGCAAATCCACAAAAAACTGATAGGATATAAGTGTGATACACCAAAATGTTTGTATGAGTAAGGCCTATTAGTACCCATACTTAGAAACGCGGCGACTGGTCTAGGTATTTCAGAAATTCAGATTTTGTTTACTGACCACCATTGGTGAATCACATTTTCATGGAGCAACTCCACAAAAAACTGATAGGATATAAGTGTGATACACCAAAATATTTATATGAGTAAGGCCTATTGGTACCCATACTTAGAAATGCGGCGACTGGTCTAGGTATTTCAGAAATTCAGATTTTGTTTACTGACCACCATTGGTGAATCACATTTTCATGGAGCAACTCCACAAAAAACTGATAGGATATAAGTGTGATACACTAAAATGTTTGTATGAGTAAGGCCTATTAGTACCCATACTTAGAAATGCGGCGACTGGTCTAGGTATTTCAGAAATTCAGATTTTGTTTACTGACCACCATTGGTGAATCACATTTTCATGGAGCAACTCCACAAAAAACTGATAGGATATAAGTGTGATACACCAAAATGTTTGTATGAGCAAGGCCTATTAGTGCCCATATTTAGAAATGCGGCGACTAGTCTAGGTATTTCAGAAATTCAGATTTTGTTTACTGACCACCATTGGTGAATCACATTTTCATGGAGCAACTCCACAAAAAACTGATAGGATATAAGTGTGATACACCAAAATGTTTGTATGAGCAAGGCCTATTAGTGCCCATATTTAGAAATGCGGCGACTAGTCTAGGTATTTCAGAAATTCAGATTTTGTTTACTGACCACCATTGGTGAATCACATTTTCATGGAGCAACTCCACAAAAAACTGATAGGATATAAGTGTGATACACCAAAATGTTTGTATGAGTAAGGCCTATTAGCACCCATACTTAGAAACGCGGCGACTGGTCTAGGTATTTCAGAAATTCAGATTTTGTTTACTGACCACCATTGGTGAATCACATTTTCATGGAGCAACTCCACAAAAAACTGATAGGATATAAGTGTGATACACCAAAATGTTTGTATGAGTAAGGCCTATTAGCACCCATACTTAGAAACGCGGCGACTGGTCTAGGTATTTCAGAAATTCAGATTTTGTTTACTGACCACCATTGGTGAATCACATTTTCATGGAGCAACTCCACACAAAACTGATAGGATATAAGTGTGATACACCAAAATGTTTGTATGAGCAAGGCCTATTAGTGCCCATATTTAGAAATGCGGCGACTAATCTAGGTATTTCAGAAATTCAGATTTTGTTTACTGACCACCATTGGTGAATCACATTTTCATGGAGCAACTCCACAAAAAACTGATAGGATATAAGTGTGATACACCAAAATGTTTGTATGAGCAAGGCCTATTAGTGCCCATATTTAGAAATGCGGCGACTAGTCTAGGTATTTCAGAAATTCAGATTTTGTTTACTGACCACCATTGGTGAATCACATTTTCATGGAGCAACTCCACAAAAAACTGATAGGATATAAGTGTGATACACCAAAATGTTTGTATGAGCAAGGCCTATTAGTGCCCATATTTAGAAATGCGGCGACTAATCTAGGTATTTCAGAAATTCAGATTTTGTTTACTGACCACCATTGGTGAATCACATTTTCATGGAGCAACTCCACAAAAAACTGATAGGATATAAGTGTGATACACTAAAATGTTTGTATGAGTAAGGCCTATTAGTACCCATACTTAGAAATGCGGCGACTGGTCTAGGTATTTCAGAAATTCAGATTTTGTTTACTGACCACCATTGGTGAATCACATTTTCATGGAGCAACTCCACAAAAAACTGATAGGATATAAGTGTGATACACCAAAATGTTTGTATGAGTAAGGCCTATTAGCACCCATACTTAGAAACGCGGCGACTGGTCTAGGTATTTCAGAAATTCAGATTTTGTTTACTGACCACCATTGGTGAATCACATTTTCATGGAGCAACTCCACACAAATCTGATAGGATATAAGTGTGATACACAAAAATGTTTGTATGAGTAAGGCCTATTAGTACCCATATTTAGAAATGCGGCGACTGGTCTAGGTATTTCAGAAATTCAGATTTTGTTTACTGACCACCATTGGTGAATCACATTTTCATGGAGCAAATCCACAAAAAACTGATAGGATATAAGTGTGATACACCAAAATGTTTGTATGAGTAAGGCCTATTAGCACCCATACTTAGAAACGCGGCGACTGGTCTAGGTATTTCAGAAATTCAGATTTTGTTTACTGACCACCATTGGTGAATCACATTTTCATGGAGCAACTCCACAAAAAACTGATAGGATATAAGTGTGATACACCAAAATATTTATATGAGTAAGGCCTATTGGTACCCATACTTAGAAATGCGGCGACTGGTCTAGGTATTTCAGAAATTCAGATTTTGTTTACTGACCACCATTGGTGAATCACATTTTCATGGAGCAACTCCACAAAAAACTGATAGGATATAAGTGTGATACACCAAAATGTTTGTATGAGTAAGGCCTATTAGTACCCATACTTAGAAACGCGGCGACTGGTCTAGGTATTTCAGAAATTCAGATTTTGTTTACTGACCACCATTGGTGAATCACATTTTCATGGAGCAACTCCACAAAAAACTGATAGGATATAAGTGTGATACACCAAAATGTTTGTATGAGTAAGGCCTATTAGTACCCATATTTAGAAATGCGGCGACTGGTCTAGGTATTTCAGAAATTCAGATTTTGTTTACTGACCACCATTGGTGAATCACATTTTCATGGAGCAACTCCACAAAAAACTGATAGGATATAAGTGTGATACACCAAAATGTTTGTATGAGTAAGGCCTATTAGTGCCCATATTTAGAAATTCGGCGACTAATCTAGGTATTTCAGAAATTCAGATTTTGTTTACTGACCACCATTGGTGAATCACATTTTCATGGAGCATTTCCACACAAAACTGATAAGATATAAGTGTGATACACCAAAATGTTTGTATGAGTAAGGCCTATTAGTACCCATATTTAGAAATGCGGCGACTGGTCTAGGTATTTCAGAAATTCAGATTTTGTTTACTGACCACCATTGGTGAATCACATTTTCATGGAGCAACTCCACAAAAAACTGATAGGATATAAGTGTGATACACCAAAATGTTTGTATGAGCAAGGCCTATTAGTGCCCATATTTAGAAATGCGGCGACTAGTCTAGGTATTTCAGAAATTCAGATTTTGTTTACTGACCACCATTGGTGAATCACATTTTCATGGAGCAACTCCACAAAAAACTGATAGGATATAAGTGTGATACACTAAAATGTTTGTATGAGTAAGGCCTATTAGTACCCATACTTAGAAATGCGGCGACTGGTCTAGGTATTTCAGAAATTCAGATTTAGTTTACTGACCACCATTGGTGAATCACATTTTCATGGAGCAACTCCACAAAAAACTGATAGGATATAAGTGTGATACACCAAAATGTTTGTATGAGTAAGGCCTATTAGTGCCCATATTTAGAAATTCGGCGACTAATCTAGGTATTTCAGAAATTCAGATTTTGTTTACTGACCACCATTGGTGAATCACATTTTCATGGAGCATTTCCACACAAAACTGATAAGATATAAGTGTGATACACCAAAATGTTTGTATGAGTAAGGCCTATTAGTGCCCATATTTAGAAATTCGGCGACTAATCTAGGTATTTCAGAAATTCAGATTTTGTTTACTGACCACCATTGGTGAATCACATTTTCATGGAGCATTTCCACACAAAACTGATAAGATATAAGTGTGATACACCAAAATGTTTGTATGAGTAAGGCCTATTAGTACCCATATTTAGAAATGCGGCGACTGGTCTAGGTATTTCAGAAATTCAGATTTTGTTTACTGACCACCATTGGTGAATCACATTTTCATGGAGCAACTCCACAAAAAACTGATAGGATATAAGTGTGATACACCAAAATGTTTGTATGAGCAAGGCCTATTAGTGCCCATATTTAGAAATGCGGCGACTAGTCTAGGTATTTCAGAAATTCAGATTTTGTTTACTGACCACCATTGGTGAATCACATTTTCATGGAGCAACTCCACAAAAAACTGATAGGATATAAGTGTGATACACTAAAATGTTTGTATGAGTAAGGCCTATTAGTACCCATACTTAGAAATGCGGCGACTGGTCTAGGTATTTCAGAAATTCAGATTTTGTTTACTGACCACCATTGGTGAATCACATTTTCATGGAGCAACTCCACAAAAAACTGATAGGATATAAGTGTGATACACCAAAATGTTTGTATGAGTAAGGCCTATTAGTACCCATACTTAGAAATGCGGCGACTAGTCTAGGTATTTCAGAAATTCAGATTTTGTTTACTGACCACCATTGGTGAATCACATTTTCATGGAGCAACTCCACAAAAAACTGATAGGATATAAGTGTGATACACCAAAATGTTTGTATGAGTAAGGCCTATTAGTACCCATATTTAGAAATGCGGCGACTGGTCTAGGTATTTCAGAAATTCAGATTTTGTTTACTGACCACCATTGGTGAATCACATTTTCATGGAGCAACTCCACAAAAAACTGATAGGATATAAGTGTGATACACCAAAATGTTTGTATGAGCAAGGCCTATTAGTGCCCATATTTAGAAATGCGGCGACTGGTCTAGGTATTTCAGAAATTCAGATTTTGTTTACTGACCACCATTGGTGAATCACATTTTCATGGAGCAACTCCACAAAAAACTGATAGGATATAAGTGTGATACACCAAAATGTTTGTATGAGTAAGGCCTATTAGTACCCATACTTAGAAACGCGGCGACTGGTCTACGTATTTCAGAAATTCAGATTTTGTTTACTGACCACCATTGGTGAATCACATTTTCATGGAGCAACTCCACAAAAAACTGATAGGATATAAGTGTGATACACCAAAATGTTTGTATGAGTAAGGCCTATTAGTACCCATACTTAGAAACGCGGCGACTGGTCTAGGTATTTCAGAAATTCAGATTTTGTTTACTGACCACCATTGGTGAATCACATTTTCATGGAGCAACTCCACAAAAAACTGATAGGATATAAGTGTGATACACCAAAATGTTTGTATGAGTAAGGCCTATTAGTACCCATACTTAGAAACGCGGCGACTGGTCTAGGTATTTCAGAAATTCAGATTTTGTTTACTGACCACCATTGGTGAATCACATTTTCATGGAGCAACTCCACAAAAAACTGATAGGATATAAGTGTGATACACCAAAATGTTTGTATGAGTAAGGCCTATTAGTACCCATACTTAGAAACGCGGCGACTGGTCTAGGTATTTCAGAAATTCAGATTTTGTTTACTGACCACCATTGGTGAATCACATTTTCATGGAGCAACTCCACACAAAACTGATAGGATATAAGTGTGATACACAAAAATGTTTGTATGAGTAAGGCCTATTAGTACCCATATTTAGAAATGCGGCGACTGGTCTAGGTATTTCAGAAATTCAGATTTTGTTTACTGACCACCATTGGTGAATCACATTTTCATGGAGCAAATCCACAAAAAACTGATAGGATATAAGTGTGATACACCAAAATGTTTGTATGAGTAAGGCCTATTAGTACCCATACTTAGAAACGCGGCGACTGGTCTAGGTATTTCAGAAATTCAGATTTTGTTTACTGACCACCATTGGTGAATCACATTTTCATGGAGCAACTCCACAAAAAACTGATAGGATATAAGTGTGATACACCAAAATGTTTGTATGATCAAGGCCTATTAGTGCCCATATTTAGAAATGCGGCGACTAATCTAGGTATTTCAGAAATTCAGATTTTGTTTACTGACCACCATTGGTGAATCACATTTTCATGGAGCAACTCCACAAAAAACTGATAGGATATAAGTGTCATACACTAAAATGTTTGTATGAGTAAGGCCTATTAGTACCCATACTTAGAAATGCGGCGACTGGTCTAGGTATTTCAGAAATTCAGATTTTGTTTACTGACCACCATTGGTGAATCACATTTTCATGGAGCAACTCCACAAAAAACTGATAGGATATAAGTGTGATACACCAAAATGTTTGTATGAGCAAGGCCTATTAGTGCCCATATTTAGAAATGCGGCGACTAGTCTAGGTATTTCAGAAATTCAGATTTTGTTTACTGACCACCATTGGTGAATCACATTTTCATGGAGCAACTCCACAAAAAACTGATAGGATATAAGTGTGATACACCAAAATGTTTGTATGAGCAAGGCCTATTAGTGCCCATATTTAGAAATGCGGCGACTAGTCTAGGTATTTCAGAAATTCAGATTTTGTTTACTGACCACCATTGGTGAATCACATTTTCATGGAGCAACTCCACAAAAAACTGATAGGATATAAGTGTGATACACCAAAATGTTTGTATGAGCAAGGCCTATTAGTGCCCATATTTAGAAATGCGGCGACTAATCTAGGTATTTCAGAAATTCAGATTTTGTTTACTGACCACCATTGGTGAATCACATTTTCATGGAGCAACTCCACAAAAAACTGATAGGATATAAGTGTGATACACTAAAATGTTTGTATGAGTAAGGCCTATTAGTACCCATACTTAGAAATGCGGCGACTGGTCTAGGTATTTCAGAAATTCAGATTTTGTTTACTGACCACCATTGGTGAATCACATTTTCATGGAGCAACTCCACAAAAAACTGATAGGATATAAGTGTGATACACCAAAATGTTTGTATGAGTAAGGCCTATTAGTACCCATACTTAGAAACGCGGCGACTGGTCTAGGTATTTCAGAAATTCAGATTTTGTTTACTGACCACCATTGGTGAATCACATTTTCATGGAGCAACTCCACAAAAAACTGATAGGATATAAGTGTGATACACCAAAATGTTTGTATGAGTAAGGCCTATTAGTACCCATACTTAGAAACGCGGCGACTGGTCTAGGTATTTCAGAAATTCAGATTTTGTTTACTGACCACCATTGGTGAATCACATTTTCATGGAGCAACTCCACAAAAAACTGATAGGATATAAGTGTGATACACCAAAATATTTATATGAGTAAGGCCTATTGGTACCCATACTTAGAAATGCGGCGACTGGTCTAGGTATTTCAGAAATTCAGATTTTGTTTACTGACCACCATTGGTGAATCACATTTTCATGGAGCAACTCCACAAAAAACTGATAGGATATAAGTGTGATACACCAAAATGTTTGTATGAGTAAGGCCTATTAGTGCCCATATTTAGAAATTCGGCGACTAATCTAGGTATTTCAGAAATTCAGATTTTGTTTACTGACCACCATTGGTGAATCACATTTTCATGGAGCATTTCCACACAAAACTGATAAGATATAAGTGTGATACACCAAAATGTTTGTATGAGTAAGGCCTATTAGTGCCCATATTTAGAAATTCGGCGACTAATCTAGGTATTTCAGAAATTCAGATTTTGTTTACTGACCACCATTGGTGAATCACATTTTCATGGAGCATTTCCACACAAAACTGATAAGATATAAGTGTGATACACCAAAATGTTTGTATGAGTAAGGCCTATTAGTACCCATATTTAGAAATGCGGCGACTGGTCTAGGTATTTCAGAAATTCAGATTTTGTTTACTGACCACCATTGGTGAATCACATTTTCATGGAGCAACTCCACAAAAAACTGATAGGATATAAGTGTGATACACCAAAATGTTTGTATGAGCAAGGCCTATTAGTGCCCATATTTAGAAATGCGGCGACTAGTCTAGGTATTTCAGAAATTCAGATTTTGTTTACTGACCACCATTGGTGAATCACATTTTCATGGAGCAACTCCACAAAAAACTGATAGGATATAAGTGTGATACACTAAAATGTTTGTATGAGTAAGGCCTATTAGTACCCATACTTAGAAATGCGGCGACTGGTCTAGGTATTTCAGAAATTCAGATTTTGTTTACTGACCACCATTGGTGAATCACATTTTCATGGAGCAACTCCACAAAAAACTGATAGGATATAAGTGTGATACACTAAAATGTTTGTATGAGTAAGGCCTATTAGTACCCATACTTAGAAATGCGGCGACTGGTCTAGGTATTTCAGAAATTCAGATTTAGTTTACTGACCACCATTGGTGAATCACATTTTCATGGAGCAACTCCACAAAAAACTGATAGGATATAAGTGTGATACACCAAAATGTTTGTATGAGTAAGGCCTATTAGTGCCCATATTTAGAAATTCGGCGACTAATCTAGGTATTTCAGAAATTCAGATTTTGTTTACTGACCACCATTGGTGAATCACATTTTCATGGAGCATTTCCACACAAAACTGATAAGATATAAGTGTGATACACCAAAATGTTTGTATGAGTAAGGCCTATTAGTGCCCATATTTAGAAATTCGGCGACTAATCTAGGTATTTCAGAAATTCAGATTTTGTTTACTGACCACCATTGGTGAATCACATTTTCATGGAGCATTTCCACACAAAACTGATAAGATATAAGTGTGATACACCAAAATGTTTGTATGAGTAAGGCCTATTAGTACCCATATTTAGAAATGCGGCGACTGGTCTAGGTATTTCAGAAATTCAGATTTTGTTTACTGACCACCATTGGTGAATCACATTTTCATGGAGCAACTCCACAAAAAACTGATAGGATATAAGTGTGATACACCAAAATGTTTGTATGAGCAAGGCCTATTAGTGCCCATATTTAGAAATGCGGCGACTAGTCTAGGTATTTCAGAAATTCAGATTTTGTTTACTGACCACCATTGGTGAATCACATTTTCATGGAGCAACTCCACAAAAAACTGATAGGATATAAGTGTGATACACTAAAATGTTTGTATGAGTAAGGCCTATTAGTACCCATACTTAGAAATGCGGCGACTGGTCTAGGTATTTCAGAAATTCAGATTTTGTTTACTGACCACCATTGGTGAATCACATTTTCATGGAGCAACTCCACAAAAAACTGATAGGATATAAGTGTGATACACCAAAATGTTTGTATGAGTAAGGCCTATTAGTACCCATACTTAGAAATGCGGCGACTAGTCTAGGTATTTCAGAAATTCAGATTTTGTTTACTGACCACCATTGGTGAATCACATTTTCATGGAGCAACTCCACAAAAAACTGATAGGATATAAGTGTGATACACCAAAATGTTTGTATGAGTAAGGCCTATTAGTACCCATATTTAGAAATGCGGCGACTGGTCTAGGTATTTCAGAAATTCAGATTTTGTTTACTGACCACCATTGGTGAATCACATTTTCATGGAGCAACTCCACAAAAAACTGATAGGATATAAGTGTGATACACCAAAATGTTTGTATGAGCAAGGCCTATTAGTGCCCATATTTAGAAATGCGGCGACTGGTCTAGGTATTTCAGAAATTCAGATTTTGTTTACTGACCACCATTGGTGAATCACATTTTCATGGAGCAACTCCACAAAAAACTGATAGGATATAAGTGTGATACACCAAAATGTTTGTATGAGTAAGGCCTATTAGTACCCATACTTAGAAACGCGGCGACTGGTCTAGGTATTTCAGAAATTCAGATTTTGTTTACTGACCACCATTGGTGAATCACATTTTCATGGAGCAACTCCACAAAAAACTGATAGGATATAAGTGTGATACACCAAAATGTTTGTATGAGTAAGGCCTATTAGTACCCATACTTAGAAACGCGGCGACTGGTCTAGGTATTTCAGAAATTCAGATTTTGTTTACTGACCACCATTGGTGAATCACATTTTCATGGAGCAACTCCACAAAAAACTGATAGGATATAAGTGTGATACACCAAAATGTTTGTATGAGTAAGGCCTATTAGTACCCATACTTAGAAACGCGGCGACTGGTCTAGGTATTTCAGAAATTCAGATTTTGTTTACTGACCACCATTGGTGAATCACATTTTCATGGAGCAACTCCACACAAAACTGATAGGATATAAGTGTGATACACAAAAATGTTTGTATGAGTAAGGCCTATTAGTACCCATATTTAGAAATGCGGCGACTGGTCTAGGTATTTCAGAAATTCAGATTTTGTTTACTGACCACCATTGGTGAATCACATTTTCATGGAGCAAATCCACAAAAAACTGATAGGATATAAGTGTGATACACCAAAATGTTTGTATGAGTAAGGCCTATTAGTACCCATACTTAGAAACGCGGCGACTGGTCTAGGTATTTCAGAAATTCAGATTTTGTTTACTGACCACCATTGGTGAATCACATTTTCATGGAGCAACTCCACAAAAAACTGATAGGATATAAGTGTGATACACCAAAATATTTATATGAGTAAGGCCTATTGGTACCCATACTTAGAAATGCGGCGACTGGTCTAGGTATTTCAGAAATTCAGATTTTGTTTACTGAATCATTGGTGAATCACATTTTCATGGAGCAACTCCACAAAAAACTGATAGGATATAAGTGTGATACACCAAAATGTTTGTATGATCAAGGCCTATTAGTGCCCATATTTAGAAATGCGGCGACTAATCTAGGTATTTCAGAAATTCAGATTTTGTTTACTGACCACCATTGGTGAATCACATTTTCATGGAGCAACTCCACAAAAAACTGATAGGATATAAGTGTGATACACTAAAATGTTTGTATGAGTAAGGCCTATTAGTACCCATACTTAGAAATGCGGCGACTGGTCTAGGTATTTCAGAAATTCAGATTTTGTTTACTGACCACCATTGGTGAATCACATTTTCATGGAGCAACTCCACAAAAAACTGATAGGATATAAGTGTGATACACCAAAATGTTTGTATGAGCAAGGCCTATTAGTGCCCATATTTAGAAATGCGGCGACTAGTCTAGGTATTTCAGAAATTCAGATTTTGTTTACTGACCACCATTGGTGAATCACATTTTCATGGAGCAACTCCACAAAAAACTGATAGGATATAAGTGTGATACACCAAAATGTTTGTATGAGCAAGGCCTATTAGTGCCCATATTTAGAAATGCGGCGACTAGTCTAGGTATTTCAGAAATTCAGATTTTGTTTACTGACCACCATTGGTGAATCACATTTTCATGGAGCAACTCCACAAAAAACTGATAGGATATAAGTGTGATACACCAAAATGTTTGTATGAGCAAGGCCTATTAGTGCCCATATTTAGAAATGCGGCGACTAATCTAGGTATTTCAGAAATTCAGATTTTGTTTACTGACCACCATTGGTGAATCACATTTTCATGGAGCAACTCCACAAAAAACTGATAGGATATAAGTGTGATACACCAAAATGTTTGTATGAGCAAGGCCTATTAGTGCCCATATTTAGAAATGCGGCGACTAGTCTAGGTATTTCAGAAATTCAGATTTTTTTTACTGACCACCATTGGTGAATCACATTTTCATGGAGCAACTCCACAAAAAACTGATAGGATATAAGTGTGATACACTAAAATGTTTGTATGAGTAAGGCCTATTAGTACCCATACTTAGAAATGCGGCGACTGGTCTAGGTATTTCAGAAATTCAGATTTTGTTTACTGACCACCATTGGTGAATCACATTTTCATGGAGCAACTCCACAAAAAACTGATAGGATATAAGTGTGATACACTAAAATGTTTGTATGAGTAAGGCCTATTAGTACCCATACTTAGAAATGCGGCGACTGGTCTAGGTATTTCAGAAATTCAGATTTTGTTTACTGACCACCATTGGTGAATCACATTTTCATGGAGCAACTCCACAAAAAACTGATAGGATATAAGTGTGATACACCAAAATGTTTGTATGAGCAAGGCCTATTAGTGCCCATATTTAGAAATGCGGCGACTAGTCTAGGTATTTCAGAAATTCAGATTTTTTTTACTGACCACCATTGGTGAATCACATTTTCATGGAGCAACTCCACAAAAAACTGATAGGATATAAGTGTGATACACCAAAATGTTTGTATGAGTAAGGCCTATTAGTACCCATACTTAGAAATGCGGCGACTAGTCTAGGTATTTCAGAAATTCAGATTTTGTTTACTGACCACCATTGGTGAATCACATTTTCATGGAGCAACTCCACAAAAAACTGATAGGATATAAGTGTGATACACCAAAATGTTTGTATGAGCAAGGCCTATTAGTGCCCATATTTAGAAATGCGGCGACTGGTCTAGGTATTTCAGAAATTCAGATTTTGTTTACTGACCACCATTGGTGAATCACATTTTCATGGAGCAACTCCACAAAAAACTGATAGGATATAAGTGTGATACACCAAAATGTTTGTATGAGTAAGGCCTATTAGTACCCATACTTAGAAACGCGGCGACTGGTCTAGGTATTTCAGAAATTCAGATTTTGTTTACTGACCACCATTGGTGAATCACATTTTCATGGAGCAACTCCACAAAAAACTGATAGGATATAAGTGTGATACACCAAAATGTTTGTATGAGTAAGGCCTATTAGCGCCCATATTTAGAAATGCGGCGACTAATCTAGGTATTTCAGAAATTCAGATTTTGTTTACTGACCACCATTGGTGAATCACATTTTCATGGAGCAACTCCACAAAAAACTGATAGGATATAAGTGTGATACACCAAAATGTTTGTATGAGTAAGGCCTATTAGTACCCATATTTAGAAATGCGGCGACTGGTCTAGGTATTTCAGAAATTCAGATTTAGTTTACTGACCACCATTGGTGAATCACATTTTCATGGAGCAACTCCACAAAAAACTGATAGGATATAAGTGTGATACACCAAAATGTTTGTATGAGTAAGGCCTATTAGTGCCCATATTTAGAAATTCGGCGACTAATCTAGGTATTTCAGAAATTCAGATTTTGTTTACTGACCACCATTGGTGAATCACATTTTCATGGAGCATTTCCACACAAAACTGATAAGATATAAGTGTGATACACCAAAATGTTTGTATGAGTAAGGCCTATTAGTACCCATATTTAGAAATGCGGCGACTGGTCTAGGTATTTCAGAAATTCAGATTTTGTTTACTGACCACCATTGGTGAATCACATTTTCATGGAGCAACTCCACAAAAAACTGATAGGATATAAGTGTGATACACCAAAATGTTTGTATGAGCAAGGCCTATTAGTGCCCATATTTAGAAATGCGGCGACTAGTCTAGGTATTTCAGAAATTCAGATTTTGTTTACTGACCACCATTGGTGAATCACATTTTCATGGAGCAACTCCACAAAAAACTGATAGGATATAAGTGTGATACACTAAAATGTTTGTATGAGTAAGGCCTATTAGTACCCATACTTAGAAATGCGGCGACTGGTCTAGGTATTTCAGAAATTCAGATTTTGTTTACTGACCACCATTGGTGAATCACATTTTCATGGAGCAACTCCACAAAAAACTGATAGGATATAAGTGTGATACACCAAAATGTTTGTATGAGTAAGGCCTATTAGTACCCATACTTAGAAATGCGGCGACTAGTCTAGGTATTTCAGAAATTCAGATTTTGTTTACTGACCACCATTGGTGAATCACATTTTCATGGAGCAACTCCACAAAAAACTGATAGGATATAAGTGTGATACACCAAAATGTTTGTATGAGTAAGGCCTATTAGTACCCATATTTAGAAATGCGGCGACTGGTCTAGGTATTTCAGAAATTCAGATTTTGTTTACTGACCACCATTGGTGAATCACATTTTCATGGAGCAACTCCACAAAAAACTGATAGGATATAAGTGTGATACACCAAAATGTTTGTATGAGCAAGGCCTATTAGTGCCCATATTTAGAAATGCGGCGACTGGTCTAGGTATTTCAGAAATTCAGATTTTGTTTACTGACCACCATTGGTGAATCACATTTTCATGGAGCAACTCCACAAAAAACTGATAGGATATAAGTGTGATACACCAAAATGTTTGTATGAGTAAGGCCTATTAGTACCCATACTTAGAAACGCGGCGACTGGTCTAGGTATTTCAGAAATTCAGATTTTGTTTACTGACCACCATTGGTGAATCACATTTTCATGGAGCAACTCCACAAAAAACTGATAGGATATAAGTGTGATACACCAAAATGTTTGTATGAGTAAGGCCTATTAGTACCCATTCTTAGAAACGCGGCGACTGGTCTAGGTATTTCAGAAATTCAGATTTTGTTTACTGACCACCATTGGTGAATCACATTTTCATGGAGCAACTCCACAAAAAACTGATAGGATATAAGTGTGATACACCAAAATGTTTGTATGAGTAAGGCCTATTAGTACCCATACTTAGAAACGCGGCGACTGGTCTAGGTATTTCAGAAATTCAGATTTTGTTTACTGACCACCATTGGTGAATCACATTTTCATGGAGCAACTCCACAAAAAACTGATAGGATATAAGTGTGATACACCAAAATGTTTGTATGAGTAAGGCCTATTAGTACCCATACTTAGAAACGCGGCGACTGGTCTAGGTATTTCAGAAATTCAGATTTTGTTTACTGACCACCATTGGTGAATCACATTTTCATGGAGCAACTCCACACAAAACTGATAGGATATAAGTGTGATACACAAAAATGTTTGTATGAGTAAGGCCTATTAGTACCCATATTTAGAAATGCGGCGACTGGTCTAGGTATTTCAGAAATTCAGATTTTGTTTACTGACCACCATTGGTGAATCACATTTTCATGGAGCAAATCCACAAAAAACTGATAGGATATAAGTGTGATACACCAAAATGTTTGTATGAGTAAGGCCTATTAGTACCCATACTTAGAAACGCGGCGACTGGTCTAGGTATTTCAGAAATTCAGATTTTGTTTACTGACCACCATTGGTGAATCACATTTTCATGGAGCAACTCCACAAAAAACTGATAGGATATAAGTGTGATACACCAAAATATTTATATGAGTAAGGCCTATTGGTACCCATACTTAGAAATGCGGCGACTGGTCTAGGTATTTCAGAAATTCAGATTTTGTTTACTGACCACCATTGGTGAATCACATTTTCATGGAGCAACTCCACAAAAAACTGATAGGATATAAGTGTGATACACCAAAATGTTTGTATGATCAAGGCCTATTAGTGCCCATATTTAGAAATGCGGCGACTAATCTAGGTATTTCAGAAATTCAGATTTTGTTTACTGACCACCATTGGTGAATCACATTTTCATGGAGCAACTCCACAAAAAACTGATAGGATATAAGTGTGATACACTAAAATGTTTGTATGAGTAAGGCCTATTAGTACCCATACTTAGAAATGCGGCGACTGGTCTAGGTATTTCAGAAATTCAGATTTTGTTTACTGACCACCATTGGTGAATCACATTTTCATGGAGCAACTCCACAAAAAACTGATAGGATATAAGTGTGATACACCAAAATGTTTGTATGAGCAAGTCCTATTAGTGCCCATATTTAGAAATGCGGCGACTAGTCTAGGTATTTCAGAAATTCAGATTTTGTTTACTGACCACCATTGGTGAATCACATTTTCATGGAGCAACTCCACAAAAAACTGATAGGATATAAGTGTGATACACCAAAATGTTTGTATGAGCAAGGCCTATTAGTGCCCATATTTAGAAATGCGGCGACTAGTCTAGGTATTTCAGAAATTCAGATTTTGTTTACTGACCACCATTGGTGAATCACATTTTCATGGAGCAACTCCACAAAAAACTGATAGGATATAAGTGTGATACACCAAAATGTTTGTATGAGCAAGGCCTATTAGTGCCCATATTTAGAAATGCGGCGACTAATCTAGGTATTTCAGAAATTCAGATTTTGTTTACTGACCACCATTGGTGAATCACATTTTCATGGAGCAACTCCACAAAAAACTGATAGGATATAAGTGTGATACACTAAAATGTTTGTATGAGTAAGGCCTATTAGTACCCATACTTAGAAATGCGGCGACTGGTCTAGGTATTTCAGAAATTCAGATTTTGTTTACTGACCACCATTGGTGAATCACATTTTCATGGAGCAACTCCACAAAAAACTGATAGGATATAAGTGTGATACACCAAAATGTTTGTATGAGTAAGGCCTATTAGTACCCATACTTAGAAACGCGGCGACTGGTCTAGGTATTTCAGAAATTCAGATTTTGTTTACTGACCACCATTGGTGAATCACATTTTCATGGAGCAACTCCACAAAAAACTGATAGGATATAAGTGTGATACACCAAAATGTTTGTATGAGTAAGGCCTATTAGTACCCATACTTAGAAACGCGGCGACTGGTCTAGGTATTTCAGAAATTCAGATTTTGTTTACTGACCACCATTGGTGAATCACATTTTCATGGAGCAACTCCACAAAAAACTGATAGGATATAAGTGTGATACACCAAAATGTTTGTATGAGTAAGGCCTATTTGTACCCATACTTAGAAACGCGGCGACTGGTCTAGGTATTTCAGAAATTCAGATTTTGTTTACTGACCACCATTGGTGAATCACATTTTCATGGAGCAACTCCACAAAAAACTGATAGGATATAAGTGTGATACACCAAAATGTTTGTATGAGTAAGGTCTATTAGTACCCATACTTAGAAACGCGGCGACTGGTCTAGGTATTTCAGAAATTCAGATTTTGTTTACTGACCACCATTGGTGAATCACATTTTCATGGAGCAACTCCACACAAAACTGATAGGATATAAGTGTGATACACAAAAATGTTTGTATGAGTAAGGCCTATTAGTACCCATATTTAGAAATGCGGCGACTGGTCTAGGTATTTCAGAAATTCAGATTTTGTTTACTGACCACCATTGGTGAATCACATTTTCATGGAGCAAATCCACAAAAAACTGATAGGATATAAGTGTGATACACCAAAATGTTTGTATGAGTAAGGCCTATTAGTACCCATACTTAGAAACGCGGCGACTGGTCTAGGTATTTCAGAAATTCAGATTTTGTTTACTGACCACCATTGGTGAATCACATTTTCATGGAGCAACTCCACAAAAAACTGATAGGATATAAGTGTGATACACCAAAATATTTATATGAGTAAGGCCTATTGGTACCCATACTTAGAAATGCGGCGACTGGTCTAGGTATTTCAGAAATTCAGATTTTGTTTACTGACCACCATTGGTGAATCACATTTTCATGGAGCAACTCCACAAAAAACTGATAGGATATAAGTGTGATACACTAAAATGTTTGTATGAGTAAGGCCTATTAGTACCCATACTTAGAAATGCGGCGACTGGTCTAGGTATTTCAGAAATTCAGATTTTGTTTACTGACCACCATTGGTGAATCACATTTTCATGGAGCAACTCCACAAAAAACTGATAGGATATAAGTGTGATACACCAAAATGTTTGTATGAGCAAGGCCTATTAGTGCCCATATTTAGAAACGCGGCGACTAGTCTAGGTATTTCAGAAATTCAGATTTTGTTTACTGACCACCATTGGTGAATCACATTTTCATGGAGCAACTCCACAAAAAACTGATAGGATATAAGTGTGATACACCAAAATGTTTGTATGAGCAAGGCCTATTAGTGCTCATATTTAGAAATGCGGCGACTAGTCTAGGTATTTCAGAAATTCAGATTTTGTTTACTGACCACCATTGGTGAATCACATTTTCATGGAGCAACTCCACAAAAAACTGATAGGATATAAGTGTGATACACCAAAATGTTTGTATGAGCAAGGCCTATTAGTGCCCATATTTAGAAATGCGGCGACTAATCTAGGTATTTCAGAAATTCAGATTTTGTTTACTGACCACCATTGGTGAATCACATTTTCATGGAGCAACTCCACAAAAAACTGATAGGATATAAGTGTGATACACTAAAATGTTTGTATGAGTAAGGCCTATTAGTACCCATACTTAGAAATGCGGCGACTGGTCTAGGTATTTCAGAAATTCAGATTTTGTTTACTGACCACCATTGGTGAATCACATTTTCATGGAGCAACTCCACAAAAAACTGATAGGATATAAGTGTGATACACCAAAATGTTTGTATGAGTAAGGCCTATTAGTACCCATACTTAGAAACGCGGCGACTGGTCTAGGTATTTCAGAAATTCAGATTTTGTTTACTGACCACCATTGGTGAATCACATTTTCATGGAGCAACTCCACACAAAACTGATAGGATATAAGTGTGATACACAAAAATGTTTGTATGAGTAAGGCCTATTAGTACCCATATTTAGAAATGCGGCGACTGGTCTAGGTATTTCAGAAATTCAGATTTTGTTTACTGACCACCATTGGTGAATCACATTTTCATGGAGCAAATCCACAAAAAACTGATAGGATATAAGTGTGATACACCAAAATGTTTGTATGAGTAAAGCCTATTAGCACCCATACTTAGAAACGCGGCGACTGGTCTAGGTATTTCAGAAATTCAGATTTTGTTTACTGACCACCATTGGTGAATCACATTTTCATGGAGCAACTCCACAAAAAACTGATAGGATATAAGTGTGATACACCAAAATATTTATATGAGTAAGGCCTATTGGTACCCATACTTAGAAATGCGGCGACTGGTCTAGGTATTTCAGAAATTCAGATTTTGTTTACTGACCACCATTGGTGAATCACATTTTCATGGAGCAACTCCACAAAAAACTGATAGGATATAAGTGTGATACACCAAAATGTTTGTATGAGTAAGGCCTATTAGTACCCATACTTAGAAACGCGGCGACTGGTCTAGGTATTTCAGAAATTCAGATTTTGTTTACTGACCACCATTGGTGAATCACATTTTCATGGAGCAACTCCACAAAAAACTGATAGGATATAAGTGTGATACACCAAAATGTTTGTATGAGTAAGGCCTATTAGTACCCATACTTAGAAACGCGGCGACTGGTCTAGGTATTTCAGAAATTCAGATTTTGTTTACTGACCACCATTGGTGAATCACATTTTCATGGAGCAACTCCACAAAAAACTGATAGGATATAAGTGTGATACACCAAAATGTTTGTATGAGTAAGGTCTATTAGTACCCATACTTAGAAACGCGGCGACTGGTCTAGGTATTTCAGAAATTCAGATTTTGTTTACTGACCACCATTGGTGAATCACATTTTCATGGAGCAACTCCACACAAAACTGATAGGATATAAGTGTGATACACAAAAATGTTTGTATGAGTAAGGCCTATTAGTACCCATATTTAGAAATGCGGCGACTGGTCTAGGTATTTCAGAAATTCAGATTTTGTTTACTGACCACCATTGGTGAATCACATTTTCATGGAGCAAATCCACAAAAAACTGATAGGATATAAGTGTGATACACCAAAATGTTTGTATGAGTAAGGCCTATTAGTACCCATACTTAGAAACGCGGCGACTGGTCTAGGTATTTCAGAAATTCAGATTTTGTTTACTGACCACCATTGGTGAATCACATTTTCATGGAGCAACTCCACAAAAAACTGATAGGATATAAGTGTGATACACCAAAATATTTATATGAGTAAGGCCTATTGGTACCCATACTTAGAAATGCGGCGACTGGTCTAGGTATTTCAGAAATTCAGATTTTGTTTACTGACCACCATTGGTGAATCACATTTTCATGGAGCAACTCCACAAAAAACTGATAGGATATAAGTGTGATACACCAAAATGTTTGTATGAGCAAGGCCTATTAGTGCCCATATTTAGAAATGCGGCGACTAGTCTAGGTATTTCAGAAATTCAGATTTTGTTTACTGACCACCATTGGTGAATCACATTTTCATGGAGCAACTCCACAAAAAACTGATAGGATATAAGTGTGATACACCAAAATGTTTGTATGAGCAAGGCCTATTAGTGCCCATATTTAGAAATGCGGCGACTAGTCTAGGTATTTCAGAAATTCAGATTTTGTTTACTGACCACCATTGGTGAATCACATTTTCATGGAGCAACTCCACAAAAAACTGATAGGATATAAGTGTGATACACTAAAATGTTTGTATGAGTAAGGCCTATTAGTACCCATACTTAGAAATGCGGCGACTGGTCTAGGTATTTCAGAAATTCAGATTTTGTTTACTGACCACCATTGGTGAATCACATTTTCATGGAGCAACTCCACAAAAAACTGATAGGATATAAGTGTGATACACCAAAATGTTTGTATGAGCAAGGCCTATTAGTGCCCATATTTAGAAATGCGGCGACTAGTCTAGGTATTTCAGAAATTCAGATTTTGTTTACTGACCACCATTGGTGAATCACATTTTCATGGAGCAACTCCACAAAAAACTGATAGGATATAAGTGTGATACACCAAAATGTTTGTATGAGCAAGGCCTATTAGTGCCCATATTTAGAAATGCGGCGACTAGTCTAGGTATTTCAGAAATTCAGATTTTGTTTACTGACCACCATTGGTGAATCACATTTTCATGGAGCAACTCCACAAAAAACTGATAGGATATAAGTGTGATACACCAAAATGTTTGTATGAGCAAGGCCTATTAGTGCCCATATTTAGAAATGCGGCGACTAATCTAGGTATTTCAGAAATTAAGATTTTGTTTACTGACCACCATTGGTGAATCACATTTTCATGGAGCAACTCCACAAAAAACTGATAGGATATAAGTGTGATACACTAAAATGTTTGTATGAGTAAGGCCTATTAGTACCCATACTTAGAAATGCGGCGACTGGTCTAGGTATTTCAGAAATTCAGATTTTGTTTACTGACCACCATTGGTGAATCACATTTTCATGGAGCAACTCCACAAAAAACTGATAGGATATAAGTGTGATACACCAAAATATTTGTATGAGTAAGGCCTATTAGCACCCATACTTAGAAACGCGGCGACTGGTCTAGGTATTTCAGAAATTCAGATTTTGTTTACTGACCACCATTGGTGAATCACATTTTCATGGAGCAACTCCACACAAAACTGATAGGATATAAGTGTGATACACAAAAATGTTTGTATGAGTAAGGCCTATTAGTACCCATATTTAGAAATGCGGCGACTGGTCTAGGTATTTCAGAAATTCAGATTTTGTTTACTGACCACCATTGGTGAATCACATTTTCATGGAGCAAATCCACAAAAAACTGATAGGATATAAGTGTGATACACCAAAATGTTTGTATGAGTAAGGCCTATTAGTACCCATACTTAGAAACGCGGCGACTGGTCTAGGTATTTCAGAAATTCAGATTTTGTTTACTGACCACCATTGGTGAATCACATTTTCATGGAGCAACTCCACAAAAAACTGATAGGATATAAGTGTGATACACCAAAATATTTATATGAGTAAGGCCTATTGGTACCCATACTTAGAAATGCGGCGACTGGTCTAGGTATTTCAGAAATTCAGATTTTGTTTACTGACCACCATTGGTGAATCACATTTTCATGGAGCAACTCCACACAAAACTGATAGGATATAAGTGTGATACACAAAAATGTTTGTATGAGTAAGGCCTATTAGTACCCATATTTAGAAATGCGGCGACTGGTCTAGGTATTTCAGAAATTCAGATTTTGTTTACTGACCACCATTGGTGAATCACATTTTCATGGAGCAAATCCACAAAAAACTGATAGGATATAAGTGTGATACACCAAAATGTTTGTATGAGTAAGGCCTATTAGTACCCATACTTAGAAACGCGGCGACTGGTCTAGGTATTTCAGAAATTCAGATTTTGTTTACTGACCACCATTGGTGAATCACATTTTCATGGAGCAACTCCACAAAAAACTGATAGGATATAAGTGTGATACACCAAAATATTTATATGAGTAAGGCCTATTAGTACCCATACTTAGAAACGCGGCGACTGGTCTAGGTATTTCAGAAATTCAGATTTTGTTTACTGACCACCATTGGTGAATCACATTTTCATGGAGCAACTCCACAAAAAACTGATAGGATATAAGTGTGATACACCAAAATGTTTGTATGAGTAAGGTCTATTAGTACCCATACTTAGAAACGCGGCGACTGGTCTAGGTATTTCAGAAATTCAGATTTTGTTTACTGACCACCATTGGTGAATCACATTTTCATGGAGCAACTCCACACAAAACTGATAGGATATAAGTGTGATACACAAAAATGTTTGTATGAGTAAGGCCTATTAGTACCCATATTTAGAAATGCGGCGACTGGTCTAGGTATTTCAGAAATTCAGATTTTGTTTACTGACCACCATTGGTGAATCACATTTTCATGGAGCAAATCCACAAAAAACTGACAGGATATAAGTGTGATACACCAAAATGTTTGTATGAGTAAGGCCTATTAGTACCCATACTTAGAAACGCGGCGACTGGTCTAGGTATTTCAGAAATTCAGATTTTGTTTACTGACCACCATTGGTGAATCACATTTTCATGGAGCAACTCCACAAAAAACTGATAGGATATAAGTGTGATACACCAAAATATTTATATGAGTAAGGCCTATTGGTACCCATACTTAGAAATGCGGCGACTGGTCTAGGTATTTCAGAAATTCAGATTTTGTTTACTGACCACCATTGGTGAATCACATTTTCATGGAGCAACTCTACAAAAAACTGATAGGATATAAGTGTGATACACCAAAATGTTTGTATGAGCAAGGCCTATTAGTGCCCATATTTAGAAATGCGGCGACTAATCTAGGTATTTCAGAAATTCAGATTTTGTTTACTGACCACCATTGGTGAATCACATTTTCATGGAGCAACTCCACAAAAAACTGATAGGATATAAGTGTGATACACTAAAATGTTTGTATGAGTAAGGCCTATTAGTACCCATACTTAGAAATGCGGCGACTGGTCTAGGTATTTCAGAAATTCAGATTTTGTTTACTGACCACCATTGGTGAATCACATTTTCATGGAGCAACTCCACAAAAAACTGATAGGATATATGTGTGATACACCAAAATGTTTGTATGAGCAAGGCCTATTAGTGCCCATATTTAGAAATGCGGCGACTAGTCTAGGTATTTCAGAAATTCAGATTTTGTTTACTGACCACCATTGGTGAATCACATTTTCATGGAGCAACTCCACAAAAAACTGATAGGATATAAGTGTGATACACCAAAATGTTTGTATGAGCAAGGCCTATTAGTGCCCATATTTAGAAATGCGGCGACTAATCTAGGTATTTCAGAAATTCAGATTTTGTTTACTGACCACCATTGGTGAATCACATTTTCATGGAGCAACTCCACAAAAAACTGATAGGATATAAGTGTGATACACTAAAATGTTTGTATGAGTAAGGCCTATTAGTACCCATACTTAGAAATGCGGCGACTGGTCTAGGTATTTCAGAAATTCAGATTTTGTTTACTGACCACCATTGGTGAATCACATTTTCATGGAGCAACTCCACAAAAAACTGATAGGATATAAGTGTGATACACCAAAATGTTTGTATGAGTAAGGCCTATTAGCACCCATACTTAGAAACGCGGCGACTGGTCTAGGTATTTCAGAAATTCAGATTTTGTTTACTGACCACCATTGGTGAATCACATTTTCATGGAGCAACTCCACACAAAACTGATAGGATATAAGTGTGATACACAAAAATGTTTGTATGAGTAAGGCCTATTAGTACCCATATTTAGAAATGCGGCGACTGGTCTAGGTATTTCAGAAATTCAGATTTTGTTTACTGACCACCATTGGTGAATCACATTTTCATGGAGCAAATCCACAAAAAACTGATAGGATATAAGTGTGATACACCAAAATGTTTGTATGAGTAAGGCCTATTAGTACCCATACTTAGAAACGCGGCGACTGGTCTAGGTATTTCAGAAATTCAGATTTTGTTTACTGACCACCATTGGTGAATCACATTTTCATGGAGCAACTCCACAAAAAACTGATAGGATATAAGTGTGATACACCAAAATATTTATATGAGTAAGGCCTATTAGTACCCTTACTTAGAAATGCGGCGACTGGTCTAGGTATTTCAGAAATTCAGATTTTGTTTACTGACCACCATTGGTGAATCACATTTTCATGGAGCAACTCCACAAAAAACTGATAGGATATAAGTGTGATACACCAAAATGTTTGTATGAGTAAGGCCTATTAGTACCCATACTTAGAAACGCGGCGACTGGTCTAGGTATTTCAGAAATTCAGATTTTGTTTACTGACCACCATTGGTGAATCTCATTTTCATGGAGCAACTCCACAAAAAACTGATAGGATATAAGTGTGATACACCAAAATGTTTGTATGAGTAAGGCCTATTAGTACCCATACTTAGAAACGCGGCGACTGGTCTAGGTATTTCAGAAATTCAGATTTTGTTTACTGACCACCATTGGTGAATCACATTTTCATGGAGCAACTCCACAAAAAACTGATAGGATATAAGTGTGATACACCAAAATGTTTGTATGAGTAAGGTCTATTAGTACCCATACTTAGAAACGCGGCGACTGGTCTAGGTATTTCAGAAATTCAGATTTTGTTTACTGACCACCATTGGTGAATCTCATTTTCATGGAGCAACTCCACAAAAAACTGATAGGATATAAGTGTGATACACCAAAATGTTTGTATGAGTAAGGCCTATTAGTACCCATACTTAGAAACGCGGCGACTGGTCTAGGTATTTCAGAAATTCAGATTTTGTTTACTGACCACCATTGGTGAATCACATTTTCATGGAGCAACTCCACAAAAAACTGATAGGATATAAGTGTGATACACCAAAATGTTTGTATGAGTAAGGTCTATTAGTACCCATACTTAGAAACGCGGCAACTGGTCTAGGTATTTCAGAAATTCAGATTTTGTTTACTGACCACCATTGGTGAATCACATTTTCATGGAGCAACTCCACACAAAACTGATAGGATATAAGTGTGATACACAAAAATGTTTGTATGAGTAAGGCCTATTAGTACCCATATTTAGAAATGCGGCGACTGGTCTAGGTATTTCAGAAATTCAGATTTTGTTTACTGACCACCATTGGTGAATCACATTTTCATGGAGCAAATCCACAAAAAACTGATAGGATATAAGTGTGATACACCAAAATGTTTGTATGAGTAAGGCCTATTAGTACCCATACTTAGAAACGCGGCGACTGGTCTAGTTATTTCAGAAATTCAGATTTTGTTTACTGACCACCATTGGTGAATCACATTTTCATGGAGCAACTCCACAAAAAACTGATAGGATATAAGTGTGATACACCAAAATATTTATATGAGTAAGGCCTATTGGTACCCATACTTAGAAATGCGGCGACTGGTCTAGGTATTTCAGAAATTCAGATTTTGTTTACTGACCACCATTGGTGAATCACATTTTCATGGAGCAACTCCACAAAAAACTGATAGGATATAAGTGTGATACACCAAAATATTTGTATGAGCAAGGCCTATTAGTGCCCATATTTAGA
Source organism: Leucophora obtusa (assembly GCA_949987735.1). Lineage (NCBI taxonomy): Eukaryota > Metazoa > Arthropoda > Insecta > Diptera > Anthomyiidae > Leucophora > Leucophora obtusa. The sequence goes on along the minus strand of OX465295.1, from coordinate 313,691,240 downwards.
AATGCGGCGACTAATCTAGGTATTTCAGAAATTCAGATTTTGTTTACTGACCACCATTGGTGAATCACATTTTCATGGAGCAACTCCACAAAAAACTGATAGGATATAAGTGTGATACACTAAAATGTTTGTATGAGTAAGGCCTATTAGTACCCATACTTAGAAATGCGGCGACTGGTCTAGGTATTTCAGAAATTCAGATTTTGTTTACTGACCACCATTGGTGAATCACATTTTCATGGAGCAACTCCACAAAAAACTGATAGGATATAAGTGTGATACACCAAAATGTTTGTATGAGCAAGGCCTATTAGTGCCCATATTTAGAAATGCGGCGACTAGTCTAGGTATTTCAGAAATTCAGATTTTGTTTACTGACCACCATTGGTGAATCACATTTTCATGGAGCAACTCCACAAAAAACTGATAGGATATAAGTGTGATACACCAAAATGTTTGTATGAGCAAGGCCTATTAGTGCCCATATTTAGAAATGCGGCGACTAGTCTAGGTATTTCAGAAATTCAGATTTTGTTTACTGACCACCATTGGTGAATCACATTTTCATGGAGCAACTCCACAAAAAACTGATAGGATATAAGTGTGATACACCAAAATGTTTGTATGAGCAAGGCCTATTAGTGCCCATATTTAGAAATGCGGCGACTAATCTAGGTATTTCAGAAATTCAGATTTTGTTTACTGACCACCATTGGTGAATCACATTTTCATGGAGCAACTCCACAAAAAACTGATAGGATATAAGTGTGATACACTAAAATGTTTGTATGAGTAAGGCCTATTAGTACCCATACTTAGAAATGCGGCGACTGGTCTAGGTATTTCAGAAATTCAGATTTTGTTTACTGACCACCATTGGTGAATCACATTTTCATGGAGCAACTCCACAAAAAACTGATAGGATATAAGTGTGATACACCAAAATGTTTGTATGAGTAAGGCCTATTAGTACCCATATTTAGAAATGCGGCGACTGGTCTAGGTATTTCAGAAATTCAGATTTTGTTTAAAGACCACCATTGGTGAATCACATTTTCATGGAGCAAATCCACAAAAAACTGATAGGATATAAGTGTGATACACCAAAATGTTTGTATGAGTAAGGCCTATTAGTACCCATACTTAGAAACGCGGCGACTGGTCTAGTTATTTCAGAAATTCAGATTTTGTTTACTGACCACCATTGGTGAATCACATTTTCATGGAGCAACTCCACAAAAAACTGATAGGATATAAGTGTGATACACCAAAATATTTATATGAGTAAGGCCTATTGGTACCCATACTTAGAAATGCGGCGACTGGTCTAGGTATTTCAGAAATTCAGATTTTGTTTACTGACCACCATTGGTGAATCACATTTTCATGGAGCAACTCCACAAAAACCTGATAGGATATAAGTGTGATACACCAAAATGTTTGTATGAGTAAGGCCTATTAGTACCCATACTTAGAAACGCGGCGACTGGTCTAGGTATTTCAGAAATTCAGATTTTGTTTACTGACCACCATTGGTGAATCTCATTTTCATGGAGCAACTCCACAAAAAACTGATAGGATATAAGTGTGATACACCAAAATATTTATATGAGTAAGGCCTATTGGTACCCATACTTAGAAATGCGGCGACTGGTCTAGGTATTTCAGAAATTCAGATTTTGTTTACTGACCACCATTGGTGAATCACATTTTCATGGAGCAACTCCACACAAAACTGATAGGATATAAGTGTGATAAACAAAAATGTTTGTATGAGTAAGGCCTATTAGTACCCATATTTAGAAATGCGGCGACTGGTCTAGGTATTTCAGAAATTCAGATTTTGTTTACTGACCACCATTGGTGAATCACATTTTCATGGAGCAAATCCACAAAAAACTGATAGGATATAAGTGTGATACACCAAAATGTTTGTATGAGTAAGGCCTATTAGTACCCATACTTAGAAACGCGGCGACTGGTCTAGGTATTTCAGAAATTCAGATTTTGTTTACTGACCACCATTGGTGAATCACATTTTCATGGAGCAACTCCACAAAAAACTGATAGGATATAAGTGTGATACACCAAAATATTTATATGAGTAAGGCCTATTAGTACCCTTACTTAGAAATGCGGCGACTGGTCTAGGTATTTCAGAAATTCAGATTTTGTTTACTGACCACCATTGGTGAATCACATTTTCATGGAGCAACTCCACAAAAAACTGATAGGATATAAGTGTGATACACCAAAATGTTTGTATGAGTAAGGCCTATTAGTACCCATACTTAGAAACGCGGCGACTGGTCTAGGTATTTCAGAAATTCAGATTTTGTTTACTGACCACCATTGGTGAATCTCATTTTCATGGAGCAACTCCACAAAAAACTGATAGGATATAAGTGTGATACACCAAAATGTTTGTATGAGTAAGGCCTATTAGTACCCATACTTAGAAACGCGGCGACTGGTCTAGGTATTTCAGAAATTCAGATTTTGTTTACTGACCACCATTGGTGAATCACATTTTCATGGAGCAACTCCACAAAAAACTGATAGGATATAAGTGTGATACACCAAAATGTTTGTATGAGTAAGGCCTATTAGCACCCATACTTAGAAACGCGGCGACTGGTCTAGGTATTTCAGAAATTCAGATTTTGTTTACTGACCACCATTGGTGAATCACATTTTCATGGAGCAACTCCACAAAAAACTGATAGGATATAAGTGTGATACACCAAAATGTTTGTATGAGTAAGGCCTATTAGCGCCCATATTTAGAAATTCGGCGACTAATCTAGGTATTTCAGAAATTCAGATTTTGTTTACTGACCACCTTTGGTGAATCACATTTTCATGGAGCACCTCCACAAAAAACTGATAGGATATAAGTGTGATACACCAAAATGTTTGTATGAGCAAGGCCTATTAGTGCCCATATTTAGAAATGCGGCGACTAATCTAGGTATTTCAGAAATTCAGATTTTGTTTACTGACCACCATTGGTGAATCTCATTTTCATGGAGCAACTCCACAAAAAACTGATAGGATATAAGTGTGATACACCAAAATGTTTGTATGAGTAAGGCCTATTAGTACCCATACTTAGAAACGCGGCGACTGGTCTAGGTATTTCAGAAATTCAGATTTTGTTTACTGACCACCATTGGTGAATCACATTTTCATGGAGCAACTCCACAAAAAACTGATAGGATATAAGTGTGATACACCAAAATGTTTGTATGAGTAAGGCCTATTAGTACCCATATTTAGAAATGCGGCGACTGGTCTAGGTATTTCAGAAATTCAGATTTTGTTTACTGACCACCATTGGTGAATCACATTTTCATGGAGCAACTCCACAAAAAACTGATAGGATATAAGTGTGATACACCAAAATGTTTGTATGAGTAAGGCCTATTAGCGCCCATATTTAGAAATTCGGCGACTAATCTAGGTATTTCAGAAATTCAGATTTTGTTTACTGACCACCTTTGGTGAATCACATTTTCATGGAGCACCTCCACAAAAAACTGATAGGATATAAGTGTGATACACCAAAATGTTTGTATGAGCAAGGCCTATTAGTGCCCATATTTAGAAATGCGGCGGCTAATCTAGGTATTTCAGAAATTCAGATTTTGTTTACTGACCACCATTGGTGAATCACATTTTCATGGAGCAACTCCACAAAAAACTGATAGGATATAAGTGTGATACACCAAAATATTTATATGAGTAAGGCCTATTAGTACCCATACTTAGAAATGCGGCGGCTGGTCTAGGTATTTCAGAAATTCAGATTTTGTTTACTGACCACCATTGGTGAATCACATTTTCATGGAGCAACTCCACAAAAAACTGATAGGATATAAGTGTGATACACCAAAATGTTTGTATGAGTAAGGCCTATTAGTACCCATACTTAGAAACGCGGCGACTGGTCTAGGTATTTCAGAAATTCAGATTTTGTTTACTGACCACCATTGGTGAATCACATTTTCATGGAGCAACTCCACAAAAAACTGATAGGATATAAGTGTGATACACCAAAATGTTTGTATGAGTAAGGCCTATTAGTGCCCATATTTAGAAATTCGGCGACTAATCTAGGTATTTCAGAAATTCAGATTTTGTTTACTGACCACCATTGGTGAATCACATTTTCATGGAGCATTTCCACACAAAACTGATAGGATATAAGTGTGATACACCAAAATATTTATATGAGTAAGGCCTATTAGTACCCATACTTAGAAATGCGGCGACTGGTCTAGGTATTTCAGAAATTCAGATTTTGTTTACTGACCACCATTGGTGAATCACATTTTCATGGAGCAACTCCACAAAAAACTGATAGGATATAAGTGTGATACACCAAAATGTTTGTATGAGCAAGGCCTATTAGTGCCCATATTTAGAAATGCGGCCACTGGTCTAGGTATTTCAGAAATTCAGATTTTGTTTACTGACCACCATTGGTGAATCACATTTTCATGGAGCAACTCCACAAAAAACTGATAGGATATAAGTGTGATACACCAAAATGTTTGTATGAGTAAGGCCTATTAGCACCCATATTTAGAAATGCGGCGACTGGTCTAGGTATTTCAGAAATTCAGATTTTGTTTACTGACCACCATTGGTGAATCACATTTTCATGGAGCAACTCCACAAAAAACTGATAGGATATAAGTATGATACACCAAAATGTTTGTATGAGTAAGGCCTATTAGTGCCCATATTTAGAAATTCGGCGACTAATCTAGGTATTTCAGAAATTCAGATTTTGTTTACTGACCACCATTGGTGAATCACATTTTCATGGAGCATTTCCACACAAAACTGATAGGATATAAGTGTGATACACCAAAATATTTATATGAGTAAGGCCTATTAGTACCCATACTTAGAAATGCGGCGACTGGTCTAGGTATTTCAGAAATTCAGATTTTGTTTACTGACCACCATTGGTGAATCACATTTTCATGGAGCAACTCCACAAAAAACTGATAGGATATAAGTGTGATACACCAAAATGTTTGTATGAGTAAGGCCTATTAGTGCCCATATTTAGAAATTCGGCGACTAATCTAGGTATTTCAGAAATTCAGATTTTGTTTACTGACCACCATTGGTGAATCACATTTTCATGGAGCATTTCCACACAAAACTGATAGGATATAAGTGTGATACACCAAAATATTTATATGAGTAAGGCCTATTAGTACCCATACTTAGAAATGCGGCGACTGGTCTAGGTATTTCAGAAATTCAGATTTTGTTTACTGACCACCATTGGTGAATCACATTTTCATGGAGCAACTCCACAAAAAACTGATAGGATATAAGTGTGATACACCAAAATGTTTGTATGAGTAAGGCCTATTAGTACCCATACTTAGAAACGCGGCGACTGGTCTAGGTATTTCAGAAATTCAGATTTTGTTTACTGACCACCATTGGTGAATCACATTTTCATGGAGCAACTCCACAAAAAACTGATAGGATATAAGTGTGATACACCAAAATGTTTGTATGAGTAAGGCCTATTAGTGCCCATATTTAGAAATTCGGCGACTAATCTAGGTATTTCAGAAATTCAGATTTTGTTTACTGACCACCATTGGTGAATCACATTTTCATGGAGCATTTCCACACAAAACTGATAGGATATAAGTGTGATACACCAAAATATTTATATGAGTAAGGCCTATTAGTACCCATACTTAGAAACGCGGCGACTGGTCTAGGTATTTCAGAAATTCAGATTTTGTTTACTGACCACCATTGGTGAATCACATTTTCATGGAGCAACTCCACAAAAAACTGATAGGATATAAGTGTGATACACCAAAATGTTTGTATGAGTAAGGCCTATTAGTACCCATATTTAGAAATGCGGCGACTGGTCTAGGTATTTCAGAAATTCAGATTTTGTTTACTGACCACCATTGGTGAATCACATTTTCATGGAGCAACTCCACAAAAAACTGATAGGATATAAGTGTGATACACCAAAATATTTATATGAGTAAGGCCTATTGGTACCCATACTTAGAAATGCGGCGACTGGTCTAGGTATTTCAGAAATTCAGATTTTGTTTACTGACCACCATTGGTGAATCACATTTTCATGGAGCAACTCCACAAAAAACTGATAGGATATAAGTGTGATACACCAAAATGTTTGTATGAGCAAGGCCTATTAGTGCCCATATTTAGAAACGCGGCCACTGGTCTAGGTATTTCAGAAATTCAGATTTTGTTTACTGACCACCATTGGTGAATCACATTTTCATGGAGCAACTCCACAAAAAACTGATAGGATATAAGTGTGATACACCAAAATGTTTGTATGAGTAAGGCCTATTAGTACCCATATTTAGAAATGCGGCGACTGGTCTAGGTATTTCAGAAATTCAGATTTTGTTTACTGACCACCATTGGTGAATCACATTTTCATGGAGCAACTCCACAAAAAACTGATAGGATATAAGTGTGATACACCAAAATGTTTGTATGAGTAAGGCCTATTAGTACCCATACTTAGAAACGCGGCGACTGGTCTAGGTATTTCAGAAATTCAGATTTTTTTTACTGACCACCATTGGTGAATCACATTTTCATGGAGCAACTCCACAAAAAACTGATAGGATATAAGTGTGATACACCAAAATATTTATATGAGTAAGGCCTATTGGTACCCATACTTAGAAATGCGGCGACTGGTCTAGGTATTTCAGAAATTCAGATTTTGTTTACTGACCACCATTGGTGAATCACATTTTCATGGAGCAACTCCACAAAAAACTGATAGGATATAAGTGTGATACACCAAAATGTTTGTATGAGTAAGGCCTATTAGTACCCATATTTAGAAATGCGGCGACTGGTCTAGGTATTTCAGAAATTCAGATTTTGTTTACTGACCACCATTGGTGAATCACATTTTCATGGAGCAACTCCACAAAAAACTGATAGGATATAAGTGTGATACACCAAAATGTTTGTATGAGTAAGGCCTATTAGCGCCCATATTTAGAAATTCGGCGACTAATCTAGGTATTTCAGAAATTCAGATTTTGTTTACTGACCACCATTGGTAAATCTCATTTTCATGGAGCAACTCCACAAAAAACTGATAGGATATAAGTGTGATACACCAAAATGTTTGTATGAGTAAGGCCTATTAGTGCCCATATTTAGAAATGCGGCGACTAATCTAGGTATTTCAGAAATTCAGATTTTGTTTACTGACCACCATTGGTGAATCACATTTTCATGGAGCAACTCCACAAAAAACTGATAGGATATAAGTGTGATACACCAAAATGTTTGTATGAGTAAGGCCTATTAGTGCCCATATTTAGAAATGCGGCGACTAATCTAGATATTTCAGAAATTCAGATTTTGTTTACTGACCACCATTGGTGAATCACATTTTCATGGAGCAACTCCACAAAAAACTGATAGGATATAAGTGTGATACACCAAAATGTTTGTATGAGTAGGGCCTATTAGTGCCCATATTTAGAAATGCGGCGACTAATCTAGGTATTTCAGAAATTCAGATTTTGTTTACTGACCACCATTGGTGAATCACATTTTCATGGAGCAACTCCACAAAAAACTGATAGGATATAAGTGTGATACACCAAAATGTTTGCATGAGTAAGGCCTATTAGTACCCATACTTAGAAACGCGGCGACTGGTCTAGGTATTTCAGAAATTCAGATTTTGTTTACTGACCACCATTGGTGAATCACATTTTCATGGAGCAACTCCACAAAAAACTGATAGGATATAAGTGTGATACACCAAAATGTTTGTATGAGTAGGGCCTATTAGTGCCCATATTTAGAAATGCGGCGACTAATCTAGGTATTTCAGAAATTCAGATTTTGTTTACTGACCACCATTGGTGAATCACATTTTCATGGAGCAACTCCACAAAAAACTGATAGGATATAAGTGTGATACACCAAAATGTTTGCATGAGTAAGGCCTATTAGTACCCATACTTAGAAACGCGGCGACTGGTCTAGGTATTTCAGAAATTCAGATTTTGTTTACTGACCACCATTGGTGAATCACATTTTCATGGAGCAACTCCACAAAAAACTGATAGGATATAAGTGTGATACACCAAAATGTTTGTATGAGTAGGGCCTATTAGTGCCCATATTTAGAAATGCGGCGACTAATCTAGGTATTTCAGAAATTCAGATTTTGTTTACTGACCACCATTGGTGAATCACATTTTCATGGAGCAACTCCACAAAAAACTGATAGGATATAAGTGTGATACACCAAAATGTTTGCATGAGTAAGGCCTATTAGTACCCATACTTAGAAACGCGGCGACTGGTCTAGGTATTTCAGAAATTCAGATTTTGTTTACTGACCACCATTGGTGAATCACATTTTCATGGAGCAACTCCACAAAAAACTGATAGGATATAAGTGTGATACACCAAAATGTTTGTATGAGTAAGGCCTATTAGTGCCCATATTTAGAAATGCGGCGACTAATCTAGGTATTTCAGAAATTCAGATTTTGTTTACTGACCACCATTGGTGAATCACATTTTCATGGAGCAACTCCACAAAAAACTGATAGGATATAAGTGTGATACACCAAAATGTTTGTATGAGTAAGGCCTATTAGTGCCAACATTAAGAAATGCGGCGACTAATCTAGGTATTTCAGAAATTCAGATTTTGTTTACTGACCACCATTGGTGAATCACATTTTCATGGAGCAACTCCACAAAAAACTGATAGGATATAAGTGTGATACACCAAAATGTTTGTATGAGTAAGGCCTATTAGTACCCATACTTAGAAATGCGGCGACTGGTCTAGGTATTTCAGAAATTCAGATTTTGTTTACTGACCACCATTGGTGAATCACATTTTCATGGAGCAACTCCACAAAAAACTGATAGGATATAAGTGTGATACACCAAAATGTTTGTATGAGTAGGGCCTATTAGTGCCCATATTTAGAAATGCGGCGACTAATCTAGGTATTTCAGAAATTCAGATTTTGTTTACTGACCACCATTGGTGAATCACATTTTCATGGAGCAACTCCACAAAAAACTGATAGGATATAAGTGTGATACACCAAAATGTTTGCATGAGTAAGGCCTATTAGTACCCATACTTAGAAACGCGGCGACTGGTCTAGGTATTTCAGAAATTCAGATTTTGTTTACTGACCACCATTGGTGAATCACATTTTCATGGAGCAACTCCACAAAAAACTGATAGGATATAAGTGTGATACACCAAAATGTTTGTATGAGTAAGGCCTATTAGTGCCCATATTTAGAAATGCGGCGACTAATCTAGGTATTTCAGAAATTCAGATTTTGTTTACTGACCACCATTGGTGAATCACATTTTCATGGAGCAACTCCACAAAAAACTGATAGGATATAAGTGTGATACACCAAAGTGTTTGTATGAGTAAGGCCTATTAGTACCCATACTTAGAAATGCGGCGACTAATCTAGGTATTTCAGAAATTCAGATTTTGTTTACTGACCACCATTGGTGAATCACATTTTCATGGAGCAACTCCACAAAAAACTGATAGGATATAAGTGTGATACACCAAAATGTTTGTATGAGTAAGGCCTATTAGCACCCATACTTAGAAATGCGGCGACTGGTCTAGGTATTTCAGAAATTCAGATTTTGTTTACTGACCACCATTGGTGAATCACATTTTCATGGAGCAACTCCACAAAAAACTGATAGGATATAAGTGTGATACACCAAAATGTTTGTATGAGTAAGGCCTATTAGTACCCATACTTAGAAATGCGGCGACTAATCTAGGTATTTCAGAAATTCAGATTTTGTTTACTGACCACCATTGGTGAATCACATTTTCATGGAGCAACTCCACAAAAAACTGATAGGATATAAGTGTGATACACCATAATGTTTGTATAAGTAAGGCCTATTAGTGCCCATATTAAGAAATGCGGCGACTAATCTAGGTATTTCAGAAATTCAGATTTTGTTTACTGACCACCATTGGTGAATCACATTTTCATGGAGCAACTCCACAAAAAACTGATAGGATATAAGTGTGATACACCAAAATGTTTGTATGAGTAGGGCCTATTAGTGCCCATATTTAGAAATGCGGCGACTAATCTAGGTATTTCAGAAATTCAGATTTTGTTTACTGACCACCATTGGTGAATCACATTTTCATGGAGCAACTCCACAAAAAACTGATAGGATATAAGTGTGATACACCAAAATGTTTGTATGAGTAAGGCCTATTAGTGCCCATATTAAGAAATGCGGCGACTAATCTAGGTATTTCAGAAATTCAGATTTTGTTTACTGACCATCATTGGTGAATCACATTTTCATGGAGCAACTCCACAAAAAACTGATAGGATATAAGTGTGATACACCAAAATGTTTGTATGAGTAAGGCCTATTAGTACCCATACTTAGAAACGCGGCGACTGGTCTAGGTATTTCAGAAATTCAGATTTTGTTTACTGACCACCATTGGTGAATCACATTTTCATGGAGCAACTCCACAAAAAACTGATAGGATATAAGTGTGATACACCAAAATGTTTGTATGAGTAAGGCCTATTAGTGCCCACATTAAGAAATGCGGCGACTAATCTAGGTATTTCAGAAATTCAGATTTTGTTTACTGACCACCATTGGTGAATCACATTTTCATGGAGCAACTCCACAAAAAACTGATAGGATATAAGTGTGATACACCAAAATGTTTGTATGAGTAGGGCCTATTAGTGCCCATATTTAGAAATGCGGCGACTAATCTAGATATTTCAGAAATTCAGATTTTGTTTACTGACCACCATTGGTGAATCACATTTTCATGGAGCAACTCCACAAAAAACTGATAGGATATAAGTGTGATACACCAAAATGTTTGTATGAGTAAGGCCTATTAGTGCCCATATTTAGAAATGCGGCGACTAATCTAGGTATTTCAGAAATTCAGATTTTGTTTACTGACCACCATTGGTGAATCACATTTTCATGGAGCAACTCCACAAAAAACTGATAGGATATAAGTGTGATACACCAAAATGTTTGTATGAGTAAGGCCTATTAGTGCCCACATTAAGAAATGCGGCGACTAATCTAGGTATTTCAGAAATTCAGATTTTGTTTACTGACCACCATTGGTGAATCACATTTTCATGGAGCAACTCCACAAAAAACTGATAGGATATAAGTGTGATACACCAAAATGTTTGTATGAGTAAGGCCTATTAGTACCCATACTTAGAAATGCGGCGACTGGTCTAGGTATTTCAGAAATTCAGATTTTGTTTACTGACCACCATTGGTGAATCACATTTTCATGGAGCAACTCCACAAAAAACTGATAGGATATAAGTGTGATACACCAAAATGTTTGCATGAGTAAGGCCTATTAGTACCCATACTTAGAAACGCGGCGACTGGTCTAGGTATTTCAGAAATTCAGATTTTGTTTACTGACCACCATTGGTGAATCACATTTTCATGGAGCAACTCCACAAAAAACTGATAGGATATAAGTGTGATACACCAAAATGTTTGTATGAGTAAGGCCTATTAGTGCCCATATTTAGAAATGCGGCGACTAATCTAGGTATTTCAGAAATTCAGATTTTGTTTACTGACCACCATTGGTGAATCACATTTTCATGGAGCAACTCCACAAAAAACTGATAGGATATAAGTGTGATACACCAAAATGTTTGTATGAGTAAGGCCTATTAGTGCCCACATTTAGAAATGCGGCGACTAATCTAGGTATTTCAGAAATTCAGATTTTGTTTACTGACCACCATTGGTGAATCACATTTTCATGGAGCAACTCCACAAAAAACTGATAGGATATAAGTGTGATACACCAAAATGTTTGTATGAGTAAGGCCTATTAGTACCCATACTTAGAAATGCGGCGACTAATCTAGGTATTTCAGAAATTCAGATTTTGTTTACTGACCACCATTGGTGAATCACATTTTCATGGAGCAACTCCACAAAAAACTGATAGGATATAAGTGTGATACACCAAAATGTTTGTATGAGTAAGGCCTATTAGCACCCATACTTAGAAATGCGGCGACTAATCTAGGTATTTCAGAAATTCAGATTTTGTTTACTGACCACCATTGGTGAATCACATTTTCATGGAGCAACTCCACAAAAAACTGATAGGATATAAGTGTGATACACCAAAATGTTTGTATGAGTAAGGCCTATTAGTACCCATACTTAGAAATGCGGCGACTAATCTAGGTATTTCAGAAATTCAGATTTTGTTTACTGACCACCATTGGTGAATCACATTTTCATGGAGCAACTCCACAAAAAACTGATAGGATATAAGTGTGATACACCAAAATGTTTGTATGAGTAAGGCCTATTAGCACCCATACTTAGAAACGCGGCGACTGGTCTAGGTATTTCAGAAATTCAGATTTTGTTTACTGACCACCATTGGTGAATCACATTTTCATGGAGCACCTCCACAAGAAACTGATAGGATATAAGTGTGATACACCAAAATGTTTGTATGAGTAAGGCCTATTAGTGCCCATATTTAGAAATGCGGCGACTAATCTAGGTATTTCAGAAATTCAGATTTTGTTTACTGACCACCATTGGTGAATCACATTTTCATGGAGCAACTCCACAAAAAACTGATAGGATATAAGTGTGATACACCAAAATGTTTGTATGAGTAAGGCCTATTAGTGCCCATATTAAGAAATGCGGCGACTAATCTAGGTATTTCAGAAATTCAGATTTTGTTTACTGACCACCATTGGTGAATCACATTTTCATGGAGCAACTCCACAAAAAACTGATAGGATATAAGTGTGATACACCAAAATGTTTCTATGAGTAGGGCCTATTAGTGCCCATATTTAGAAATGCGGCGACTAATCTAGGTATTTCAGAAATTCAGATTTTGTTTACTGACCACCATTGGTGAATCACATTTTCATGGAGCAACTCCACAAAAAACTGATAGGATATAAGTGTGATACACCAAAATGTTTGTATGAGTAAGGCCTATTAGTGCCCATATTAAGAAATGCGGCGACTAATCTAGGTATTTCAGAAATTCAGATTTTGTTTACTGACCACCATTGGTGAATCACATTTTCATGGAGCAACTCCACAAAAAACTGATAGGATATAAGTGTGATACACCAAAATGTTTGTATGAGTAGGGCCTATTAGTGCCCATATTTAGAAATGCAGCGACTAATCTAGGTATTTCAGAAATTCAGATTTTGTTTACTGACCACCATTGGTGAATCACATTTTCATGGAGCAACTCCACAAAAAACTGATAGGATATAAGTGTGATACACCAAAATATTTGTATGAGTAAGGCCTATTAGTGCCCATATTTAGAAATGCGGCGACTAATCTAGATATTTCAGAAATTCAGATTTTGTTTACTGACCACCATTGGTGAATCACATTTTCATGGAGCAACTCCACAAAAAACTGATAGGATATAAGTGTGATACACCAAAATGTTTATATGAGTAAGGCCTATTGGCGGCCATATTTAGAAATTCGGCGGCTAATCTAGGTATTTCAGAAATTCAGATTTTGTTTACTGACCACCATTGGTGAATCACATTTTTATGGAGCAACTCCACAAAAAACTGATAGGATATAAGTGTGATACACCAAAATGTTTGTATGAGTAAGGCCTATTAGTACCCATACTTAGAAACGCGGCGACTGGTCTAGGTATTTCAGAAATTCAGATTTTGTTTACTGACCACCATTGGTGAATCACATTTTCATGGAGCAACTCCACAAAAAACTGATAGGATATAAGTGTGATACACCAAAATGTTTGTATGAGTAAGGCCTATTAGTACCCATACTTAGAAACGCGGCGACTGGTCTAGGTATTTCAGAAATTCAGATTTTGTTTACTGACCACCATTGGTGAATCACATTTTCATGGAGCAACTCCACAAAAAACTGATAGGATATAAGTGTGATACACCAAAATGTTTGTATGAGTAAGGCCTATTAGTACCCATATTTAGAAATGCGGCGACTAATCTAGATATTTCAGAAATTCAGATTTTGTTTACTGACCACCATTGGTGAATCACATTTTCATGGAGCAACTCCACAAAAAACTGATAGGATATAAGTGTGATACACCAAAATATTTATATGAGTAAGGCCTATTAGTACCCATACTTAGAAATGCGGCGACTGGTCTAGGTATTTCAGAAATTCAGATTTTGTTTACTGACCACCATTAGTGAATCACATTTTCATGGAGCAACTCCACAAAAAACTGATAGGATATAAGTGTGATACACCAAAATGTTTGTATGAGTAAGGCCTATTAGTGCCCATATTAAGAAATGCGGCGACTGGTCTAGGTATTTCGGAAATTCAGATTTTGTTTACTGACCACCATTGGTGAATCACATTTTCATGGAGCAACTCCACAAAAAACTGATAGGATATAAGTGTGATACACCAAAATGTTTGTATGAGTAAGGCCCATTAGTACCCATACTTAGGAATGCGGCTACTGGTCTAGGTATTTCAGAAATTCAGATTTTGTTTACTGACCACCATTGCTGAATCACATTTTCATGGAGCAACTCCACAAAAAACTGATAGGATATAAGTGTGATACACCAAAATGTTTATATGAGTAAGGCCTATTAGCGCCCATATTTAGAAATTCGGCGGCTAATCTAGGTATTTCAGAAATTCAGATTTTGTTTACTGACCACCATTGGTGAATCACATTTTCATGGAGCAACTCCACAAAAAACTGATAGGATATAAGTGTGATACACCAAAATGTTTGTATGAGTAAGGCCCATTAGTACCCATACTTAGGAATGCGGCTACTGGTCTAGGTATTTCAGAAATTCAGATTTTGTTTACTGACCACCATTGCTGAATCACATTTTCATGGAGCAACTCCACAAAAAACTGATAGGATATAAGTGTGATACACCAAAATGTTTATATGAGTAAGGCCTATTAGCGCCCATATTTAGAAATTCGGCGGCTAATCTAGGTATTTCAGAAATTCAGATTTTGTTTACTGACCACCATTGGTGAATCACATTTTCATGGAGCAACTCCACAAAAAACTGATAGGATATAAGTGTGATACACCAAAATATTTATATGACTAAGGCCTATTAGTACCCATACTTAGAAATGCGGTGACTGGTCTAGGTATTTCAGAAATTCAGATTTTGTTTACTGACCACCATTGGTGAATCACATTTTCATGGAGCAACTCCACAAAAAACTGATAGGATATAAGTGTGACACACCAAAATGTTTGTATGAGTAAGGCCTATTAGTACCCATACTTAGAAATGCGGCGACTGGTCTAGGTATTTCGGAAATTCAGATTTTGTTTACTGACCACCATTGGTGAATCACATTTTCATGGAGCAACTCCACAAAAAACTGATAGGATATAAGTGTGATACACCAAAATGTTTCTATGAGTAAGGCCTATTAGTGCCCATATTAAGAAATGCGGCGACTAATCTAGGTATTTCAGAAATTCAGATTTTGTTTACTGACCACCATTGGTGAATCACATTTTCATGGAGCAACTCCACAAAAAACTGATAGGATATAAGAGTGATACACCAAAATGTTTGTATGAGTAAGGCCTATTAGTGCCTATATTTAGAAATGCGGCGACTAATCTAGATATTTCAGAAATTCAGATTTTGTTTACTGACCACCATTGGTGAATCACATTTTCATGGAGCAACTCCACAAAAAACTGATAGGATATAAGTGTGATACACCAAAATGTTTATATGAGTAAGGCCTATTAGCGCCCATATTTAGAAATTCGGCGGCTAATCTAGGTATTTCAGAAATTCAGATTTTGTTTACTGACCACCATTGGTGAATCACATTTTCATGGAGCAACTCCACAAAAAACTGATGGGATATAAGTGTGATACACCAAAATGTTTATATGAGTAAGGCCTATTAGCGCCCATATTTAGAAATTCGGCGACTGATCTAGGTATTTCAGAAATTCAGATTTTGTTTACTGACCACCATTGGTGAATCACATTTTCATGGAGCAACTCCACAAAAAACTGATAGGATATAAGTGTGATACACCAAAATGTTTATATGAGTAAGGCCTATTAGCGCCCATATTTAGAAATTCGGCGGCTAATCTAGGTATTTCAGAAATTCAGATTTTGTTTACTGACCACCATTGCTGAATCACATTTTCATGCAGCAACTCCACAAAAAACTGATAGGATATAAGTGTGACACACCAAAATGTTTGTATGAGTAAGGCCTATTGGTGCCCATATTTAGAAATTCGGCGACTAATCTAGGTATTTCAGAAATTCAGAGTTTGTTTACTGACCACCGTTGGTGAATCACATTTTCATGGAGCAACTCCACAAAAAACTGATAGGATATAAGTGTGATACACCAAAATGTTTGTATGAGTAAGGCCCATTAGTACCCATACTTAGAAATACGGCGACTGGTCTAGGTATTTCAGAAATTCAGATTTTGTTTACTGACCACCGTTGGTGAATCACATTTTCATGGAGCAACTCCACAAAAAACTGATAGGATATAAGTGTGATACACCAAAATGTTTGTATGAGTAAGGCCCATTAGTACCCATACTTAGAAATGCGGCGACTGGTCTAGGTATTTCAGAAATTCAGATTTTGTTTACTGACCACCATTGGTGAATCACATTTTCATGGAGCAACTCCACAAAAAACTGATAGGATATAAGTGTGATACACCAAAATGTTTGTATGAGTAAGGCCTATTAGTGCCCATATTTAGAAATTCGGCGACTAATCTAGGTATTTCAGAAATTCAGAGTTTGTTTACTGACCACCGTTGGTGAATCACATTTTCATGGAGCAACTCCACAAAAAACTGATAGGATATAAGTGTGATACACCAAAATGTTTATATGAGTAAGGCCTATTGGTACCCATACTTAGAAATGCGGCGACTGGTCTAGGTATTTCAGAAATTCAGATTTTGTTTACTGACCACCATTGGTGAATCACATTTTCATGGAGCAACTCCACACAAACCGATAAAGATATTGTTTATTACTTGTATGGCTTTGCAGCACGCCCTAGCGGATATATTTGGAATGAAAGTTCAAACATTAACATGCTGGCGACCCCGAGCTGGTTAAATTTTTTTTTATATTTTGTCTATTACTAATCTCTACATAAAATCTTGTGCGTTTTTGAATTTTATTCATCACACAATTTTTGAGACTAAACTTTAGCCTTTTTTTAACTGTTAACACATTCTCAGCTGCGCTGATGATCACAAGACAAAACGCACTCTACTGATCTCATTATGTTTTGAAATTTCACAGCCTGCATAAAATTTCAATAAGAACAAAATAACGAACCGATAACAGTAAATGAATAGCGCTTTGGTTAAAATTCAAATCAGTGACGAGTTGATATAGTCGACGTACATTGTAATGTACGCCACTCGTCAAAGGGTTAATAAGCATATATAGACGTAGAATTACAAACACTATTTCAGTTTTTTAAATGACAAAGAATAAATCCACTGCTACACTATACTATAGGTTATAGAATGTTAAGTACTTTACTTACATATACTTTTTGGTTTAGCTAAGAAAGTAATTTTTCAACATTTTTGACAGTTTATATTTTACATAAAATTTATGACTTTCTTATCAAAAAAGGTACATATGTATAAAAACTAATGTTAAATTTTTTGAAATATTTTTAAAATTAAAAAGGAATTTAGTAAAATTTTGAGGAAGAAAAATTGTCTAAATTTGTATAAATATAAAATATTGCACATATTGCATTACCCCACGTCTATATTAAATGTAAATATCTTAGCAATAAATAAGTACATCGGCAGAATAACGACATAAAATTACATAGTGCCGAGCTTATTTTAAGGGTATGAGAACACGTAATTATTTTAACTCATAATTTGCAATAATTTAATATTTACGCTTACTTGTAAAAATCCAAAAATTGATAAATTTTTTGGTTTTTTGTTTATAATTAGTTGAATTGTATTTAATTCTTCTTAATTTAATTAGTTTTTCTTTGTTGTTCTTGCTTTATTTTCTCTTATTTTATTAATGGCATACTTCTTTATAAATGTCAAGCTAAAACGTCATCTGATTTTGACGTTTATACTCGGCAGTAATTGTTAACGAAGATTCGAAAACAATTATTGCGATATAAATATGTTGCCGGAAATAAATATGTACGCAATTGAGTGGTATATACTGACGATAATGTAATTTTGACATTTGCTGCAATTTATGTCAACATATTTATTTGCTAATATAGACTGGGGGTAAGTAGTAAAAGTTCACTCAAATTAATTGGTCTGTAATTCAAAGGGGGGATACTCCTTATTTTCAGCGCAAAATAAAATATCTCGATAAAAATTCCTACTTGTGACCCGTTGTGTCTATCACAAAAATTCATTTAAGACTGACAGTCGCAACTTTTCAAACAAAACAACAATAAAATAAAAAAATAATAAAATTTTATTTGTCAATGTCATGATTGTGACTTTTTGTAGGAATAGACACGTAAATCTACAGAAATTAGGGTTTTTCTTTTCCCGGACTTTTTCATTTCCCGGGATAGCGGGATTTTTTTCGGAATTTCCCGGGATCCCGGGAATTCCCGCTCGTTAGAATATATATATTCTACATATATTGTACTTGAAAAACTACTTTTTGGTTAAACACCGTTCGACAAAGTTTATCTTTTGGTTGTATCCATTAGAAAATGTTCTGAAAGGAGGTCTAAATATCCATGTCTTCCACTTTTTCCAGGTCAATTCGTTTAACAATTTAAATTGTGAATTAGTATTTATGTAATATATTTATAGGGAAGGCCGTTCTTATTAAAAAAAAAACTTTTAGTAGTATATTAACTAAATATTAATTTCGCGGTTTAAGCTGTTAAACGAATTGATATAAAAAAGTGAAAGACACGGTTATATTATTTTGATCCCTTTTTTTCAGGATATATTGGAATTGTTAATGGGTGCAAACTTGTGTCGGACCAGTTTTATAGTCAGAACTAAAATCAATTTTTTAAATATTTCTTATACATGAAATCCAAAAATTTCTATTTCTAGATATTTGTTTTCTTCTGTGCAGATTTTCAGAAGCATCCGTCTAGAATTAGTTTTATAAAAAAGTTTAAAAGTGAGCATTTTTCACATAAATTTTTAGGCAAATTCGCCTAAATTGTTTTATAAAAGTAGACACTAAAATATTAAATAGTTTCATAACTTTAATTAGTTTTCTTGAATAGAAATTTTTTTATGCCACAACTCCTTAAAAAGAAATTATTTAATTTTCATATTTAGTTGCATTTTAAATTAGCATATACAAAATTCAAAATAATTTGAAAAAGCATCTGATGTATTTATTATTTTAAAAATTAATAATATTTAAAAAATATATTTCAAATAAAGGAATAGCAATTGAACTTTAATGAAATTATTTGAAGTAAAAGAAACTCAAAATAATTGAAAATACGAAAAAATTACTATTTTTTAACTTTAATCCCTAGTTTAGTGGAGGTATTTGGAACTGAAATAATGATATTAAAAAGTTGTATAAGGCTGGTTTACACTATAAGATTTTCAGTACGATTTTAATTCAGTACACGTGCAAAACATATAGGCAAGGTTGCAAAATCTTTCCGAGAATCTTGTAGTTTAAAACAGCCTATATAAATATTGCTTTATTTGAACAAATATCATCATCTTAAGAAAGAAAAAAAAATCCCCGAAGGACAAGTATTTTAGTTTGTAAATTTGGTAATTGCTAATATAATATTTTTTGGTTTAACTAAACCAAATTCAATTGGCATCCAAAAACAATTTGGCTGAATTCTGATTATTAAATTTTAAACCGTATTTTTTAATTTTAAATATTCTTTATTTAAATTAATTTTAAAAACTCAATGCTTTAAATTTAAATAAAGCTTCTAAAATTGCAATAAAACTAGCTAAAACAACTGTAAAAGACTAAAAAAAAATCCCGGGAAATCCCGCATAAAATTCCCGGGATTGCGGGATTCAAAAAAGGGCGGGATTACCGTGAATCCCGTCCCGGGAATTCCCGGGACATAAACCCTAACAGAAATCTAAAAGAAGAAGGTCGTCAATAAATATGTAATTTTGAAAACAAAACATTTCAAAAAAGTTTTTTTAGGTCTTAGATCGCCATTGAAGTTTTAATAGTATACTTGTTCTTTTATTACACCCAGAAAATAAATAGGTTGGAATTCTATCGAAATCAATGAAATTTTTTCAACTATTCATACTCCTCATTCATCTTAAAAAACACATGACACGGTGCAAAATACAATTTAAATAACATACATTTAAATTCAACGGTTCATTGTAATTCAAAAATATTTCTGTATCATAAACAGAGTTGAATAGAACCAGCTGAGATACTTTAAGAATTAAGGTTCAAAGCAAAAAAGAGTAATAATAACAAAGGATAAAAATAGCATTGTTAGATTTCGTTGATGTTAGTCTAAGTTGACTTGTTAACATATTCGATTTGCTTTCAACTTTCACATAAGTAGAAGATTATTAAAGTTTAACCCGTCAAGGCAAATGACACTGATGATGGCTTTGTAGCGAAAACCGAAAATACGTATTCGTTTTTGCTGGCCTTATAGAATTCTTTAAGATTTTTATTCTTTGCAATTTACTTGTGAAAATTGTATCATCGTTCTTTAATTTGAAAAATAATTTAAATAGAAAGTGATATTAATTTTTGATCTAGAGTCAGACTAAAAGGGACATTAATTTTTTCGTTATTCAGTAATTATACCCTACACCACTACGTGGAGAGGGTATTATAAGTTTGTGCTGATGTTTGTAACACCAAAAATATTGGTCCTAGACCCACCTTATATTATACCGATCGGTTCAGAATTTGTTTTTATTTCGATTTAACGATGTCCGTCTGTCCGTCCGTCTGTCTGTCTGTCCATGTATTCTTGTGCGGACTCTACAGGTCGCAAATATCAAGATATTTTGACGAAATTTGGTATACCGACTTACGTCGGCCTATTATTTTGGTTGAAATCGGTCCATCTTTAGACCTAGTGCCCATATAATGGTACCTCCCAAAATTTTCTTTTTTACACGCTGCAGGTCGCAAATACGAAGATATTTCAATGAAATTTCGTACACAGACGAATTTACAGTATTTTATGTTGTTTGTTTTTTTAATCATTTACGAATGTAGTTAAAATTTCCATTTTTGTCTACAAATCAATGTTATTTTCATTTAAAATAACTTCACTGGAATACTGTTTTATTTGAATAACTAACAAATTCTGACTTCCGAAGTTCTTAAGAATTCGAAAATAAATTTGAAAATCATCCGAATTTTGTGAATTGACGAATTTTGAAACAAAATAGTATAAAAAATGTATGTAAAGATTATAATATGTCAATAATGACCATAATATATTCCTAAATGATCACAATCTTTTCTACATTACCATAATATGATCATTGAGGAAAATATTATGACTTTTAGGAATATATTGTGATCTCTATAAATCATTACGGATGCATTGCGAAATTATAGTTTCAGCAATATTTTTCTACGCATTGCTATCACATAATCTAATAATTTATTTTTATTTATAAATATATAGTAAGTTATGACGAAAATTAATTTAAATTATTTAAGTTTGTAAATTGGTCAGTGAATAAATAAATGTAATATTATGAATAAAACAAAACGTGCGTAGCTTTTAAGCTCACCTTGAACCGAATACTGGGAAAATTCTACAGGAATCAATATAATATAATATGATAATATTGGCACCATTTCGGAATCATAATCTGGTATTTTAAGAATTATATTATGATAGAAAGAGATATTTCATAATTTTATTGTTGCAATCATAAACCCGAAAATATATGATGTTCTTCGAATACACGTATGGTCGTTCCAACCATGTCTTTCCATTGTTTGCAGTTGTGTGCTTGCGCCGGCGTGTTAAAGTACAAGTTCTTATCTCCAGTGATTTTGGATGAGTGTTCTCCATATCTAATAAAATTTGCTCGTTCTTACTTGAAACTCCAGATATTACGGCTTTAATCGTAGTAAATTAGACCATACACCAGGGAACGCATAATTTTAGCTTAAGTGCATTGGGCAGAGCGTTAAGGAGAAGAATATTCCCCTGGACTTATCCTAAAAGCATTTAATCATCAAAAATAACATCGCCTTTGAAATAATAGTACTTATTACTAAAATAATTATTATGGATATACCAATTATAATATTGGTTCCGAAAAAATTGCAAAACACTAAAAATTTTTTACTTGATTTCATAAATTTTCTTTTCAAACTTTTAAATATTGGGTATACTTTGTTTTTTTTTGTACTAAAGTAAAACCCACGGGAAAGATAGAAAACAACTTTATATTTTTATCTCCCTTAGATAAACTGGCCTGATGCTCTCTCAGCAATAATAACAACCAATTACAATTACCAAACACAGATACACTTAAATTTGAAACAGCTTAAACATTCGTAGCTATTTAAACACTATTACTTATACACAAACTCTCTTTATTATGACGATTATTAGAGCGCTAATAACTTTAACACGACACTAACTTTACAAACTCTTAGCGCAGTCTTAAATGTTAATAACACAGTACAACAGCCAATCTGGGGGGTGAGAAATTCCAAGTCAGGGTGATGGTACTAGGTCAGTATAGTAAAACCCTCAAAGGGTTTGGCGTTCGTATGTGTCATTTTTTTTTTATGACCTTTTAAATTTTTTCCTTATCTTGATGTTTTTTCGCTTAGTTGTAACTCGAGAACCACTTGTCCGATTTTGATGAAACAAATTTAGAAAAATTTAGAATTACAATTTCTTTAATCCGTTCATATAACATTTTTCTTTATAATCAACAGTTTTGCTGGTAAAAATAAATTTGTGGAGAAAAAAAAATATTTTTTTGCCTAAAAATTAAAATTTTTTATGAATTTAAAAAAAAAAATTTTAAAATTTTTTATGAATTTAAAAAAAAAAATTTTTAATTTTTAGGCAAAAAAATATTTTTTTTTCTCCACAAATTTATTTTTACCGGCAAAACTGTTACAACTAAGCGAAAAAACATCAAGATAAGGAAAAAATTTAAAAGGTCATAAAAAAAAATGACACATACGAACGCCAAACCCTTTGAGGGTTTTACTATACTGACCTAGTACCATCACCCTGACTTGGAATTTCTCACCCCCCAGACAATAATCCCAAAAATGTTCCATAGTGTAATCAACTTCTTCTACTAATGTTAATGCGCTCCTTATATTGTCTTTTTGACCACAAGCCTTAAAAGTTTTTAGGAATGGCTAATTTTTTACTTTTTATATTTATTTGGTTTTTTTTTAATTTAAAAATAAAAATTTACTATTGCACTGACTAAAAACTCGATTTTAAAGTTTGGTTTCTTATTTGATTGTCTTTAAAAAACTAAAAACTAGTTTAATTATGAAATAGATTGTATTTATTAAAATTTTAATTGATTTTGCAGTGACAATGACACCATTAATTACTAAAAATCGTATACGATTAATTGAAACAAAATTCGGTTAAAGTGTAATCATATCAATTAAAACATTAATTGAAAATAAAAAAAAATATAAGATCGATATTGAATTGGGTTTGTTTGTGGACCGCAAAGCATTTTTTTTCATTTGATTTTTATACTAAAAATTGTCTACTTATTTAAAGAGTTTAAGAAAAAATATGGGAATTTTTTGTTAAAAAAGATTTAAAAATCAATTTATATATTAATTGATTCAATTAAATATTTGCTTAAAAACAAAATTTATATTTAATATATCTTTGAGTAGGTATTTGAGGTTAATAATTTGCGTTTATATTAATAGCTGCTGTTCTATGTTCAAAAGTGTCCAACTGCTTCCGACGAAAATCACAAAAATAAAAAATTTAAAAAATTTATCCGATTATGTAAACTAGTGTTACTACACAATTTTCTTTTAAGTTCATTTCCCTACGTTATCATTTTTAACACAATTTATGTTCACTCTTTCTCTTGTTTTTCTCCTAAAAAAACATGATTCTCTTAAAACACAACTTAAACTGTTAACAAAACAGGCCTATAAAATAAACGGAAAAGCGAACAACTTTTATGATGATGTCAACAATAATGAAATGACGAACAACGGAATAATAACAGCTGAATGTATGTAAGCTTCAAAACAAAACGATTTTTTTTTTGCTAAACTAACATTAAAATCTTTCCTTTTAAATAAGGAAAAAAAAAATAATAAATACATACGAAGAATGTTGGCAATGCATTGTTTTAAAAATAAATGAATTAAGAACCGAACAACTATGAAATGTCCGCGCTCCTAGCTGCCCCCTAAGAACATTGAACAAAAAATAATGAAAATGTCGACTTTATATAATGAGTTAAATTTTTCTTGCTGTTCCTACTATTTTATGAAAGAAATATGTAGTTGTAATATAAGATGCCGCTAACACAGTGCAACATATGTTAAAGAGATAAAATGTATCTGTCACCTTATGAAATATCGCTCCCAGAAAATGGATTCATGTTTATTGGAAATTGGCATTGCTTATCACTAATAATAGAAAAGTATAGAAAATATAGAAAAGTATGTGCTTAAAACCAGAGTAGGAAAATAAACTCTAACAAAGCGTACTTTTAGGGTTGCGTACCGCACATCGCGAACACAGTACCCAAGCATATTGGTTGCGTAGAAAACATATACGCTGTTCTCTCAAATTAGTATTTTTGTTTATACACACAAGTACAGTACATAATCGTAGCGTTTGCGTTCATCAGACAATCGTAGTGTACCGCATTCGGTTTGTGTACAAACACACAACCGCTAAATCCTTTACTGTACCCTACCCTACATGTTGTGTACAGTTTATTTTTCTACTCTGCTTAAAACTACAAAACAATAACGAAAATGTAAAGCCACGAAGCTAACCCAGCAAAAACATGGTCTCAACTACTTACCAGCCTACTTACTCGCTTAATTAATTTTGGTCGTGATATCCCAAAAGTAATAGCTACTGTTTATTTTGTGCTTTGTTGTAAGTTAGAGGTTAATATGACCTTGTGTTTTTGATTTGTGTATTTTGTAAGTGAGAAGATAATGACTACCCATTATTTTTGGGACATCGGTGGTAAGTAGTCGAAGCCCTGTTTTTACTGGATAATTACCCAACGGGAAATGGATCAGTCACAGAGCTGGTCACGTGACTGGAACTTTGTGGGAGTCACCGGTCCTCGATTCGGTTTATTTATATGAAAGTAACCGGCAACTTTAACATGGGCTTGTCATAGGAGGTGGTAATTTCCTCCTTTTGAGCTACTTGTGACTTGTCGCAAAGCTTGTCGTTTATAACATATCACACTACTGGTTTAAGAGAGTATGCAATATAACAAGTTAAAATTATCTAATACGGAAGTAGTCTCATGTTAGACATTATGTGATATGTACCGAAACTAGTGCGAAATAAAATATCACGTGACTGGTTTAAGCGCACATATCACAGAACTAAAGAAAGATATTTGTTAAAAAACTAGTCACACATTAGTCAATATGTGTGTTGTTGCTGAACTAGTACAAAATAATAGTTTCGTGACATATCACTATACTGCTTTAAGTTAACAAGTCATAGGACTAACTGAAACTAATTGACGTGTCACATGTCACTTATTATTCACCATGTGTCATAATAAGTATGGGTGCTGGAAGAACCCAGAAAGATCCAGTCACTGAACTTACGTAAAACGACAAGTCACCGAATCTGTTTTTAAAACATTACAAAGTCACAAAAAATTATTTTAAAAAATTGTTTATTTTTTTTCAAATAAATACCAAAATAAGTATTAGGGGTTTTCATATAAACTCGTAAATTCCATGTATACCTTGTATAAATATAAACATATTTTTCATGTATGGAGTTTGGTATTAAACTCATAAACATACCAAGTTTACACCGTTTACGAGTAGAAGACGCGTTTATATGAAAACCCCTATTAACTCATGATTACAATTCAATTTAGTTAAGTTTATAAGCTATACATATAAATTATTTTAATTTTTGCATTAAAAATTTAAAAATAGTTTTTTCGGACTTTCTAAATAGATTTTCATACATTTACTTAGAATATTGTTCTACCCAATTCCAAATTCGAATACGATAATATTGTAATATTAGATTTTATTTGTTGCTTCAAAATATCATATTCGAATTTGGACTTGAGGTAGAACAATATTCTAACAAATACATATATGAAAGTATACATATGTATAAATTTTAACGTAAGTTAAGAAATACTAGTTACACCATACACCACTACTTCGACAGGGTAAAATAAGTTTATACTGCTGTTTGTAACACCAAAAAATATTGGACCTAGACTAACCTATTAGTGAACTGATTTACTCAGAATCGCGTTTTGAGTCGATTTGGCGATGTCCGTCCGTCAGTCTATCTATCATTCCATGTACCCTGGTGTGCACGCAACAAGTCGTTGCGTGCACACAAGGGTACATGGACAAATTTCGGCAAATTTCGGCAAAATGGAATGACGTTTATAGGTCCCTAAAAGTTTCAAGTTTCTTTTCAGGATTTCTGCATAAATTCTGAACAATTTTATATACATAACGAATATGAAATACAATTTTTTAAAATTCATTTACAAAAAGAAGTTTATGTGTGAATTGATCAAAGTATTTTTGATCGTTAAATTGCCTCTATATGAAAAACTTTTTGTGTATTCCATGACCGGGAATCAAACCGTCAACCCTCTACACAGGCTACGACCCGTAGCATCATCTCTTAACGAGACACACCATGGTTGACACATCGATGAGTGTGGCTAATTGAAGTCTTGTCAATCATAACCTTCACAATGAATGTTTTGTAATCGGAAGAATCAGAATTAACTAATACATGAGCAATTTATTTCTCAATTAGAAATTTTCTATAATTATTTCCTTTTCAAAGGTAATTATCACATTATGATGATTTCTTTGGCCAAAATTGGATGATATGGATGTGAACGACATGTGGTTCCAACAGGCGGCGCTACGTGCCACATAGCTGAAGCGACCTGGACATTCTGCACGACCGATTTGAGGGCATGGTTATCCCACACAGAAGCGATTTAAACTAGTTACCTGTTAAGTTTACATATAAAAAAATATGTGCACAATTTACAAAGACAATTCAACACTAAACTGGTTTTCGGGTCATTTTGGGCTTTTTGAGCTTTTTAAGCTAGTTTTTAGTTATTAACATAAATTTAATCTTCTCTTTAATTAATTTTTTAAAATACAGATATGATGTACCTATTTTAGTCCAATGGATCATTTCGAGCCCTTAGTGATACTTTCCTCTATTTCATAATGGTAATATCGGTATTATAAAACATTTTCACCAACGATTAGAGAAAAGAACCGGTAATCAAAATATCCAATAAAAAATTCTGACTTTTTGGATATAACATCCCCAGTGTTTGTGAATAAATCCAAAAGGGTTGTACAGCCTTTCAGTCAGTTACTGAACAGTTTGTTTTGCTTGTCATTGACACTCTATTATGCATACTCGTATCCGAACAATATTTTTGAACTACTCGTAGTTTATTATTATGTCATCATTTCTGTGGCCACAAAGTTAAGTATTATGTAAACTTTGTAATAGTCACGGGATAGGGTTTTACGGTACCGATCGCCATTTTTTCATACGCATCTAATTATACTGCATCTGTTCTGTGTTATATCACTATTTCAACTGCAAAGGTACTATTTACTTTTGTCAATTTGATGTTATGATACTTTTTCTCCAGTTATAGGATATATCCAAAATGAACCAGTTAATGTTTGGCCTCCATTTCAATAGTCGCGAGGTTGAATATTTTGCTGCAATTACCACTTTTTGATACACCGAAATTTGGGTTTACATCAGTTTTGTAACCTGTCCCCTATGCACCTGTCACAGATTTGTCACTTTGGATCAATCGACCCTTTATTTCCCGCAGGGTATCTATACATTTTTTGATTGATTATGACTAGTTTTGATTAAAGTTCAAAAAGATAACATTTCGATTTTCAGCAAACAATATAGGGGTAAATTGGCGATTTATTACACATAAAAACACACACATTTTTTTAGAAAAAATATTGAGCACATTTTTATGCTAGCAGCGTTATTTTTCTTTGAAAAAATTTCCTTTTATGTAAAAATTTGTGTTTATATTTTTTCAATATTTTACACAGAAAAATAAATAATATAATAAATAAAGCTTAATAATAAAGCTCTCCAAGCTTTTGGGTTTATTATAAAATTCTACCCCAAAATTATGTATCATACTTATACCTTGCCAACATTTTATACTTAAAATCTTAAAATGAAAATAAAAAATCGAAATTTGCACCTATGTACCATTTATGTATCCTTGATGTTAGTGTAACTGTTGGGTGTTAAGTTTGAATTTTATCATCACATTCAAACAAAATTTAGTTGGAGCTAAGTTGACCCCAAAAAATATGTAAAACATTGTCGCATTGTGTATTGTCCGTACAGTAATTTTTCCTTTCTTAAATACTTTTTGATTGTAGTAAATTTTATACTACAACAACTTAAATTATGAGAGAAGGTCTCCAATTTCTGTGCATAATTGGAACATAAATAGAATTTTTAATTTTTTATATTTCTTCCAAAGAAAATACTTATAGTGAAATATGCACGCGAAGTGTTGAGTGATGTATGGAAAATTTTCAACATTAATTTTATAAATTCCGATTGTGCTAATTTTTTTGTCGTTTTCATATAAAATCACTGATATAAAAATATGATTATTTTGTTAACGAAATTTTTTTTTAAGGCGAAAAAAATTACTTTTTTTGTTCTTTCAAAGTTCTTTATAGGCACATCTACACGGGACATAAATCTCGTAGAGTTTGTACTAAATTTGTTATCTCTAATATAGTTGGCACTAATTGTTATCGTAAAAATATCATCTCTAGTTGTCAAATATTTATTTTTATTAAAATTGTGGTATTTTAAAGAATAATTTCTTCTCCAAATACCAAAAGTCCTTGAAGGCCTGCCCAAATTGCTGGAGCTAGTAAATTTAAATTTGTACGATCCTTATCTGGCGTCATCCTATGCGAAGGGGAAAAAAAGAGAAAAATCTCGCCCTAGACAATTTTGGTTAGAAACTGCAAAACTAAGATATTTGTTCCCTGGAGCGGAGGCCAATCCACTAATAAGGTACTTTTGGGAAGGTTATAAAACCCACAATTTAGTGAAAATTAAGATTCAAAAGAACCCCCATCCCTTAAACGAAATGGGATGTAATGGGAACGTGATGAATTTAAACATTGGGATTAAAATGGGTCTGAAGTGAAACGGAACGGAAAACGAATGAATTTAGCACTTACTTAATACAGGAAACGAAATATAATGGAGCGAGACTGGATTTTTGTAATATTTGTTGATTTCAACATGTTTTATTCTGTGTTTGCGATTTTTCTGAGTTTTTAATTTTTTTATAAAAGAGATATCAAAACATCCTTAAAAAATTATCTCGCTACAATTAATATAAAATCATAAATAAATTAGTCTACTTAATTCATTAACATAGAAAAACCTTTAAATTTTCTTATAAATATATCCCAAGCTACCAGTAACGAAGTAAAGTGGTTTTAAAATTTATTTTATCTACAGATATAGATACAAACTAGTTGCTTTACTAGAGGGGACTAAAGCTCAAATTAATGTTTATTAATTAATCAGTAAAAAATAAATAAATTGTCAGCTAAACTCTTGTAACTTATTATGTAAAATTGCCACATCCATATTTAAGTACTTTGTGCTTAATGAAATTTCGATTACTTACCCAGGTAGAAATTATGTGTAGTAACAAAAAAGAAGCACTGGCAAAGCACAGGTAGAATGCGGTCTTAGAAAAAGAAGTACTAGCAAACCACTAAATTTGAACGCTATACAAAGGCTTGGAAAGGGTGACTTTCCAGCGCTTGTTTTCCTAAAACATTATTTTACTTTTGAAAAAGAAGCTTAAAAAAAGAGTGGATATGTAAATAATTTTTGACTCCACAATACAATAACTCCAAAGGTAATTTAAAATTCTTCAGTGATAAGGGTTCATTTGATTGCAGGGAAAACACTTAATATTTGTGTTTCTTGGTGCTATCTCAACACTTTTAAAATCATTTTTTTATTAGGGTGTTCAGAAAGCATTTGATTTTTATGTTTCTGGGTGCTTTCCCAGGGCACCACCGTGGGAAAGCACTGTTAACAAGCACTTATACCACTCATTTCGGTGCTTTACCAGGGCTGACCCCTTTGAATTTTTCTACCTGGTAGTTACTTAATTGGTTTGTTAGCACGCAGCAGTTCGCAAATACGAAGATACTTTAAAGAAATTTGTTACACTGATTTACAGGGCTCATGGAGAGATTCTGTTGATTTTGTGGGGAATATTAAGATATTAAGATAAAATATTAAGATATTTTGATGAAAGATTTTATTGATCCCGGGACGATCCCTATTGGTTTTGGTTTAAATCAGCCTATGTTTAAACCTATTTCCCTTATAAAGCCCCCCCCCCCCAAATTGGATTATACGCACGCAAATATGAAGATATTTTATTGCAATCTTGTACACTAGGTTTCTCCAAGATTGTATGGATGAAAATAAATTTTGAGTTATTGACCGGGCTACCCCTGGAAATATTTATTTGGATGCAAAAGTACGTCCCCCAAAAAATTAGGATAATTGGATATCGAGAAGGCGTGCCGAATCGGCCCTGAAATTTGGAACATGGATTACAAGGGGAAAATATGACTTTTTGTGAATTTTCTCAAAAATATTGGTATTCTAAAACTAATTCGAATTAAAAACACTAAGGAATCGTAATTTGGAATGAATTCTCTTGGTAATAAGGCAATAAAAGCTTAAATCGGTTAAGCCGAGTTATTACAATTTCCCCCGACAACTGATTTGTCGCAGACCACTTAATCAAGAAATTTGGGTACAAATTTTAAAATTAATTGAACTAATCTACTACAGAAACATTTTTTTATTCTTTAAGTTCCTAGAAACTCAGACAAGAAGTATTTTTTTCTATTGTGTTTTGCCAACTCGTTTTAGATTAGTGCCAAAAGGGTCAGAATTCTTAAAAACTGTTTTCAAATCTACAATTTCAAATTTTTTAAAATTTTTATAAAAAAATTTCAAAAACTCAACGATTGGACTTTAGGGTTTTATTAACAACATATTAAGGACTAAAAACTACAAAAATTGTAGGAATTTCTTTTTTCATTTGGCCAGGGCAGAGATTTTATTTCCGCGGATTTCGAGAAAACAGCGATTTTGGCACTTATTTAGATTTTAGGCAAGTTTTTTCTTGTTCTTTCAATTCTCCAAGATTTTAGCCGGAATATGACAACACAAGCGAAATAGAAATACCTTAAATTGCCGTCAAATTTTAGCAGATGTTTGTTATGTAACATATTAATATAACAGATATTCCTGAGCTGATATAGATGGAATTTCTTGATATGGTTCTAGGTCTAAACAATATATTAATAAATAGTAAATAAATGTGTATGTTGGTTAATTTTAATTGCACCAGCCGGGTTTATTTAAAAGAAATAAACGTACGTTTTTGAAGGTAAAACGTAACAATTGGTATCTGAATTGAGATTGGTTATTTTTATTGCAATAGAAAAGAACCCGGTTTATTTAAAGGAGATAAACCAACGTTTTTAAAAGGTAAAAACGTAACAATATTCTAAATTCAATTTTAGAAAATTAGCCCTTAATTAACCTTATAAATATTTTATTTTACAGATTTTAAAAAGTTTAAATAATTTTGTGTCAACAGCATCTGCAAATTATGTATTATAAATATATAAGCAGATATCGTAGATATGTATAATAATTTCGCTAAAGTTCTGATTTTGAATTCTTCCAGAGGAAAATGATTTTTTTTAATACTTCTACATAAAATGTTGGTACTATTATTATTTTTTTTATATCTACTTTTAATACCAACAAAAGAACTTATGAAAAAGTGTTGGATAAGAGTATTTTGAAACAAAAAGAATTCTTATTTATTATTTTTAAGTCATGGTTATATATAAATTTATATAATTATACCCTACACCACTATGTGGTCAGGGTATTATAAGTTTGTGCTGATGTTTGTAACACCAAAAAATATTGGTCGTAGACCCACCTTATAGTATACCGATCGGTTCAGAATTTTTTTTATTTCGATTTAACGATGTCCGTCTGTCCGTCCGTCCGTCTGTCTGTCTGTCTGTCCATGCAATCTTGTGCGCACTCTACAGGTCGCACCTATTAAGATATTTTGATGAAATTTGGTACGCAGACCTATGTTGGCCCAAGGACGAACAAGTTTGATTTTTTTGAACATCGGTCCATGTTTAGACCTAGTGCCCATATAAGGGTCCTACCAAAATTATACTGTTTATATGCTGCAGGTCGTAAATATTAAGATATTTTGATGAAATTTGGTACACAGAACTATATTGGCCCAATAATGCAGCCTATTGATTTTGGTGAACATCGGTCCATGTTTAGACCTAGTGCCCATATAAGGGTCCTACCAAAATTATACTGTTTATACGCTGCAGGTCGTAAATATTAAGATATTTTTACGAAATTTGGTACACAGACCTATATTGGCCCAGTAACGCAGCCTATTGATTTTGGTGAACATCGGTCCATGTTTAGACCTAGTGCCCATATAAGGGTCCTATCAAAATTATACTGTTTATATGCTGCAGGTCGTAAATATTAAGATATTTTGATGAAATTTGGTACACAGACCTATATTGGCCCAATAATGCAGCCTATTGATTTTGGTGAACATCGGTCCATGTTTAGACCTAGTGCCCATATAAGGGTCCTATCAAAATTATACTTTTTATACGCTGCAGTTCGTAAATATTAAGATATTTTGATGAAATTTGGTACACAGACCTACATTGGGCCAATAACGCAGCCTATTGATTTTGGTAAACATCGGTCCTTGTTTAGACCTAGTGCCCATATAAGGGTCCTACCAAAATTATAATGTTTATACGCTGCAGGTCGCAAATATTAAGATATTTTGATGAAATTTGATACACAAACCTATATTGGCCCAATAACGCAGCCCATTGATTTTGGTGAACATCGGTCTATGTTTAGACCTAGTGCACATATAAGGGTCCTACCAAAATTATACTGTTTATACGCTGCAGGTCGCAAATATTATGATATTTTGATGAAATTTGGTGCATAGACCTATGTTGGCCCAAGGACGAAGCCTATTGATTTTGGTGAACATCGGTCCATGTTTAGAACTAGTGCCCATATAAGGGTCCCCCCAAAATTATATTGTTTATACGCTGCAGGTCGCAAATATTAAGCTATTTTGATGAAATTTGGTACATAGACCTATGTTGGCCCAAGGAAGAAGCCTGTTGATTTTGGTGAACATCGGTCCATGTTTAGAACTAGTGCCCATATAAGGGTCCCCCCTAAATTGGCTTGGTTACAAACTGCAGGTCGCAAATATTAAGATATTTTAATGAAATTTGGTGCGCTGACTCACATTATAGAAAATTTTGACATAAGCCCCATTTTAACCCATTCGAATTTCGGATCCAAACAATACACCAAACTGGTGTAGGGTATTGTATAGTCGGCATGCCCGACTTTAACCTTTTTACTCGTTATATATAAGGTAATAACACGAACAATGTTGTCTCATACCGTTAGTCATTTTGTATAGCGCTGAGCGGCTGAGTGAGTTAAGTGACATACTACAACTTCAGCAATCTGGGTTCGAATCCTGCCGACGGCGTTTTTTTATTTATTAATTCAATAAAAAAAATTTTTGTGTTATATTTTGAATTTAATTAAAATTTAAATAATTCCAAATATATCATAGAATAAATTTTGATCTCAAAGTATCCAATTCGATCTGCCAAATTTAGATTATCCATTTGTGTCTAATTGGATATAAATAAATTGCATTACATATTTCGACATCTGTCAGGATCTTAATTTGATATTATTGGATCAACCAATTTTTAGATCTATTTTGATCTAATTTAATTATGGATAAAATAAGATTAAATGTCGATCTATATCAAATGAGATATGATTAGATATGCTAGATATAATGCGTTTTCGATCGGGTAATTTTCGTTTCTTTTAATGTGCATATTCGGTAGATTTTAACGAAAAAACATTGTGAGTTTATCGCCGAGGATAACTTCTCTCAAGTTTAACGAATGACTGGTTAGCATCATAAATACAATGTCGTGAAAGTTGTTGTGACGAATATTAAAACACAACTTTTTCAAATCAAGAATTGTGTTTATGATAGAGCGGCTAAAAATAAGAATTTATGTGATGTTGAGAAGTTTTCACTTGCCTATTTATAACTAAATAGGTCTTGTTTGATTCCAAGTCATTCGCATAAGTTTTTCTTAAAATAGATTATATATACATAAATATTATATACATAAGTATAGAAAATAATTTATGGTTTCCTGTTGATTATTTAATTTCCGGTTTCTTTTAAATTTAGCTCTTCCTTTTTTAGTCCTATTTTTTATGATTTTAAAAGTTTAATTTTTTTTTAGCGTAATGATTAATAACTAAAACGAGTAAAAAGGTTAAAGTCGGGCATGCCGACTATACAATACCCTACACCAGTTTGGTGTATTGTTTGGATCCGAAATTCGAATGGGTTAAAATGGGGCTTATGTCAAAATTTTCTATAATGTGAGTCAGCGCACCAAATTTCATTAAAATATCTTAATATTTGCGACCTGCAGTTTGTAACCAAGCCAATTTTGGGGGGACCCTTATATGGGCACTAGTTCTAAACATGGACCGATGTTCACCAAAATCAATAGGCTTCGTCCTTGGGCCAACATAGGTCTATGCACCAAATTTCATCAAAATATCATAATATTTGCGACCTGCAGCGTATAAACAGTATAATTTTGGTAGGACCCTTATATGTGCACTAGGTCTAAACATAGACCGATGTTCACCAAAATCAATGGGCTGCGTTATTGGGCCAATATAGGTTTGTGTATCAAATTTCATCAAAATATCTTAATATTTGCGACCTGCAGCGTATAAACATTATAATTTTGGTAGGACCCTTATATGGGCACTAGGTCTAAACAAGGACCGATGTTTACCAAAATCAATAGGCTGCGTTATTGGCCCAATGTAGGTCTGTGTACCAAATTTCATCAAAATATCTTAATATTTACGACCTGCAGCGTATAAAAAGTATAATTTTGATAGGACCCTTATATGGGCACTAGGTCTAAACATGGACCGATGTTCACCAAAATCAATAAGCTGCATTATTGGGCCAATATAGGTCTGTGTACCAAATTTCATCAAAATATCTTAATATTTACGACCTGCAGCATATAAACAGTATAATTTTGGTAGGACCCTTATATGGGCACTAGGTCTAAACATGGACCGATGTTCACCAAAATCAACAGGCTGCGTTACTGGGCCAATATAGGTCTGTGTACCAAATTTCGTAAAAATATCTTAATATTTACGACCTGCAGCGTATAAACAGTATAATTTTGGTAGGACCCTTATATGGCACTAGGTCTAAACATGGACCGATGTTCAAAAAAATCAAACTTGTTCGTCCTTGGGCCAACATAGGTCTGCGTACCAAATTTCATCAAAATATCTTAATAGGTGCGACCTGTAGAGTGCGCACAAGATTGCATGGACAGACAGACAGACGGACGGACGGACAGACGGACAGACGGACATCGTTAAATCGAAATAAAAAAAAATTCTGAACCGATCGGTATACTATAAGGTGGGTCTACGACCAATATTTTTTGGTGTTACAAACATCAGCACAAACTTATAATACCCTGACCACATAGTGGTGTAGGGTATAAATACCTGTATCTTTTTTAAATAAAAAAAAACAACCACATTTGTTATTTATAATTTCGCTATACCTTTCCTATGACGCATGGACAAATACAAATACAAATAATACCCTGACCACATAGTGGTGTAGGGTATAAAAACTTTTCTAATAAAAAACACGTTAAAACATTTATTCATTTAGTAACAGGAAGGAAAGTGGGTTTTTTAATACGAAAATTTCTTTTCCACGGAATTTTCATCTATCTAGGTGATGATGGTATACATATATATTTTTTGTGATTAGCTTGTTGTTTGTTTTCATACCTCGAAGTGAAAACTTTAATCCATTGTAAACTTTATTTAAAACTTATTTTATATTTGACATGCTGTGATAACTGCCTTTTATATCTCTTTGTTATGTAGAGCCTTATTTGCTGGTTCTTTGCTATTAAGATCAAAATATTTTGATTTCCGTTTTTGCTGAACAAAACCAGTAACAGTTTAATTTAACTTTTATGCAAATTTTATTTGCTTACATAAGAAACTGTCGTGGTTTGTCAAAAAGATACTCACTCGCTATTATTTTTTTTTTCGTAATTTCCGTTATGTCTGCAAACGAGGGATGTTTGATAAGTATTCATGCATAGCAATGTATTCCTGAATATGTATTACAAATGTATGACGAAAATCATGGAGACAAATCAAAACACTTGCCGAATATAGAATCAGATGGAGAGAATTCGTTAACGCACTATGTTCTACGTGAACTTTTCATTTAAATATTATATTTAAATGTATTATCCCTAGTAAAAATGATTTTTATATAATCATTTATGATTTTATACAATTATATGTCGTTGAGTATTGTGAAATGTATAATTTTATATAATTATATCAAAAGATATTTAATTATATAAAATCATATTAACCAGATCCACCATTTCCGGGATCAAATCATATATGGGTTAACATAAAAATATATTACTTGATCCGAAAAAAGGTGGATCTGGTTAATATTATTTTATATAACTAAACATATTTTGATTTAATCATATACAATTGTGATTGCTGTTACATATGACAATACTCAACGATATATAAATCTATAAAAAAAATATATAAAAAATATTTTAAATCGGGATGTTTGGATAAATAAAGGACATATATATTAGAAATCGTCATAAAAATTCGATTTTCGGATATCATCACTTTTTTAAAGTTTTTGCATAGAAAAAAAGAATGGCTTTTTTTCTTTTTTATTTAAACTCCTTCCACTGGCGTAAGTCGGCCAAAAACCCTGATTTTCCTACAGAGCAAAAGCAGCTGCATTTATAGGAAATCTGACTTTACCATTCGATTCTGCAACAAAATTTAATATAAAAAACGTTTTTTTTGCATTTTCAAAATACACCAGATAGCCATTACAGTGGTTCGAAAAATCCAGTTTTTCAAAAACTTCTAAAAAGTTACTTTCTTATTACAGACAATGAAAATGTATTTCCGGCTGAGTAGATGGGTACAAAAATTTTGGATATTTTAGTACCTAATTTCGTAAAACACTTAGGTGAAGTGAAGGGAACATCAACAATTTTTGCACCAATGTTCTCAGCAGGGAATACATTTTCATTGTGTGTAATACAAAAGTAACTTTTTTGAAAGTTTTGAAAAAAGTGGATTTTTGCACCACTCTAATGACTATCTGCTGTATTCAGAAAACGCCAAAAAAAATTTTATATTAATTTTTGCTGTAGAATGGTAAAGTCCGGTTTCCCAGAAATACAGCCGTTTTTGCTCTGCAGAAAATTGGTCTCCAAATCAGCGTGTTTGGCCTTCTTGCGCCAGTGGAAGGAGTTGAATTAAAAAATTAAAAAAACGCCATTCTTTTTTTTTTGATGCAAAAGCTTTAAAAAAATCATCACTTTAAAAAATTTAAGTGATGTTTTACCGAAAACTGTGTAAAATTTGATGAAAACATTCAATTTTGTTAAATTTTTGATAAAATGAGCAATTTTTGTAAAATGTCCTGGAAAGCAGTCGCTCCAAACACAAACTCGAATTATCATTTTTCCAATTTATTTTTTTTTTGTTTAATATCAACTATTGCATGGTACAAATATCAATCCACATCTTCAAATTAGGCATTTTAAAAAATCTTTAAAATTAATTAAAAAAATCACGTTTTTGCATTTTTATCAAATTCATGGGTCATTTTGAATTCCACGCTAAAGTGGGTTAATGATATCCGATGAGAGCAAAATTCCATATCTGAATCACTTTGACTATATTTAGTTAATAAATGAAATAAAATATAATTTTTTTCTATATTTTGAATTTTGGGAATTTTTAATAGTAGCTGTATTTTCGTTCATACCTATCAACGTTAAGTATTTATAGCAAATCTACGTTAAACTGATTGGAGTATCAAATTTTTTTAAATAGTGAGTATTTATGATAGTTCTGGTATAATCGAACGTGCATCAGCAAAACTTTTTAGGTAGTAACGCGAAGAAGTTGCGCTTGGTGTGAATATGTATAAACATTGAGTTTTCAACGTTGATAATTATCCACGTTGCAAGTTAAAGTGCATAAGAAAAGTAATATGTTAGTTTTCGTCTAAAAACCCTTTTCATGCACTTTGTGCTTTTTTGAAAGTTAACGGATATAGTTAAGTCGAAAATACAGCTAGTAAAAGATTCTTTTTCCAAAATGGGACATTTTCGTCCAACTTTCGGCAAGGGTTAACGTTTCCAAAAATAAAGAAATGAACGAAAATCGATAAATCGCTATTTTAAGGGACAGTCTAATATAGATATTACAAATTGGTATAGATTTTCTTTATTAAGGCACATTTACACCAGAGAGAAAACTGCGAGGAATAGAGCAAAAAATACCTCTAAACAGCTCTATCTGTAAAATGATTTAAGCTTTTTAGGATTGCTTTTTGATCTATCTCTAACAATTTTCTGTGGCGTGTACATATTTTTTTAGAATTTTATTCTCTATCACACATCCGATTTTCATGCAAATCAGAGTATTCACTGGTTAAACATTTCTAGTTAATTATCTAGCGACATATATCTCATATTTCATTTAAAACCATGATTTATTTGTAGCCCCTCTGAAACTAAACTAAGTTTCTTTATAACATTTGAAAATCTTCAAAATAAAATTATTTATTTTAATGTTGAACCATTTATCATAAAACTACCTTAATTTTTTCCTTCACTTAAAATTAATGAATGCATAATTTTGAACATGTGGTAATGATTTGCTTTACATCTCATACTCGGATATCCTTTCAATCAGTCAAGCTCTTTAGTTGTGTCTTTTCATTTCAAAATTAAATTGATATATGACCCATTGTCAAATACATACAAGTAAAACACACACATACAAATAGTGTATACCAGTTTTGACATATTTAGTTGTGTTATGTCATTTCATTTGTGATTAACTATGACAAATGAATTAGTTGAGTAAAAATTTAGTGATTACAACAGATATCACTGTGCAACACTATTTTGGGGAGTGGATAATTCCAGCACAAAATGAAGGTACTCGTTTAGTGTACACTTAAAATATTTTGTTCGTAAAGACCGCTGCAAATGTTATTTAAAACACATTAAATTTCATTTGAAAACAGTACTACTAATATTTCATTAAATTCAACTTACACAGAAAAAAATAATTCATACCTGGAATAAATTTGTACATTATATGTATGAATCCTACATTACTATTTTCTCCCAAAACTTTTTCATACAATGTATGAACTTTTTCATACAATGTAGGAACTTGTTCATACATATTATGAACAATTTAATAACATTTAGGAATAAAATTTGTTGGGTGTATAAACTTTTGACAAATGTGAACGCACATAATAACAGTACTTTTCGCATTAATATATTTATTCAGTAGTAAATTATTGAAAATATACAAAATATAGTATCTTTTTTAAATTACAATATAGGTATTAAACTGTGACTACTATTCATTATTTTATGATAAGAGTAGTGATTCATTTGCATCTAACAAGAGCGTTGTCACTGATATTTGCCAAAATCTCACGGAAAATAACAGAATTAATGTAGACGTCAGAAACTATATTGAGTTGGTACATTTTTATAACGGTATTCAGCAGCATAATTGACGTATAAATCTAATCTGGATATGGCATCTAGAATGAATGTTTCCCTAACAAATCCGTCCAATTTTAAAGAGATAAAAATAATAAAATTATTTATTTATATTTATTCATCTCCTGGATACATTTGTAAATACCTTTAGTTGACCAGATCCTAATTTAATATTTTATATACTGCAAATAAGCTCCAAAGTGCTACTTTCAAGGACAGAGTAAAGCCATTTGTTGTATTCTTTTTGCGCATTTTATACCTTTGAATAAAGGAAACTAAATTGTAAAGTAATGTCCACAGAAGTTTTTCCAAAATTAACATACCCTTGCAATATTTCACGCGTTTCTTAATAAGATCTTGAAGCAATTCCATTTTTCAAAAAATTTTGCTTTTTTTTATTTTGAATTTAAAACAAAATTGTATTCAAACTGACTAGATTTTTTATAACTTTTCAAAATCAAGCAAAATTCATATATCGTATGAATTTGTTCATACAAATTATGAACTGAAATCAATGAAAGTAATTCATACTATTTATGAACAAATTTGGTTCTGTGTACATTTGCATTTGTTTTTGACTGTTAATAAAATGAACCACAAATTAGTCAAAACAACTAACAAAATTTACTTACATACATTTGCTTTTTTAAAAAAATGATTGCATAAAATGAATGTTACCAATTCTCAGCATTTTATGTTGTGTTTTTTTTAATGACTTACGAATGTAGTTAAAAATTTTATTTCTTCTACAAATGATTTGAGTCCAAAAATTAAATTTTTTTACTCTTTCGAATATTATTTAGAAAACTTCGTAAAATATAAAACGAGTAAAAAAGTTAAAGTCGGGCATGCCGACTATATTATACCCTACACCCAGTGTTGCTATTTCAGTGCTTTTCGGGTATTTTTTGGTGCTTTTTTCCTTCCCGTACCCGGTGTTTTTTACAAATACCCGTTTAAAAAAAGCGGGTATTTACGGTGCTTTTTCAGATTTCTGACAGTGCTTTTAGTGCTTTTTGTACAGTTTATATTTTTGGTATTTGTTCTCGTTTTTCTAAATTTTTCTTGAATTCTCTGTCAAAATTGAAAAAATAATACGAACTATACAAAAAATAAATTTTTGCACAATGTTTGTAGTACACATTAAACATTAAACGTTACATTAAAACTTCAAAAATTTTAAATATTAGTTTGGTGCTTTTTTACCCCTTTTTGGTTATTTTTTACACGATTTTACAAAGTTAAAATGTGTTTTTAAATTCTTGATTTAAATTTTTCAAAAAATAAATATCGTGCTTTTTTACCCCATTTTCGGTAAATTTTTACCCTTTTTACCCGTTTTCATAATGCTCACGGTGCTTTCCTGCTTTCGGGAGTTGGGAACACTGCCTACACCAGTGTGATTTAAAGCCAACTAATGTTTGGATCCGAAATTTGAATGGGTTAAAATCGAAAATATAGCCCATATGGGCGATAGGTCCAAATATGGACCGATCCTATTTAGAATCAATAGGATTTTTCCTTGGGACCGTGTGAGTCAACGAACCAAATTTCATTGAAATATCTTCGTATTTGCGACACTTATATGGGCACTAGGTCTAAACATGGACAGATTTCAACCAAAATCAATTGGCGTCGTCCTTGGGCTGACATAGATCTGTATACCAAATTTCATAGAAATATCTTCGTATATGCGACCTGTAGCGTGTAAAAAGGACAATTTTGGGGGGTACCCTTATATGGCCACTGGGTCTAAACATGGACCGACTTCAACCAAAATGAGTAGCCGTCGTCCTTGGGCCGACATAAGTCGGTGTACTAAATCTCATCAAAATAGCTCAATATTTGCGACCTGTAGTAGAGTGTTCACAAGAATGCATGGACAGACAGACAGGCGGACGGACGGACAGACAGACGGACATCGTTAAATCCAAATAAAAAAAAAATCTGAGCCGATCGGTATACTATAAGGTGGGTCTAAGACCAATATTTTTTGGTGTTACAAACATCTTCACAAACTTATAATACCCTCTCCACCATGCGCGATTCCAGCAATTAATATAAGGGGAAAAATCATACGCCTCAGTGTCCAACTCAATGTATTTGTCTACGGTGGCGTATGATTTTTCCCCTTATATTATTTGCTGGAACCGCGTAGTGGTGTAGGGTATAAATATCCAGACTTTCACATTAGTACACTTAAAATAATACGTCAGTAGAAAAATCTGTCAAACGGGTTTCAAATCGATTCGACTAATTTTTAACATATTTTTAGTTGAAGCACTGATTTAACTAAAGATTTTAGTTATCTTTATTTAACACTATACTAAAAATCCTCAGTACTTTTACTAATTTTGCGTGTTCATTTTCAAAACTATTTATAACTAATTTTTAAGAACCCATTCGTTAAATTTTACACAATTTATTATGAAAATATAAAATTTTTATATTGCTCTTATTGCCCGGTAGATGGCGCCACCAATGTATCCGATGTTTTAAAGATGGCGCTATT
Source organism: Leucophora obtusa (assembly GCA_949987735.1). NCBI lineage: Eukaryota > Metazoa > Arthropoda > Insecta > Diptera > Anthomyiidae > Leucophora > Leucophora obtusa. Next base: position 313,648,457 of record OX465295.1, on the reverse strand, counting down.
TCTTTCCCTCCCGTTTATTTTAAATGGCCCATATCTCAAAAACTAAGAGAGCGAGCAAAATTGACGAAAATTTCGACTACCCCTAACCGTATAATACCCTAACGAAAGGGGTTATCTCTATTCAAAAATGAACCAGGTATGACCTTGGACCCTCGGAAATTTTTAATAAAAAGTTTTTTACTTTATAAAATGGGCCATATCTTGCCCTCGAATGATATGGACTGCGACCGGGGAAGGTCCCGACACCCTAAATCTTAACAAAGTTTTCGACTCAGTACTAATTACTAATTTCTTACTTAAATTTAGATTTGTTAAATTTAACAAAAGAATTTGTTAAAATCAACTAATTTTATTTTAAGCCAAAAAAACAGGAATAAATTTAATTAAAATAACAAATTTTTCTGTTCAGCCAACAGACTTATTATTTTTAGTGTACGGAAAATATTCATTTTAGAAGGTCCTAAGCCTTACGAGTTGCCATGCTGCGCTAGTGGTGTCAAGAAACTTAAAAACCTTCGTAATCTCTATATATAAAAGAATAACGTGGCTGACTGACTGACTGACTGAATGACTGACTGACTGATGTGTTCCTTGGAGTATGGGCTAACTTTTCTGGAAAGTACTTTCTGGAATTTTGGACAGGGACATTGTAAAAATGGGGGTTAAAAAGGCCCCCTTGACGGCCTGTCCAAACCGCTGGAGGTAGGAAATTGAAATTTGGTATAAAGGTTTCTCCACTATCGTAGACATCCACCAAGACGGGAGTTTTGGAAATTTTTACAGGGACGGGCAAAAACGGGAAAAAGTCTCCCCCTTGACGGCCTGCTCAAACTACCAAAAAAAGTACCTTTTTCCAAAAAAATACGTTTTTCAAAAACAGTACCTTTTTCCAAAAAAAGTACATTTTTCCAAAAAAAGTACCTTTTTCCAAAAACAGTACCTTTTTCCAAAAAAAGTACCTTTTAAATATGTATTCCTTGGAGTAGGACTAAAGCTTAAAATGTGGGTCCCTGGAGTAAGGGCTAACTTATTAGAAAGATACTTTTTTGAATTTTGGACAGGGTCGTTATAAAATGGGGGCTCAAAAAGGGAAAGTTGCCCCTTAACGACCTGTCCAAACTGCTGGAACTAGGAAGCTGAAATTCGGTACTTAGGTTCCTCTTCCAGCCTAATTCCAACCGGGAGGGACAAAAAAAGAAAAAGTGTCCCCCTTGACAGCCTGCTCAAACTGCTGGAACTAGGAAGCTGAAATTCCCTGTCGACGGATTTTCGGAAATTCCTACCGAGAGGGGCACAAATAGTAAAAGTTGGCTAGAAACCTGAAATGTAAAACATATGTTACTTGGAGTATGGGCTTTTTGGACCGGGAAGGTGCTTTTTGGACAGGGACATTGCAAAAATGGGGATTAATGAAGCGAAAAGTGCCTCTTAAAGCCCTGCCGAAACCGCTGGAGGTAGGAAGTTGAAATTTGGTATTAAAGTTCCTCCTCTATTGTAGACATCCGCTAAGATGAGATTTTTGGAAATTTCTACAGGTAGGGTCAAAAACAGGAAAAGTCTCCCCCTTAACGGTCTGGCCAAACTGCTGGAACAAGGGATCTTAAATTGGGTTCCTTCTCCAACGTTGACGTCCCCTAAGATGGTATTTTTGGAAATTCATACCGGGAGGGGTAAAAAGGGAAAAAACTTCCCCCTTGACGGCCTGGCCAAACTGCTGGATATAGAGACCTAAAATTATGTATGTAGTAGGTTCCTCCTCCAACGCAGACGTCCTCTAAGACGGAATTTTTGGAAATTCCTACCGGGAGGGACAAAAACGGAATAATTCTCCCCCTTGATGGCCTAACCGAACCCTTCGGCTAGAAACCTGTAATATATAGTATGTTTTCCTTGGAGTATGGGCTAACTTATCGACAAGGCATTTCTAGGACTTTGGACAGGAACGAGGTAAAAATGGTGGTTCAAAAGGGGAAAATTGCCCCTCCCCCCCCTTAACGTCTGCGTCTTTAGGTAGAAACCTAAAACTTAAAGAACAAGTGTATATGAAACACTAAAATTAAGAAACTAAATAGGAAACGAGTGGAATTGAAACACTACACAAGTGGAATGAAATGGATATAAACGTTGAACGAGTCGAATTGAAATTATAGACAATGCAAATGAATTGGAAGAGGGAATTACCTGTTCAAACACTATCCACGGAATATGAAACTTATGTAGCATTGAAACATACTCTCCAAAAAGTTAAACAAATTTTCTAAAAGAGAAAAAACCTTAGAAAAGGAATGGAACTTATATATTCCGATATTTAAACTTCATGTAACGAAGCACCGGTGGAAGAAACCGACGCAGTAAATTTTCCAACTGAATTTGTGAATTTACTTGAATTGAACTTTAAGACACGCTAACAACGTAGCGGGATTTGCCCGCTATTTTTAATATTATAAAATGCTTTCCAAACCTGCTTTACGTTATTTATTTTCATTCAAAACACAAATGAACAAAACTACTTACGGGTCTATCTACCTAAGTTCGCACTTTACCAAATTATCTTAACATACACACGTATATTGCAATTTATTATGGATTCATTACTAACAATCCACTTTCATGAGAAAAAGTGATCAAATATGTATTTATTTTAAGCCCATTGTTGTGCAGAATTATTTATTTGTCGTGGCTGGGCGAAGGCTTTTATTATAAAAACTGTACTTTAAATAAAAAGCGAATTTAAAAAAAATTGTCGCAGCCCCCTCCCCCCTAAATTTTAAGGCACGCTAACAACGTAGCGGGCTGTGCCCGCTAGTAAGTTTCATAAATGTTTTAGGGAATCAACATCTACTGATGGTGAAGATATATTTATTCATTATTAATGTGATTTCAATAGTTTGAATAAATTTCTGTACAAACAATAACTTCTTGAAAAGGAAACTGATATTAAAAATAATTAAAATCGGACTTGGTCTTATATTTAAAATTTTTTTTCTACAAAAAACTTTAAAAAATTTTGAAGTAGGTCACCTAATTAGGCTTATATTGAATTTACATTGTTAAAATGTTCACTAGATTTTACTTTGAAATCCAATTCGAAATCTATATCGTTTACATTAGAATATTTGAAGGATGATGGGATTTCGATCGGCCAACAACATTTTTTTGTAAACAAACAAATCTTAAAAGATAACCAAAATTAAATCATTTTCTAAAAACCATTTTAATTAATGGCGGAACCCAAAAATCGTTTATATTTAGCGAGTTGTCTGTAAGGATCATTGTTATCCATAGACTTTATAAAAAATAAAGAAATGAAATGAAAGATACAATGCTATATTTGCTAAGAAATGGGTTTTAGTATAGGGATGATTAGTTGAAAGCTAAAATATTCAATGTTTTATCAGTGATCTTACCGGCGCCATCAAATGATTTTTCATAGTTTCTGTTCGTCGGATACAAAAAAATAGCTGTTTTCAATTTTAAATATTTCTTTCAATTAAAAATAACATTATGTTATTCCTTAATTTTTTCAAGTTATTAAAATTTATTATTTATTAATTTTTTATGACATAAACAGCTGCTAAATGTTGTCACTATTTCTGCAAATTTCCCTACTTTTCTGCAAATATGGGAGAAAAATTGGATTTCAGTTTGGATTTCGATAAACTGGGATTTCATTTCCTATGGGAAATCTGTTTGAAATCCCAAATTTTTATTGGATTTGCGTCGAAATCTACTTTTAACTTGATCACGATAATAATGTAAATTCCCCAGTGTAGAAACGGTAATGACATATCATTATTTTTTGGACTACCAGTATTGACAGCCATTTACCTTCTGCATTATTTTAAAACATGTAATAATGAGTTACTGATAATGACTTATTTTTATCATTATTTCAAATAGAAAATAATTTTCTAGATTTTTTTGAAAATTTTATGAAATCTATTTTTAGACTCAATATTTTTTAAACACTGGTAAGTACATATGTAACCACATATTTTTTGATTTTTTGTATGTTGGCGAGTAAGCTTACTTCTGTGCAGCTGGTCAATTATGTTTTTATCTATTACATATTACATGTCGATATAGCTCAGATGGTAGAGCTATTGACTGGCAATCTGTAGACCCAGGTTCGATTCCCGCACCAGAAAATTTTATTTAAAAAAAAAATACAATAAAAAATATTTTTTTTTTTTAACAAACCGAACTAATAAAAAATATGATTGCGGAAAGTAAGAGATGCTTAATAACTGAAATTGAGCAAAAATTTAATGATTTTAAAGATGAAATAATAAACGATGTGAAAAGAGAAGTAAAGGAATTAAATGATAGGGTGATTAAACTAGAGACGGCTAATAAGGAAATTGACAGCCTAAAATCTGACGTTGAAAGTTTAAAAATAAAATGTTTAAATCAAGAAAATTCTATGGTGGCATCAGATGTACGTATTACTGGTATACCATTATATAATAATGAAAACTTATATGAAATCTTTGAAAATATATGCAACACCTTAAATATTACTTCCCCATCGTTTAAATCTATTTTTCGTGTAAAACACTATAAAAACTATCGAAATGTCGATGATCCACCCATTGTAATAAAATTTAATACACCGTATGACAAAAACTATTTTCTAAGAATTGTTGCAGCCCATCGGCACAAATTTAAATCGCCGTTGCGTCTATCTAATGCTGGTTTTCAAAGTGATACCCCTTTTTACATTAACGAAAATCTGACACCACACAATTATGGCATTTTTAAAACAGCGCTTGGCCTAAAGAAGGATATGCTTTTGAAGACAGTGTTCACTCTACGAGGTATTGTTCACATTAAGCAGAGCGAAAATGATGAACCAATTAATATTATTTTTCCGGAGCAATTGAAGCAGTTTTTTCGTTCTACTGATTAAGTTTTATACTGCTTTTTACTTAATTATTTTTTTAATTGTTTTGACATCGTTTAATGATTATATGACCTTAATATTTTATCTAACGTTAATTTTTAATATTGATTTTTTACAGTTTTTAAATTTTGATTATTTTTTTCATTTTTTTAAAGTAATTTTATATTTAGTCGTTTTTTATATAATTTTTGTTTCTATTAGCATTGCACACTTCAATATACTTTTTTATGACTTTTAACACTGATGAACGTGGAAGATCCAAAGATTCAACAATGAATATGGTCAGGATCTTGGCTAAGCATAAAAAAGGTTTTAAAGTCGTACACATCAATGCCCAAAGCTTAAATAATAAAGTCGATGAATTTAAATTAGTCTTTGAGAACTCCGACATCGATGTTATTTGTGTTTCGGAAACATGGCTAGTAGCATCAACCCCCGATGGTCTCATATGTCCTTATGGCTACAAAGTTTTTAGATCTGACAGGGGAGGCCACGGAGGTGGTGTTGCCATATTTGCAAAAAAAAATAGTAGTTCTTGCAAAATATGCTGTAAGTCATCTTTTGAAAATAGTTCAATTGAGCAAGTAGTTGAGTTTATTTTTATTGAAATTTTATCATTTGGCAAAAAGTTGTTGGTGGGTTGCGTTTATAGGCCAAATAAGAGAATACCTTTAACCGTTTTGTATTCTACACTTGAAAATCTTGCCTCAGAGTATGATGATATAGTCATTACTGGAGATTTTAATTCAAATGTCTTAATGGAGACGGCACTCCCTGATAATATGTTATCGCTTGGCCTTTTTCCAGTTAACATGACAAACCCAACACTCCATACGTCCACAACAAGCACGCTGATTGACCTTTTCCTTGTGTCTAACACAGCTAACGTAATTTTGTATGATCAGATATCTGCGCCATGTTTTTCTAAGCATGACTTTATTTTTCTAACTTATAACTTTCAAGTTCAACAAGCTAAACAGTGTTTCAGTTATCGTGACTTTAAACACCTAGATTTTAATCGTTTATATGAATATTCCTCTTACATTGCCTGGAGTGACATCTATTTTATGTCCTCCGTTGATGAGCAATCTTTATTTTTGGAGCACAATATTCAACATCTTTTTGACTTAACTGTACCTCTGAAACATAAGAAAACAACACCTAAACAAAAACTCTGGTTTTCAAATGCTGTTGAGAATGCTATACACCAAAGAGATTTTGCATATGCCAGGTGGAAAAGATTTAAAACTTCCGAGCTTAAAATACAATATTCCGCTGCCAGAAAACATGTTAATAAACGTATCAGATTTGCAAAAACCGAATATTATTCCAAACGATTTAGTACTGCAATCAATACTCAACAAACTTGGAACACTATTCGTGAAATAGGAATTAGCAATGCAAACAACAATATTGACTGCCAAGTGGATGCAAATATGCTTAACAGAACGTTTACTAACACCCCTGTAACCCAAGCAAATCCCACTTTTTTTAATTTTTCCTCAGACACGTTAGATACTGATAATGAGATAATCGGTGAACATTTTCAATTTTCTTGCGTTACTCAATATGACGTTATTACAACATGTTCTTTGATAAAATCAAACGCAGTGGGTAGTGATAACTTACACCCAAAATTCATAAGATTACTTTTGCCCTTGATTTTGCCGTTTGTTACTCATCTGTTTAATACTATTATAATGTCAAGTATGTATCCGTTAAACTGGAAACATGCAAAAATTTTGCCATTACCTAAGTCGAATGGAGAATACAGACCTATAGCCATCTTGTGTTTCCTATCGAAAGTTTAAGAAAAACTTTTGTATAAACAAACGATTACATATGTCAATAATCATAATTTGCTTAACAGTATGCAATCTGGTTTTCGTCAGAATCATAGCTGCGTTACGGCTCTTGCGGAAGTAAGTGAGAATATACGGCAAGGACTGGAAAATGGGAACATTAATTTTTTAGTGCTTCTGGACCATTCTAAGGCTTTCGATACGGTAGACCATGATATACTCATTAAAAAACTGAAATACTTTTTTAGATTTAACGATACATCTACTAAACTTATATCATCATATCTTTCGAACCGCACACAATCGGTGTTTGTAAACAATGTATATTCAGATAGCTTATCCCTTATTAGGGGGGTGCCTCAAGGTTCTATTTTATGTCCACTTTTATTTTCCTTATACGCAAATGATTTGCCAGAGCAACTGACTAAATGTAAAGTACATTTATACGCAGATGACGTGCAGCTAACTTTAAGTAGCCCAGTTCAAAATATTGCTTCAGGTATAGCTTATCTAAATGATGACTTAAACAGAATCTACCTTTGGGCTTCTGCAAATGGACTCTGTCTGAACCCGCGTAAATCTAAATGCATTGTAATACGAAAGAAAAGTTTAGTTCCCTCGATTTCTGAGGATATTGTTTTAAATGGTGAGAAGATTGAAATTGTTAACACAGCGAAGAATCTTGGTATAATTTTCAATAGCAATTTGACATGGACTGATCATGTCAATTCACTGGTTGGTCAAACCTATGTAAAGCTACGAGCTGTCTGGTCAACACAATATTTCACCCCGTTAAGAATTAGGGCATTACTTGCCAAGACATACTTGATTCCCTCCCTAATGTATGGTTGTGAATTATTTGGAAGCTGTGATTCAGTTAGCTATAGAAAACTAAATGTCTTATTTAACAATATTATTAGATATGTGTATGGATTGAAAAGGTTTGATCATGTTTCCTCTGTTTCAAATAACCTTTACGGAGTCTCTTTCGAAAATCTGATAAAAATTCGCACCCTGATGTTCCTGCATAAATTAATAAACAGTCAAACCCCCAGGTATTTATTTGACAAAATACGTTTTTTCCAATCGCCACGAAACCGAAATATTGTAATACCTCGACATCAATTCCTAATGTCTGAATGGCAATTTTATGTACATGCCGCTCGTCTTTGGAATAATCTTCCACTAAGTCAACAAGTAAATAGCAATGCTAATAGTTTCAAAATATTTTTATTTAATTTTTTCAAATAATTTTTATTTTTTTCTCTTTATGATTATCAATATTGTTATATTTGTAATAAGTTTGTTATGTTAATAATTTATAATTAATTAATAATATGAAAATAATTTTTTTTGTAACGTAATACGCTCCTGTACTATAAATATAAGACTCAGTCTTGTTGTACAGGAAATGGAATCAATTAAATAAATAAATAAATAAATAAATAAATAAATAAATAAATAAATAAATAACCCAGCCAGCAATTTCGGAGCACTCATAAATAGGATTCTTAAATGGGTCATAGAAATGATTATTGTTTTTTTGAAAACACTCTTTTTTTTGTAGAAAATATGAACCCTCTGAAAGCAATCCTAAAAGTTGTCTCTACAATCTAAAAAGCTGTCTCAAAATGAGGGTTCACTTTTCGGACTCAAAGAAATTATTTAAATTTATGAGAAAAATTTCGATTTTATACGTATTTTTTTCTGAGTCATTTCCGAATACACAGGGTACTCTTTTGGACGGACCACTTTCATAGGAAAAAGTGGAAAAATATTTATGTTTTTGGAGCTCGTTTCCGTGTCATTAATGATCATCTTTGTTTGCTGGGAATTTATTTTTTTGAAAATTTATTTTTAAACCCATTATTTTTGTCAGTACTGGTAAGCACATATCTGGTAATGATTTTCTACGCGAGGTCGCTATTAGACTGTGTATAGGCTTTTCTTTCTGGATCTATAGAACCTAAATTTTTAATTTTATTGAAAAAATCGGTTGAAAAATGGAAAAAAGCAAAATCGCGAATTGTCCAAAATCTAGAGCCAATTTTAGCAAACTGGTTGCGGATTCGAAATCAGCACCCCTCAGTTATCCTAAATCCACTGCAAAATCATTTACCTTTTTTTTTGTAGAACAGTGTTGTTTTTATAAATTCTAATAATAATTTCATGAAATAATTTCATTAAGTCTTGTGCTAAAATGAAAAATATTAAAATATTTTATGCAAGTAATGAATTTGTTTCCAATGCAAAAAATCATTGTATTAACGAACAAATTAATTGTATTAATGAACGAATTCATTAATACAATACACAAAATTCTATCAGTGTAATAGGTAATACAGAGCTACCCAGCAAAAACAGACATTAACCGAGTAACTAAGCGAGTAAGTAGCACACAAATGGTTTCACTACTTACCAGGCTATTTACTCGCAACATTACTTTTGTTCGCGATGTCCAAAAATTCATGCGTGGTCATTACCTTCTCGCTTACAAAAAAAGTACGAATAACGAGTTACCCATAGTGAAAGAATAATTAGTTACTCACAAATATATAATAAGTGGTTACTCAGAAGTTAGGAAATAGGTGGTAAACCTACATTGTGAAATAGTTGGTCATATTGGCAAAAAAAAACTTTTTCCTTGGAAAATTTCCTATTTAGTTCAAAACAAATTTATAAATAACCCATTTTAGAAACGGTAATGACATATCATTATTTTTTCGACTACCAGTAATGACACCCACTTACCTTCTGCATTATTTTAAAACATATAATATAAAAAAATATTTTTTTTTAGTTTATTTTTTTCAAAATCTATTTTAAGACTCATTCTTTTTTTTTAGTACTAGGAAGCATATAGTTAATGACATATTTTTAGATTTTTCGTATGCTGGTGTGTAAGCATAACTCATTATTTTTCGCGATATCGCCATACAAATGTAATAAGAAAAGTAACTACTTAGTTACCATTACCAGGTATATAGTTACATAACCACATATCTGGTAATGATTTTCTACACTGGGAAAATATTAATTAAAAAAAGACTAAATCAGTACTTATTTAATCAATTACCAGTAAGTGATTACTTTGCAAAAATATATAAGTACTTCTATAACTTATTATCATTAAGTCATTATTCTGCATTTTAAATTAATGAATTATTTAGTAATCCGTATGGTAATGACCTTTCATTATCATGTGTTTGCTGGGTACTTTTGTTGACTTCTATCGGAAAAAGCTTTCGTGAGTAAATGCACTATCAAAAAGGTTTATGAATAAAAAAAATTCCACATAGCTAATTCCCGAGGCACAGCGACAATATGTATACTGCAGTAGTGAAAGGGCTAAAGAGTTTTAAATTTGTAATTTTAAAAAAGTTATATCTCTAATTTCCTTTAGCTTTACAAATTTCGTATACTTTATTAAACCTAATTTAAATAATACACAATCAAAATCCAAACCATGTTTAATGAAATTTGTTTGTAATTTTATACATATTTATATGTATCTGTATTAGTTAAAATAGTACTGAATATATTGAAAATGTAACATCTGGAATAAATCTTTTGTTCTTGTTTAACAATATTAAGTGGTTTGAGATGACATGTTAGAAGGTTGGTTATAGTAATTGTATTACAAAGCCTATACAAATTAGTAGCTCCTTGTAGATCTCTCAGCTACTGGGAAATACTCTCCCTTTCGCTCTGGTGGAGATTTTAGTTCTGTTGCACTGGTTAAGTTTTTGGTTATATTTTTTCATATTGTGTATAACTTTTGGTGGAATTTTTAATACTTCACAGCAAAAACAAAAATCATCAAAAGAATGGAAAATGAAGCAGTGATTTGGATTTCGATATTGTGAAAATTTGGATCGGAATCAATGAATAGGGTGGAAGTACAAATATTTGTGGCAATGGCTTGTCATAGGGTGAGAGTTTTCTTTTATGATCCTTTTGATGTTCTTTTTAATTGGTGAAAAAGAATTAATTTTTATTCGTAAAAAATGGAAGCAAATAACTGGGACCTGACAACTTGTCTGAAAATAATTAAAGTTAAGTGCTTAACCATAGTTATATTTAAATGTTAATTTTATATAGAAATGTCTGTAGTTAGATAGATTTGAAAAGATTGAATTTCATTTAAAATCACATTTTTGGAAGTTGCCAAGAAGAACTGCTTTAGAAGCGGGAAATCAGAATCAATGACAAATTGATTCCTTAAGATCACGTCCACTTTTTTTGCTGGGTTATAAAATCTTAATTTCTATTAAAAATTCTTAAAATCTTTGCCAGAGCTAGATAATTGGGATTGAGCAACTTACAATCGTTTGGGTATCTATGCTAGTTGGTACAAATCTTTGTGGATTTCTGAATACAGTCCAATACATTCGTTTGAACACACAAGGAAATAATTTAAAAATGCTGTTTGGTTTTTATTTACATTAAGTAGGCTTTCCAATTATAATTACTACAATTATAACAGTATAGCAATTATTATAAAAAAAATCTTTGTAGTTTTTGTAAAATTGTTGATTTTTTAATGACTTTTAAGAAACATTCGTTTGCACACCGTAACGAAAATATTGATTTCGCATGCTTAATAGATATCTTAGATATCCTTTTTGTACCAAATTGTTTAAATCAGCATAATTTTTAGTTAGTACAGGCATATTAAGGATTGTTCTTTAACCTTTCTAAAGAAACGCCCAGCAAATCCTTGGTAATGGGTTGGACATTTTTCACGCATTGCCTGGCAATGGGTAACCCTTTAAATATGGATTTACTTAGAAACCTAAGGTAATACGTTACTATAATAATATTGTGATATATCAATACTTATGTGGGATGTATGAAATAATGAGTTACCGATATAGAGACATATCACTACTTATTTGGAGATTTTAAAATAATATATTACTGATATTGTGTTATATAATAACTTCTTAATAAGGGTAAAAATAACAAGTTATTGTTATTGCATTGTACAACTATTTGTTACGCGAAAGTACGATTTAATAAAAATTTATAATCTAATTACATTGCTCGGATCGGTGTACTTTTAAACAAAGTCATTACTGGTAACGCCTTATTTTATTCCATATATGTGACCAATGAAATATGTACTAATGTGTAACGACTTATTTCACTCCATACAAGTATGTACTTATTTTAGCTAAGTAGTGAATTTAATATTAAAAGTAACAACTTATTTCAGTACTTACTTCGTAATCACTTATTTGAGACTGTACCAGCACGATTTAGGCAACCATTTACCTCCAATGCCACCCTTATGTTAAAATAATAAAATATGTAGTTACAATTTTTGGTTTCTTATTCAATTTCCCTTTACCTGGTTATATATAAAAGGTTTTGCTGGGAAGATACCCTACACAAGTCTGGCGGAAAGCCAACTAATATTTTGATCCGATATTCGAATGGGTTCAAATGGACTTGTGTTGAAATATGTATTTCAATAGACATTTTGAGGTCACGAAAAATGTAAAAAAACTATAGGTTTTGCGTGTAAGTACTCGTATGGACTTAAGATATTTTTGCCATTTACCTAAACTCTTAACGATAGTTCCAAGAGTTAGAAAATTTTGTGTTCATAATCCATTAAAATGATCAAGAACTACAAGATTTTTTATAAAAAAAATTTTTTTATAAAATCGTGTTGCTTAAGGTATTTAGCGAGTCATAGCTTGATTTGTTCTTGTATAAATATGTCTAAGTTCATGTGTTTCTATTGTATTCTTATTCGTATTAATTTTTTTTTTTTTTTTTTTTATAAAGAGAAGCAAAACTCAGGAAATTCTTCCTACTAATTAACGTGTTGCTTCCTTTGGAAAGGGGATAGAGAAGAAATGAAAGGTGGCTTCAAATATTGCAACACTGTAATTGCGCGAGATGTTGAATTTTTAGAACAGTTGTTGCACGCCATCTGATGGTGAAGCTTTTAGTTCATAGCCCTGTTATATTATTTTACTTCGGTGGGGTTAAGTGCTATGGGAACACCGAAGGAGGACGCTGCGATATGTATGAGGGATAGAAAAAACTCATACATATTACTATTTTTCATAAATTGATGTTGCCTTGGTTGGGGCTCGAACCCGCAACCTCACGTGTAACAGTCCAACGCGCTAACCATTACACCACAGCGCCCACAATGTAATTGTTAGTAAAAGATAGTCTTAAAAAAATGTACTAAAGCAAATTCCAAATAAAAATTAAAATGGTAAAACTCATAAGAATTTCTGAAAATTAAAACGATAAACAATTTATTTGCATAAATACGAAAAAAATAAATGATTTGCAGAAAATCTTGGAAGGTATTTTTCTCAGTTTTTTTTTCTTTTTGAACAATTAGTTAAAGATAAATAAAAATATCTAAATGCATATTAGTTCTTTAGGTATTAAATTTTGTAGTTACCAGGTGATATTTGGAAAAATTTGTGATTTTAATTTAATTTATTGTTTTTTATTTGTTTGCTTTACACAAATAAGATTTAAATAAGAAAAAAAAACAATCAGTGTGTTCGTTTACTCGAAATTATTACTACTTTAATTACAATTGGAAGTTTTGTTTACTTTTTGTATTGATTTTTTCCATCTGTAGTAAAAGTACTTAGTAACTTGTAGTAATTAAACGAACACGCTTAATATTTACTGAATGAAAAACTTCAGAAACATGGAAATAATTCGCCATTTTTCTGGTTGGTTGGATTGCAAAGAAATTTCACAAACTCAGTAGCACTTTCGCTAATACCCCCATAAATAAATAATTAAATGGACAGAGATTTGGATTATATATCAATTGATTCAGCTAGTGATGGGTCTACCATATTTAACTGTTTGCCTCGAAATTTTATGACTCACAGTGGGATATTCGAAAAAAAGTAATGGTAATAAATATAGAAGTTCTAAATTGATGATCCGATCGGTACGAATCAAATTAGATGATGTAAGGGAGGTGTCAGCCTTTCTAAAGATTATAATTGGGCCACCTTGTTTTACTACTTACATGTTTTCAAAATTGACTACCTCATATTGAAAATTTTTTTTTGCCGCCCAAATTTTACAAATGTATGCGTTAGATTCCCTACGGGAAATTTTAACAAACTGCCACCGAACTGGCCCCTTTATATGAAACAGAGTGGTCACTTTTACATGGCGTTGTCATAGGAGGGGGAAATTGACCCCTTGTGACATGTCACAAGACAAATCCCAGGACAGGTCCCTGAACTTTGTTTTTTTATGAGAGTTCAGTAACCTGTCCTAGGATTTGTCTTGTGACATGTCACAAGGGGTCAATTTCCCCCTCCCATGACAACGCCATGTAAAAGTGACCACTCTGTTTCATATAAAGGGGCCAGTTCGGTGACAGTTTGTTAAAATTTCCCGTAGGGTTGTTACACCTAAGAGATTAATCACAACTTGGTCGATTGGCCACCGACGACAGTAAAAGTAGTCGCGATCAATTTAAATTCAGCGGCGATCGACCGTCGACAATTTTTGACGCTTAGAAAAAAAGGAAAGCAAAACAAAAATATAACTGTATTTGTTTCGATACAATTCTTCATCAATTCAATTGGTTTTGCATTCTTTTTGTTTTACATTTTGTTGTATTTTATTTTGCATTTTTGCGGTAACTTATGTATTATTAGCATTAAAGGAATTAAATGTGCTAAAATCCCAAAACTTATTTAACAAATTGTGGAAAATTATCTGTAGAATGCCTAAGGAAATCGTCAGGGGACGATGTTTTTAGAATTTCTAGATATATTTGTTAAGTTAAATTACAAACTTAATGAGAATTTCTTGTCCTCGTCGAGGAGCGTTATTAAAGATTTAAGAGATCAAAGAAAAAACAACAACAAAAATGTTACCACAATTTTCTTTGTCATCTTCCAATATACAACTCTGTTGTTTTGACAGATATAGCAATGTAGTGACATCCATTCACTTATAACCAAAAATTTAAAATAATATGTTTTCTAAAGTGTCAGTAATATTTGAATTTGCACAAGCACTTGTATATTAGAGTTTTTAAATTTATTTTTATCGGGATATATATTAATTGCATTAAAGGAATTAAATGTGCTACAATCCCAAAACTTATTAAACAAATTTATTTCTTCTCAATTGTAGATGTTGTACAGACATACTCGTACCACAATTAGTGATCCAGTATTAGATTTTATTTTTGGTAATGATTGATAACACAATTTTTCTTAGTTATCACTCTATCATCATCAATTCTCTTCAGTAAGAAAATATGATTGCAAGTCACAAACCGAAACATTACGTAACGTACAAAAATTCAGCAGGACGAGAATTTTGTACTATTTTACATAAACTGTCTGATTTAATAAAATCCAGTCATAAATCAACACTTTTTGAAAAGCAACAATTTTATATAAAAGTACCCTTTGAGTACTATGATATGTAAGTTCGTTGTCAAAACATTTGTAAAAAACAACGACCATCACAACAAAACAATATTTGCTGGATTTAACCAAATCGGACCGTCCATATACAAAGGTACACAATTCTTGTCCCGTTTAATTTGTGTGCGTTATGTAGTGTTTCGGTTTGTGTGTTCCAATTATCCTTTTCTTATTGAAGACAATTGATGAGTGGGGTGATGCCTACGAAACAAACCCAGCAAAATCTTTCATTACCAAATAAGTGGTTATATAATAGAAATTCATAGCTCCGCACAACTTATTTTTTGGCGTCTAAACTCATTATTTTTGTTTGGCGAGGTCGTTTTTATAAGTAGTCACGCTTACCCGCTCGCTTACGAAAAAATGAGAAGTAAGTAGTTATGAGATTTTCAATAATAAGTGGTTACACACATGCTTACAAAAAGTTGAATTATAAGTGGTTATCCGAGTGCTTACTTGATTCTTAAAAATAAGGAGTTACATAAATAATATTAGCTTAAAGAAATACATTCAGAAACATTTAAATTTTTTCTAGTGTGTAATTTTAGGACTCGTCATAAAAATTTAAACATAAAACATATTTACATATAATAAATAAAAATGTAAAAAATTTAACTGTGTAAAAGGTACTTATTTAAACTATTACGAGTAAGTCATTATTTTATATTTAAAAGCAATGAATATAATAGGTCGTTATTGGAAGTTATTATTTTATATTGCAAAATAATGCAAAAGGTAATGATTTATCATTTTTGGTAATGCAGATAGTAATGAGGTGTCATTACTAATATTTTGCTGGGAATGTATTGTCTATCAAGAAAATGTTGAACCTTTTTGAAACAATAAATGAAATCTGCTAAGACAATATCATATTAGAACAATATTCTAACTAAATATATGAAAATATAGAAAGTCCGAAAAAACAATTTCTGTATTTTTTAATGCAAAAATTTCAATGATTTTTAATATGAGATAAATTTAACAGAAATTTTACCTGATGTAACTAAAACTTTCTGCTAAAACATCGTTTTTGATCTGGGCTTATTGAATTTCGAATTTTTTTTTATCAATTTTTTTTATATATCGGTTAGTTTTCAAGAAAAAGCTATTTTATGATTATACAATGTATGAAAATATAGCGCCATCTCTGTGTGGCGGAGATAATAAGGGTTTAAATTAGCTGGGAAGTTTTTAAAATTATGTAACTTAAATTAGAGCAATTCCATTTTATTTCAACGAACATTTTTTCGGTAGTGTCCGATTTTGATAAAACTTGGTGAATGTGTGTAGTAGTGTAGATATGTTCACAAAACGATTTTTAATTTTTTTGTTTTCGAAAACTGTGGCAACCCTGCAGCTTTGAAATACTGAAAATTGCAGGGTAGGCACTACACTTAAAATTTCATAACTTTTGTTGTGAGCAAGATATTGAAAAAATTCTTTTTGCGTGGGATTAGTGAAGTTTTTAGGTTTAAGAAATTTATTATTATTTTTTTTTTTTTTAAATTTTTAAAATTTAAAAAAAAAAAAATTAAAATTTATTTTTTGAAAAAAACCCATTTTTTAAAATTTTTATATTTTTTGCACAAAATGCCACATATGTGTTCTAAACATCCTAAAAATTTCGGAGTGGAATGCCTCCTACTTTTTGAGATATATTAAAAAATGTAAAAATGTAAACAAAAATATAATTCATTTTTTGGAAAAAAAAAAGTTTTTCTTATAAAAATAGCCACATGTACGTTCTAAATACCTTGAAAATTGCGGAATCTTTTCGAGATATGAGAAAAAATATTAAAGTATTTATAAGTATTTTATTATCTTAATATGTTTTGGAGTTTCAACTGAATTTGAAAAGGTTTTGGCAGCTATTTCTGTTCTTGAAATAGGTACGAATGAATGGAGTTTTGTATTCCTTTAATTGCAACATATTTTTTAAATCTAGTGTTTAGTTTTATTTCCTCTTCTTCATATTCATTTTTTGTGCAGAATGTTACATTGATATTAGGCAAACCCTTAGCGTATTCAAATAAATCTGTACTCTGTATTCTGTAACTGGTTCGACTTGAACATATTCCATGGGATTAGTTCCGGACCCGTTTCACGAATCTCAAATGTAAGGTATAAATGACGGAGAATCACTTCTAGAACATGTTCCAGAACAGATTCCAGGGAAACCGGTTCTGTGTTGGAGCTAAAAGAGCAGTTGGTTTTGTAAAAATTTCAAACAAAAATCATCGGCAGTAAGTAGAAGGGGTTGCAATGGAATTGAATTTATTCCATAACCGATTCTTTGGAACACAAAGTTTTGCTGGGATATTTATTAAGATATTTAGCTGGAAAATGGTTCATGTTTGTAGTCCTATAAATTTGGCATTCACATTTTCAAATAACTGCTGTCAAATTGTTATCCTTTTATTTAAACAGACATCGAGGTTTTTTACATTTTTTCTGTTTCTGGTTTTTACGCATCAATTGAAATAACCTTTCGTTTATCACGTACATATGGTGAGGTGAAATTTCAAATCAATGTAACTAACAAAATTTTTAAAACAGGTGTTGTTGATGATTAGTTTAAAAGCCCAATACTTCGTTGAAGGTAGTTTCAAATATCAGAATATATTTTGAAGTATACTTAAATATTTTTTTTAAGGATTTCACTGCTTTACTTCAGTTGTTTAAGCTTTTTATATTCTCAAGTTTTATATTTATGTAGGTTTTTATTTGGTTTAATGTTCTTTAATAAAAACACAGTTTACTTATTTTGATTTTATTAATTTATTGAATAAGAAAATCTTATAAGTAATTGATTTAAATAATACAGCACGATTATTGTCGTAGGTTGTTGGTCGTTAGAGTTTCAAAACTAGACTAAACTAAATCTGTTTTCGTCCGTCTCTTGTTACTGCAACTCGTTAAATCTATTCGTCCAATATATCTGTCCACTTCTGGTTGTACGTCCGTTTAACCCTGTTCCCACATTTATAACTTAAGAATTTGCACAGGTAAGGGTCACTTTTTTTCAAACATTTCAAAGCGGGCGTTGAAATGAAATGAAACATTGAACCTTGGTTCCAACATAACCAAGGTTCAATGTTAACCACAGATATTTCCATACAAACTTGATATTCATAAGTATGGTTAAACACTTAACTCAATTTATTTTAAGATGAGTTAGCAGGTCTTAGGCCGGATAACACAATGTCCAGTTAAAATTTAACCTGAAGTTAAATTTAAAATTTATGTGGTAAACAACAAAAAATGTGTCAGTTAAATTCCCAGTTAGTAGCTAACAGGACATTGTGTTAATGGGGGTTAGTGATATATAAAACACGCAACTTTCAAAAGAACAAATTGCAATAGTACACTCAAAATACATTCTTATATACAAAACCTCACAATCAAGTTCTCAAAAGTTGAATCGCAATTATCACTAACTTCCTTTGTTCAACATGCCTTGTAAAATTTATTGGTGATTATGCTAAAAGAGAACAAATTCAAAACTTTTCAACGGCCTTATTTGATTTTCCAAAAAGAATTATTTCAGTGAATCAGCTCTTACAGCACGAAGGCTATGTTTTAAATTTCAGTTTTTAGCAGAAGATCTTTTGGCAGGACGTTAATGAAAAGCCTTGATCATTTGCCCCCTTCCCATAAAACTTCTTAAAAACACCGTCTAAGTGAATGTTTACACCGATATAGCAGAATACATGCAAAATTTAAAAGCTTATGTGAATTTTAACAGCTTATTTGTCAAGTCGATGAAAATATTTTTTTTATTGTTACTTTGTTTCTATATTAAAATTTTTTTGTATATGCCATAACCTGAAATCTAACCGGCAACATTTTACACAGACTATGACTGATATCATCAAATTTTAATGAGATATACATGATCGCCACAGCGATGAGTGTGGCTAAAGCCCAAACCACATAGTGAAAGTGCCAGTGGATAGTGGCAATGCTGTCAAACTTTGTTCTTGAATTTCGCGAAAACGATTTAATATTTTTAAAAATTTCTTATCGCGTTTTGTTTAAAAACATCTCTTGTTTATTTCGAAACTTTTCTAATTTCTCGGCAGTGACAAACAGAGAAGATACAAAAACTGCTTTATCGATAAAACGTCACACATCGGTCGGTTTATGTGGTTTAGGCTTAAGAATTAACTAATACATGATCAATTTATTTTTTAATTAGAATGTTTCCTCCTGTTAATACTATGACCGGGAGTCGAACCGTCAACCCTATATTTACAAACAAACATTGTGTACGATGTGATGGCCAAAACTTCAATTAGCCAGACTCATCGCAGTGCCGACCATAGATTACATACTGGTTGTTGGTGTTGAATGTTATGTACAAGTTAATATTTTTCCAATATTGATTATAAAAGCCAATAGCCGCTTTTTCTAATAACTTGGATTTAATAAATCCAAAAAGTTGTTCTAAAAGTGCTCAACAGATGGGGTTAGATTCTCCCTATTTTAAAAAGAATTTTCTGTCCGACACTTCTTTCATGAAGGATTTTACATAAACTTTTAATTATATTTTATATGAAACAGCATTTAACAGTCTGCCTTTTCAGTTTTATCACTTCAATTTATATTTATACACAATTGAAATATTCCACTGCAATATTTAATATTCACTAATTGGATTTAATTAAATTACTTACAGTAGATTGAAAAATTTCCATTTCTATTTCAGCTATTTCTCCATGTCCAAGGTAGAAAATATGTATTTGGTGAGGTGCAATTTTTTTTCTAAACATATCTCATACAAAAAATTTTTAAAAAACCTTTTATTTGTCAGTTGTGCTATTTTTTGTTTCTCTTTTAATTTTTAGTCGCCCTACTAAAAAAATTATATGAATTTTGATATTATATATACTTACATCCGAAAAATGAGAACATATAATTGTATCAAATTAGATCGAATTATGGTCATATTAGATCTAATTTGACACAATTAGATCTAATTTGATGGAATAAGATATGGTTTGATACAATTTTATCCGGATTTTGTCCTCATCCAAATATATCAAATATAATATAATCATATCCAACTAGATGTAATGGTATATAATTCGATACAATTATACATAATTATATGAGGCATATATAAATATATACAGGTCTAAATATAATTGGATATTGTAATATATTGCGCTATATATTGTGCAATATATAACAAGATATAGTTATATATTTAGGATATAATTTCGTGAAATTGTTTATAAGTATATCTTAGTATATATGTTCCAATATATAATTATACAAAATTGTATATGATAATATATGACTATATCAAAACTTTTTTACTTGGGCGTATTTTTTTCTGGAATTAAATTAACAGAGTGTTTCACATATTTGCGCTTTTATTGTTATATTTGTGCTTTTATTGTTATATGTAAACCCAGACAAATAAATCCAGCTTTTTTTGATTTAATAAATCTACTTTTTGTATGAAAAATTCTAAAACGCTTTATATTTTGGATAATTTGGTTAATCTTATATATTTTCTGTTCGTAGCTAAATTTAACTTTTCTGATGATGAATTTTACGTAATGGCAAATAAAATTATTGTATAACGAATAAATTTCGTTGGTTCCGATAGAATTCTAACCAATTTATTTTTTGTAAGCAACAGAGATAGATTCTATTTTGGAAGCCGGTAGAAAGCCCAAATTTTTACGTTTAAAGTTCCAAATAGAAAGCCGAAACTTCACAATTGGCATTTTAGGGTTCTTTCTAAAACTCTCGTGCCAGTAATTAGGCAACATACAGACAGCCTATCACTTTTAATAACACCTTTAAACTATATTTTCTTCACTTATGTATTTACTTGAAATATACGTCGTTAAATTTAACCTGCCTCCCAAAATGTGGCCACAATCGTACCGTGCGGTAGAGTATAACACAGTTGACATGACCGACTTAAATTTTTTTACTTGATTTTAGTACGTGTTTGTAAAATTCTTTGTATTTTTAACAAAAAAAAAAAAAAACTATTATATTTATTTTTTTTTCATGATTGAGGTCGATTAAATCGATTAAAAGGTTTTATTGTAATTTTGTTACCTTTTTAAATAACATTCATACACTCAAAGTTCCAGAAACCAACATAAAATAGTGGTTAAATTTTAAAAGCATTTTTTTGGTTGTTGGCAACAAATAAATCAATTTAATGGAAATGTGTGGTATAAATTGTTAATTTTTTTTTTAGTTTATACAATACGATGACTTTGACGTGTTAACCCTTCGAGACCCACACTGCGCATGCAAAAACCTCAAGGGGTTTACACTCATTAGGAATCAATGAAAACAACAATATTTTAATGATTATAAAAAGAGTGTATTATTAAAAAGATCCCAGTAAACGTTTGGAAGATATCTTCCAAGAAGATAATAAAGCGATATTTTCTATTTTTCGTTTGCATGAAAATTACCAAGTAGTATTTTGAAATTGTCTTCCTTTTATTATTTGAAAGATATTTTGGAGATATTTGGAAAAAAACAATTCAGAAATTGTGTTTTTTGTCATTATTTTTTTTCGATAATATTGCGGCAATATCAGCCTTTTATCATCTAGAAGATAAAGACAATTCGTTCAAAATTTTTGAAAATGTTGGACAAAATTTGTACAAAAAACAGTTATAAGAAATATGGGAAACAAATTCGTTGAAAAATGAAGATTTAGTGGGCGAAAAAGACCGGGTATGATGGCAACAAGATAATTTATATTTTTGTCAATGGATTATCTATGCAGATATTCTTTTTCAGAGTTTAATTTAATAAAGAAAATAATAATTAGTTTAGTTTGTTTCGAGAAGTTAATTTAGCGATATCACCTTTTTATCATCGAGATGATAAACTAGCGATCTATGATTATGTAGCGATATCGCCGATTTACCATCTAGAAGTATCGCTTTCGTATTGCTAGGGAGTATCGCTATAGGGAGGACATTTACTCCCGAAAGGGGGATCTTCCGCAATAAGAATATGATTATTGGCGCAATAAAGTTTTTCTTCCAGGCGATACGATTGTGAAACATTTTCATATCGTCGACTGGCCTGCAAAATGTCACATGTGTTTTTTAATAAATTTTTAGGAGAGCGAAAAAACTGTTACAATATCTACTTTTAAGATATTTTATTGGCATCATATGCCTTAATGATTCACGACCTCATTTACTAAAATCATCATACGATGCCACTAAAATATCTTAAAAGTAGATTTTGTAACATTTTTTTTGCTCTCCTGAAAATCTATTAAAAAACACATGTGATATTTTGCAGGCCGGTCGACGATATATTAATGTTTGAAAGAGACTTTATAATATTTTGTTGTAAAAATTATAATTTAGAATTCAGACAACAATGATAGCCCAGCATGGCCACCCCATTATAAAGCTTTTTTTTTAAATCGGGTGCCGCTGTGCAATCGTGAGCAATGGTTTGAAAATAAAAAGAGGAAATATATTTTATGGATGAATGAATTCTTAAGTCCCTGAAGTAACTGGAATTTTAAATTTTTATTTGCATAAAAATGGTACTGAGCTAAACTCAAAAACTGAAAAACAGACCAAAAACTAGTCCACCAATTAAAATAAACAGTGGCACCCGATTTTCAATATGTTTTTTACTACTACAAAACGTAAGTAAAATATTTAACATTGTCGGAAGTAAAATTAACACTATGTACTGACATTTCCAGAAGAATCGATTTGGTAGTTTTTGAGATATTTGGCTTCCCAGCAAATAAAATTGGAAATCATGCTTAACAAACAACTTCTTTCACTACTTTAAAAATAGCCGTGAACGTATTTTTACTAATTTTTTGGAAGTATTTCTGACAACTTCAAAAAAATCACTTCTTTCATTGCTTCCAAAGTATCCGTTAGTATATTTTTACAGTTTTTCAACACTTAGATACAAAAGTTAGTAAAAAAATTTGTAAACAGTTTCCAATCGCACTTTACTATTTTTAGTACAATTTTTTTAGTAATCATTTTTGCTATTCTCTTATTACAAATTACGAAAAAAAATTCTCGCTGCTGATTTCAGCAAAACATTTTACTAATTTTTCAAAACCGAGTCATAAATTTAGCAAAAAAATATACTAATTTAAAATGTTTTTTTTTAGATTTTTTACAATTCTTGTTTAGTTTATATTTGTTACTATTGATATATTCTTAGTATGGAAATAACACTCAGAAAATTTTATTGTATCTCCAATGCATGAAAAGCTAATAACTGGAGAACCGTTTGCAATTTTGACTCCAAATTCTAAGTAGGTACGATGAAATAATTATACGCTTGTTACAATCGAAAGAAAAAAGTTTTTTTTATAAATTTTTTTTAGATTTTACAGTTTGTTTATTTTTTAGTACACTTTTTTTGACAATTTCAGCAGATTGATTTAAATTAGAGTTTACAACAATTTACTGCAATTTAGTAGCTACAAGTAATTATTTATACTAATTTCATTCCACTACAATTATTGATATTTAGTAAGGTTTTTAACTGATTTTAGCAAATCGATTTTGAATTACAATCTACAAGAATTTTGCTAAAATTTAGTATCGACTACTAATTTTTTCTACTAATTTTGTTATACTACAGATCAGCAGACATGGGTTGCTAAAATTAGCAAAAAAAATACCGCTGGGCTCAAAACAGTTAAATTTCCCGTAGTAATAGCAAAATTTTCAGTAGCCATTACAGACTTTTTTGGTTGAGTGGACACAATAAAAGTATGTACGAAATAACTTCGCGCATTTTACTATGCGTTATCATAATCACATTTTTTTGAGTGTATACTCCGTAAAAATTTGATTAATATTAGCAAGTGTTATATATATATTAGGGTGTCCCTTAAAAATAGATTCGTCATCACACCCCCAGTTTTATTGGAAATGGTCCCAAAAGGAAGAAATCAATTTTTGTTTTTGGTAAACGTTAACCCGTGCCGAAAGTTGAACGAAAATGGCCATGTTGGGAAAAAGTATATGTATTAATATTAAAAATTCCCAAAATTCGAAATTTAGAAAAAAATTATTTTTTATTTCATTTATTCATTTAATATAGTCAAAGCGATTCAGATATGGAATTTTAACTTCATCGGATATTACTTACCCACTTTAGCCTGGAATCCAAAATGACCCACGAATTTTATAAAAATGCAAAAACGTGTTTTTTTTTAAATTAATTTTAAAGATTTTTTAAAATTCCTAATTTGGAGATGTCGATTACTATTTTTACCACATAATAGTTGGTATTAAAGAAAAAAAAAAATAATTTGAAAAATGATAATTTGAGCTTGTGCTTGGAGCGATTGCTTTCCAGGACATTTTACAAAAATTGCTCATTTGGTAAAAAATTTAAAAAATTTTAATGTTTTTATCAAAGTTTACATAGTTTTCGGAAAAGTATCACTTAAATTTGGTAAGACTATAATTATCTTTACATTTGTTTAAAAAATCGTTAACCCTTAGTGGCCTGGGGTCAGAAAAGTCCCATGAAACTTAATATTAATTATGACTACAAGATTGTAAAGCCTATAAATTTGACAAAAAAAATCTTAACTGGATAAAAATAATTATTTTATGTAACATGATCTATATAGGGTTATTTTTACAATTTTGGTCAAAAACGACCCACTAAGAAATTAACAGAATAACACCTTTCATAATTTTCGAAAAAATATCACTACAAATGGAAAACTTTTGAAATACGACTATAAAATTGCAAAAAAAAAGAAGAAATCTAAAGAGTATAAATAAATGAAATATTATACAAAATTATTAGAACTTCCATGTAGAGTTTAGTGAAATTACGAAGAAATATATTTTCTAACTTTTCCTATATGGACATCTCGTATTAGTTAAAATATTCAAAATTTTATTTTAAAAACAGTTCTTATTGTATCTTGAGTAATAAAATAAACCAAAAATCTACTGTTTTTACTGTTTTTGTCAGTTAGTTTATTAACAAATAAAATTAAACTACTCAATACTATTGTTTTAAACAAAAATGGTTTTAATGAATATATTCAGTAGAATTTAGGTAAAAAATATTGTTGGCATGCATATACTTCATGAAATATAACTTAGTTTCAAATATAATTGTACTTTCTCATTGAAATAAAACCTACTATTATTGAAAATAATTGAAAAAACATCAAATCCCACAATTGTGTATGCTGGTTTTCAAAGAATTAAATACATTATGCTATATATTTACATTTAATTTTTTATGGTTTTTAAAAATAAACAAATAGTATTGTGTTAAGCCTATAGAAAAATGTCATGCAAAATTTGTTTTTGGAAAAAAAAGAAAAACAACTATTTGACATTTTTAGCTTCTGGGATTGTAGCTAAGATTGAGACTTTAGTAACTAAAAGCCTTTTTCGTTTGTTGATAAATGGTTATTATTATTATTTTTACAGTGAACGCACTCATTGAATATTATGTAGAAGAAACTGTCCCTTAATTTATAACTTTTAATTATTTAATTGAAAAAAGTCCTTGATATTTGCGAGGTTACCAAAAAAAAATAATAATAATATATGTATGCTTCTTTAAGCATAAAAAGACCTGCTAACTAATCTATAAGTAAACTGAGTTTAGTGCTTAACCATAGTTATGAATGTCAAAATTATATAAATGGGGAAATCCCCCCCCCCCCCCACCCTCAACGAGATCGAAAAAGAAAAAAAAAGGAAAAAAAAGGAAAAATAGTGAAAAAGGAGAGAAAAAGAAGAGAAAAAAGGAAAAAGAGGGGAAAAGGAGAGAAAAAAGAGGAGAAAAAAGGATAAAGTGAAAGAAATACAAATTTGTTATGAATAATATGAAATATACAATTTTTTCCTTATTTTCATTTAACCAGTCGTAATTTAAAAAATCTCGATAGACATTTTAACAAATTCATTAAAAAACTGATAATTTTGATTATAAAAAAATTAAAGTTTGTGGAGAAATGTAGTTAAAAGATCTAAATTTCAAATTAGATTTTCAAAATTGTATGTAGATCAATTTCGTTTGAAATTTTTCTAATTTCAAATGACAAAAAGAAACTTCATTTTAAAATTTCGCATTTTTTAATACAAAATTCCAATTTTAATTGAAAATGTTTTAAATAAAAATAAACGCCCTTACTATTTAAATTTTCCAAATGTATATTTTTGTTGACTTTAGTTAAAATTTTGGGTGGCAGCATGCTTTGACCTAGTTTATTTTTGGAGCATTCTGATTGGTTAATTTATTTTCAACCAATTAAAATATTTGAAAATGTAAATATTTCTTTAGGATTTTCATACACAAAATGAACAAAGCCGTTTAAATATAAAGTCGACTTTAAAAGTAAAATACTGTTTGATAGTAAAGCACCTTAAGTTGTTCGGATTTCACATGAAAAAATTGTTATACTCCTCCATATAAAAAAAAAATTATAATTTTCCACGACAATGAATTTCACGTGAAAACTGAGTGGAGATTGTTTTCACGCAAATTTAATGTACAAGACTATTGTGATTGTGTCTTTGATATAAAATTGAAAAATTATTCATTTTTATAATTTAAATTAAAATTTGAGTAAAATTAAAGTTCGAGTAAAATGTTTCCACGTGAAAAACCACTTACGGTGCTTTTGGGAAAAAGACTAAATTTTATTTTGAATTTTTTTCATTAAAATTCCAGAACTGAACTTCTAATGGAATTTTCTAAATTTGAAGTGGTATTTTAGAATTTTCTCATTTCAAAATAAAAAATCGAAATTTCTCTTAAAATTTTATCAATATTGTAAGAAAACAATTAATTACCGTTATTTTTGTTCAGATTTAAGATCAACTTTAACAAATTCCAAATAAAATTCACAATTAATTTCACTTGAAATTCTCCAAATTTCATTCGGAAAGATATGGTGGAGTCCTTTCTTAGGTCTTTCCAAAGGATCGTATTGAACTTATTTCAGTCTGTCTTTCGGAAATCCTGAGTATACATTAGGGTGGACCTTGTGTCGATATTTTGGTAGATGAGGGCTCTATTCCGTGCCTTTTTGAAAAAAAATGACAATGCCGAAAAAAAAAATTAAAAAAAAAAAAAATAGGGGTTGCGCACGAGCCGAGAAAAAGGTCCACTTTGCCAAAATTAGGGGGGAAATTGCCATAGGTCATCAGGGGTCACCCGTAGGGGGGAAGAATGTATGGCCGACCCCCATTAACTTTTTACCGCCAACATTTTCCCCCAAGCCACCCACCCCCTAGCTCCTCCCCTTAGGGGGGTCACCATACAAAAATGGAGGTTGCTCAGTATTTTCGAAAAACACCATAGGTCATCAGGGGTCACCCCTAGGGGGGCAAAATATATGACCGACCCCCATTAACTTTTCATCCCCAACATCTTTTCCGAACAAACTTACCCTCTATCTCCACTCCTTGAGGGACTCCCCATACAAAAATACTGAAAATCTATGTATTTACAGTTGCACAATATCGAGATTTTTTTGATTTTTTTTGATTTTTTTACAGAAATTCCACCAATATTCCACCAAAGTTAAGATGACAACACAACTTAGATCGCGCGACGATATTTTTTTGATTGGTTATCCAAGCATGAATATTACGGGGAACAAATTACCGTCGAAGAAGCAAGTGCTAAGAATGCATTTCTTCAACATTCGCAAACGAAACATGTCGAAGAAAAATAGTGCGGTTATAGTCGCGGACGCAGTGATGATTTTTTGGCGCCAAGCAGCTATTCCGACGAAAGCCAGAGGAGATGTTACAAGAAAAATAGCTGCGCTGCACGATGAGTGGGATGCTTTAAGAAAGTCATCTCACAGAAAGACTGAGTCCACTAGAGAAAAAGAGAATAAGTTTTCTGATAGCTTGGATAATCTTTTCGACATCGCACACGCCAACGCCCTTGAGAAAATGACAAATACCGAAGACATTGAGTTTCTGCTAAAGCAAAGAGAAGATGGCCGGCCAGGAACTATGGGAGGTGTGGACGCTACTGATACTCGAACGAGGAAAAGAAAAGCTGAGCGCGAAGAACAAGAAGAGTTGCGACGCAAACGTGCAACGGAATCTAGTAGAGATCAGTTCGCTAAAGGCGGTAAGTTATTTCGCGCTTTGTGTGTTCGTCCAATGTTTATATTCAAATGAAATTCTTTCAATTGCAGTGGTTAAATTCTCAAGCAGTGATTCAAGCGATGATAATGGGAGACAGGACGAAAACTTCCCGGCAGAAGCTGGCCCATCAAATGTTGGTGACATAAGAGGTTACAAACAATGTTTTACTGAACGAGTCCTATCAGCTTTGGACAAGTGCAAAGTGACTGACCGAGACGCGGTCGGCATTATGATAGCGGCGGCAGAAGCATTTGGACGCGATCCTCAACAATACACAATAAACCGTACGTCGCTTCGGAGATGTCGGCGTTCAAATCGAGAGAACATGCTGAGTTATGTGAAAGACAATCCAGAAGTAAGATCGCATAGATTTATTTGCTCTCATTCAGAATTCTTATTCTTCAACGCGTTTCATTTATCTCCAGCTTGTCGCAGCTAAATCCTTCGTAGTCCATTGGGATGGCAAAATGCTTTTGGATTTTGTGGGTACAAAGAAGGTGGACCGTCTACCGGTAATTGTCTCGTACGGAGAAAAAGAACAACTTCTTGGAGTTCCCAAAGTAGAAGATGGGAAAGGAAAAGGCCGGAGAATAGCACATGCCGTTTATCAACTGTTGGCATCTTGGCATATGACACATCGAATACAAGGACTTTCTTTCGACACGACATCAACGAACAGTGGCCCATTCTCCGGAGCCGCAGTTGCTCTTGAGCGGCTGTTGGAGAGAGAAATCTTATATTTACCTTGCAGACACCACGTATACGAACTGGTGCTAAGGGAAGTTTTTGAGACAAAAATGGGAAAGACCAGTGCACCAGGCGTTCCTTGCTTTGACCGTTTCAAACAGGAATGGGACGCTGTAAAGGTTAAACCATTCCATTCTGGCTTGATAGACGATCAAGTCGTCAGAAAAATTCCTGTGGCAATGCAAGTCGGCATAAAGGAGTTTTGCTTAGATCAATTGAAGGAGAAACACCCTCGCGATGACTACAAAGAAATGCTACAATTAATTCTTTTGTTTCTGGGTGAAAAACTTGAGAATTACCATTTCCGAGCTCCAGGACCCGTTTCCCATGCTCGATGGATGGCAAAAGCCATTTACAGCCTCAAGATGTTTTTGTTTCGGAGAACTTTTCACTTATCTGTATGTGAATTGAATGGTATTCGACACGTTTGTATTTTTGTGGTGCGACTTTACGTCAAGGCATGGTTTGGTTCTTCTCGAGCAGCTGAGGCGCCGAATCAAGATTGGAAGTTTTTGAAGGACATCGTCGAGTACAAGTCCGTTGACCAGGATTTATCTCGGGTAATGATAAAGAAATTTATCGGTCACCTATGGTATCTCGCCGATGAGCACATAGCCCTTGCCTTTTTCGATGACAAGGTTTCAAATGAGTTGAAGGCCAAAATGGCCCAAGCATTGCTAGAAAAGGAGAATGACGAAGGTGAAGAAGATGAAGAAGACGAAGAAGACGAAGAAGGTGAAGAAGATGAAGAAGACGACCCGGTTCCCCCAGCTCCTCGCGTCGTAATCAAAAGCACCAGCGTTAAAAAAATCGAGGTGAAATTCAAAGATGTGAATGAGGAATTCTTGGCTAAAGACTTGAGCAACTTCGTCTCTCATAATACCAAAAATTTATTTGTACGATTTGGAATATCGCAAGATTTCATTCTAGCAAATCCAGCAACCTGGAAATCTCGCGCAGACTATCAAGAAGGTCGTAGAATTGTAAATAACTTGCGCGTTGTGAACGACACTGCCGAAAGAGGAGTAAAAATGATACAAGATTATAATAGAATACTGTGTCAAGGCGAAGAAGAGAAACAGTATTTACTACATGTTATCGATTCTTACCGCAAGAAATACCCATCAGCGAACAAAAATATGTTAATTTGACTATATTATATTAAAAGTGCTTAGTAGTACTACTCAATTACAGCTTCTTTTATTTTTGTATGGGGAGTCCCTCAAGGAGTGGAGATAGAGGGTAAGTTTGTTCGGAAAAGATGTTGGGGATGAAAAGTTAATGGGGGTCGGTCATATATTTTGCCCCCCTAGGGGTGACCCCTGATGACCTATGGTGTTTTTCGAAAATACTGAGCAACCTCCATTTTTGTATGGTGACCCCCCTAAGGGGAGGAGCTAGGGGGTGGGTGGCTTGGGGGAAAATGTTGGCGGTAAAAAGTTAATGGGGGTCGGCCATACATTCTTCCCCCCTACGGGTGACCCCTGATGACCTATGGCAATTTCCCCCCTAATTTTGGCAAAGTGGACCTTTTTCTCGGCTCGTGCGCAACCCCTAATTTTTTTTTTTTTTAATTTTTTTTTTCGGCATTGTCATTTTTTTTCAAAAAGGCACGGAATAGAGCCCTCATCTACCAAAATATCGCAAAAATTTCATTTCAAGGTCCACCTTAGTATACATGTTGATATCGTAGAGTATATAGTTATGTTCCTGAAATAATTTCTTTTGAAATACTCAATTTTTGATTGCCTGCGATTAATTGACTAGCGTTAGATCCTGCACTTCCTCCCAACCTGCAAAGTGTTTTAACTTTAAAATACGGAATGTTGGTGTAGCAAAGCAAAATTGGCCAGTAATTCTTTCTGTTAATAACGACATCTGACTCCCACAGCTATACCAAAACCGATATGAAAATTTAATTATACAAAAATTTCCAAATTTTGATCACGAACCCCTGAGCGTGCCTAATCGCATTCTAGGAGGTCTGCGAAACATTCCAAAAAATAATTAAAAAACAAGAATTTTTTACATATTAGAAGTTTTTAGTTAAAATTTATAACTGAAGTATAAAAAATCAGCTTCTAATAAAAAAGTGAATACAAAAATAATGAAAATAATTTCAAAACTTTTCAGGAAATATTAACTTTTTGTATTGTTGTTAAAAAGTAATCTTTGAGTTAAATCCTTGTAATCATCTTAATCCAATTTTGAGTGCTTTTCAGACTCCGGCGACGTTTTTCGTAAAATTTTCAAAGTTTAATTTAATGAAATCCGCGATTTAAATCGTCATATGTATATCGAAAAATTAATTCTTTAAAATTTCTGAAAAAATATATGCGGTGTGTTCGATTAGTCGAAATTCTTACTACTTTTACTACAATTGGAAAGTTTTGTTTACTTTTTATATTGAAATTTTGCAGCTGTAGTAAAAGTAGTAAGTAAACGAACATGCTTATGTTGTTCCTCATTAAGGTTATGATTCATTTTTAACCAAAAATTTTACCTATCACCACGTGTTAGGCAATACTAAATTAATAATAAAAATCGTGTTTGTGGGTAAATTCGGCGAAAAAACTTTCCGCACCAAATGTAATTTCTAAAAATAATTTTTGCTCGGGGATTTTGTTTAATTTACATAACGAATTATTACAAAAATTATTGTAAATGACAAAAAATGTATCCAAAAGTCCCTCCAAAAAGGTTTCGTAATTTTAACCGCAAATATCTTTTAATAAGCATCGTTTGAGTCTCATTCGTTTAAAACTTTGGAGAAATATTTTAATGAAACTAAAACCATATAGACCAAATTTCAACCCATTTGGTGCGGGAACTTTTTTGATAGCAGCGAAAAAGTAAGATTGCGTTTCTTAATATTTTTTATTGCCTTTTTGGCTAGGGTATGTAAAATTTGATATTTGCAAAAAAAATCAAAAAGTCATAAGCCTATTCCTCATTACTTTATTTTTGCCTTTACGAAATCTTATACTGGCACTCTTATTGGGTCTTTTTTCATACAAATGCTGAAAAATCGAACTGTTTTTTTTTATTTAATACTATACTATAACTCAGGAACCAAAAGGAGTACCAAACTGATATTTGACAGTGTCATTGATAAAAAACTAAGAACTAATACAAAAATATTAAAAGGCTACGATAGAATATCCCGAACCGCGTATTAAGATAAAATGGCTTTAGACCTTTGATAACGATAAATGGTTAAAGTTCATTTCAAAATAGTAACTATTCACGTGGCTTAATCATGGCTTCAATTATAAAAGGATAGAAACAATTAATTAATTGTAGAAAAATTCTCAAAAATTTAAATTTTGTTTTAATAAATGAGAAATTATCAAATTAACAAATGAGTTGCAGACCAACTTCAGGACCGCTTTCAGAAGCTTAAAAGTGATATATCAACCAGTCACATAGCTAAAATAATACAAAAGTTAGACCCAAATATGTACGGGAAGTCTATAGCAAATTTGATAATTTTCCCCAAATTGAACACCAATTTTAGGTATACAAATCATTCCAAGTTATAGCAAGTTTCATACAATTCAAATATAGTGTGGAAATTTCAATTGTTGATTTTATATGTTATTTAATATAAACTTTTTTAGGCATTACTAACCCATCCTTGTTGGATGTCAAATACTTATCAAATATTAAAGTTTTTGAATAAAAATATAACTTAGAATTTTCCGTTGGACTTTATATTGTCTTTTATACCTAAAGCGTAGCTCATAAATCGTTAACCTTGCGCTGTGGAGTCCAAAAACGTCCAACAAGTAGTATATGGCCAAATCAAAAGCGGTTAAAAAATATTTTTTGTGAAAATTAAAAAAAAAATAAAAAATTTCCATTTCATATAGAGACAATCTGACAATAAAATATAAACAATGGGTGCGTTCGGCAGATACAATTTGACAGTCAACAGTTCTACAACAGTTATGCAACTATCTGCTGAACGACCTGATCACTAACCGCTCAGTCTGAGCGCTGTCATATTTTGGTAGCGTAAAAAATGTATGCTACTTTTGATCAAATAGTGATACATTTGTTGTTGTTGATTTTAAAAATTTTTTGTTTTGTATGATTGACAAATAAAAACATACAAATATAATTCAAAAACAAAAAAATTTAAAAATCAAAGGAAAATATAGAAAACTATATTTAAAAACAAAACAAAGAAAACATCGTTCAGCAGAGTAAGTAATCACAAAGCGCTACAAGTCACCGGTATCAGTTTAAGGTTTCTCTGCCGAATGCTACCAATAATACCATTTAATGGAAAATCACTGATGAAGCCTGTGCATAGACAAAGGCAGAAACTAGATCTAGTCTGATTTGAAAATTAATGTGTTTATTTTTTATTAAATTTTTTAAATTTTTATTCTTTGTAATTTACTTGTGAAAATTGTATCATCATTCTTTAATTTGAAAAATAGTTTAAACAGAAAGTGATATTATATTCTGATCTAGAGTCAAACTAAAAAACATTCATTTACTAGAATAAAAGATCAACTAAAAATTCCCTTATTCATCTGAGAAAGATTTATTCTTCTTCTTAACCTCAAAACTACTAAATTTAAACTTTTTTAGTTGGCTTTGAAATGAATGTAAGAAAATTTAATATTTTAAATTTTTTTGCCAGAAGCTTTGTGAAAAACTTTTCAAAACAACCCTGACTGGACCTATTAAAAAAATAACTTGGAAACTAAAAGTTGGCCCGAAAATGATTTCTAGAGTTGTTCGATAAGTATTTAGTAATACCATAAAAGATTTTATGGTAGGGGTACCAGAAAAATGAAAAAATTTTGTGAAATAAAAATAATAGTAGTTTTTTAATAATCTTAATAAAAACATGGTTATAAAATAGTTTTTATTTTTAAAATTTAATGACTGGTTCAACAGATTTTTTGATTTATGTGATTAACAATTTTTTCAAATGCAGTCTTTAATAACACAGTACAATACTGAAAATGCATCGGACATGCAGCTCATCAATTAGAAACATTAAATTTTAAAATAATTTTCAATAGCTTCGATACCCTATTTATAGTAAGAACTATCAAGCTCCTCAAACTAGCCACCAACCGTAGACTCCGCCACTTTATTGTTGGTAAATCTTTACCACCAAAGATTTTTTTAATTTTTCTGGCAAACAAAGTCCTTGAGGAAATAATTCAAACTTTAATTTATTGATTTTGGCCATCGCAGTAGTGGATGTGTGAACTTATAATTGTCTTGATGAAATATTTCTGCTAAATGTTTCCTTAATTTCACCACTTAAACGCTGTAATAAATTGGCTAAATACACGACGTTGATTGTTTTTCTTTTTTGAAGACAATAGCCGTTTTTTCTAATCACTTGGATTTAATAAATCCAAAAAGTATTTCTAAAAGTGCTCAACAGTTGGGTTTAGATTCTCCCTATTTTAAAAAGAATTTTCTGTCCGACAATTCTTTCACCCTAATTTTTAATACCGAATTCAATGATGAACGATTTTACTTTAACTTTTAATTTTTAATTATATTTTATATAAAACAGCGATAAACAGTCTGTCTTTTCAGTTTTATCACTTCAATTTATATTTTTACACAATTGAAAAATTCCATTGCAATATTTAATATTCACTAGCTGGATTTAATTAAATTACTTACTGTAGAGTGAAAAATTGCCATTTCTATTTCAGCTATTTCTCCATGTCCAAGATTAAAAATATGTATTTGGTGAGGTGTATTTTTTTTTTTCTAAACATATTTCATAAAAAAAAATTTAACAAAAACCTTTTATTTGTTAGTTTTTCAATTTTTTTGTTTCTCTTTTAATTTTTATTCGTATTTTTTTCTGACATTAAATTAATAGGCTGTTTCATATATTTGTGCTTTTGTTATGGATTTATTAAATCCAGCTTTTTTTTTGGATTTAATTTTCATACTTTTTGTATGAAAAATTCTAAATCCAGGTGATTAAAAAACACGCTAAATAATAACAAAAAAAAAATTATTCCATGCGCATCCCAAGAAATAGCCGCTATATCCTTGTCTGCAAATGGAACAGTCTTCGGCTTCATTGGACAGGATTCCCCTATTTCAGTCCACTGTATTGCTTTTCCTTTGTGTCAGGTGTGAAGTGATGGACACATGTTCCGTTCATGGTTAAGAATTGATGTAAAAACTCGGCATTATTGCGGTGAAACATTGCCAAGCACTTTATTGAAAAATCCTCATGACGCTGTTTTTGTCCTACTGTGAGCAAACACGGCATCCATCTTGCGCCTTCTGATCTTAAAACTTTCAAGATGCGACTTAAAATGAAATTCAATATTTTGTAGTTGTTAACGAAGGTAAAATTGAACAAATATGTGTTATACTGAATTTAGACTGAGCAAAAACCAGCTGGTTTTTGTACAAAATTAAATTGCAAAAGCCAAGTCATTTACACTTGGTATTTAGTTTTTCTTTGTCACAACACTTTTTTATTACACACTTTTCTTTCTTTTTTTATTATTAAATTAATGAAAAAAATTATTAATACATTTAAAAAAGAACACACAATTTCAAATTAAACCAGAAATATTCTTAAAAAATTAAAAAATATTTTTTTGACTTTACTTCTATATTCGTTGTAACAGGGTGTATCGAAAATTAATTATAAATGATACCGGGTGTATCAAAAATGCATATTTCAGATATTTTTACTTGGTTTTTGGGAAAAACCAGGTAGAATCTGGTTTTCAGTTTGTATGGAAAAACTAAATTAATTTTGTAGTTTTTGGCTCAAAAACTAAAAATAGCAAAAACTACTAGTTTTTGCCAAGTCTAAATACACTATTAGACTAATTTTTAAATCTTTTGACTTTCTCTCAAGAATATTTTTAAGGAAAAAATTCATTTTATATTTGAATTAATTAAGACCCGTAGATATAACTCTTTTATATGTTTTACTATTTATGAGTAATCATAATCAGATATTTTTTGGCTGTATTAATTTTAGTTGTTGCGTTCTCCAAAGTTCTAGTTGAGTAAAAATGCAATATTTTTTTTTTAATGTTTACATCTTTGAAGTTTGAAATTTGTAAAGAATTGCGAATATAAAAACAGAATTATTGTCAAACTTGTTAAATTTCTCTTAAAAAAAATTAAAGTCGGGCATGCCGACTATATAATACCCTACACCAGTCTGGTTAAAAGCTAACTATTGTTTGGATCCGAAATTCGAATGGGTTAAAACTGACGTGTGTCAACTTCTCCAAAGTTCTAGTTGAGTAAAAATGCAATATTTTTTTTTTAATGTTTACATCTTTGAAGTTTGAAATTTGTAAAGAATTGCGAATATAAAAACAGAATTATTGTCAAACTTGTTAAATTTCTCTTAAAAAAAATTAAAGTCGGGCATGCCGACTATATAATACCCTACACCAGTCTGGTTAAAAGCTAACTATTGTTTGGATCCGAAATTCGAATGGGTTAAAACTGACGTGTGTCAAAATTTTCTATAAAATGATAAAAGAAGAGAAAATCGAAAATATAGCCCTTTGGGTGATAGGTCCAAATGTGGACCGATGCTATCTATAATCAATAGGATTTGTCCTTGGGACCATGTATAAAAACCAAATTTCATTGAATTATCTTGCGAACTGCAGCGTGTAAACAAGCCTTTTTGGGGGGACCCTTATATGGGCACTAGGTCTAAATATGGATCGATTTTAAACAAAATCAATAGTCTTCGTCCTTGGGCCGACATAGGTCTGTGTACCAAGTTTCATTGAAATATCTTAAGATTTGCGTCCGGCAGCGTGTAAACAAGCCTTTTGGGGGGACCCTTATATGGGCACTAGATCTAAACATGGAATGATTTTAACCAAAATAATTAGGCTTCATCTTTGGGCCGACATAGGTCTGTGTACGAAATTTCATGAAAATATCTTCGTATTTGCGACATGTAGAGTGCGCACAGAGAGACGGACATCGTCGAATCGAAATAAAAAGTGATTCTGAGTCGATCGGTATACTATAAGGTGGGTCAAGGTTCAATATTTTTTGATATTACAAATATCAGCACAAACTTATTATACCATCCCCACGTTGTGGTGTAGAGTATAAAAAAAATGTACGCAATACCTAAATCGGTAACGTCCTAAATGCGGTATTTCGAATTTGCTAGAATTGCTCGAATCTCGAGAATTTCGGTATTACCGAAATCAATACTGGAAGAGTGTACAAAAGGATTTAGCGCATTTGGTGTTGATATTTGCTGTATTTGCATAATATTACATAAAATTTTACCCATTTTACCATAGCGAATTTACAGACATTTTTAAGAATGTGCAATTTACTTATTAATTTTTTAGATTTGTTATTTTCTTTTTTTATTTTGAAACTTTTTCTTGTTCTCTTTTTATCATTTTAATTAACTTTAAATGTAGCAAAGAAAAAAATTTATATAAGAAAATGTCTAAACTCTTAAGTCACTTTCGACACTTATCAAAACAACAACACCTGAGAATAATAATTGAAGGTAATGAAGCGTAATCTTTTTTCTACTGTTTAACTTTCTAAATATTAAATGAGAAAGGAAAAACTTATTGTTAGTAAAATTTTATACGTTAAGGCCAAAAATATATATGGTGGTATGATAAGGCCAGTTGATGTTTTTATAATCTGTTATGTAATTACATTTTGTCATAATCAAAGAGTTCGTTTGGGAGTACATTTATAGTTTCACTAGTGATTAGTTATTTTTTTGGTTTATCAATGTAGTCATCTAGAAATACATTTTTCTAAAAAAAGGAAAGAAAAGGAAAATTACTTTTTATCATCATATTCTCTTACCCTGATGTAGGGTAAGAAGATACATGCAACAATAAAATAAATTTACTTTTAACACAAAACATTAAATCAGTTAGTTTGAAATATAACACAAATACCAGAAAAATACTATAATTTACACATAAAAGATAGAGGTGTCCCAAAAATTTGAAAGTGAATTTGAAGAGTTCTGATTTTTTGGGCTAATTTTTTTACTGGCACACCCAGAAAACAGCTTCGGTGCTAAGAACCGTATTTTTTTTTAAAGAGCAGCAATATTTAGGAAATTCTTCCTATTATTTAACGTGTTGCTTCCTTTAGAAAGGGAATAGGGAAGAAGTGAAAGGTGATGAAAGATGAAGGGCTTCAAATATGGCAACATTGAATTTTAGAACAGTTGTTGCGCACCATCTGATGAAGAGTTGGCGAACTTTGTTGAAGCTGTTTGGTTCATAGCCCTGTTATATTATTTTATTTAAGTGCTATGGGAACACCGAAGGAGGACACATGCGATATGTATGAGGGATAGAAAAAACTCATACATATTAGCTGCCTGATATTCTTCAGTTAGTTGACCAATAGGCAATGCTGAAAGCGATATAATTTCTGGCCCGTGAATAAAGTATTTATGTAGAGTAGACCTGGCAGTGTCATTAGCGAAATTTGAAAATCTTTCAATATTGACCTCAATACCACTAGAAACAGCTATTAATATTGTGTGCATATTTTTTAATCAACTGTAAATCAATTTTTGTAATTTCTGCAGATACTTCGGCATTCCTAAAAAAACGCCTTGCAGTAATACCAACGCCATTGCAGTTTCCAAAGCCTGGTTTTGGTTGATGCACAATCAGTCCAATTTCCTCTCTAAATTCCCTTTGAATGCGATATTTTGTATCAGCAATTTATAATTTTTTTTTTCATCATCACATCTAGTTTGCCATTTTTTAATCTGAAGTTTATATGACAAGTGAATAAGACACTCAAAAAACAGTGTACATGTGTAACATAGAATTTTCTCATGCAACTCATATTTCTAAACGAAGCTTTATAAATAATTTGTGCCTTAGTCTAGATTTCAGAGTTTAAATGTGCAAAATATATAAAAGGATTTTTTTTAGTACATTTTTCCTATTTTTAATACCTAGTGAAATATTGTTGGTATAGTACTCCATTATAGATAACTCCAAATAAATTAACGTCATGACAAATTAATTTTTAATGGTTTTGATCGAATTCCAACCAACCTTTTTTCTGGCTGTATAAACAGCAGAAAATCAATTGTATCTTTTAATTTGAATCAACAAAATAGCCAGATCATTAAGGCTATCAGGCTCTGTCGCTATCCCCTGCGCTACAGATACTTACATTAAATTG
The DNA here is from genome assembly GCA_949987735.1 of Leucophora obtusa. NCBI lineage: Eukaryota > Metazoa > Arthropoda > Insecta > Diptera > Anthomyiidae > Leucophora > Leucophora obtusa. The sequence goes on along the minus strand of OX465295.1, from coordinate 313,609,228 downwards.
TTGTTTAGCGTTGAATTTAAATATTTCTTATGATGAATAAAGTTTCTGATCCTGGTCTCAATACATTATTATAATTGCAAAAATAAAGTAAATTAATGGTTAATGGCACTGAAGTGGAAAACATATTTTAAATTTATTGGAAAAACTAATAATTTGTATAGAATGATAGATTTTATTGAACTCAAACTGACACTAGATTTCTGCTGCCGATATTTTATTCAAATGATTAAATCTTCGATAACTTGGTGGTTATTGGTATTGAAGGTAATGTAGAAATTAGTACTTTTGTGTGACAGTGTATATATTTTCTGTTCACAAATAATTCTAACTTCCCTGATGATGAATTTAAAGTAATTACAATTAAAATCACTGAACAACGAAAAAATTTCGTTGGTTCCAATAGAATTCTAACCAATTTATTTTCTGTGTGCATAAGTCGCTAAAACTATTAATGAAAGTTGTAGGTATTCAGAAAATACATTTCATTTAGCTTGTGTTTAATACCTTTTTCTGTGTATTCTCCATTATTACGAATAAAGTTCATAATTTCTATACTCATTTGATTTCTATACTCATGATCTTGAACAGAACGAAAGAAATCTCACATTTTTAGATTTATAAGTTTTATATATTATTCAATATATTGGATCATATGTACAAAACTTAACAACTAGTTCGAAGTAATTACTTTTCACTTAGGAATGACTTCTTGACAAATTTATCTATGGACTCAAATAGCACGAAATATAAACAAAAAAATTTTACTACTCGTATTTCCTCCCATTAGTATTTAATATCAATTTGTAATTCATACGATCCATTGTTCCTAAATTATTGTACAATATTTTGGTATGCTGTTAGTTGTTCCGGTGACGTATGAGTTATAATAATTTCAATTAATATCGCTCATACGTCACATGTTATTTTTCATTAAATATATCACATATTTAAAGGTTTAAAACAGACAACTAATTACAACGTCCAAAAATAAAAAGATTTCGTTTCAAACAAACTTATTACTAGGGCAAGGAATTTCATGCAAATGCATGTTTTTCGTCGAAAGTCCAAAACTAATATGGACTAAATATTTATCCGAATCATCAAATTTAGAACAAAATGGCATCGATTTGTAGTTGCATATTTTTTCATATTTTGTCATAAATGCATGTTTTTGCATATTTTGACTTTAAATGCATATTTGGTGCAATTTTATATTTTGAATCAATCAAAATAAACATTCTTAAAAACCTGATTGACCTATGGAAAATCTTCGAGTTCTGTGTCTGTTTGCAAAATAACTAACTTAGTTATATTTTTAAGTTTTAAATTACATTATTTTTGCAAAAATAATAGTTTTTAGCGCATATTTCTTATGTTTTTAATGCATATTTTTCTTTTTTAGCCGCATATTTTAGGCGCATATTTTCCATTTTTAAGTGCATGAAATTCCTTGCCCTACTTATTACTATACATAAACCTAACAAACATCGATTCAAGCCTTTAAGAAATTTTAAAATTTCTATTTGCTAGAATTTTTCAAGTCATTCAAATTTAAACACACAACTGATTTTCTGTTGTTGAAATAATTTTATTCATAAAAAAATATTCGAATTTCAAACCAAAAGACATTCAAATTTGAAATTTTACTAAAAACATCTAAACCGAGTTTAGCCTAGAAGAAAAGCAATTGGCTGAGAAGCGGAAGGTCACCAGTTCGCGATATAAAAAATTTGTTTTTCATAATTTGTTTATTAATTTAAATCAAAATACACAACTGATTTTCTGTTGTAGATTTTTTTTTTTTTTAATATTTATTATTTTTATTTATCAAACAATTCATTACAATTTCAGTGCTTCAGCGCCTAATAGGCATTGTTGAAGCAAGTTGGCAAAATTTACATTTTTTAAAATAATAAATTTCATATAAATAAATAAATTTTATATAAGAAATAATAATGAAATAAATATTTACTAAAATAAAAATTTACTATTATATTTAGGAGATAACTCAATTTTAAATCAGAAGCTCTTCTATGTGTTCAAATAAATATTTTTTAAGGTTCGTTTTAAAAGTTGAAATTCTATCTACATTTTTTAAATATTGAGGCAAATCATTAAATTCACGACTACCCATGTATTCTATCCTTTGTTTGGTCGTTTCAAGTCTACACCTAACCACTGCTAAATTGCCATTATTCCTTGTATTAAAATAATGCTGATATCTCGAAAAAAATATAGTGTGGTGTCCAATATTGTGCAAGCACTTAAACACATATATTAACAGTTGAATTTTGTAAGTACCATAAATTGGTAACACTGTTTTAGATATATCTTTATAAATTGATACCGTTGAATGTGTGATCGGAAGGTTAGATACAACTTTTAATGCTTTGTTTTGTATACGTTGTAAAGACTTTAATTCTGAAATGTTTTTATATGCGTACATAATGGCCAAGTAATTAAAATGACTTTGGATTAATGAATTATAAATTAAAAATTTTGTATTTCGATCAAATTTGTTTTTGAATTTGTATAACAAACCAACTGCCTGGGCTGCTTTCGACTTTAAGCTTTCAATGTGCTGGTTCCAAGAAAGATTGCTTTGTAGATGTAAACCTAAATACTTTATAGATCTCTCTTCTAGAATTTCCTTTCCATCTACAAATATACTGAAATTGTCATTTCTATGACAATATGGTTTAAATCTCAACAATCGAGTTTTCCTTGCATTTAAAAACAATTTGTTTATTTTCACGAATTCACATATTAATGCCGCATCACGTTCCATGTAAGCTTTGGCAACTTTTTCATATTTGTATGGGTATAATAGGCAAATATCACCGCATATATAAACAGTTTTCCAGAAAGATTAAGATTCTTGATATCATTTATGTATATGGTAAACAATAACGGTCCTAATACACTGCCCTGAGGAACGCCATATTCAACAGCACCAAACGTACTCTTTTTGTTATTAATTTGAACAAACTGCTTACGGTTTTCAAGGTAACTTTTCAAAAGAGATAGTTCTGTTCCACAAATTCCATAATACATCAGTTTCTGTATCAAAATTTTATGATCCACAAGATCAAAAGCTTTGGTTAAATCAAAAAATATACCTGCTACTCCACTATGACCTTCATCCAATCCTTTGCATATAAAATTAACAACATTAACTACTGCTTCCTCAGTGCCACATCCTTTCCTAAACCCATACTGAAAATCTTTCAGTAAGTTATTGTTTCTCATATAAGTTGAAATCTGATTATGCAAAATTCTTTCAAACACGTTGTCAATAATAGGTAAAACAGCAATTGGTCTAAACATCTCGGTGGTACAGGCATTTTTCCCCTTTGGAATTGGTGCAACTTTATGGATTTTCAAGATATCTGGATATATGCTTCTATTAACCATATTGTTAAATATATTTACCAAATAAGGCGTAAAATCATTTTTATTATTCAAAAGAATTTTTGGCAAAAAATTATCATGACCACCGCTTTTATTAGGTGCTAAACTTGAAATAATAATCTGAACCTCATCATTTGTTGTATAGCTTAAATGAAATCTATCATCATATTGGGTTAACGTTCCTAAAGAATTGCAAGAATCGATTGCAAATTGTTCAATTTGAAACCTTAAGTCCTTTATAGACTGAAGAAAGTATGAATTTAATACCTCGGCTTTTTGAAAATCATTTTCAATCATTTGACCATTATCATCTTTTACATTAATAGTTCTTGAACTGCTTCTACCTAAAGTTTCATTTAAAAACCTCCAGCATTTCTTTGGATCACGTTGAATTTCATACAATTTGTCGTTATAGAAATTATTCATAGACGTTTTAATGGCTTTTTTAATGACATTGCTTATTCTTTTCAAAATTTCTTCTAAATATAAATTACCACGATTCTTCCTTCGCTTTTTTAAAAGATATTTCTTGAATGATATCAATTTCTGCAAGTTAAGATTTATCCATGAAGTAATTTCTTTCCTATACATCCGGTTTTGTCTTTTTTCGAAGGTAGCGTTTTCCACGGCATCATTTACACATGATATTAAAAGGTTTGTATCAGTAGAGGGGTCCCCAGTTTGACATAGTCTTGGTAGATTTTCTCTAATAGTATCCCTTACACGATCATAATCACAGATTAATCGAGTTTTCTCATTCAAATTTTGGTTTTGAATTTCAACTCCAACTCGACACGAAATAATATTATGGTCCGATAACCCACATTCAACAGAATCAATACACAATAAATTTTGAACATTGCTGTAAATATGGTCAATGGATGTTCCACTGCCTGGGCGAGTAATCATTGTGTGACAATTTTCAAAGCCATAATTTGCAAGTAAATTCAATAGGTCTTTCGACACATGCATATCTAACCCATCAATGTTAGAATCAGCAGCAAAAATACAAGGGTCACTACCGTACAAACTAAGAAGATTTTCCAAAAACAATAAAAATCTTTCAGTGTAGCATTTTTGTGATCTATAAAATGAAATTAATTTAATAGATTTTCCACAAAACTTGGGACTATTTAATGTTGACACAATTAAATCAAAGTAATCTTTGCTTTCGCAAACTTCTGCCTTATATTGAAAAATATCTTGAACAAAAATTGAAGTACCACCATAGCCATCGGTTCTACAGCAATGTATGCTATTGTAACCAGGAATATTATATAGTTGCACTTGCTCTTTACTAAACCATGTTTCTTGTACAGATATTATATTGGGCAGTCGTGGTAACTTTGCAACTAACATTTTAAATTTATTAAATTTATCTATTGAAGAAATGCTTCTAACGTTAATAGAAATTAGAGTGAAATATGAATTTTCTATGTTTATGATATAATTTTCAAACGATTTTAAATTAAAAAAGTATTGATTATTAAAATTATTAACCATAAAAAAAAGAAATAAAATAAATTTTACAACAAAATAAAATTTAGGTAAAAACAAAAAATTACAAATACTTTAATTTAGGGCGATAAATAGACATCATCATCAGGAGCTTCACGTAAATCATAATCATAATCAGCAGCTGCTTCATGTTGAGATCTACGGCCTCGCAACTTGTTTGTTGTTGCATCCAGCAAGAGCTTATCAACTTATTCTTCATTTGCAATAAACCTCGGTTTGGACAATTCACTTCTTTTAACAAAAATTTTTCCACCAGCTGCATAGACTGAACGATAACCCACGGTTTTCAATGTTCTGGCATGATTTAGCAAACACAGGGTTTCTCTACTTAAACAGTCGTTTACAAAAACGTTTTTAAAAGTTTCTTTTTCCTTTAAAATTGGTTTAACAGACATCATTTTTTCTTTTGATTTTTTTGAATTAAACTTAACCACAACAGTTTGTTTTTCATCTTTCTTCTTATTTTTGTTTTCATTTTTCTGACTTCTTTTTTTAATAATATAGGCATCATCAATACACTCCGGCTGTAACTCCACACCTGCATCACTTGTTAGCTTCATTATTGCATCAACTGCTGATGATCCACTGGGTATTTGTAAACCACTTATCAAACAATCGTGTTTTACTCTTTGATCATTCAAAAATTTAATTGAGTTTTTCAAAGTTTTTACCTCAGTTTTCAATTGTTTGTTTTCCTTTTGTACAATTTCTAATTTCTTCTTATTTTCTGCGACACCTTTTAAAATTTCGTCGTAATGTTTAGACATAAAAAATCATTATTTCTTGCAGACTGCTCAGCTGATCTAGTTTTTTTAATTCTGTTTTGATCTCTTTTAACTCTGTTTTAAGGGTACCACTACTATCACAGATATGACATATATATTCTTCATTGTCATGCTCTAAGAGATGTTCGTATTTACGCTTATCTAAAGTCGTGCAAACTACATGGTAAATTTTAGTGCACTTGTCACACTCAATAAAATCTTCTTCATCTTCTTTTACCACTAATTTACATTGACTGCAAAATTTTTGATTGTTTTTAATGCTGCGACGGCTTTTATTCATTTTATTTCACAAAACTCAAGCTTCTTATAAATTGTTCTATTAAAACACTTTATATTTACTATTAAAAACTTAATATTTATAATAATTTATTTACTTTAAAAATTTCTCGTAAAGAACCTCCAAAAATTTGACGTATCAACGATAGGGTTGCCAACATATCATTTTAGTTCCGAAAATACCAACTCAAATTAAGAACTCATCAATTGAGTTTCATAACACATAAATTGAAATTCAGAATAAATCACTTGGTATTCAGAATGGAGCAATTGGTATTCAGATTACATCAATTGATATTCATAAAAATAAATTGAAAATCAGAAAGAATCATTTCTATATTCAGAAAACGTTATTTGAAATTTATGAATTGCCAATTATAATTCAGAAAATTTCATGTAATATTTATAAATTATCAATAGAAATTTAGAATATAGCAAATTGATATTCAGAAAACATCAACTGATATCCAGAATACATCAATTGAAATTCCAAATAATAATGACAAAAAAAAACTGAAATCCTGTGGAGGTACGAAAACATTTAAAGTTCAAAAAGTTCCACATAAGAATGCAGCAAAGAACTCTGTGGCAAAATCTAAAGCAAAAAAATTAAAATGAAATTTTATAAAAAAATATATCTACTGCGTAATGGATGACGAGGAATATATACTGGCCGACTTATAGCAGCTGCCGCGACAGGATTTTATTTTGCTGATGCCAGATTAAATGTGGAAGTAAACTATAGGACCAAACAGCAAACGTCTTTTTCTTAGGGGAAAAATATTTTTTCTAAAAATCGTTTACTATCACAACTCTGGCAATCTTTGTCGAATAGAAATGAAATTTTAACGCAATTTTAAAACTTACATAGTGTTATTTTTTCTGAATGGCTTCTATACCTTGCTGTGCAATCATAAACAAAATTACAACTTTTTTTACAGTTAATCATGTGAAAAATAATAATACAAGTAATAAGTACTCACGTCTAAAGGTTAAACAATGTTTTATTTTTTCTTATGTTAAGTGGTCACGATATAGTTTTAAAATAGTGCCACATAACTTCAGTTTATTGCCGTAGTTACAATTTAATGTCTTTTTTTTTAATAAAATAAAATAGGAGAGTAGTATAATAACAGACGTATGTTAACACTAACATTACCTTTTTAACATAATACTAGTATTCTCACACACAATAGGGGTAGTTAAATATTGGGAAATTTTCAATTGTTTAACAAATTTAATTCATAAAATCTTTAGAGAAAAGTATATAGCAACTAAATAAGAATTTTATTTTAAAGGTTGATGTATCATTTTTCGTATGATTTTAGAAAGTTTATTTATGTATTTCTTGATTTCCTGCACAACAAGACTAAATCTTATAATTATAGTACAGGATTTTAAAAGTGTACAACATACTTTGCCAAATTAAATAAAATATTGAATAATATATATATATAAATATTACAAATAAATATTGAATTAATAAAATGTTTTAACATGAAATTATATATAAAAAAAATGACCAGTAGCATAAAAAAATAAGCAAAAAATAAATAAAAACAGTAAGTTTTTTAATAAAAATAAAAGAACAAACATTTAAAGAAAGAGAAAAAAATCATAATTAATTAAAACGAGTAAAAAGGTCAAAGTCGGGCATGCGGACTATACAATACCCTACACCAGTCTGGTTAAAAGCCAACTAATGTTTGGATCCGAAATTCGAATGGGTTAAAATGAGGCTTGTGTCAAAATTTTATATAATGTGAGTCAGCGCACCAAATTTCATTAAAATATCTTAATATTTGCGACCTGCAGTTTGTAACCAAGCCAATTTTGCGGGGACCTTTATATGGGCACTAGTTCTAAACATGGACCGATGTTCACCAAAATCAGTAGGCTTCGTTATTGGGCCAATATAGGTCTGTGTACCAAATTTCATCAAAATATCTTAATATTTGCGACCTGCAGCGTATAAACAGTATAATTTTGGTAGGACCCTTATATGGGCTCTAGGTCTAAACATAGACCGATGTTCACCAAAATAAATAGGATGAGTTATTGGGCCAATATAGGTCTGTGTACCACATTTCATCAAAATATCTTAATATTTGCGACCTGCAGCGTATAAACAGTATAATTTTGGTAGGACCCTTATATGGGCACTAGGTCTAAACATGGACCGATGTTCACCAAAATCAATAGGCTGCGTTATTGGACTAACGTAGGTCTGTGTACCAAATTTCGTCAAAATATCTTAATAGTTACGAACTGCAGCGTATAAACAATATAATTTTGGTAGGACCCTTATATGGGCACTAGGTCTAAACATGGACCGATGTTCACCAAAATCAAACTTGTTCGTCCTATTTGGTTTGACATTTGTAATCAAACTACAGTTTGCAATACTGCAGATAATTTTACAAAAATTGGTGAATAAATTTCCAGTGACAAACTCTATTGGAATTAGTTAAAATCGGCCCATATTTTGACTTAGTCGCCATAGAAAGGTGCTACATGAACTTAAATGTATTGAGCTTAAATGGTGTTGCCAAACCAAACCGATTTTAAGCGATTTTTTATACTGAACTTACACAATTTCATTCATTGTTGAATGTAGTGATTTTTTTCCAATTGGAAAAACCCGGGTCTAATATGGGCTTACTCCAGGTTTTTCTGGAGCGTTTCGAAGGCCGGAAATTTCCTTGGGCTGACATAGGTGCTAAAGTAAATCTAAATCTAATACCAAAAATCCTCAGTATTGTACTAATTTTAGGTATTAATTTTCGAAATTATTTATAACTAATTTTTAAGAACAGCTTTCTTAAATTGTACACAATTTATATTTATAATATAATATACCCAGGTAGAAATTTTGTGTGGTAACAAAAAAGAAGCACTGGCAAAGCACAAGTAGACCGCGGTATTGCAAAAAGAAGTACTGGCAAACCACTAAATTTTAACGTTTTAGCAAGGCTTGAAAATGGTGACTTCCCAGCTCTTGTTTTCCTTAAACATTATTTTGTTTTTGAAAAACAAGCTCCAAAAAGAGTGGATATGTAAATAAGTTTTGACTCCACTATACAATAACTCCAAGAATCATCTATTCTTAGAGTAATTTAAAATTCTTCAATGAGAGCTCATAATTGAGTGCCACGGAAAACAGCTCTTTAATTTTTTTATTTGGGCGTTGGGAAAGCATTTGATTTTTATGTTTTTGGGTGCTTTCCCAGGCCTTTGTAAAGCATTGGCACCACCGTGGAACGGTGTTATCATTTGGGTGTTGGGAAAGCACTGTTAACAAGCACTCATACCACCCATTTCAGTGCTTTGCCAGTGCTGGCCCCTTTGTAATTTTCTACCTGGGTATTTTCATATCTCTGCTATTACTCGGTAGATTCAATCTTTCTTTCACACTCTGGCCTTAGACACTCGCAAATTTTTAGTAAAAAAATCCATTTAATAAAATAGCACATATCTCGGGCGCTGGAGTGTAATGGTTAGCGCGTTGGACTGTTACATATATAAGGTTGCTGGTTCGATTCCCAACCAATGCAACATCAATTTATGAAATATAATAATATGCATGAGTTTTTTCTATCGCTCATACATATCGCAGCGTCCTCCTTCGGTGTTCGCATAGCACTTAATCCCACCGAATTAAAATAACATAACAGGGCTATGAACTAAAAAGCTTCAATAAAGTTCGCCAAATCTTCATCAGATGGCGCGCAACAATTGTACTAATATTCAACATCTCGCGCCCTTACAGTTTTGCCATATTTGAAGCCCTTCATCTTTCACCACCTTTCACTATTTCTTAACATTTACTATACTTATTTATTATTTGTTTTTGTTCTACATACGACATGATTAAAAATAATATGTAAAAACATTTTGATCTTATTTTTTATAAATAAAAAAGCGAACATTATGAAATCGTTTTAAAATACAACTATTATAGCCATAACTCCCCTAAGGTAAAGTTTTATACATAAAAAACGTGACAAAAGTTGAACGAAATAATATGTTGCAAAAAATACGATTCTACGCATAATAAATACAATGTTGTTGTCGATTACACAGGACGACGAAATTTTAAAAAATTCATAACTCTGGAATTACGGTTTTGAGATGCGGTTTTCGAGACATTTTAGCCTAAATTTTTAAGAAAGCCGGTTCTTTGCCATATTCGAGATGTTATACCAGCGTAAATTCACCTTTATTTATTAAGTTTGTTATGTCGTCTGAAACTCCCAAAGAAAGGTTTGACCTCTGTTATATCTTGTTCCTTCTTTGAGATATCTTAACTTAAAATTTGGAAAAATCCGGGTTTTCGCTATATTCATATTCAATGAATACGAAAAATTCGATTTTTCGCCACATTTCACCTTTATTATATATTTATTATTTTAGGAAAATATAAATGAAGTAACTTCTTTGTCGTCATCCTGTGTTCGTCGTGAACCTCTCAGAGACTATATCTCAGAGAATAGAAGACATATTTAAAAATTAAAAAGCGCTTTTATGTGAAAAATTTATGAGTACAAGATTCTTGTGACATATGTTAAAGGAAAAATATAGCGAAAAATCGAATTTTTGCATTCATAGCATGAATATAGCGAAAAACCGGGTTTTTCAAAATTTAGGTTAAGATATCTTATCTTAACAATATATAGCAGAGGTTAAAACTTTCTTTTGATGGCAATTGGTAGAACTTTCAGACAACATAACAAATTTTATAAATAAAGGTGAATTTGCGCTGTTATAACGTCTCGAATATAGCAAAAAAAATTGGGTTTTTTCAAATTTTAGGCTCAGGTATCTCGAAAACCTGATGTGATGGGCAAATTCTGAGGTCGGATTCGGATTCAGCGCAGCTCTAACCTTTAGAAAGTATACTGAGTGGGCGCTTTGTTAAAAATTTGTTGGCCTGTGTTATCATGCACAAAAATAACAATAGGGAAAACATAATGAAAACCAACACAAATATAAAAAAAAGAAAATGATCTGTTTTATAAACAGATGTATTTAAAAAGGTTAACGAAAACTTTTTAAGTAGTTAGAATTTCTTACAAATACAGTAAAGGCTGTTAAAATATCATATATAAATATCGCATTTAAGTAGCGAATTTCACTCTAATCAACCTTTTAGCGTTGAGCTGATTCTCTTGTAAAATAAAATAAACTCCAACCAAATTATAATAACAGGTTAAGAACATTTTTGAAAGGGAAAGAAAAAGGTAGTGCTAAAAACAACACTTTTGTTGAGTTCTGCAATGCCTCAAAAATCAGTTGTATATTTTTTGCTTGGGTATTCCGTTTCCATTTTTCGATTGCAGGATTCAAAAAGAACGTCTAAATTTCTAACATTGTGTTATTGTCTTGTTATATACACTCACAAAAAAAGCCCGTAAGAATAGTTGAAAACTCTGCTAAAATAACAGAAAATAGTACCTTCATATATTTAGTTAGAATATTCTTCTACCTTAAGTCCAAATTCTAATATGATATTGTCATATTAGATTTTATTTGTTGTTTCAAAAAGGGGGTTGATCATTTTCATGATAGACAATACAATTGTTTCATAGGCATCACCCTACTCTTCAGTTGTCCGCAATAAGAAAATGATAACTTTCTTACTCGGAGTTTGTAAGTTTTTGAATAATAACTAAAAATATAAATCGTCATAAAAAGATCACGTGTATTATACCATAAATAATATATATGATTTTCTATCCCTCACACATATATATCACAGCATCTTCCTTCAGTGTTCCCATAGCACTTAACCCCACCGAAATAAAATAATACAAAAAGGGCTATGAACCACAAAGCTTCAACTCACCAACACAGGGCGCGCTGTAACCGAGTTGCAATAGTTGACCACCTTTAATTTCTTCTATATCCCCTTTCCAAAGAAAGCAACACCTTATCATTTTGACGTATTTCAAAATGCACATTATTAATATTTTGATTTATAAATTTAACTAGCGAAAAACAAATGTAATAAAATAATTTACATATGTATACAAAAGTTTTGAGCAACAAGTTTTTAGGTAACGGTACTATTCAATATTCTTCATTATTTTGTATTATCACATAAAATTTAAATATTATCTACTGTAAATAACTTTTATAGGTTTTACTGTTAATACATGTTTACCTTTTGTTCTTCTTTTGAATAAATCACGTTCTTTTCATTATTTAACCAACAAAAGCATACATTTTAAATTGAATTTAACCTGTTGTATTAAATAAAAAAATAAACCCGCAATCAGGCAATATTAAACAAAATTTTTACATATTTATTCATATCTAAAGTACATTAAAACCCTTTGTGTAAACGATTATTAAATTATACATATAAACATTAAACACAAACAACAACACCATATTGTATAACAATCATAAATTGGCCCCTAAAGGAATATTTTGGTGGGGGCTGTTTTGGTTTGTTCACATACATTATGTTCTTTGTAGACATGGTGAAATTATATTTAAATATTAAAAAGAGCTTAAATAATACAACAACAAACATTTGCATAAATATGTAAACAGACATATACAAACGTGATTATGTTTATTTTTGGGAGTGAGTAAACAATTTATAGAATACATTTAAAAATTTTAAAATATTATTATTCTGTATATAACTCAAATGATGATTAGAAGCATTTAAAAGATTAGTGCTTATCAGTACGTTTTTTGTTTGAAAGTTAAGGGACTAAATACATGCAGAGGCTGTCAATGTATTGAAATTAAAACGAATTTAGGTGTTTTAAAATGTATGAAAGTTAATTGTAACTATTCACATGGATTTAAGACTTTTAAATTTATAATTTGTTTTATATTTTTCCACAAAATTAGGATAAACTGAATATTGGAGTGCTTCAAATCGCAAGACATTAAAATTTTCAGCTCTTTAAGGCTCCATTAATGTGACTACTTATTATAAATTTATACAATAAAAAAAAAACAATAGCAAAGTTTTCATCTTAAGGTCCTTACATGACGATAAAGAAAAACGGGGTTATTTTGCTAATTAATTAACTATATATATACAGGTTGGTTGAAAAGTTTCTACGCTCGAAATGAAAAAATAATGTTTTTGTTACGAAATATATTTTTTTATTCAATATAATCTCCTAGAAGCTCAATACACTTGTTCCAATTATTTCCGGAAGCTCTGCAAAATAACCGTCTACGTCTGCTATGGCCTCTTCATTCGACGAAAAATGCTTTCCACGAAGGAATTGTTTGCGATTTCTGAAGAGATATTAGTCACTGGGAGCCAAATCTGGTGAATACGGTGGATGTTCAAGCAATTCGTACTTTAATTCTTTGAATTTAGCCATCGTCAAAAAAAAACACTTTTGTGAACAGGTGCATTGTCTTGATGAAAAATGATTTTTTTCTTCTTTAAACCAAGTCTTTTCTCACGAATTTTTTCATCCAGCTGATCCAAAAGGCTGCAGTAATATTCAGAGTTGATTGTTTTACCTTTCTGAAGATAATCAATCAACAAAATTCCTTTTGCATCCCAAAAAACTGTTGCCATAACCTTCTTTGCTGATCGTTGTGACTTCACCTGCTTTGAAGCTGAACAACCACCTTCAGTCCAGTGTAAACGTTCTTGTTTCAATTTAGGATCATGGTGGTAGATCCAAGTCTCATCCATAGTTATAAAACGACGCAAGAAGTCGGTTTTATTCTGCTTAAAATGCTCCAAATTACGCTGAGAAATTTGTTTTCGATCCAGTTTTTGTTGAATTGTTAATGTGTGCGGCACTAACTTTCCAAACAGTTTTTTCATACGTAATTCTTCATGTAAAATATGGAGTACTCGTTCGTCTGAAATGCCTATGGCATTAGAAATTTCACGCTTAGTCAAACTTGAATCTTCACTAACCATATTATGTACTTGCTCATTGATTTCTGCTGTGGTTGCAGTTTTTGGTCGTCCTTGGCGTGGATCGTCTTCAAGGCTAGTACGAGAACGTTTAAATTCACCAGCCCAAAATTCAACGGTGCGTTTTGATGGTGAGGACTCCTTATACACTTCTAACAACCAACCAACCAACTTTTTTTTACTCTCCCAACGCTGGCATATTAGTTACAAAAAATTGTTTGCCAGTATTAGCATTTTAGCACAGCCGGTAGTTATCCAGCTGTTATCACTCATTTATGTGTTTAGCCACCAAGTATTAAATGTATCGATAGCTCAGTGGTTAGAGCAATCGTCTGCCAATCTGACGGTCTGGGTTTAAATCACGGCAGGACCAAAAAAATACATATGATCTTTTTTTAAATTTTATTTTGGAAAATATATTTGCAGACCACCTATTTATTGGTTTTACCAACGTTCAAAAATTTAGTTCCTCCAGTGCCTTTCCGGCGCTTTTTGAACAGATGGTCCTTTTATCTATTATTTATAATTTTGGGAATGGGAAAGCACTTTTTGCCAGTACTTGTACCACCTGTTAAAGTGCTTTTCCACCGCTTTCCCATTTGTATTTTTCTGACTGGGTAGGTATGCATTCAGTTTCTCATAGTGTTCAAACAAACTCTGTTGATTTTTTATAAAATATATTTTGTAACCATTAGATAGGTCTGTAAATACTGTTGCGAAATTTTATTAGCCTAGTGTAGAAAATTCTGGAATTTTCGAAAAAAATTACCCAAAGAACAGGACTTACAGAACACACCTACATTTAAATAAACACCACAGCATATCGTCGACCGGCCTGCAAAATGTCACATGTGTTTTTTAATAGGTTTTCAGGAGATCGAAAAAACTGTTAGAAAATCTACTTTTAAGATATTTTATTGGCATCATATGCCTTAATGATACACGACCTTATTTAGTAAAATAATCATTAAGGCATATGATATGCCAATAAAATATATTAAAAGTAGATTTTGTAACAGTTTTTTTGCTCATACCACTTTCAAAATAAATATTTTTGTTAAATCGTTTTAATTTCAAAAAATAAAAAAAAATATTTGGTGATTTTAGGGAAAAAATATGTGAAAAATATTTCATGAAGAGGTGAAAATTAGGTTTTCCAATAATGAGGCAGCTACTGTAAAAAATTTAAATCATTTTGCAAAGACAAAAAAATATATTGCGAATAACGAAACGCTTTTAACCAAAATTGCTTCACTAAATATTTAGAGATACTTGTGTGTTTTAACATTAAAAATGTCAAAAATTTTAGTTCTATTTATTTTCGCGAATTTAAACATTCAACAAGTATATTGCTAATAACTTTTCTTGCAGGAGTATTTTTAACTTTACCGTAAAAAAATAATATCAATACCCTTGTTCAATCAATTATTTTCAAGTTTTTTTCTCTTCGAAAAAAAAATATGCGACTCATACCACCCAGTCAGAAATCGCCAGTGGTACAAAAAATCAAGCACTGGCATACCACTGGGTAACCATGGTATTAAAAATAAATGACTGGCAGAACACTCATTTGGGACGCTTTGCCAGCGTTTGCGAAAAGCGTTTTACCAGTATTTTTTTTACAAAAATTTCGAGTTCAAATCCGGTTGCATGGAAAAAAATGTTTTTGGATTTTTTTTAATTTAAAAATTTTTTTTTTTATAAAATCAATTTTTTTGTTTGTGGGAAAGCTCCTTCAAGACCAACTTTTTTTTTGCCCTCCAAACACTGGCATACTAGTTACTAAAAATTGTTTGTCAGTACTAGCATTTTGGCACAGCCAGTAGTTGTCCAGCTATTATCACTCATTTATGTGTTTAGCCATTAAATATTATATGTCTCGTTAGCTCAGTGGGTAGAGCAATCGTCTGCCAATCTGACGGCCTGGGTTCAAATCACGGCAGGGTCAAAAAAATACATATGAACTTTTTTTTAATTTTATTTTGGAAAATAAATTTCCAGACCACCTATTTATTGGTTTTGCCAACGTTTTGCCAACGTTTAAAAATTTTGTTCCTCCAGTGCTTTTCCGGCGCTTTTTGAACAGCCGGTCCTTTTGTCTAATGATGTTATCATTTTGGGAATGGGAAAGCACTTTTTGCCAATACTTGTACCACCTGTTAAAGTGCTTTGCCACCGCTTTCCCGTTTGTATTTTTCTGACTGGGCACTTTCAAAATAAACATTTTTGTTAAATCGTTTAATACGAAAAATTAAAAAATTATTTGGTAATGTTGTTTAATACTTATGCGAAAAATATTTCACGTTGAGCTCAAAAATAATTTTTTCCAACACCGTAAAACCTTAAAATAATTTTGCTAAAAAAATATTGCGAAAAATAAATTATTTTATCAAATATTTAAAAATATGAATTTTCACAATAAATCCGACATCATATAATCATTAAGACAATTTGCCGTAGAAAATGTAAAAACTTTCGTGTTCTAAATTTTCGCGAATTTCCATTTTGAAGTGAATATGAGCCACAAAATGTCTTCCAACAGTAGTTTTTGACATTCCCATAAAAATAAAATCTAGTGCATTCAATTATTTTTATATTTTGTTCTATTTGAAAAAAGGAGGACTCATACCACTTTCAAAATAAACATTTTTGCTAAATCGTTAAATAGTAAAAATCCTTTCATCAACATCTTAGTAGTTTTTGAAATTTTTTAATTTTTTATTTTTTATATATAAAAATCCCCTTGCATTCTACCTAACTCTAAGCATAACTCGGTTTTTTTTGAAAATGGACTCATACCACTTTTAAATAAATGGTTCATTTTGTAAATCACTAGAGAAATACTTCATCCCTTGAACTATCAAATCAATCACTCAAATTTTTTAGATGTTGCATAAAAAATTATGCATTTAAATAAAAAACTCATTTAAAAAACGAGTAAAAACGTTAAAGTCGGGCATGCCGACTATACAATACCCTACACCAGTCTGGTGTATTGTTTGGATCCGAAATTCGAATGGGTTAAAATGGGGCTTATGTCAAAATTTTCTATAATGTGAGTCAGCGCACCAAATTTCATTAAAATATCTTAATATTTGCGACCTGTAGTTTGTAACCAAGCCAATTTTGGGGGGACCCTTATATGGGCACTAGTTCTAAACATGGACCGATGTTCACCAAAATCAATAGGCTTCGTCCTTGGGCCAACATAGGTCTATGTACCAAATTTCATCAAAATATCTTAATATTTGCGACCTGCAGCGTATAAACAGTATAATTTTGGTAGGACCCTTATATGGGCACTAGGTCTAAACATGGACCGATGTTCACCAAAATCAATAGGCTGCGTTATTGGGCCAATATAGGTCTGTGTACCAAATTTCATCAAAATATCTTAATATTTACGACCTGCAGCGTATAAACAGTATAATTTTGGTAGGACCCTTATATGGGCACTAGGTCTAAACATGGACCGATGTTCACCAAAATCAATAGGCTGCGTTATTGGGCTAACACAGGTCTGTGTACCAAATTTCGTCAAAATATCTTAATATTTACGACCTGCAGCGTATAAACAATATAATTTTGGTAGGACCCTTATATGGGCACTAGGTCTAAACATGGACCGATGTTCAAAAAAATCAAACTTGTTCGTCCTTGGGCCAACATAGGTCTTCGTACCAAATTTCATCAAAATATCTTAATAGGTGCGACCTGTAGAGTGCGCACAATATTGCATGGACAGACAGACAGACGGACGGACGGACGGACAGACGGACATCGTTAAATCGAAATAAAAAAAAATTCTGAACCGATCGGTATACTATAAGGTGGGTCTACGACCAATATTTTTTGGTGTTACAAACATCAGCACAAACTTATAATACCCTGACCACATAGTGGTGTAGGGTATAATGACCACATAGTGGTGTAGGGTATAATAATATTTACTAATTTTTTGACGATAATCAGTCTGTTCGTTTACTCGACTTTCTGACTACTTTAACTACAATTCGAAAGTTTTGTTTACTTTTGGTATTGAATTTTTCCAGCTGTAGTAAATACAGTAACTTGTAGTAAGGGCAAAAGTTTACTTTATGGGGCACCCCTAAAAAAAAATATGACCCCCTCTGGAATTAAAAAAGAAAATTTGTTTTCTATATGGTGTTAAGGGGGCCGGGCCCCGGGACCCGCTAGGTCCGAAAAACCGAAACATGCCCAAAGTTTCTCACGATTCCAAATTTGCATTTTGTTTTAAAATCCGGAAAATTCGGGCTAGGTGTAAGGTAAAAAATACTATTTTGAAAAATGTACGTAAACTTTTTGGTGAGAAAAGTGTGGGATTTTTTTTAGGAAAAAGTGACCATTTTATGAATTTTAGGGGGTTTTTTTATATAATGGGGCACAGCGCCGCATGCGAAAAATGTTTTAAAAGAATTATTTTTTTGAGTACACATACTTTATAATTAGTACATTAAGTGGCTATTTTAGACTCCCTGGGGATCTCTAATGGACCTAGTGGGAGCCATACTTTATGTAGCACTTACCATTTTGGGTGTGTTTCGGATTTTTGGACCTAGCGAGTCCCAGGGGCCCGGCCCCCTTAACACCATATAGAAAAAAAATTTTTGTTTTTAATTCCAGAGAGGGTCATATTTTTTTTTTTTTTTTTGAGGGGTGCCCCATAAAGTGAACTTCAGCCGTAGTAAGTAAACGAGCAAGCTTAATTATAATGATTACTTTAAAAAAAATTGTCCGGTAGAATAAAAAACCATTAAACTGAATTTAGTTTTTTACAATTCTCAAAACAAATATCAATATATTTTGTTTTGTATTCTTTGTTTACATTTGGAATGCCGAACAGGGATTGCCAATGCGAAATTATAGGCATCCGTAAAAAAAACGTTGCAATCTTAACATTTCCCCCCAAAGATTACAAGCCTAAAACTTAAACGTTTGAAAGTTCAGGCGTTAACGTAAAAATCTATTACGAAGACGTGGGGCTTTACAAAACTACATTTTGCAGTCCCCGCGTTGGTGTGTATGTGTGTATGGTGATGTATTCAATGCAGGTGACTTATAAAATTATCATATAAATTCTCTCTTTAAGCGCTGAATACCTCTACCAAATTAATGATATTGGCCTTGAGTAGTAAGTAAAAGATAAATTGTGTTGTTAATGATGAATTTTTTATTAAAATCGAAATATACAATTTGGTGGTAAATTTTGTATATATACCTACATATATGTGACAGCGCATAGAGAAAGGGACCTAAGGGTAAAAAAATCAATTTTTTTTTGATGTGGACAACATCTGAGCATCGAATGAGACCGATCCCATGCCCTCCTGAGAAAGGGACCTAAGGGGACCTTAGGTCCCTTTCTATTTTGCGCGTCACATATATATTTATTTTTATTTCCAATTTTTGTTTTTACCTAGTAATTAAATCTGTCAAGATAAATACTTTTAATAGACAGGCATTTTAATTAGGCATGTATAGATGATTATATTAAGGCATAAACAAAGAACGTGATATGTGTATATTCATAAAATTATCAAAAATACCTTTAAGCATTTGGCATACTAGACGTATGAGTATTGCAAACAATAAAAAAAATGTTAATCATACGTCTAGTGCCCCAGTCAGCAATAATTCATAGCAAAGAAATAATAAACTAATTTTGTACATTTATTTCATTTGTACTTAAGATAAATTTATGCTCAACTATAAAGAAAAAAATATATACATTTATCGATGTATATATTTTGCTGAAAGGCCCTAAATCGATTTTTTATTACAAAACAGGAAAAGGAAAATACATAATAGAACCTGAAAATTTTTGATATAAAAATTATTTCAATGCAAAATTGAATTTTATTCTTGCTGGTTTTGATAAAAGAAAATTTTATGCAAACAAATTTTATATTTAAAGTTTATGGTTTTTCGGTAAAATGATAAACAAGGTGAGTTAGGGCCTTTCTACCTTAAACCATCGGTATAAAATACTTTTGTCAAATAAAATTTATTCTTTTGAATCATAAAGCTATAAAATTTGAATACTGCAGATGTTTTTTTTTTTATAACAAGCACTAGCATAGTCGAATAACTTTTATTAGAGTAGCTTTTTTACACAGAATTTGTAGTTTTCCTTTTTTGCTGAAGGGCATTTGTTCTTAAGGTAACTGTGTAGGTTTCGTATCATTTTCAGTGAGTTAAAAACAAAACTGAAAAAAAACTTATATTATATTTAAGGCCAACCGTATAAAAAAGCATCAATATTTATAATGAAAAAAAAGCAACACGAATTTTTACAAAAATATTTGGTATTTTAACCAACATTCATAGGGGAATCCATATAGAAAAAGACACTTTGATTCCAACCACATACCCAAAAAAGTTGTGCATACCAATAAAAGCCATTTGGATGTTGAGCTTAAGTTCAACTATAACAAATTTTAAATCATACATGGAAAAAATGTAGAAAATCATTTCCAAAAAAAGTGTTTCAAGCATTACTACATACATGTATGGAATTTAAGGAAATTGTTACTTTTTTATAGACACACAAAAACTACCACGCAAAATACTTATGCCAGGATATAAAACGGAAAGTGGAATAATAATAAAAAAAAAGAAAAAATTTAAAATATGGCAAATAGCCTGTAAAAAATTCTAAATGTAACTCTAAAATTTAAACTACAATGTTTCTACTATTTATATACAAATTGCTTCTGAATTAAAATAAAAGTTAAATAACAACATGTGTTTGTTCAGTTTTTATTTTTAAATTTAAATAGTTTTTCGACCTTTAATTCTACAAAAAAAAAAATTATTTATTCTTGTTCGAGGCCATTTATTTCCTTATTATGAAATAACATAATAAGTACTTTTTCCAAAAACTACCGTTTTTCTTTATCTGGATATTCGTCTAACAAATACTTCACAGAGTTTTTGCTTTCAAAATATTCTACATCTTCGGGAATGAAAAGACGATTGTTTCGGGGATTTTCCCCGCCAACAGTTTTCTTTTGAAAGTGGTGGCAATTCTAAAATTAAAAAACATTTTATATCGAATTATAAGAAAAAGAATACATTACAAAATTTTTTCAAAGTTATAGACACATTATTAATTTGCAAATCAGACTAGATCTAGTTTCTCAAACCTACTTAATTAAATTTAATAAAAATGCATACACCCAGGGAAAAGATTGGTTGGAATTCGATCAGAACTATTAACTTGAATTTGCCAGGATGTTATTTTATTTGGAGTTACCTATAATTGAATACTACACCAAAAATATTTTAGTAGGTATTGAAAATAGGGAAAGCAAACTAAATAGCAATCCTTTTAACAAATTATTATAGTATCAGTTAAGTAATTCTATGCAGTAGAAGCAGCCATTTATTTAGTCACAATACAAGAAAATTGGTGTTATCTATCACCTTTATTAAAAAATTTCAATATTCGAAAGTGGTAACTACAAATACGGCTATCCTAATAAAATGTGACCTTAAAGTCGAGTTCTTTAGAACCAACCGAATTGTGGATTGTATTGATTACACACACAACTATTTATTGGTACTATATTTGTTTTCCAAACTAAACATGTAAATTCAAAATTAGACATTAAAATTAATAAGTTTTTGTGGTTTAGTGGGTGAAGAGTTGGCCTAGTACGCCAGATTTCCGGGTTCGAATCCCGGAAAAGACAAAAATTTAGATGTTGTTTTTTTAATAAAAATAAAATATTCTTAAGTATAAAAAGTAAATATGGCTAAGAAAATTAAGTTGTGGTGCAGTGGGTAAGAGGGTGGATTATTAATCAGAATGACCGGGTTCAATACCAGAGAATTGAAAAAAGTTTTTTAATTTCAATAAAATTTGAATAAGACAACCGAATATCGGCTTTCGCGACGAAAAATATAATTTAATATAAAGATAGTTATCGTAACCGAACGAATTCGATTGGCAAAAAATTTGGTGGCCACAACTGAGACTGTTTTCTGGGTGTATTAATTACAATATTAATTGCATTTTGCCTATATGACGCGTTTGAAAAAACAACACTTTACTAGAAAAATAAAAATGCCCTGCTGGCAGTCCGTCTCCGATATACACAAATTGCCTGCACTTGTACGTAAAAACCATACGTCAGTGTGGCAACATTTGTGAAAAAGGTGACAAAAATTCTAAAGTAGGATGTTTGTATGTCTGTTTGGTCACTTCAGAGAGTAAATTATCATATAGCGACAATCTGACATTAAAATATAAACAATAACACAATTTAATGGAAAATCACTGATGTAGCCTGTCCATAAAAAAGACAGAAACTAGATTTGAAAAAATGTTTATTCTTCTTCTTAACCTCAAACCTACTTAAGAAATAACTTTTATTTTTGCTCAATAAAATAAAAGTAAAAAAATAACTTTTTTAATCTGACTTTTATGATAAAAGTCATAACCGGTGCGTTCCCTGGCTTTTTTGTTTTATTATTTTATTTATTATTATTATTTTATTTATTTTTTTTTCTAGCTTTTATTTATTTTTTATTTTAACTTATATAATTTTTTCTTTTTAATTTAATTTTTATTTATTATTTAAGATTATGTTTATCTATTTATTTAATCACTATGTAAACTATCTTCTTATGATTCCCATACTATAAAAAGATATAAGTCTTATTGCATGGGAAAATCGATAAAGAAGCAAAACTAAACTAAAATTAAACAATTTTTTGATTTTTTTACGCATTTTCAAAGTAATCTTACAAGTTTTTGTGCGTAATTTTTCATTTACACACTCGAAGTAAAGTACCCATATTTATAGTACACTCAAAATAATAAATCTGTTGTCTGAACAGAAAAATTTGTTAACCTTTTCACGAGGGTATTTTATGGTTAGCGGTATTTGAAGTTTTAGTCACTTTCGCTCTATATCTCTTAGTTTTCGAGATGTGGGCTATTTTAAAAAAATAGGGATGGAGAGAAATAGCACCATCTTTAAAACTTCGAATACGCTGGTGGCGTCACACAGTGCTTTGATCCCATATAACGATTGGACAAAAATAGAAGAAGTGGAGACAAAGTTTTTAAATTTGGTGCACTGACATAGAACGCCCTAGTTAAGAAAAAAAAGTTGGAAATATCGGGCCAAGGACACGCCCACCTCCCATAGGTCTTGAAATTTAAAAATATTATATTAGCTACATAAATGGACGTAAAATTACAAAAGGTTTCCATTGAGATACACATAAAACTGGAAACGTTTGTGTCAATTTTTATCAAAACCGAAGCAAGTACTCTTAGTCCTGCCATATATCCTTTATCTTAAAATCTATATAAAACCTGCAAAAATCATCCGATTGCCATGAAATTTAGCATTAGCACATGAATTGCTAAAAGGTCAAGCCATATTTGTGCCAAATTTGGGTAAAATCGATTCATAAAAAAATGTCTCTCATTAAAAATGCGTTTTAAATGCTTAAGATTATTTTTCTAAAACAAAAAAAAATAAATAAGATTAAAATACTAAACCATGTGAATCCTCCATTTTAGGTATAGGGTATGTTCAGCGAACTTATGTAAAACACTACGGAGAATATTTTTGTGGAATAGTTTAACCCTCTAACTCTTCAATTAAAGGGAATTTTTTGGACCCTTTTCAAAAACGGACCAAAAGTTAAAGAGTTGGAGGGTTAAAATGTTCCGCAAAAATATTTGTCATGAAATTCTACTATAAGTCTTTTTAGGCATCAGTATTGAAAATTTAACTTCAGTGCCAGTAATAAGTAAAAACTTAAAATGTGTTTAAGGGTTAGAATTGGCGCTCAAATTTCCCACAAACCTAGATTTTAGGGAGAAAATATGGGAATCTTCCATTCTAGGTATAGGAAGTGTTCAGCGAACTTATATAAAACACTACGGTGAATATTTTTGTGAAACATTTTAACCCTCTAACTCTTCAACTACGTGTCCTTTTTGTCCCTTTTTAAAAAGGGGCAAACAAATTCCTTTTCATTGAAGAGTTAGAGGGTTAGAATGTTCCACAAAAATGTTCCTGGTAGTGTTTTTAGCGGTAACACTTTAGTGAAATTGCTCCCAAAGTTCAAAAAAAGGATTTTATTTTTTTTTTATCAGCTGGTAATTTAATTAAAAAATTAAATATATGTAGCTTTTATTACGTGAATGAGATATAAACAAGAGTCAACATGTTTTTTTGATTTTTATAAAAAAAATTGGTAGATATTTATTTTAAATATAATAAGTAAAAGTCTATTCCTAACAAAAAAAATAATAATATGGAAATCAATTAACATAATTTTTTTTAATATATTATCAAACTTTGGTAATTTTTAGAATTTTAACCAAAAATTAGGTATATTTAAGGATTTATTAATAAAATAGATAATGTGTTTTTGCCAAATTTCATACTTTAAAAAAAAAAAATATTACCACAATTTTTCCAAAAAAAAAATTATATCATTTTAATAAAATCTATGAAAGTTGGAAACTTTTTCGTACCCCATAAAAGATGAAATTACAAAAATACATTTTTGGACACTTAAAAAAAATTTTTTTTGTAGTTAAATTAAGAAATTGGTGCTTTTCTTTATTTTTTCTTGTATAAAATTATAAGAGCATAAAAAAAATTTAAAAATTTTAAAATCAATTAAAACAATTTTTTTTAAAGCTCCATTTAACTTTTGATATTTTTAGGCTCCCAGCAAAAATATTGTAAAAATTCAAAGATTAATTTGATATGTTAGCTGTAGATTTTTTTACAAATTTATTATTTGTTACTAATTCGAATATATTGAGATAAAAAAAAAAATTTAAAGATACCTCTAATAATGAATTTTTACCAACTTTTTTTCATAAAAAATTCATCTTTTTTTATTACATTCTATATTAAAAATTTAGCGACTTTAGCGACCTCTAGTGTAGACAAAATGAGTTATACCAGAAAGGATAATATTTACAATATTAAGTAATTTTAGTATATATACAAAAAAAAATATTTTCGTCGAAATCGGAGACGCAATTTTTTTTTTTTTTTTCAATGGGACAAAGCATTGTGCGTCATCTAAAGAGTAATAGCAGAAGGTTGAAAATTTTGTATTTTAACAACGAAGTGTTTAAAATTTAACGAATGGGTTCTTAAAAATTAGTTATTTTTAATTTTGAAAATTAACACTCAAAACTAGTTAAAGTACTGAAGATGTTTAGTATAGTGTTAAATGAAGATAAATAAAATATTTGTTTAAATCAGTGTTTTAACTAAAAATTTGCTAAAAATTAGTCAAATCTATTTGAAACCCGTTTGACAGATTATTCTACTGACGTATTATTTTAAGTGTACTAAAAGCATATTGCCACATACATACTTTAATTGCTACGGTAGAATACTTTGAGCCCCGGCAAGACTGGGTACTAACGTATAGTATTTCACACATGTTGAACACAATTTTATGATTATATAACTATGTATTTATATCTGCATTTAAAATTTAGATAAAACGACATATAAATATTGTACTAACCAGGCTAAATAATATAACATTTTTGGAAATGTGGTAAAACATTTTGGGACATGTGGTTTAATTGTAAAATAATATTTTATATATGAAATGTCATTTAGATTTATGTTTTGTATTGTCTTAAAGTTTTAAGTGCCTATGCATATTAATTTCAAAACCTTATAACACATTTATAAAATGAAATTTGTATGGAAAATTTGTTTTATAAGTCACCTGTAAATTTAAAACTTGATTATGCATATGACCCTTATAGATTGAATTAATAAAAAGTAAGAAAAGATATACATGAATAAAAGATGGATTGAAATTGACTTTATAATTGAAATTGTATATTTCGAAATTAATTATTATATACCCAGCAAAAAAAGAGATGCCGAAGAACTAGAAAAACCAATACTGATTTTAATGATTTTAACATTGAGTTGTCATAGGATAGAAGTACTCCCACTTAAAAATTTTTTCAGGATTTTTTGAACGAGTGCAAAGGAAGCTCTTTTTCACCAATTAAAAGTTAAAAAAAATTCTTTACAAAAAAAATTATATTTTCTTTTTTTTACAAAAGTTTTCTTTATTGCCGCCAACGGGGCAACATCACGATTTCTACACTCAAAAAAATTAGTTAGTAGAAAAATTAGTAAAACGTCTTGTATATCAAGTGTACTAGTTTTCAGCAATTTTTTTGCTGAAATTCGGTTTTCAGCTAAAGTTTTAGTTATATTTTTTTAACACTAAACTAATTTTGAACTAATGTTTTACTAATTTATTTTGCTACAAAAATTGTGCTGATAACCGCAATTATAGCGTGGACGACAACCAGTTAAACAAGATCTAGATATGGCAGCTTGACTGGATGTAGTACAGACAACGGAAATGATGATTAAAAAAATAACTCTACACAATTTCTATATTTAAATTTTCAGCAAATAAATTAACTAAAGTAAAATTTCTCTACAAATTTTTTGAGTTTTTTTCAGTCTACAAATATTCAGCTAAAAGTTTAGTGATTTTAGCAAGGATTTTTTTCATTTGCAATCGACTAAGTGTTAGCAAAACTTTTGCTAAGATTACTATTTTTTGTGGTAAAAATCAGCTCGCTGATTTTCAGCAAACACTTTTGCTGAAATTACCAAATTTTTTGCAAGCACGCTCCTGACTAAAAATTTGCTGACACAGCAACATTTTTTGCTGATTTTACTGACTTTTTTTTGAGTGTAGTCTAGCGTCCTACCACTGAGCTATTCTTTGATATGAAAGTTGACTGGCATAAAAACACAACTTTGTTAATGCGAGATATTGTTCATTACGCTCTTCAATAAAAGTACTTATTAAACGAGTGTATAAGGTGCACTCCAATTCAATATTGTTTTAAGTACTATTTTTACAGGTACATAAAAATCAATTTCTGACCATTGAATATTGAATATTGACCATATTGAATTTAAACAATTTAATTATAAATGTTAAAAAAACTAATAGAATAAAAAAAAATTAAAACAAAAAAATCAAAAATATTGGTCCCGCCGGGAATCGAACCCAGGACCTCTGTTTGGAAATGCCAAATGATACCAAAATCACTTTTTACGATCACTTTTAGAGCAATCACCCTTTAGAAGCAACACTTATGTGATTTTTTGGATGTGGTTCAGAAGTAATTCTAAAAAAGCTGTAAAAATGTAATAACACATACTTGGGAAGCAATGAAAGAAGTGATTTTTTGAAGTTGTTCAGAATAACTTCTAAAAAAGCAATAAAAATACACTAACGGATACTTGTGAAGCATTGAAAGAAGTAGTTTGTAAAGCACTACTTTAAATTTTTTTTGCTGGGTATTTATTTTGTCAACATGTCGCTTTTATTGATAATATTTAAGATTGTTGTTTTACAATCTACATGTTTTTATGAAATGCGAAACTTATTAAGGTTGTTCACAAGTTGTATGATATTTGTTGTATTGTTCTAATAAAAAAAAAAAAAAAAACAGAGTTGTTAATACTTAAATTGAAAATATGCAACAGTTGAGAACAGCACAAGAAAACATTTTTACTTATATTAAGTGTCCTATGTTTAAGTGTGCTAACAGAGAGAAAATCCAATACGAAATCGTTGTTAAAGTAAAATAAAAGATTCAACAACTCTGTTTTTTAAGACGATACAATGATGCAACAGATAGCACACCCCTTGGGAATGAGCTAATTGTTTTATTTAAATCTTCTTTTCTTCAAAGAAAAATTAGACTTGGCTCAGCAATTTGGAACTTTAATATCTTTTATTTTCTCCGATTTCATTATTGGATTTTCTAACAAAACTCTTAAATTATACTATTATTACTACTAATCAAATGTTATTTGAGAATAGATGATGCCCCATCACGCCAGTAGTTTTTATTCTTAATATTAAGGCCACCAACCACACACTTTAAGATTCGATGTAAATGCGGAAAATATGACGAAAAATTAAAAAAGCGACTCCCACGTTCGGTAAAAAAAAAACTGAAATTGCCTTGCAAAAATACTTTATATTCGAAAGTGTACAGCGCACTTTTTTTTGCCTGTAAGGTGGTACACTCAAAAAAAAAAGTTGGTAGAAAAATTTGTAAAACGTCTTGTATATCAAGTGTACTAATTTTCAGCAATTTTTTTGCTGAAATTCTGTTTTCAGCAAAAGTTTTGTTATATTTTTTTACCACTAAACTAATTTTGAACTAATGTTTTACTAATTTATTTTGCTACAAAAATTGTGCTGATAACCGCATTTATAGCGTGGACGACAACCAGATAGACAAGATGTCGGAGCTTGCTGGATGTAGAAGTACAGGCAACGGAAATGAAAATGAAGAGAAAAAAAACCCTACACAATTTCTGCATTTGAATTTTCAGCAAATAAATTAACTAAAGTAAAATTTATCTACAAATTTTTTGAGTTTTTTTAAGTCTACTAATATTCAACACAAAGTTTAGTGATTTTAGCAAGAATTTTTTTAATTTGCAATCGACTGAGTTTCAGCTAAACTTTTGCTGAGATTAATATTTTTTTGGTAAAAATCAGCTCGCTGATTTTCAGAAAACACCTTTGCTGAAATTACCAACTTTTTTGCAAACACGTTCCTAACTAAAAATTTGCTGACACAGCAACATTTTTTGCTGATTTTACTAACTTTTTTTTGAGTGTACGGTATAGTGTACACGCTGAAAGCAATATTCACCTATTTGTAGATTGAAGATGGTTCTGCTTTTTTTCCACTTAATGAAATATTTAGTTTTTTAATTTTTTTAGTTTGGAATTTTTTCATTGGAAATTTCCGAGGATCCAAAGCCCTATCAATATCCATTTTCGGGTAGATATAATTTTTTCACGGGGGAATTATATAGCTCTATCTCTTTTAGTTTCCGAGAAGATTGAAGATGGTTCTGCTTTTTTTCCACTTAATGAAATATTTAGTTTTTTAATTTTTTTAGTTTGGAATTTTTTCATTGGAAATTTCCGAGGATCCAAAGCCCTATCAATATCCATTTTCGGGTAGATATAATTTTTTCACGGGGGAATTATATAGCTCTATCTCTTTTAGTTTCCGAGAGGGTAAGAAATAGCGCCATCTTTAAAACTGCGGACACACTGGTGCCATCATCTACGTGGTAATAGCGGAAATTTGAAAATATTGTTACGAAATTTTATTAGCTCAATATAGAAAGTTTTGAAATTTTAGAAGAAAAATAGCCCAAGATACGGACTCCACAAAATACGCCAATCTGGTAAATTATTTGTTAAAAGTATTTATTTATTTATTACAATATTGCAATGACTTTTCAGTTAAGTGTGACAACCCCGTTTACTAAATCCAATCTCTGTTCAATCCAATTCCGGTACGGTTTTCTTAAAGACCACGACAGTAGTTGATTAAAACTAATTTAAGAAATTCATTAATTAAGCTCAAAACAAATCTGAATTCGATTGTTAATGAATTCATTCGAAAACATATTAACCCTTCAAAGCTTTGTTAGCATACTTAAAATAATACGTCAGTTAAAAAATCTGTAAAACGGGATTCAAATCGATTGGACTAATCTTGAAAAAACTGATTTAAACCAAGATTTTAGTTATCTTTATTTAACACATTAATGCAAATCTTCAGTACTTTAAGTAATTTTAAGTGTAAATTTAAAAATATTAATTTAACTGAATATTTTTCTAATTGCAGCCTTCTATATGACGCTAAAACAACACTGTACTAAAATTCATTATGATATTTGTCCTGTGGCAACCCGTTCCCAATATATACGGAAGCTGCCTGCTCTTGAACGTAAAAACCATACGTTAGTTTGGCAACATTTGCTAAAAAAAAGAAGACACGGAGGAGATTGGAAGATAAACAAAAATCTAAAAGTAGAATGTTTGTATGTGTCTGTATTTGATCACTTCTGAGTAAAAAACAATAACAGAAAGCTGAATAGAAAAGAAAACTGCGAGTTAGTTTCATTGCATTCAAGGACTTTCTTGGCTAAGCGGCCGCACCTTACTATAGTTACGTTTGTAATATAGGAATAGGCACAGATTCGATCCCTACAGCAGACGGGTTGTTGAAAAATTATCATATAAAGACAATCTGACAATAAAAATATAGACAATAATGCAATTTAATGGAAAAGCCTGTCCATTGAAAAAGTCATAATCTAGATCTAGCCTGATTTGAAAATTAATGTGTTTATAATTTTTAGAGAAAAAGTTTTATTTTTCTTCTTTACATCAAACCTAATAAATTAAATACTTTTCTATTTTTTTAAACTTATACGTTTAAAATAATATGTCTGTTCGCTCATCAGAAAAAAATTATTATTTTAACAAAAATTATTCCTATTTTTGGCTTAGGATCAAGTTTGTTGATTTTTAAAAAATATTTGCTAAATTAAATAATTTGAGATTTAAATAAAGAATTTGTTAAGTTACAGCTTTATTCAAACTTTTTTCCCCGAAACTGGTCCGTAGATAATAGCGATATTTATTGATATTCTAAGGGAGCAATCGTTTTATACGTTTTGCTCTATATCGGAAAATTTTCAAAATACGGGCATTTTATTAAATGGAATTTAAAAAAAAAGTTCAAGTCCCAAAAAATGGGCCATGTTTTAATCACTGGATTAATTTTAGAATTATTTCTTTTTATTAAAAAATTTAAATTTTGTTTTTTACTCTTCAAAATTTTATATTTTTATCCAAATCTAACACTTATTCCCTAATATAATGTGTAAAAAATTTAAATTTTGTGAAAATTCAATGTCTAGAATAAAATTGAGCTAAATCCAAAACAGATTTATTTTTTAAATCCATTTTGGATTTAGCTTATTTCAATTCTTGTGTTCACATTTTTACAAAATTTAATCATTTTCTTGCACATTATATTGGCGAATAAGTATTTAATTTTGATAAAGAATATAAATTTGGAAATTTAAAAATCAAAATACGGATTTTTTAAGAAAATAAAATAAATCCCAAAATAAAGCCAGTGATTTAAAAAAAGGCCTAATATCTATTTTTGAATACACATGACCTTCCCATGGGGGTGAGGTAAAGCTAGGGGTAGTCGAAATTCGTTTCTATTTTGGTCTATTTCTCTTAGCTTTGGAGATATGTGATAATGCCATTCATAAAGGGTTCTTCAACAGTGACGCTACAAAAGTAGAAAGACAGGGACAGCAAACGACGCCATATTTCTTGCCGCTCTTTTGACATTTCTCTTCAGTAAGGTTTGGCATTTCATGATGGAAAGATACACGAGCCAACAACGAGTCGATATTATTAAAATTTACTACCGAAATTCGGAGTCAGTGGCCTCAACGTTAAGAGCGCTACGTCCAATTTATGGTCGTCATAATGAATGGCTTCGTCAATAAACAAAATTTGCGTTATTGGTCAGACAGCAATCCACACGTACTCCATGAGTCATCATTGAATCCCGAAAAAATTACAGTTTGGTGCGGTTTATGGGCCGGCGGCGTCATTGGGCCGTACTTCTTCCGTGATGATCAAGACCGGCACGTTACTGTGAATGGGAATCGCTACCGTTCAATGATAACTAGAGTTTGCTGTTCGGTTTTATTCGAAACCGAAACCGCGGTTTTTTTAGCCTCAAAACCGAAACCGAAAATCGACAAAAATAATTTAATAAATTGCAAAGATTCATAAAAGAGCTCTAACATCTTCTGATGCAGCCTCCGAATAATGGGAATTATTGGAAAGTTTATAATTTTCTGAGCCATTCTGAATTATTTATTATTAATTTTTATGCACTCATAAATACGAATCCAATATGTTTCATTTATAAACCTAAAATTTGAAAACTCTGAACAAACATGCTTATTTGTAACTCTAAAATTTGAGTCTCCTACGAGTAAAAATTTCAGAGCGCTCAGTGAAATGTCGGCTGGGATATTATTGAATCTTGAATTTCAAAAAGGTCTCAGCTCCTATTTGACAAAATTTTGTATTTAATTGTAATTAAAATTTGTATTTAATTGTAATTAAAAAAAAAATTTTTTTTTTAAACATTACTTTAAAGAATTTTTTATTTTTGTTATTACGGATAAGATAAGCTTAGGCTTATAATTTTAGAAAAAAAAATTGCACCAAAAAATTAACTGGTTTAAGAGATATTTAGTTTCACATATTCAGTTCAGATTTTAACCCTGTATTTTTCAAAAAGTCCTTTTTCGTAGTCTGCGAAATTTATAAATTTTATCTTTATATTGTTTTAAATTAATTGCTAAAATTTAAATTTATACTCTTGAAAATACAGATTTAGTTGCGGACAAAAGAATAAAACAAATTTTATTCATAATAGTTTTCCGCGTTTTTTTTCTCCCGCAAAGCCTTCGAAATGGCGTTATTGCATATATTTGAGTGAGAAATTCAATTAAATTTTAAGTAATAAGTATATTGTGCGTTTTAAACTATTTACTTTTTATACTTATTTAATTATTTTAAAAAAATTCTATTATTAGCACAAGAAAACCGAAAATTAACCGAAACCGCGGTTTTTATAATTTTGAAAAACCGAAACCGCGGTTTTCAGATTTTTCGGTTTTTAGCAAACTCTAATGATAACCGAATAGT
This sequence comes from Leucophora obtusa, assembly GCA_949987735.1. Taxonomy (NCBI): domain Eukaryota; kingdom Metazoa; phylum Arthropoda; class Insecta; order Diptera; family Anthomyiidae; genus Leucophora; species Leucophora obtusa. The sequence goes on along the minus strand of OX465295.1, from coordinate 313,576,684 downwards.
TATAGCCCCAATTGGATGATATGGACTTGGAGGACATGTGGTTCCAACAGGCCGGCGCCACAAGCCACACAGCGAATGTCACAATCAATTTATTGCAAACCAAGTTTGGAGAACGTGTTATCTCACGAAATGGTCCAGTCGATTGGCCGCCTCGGTTGTGCGATTTGACGCCGTTGGACTATTTCATGTGGGGCTACGTCAAATCTATGGTCTATGCCAACAAGCCAGCGACGATTGATGAACTTCGTACGAATATCGGCCGATTTATGCTTGAAAACCGTCGAAAATTGGGTTCAGCGTCTGGACTTCTGCAAGCGTGCCCGTGGTGGCCATGCAAAAGAGATCGATTTCCATACATAATGGCATCGAACGTACTTTCACAGGAATAAAGAATTTCATTAATATCCAAAACCGTTTTGTTTTATTTAAAAAAAACTTTTGTAGCGCTCTTATTGAAGAACCCTTTACATACTGGTAGTGCCATCTACCAGGTAATGGCAGAAAAATTAAAATCTTATATTTTAACAATAAATGTGTAAAATTTAACAACATGATATATAATTTTAACGACATTGTGAAAATTAAATTCAACTTTTGTAAATCCGGAGAACTATATATAAAAAAATTAAAAAGTTGACTTCGATATTTTTGAAGTTGGATTTTTGGCTTGCATATATCTCTTGAAGTTCTTGGAAAATTTACCTTTTAGTCGACGTTAGCTGATTAGTTGCCGCTGTCGGTACTATTTCTTTAAGCCAGCCGCGCCGATGCGTTTGCGGCTCAACTCTAAAAAATCAATTGCCGCGGATCGTTTTAGCCATTAGCCTCCGCCAGCCAACAGAATGGATCGGCTAGCATCTCTGGTCCAAAACTAATAATTACCCAGCAAAAAAAGAGATGCCGAAGCAGTAGAAAAAGCACTACAATTGATGATCTTCTTTTTTAACATAAACACTAATGATTTTAACATTGAGTTATCATAGGCGAGGAGTACTCCCACTTCAACATTTTTACAGTACTTTTTGAGCGAGTGCAAAGGAAGCTCTTTTTCATCAATTAAAAGTTAAAAAAAAAATTATTTACAAAAAAAAATATATTTTTTATTTTTTTATTTTACAAATGTTTTTTTATTGTCGCCACCGAGTATCGAACTTGCGACCTCACGATTGCTAGTCGCTGAGCTCTACCGCTGAGCTATTCTTTGATATGAAAGTTGACTGGCATAAAAACACCACTTTGTTAATGCTAGATATTGTTTCTTATTCTTTTCAATAAAAGTACTTATTAAACAAGTTTAAAAGGTGCACTCCAATTCAATATTGTTTTCAGTACTATTTTTACAAGTGCATTAAAGGGAATTTCCCACTATTTATACCCTACACCACTATGTGGTCAGGGTATTATAAGTTTGTGCTGATGTTTGTAACACCAAAACATATTGGTCGTAGACCCATCTTATAGTATACCGATCGGTTCAGAATTTTTTTTATTTCGATTTAACGATGTCCGTCTGTCCATCCGTCCGTCCGTCCGTCTGTCTGTCTGTCCATGCAATCTTGTGCGCACTCTACAGGTCGCAACTATTAAGATACTTTGATGAAATTTGGTACGCAGACCTATGTTGGCCCAAGGACGAACAAGTTTGATTTTGGTGAACATCGGTCTATGTTTAGACCTAGTGCCCATATAAGGGTCCTACCAAAATTATACTGTTTATACGCTGCAGGTCGTAAATATTAAGATATTTTGATGAAATTTGGTACACAGACCTACATTGGCCCAATAACGCAGCCTATTGATTTTGGTGAACATCGGTCTATGTTTAGCACTAGTGCCCATATAAGGGTCCCCCCAAAATTATATTGTTTATACGCTGCAGGTCGCAAATATTAAGATATTTTGATGAAATTTGGTACATAGACCTATGTTGGCCCAAGGACGAAGCCTATTGATTTTGGTGAACATCGGTCCATGTTTAGAACTAGTGCCCATATAAGGGTCCCCCCAAAATTGGCTTGGTTACAAACTGCAGGTCGCAAATATTAAGATATTTTAATGAAATTTGGTGCGCTGACTCACATTATAGAAAATTTTGACACAAGCCCCATTTTAACCCATTCGAATTTCGGATCCAAACAATACACCAGACTGGTGTAGGGTATTGTATAGTCGGCATGCCCGACTTTAACCTTTTTACTCGTTTTTTATATATAGATATTTTTGAAAATTTAAAAATTAAAAATATTGAATTTAAACAAATTAATTATAAATATTAAAACAAAATTAGTAGAATAAAAAAAATTAAAAAAAATATTGGTCCCGCCGGGAATCGAACGCGGGCCCTCTGTTTGGAAATGCCAAATGATACCAAAATCACTTTTTACGATGACTTGAGAAGCAATACTTAAGTGATTTTTTGGATATGGTTCAGAAGTAATTATAAAAAAGCTGTAAACATGTAATAATAGATACTTTGGGAGCAATGAAAGAAGTGAATTTTTGAAGTTGTTCAGAATAACTTCTAAAAAAGCAGTATAAATACACTAACGGATACTTGTGAAGCATTGAGAGAAATAGTTTGTAAAGTATTACTTGCAATTGTTTTTGCTGGGTATTAATAATTTATCCGAGTCATCAAATTTATAACAAAATGGCATCGATTTTTATATTTTGATCAAAATTCATGTTTTTGCATATTTTGTCTTCAAATACATATTTTGGGCCTTTTTAATTGCACATTTGCATATATACTTAATTTTTAGTAGCATTTTATAATTTGTAAAAAATATATATATAAAACAGTGATACGTTTTCGTGTTTTGATTCAATCAAAATATTTTTTTTTCAATGTTTTTAAAAATGTTTATTTTTAAAAACATAATATTTATTTTTATGTTTTAAAAAGCGTTATTTATGCAAAAATAATCCCTCTTTTTGCCGCATTTTTTGGGTGTATATTTCCGACATGCAATAAAGGGTTAAGTCTTTTTTTTTCTTCTAAACATTTTTATACACAAATACCAATGTCGTTTCTTTAAATAGCTATTTATCTTATAAGTAAATCAGTAAATGTTAAGGAATTAATAAATACGTAATTATTTTGTCCATTAAAGTTCTAAAGTAATTTGTCTTACATTTATGCTCTAGTACTTTAATCTCAGGATATACTAATACATAAATATAACATCTAAATACAGTATTATATGATTAATGAAGTGTTATGTTTGTTTATTTCAAATAAAATATGTGGAGATATATACAATACCCAGCATACAATATCTCTATTCGAAATTTTTTTAAATTTTTTTATGTTAAGAGACATTCTTAAATAAGCCTTAAATAAAATATTGCCATTGGAGTTTTTCTATATTTAACACAGCGTAAAAAAGCTTTTTCAGTGCAGTTATAAAACATTTAAAAAGCTCTTTCCAATTTTAAACTTAAAATTTAATTATTGCTTAAAACAAACATTCTTCATATCATAATTAAGATAGTTGTTTGCTGGGCATTTATTTGTTATGTTTTAAATATATTTATTTGTATGATATGCGAATGCTTGTATGTAACCACAAAGATTTAGTTTGAAAATTTTTCTTTTATCTTTGATAAACCAAATACACAGTACAACAGTATATATATATATTTGTTCCTTTTACTCCTGCAAGGAGCATAGGGCCGCAACAGTGCAACAGTATAATACGATAAATTTAATTTAATGAATTTTAGTTTCCAAAATTCCGCATAAGTCTTTCATGGCCGATTTTTGAATTTAGTTTTCTAAACATTTTTATTTTATTTATTTTTTTTTTGTTGAATGAAAAACAAAAACTCATTTTTTAATTTTTTATCAGAAAACCCAATAAAAGTTAGGGAGATTTAAATAATATGTATTTTTAATTAAAGGTATTTTAATATTCTATCGGTACCCCGAACAAGAAAGAATTTTTTATTTATTTGTGGATCTTATGATCGATTAAATTTTTTAAAATTGGCATTTTATTTTGTTTTTATTTTCCATGTTCGGTACTATATTGCACTCGATCTTTTTTTATTCAAAAACTAATTCCTTATTTAACCTTTTTTGTTTTAATTTTTCTCAAAGAGAGATGGAATATTTTTTTTTTATCATAAAATACTTGGAATTATTTTAAATGTACTGTAGAGCGTACCACCTTAGAGGCAAAAAAAAAGTGCGCCGTACATCCTCCAATATGAAGTATTTTTGCCGAACGTAGGGGTCACCATTTTACATTTTTCGTTATATCTTTGGTATTTACAGTCGGATCTTAAAGTATGATACATCGATGTTTTTCCCTCGAGGAGGCCAGTGTTTTGCTCTAAGGCCATTTTGACCTCAAGTATCCCGTTCTAGTAGTTACCCACCAGATCTCAGTTGCTACCACCCTAATATCAGAAAATTAACGCTCGCAAAAAATCATTAAACTTTAGCTAAGGAAGTTTTTCGCTAAACCCAGTAGAAATTTTTTCATATATTGGTTGCCGAACGTAGGGGTCGCCTTTTTAAATTTTTTTTAATTGGATTTTTACTATATAGCAAAACACTGGTCTCCTCGAGGCAAAATATATCAAAATATCGATATATCACACTTTAAAATCCGATTTTAAATGCCAAAGCTATAACAAAAAAATAAAAAATTTGGAGGGTGTACGGCGAACTTTTTTTTGAGGTACGGTCTAATGTACTGGTATGTACATACCTTGAATTAGAGGTATTTTAATCCTCTATCATTCGCCTTGAAAAAAATTTTTTTTTAATTATTTATTTTTTTTTGTGTATAGTGACCTAAACATAATTTTTACTATAATACCAGTCCTTAGGATTTTTTAAATGTTGTTGTTAGAAGAACATATCAATCATTTATTTTGATATAGCATGAAATGCAAAAAATTTTACAATTCAATATTTCTTAAACTGCAAAAGATTACTTTTGTAAAATATTTTTATAAATATCTCATCAGAGGGGAGTATACAAAAATTTCTTTACGCTTTCAGTTGCTTTCTTTAAAATAAAATAAAAATTTTGAACTTAAAATTACTGATTTTAAATTTTTTAATTCCAATTAAAACACGACTTCTTTAATTTTTTCATAGCTCTTTAAAAGTTTTGTGTAATATAATTATTAAAGTATTTTGTATAAATACACTAATAGAAAAATGTCTGTAATAAAATTAGTTAAAACTACTAAAAATTAATTAAAAATTATGTTGCAGAAAAAAATTGCTAAAATTAGCAGAATAGTTTTGCTATATATTAGTAAGATAGGAAGAGCAAAAATTAAACTGCCAAATATACAGAATTTTAGTTATATTTGATTTAAATTTTTGTTAACAGAAGAAAATAAAAAATTAACCCGCTAAAATTACAATATCAAAAAATTTTGTTAATTAATTAGTATCCTAAAAAACTACAAAAAATTAAAGATTTCGAAGTTTCTTTTCGATTTTTTCTTAAATATAAATAAAAAATAGAGCCTTTTGCAGACAGCAGTTTAAAATTTTTAAATAAATATTTCTGCGGAAAAATAAAACGAATTTAGTAGATATAACAGTTTGCTTCCGCTATTTGCAGTCTACTAATAATTAGAAAAATTTTCTGTACATTATGTCATTTTCAATTAACTAAATTAAATTAAATATAACTAAAATTCTGTTAGTAGGTTCTGTTAATTTAACAGTTTTATTTTGGCTGCTCTTATTTTGCTAGTACTTAGCAAAAACATCTGCTAATTTCAGTCGTTTTTTCTGGAACATCATTATTACTAATTTTTAGTTGCTTTTTCTGCTATTTTTACAGTTTTATTTCTACGAGAGTATACCTAATAATTCCGTTAAATTTATATATCATAATACTGTTTTTGTATAAACGCAAAATACCAGGAAATCAAAAAAAATCCCGTCCTCCTTGGAAATGAAAAATTCCGGTAAAAGAAAAACCGTATACAGGACAGATTTTTGATGATTTCTGATGGAATGGACTATATATGTATGTAAAGGGTTCTTCAATAAGAGCGCTACAAAAGTTTTTTTAAATAAAACAAAAACGGTTTTGGATATCAATGAAATTCTTTATTCCTGTGAAAGTACGTTCGATGCCATTATGTATGGAAATCGATCTCTTTTGCATTGCCACCACGGGCACGCTTGCAGAAGTCCAGACGCTGAACCCAATTTTCGACGGTTTTCAAGCATAAATCGGCCGATATTCGTACGAAGTTCATCATAGATTTGACGTAGCCCCGCAGGAAATAGTCTAACGGCGTCAATTCGCACGACCGAGGCGGCCAAACGACTGGACCATTTCGTGAGATAACACGTTCTCCAAACTTGGTTTGCAATAAATTGATTGTGACATTTGCTGTGTGGCTTGTGGCACCGTCCACATGTCCTCCAAGTCCATATCATCCAATTGAGGCCAAAAATATTCGGTTATCAATGAACGGTAGCGATTCCCATTCACAGTAACGTGCCGGTCTTGATCATCACGGAAGAAGTACGGCCCAATGACGCCGCCGGGCCATAAACCGCACCAAACCGTAATTTTTTCGGGATGCAATGATGACTCATGGAGTACGTGTGGATTGCTGTCTGACCAATAACGCAAATTTTGTTTATTGACGAAGCCATTCATTATGACGACCATAAATTGGACGTAGCGCTCTTAACGTTGAGGCCACTGACTCCGAATGTCGGTAGTAAATTTTAATAATTTCGACTCGTTGTTGGCTCGTATATCTTTCCATCATGAAATTGCAAACCTTACTGAAGAGAAATGTCAAAAGAGCGGCAAGAAATATGGCGTCGTTTGCTGTCCCTATCTTTTTACTTTTGTAGCGTCCCTGTTGAAGAACCCTTTATACAACATTTATGTTAAATTCAATTAAATTGAAAAATTGCTGTAGAAGGACATAACATTAATAAAAAGCTTTTACAAACCACCTTCGTAAAGTTTTTCTAAATTACTCTATGTGAATTTACTATCTCTCCGAATAAAGCTTTTAAAAACTTTTACTATAACAAATCTGATAGCAAGGATTTCAACCGAAAAGACTTTATAGCATTTTACACATTAGTTTGTCGCGAAATTGTAATACGTACGTAAAAGCACCTGAATGATGCGTATTAGCGAGCTGATTATGGAAAAAAAAATTAAAAAATTGTGCGGGTGGGTGGCATTGAAAAGTTTTACACATAAAAAGCTGAATAAAAGATTATTGAATTTAGTTAAAATAAAAATAAAGACTACTTGTTGTTACATTTTGTTTTATAGATTTATATTCTGTGTCATTTTACATCATACTTGGGAATTTTTCATTGGCATTAAAATTTAATTGGCATTACTTGATTTTAATGCCAATTCTAAAAAATTTCATTACCATTCAATACCAATGAAATGTTTTTAATTGGCATTGATTAAAACAATGGTAATGAAATGTACAGCCAATGGTAATGAAGTGCACATATTATTGAAGAAAACAGCATTGTATAAAAAAAAATTATTTCATAAAAAAGGAAATTAAGACAATAATGTAAAATTTCAGAGCTATAAACATTATAAATATTCGCTATTTTATAAAGTTGTATCAAGTATACTGCTGTTCACTCTTCTTTAACAGGTCAGTCTATATGGATCAGCCTCTAGTAATGTAAGCTTGACGAAATAGCGAACATAATATAAGAAATACACGAATTTTTAATTTTTTTTCTTAATTTGTTGTTTTATTAAAGCATGAAAACAATGCTTTTTTCATCAAATATAATTGGGCATTTAGGCATTGAACAATGCCAATTGAAAATTTCATTGGCATTAATCAATTGTGATGCCAATGAAATCATCAATTAATTGGTCCATTCAATTAACTAGTTCCAAGTATGTTTTACAAAATATTTTAATCTGATGGTATAATTTCTTTTCATTTTATCTAAGGAGCTCCATAAGCATTTCTACATTGTCGTCAGTGACTTTTTGGTACCAGCTGTCCATTTATATATAAAATTTGTAATAGGTTTAGATGTGTTTTGACCAAAGCTCAGTATCTTTCAACTGGCCGCAGTTCTGGGCAGTTTGGTGGGTTGGCCACTTTTGGTACAAAAAAAAAAAGAAACGTGTTTTTGATTACACCATTCCATTGTGCTTTCACTGTAACGGCAAGATACCAAATCTGACCAGAAAAATGTAGATACCATGTTTGGATTCTAAATTGATTAGAATTCTATCGGAACCAACAAAATTTGTTCGTTATTCAATAATTTTAATTGCGATTACATAAAATTCATTACACAGTACAACACTAAAAATGCATCGGGCATGCGACATATCAATTCTGATAGATTTTAGGATGAGTATCACGAATGTGAACACCAAATTTTAAACTTAGCTATAGTTTTTGAAATATTCACAAATTTAACTTTTACCAAAAAGTCAATTTTTTCGTTAAAATTTCTTATTTATTCATATACCTGACTAAACTACGGATAATTTTTAATATGGTTTAAAAGTATCGACTTTGGGCTTTTAGAAACATACCAACTTATTTTTGTTAGATAAAGGATCTAGGATATAATTGCAATTCAAATGAAAACTTCACTTACTTTCCTATTTTGCAAATCAAGTAAAATCCCTTAATCGGATTTGCAAAGTCTTAACAGATGACGTATTCATATTCCACTAAATTCTTTTTGTCAATCAACATTTTCCGAAAATTCAATCTGAAACACAAGTTTTATCGCCAATTTACAAAAATGTTTTTTTTTTTTGAAGTCGATTTCATTTAAAATTTTTGATGCCAGTATGCTTATTTTTGGAGCATTCTGATTGGTTAATTTATTTTCAACCAATCAAAATGTTTTAAAATATAAATATTTTTGTAGGGTTTTCATACACAAAATGAACAAAACCGTATTTTTAACAATAAAACGGACTAAATTTGAAATGCTCTTTTATAGTACTTTTTTGAACATGCATATTTTAAAATCGTTATTTTTTAGGAATTTGCACTTAAATTATCCAGAACTTTGTTGAAATTGATTAGAAAATATGTGTGTTACATCCCAGGAAAAAATTACCCATTACCTTAACAAGGCATTGCCATATAACCGCTTACAAATCTCATTGCCAAATTTCTTTACTGCATTACCAAACACATTCTAACAAGATCGTAAAAAAAGCAAGAGGTATTGTAATCAATTCTAAAAATCAAACCAAATATAATTATTTACTAACAAAAGTTTTCAAAAATTAATAGTTTACTTTGTAAATTATTTGATCTTAGAAAGTAACCGTTTACATTTTGGTAGCAAAACAACAAATTAAGAAGTAGTTCCACATCTTGAAAAGAGAAGTTATTTAGTTTTAAACATAACAGTGAAAAAATTATTTTAAAAATTTTGTGCTATAACGGCATTTTAATTTTTAAAGGAATATTTCCCATTTCTTTGCAATAAATTTGCGCTTTATCACAAATAGTATTTTTGATATACACAATCACTGTATGAAGAGTAAATAAATGTTCAATGGTAATTAAAAAAGTAAACCAGAAAAGTTGTTTTCGATTAAAGAAATAGTAACATTACAAAGAAATTAATTTTTTGATTTTTCTTAGCAGTTATTCAAAACAAAATAAAATATAAAAAATTACTAAAATTTCTTTTAAGCAGAGACCCAAAATAACTGTTATATTTCTAAAAAAGTCACCACCCAAATTTATTTAATTATAATATTACAATAATGCACTATATTTTATAAATCATATTGCACAAAAAAATTACAAAGTTTGGCAAAGATTTTAATTTTTTCAATTTTTATATTTTACTCTATAAATTTCTGTTGTTTTTTGATTTTTATTTTAAAACTTTTTATAAAAGTTACAGAATGATTTTTTTTGAAAAAATTAAGCAATAACTTTTTTATTTGATAATAAAATAAAAATTAAAAATTGACCTAAATTGAATGCCGGAAGTTGCTGGAATATACATATTTACTCACTTTAAATCACTGTTCAATCTTTTATTAACACTAGTTGACATCATCAGGATATTATAATTGTTGAAGTCATTGGTTCTATGGCTTTTAATTTATATTCTTAATTGTTATTTTTTGATAAAGAAAAAAAATCACAAAATAACTTTTATTATTTTTGAAAAAATAAAAATCGTGTTTGGATTGTTTTTGTTTGAATTAAAAATAAAAATCAAACAGAGCAAATAAACAGAAAATTAAAAATACTCAAACAAGAAATAATTGTAAAACAATCACTTTTTTGAATAAAAGTTATAACTGTTACGTCCCTGCTTTTAAGTTATTATGTTGAGAATTAATTGTCTGTTAATTTATTAATTTTAATTTATTGCTTTGTATTTTGCAAAACGTCCAAAAGAAATCTATTGGCAAAGTAGTTTAAAAAGGCCAACAAAACCCTATATTTTTTCTGACTTGAAATCAGTACAAATTTTTTAAAATATAACCAAAAAAAAAAACAATTATAATGCCAATATAATGGTTCAGTTGCTGCAACAAATTTTTTCGGATAATACTACTGAATTTTTGTTTAGGACAGCGAATTTCCGTTCTCGGAAATAAATTACATTGTAAAAACTAATTTTCTGATAGATACAAACGATATTTAAGGTAACAACTAACGAAAAGTACTGTAATTTTGTAACAGTTGTTTAAAGTAGGTATTTTTAATATCATAATAAACAACTATCAAAACAGTAATTTTACAGCAAACAGTTATTTTTGGTAGTTAATTAAAAAATAAGAAATGTTGAGTTTTTTTTATTTAAAAATTCTTGTTTAGTTTATATTTGTTATTATTAATATATTTCTAGTTTGCAAATAAAAATCAGAAACTTGTATTGTATCTCCAATGAATAAAAGCATAACAACTGCAGAACGGTTTGGAATTTTTACTTCGAGTTTTAAATAGGCTGAAGTAATAACACATATTTTTGTAATCGAAAGAAAAAAATATTTTTTTTATTAAAATATAACTTTTATAAACAAAAATAATTGACTATAAAAAACAGCAGTTTATACCGATTTCGTCAGTTGTTTTGAAATTTTTGTAGTAAAAATTTATCAGTTAATTTTACGACATTGGTAGTTATTTTTAATACATTTGTTAGTTATTTTTCAACAGTTAAAAATAACAAAATTTTTAGTTAGTTTAAATGTTAATACCTTTGTCGCCTTTTTAACTGCATATCCCAGTGTAGAAACGGTAATGACATATCATTATTTTTTGGAGTACCAGGATTGACACCCACTTACCTTCTGCATTATTTTAAAACATATAATAATGAGTTACCGATTATTATATTTATTATATTTTTATCATTATTTCAAATAGAAAATAATTTTTTAGATTTTTTGTAAATTTTTTGAAATCTATTTTTAGACTCAATATTTTTTTAAACACTGGTAAGGATATATGTAACCACATATTTTTTGATTTTTTGTATGTTGGCGAGTAAGCTTACTTGTGTGCAGTAGGTCAATTATGTTTTTATCTATTAAATATTACATGACAATATAGCTCAGATGGTAGAGCTGTTGACTGGCAATCTGTAGACCCAGGTTCGATTCCCGCACCAGGAAATTTTATTTAAAAAAAAAATACAATAAAAAATATTTTTTTTTATAAATTTATTTTTTTGAAAATCTATTTTTAGACTCATTATTTTTGTCAGTACTGGTAAGCACATAGGTAACGATATATTTTTTGGTTTTTCGTATGCTGGTGTGTAACGACAACTCATTATTTTTAGCGACATCGCCATATAAAGGTAATAAGAAATGTAATAACAAAAGTAAGTAGTTACCATTACCAAGTATGTAGTTACATAACCACATATCTAGTAATGATTTTCTACACTGGGATATCTTTGTTTTAACTGACATTTTCAGTAGATTCTACCGACAAACTTTAGTGAGTGTACAAATTGTGCCGTCAGAACAAATATGTTTTCTCTTTGCTAATATCTGATTGATTTCTGCCATAAAACGTTCACATTCTGACTAATTTTTCCATTAAAAATGGTTTATACAATTTTAAGGTTTTGGAAACCTTTTCTATTGAAAAACCCTCTGATTCTGGGAACTTTTCCTTTCGAATTTTCCACATAAAAACATTCAGATATTGTTGTTAGGACAATTTAAATTTTGTTGTTATTTATTTATTCATTTATTTAATTTATTTATTTATTTATTTAATTTATTAATTTATTTGATCTATTTATTTAATTTATTTAATAATTTATTTAATAAATTATTTAATAATTTATTTAATAAATTATTTAATAATTTATTTAATAATTTAATTAGTAATTTATTTAATAATTTATTTTATAATTTATTTAATAATTTATTTAATTTATTAACTTATTTAATTTATTTAATTTGGTTAATTAATTTAATTTATTTGATTTATTTGATTTATTTAATTTATTAATTTATTTAATTTATTTAATTTATTTAATTTATTTAATTTATTTATTTAATTTAATTTTTTCATTTAATTTATTTAATTTGTCTAATTTATTTATTTAATTTATTTCATTTTATTTAGTTTAATTTATTTAATTTATTTTATTTTATTATATTTTATTTATTTAATGTTGATAAGTAAGAGTGGAAGTACAGCTAATATAATAAATATACACCAAACCTGATATGCTATTTAGTATTTGTCTAATTTAGTATAAGTCGAATTCTATTAGTTTAATCATAACCATAAAGCGATTTTAAATATACGCTTCCCTTTTCTGTAATTTGCAAGGTGTATTGTAAGGCCTTATATATAAATTCTAAGGAACTACCTCTTTTTATCAAAAAAAACAAGCTTGTCCTAAAAAGTATAAAGTAATTATAAAAAAATAAAATCTGATTTAAGCTATAAATTATCACGCAAGACGGTGGCTCAGTGGAAGAGTATCCGCCTGACACGCAGAAAGCCAGGGATCAAATCCCAACGAAACACATGTGTAAGTTTTTTTATTTATTTTAAAATTTAATTTGTAAATTCTATTTTGAGAATATCTATTTTTAGAAACTCGCTTAATCTTTTTATTATTTAAACACCTTCTTTTACTAAAAATCAAAGGTGTTCTGTAAGAAAAATAGTAACTAGCTACCATTGCGATTCCAAAGAATCGATTGCATTTAGTCTCACGCCTTGTTAAAAGAAACAAGTTGGTAATCCAATTGGGAAGGCGTTCTACCAAAAATACCTGATTCCCAACTCGATTCTCTATTTTGAAAAATTTTTGTTGGGATATTTCAATGGTTTTATCTGAGTTTTTTAATTTCAGATTCGTCACAGACTCCTTAATTTTTAGGTATTAAAAAAAATCAATATTTTTCAGCTTTAGCCAACTTTTACTTAAAATTAAAATATAAAGTATAAATTAAATTAAAAAAGCGGATATTCCTTTCATCGCAGATTTATTATTTACGAAATCGTGAAAAAAGAGAAATTTCAACTTCAAATGCATATATAGAGAATATTATCGCAGCTGTCAAAACGTGCGATATATCAAATTAAAGGGCATATTTCATCCTATTAAAATTTTGCAAAGAGTGGCGTTCATACTTTTAATTTTGTATTTTTTTGCAAAAAGTTTATTACAAAATTGAATTTTTCTACAAATACGGTTTAAACTATAGCTAACTTTAAAATTCTAGTGCCATATTCGTGATCTGCGTCCCAAAGTCTATTAGAAATGATGTGTCGCAATCCCGATACATCAAATTTTTCTTATTTTCTTGTACTGTGTTATCAGAAAAATTAATGTTAATTATGAAATTCTAATCAATATTGAAAAAATACTAACTTCTACATGACCTTCAATACCAACAACAAACATTTTATTTTATTTTAGCCATTTGAATAAAATATCGGCAGCAAAAATCTAGTATCAGTTCTGCCTAGCAAAATATTGGTAATGACATCTCATTGCTGTCTGCATTACCAATAATGATATAGCATTACCTTTTGAATTATTTTGTAATATAAAATAATGACTTCCTAATAACGGCCTATTGTAGTCATTGCTTTTAAATATAAAATAATGACTTACTCGCAATAGTTTAAATAAGTACTTTTTACAAAGTTAAATTTTATACATTTATATTTATTACATGTAAATATGTTTTGTGTTAAACTAATGTTTTGTGTTATAATTTTTATGACGAGTTTTAAAATTACACTCTAGCAGAAACTTTAATTTCTCTGAATGTATTTCCTAAAGCTAATGGTATTTGTGTAACTCCTTATTTTTAAGAATCAAATAAGCAGTCGGATAACCACTTATAATTCAACTTTCTGTAAGTATGTTTGTAACCACTTATTATTCAGAATCTCATAAGTACTTACTTTTCATTTTTTTGTAAGCGAGCGGGTAAGCGTGACTACTTATAAAAACGACCACGCCAAACAAAAATAATGAGTTTAGACGCCAAAAAATAAGTTGTGCGGAGCTATGAATTTCTATTATATAACCACTTATTTGGTAATGAAAGATTTTGCTGGGTGTTTGAGATTTGAAAATTTGAAAAAAAAATTATATAGAGTTTAGGTCGCCGGGTCTATCACAGTTCGCCATAAAGAATTTTTTAATTCTTAAATAAATTTTGTGGAACATGTCATTTATGGAATTTATAATCCATAAATATAATCAATTAACACAACAAAAATTAAAAAATTGTAAATATATTTAAAAATGAATAAATTTGATTGTACCTGGAATTACAAAAATCGGTTGGAGCTTTGAATCTGTTTTCTGTGTGTAGAAAATTCTTAGGATATTTCGATTATTCTTTCATTCAATACTCTTTACGAACACTCCCCAGTATCCGCAAACAAACAAAATCCAGGGAGCTGCAAACGAAATCCAAAAAGCTTGCTACGTTAGCTTTAATTCTAAGTACAAAAGCTTCCGAACATTGTACGCGCCGTACCATTTCGCGGCCAAAATTAATTGGCATCGCCCATAGAAGCTTCTCCACTTTGTTTTTTTTTTTTTTTTTTTTTATTTATTTATTTTATTTTATTTTAGTGCAAATAAGACTTAAAGTCTCTTAAAATACATCGAACAATTGTACATTAACATAATTAAATTTATAATTAATACAATTTTAATTGCAATAAGAACTTATTAACAATATATAAGTCGGCTTCAAATAACATAATCAAAGAAACAAAATTCGAATTGAACAAAACAAAAATTAAATAAAAATAAATAATAAAAAATAAAAATAACACATTCTATAGTTCAAACATAATATTTAATTATTAAAATGATTAGTAACTGCCATTTTAAATAACAAAACACGGCGATCGGTTTTAATGTGAATAGGTAAATCATTCCACAATTTCACAGCACTAACAAAGAACATTCTTGAGGATGATAAATAGTTATAACAAGGCATAACCAGATTGCCTGTGCGACTGGATTGACAGATAGTTAACTTTTCAAATAAATACTCTGGTTCCTGCGAATAAATAATTTTGTGTAAAAATGTTAAATTACGGATGTTCAAATACGTTTGTAAGCTGCATCCCAAAATATTTATGGAGTACTGAGATATTTTGTCATATTTTCGTTTGTTGTAAACATATCTGGCACAATTATTTATAGTCATTTGTAATTTATTTAATGATGTCGCATCAAAATTACCATATACAATAGCGCCGTACGTAATTATGGGTATAATTAATGTCCTTACAAGTTTAAGTTTCATTTCACTCGAAATATATGCAGAAGAATGCCATAGCCTTCGAAGAACGTTGTACATTCTCATTACTGTATAATTAATGTGTTCCTTGCAGTTAAGATCAGAACTAAGTACAAATCCAAGATTTTTTACAACATTGACATATTTCACAACCAGATTTTGCATCACAATATCAGGTAAAATATTATTACAACCACTAATTTTTATAGCAAGAGCTTGAGTTTTCGAGGCATTAATTAAAAGGTTATTGTCCAAAGACCATCGACATATTTCCTGTAAATCTGCATTTAGACGACATACTAAGTCCTCAATCAATCCGATAGGGCGAGATAAATATATTTGTGCATCATCAGCATAAAGATGAACTTTTGCACTAGTGCAGCAGTGTACAATATCATTGATAAATAAACTAAAGAGTATTGGGCCAAGAATTGAGCCCTGTGGTACACCAGAGTAAATAGGCTTCACGGAAGAAAATTTATTTTTAGAAATAACTCTTTGATATCGGTCAGATAGATAAGACCCAATAAGTTTAGGGGCACAATCGCTAAATCCAAAGTACTTTGAAAGCTTCATCAGTAGGACATCATGTTTGGCTGTATCAAACGCTTTCGAAAAATCGATAAGAACAACGATCGTGATATAACCTAAATCAAACGACGGACGAATATCTTCCAAAACTTTTAGTAATGCTGTGCTACAGCTCATACCAGGTCGATAACCAGATTGCACCTCAGTAAGAAGGTTATTGGATACCAAGTGTTCAACAATTTCGGTCCTGTGTCATTTTGCTTTACCCGTTTCAAGCATTCTTTCAATTATTGGGTCCTTAAGGAACTCTTTGACCACTCTGGAAACACACGTACTTCCGTTGCAATTTTTATATAAGTCCACAATGGATAATTTTGAATAGTTTTAATAATTTTTTTGCGCATTTATCTTCGATCAATCAAGCGCAAAATATATTTAAATAATAAAATTTGAAATATTTGTTTGTAGTTTTTCCTTTGTTGTTTGTATTATTTAAATTTAAATAAAAAAATAAAATTGTCAATTTGTTTTACAAAGTGCCATCTAGTGATAACGATTTTTTTATAACTTATTTTTTTGGTGATGCCATATCCCTGAATTTGCCAAACCGATACATTTTAAAATCTGACATATTTCACAAAGATATTTTGAAAAAGAAAAAGTTTTTAAACTAAAGGCGGAAAAAGTTACGAGTATTAAGAAAAATGTGTGTTACACTTTTTTAATGGCGCACAGGTAACCGCGTTTTAAGTTGGCCTTCGTAGGTTATTTTTTTTTAATTTTTTCTTAGAAGTGTTTGATAAAATAGGGCCCAACAGTTTGGTTATGCTTGCTATATTATGGGAAAAATATTTAAAAAGATTCCAGATTTTTTCTTTTGTAAGATATGTTGGTAAAATCAAGTCGAATAGTAACTAGATTTCATAAAAATAATGAAAATAAATTCAAATTATGAGTACACTTTGATAATAAAATGCAAAATTACTTCTTTTGAATTAAATGATGATATTATGAACCAAAATTGTTTTACGGAAATTTCATTAGCAAACTTTTGAGCCCTACTTTGTGCAAAAATATTTATACAAAATACACTATGCAGTCCAATTTCAATAGAATTTTAATTAGTTCACCCAATTCCCACCTTCAAATACAATTATTTAAAAAATGGGAGGACTAATTTAAAAGATAGAACGGTTGTTTCTTTTTGAGTCTCTACTCAAAAAGTATTAAATAGAATTTTTCTTAAACAAAATCGGAGTAAGAGTTTGGGAGACATTTAAAATATTTTTGATACAGCAAAATCCTTTTCTAATCTTAATTTTTAATTGCAGTATACCAGTTTCACCATTTTCAAGCATTTGTAAAGCGTCCATATTTAGTGGTTTGCAAGTACTTCGTTTCGTAAGATCACGATCTACGTTTGCTTTGCCAGTGCTTCTTTGTTGTTACCACATATAATTTCTAACAGGGAAGTAAATTTATTAAACAAAAAAGTATTTAATGAAATATTTATTCAATTCATCTGTTATCAGATTTATTAAACAAACTTTATATCGTGTACAATAGTTGTGTACCTTTAAATCTAAACTTCGTTCCCTTATTTTATATCGCAAACATCTAACAAAGTTTCAATATGTTTATGCTACAAGTTTTTGATTGTTTTTGTTTTAATTATACAACTTTTGCATTCATCCCACCTTTATCTAACTTCAATGACTTGTACCAAATAATATTGTATTGAGTATGTACGTCCCAGCAAAACTTTGGTAATGGATGCGATATACATATATCATAATGCGTTACCTATAGGGTCCCGTGAACCAGGGACGGGTTTCCCGATAATCCCGCTTTTTTCATTCCCGCTGTCCCGGGAATTTTGTGCGGCATTACCTGATTTTTTTTCATTTTATTATTCATATATGAGAGATTTTAAAATTTTATTTAACCTCATATATATATTTATATATATGTATATATACATATATTAATCCATATGTAATTTTTATTATAAATCTTTTAAATGATTTTGACTACTAATTAAACGGTATTTGTTCGAGCTTATAGAACATTTTGTTTTGTAAGTTTTTGTGTAGTTATATAAGAGTTTGTTGTATTATATGTTAAGATGATTATATTTGAGGTTTGTGACCCTAATGAAACAAACTTGACGTTGAGTAATTATATATTTTGTGTTTCCTTTATAGTTTATTTTTAGTTAAGTTATTTATAAAGTTTGTTTTTGTAATTAATTTATTTAGTGAATTGTAGAAAATTTACTATCCAAAAGGCGGGATCAACAGTTGTCATACTATAATATGATTAATTTCTCAAAATAAATTCGTTACAATAAATCTAAGTTTGTCAATTACAATCACTTTTAAAGTATTTACTAGGGTAGAAGGAGAAGCATTTGCCAATGAGAAAAATACGCCACCCCTTATTACACTATGCGACAGTCAAAATCGGGATGGGATGAAACCAACGGGAAATGTTATATCGGTCAAAAACAAGTTATACGTGTCCCGGCGTTTCGCTGGGTCACCCCTAGGAATCGAGATATATCTTTTTTTTGACATAACTCGAGAACCAATAGTCCGATTTTGCTCAAACAATTTTAAAAAAATTAAAACTTACAATTCCTTTAATCTGTTCATATAACGTTTTTCTATATACTCAACAGTTTTGCCGGTAAAAATAAATGTTTGTTACCGCTACCATAAAAATCAATAACCTTTTGTTTATTACTTTTTTTTAATATTTTAGGCAAAAAATATTTTTTTCTTCATACATTTATTTTTACCGGCAAAACTGTTGAGTATATAGAAAAACGTTATATGAACAGATTAAAGGAATTGTAATTTTTAATTTTTTTTTAAATTGTTTGAGCAAAATCGGACTAGCGGTTCTCGAGTTATGTCAAAAAAAAGACCACCAAAGGTCAAATCGATATATCTCGATTCCTAGAGGTGACCCAGCGAAACGCCGGGACACGTGTAACTTCTTTTTTACCGATATAACTTTCCCCGGTAGTTTGAACCCTTCCCGATCACTGACCCCTACCATTTGTCTCACAGTGTTATCTATGAATTTAAGTGAGTCAATGAACTGGTTCATGCGATAATAATATAAAACATTAACAGTTATTTATCCTCGTGCGATAAATAATTTCCAACTTATAGGCAAAAAAAAAGTTATAGCTTCGACATTTAAAGTCGGATTTAAAAGTACGATATATCGATTTTTTTTGCCTCGAGAAGACCAGTGTTTTTCTATAAAGGAAAAATCCAATGTAAAACGAGTAAAAGGGTTAAAGTCGGGCATGCCGACTATACAATACCCTACACCAGTCTGGTTAAAAACCAACTAATGTTTGGTTCCGAATTTCGAATGGGTTAAAATGGGACTTGTGTCAAAATTTTCTGTAATGTGGTATCAACGAACCAAATTTCATTAAAATATCTTAATATTTGAGACCTGCAGTTTGTAATCAAGCAAATTTTGGGGTGACCCTTATATGGGCACTAGGTCCAAACATGGACCGATGTTCACCAAAATCATTAGGCTTTGTCCTTGGGCCAACATAGGTCTGTGTACCAAATTTCATCAAAATATCTTAATATTTGCGACCTGTAGCGTATAAACAATATAATTTTGGTAGGACCCTTATATGGGCACTAGGTCTAAACATGGACCGATGTTCACCAAAATCAATAAGCTTCGTCCTTGGGCCAACATAGGTCTGTGTACCAAATTTCATCAAAATATCTTAATATTTGCGACCTGTAGCGTATAAACAATATAATTTTGGGAGGACCCTTATATGGGCACTAGGTCTAAACATGGACCGATGTTAACCGAAATCAATGAGCTTCGTCCTTGGGCCGACATAAGTCGGTGCACCAAGTTTTATCAAAATATCTTAATATTTGCGACCTGTAGAGTGCGCAAAAGAATGCATGGAATAAAAAAAAATTCTGAGCCGATCGGTATAATATAAGGTGGGTCTAGGACCAATATTTTTTGTTGTTACAAACGTCAGCACAAACTTATAATACCCTGACCACATAGTGGTGTAGGGTATAAAAATTATAAAAGGCGACCCCTACGTTCGGCAAACAACTAAAATAAAAAATTGCTGCTGGGTTTATCGAAAAACTTCCTTGGCAAAAGTTTAATGATTTTTTGCGAGCTTTAATTTTCTGACATTAGGGTTGTACATTAGGGTTGTAGCAACTGAGGTCTGGTGGGTAAATACTAGAACGGGTTATTTGAGGACAATGGTGCTTAGAGCAAAATATTGGTCCCCTCGAGAGAAAAACATCGATGTATCATTCTTTATGATCCGACTGTAAATGCCGAAGATATAACGAAAAATGTAAAATGGCGGCCCCTACGTTCGGCAAAAAAAAATAAAAAAAATTTTTAAACCTCTTTGCAAAAATAATTTATATTGGACGGTGTACGGCGAATTTTTTTTTTTGAGGTACGGTCTATTGCACACTAATCTGGAAAAAACTTTAGCCTGTCAATTTATTTTGAAAAATTTCTCGACTATTATTTTGACATTAAAAATAATGCTTTTGGAGCTTCGTCTTAATTTCTTCATAAAAAGTTCCAGTATTGACCTTATTTGAAATTTCTAAAAATTCCATAATACAAGGTTTGAGTGGTTTCCTCAGATCTGGATGAAATTTAGATATGTTATAGAGAATACAGAAAAAATATACATGTATAACTTTTGAGAGGCTCAATCTCATAAACAGTGCAACATTTTTGAAATCATCGAGTGCAAACTCCTTCTTGTGTAGAATTTCTCGAATTACTTATCGAAACTAAGAAACCCCTATTTGGCCTAATGAATATTTTTGCTAAAACTTGATTTTTCCGAAGGACATGTAATTTTTCTCACGGCTATATCTTGGAAACCGATTGGAATTTTGTTGTCCTGTCTTCGGCACAATTGTAGCTATATACAAGAAGAAAACAAGTATAAAACAAACTAACCGGAAAAACTTGAATCAGGGTCCAAAGATTACTTATATGTCGAAAAATTTTAATTTTTTATATCTTTTTTTCATCATTTTTGGCCCATAGCTGCCAAACTGTGGCAAATTCAATAAAATAAGTAAAATTCAGAAAAAAATATTCCTTATAATATAGTTCATAATTCCTCAGAACATTATAATACTGGAACATTTTTTTTTTTTTCACATTTTCCAGCTATACTGCTGAACAGCAGCTAAACTAGCAAAATCTAAATGGGATTTTGTTTTTTTCGATAAGTACTTCCAAAAACCGCACACAAAAAGGAGTATGTTAATAGTAATTTAATTAAAAAATGAAATATATGTAGCTTTTATTACGTGATTGAGATATAAAAAAGAGTCTTTAAAAAATATTTTTTTTTTATTTCTATAAAAAAAATGGTAGATATTTTTTTTAAATGTAATAAGTAAAGGTCTATTCCTAACAAAAAAAAAAATAATAATATGAAAATCAATTAACATAATTTTTTTAAATATATTATCAAACTTTGGTAATTTTTAGGTTTTTAAACAAAAATTAGGTATTTTTAAGTATTTATTAATGAAATAGATGATGTGGTTTTGGCAAATTTTATACTTTTTTTAAAAAAATAATATTACCTCAATTTTTCCAAAAAAAAATTATAACATTTTATTAAAATCTAAGAAAGTTGGAAACTTTTTCGTAACCCATAATAAATGAAATTACAAAAATTCATTTTTTGACACTTGGAAAAAAAAAATTTTTATACCCGAGTAAAAAAGTTTTGATATAACCATATATTATTTTATGTAATTGCATATAGTAACTTAAAGTTACATATGGCCACATATGCTTTTAAATTCAAGCATATATATGTTAATTTTAAAATCGCTAGAAACAAAGAAAAATCTGGTCATGTTTAAGGCGCTGTCATTTTAAGTCTGGAGACTACTTGTAGATAAAGATAATGCAAGATTTAAGGAAATATAGAATTTCCAAAAATATACAGTTTGTATAGATCCTACCAGTGCTCGCTAAATTTTACTATGTAATTTGATAGAAGGTCGATATCGCTCCTTTTTCATTAAAAGCCACGCCTACTTAAAACAAGTTACAAAATAAAAAACGGCCATTACGCTAAAATTCTGCACCATTTTCTGAACAATCTCCTCGCATTTTGGGATCCACTATTTTGATCTTTAAAAATAAAGGCATCGAGAAAAAATTAGAAAAAATTTTAATGTATCTATTATATTGCACACATGTGTAAAACCGTATTATATTATATGTGGTTCTATGTTAACAATGATTTTGAACTAGTTTTAGATTTAGTAATTACTAGGGATTGGCGCGTGACTAGAAATGTTCGTGAGTCACGTTATTCACACGTGATCGTGAGTAATAATTAAATATAATTCGTACTTGATTCGTGCGTGAGCGTGAATAACAATATATAACCCGTGCATGATTCGTGTGTGAGTTTAGTTTTTGCATCATATATTTTTAGTAATTTTTACTATTTTGTAATATTTTACTATTTTTTTACTATTTTTCTTATATCTTGGTTGTATAACATAATCCTATTAACTTTAAAATTTCAGTCTTGTTAACTTTATTTTAAAATTCCTAAAAATAAAGAAAATTTTGTTCATGTTTAATGCACTGTCATGGCAAATCTGGATAAAATTAATCGAAGATTTATCGAAATTATAGGATCTCCAGCAGACCTTTGGGTTAATCATTATATTTGGAAATTAATTACACATGCAATTACACAATTACATGTAATTGTAATTGAAAAAAATTCAATTACAATTACATATTATTTGTAATTGTAATTAAAAAAAAAACAATTACAAGTAATTGAAAATTTTCAATTATACATTACATATAATTGTAATTGAAAAAATGTCAATTACAATTACATTTTTTGGGAAAAGAAATAATGAGAAAAAGCACAAGTGAGGGGTCAGCCCAACATGACGTATTCTTTTTATACTTATCCAACCTATCCCAGTCAGTTTTTTCTACAAAATTTTAACAAAAAACACTTTAATTATAAATGTAATTAAAATTTGTAATTGAAATCACTTTCAATTATAATTACTTGTAATTGAAAATTTTCAATTACAATTATATGAAATGTAATTGAGTTTTTTTAATTTCAATTACATATATTTGCAATTGTAATTAAAATGCCCCAGATCTGATCTCCAGATTTTGCATATCTTTTTTATTTAAAAAAATAATTTTTATATATTGTTAGATGTGGTCATATATAATATGATCTAAAGTATAAGGTAAATTTTTAGATATAATTGTATCAAACTATGTCCATTTTTATAACATTTTATATAATTTTATACAAAAAGATATAATTTAATGTCCCGAGTAAAAATAGTTATATATTATCACATATAATGTGATTGGGCTATATCTGACAATGAATGGAGTAACATTAAGACACATATCATTATATACAACTACATCTGATATTATTTTTTCAACGAATTTTTTGTACGGTAATTGATATTATTACATATCCCCAAATCTGACTCCATATATAACTACATAAGCCTTATAAAACTAATCAAATTATATGTAGTGATCGATATGATTATATATGATTTGATACTAAGTTTTATAACACTGTATGTGTCGTCGTACTAAAAATATATTTTAATTTTATATAACTATATAATCGCATACAAATTAATATATAGTTTAACATCAAATTTAGTTATCTGCAAATTCAGAGTTAATTACTCCATAGCCAAATAATTTCCACGTGATGTTTTTGCATGTAAAATCATATTAAAAAATGATGCGTACGATTTAGAAGACAAAAGTATTCAAATAAATTTTTATTTTATGTGTTAAAATTTGGGTCTTCAAAATTGTTAAAACCATAGACATTTCAATCTCAATTTAATAGCTGGTATGCATAAAAAGTATGCCTACTATCAAACAAAATTTTATAAAATCAGATATTTTTATATCGAATTAGATATAATTTGATGTCCTGGATATGGACAAATCTCGGATCAAACTGTATCAAATTATATCTAATTTGATATAATTTGACACATGTAGATGACCCATTTTTCGGATCAATTAGTATGTCGTTGTATATGGGGATTTATCAAAAAAGATATAATTATATATGACACCATATTAAGATTTTTACCCGGGGTAATTGGATGAGGACAAAATTCGGATACAATTATATCGAATTGCATAAAATTGTATCAAATTGTACCAAATTGTATACAATTGTATACAATTCGATACAATAAGATGTTCTCATTTTTCGGATATAATTATATCTAATAACATAAAAGATTATATGTAATTAAATATAACTTCATATGGCTCCATATCATTTTTTTTACTTGGGTAGTTAAATTAAGAAATTGGTTCTTTTCTTAATGTTTTTCTTATATAAAATTATAAGAGCATAAAAAAAATTTTAAAATCAATTAACATAATTTTTTTTTAAGTTTCATTTAACTTTTGATATTTTAAGGCTCCCAGCAAAAATATTATAAAAATTCAAAGATTAATTTGATAGGTTAATTGTAGATTTTTTTTACATTTTTATTATTTTTTATTGATTAGAATATATTCAAATATTTAACAAAATTTTTTTTTAAAGATACCTCGTAAAAATGAATTTTTACCAATTTTTTTTGTAAGATCAAAAAAAATCATTTTTTTTTTCATTACATTCTATATTGAAAATTTAACGATTTAGCGACCGCTAGTGTAGACAGAATGAGTTATACCAGAAAGGATAATATTTACAATATTAAGTAATTTTAGTATATATACAAAAAAAAATGTTTTCGTCCGTCGAAATCAGAGACACAATTTTTTATTGGTTTTTGTCTATGGGACAAAGCACTGTGGGGCATCTATTTGTATACCACATATTAGAACGAAACAGGGAGATGTATGTGAGATAGGTGAATAGAAATAGAATACACAGTAAAAATAGTTTCATTGTGATAACCGAATGTCTTCACAGAGAAAACAGCTTCGTGCTTACAATCGAATTTGTTGCCAATGGAATGGTTCGGTTGTGGTAACCGAATTTTTCAGTAGTGGCAACTCAATATCAGTATAATCAATAGTCATTTGATAATGGCAACAGAATTTCTATTGCCTAAACTGTAATTCGGTAGTCACAACTGAAAAATTCTGTAGTCACAACCGAAGCATTCGACTGGCAATAAATTCGGTTGTAAGCTCGAATCTGAATCTGCAGCATCCGAACTATTTATTGCAGCATTCCAACTAAATTCTGCTGTATTAACCGAATTTCTGTCGCCAGAGAAAAAAAAGTAACACCAGCGGCAATAGAACAATATATGTAGTTGGAAAATTTTGGGTGCCACAATGAATGTAATTTATCTTTGTTTACGATGATAACTTTTCCTTAAGAGCATAGAAATTGCAATGTAATTTAGAATTTATAAAATTTTATACCGCTTTAAAATACAAATATTTTAATCGATATATCGTCGACTTGCCTGCAAATAGTGCTATGTGTTTTGTAAAAGGTTTCCAGAAGAGCGGAAAAACTGATTTATATTATCCTTTTAAGATATTTTACTGACATTTTATGGATCAAAGATTTACGACCTCATTTACTAAAATCTTCGTTAAGGCATATGAACAAAATATCTTAAAGGATAATGTAAATACATTTTTTCGCTCTCCTAGAAACCCACACTAGCACTATTTGCAGGCAAGCCGGCGATATTTACATAAGAAAGAAGCCTCTAAAAACCATATTTCTTTGAAAAGTACTTTAACAAAATTTTCTAATTAACATTTTAATACAAATAATTTGAAATTGATTGACTTCCTTTTGCTTTATCCAACTGAAAATATAACGACACTTAATAGCAAAAGGCTTAAGTGATAACAGCAATCAGCTGATATCAGCAAATATTTACTAAATATAAATATAAACAAAAAAACACGCAAAAAAATCCTTATACAAACAAAATCAAAATACACACACATAAATACAAATATAGTTACAACAATTTACTAATAACCACAGGACACACAAAAACAATAATCGCCGAAAAAACTGTTATTGTTTTTAAATACACAACCAATTTAGTTAACAATAATAACAAAGACCAATATAAAAGCTTTTCGCTGCACAAAAAGCTAAGGATAAAAAATTCGCTTCAAAAAAAAAGCTTTTTAATATGAAAACAATGAATGAATGTTAGAATTCCTTTACAAAACAGCAGATTCATTCAGTTTACGAGGAACTTTCAAAACGTCAAGATAACAAAGCGGTTAAAATATAAAAAATTCTTCGGAAAAGAATTACATAGTTGCAAAAATAAGATAAAATAAATATGCTATAAATTAAAAGAAAATTTGCAAAATATTAAAATCAAATTGAAGCCAAAAAAAGTTTATGAAATTAAATTAGCAATTTCTATATTTTGTGAAAATAGTTCAAGTGTTTGAAGGCTTTTTAACTACTGGTTTGTTTTTATTTGCTATCCAAAATAAAAACCTTAACAAGCTTCAACTTTGTTTCACTAAAAATAATTCAAGTGTGTTGTTTTTCTAGTTTTATCATCAAAATGTTTTAAACTTCTTATTCATTTACTGCTCCTATTATATATAGTATGTATGTTATAAGTATATATCAGGGATGATAGAATAACATGTACCGCTGTTTAAAAAAAAAAAAAAAACTATATATATATGTATGAGAGCACCCATAAAGGATATGGAATGTGCAAAAGTGTTATTTTATTACCTCCCCACGTATTTTCCAGTAGATTGGGCTTAAAGAGTAATATCCACTTAAAAATTGGTCCTCTCGAATTAAAACAGCGGACTAAAATTAGTTCAAAGTTAATGGGCATATCTATAGGTAATTAAGTGACTAGCATTTTTCTCATACACACTTTTGATGTAACAATGACGCGTTATGGTGATTTTAGTGGTTAAATTCAAAATTTGTGTTTAACCACTTAAATCACCATAAAGCGTCATTAATACGTCAAAAGTGTGTATGAGAAAAATGTTAGCCACATTATTTCCTGTAGATATGTCTATTTAGTATATTTCTTTAGAGCAGTGATGCGCAAAATTGATTTGCAATTGTATTAGTGAGCAAGAGAGAGAACTGCACTGGGAAAAAAATTGGACGAATTAAAAAATATGTCTTTTTCATATTTATCAACCTCCATATTTTTATACAATCTTAATGAAATTTTCTGCAACATATTTTTATAGATTTTAAACAAAATCTTTTATTGAAATTTGTTTATATTTTGTTTTTTTATTTCTATTAAAAATCTACTATGAAAATAATCATAATATCTTTTAATAACATATTCTCTAGATTCCTTAAATGTTTTATAACGTAAAAGGCATTGCATGATATCAAAAACATTTTTCATCATATATTTTCTGAATATCATAAATAATTGTTTTTAGTGCACTTGAAAAAAATATCAAAACACCCGCTAAGCATGTGCACTCGTCGCTGTCTCAGTGACGACTAAATTAAAGAGCATAAGAATATGTGTGAGGTAGTAAATTCACAATTGTGGTTTGAAATGCGCACCACTGCTTTAGAGCCTTTACTTTAAGAGCTCTAGCGCAAAGAAACTTTGAACTAATTTTAGTCCATTTCAAGGGCTAAAAGCAAAAGCTACCGGAAAATGCGAGGAGGAAGGGTGAAAAAATAACACTTCTGCTCTATTGAGAGCCAATTCTGAATAAGCACGAAATTACCACCTAAATAAGTTTTGACTTACTTCTGGCAATGAACCTGAATTTTAAACTTTGATGTCTTAAGAGACTTATTTTAGAATTACATGACAAATTTTTTTCCGGAACACTTTAACCCTCTAACTCTTGAACTTACGGATCGTTTATATTGCTTTTAAAGAAGGCGCCCAAAAGTCCCTTCAATTAAAGAGTTAGAGGCTTAAAATGTTCCACAAAAATATTTGCTAGGAAATTCTACTATAAATCTCAGAAGACAGCAAAGTTGCAAATTTAATTTCAATGCCTGAAATAAGTCGAAAGTTAAAATGTGTTTAATAATAAATTTCATACACAGAAAAAATTTACAAAATTATAATTAAATTTTTAAACACCTTTCTCATACCAAATTTGTAAATACAAAAACAAACTTTTTAAAAAGGCCCCAACAAAGAAATTTGTAAATCCAAAAAAGTTTTTCTTTTTTTTTTTTGTAACTTTGAATTTTTACTTTTAAACAATTTTTATATGAAATGTAACAATTTACAAACGATTACAAACATTTCAAACAAAAACATTGTTGGGAACAAGAATTCAATTCAAAAGAAAATGTGATTGCTTTTACAAATTACATTGTTGGTGCCTACTGTTTTTTCTGTGTACCTATGCAGAATTGGCGCTAAAATAACCCACAAACGTAGATTTTAGGAGGAGACCACCCAGCAAAATTTTTATGAACTGGTTGCCTTTGAATCTGTTCTAGAATAGTTGTTTTTACCACCGGTTCCGTGGAAGAGGTTCTAGAACTGATTCCTGGAAGTCAAAATGGAATGCCTAACTGTCGAAGAACCGGTTCTATAACTGGTTCTAGAACCGGTTCCAAAGCAACCTGTTCTAGTTTGGAGGAACATAACCTGGAGCTTTTGGGACAAACTCAAACAAAAATCACCGATGATAGAACATAAATTAGAACAGGTTGCGTGCAAGAACAAGTTGTTCTACAACCGGTTCTTTGCATCCGACAATTTTGCTGGGCATGTGAATCTTTCGTTTTAGGTATAGGATGTGTTCAGCGAACTTATGAAAAACACTACGAGGAACATTCCTGCGGAACATTTTAAGCCTCTAACTCTTCAACTTACGTATAGTTTTTGTCCCTTTTTAAAACGGACCGAAAAAGTCCCTTTAATTGAAGAGTTGGAGGGTTTAATAGTTCTACAAAAATCAGAATCAGTTTTTGGCCTTTCTTTCAGTAATGGACGAAATCTTTTAATAAGCTAATTTTGCTTTTAATCTGCGCTTAATTTCCTATTATACGATGAAGAGTATACATTATATCGTACCACCTTACAGGCAAAAAAAAAGTGCGCCGTACACCCTCCAATATAAAGTATTTTTGCAAGGAGATTTCAAAAAAAAAAAAAAATTTTTTTTGCCGAACGTAGAGGTCGCCATTTTACATTTTTCATTATATCTTTGGCATTTACAGTCGGATCCTAAAGTATGATACATCGATGTTTTTCTCTCTAAGAGCCACTGACCTCAAGTATCCCGTTCTAGTAGTTACCCACCAGATCTCAGTTTCTACAACCCCTAATGTACTACCCTAATGTCAGAAAATTAAAGCTCGTAAAAAATCATTAAACTTTTGCTAAGGAAGTTTTTCGATAAACCCAGTAGACATTTTTTTATATATTGGTTGCCGAACGCAGGGGTCGCCTTTTTAAATTTTTTTCATTGGATTTTTTCTTTATATCAAAACACTGGGGGGGGGGGGGGTTATTTTGTAATTCGATTGGATTTCCGTTTCGAATCGAATTACATAATAACCCCCCTTGTCTCCTCGAGGCAAAAAATCACACTTTAAAATCCGACTTTAAATGCCGAAGCTATAACTAAAAATTGAAAAAGGCGACCTCTACGTGCGGCAAAAAACAATTTTTTTATGAAATTGCTTTGCAAAAATATTTCATATTGGAGGGTGCACGGCGAACTTTTTTTTTAGGTACGGTCTAGTATACATTCAGCCAAAAAAGTTTGTAATGGCTACTGAAAATTTTGCTGTTATTACGGAAAATTTAACTGTTTTGAGCCCAGCGGTATTTTTTATACCCTACACCACTATGTGGTAAGGGTATTATAAGTTTGTGCTGATGTTTGTAACACCAAAACTATTGGTCCTAGACCCACCTTATAGTATACCGATCGGCTCAGAATTTTTTTTTTATTTCGATTTAACGATGTCCGTCTGTCCGTCCGTCCGTCCGTCTGTATGTCCATGCATCCTTGTGCGCACTCTACAGGTCGGAAATATTAAGATATTTTGATGAAACTTGGTACACCGACTTATGTCGGCCCAAGGACAACGCCTATTGATTTTGGTTAAAATCGGTCCATGTTTAGACCTAGTGCCCATATAAGGGTTCCCCCAAAATTGGCTTGGTTTCAAACTGCAGGTCGCAAATATTAAGATATTTTGATGAAATTTGGTACACTGACCCATGGCAGCCCAAGGACGAAGCCTATTGATTTTGGTTAACACCGGTCCATGTTTAGACCTAGTGCCCATATAAGGGTCCCCCAAAATTGGCTTGGTTACAAACTGCAGGTCGCAAATATTAAGATATTTTAATGAAATTTGGTATACCGACCTATATCAGCCCAAGGACGAAGCCTATTGATTTTGGTTATAACCGGTCCATATTTAGACCTAGTGCCCATATAAGGGTACTACCAAAATTATATTGTTTATACGCTGTAGGTTGCAAATATTAAGATATTTTGATGAAATATGGTACACCGACTTATGTCGCCCCAAGGACGAAGCCTATTGATTTTGGTTAACACTGATCCATGTTTAGACCTAGTGCCCATATAAGGGTCCCCCCAAAATTGGCTTGGTTACAAACTGCAGGTCGCAAACATTAAGATATTTTAATGAAATTTGGTTCGCTGACTCACATTGTAGAAAATTTTGACACAAGTCCCATTTTAACCCATTCGAATTTGGGATCCAAACATTAGTTGGCTTTAATCAGACTGGTGTAGGGTATTGTATAGTCGGCATGCCCGACTTTAACCGTTTTACTCGTTTTTACCTATTTTAGCAAACACACTGATCTGTAGTACAACAAAATTAGTAGTCTACTGATCTGTAGTACAACAAAATTAGTAGTGAAAGTTAGTAGACGCTACTAAATTTTCGCAAAATTTTTGTAAACTGCAATTCAAAATTGATTTGCTAAAATCAGTCAAAAAAACTTACTAAATATCAGTAATTATAGTACAATGAAATTAGTATAAATAATTAGTTACAGCTACTAAATTCCAGTAAATTGTTGTAAACTGTAATTTAAAATCAATCTACTGAAATTAGCAAAAAAAAAAGTGTATTAAAATAAACAAACTAAACCTTTTTTCTTTCGATTGTAACAAGCATATATTGGAGTCAAAATTGCAAACGCTTGTCAGTTATTACCATTTTGTACATTGGAGATACAATAAAATCTTCTGCGTTATTTCCAAACTAAAAATAGATCAATAGTAAACTAAACAAGAATTGTAAGAAATAAAACAAAAAAAATTTTTTTAATAATTATATTTTTCTGTTAAATTTAGCACTCGGGTTTGAAAAATTACTAAAATGTTTTGCTGAAATCAGCAGCGAAAATTAGTAAAAAAATCCGTAATTTGTAATAAGCGAATAGCAAAAATTATTACTAAAAAAAATTGTACTAACATCAGTATAAAAATAGCAAAGTGCTATTGGAAACTGTTTACAAATTTTTTACAAACTTTTTTATCTGAGTGTACTTGTTTACAGATATTCAAAATTAAATGAGAGACATTCAGAATTTAGTTTTAACACAAATTTGGATCTTAACCGCTTAATGGTCATGAGAGGGTCGCTAATGGTCATGAGAGGGTTAAAAGTTTGTATAAAGAAAATTTTTGACTTTTCATTGTGTAAATAACAGCTATGTATCTTAATCGCCAGAAGCTTCTAGTTTAAGAGTTATAGATGTATAAATCCATGAACCTTTTTTAGGGTAATTTTGAGGACGTAAATGGAAACGGCCTTGACTGTTTACACTACAGAAAACTAATTTTTGTACAGGTCTTATTTTTTACTCTCATCTTATACGAAAATGTGCGGGGAGCTGGAAAAATAACACTTTTGCACATATGGGTGCTCTAATATATACAGACATACTTATATATTTTAGTTTGTATAAAATAGTAAATTGTGAGTCAACCAATATATTTAGTTTAGTTGAAAAAAAGTAATAAATAAATTATAATAATTATAAATAAACACTTTACATTCACATAGATTCACTATAGATTCCAACGCTATCTTGTCAACCAATTGAGAACTTCACGTTCTATTTCATTCAGAAAAACAACAATTAAAAATTTATTAACTTTTACTGAAATTCTTTACGATAAGCATAGCAAGTTGTTTGAATTTATCGTGGTAGAACTGTTGTATTCCATTTAAAAATAATAATTCTTAACCATCATGAGTTTCACTTAAAAATTACGTAGAATTTGTTCAATGCAAATTTAATATTCATGGCTACCTCATTTTTCTAGTGAAAAATTATTATTTTGCGTTTACTGTGGTTCTGTATTTCTTATGAAAATAAAAAACTCTCACTTTCACATCAATAAAGTGCAATTTTGGGCCTTTAAACTTCGACTGAAAATATTTCACAGCTAAAAGAATTTATTATGCTATGCAAAGAAATGAAAGTAAAATATTTTAAAGTTTAAGGGCCATTTTTGTAGCCAGAACTAAGATTGACCGCTGTGTTAAATATTTGTTAAGTAAAAAAATTAATATGAAAATGTTTTACTTACTTAGTTACCTTTTCCCCACAATCCTGCTTCACTGGATGTCTGTACTAAAGGTATATCATAAGGAATGTCATAATTTGAATTGCCTACCATTTTGTTAGAAATAAAAATTTTTTTTGTACACTTTTGAAAAGGGGCCAAAAACCCTTTTAATTGCAGAGTTATAGGGTTAAAGTTTTCATAAAAATATTCCTCTTAGTGTTTTACATAAGTTCGCTGAACACAGCTGTAGGGTACTACATAATGCCGAATTTCCCTTTAGAGTTTTTGAAAACACTTTGTTCTTTAATCTTGCCACCATTACATTTGACGCTTGTTATAAAAAATTAATAGAAAATTATCGAGACTAAAACCAGCAACAATTTGTATACAACGGATTTTTGAATAAATAATAAAATATATATAAAAGGTGGGCCGATTTGTAAGGACAAACATTTTTCGATGTTGTGCCATCGATTTTTGGATAGCTTTTGGCATGGGGAAAAAAAGTTCCACTATGACATATTAAAACGGTTAAAAAGGTTAAAGTCGGGCATGCCGACTATACAATACTCTACACCAGTCTGGTTAAAAGCCAACTAATGTTTGGATCCGAAATTCGAATGGGTTAAAATGGGGCTTGTGTCAAAATTTTCTGTAATGTAAGTCAGCGCACCAAATTTCATTAAAATATCTTAATATTTGCGACCTGCAGTTTGTAACCAAGCCAATTTTGGGGGGACCCTTATATGGGCACTAGGTCTAAACATGGCCCGGTGTTAACCAAAATCAATAGGCTTCATCCTTGGGCTGACATAGGTCAGTGTACCAAATGTCATCAAAATATCAAATTATATACCATTACATCTAGTTGGATATGATTATATTATATTTGATACATTTGGATGAGGACAAAATCCGGATAAAATTGTATCAAACCATATCTTAGTCCATCAAATTAGATCTAATTGTGTCAAATTAGATATAATATGACCATAATATGATCTAATTTGATACAATTATATGTTCTTATTTTTCGGATGTAATTATATATAATATCAAAACTCATATATTTTTTTTAGTAGGGCATATATTTGGCGTTGAAAATCTACTGTGAAACAAATATTAAAATTTTAATTTATCGCTTTATTTAGGCGAGATAGCACAAACAAAGGTTGAAGACGTATCTTGAAACCCAGTGGTCAAATAATGTCCGTTTTTGCTGTAAATAATACTATCAATAAAATAAAATTACGTACCGAAAATTATTGATCAATTGTTGTTATTTCAAAAGTTATGACGATTTTCGCTTTTTGAAAATTACGAAATTTGGCGAATTGGCACTAAACATCAATTTTGACGAAATTAGTTCTGCTTACTACTACCTCTAAGTATATAATCTATGTTGAATTTTAAGAAAATCTGTTGGCTAGTTTTTAAGTTAAAGAGATATTTGTAAAACGTATCCTGGCATAATGCTGTGAGTCCTGAAGAAAATTTTTTAACTGATTTTACAATTAGAGACTTTAACCTAGCTTTGTTATTATCGGTAGTGTACGCCAGATCGTAAATATATTTTTGGCAATTTTTCAAATATTTTTTTCTGTTTTAAAAAGTTAATTTTTTCAAATTTTCTAAATTTTCATTTTACATGCTTCTCACTTGAAAACCGTTCCTTATACAAAAAAAGTTTGAAGGCAAAAAAGTACGCATTTAGGTTTTCTATGGATATAATACAACTTGTTTAATAAAATATTGCTATATAGCCAAAAACTATTTAAAATCTGAAGACCGCCTTTAGGGGCCTTGTGCATTAGAGGGTTAAACCTCTCTTAGCAACACAACATATAAAAATTATACATCACATAGGTGGTTCCAGGACAAGTTTGCATAAATTTTGTGGTATAACCAAAATAGTACCTACTTTTATAGTTATTAACTCTATCGTCTCTGTTTTCTACACATGTGTGGCTTTCCATACCTATTGCGCGCCAGAGAAAGAAGTATATGCTGTCAGTATCAAATATAGAATATTTTCTGTCCTAACATATATGACGCGAGTAGAAATTCAAAAAACTATTTACACTACTTCAAAACGTGCAAGACGAAAGTGTAGTTAAATATTGATAGATTTGAATTAAATGCAGGCAACCGAATTTGCTGCCAATCAGATGGTTCGGTTGTAAGAATCTATTTTTTTTAGTTGTGACTACCGAACTTTTGGTGCAGCGAACGAATTTTTGCCGTCAAGTTTACCGTCCAGTTTTGTTTTCCTTTGATTTTTATGTGATCACAAAACAAAGTCGATTACATTGGCAACATATTCGGTTGTTAGCACTAATCTGTGGTTTTTTTTTTGTAAAATATTGACTAATTATACACTCACAATATTTTATCCTTAAAAACAACCTAAAATACATATTAAATTAATTGAAAACACAATTAAAAAATGGACTACTGATTTTTCATTATATTCAAACCATTTTGCTATTTATTTTCAAACATTATTTAAACAATCCATAAAAGAAATAAAAATAACTGAAAAGTCTATTAAAAAGTTATCAATTTCTAACTGACAAAACTTAAAAAAAACGATTTTGTGGTTTGTTTTTTTCATATTTGAAAGTTTTTTTTTGTTTGGATTTTCAAAACACTACACCATACACACTTTCATATTTTCATTGCCTATGTTTGTGTGTATGAGTAAAGAATTTCTTGTAATTTGAATTGAAATAATTTTGTATATAAACAAACTAAGTATTTTAACAAAAAATTAATAATAATTAAATTAAAATGTTTTAAAACAGAAAACAACGAAATTATTTAAATTATTTTTTCTAAAAATATAAATCTAAAAATAGAATATTTGACTGAAAATAACAACTCCTACAGACGATACATATTTTTTTCTAGTTTGTATTTTATTGATTGATAAAAAAGTTAAAAAATATGTTTCAATGTATTTTAATTGATGCTTCAGTTGAAAACAAACTTTACCTATTACTTTTTCAATAAACCTCAATCGGTTATGGAAAATATATTGTGAGTGTAGCAGTAAAATATTTACGATAAATTTGAAAAAGTAAAATTAATTTTAAAATCAAACGCCCTAATTATTTAATTTTTCAAATGTATATTTTAGTTAAGGCAAACATACACGCTCAATATGATTGATCAATGATTTAAAATCAACAATTCAGGAAAAAGTATTTAAAAACAAAATGTTCTGATTGGTTGATTTTTGGGCTACTTTAAAGTCGGTTTAAGTATACCATACATTTTCAATATTTTTGATCAATTTTTGATTCTTTATAAATTAATTAAAATCTGTACCCTGTATTGAAAGTTTATCAATTAAATTTAAAAATACTAAAGGTAAACATACACATTGATCAATATTATTGATCAATGTTTTTAAAATTAACCAATCAGAATAAAGTATTTAAAAATAAAATATTCTGTTTGGTTGATTTTTGAAAAATTTATCGTTTTCATTTTTGTATTTTCAAGTCAAATAGTGTTGTAATTTTTACTAAGAGGTTTTGTTGGAAATTTTCCGAAAAGTATTGTTTAAAATCAAAAAGACACGCTTTGTCCATAAATGATAGCACTCTTTAAAAAATTTGTAAAAATAAGTCCAAACTATTTTACAAAATACATACTAATTCACGGTTAGTTCAAGGATTAAATTATCAACCAAATAACGGAGCATCAATATATGTGTGTTATTTATTAATGTTTGAAATTATTGTTTAAAGTTGTGTTTTGTTTAACTGTATGATCAAATATTTTTTTTTGCAAATATTTTCAAGTAGTCCCGTTTTATTTCATTTTAGTTCAAAAAACATGTGCGAAAATGTTTAAAATTTGTGCCAAAAAATAGTCCAAAATGACTCAGAAAAAACTCTAAAAAAATTAGTCTAAATGACTCCAAAATCATTCCGTAAAAGGAGTGAAATAATTCATAATTATGAATCATAAAAAAACGTTAAAAAAAATATCCTCATAACTCTATGATTTCAGAAGGTCGTAGGACACTTTTATGTGTCTTTTAGGAATCCAATTGTATACTGGGATATTTTAACATTAGCTAGTAAAAAGGTCAAAGTCGGGCATGCCGATTATATAATACCCTGCACCAGTTTGACTCAAAGCCAACTAATGTTTGTTAAAACGGACTTGTGTCAAAATTTTCTATAAAATCATAAAAGAAAAGAAAATCGAAAATATAGCCCATATGGGCGATAAGTCCAAATATGGACCGATCCTATCTAGAATCAATAGGCTTTTTCCTTGGGACCATGTAAGTCAGCGAACCAAATTTCATTGAAATATCTTCCTATTTGCGACCTGCAGCGTGTAAAAAAGAAAATTTTGGGGGTACCCTTATATGGGCACTAGGCCTAAACATGGACCGATTTCAACCAAAATCAATAGGCGTCGTCCCTGAGCCGACGTAAGTCGGAGTACCAAATTTCATCAAAATATCTTAATACTTGCGACCTGTAGAGTGCGCACAAGAATGCATGGACAGATAGACCGACGGACGGACGGACGGAGGGACGGACAGACGGACATCGTTAAATCGAAATAAAAAAAATTCTGAGCCGATCGGTATACTATAAGGTGGGTCTAGGACCAATATTTTTTGGTGTTACAAACATCAGCACAAACTTATAATACCCTCTCCATGTAGTGGTGTAGGGTATAAAAATTCGGGCCTAGTTTTGAATATTTTAGAATATAATTTTTTTTAATTTTCGTAAAAAGCTGTATTTTTTTAGTCAAATGTTCTAGCATTTTTGTAATTCCATTAAATTACTACAAATTAGTCGAAATTTATGGAAGTCAACTTTTAACTCGATTTCGATCAAAGTGTAAATTTGTCATTAGATAAATAGAAAACACTGTAAGTGTATCATTGATACCATTTATTTTATTTTTTTTGCAAACAGTCGTTATGGAAAGCCTTATTTACGAGTATAAATAAACAATTGTTCGTAAGCATTAGGGTGTTCCACGAAAATTATTTTTTTTTATTTTTTCAACATTTAAGGTGGAATACAAATGCTTACATTCCAAATGATTTTTGAGAATTTTTTCAAATCTTTTGAAGGAGGTACGGGGTTAGTTAAAAGGGATTTTATTCAAAAAATGAGGTCATGAAGTATAAATTTCTTTAATTTTTTTCCTCTTGTGCTTTGTGTGGATAAATTATTTCCCAAGAATTTCAACCAACTTAAATAAAAATTCATAGTACAAATTTTTTGGGAAAAAAATTCAAACTTCAACCTTAATAACTTCAGAATTAATCAATTGAAGTAAAATTATGTAGATCTTTGAAATACCTTTAAAACGATTCCAATCTTACTATTGTTACTTTCGGAAAAGCATTAAAAAATTAAAATAACTAAAACAAAACTAAATTTTTTTATTCAAATTCGTTTGAAATTTAAATAAACATATAAAAATTTTATGATAATCTTGAGCCCTTAAGAAGTGATATATCCGGTTTTTTGAAAACAAAGTACAGAATAAAAAAAAATTAAAAACAAATTATCTTTCATAATTTTATTTTGTGAATAAAATTTATTTCAGCAGCCCCATCCGGTTAAAAAAACCTGAAAATATTCTCAAAAATCGTTTGGGCCATAAGAATTCCTATATTCCAATTTGCAAAAATAAAAAAAAATATGTTTTCGGTGAAACGCTCTAGTACCCATGTGTACTTAAATGTTATTTTTTCAAGTGTTTTTTCCCATAACTTTCAATTCTTTCTACTTTAGCTGTAAACCAGTCTAACCATGTTTATTATTTGATGTTGATTCAATTTTACATTGTGCGTTCGTGTTGGGTTTTTCTTCTTTGCGCTCATCCTATTATCCTTATATAAACCGCAAAACAACAAAATAAATATAAAACATGAAATACATCTATGTATCATATATTTAATAACTGGAAAAAAGTAGTTACATCAACAATAGAAAAATAAAGTATATAGAAAAGCCATAATAAAAACTTGATCCTATATGCTTTACTCGTGTATTGTGTTGAATACCATAGAAATTAATTTAAGTGTTTTTGTTACAAAAATTGTTTCATAAATATGTTTTCATGACAAAAAAAAATGTTTAAAACCAACTCTAAAAAATTAAAAGAAAACATGTAAAAAAATATATTTGTTATATTCAACAACGTTTTATTATTTTATGGATTATTAACTAAGCGGATTACCTACCATACTTCGTTAGACTGGTAAGTTACGTTAAATTGTCACTTTATATCTTAATCTCTATTTTAACATCCGACTTAAAACAACTGCAAAAACGTGATATTATAAAATAATTTTTTTTTACAAATTTACTTTCAATCGATTAAAAAAATGTATGTTGTTTATAATTTATATTAAAATTGTTGAATGTATTTTAATAATATAAAAATTAAAGAAAACTAGTGGACATTAAAAAATCTGGTTGAAATTCGGGAAATGTAACAATCAATTAGCCAACATATAACCACATTGTACGTGTTGTATTTGCTATAAGGAGTGAGATCATAAAAATGTTAACACACATAAAGTTAAATAAAAACAAACCACTGAATTTTAAGACTTCAAACTAAATTTTTATTAAATGAAATTTAATACAAAATCTAACAAAAAAAAACAGCATGGAATTCTAACCACTACGAACAATTTATCCACATTTTCCGGAATTCCTCCCATTAAAGCTTTTATGATAGTTTCTGTCACCTTTTTAGAGCAGGTGGTCCATCTACGTTTGAAATATTGCATGTTTTGGGAGGTCTTTTTTGTGCCCTTTAATTCTCTTTTAATAAGAGCCCAATATCTCTCCACTGGCCTGAGCTGTGGGCAGTTTGGTGGATTTGCCTCTCTTGGTACAAAAACCACATTATTATCATTATAACACTCCAGCGCTTTCTTGCTGTAGTGACAAGATGCTAAATCGGGCCAAAAGTAAGTGGATACATTGTGCTGACTCAAAAATGGAAGAAGTCTCTTCTGCAAACACTCCTTGATATAAATTTCGCTGTTTGTGGAGCCAGACGTCACAAATAACTGGCTTCTTTGGCCGCAGCTACATATGGCTTGCCATACTAGGAATTTTTTAAGGAATTTCGTTTGCTTTTTCGACCTAACTTTTTCCGCAACATTTTCTCGAACATCGGTAACATAAAATTCTTGACCAGGGAGCTGCAAAAAATCAGCCAGGACATAAGTTTCGTCGTCCATTACACAACAGTTGTATTTTTGTATAAAATTTGATTTCAATTTTCGAGCTCTGGTTTTGGCCTCCAAATTTTTAAAAGCGTTTCCATCGGGAACTTTTTGAAGTTTGTAGGACTTTAGTGCTGCCTTGCGTTTCACTTTACGTACAAAAAAGTCCGAGCATTGGGCTAATCGATCTGTTTTTCTGCCAGATGTGTTAGGAGCTCTCTTAAGAATGCTTTTAACTTTATATGCCTTACCAATGTCACGATAACCAGTCGTTGTTCCTGTTTCCGGCTTCCTTTCAATTGTTAGGTATTCCAGATACCTTTTTATCACTTTTGAAACTGTTTGGCGGCATACATTAGTTCCTTGGCAATATTTTGTATGTCCATTAGAGTGGTCCAAAAAAACATGAAAGTTGGAATTCGCGATCTCCACAATGTTGCCCCTATTCCTTAATGTCTAAAAACTCTCTGTGCCAAGTTTCAGCTAAATCCGCTGTTATTTAGAGGTAGCACAAAAAGTTGTCTTTTAAGAATTAGTAATTTATCTCTAGAGCAATTTATACTTTATGACTTTAAATTTAATTATTTAACCTGTACGCTATTATTTAACTTTTTTTTTTTTAATCTGGTCTTAATTAATGTGAATATAAGGAATTTGAAATCAAAACTTAAAAAAATTAAGTAACTTTTAAGTAATTCGCGGTTTTTTTTTTAATTTATACAAAAAATACATATTTTAGTCAAATTTTCGAAATTTTCCGAAAAGATGTAATTAAAAATTCAACTTGTTTTTGCCTTGTATGCGCAAATTTCTCAAATCTGATCTTTATTTTAACGAAAATTATGAATCAGCAATCGAAACTTAAAAAAAATTTGTGGTTTATGAATTATTCGCGGTTTTTGAAATTTCAAAAAAACTCAAGTTTTTT
Organism: Leucophora obtusa; assembly: GCA_949987735.1. Lineage (NCBI taxonomy): Eukaryota > Metazoa > Arthropoda > Insecta > Diptera > Anthomyiidae > Leucophora > Leucophora obtusa. The sequence goes on along the minus strand of OX465295.1, from coordinate 313,535,634 downwards.
GAGATATTTTCCTAATTACCTGTAAACGGTGTTATCGAAAAATGCAATTTGTTATACTTTTGCAATTTACTTACCAAGGACCTTCATTATATATAACACTGATTTTAATTTTAAAAAGGATAACAGATATCCTTGCAAATTAACTTAAAATTTTACATTTTTTAATATTTCGCTATTATTTAGGTTGCTATAATTTTATTGCTACCAAAAACCCTATCTCACATAAAAGGACATTCCACAGATATATATTAATGCAAAAACGAAATTTTCATATTGGTAAATATAAGAAAACATTCTAATCCAAGTTGATCATTTTTTTTATGAAATATTCAAATTTCGCGAAATCCGCGACTCCGATTTCAATTTTGATTTCATATTCGTAATGTACACCTAAAAAGATATTAAATTTGATATGTCGCGATCATAATAATTATATTTAATTTTTCTCATTTTTTCCATTTTTTTTAATTAATTGAAAATAATAGAACAAGTACAACCTCGAAACTTCAATTGCGGTGTGCTACCTCTAAACAAAACTTTTTTGGTGATTTTTTTGATCAGACCACATTTTTTTTCAAAGTGGCATATTTGTTGGGTTGTGGAGCGTGAAAATTCCAACTTTTTTTTTTTTGGACAACTCTAATGTCCATGTTTGGTTTTGTTGAAAATATTTAATTATTTTTCAACGCACTTTTCTTTCATCGTCCATTCTGTAAAAAATTGCAAACTAAAACTCATGATGTAAATTAATTTATTAACTGACATATTTTTAAACTGAAAACTGCCGAAAAAAAAATATGAGAAGTTTTAAACCGAAGTTATAGGCAAAAATATGTGTTACCATTTATAAGATTTCACTCCTTAAGTTGAAAAGTAGTACTTCAAAGAAAATGTTCCTAGTCCATATATGTTATTCTATAAATTTCCTAGTGGGGCGTTTTTGACCAAAAGTATAAAAATTAACCCAATATGGATCACGTTACAAAAAATAATTATTTTTATCCAGTTGAGATTTTTTTTATAAATTTAATGGCTTTACAATCTCGTAGTCATAATTAATATTAAGTTCCATGGCTCTTTTCTGACCCCAGGCCACTAAGGGTTAAATTTAATTAAGATAATTATATTCTAACCAAATTTAAGTGCTGTTTTTCCGAAAACCGTGTAAAATTTGATGAAAAAATTAAAGTTTTTTAAATTCGCTCCAAACACAAACTCGAATTATCATTTTTCCAATTTTTTATTTTTTTTCTTTAATGTCAACTATTATGTGGTACAAATAGCAATCGACATCTCCAAATTAGGCATTCTAAAAAATGTTTAAAATTAATTAAAAAAAAAAAAAAGTTTTTGCATTTTTATCAAATTCGTGGGTCATTTTGGATTCCGGGCTAAAGTGGGTTAAGGATATCCGATGAAGTCAAAATTCCACCTCTGAATCATCTTGACTATATTAAATGAATAAATGGAATAAAAAATATTTTTTTTTCCAAATTTCGAATTTTGGGAATTTTTAATACACCGAAAAAATTTCTCAGTTACTGGCTACTAAATTTTCAACTGAGTCTCAGGTGAAATACCCCTTACTGAGCTTCAGTTGATTGATTTAATTGAAATCAACTAACTTAAACTATAAAAATTTAATTTAACTGAGGCCTCAGTTCAAACGAAAAAGAATTTGAAATTAGTAGCTACTAACCGATTCAACAGTTGAAAATTGCATATATATATTTGAATACCGTTGACAATAAAACGTAATTATTTTTTGTTTATTAATTTATTCAAAACAAAACTTAAAATATGTACAATAAGTGTAATATCATCTCTTTCATTACCGTTCTTTTCTTAACAGATAGTGTTCCCTTTTGAAATTGTACAATGTACTTATTGTACACATAAAATTTTCGACATACATGTACTAGTACGATATGTGCATTAAAACGTTGACAACTTTTCTTAATGCTGTCTGCAAAATATCAAAACAATTTAAAAAATTAAAATAAATTTTATTTTGCACGAAACAACTAAAACTTACCATAAATATTGAAATTTTATTATTTATCCCTTTTGTTTTTTTTTTATTTTCAGTAAATTTCTTGACAATAAAATTATTTGAAATTTACAAGCTGACTCAAGAAAAGCCTGTAATCAACAAATTTTAGTTGCTCAGTTAATGTTTATTTATTTTAAATTAACTGAGGATTTCTTTAACTGAGGAACTGAGGAATTTTTTCGGTGTAGTAATACACTTTTTTCCAAAAGGGGCCATTTTCGTCCAACTTTCGGCACGGGTTAGCGTTTTCCAAAAAAAAAAATCGATTTCTTCCATTTGGGACCATTTCCAATAAAACTGGGGGTGTAATGACAAATCTATTTTTAAGGGACACTCTAATATACATATGTATATCAATTTTATTGGATGTTTATATAAAGGTTTCCATGCCAACTGACCTGCTATATGATAAAATATCTCGAATTAATGGCAAACTTATATTATCTGCACCTGGAAAACAGATTCAGTGTTGGAAATAAATCGGGCTTTCAGCCCCGAATTTGTTTTCTGGGTGTATTGTCCAATATAATACAAACTGAATATGGAAAATCTGCTAAAGCGTTCTTCAGTGCAGTCGCTTTGCAAATTCTATTAACCACTTTTTATTTAATCTGTGTATTTTGATCATCATTGAACTTCACATAAAAGTTTTCTTTTACAATTTTTCATATTTCTAGCGATTCGCTAGATTTATGTACTACATGGCGTATAAGTAATATTTTAGTAACCATATCAATCATACGCACTGATATCAACTATAGCACTTCAAAAGAACTTGAAAGATCCAAAAAATAAAACATTGGATTTCGATCAAAAATAAGCTGTTTTACGATTTATTGTCAAATTACACTGTGCAACATTTTTTCCGAGCGCAGATACCTGATTTGCCAGATGAATGTATCACGTTAGTATAGTAAAGACCCCAAAGTGTGGGAACATTAAAGTTATGTCGCCGTGTAAGTTCTTAATGATTTGCCCAACTTATCACTCAATAGGAGTCCAAAAATAGCCCACACTAAAATTTTATAGGAATTTCTTTGTAGAATATTTTAACCCTATATCTGCCTTTTTGGAGTATTTAATTTGTTTTTTTTCAAGAAACACCAAAAAGCTCCCCTAAATCTGTTTAGCTAATTTCTGCAAATTGGGCATTTATATACCCATAAAGATAGGCATCTTAGTAAAAATCTAGCTAGATGCAAGTAATTACTTCGAAGTAATTAGAAAGTTTTTTCATATGAGCCAATTTTACCGATTGTACATTAAAACTAATTCGTCACAACTTTAGCAGACATTGCCGGGGTTTTTTTTCTATAACAAAGAACATATAAAGGCCTGAATATGTATTACGAAGATACTCTAAACGATGGAAGTTAATAATTATTTTCCTAAAATATATAATTGTAATACATAAATCGAAAAAATTCCTAAAGAATTTAAATAACGGTATTCAGAATTTGCATATCCCAATACTAAAGAGTTGAATTCAGAAATCTAAAAACATTGCAATATGTTAATTTTGTCAATGTAGACAATGCTAAAATGTAAATGTAGATATCACAAAAAAAAATATTTCTAACTCTTTCATTTAAATGTGAAATATTAAAAATATTATTAATATAATTTTTTATAAAGAATAAAATATTTTTATTGAAAAATTTTTAACAGACACAAGTGAATCACCAGACTGCCACAGTTTCGGGTCTCCCAAAGACTTGTCAGTGGTTATTTTATATGTCAATTGACCAAAGTAATTTTTAATTGTTAATTTGTCTCTATATGAAAAACTTTTTGTGTATTGCCATGACCGGGGATCAAACCGGCAGCCCTCCACATAGGATATGACCCGTACACCCAGGAAACAAATTCGGTACTGACAACCCAATTTGTTACCAAGTCAATGGTTCAGTTGCATCAAATGAATTTTACGGTTGTGATACAACTGAAATTCTATCGTCACATTCAAATTAGTGCTGTACCAATTGATTTTCTGTAGTCACAACTGAAAAACTCGCTACAAATACGATTGCCAGCACCGAACCTGTTTTCTGGGTGTAGTATCACCTCTTAATTAGATACACCACAGTCGGAATAACGGTAAGTGTGGCTAATTAAAGCTTTTTTTCAGTCAGCCTATACAATGTATGTTTTTGTAATCAGAAGAGCCAGAATTAACTAATACTTGAGAAATTTATTTTTGCGATTCCCGAAAAAAACACATCAAAACAAGATTCAGAATGTGGTATGATTTTTAGGTACAAAAAATCTGCGTATTGTAATGGTCGATAAGACATATAGGCATTTCCACCGAAAGGTCCACCGAGACTAAAATATTAAAAGTTCTTGAAAACACTTTGTTTTATCATATTTTCATAGGGAAACAATCAAATTTAAATAACGTAAAAAGATTTTGCATTTATTCATAACCCATTTCCAGGTATTCGAATGCAAAGTCGCACAAGCGCATCTTTTCTTATTTGGATATTTTTATTGCACATTTTTTTTTTGATAAAAGTTCCCAGTGCAGAAACGGTAATGACATATCATTATTTTTTGGACTACCAGTAATGACACCCACTTACCTTCTGCATTATTTCAAAAAATATAAAATAACTAGCGGGCGCAGCCCGCTACGTTGTTAGCGTGCCTTAAAGGTTAAGGGGGGGGGGGCTGCGCCCACCACAATTTTTATTAAATTCGTTTTTTTATTTAAAGCCTTCACCCAGCCACCACAAATAAATAATTCTGCACAACAATGGGTTTAAAATAAATATATGATCACTTTTTCTCATGAAAGTGGATTGTTAGTAATGAATCCATAATAAATTGCAATATACGTGTGTATGTTGTTCATTCAAACTCTATTGAATCCGTACAAAAACAATTTTTATTATTCTGCCTTCGTGGTCTTGGGTGGGCTGCTAATGCAGAACTTCCCGCTTATGAAAATCGCCTTGCTCTTATAAAATTACCTACTCTAAAAAGTCGCAGACGCATGCTGAATGTTACTTTTTTGTTTAATATGATCAATGGTGATGTCAACTCTGAATTCCTGCTCAGCAAAATAAACATATTTATTCCATTTCGTTCATCAAGATATATTGATTTCCTCAGTATAAAATATTATGTTACAAACTACTCCAATTTTGATCCATTTCGTCGTATTTGTGATGAATTCAACATGCTATACCCCTACATTGATTTTAACAAAAGCTTGCACATCATAAAAAGGGATATTATACTACATTTGAACAATTTAAGATAAAATCTTTAATTTTAATATTTTATATGTTGTATTTTATTATTATTCTACATCTGGGTATAATTCTCTGTAACTAGTCTGTAAGGAAAAATCCATAGACTTAAATAAATAAATAAATAAATAAATAAATAAATAAATAAAAAAAATGTTAAGATAATTTGGTAAAGTGCGAACTTAGGTAGATAGACCCGTAAGTAGTTTTGTTCATTTGTGTTTTGAATGAAAATAAATAACGTAAAGCAGGGTTGTTAGCGTGCCTTAAAGTTTTTTTTTTTAATTCCAGTTTATGTAAAGGTAGACCTGGCAATTCAAGTAAATTCACAAATTCAGTTGGAAAATTTACTGCGTCCGTTTCTTCCACCGGTGCTTCGTTACATGAAGTTTAAATATCGGAATATATAAATTCCATTCCTTTTCTAAGGTTTTTTCTCTTTTAGAAAATTTGTTTAACTTTTTGGAGAGTATGTTTCAATGCTACATAAGTTTCATATTCCGTGGATAGTGTTTGAACAGGTAATTCCCTCTTCCAATCCATTTGCATTGTCTATAATTTCAATTCCACTCGTTCAACGTTTATATCCATTTCATTCCACTTGTGTAGTGTTTCAATTCCACTCGTTTCCTATTTAGTTTCTTAACTTTAGTGTTTCATATACACTTGTTCTTTAAGTTTTAGGGGGGGTGGGGGCAATTTTCCCCTTTTGAACCACCATTTTTACCACGTTCCTGTCCAAAGTCCTAGAAATGCCTTGTCGATAAGTTAGCCCATACTCCAAGGAAAACATATTATATATTACAGGTTTCTAGCCGAAGGGTTCGGTTAGGCCATCAAGGGGGAGAATTATTCCGTTTTTACCCCTCCCGGTAGGAATTTACAAAAATTCCGTCTTAGAGGACGTCTGCGTTGGAGGAGGAACCTACTATATACATAATTTTAGGTCTCTATATCCAGCAGTTTGGCCAGGCCATCAAGAGGGAAGTTTTTTCCCTTTTTACCCCTCCCGGTACGAATTTCCAAAAATACCATCTTAGGGGACGTCAACGTTGGAGAAGGAACCCAAATACCGAATTTAAGCTCCCTTGTTCCAGCAGTTTGGCCAGGCCGTTAAGGGGGAGACTTTTCCTGTTTTGGACCCTACCTGTAGAAATTTCCAAATATCTCATCTTAGCGGATGTCTACAATAGAGGAGGAACTTTAATACCAAATTTCAACTTCCTACCTCCAGCGGTTTGGGCAGGCCTTTAAGCGGCACTTTTCGCTTCATTAATCCCCATTTTTGCAATGTCCCTGTCCAAAAAGCACCTTCCCGGTAAGTGAGCCCATACTCCAAGTAAAATATGTTTTACATTTCAGGTTTCTAGCCAAATTTTACTATTTGTGCCCCTCTCGGTAGGAATTTCCGAAAGTCCATCGACAGGGAATTTCAGCTTCCTAGTTCCAGCAGTTTGAGCAGGCTGTCAAGGGGGACACTTTTTCTTTTTTTGTCCCTCCCGGTTGGAATTAGGCTGGAAGAGGAACCGAATTTCAGCTTCCTAGTTCCAGCAGTTTGGACAGGTCGTTAAGGGGCAACTTTCCCTTTTTGAGCCCCCATTTTATAACGACCCTGTCCAAAATTCAAAAAAGTATCTTTCTAATAAGTTAGCCCTTACTCCAGGGACCCACATTTTAATCTTCAGGTTTCTAGCCGAAGGGGTTTTTACCGGCCCCCAAGGTGAGGCTTTTCTTCTTTTTGCCCCTCCCTTTAGGAATTTACAAAAATTCCATCTTCGCGGCTATCTGCGATGGATGAGGAACATTCATACCAAATTTCAACTGCATTGCCTAAGCGGTTTGGGCAGGCCGTTAGTGGGGACATTTTTTCCCTTTCAACCACCATTTTTACTATGTTCCTGTTCCAAAATAGAAAAATTACGTTGCCGGTGAGTTAGTCTACTCCAAGGAATACATATTTAAAATTTTAGGTTAGCCAAAAGGGATTGGGCAAGCCGTCAGGAGGAGACTTTTACCTTATTTCCCCTCCCGATAGGAATTTCAAAAATTCCGTCGAAGGACGAACTCACATCCCGAGTTTCCTTTTGGGATATCCTGTAGGGAATTCCAAAAATACAAACTTAGTCGATGTCTACTACAGTGGAGGAACCTTTATACCAAATTTCAACTTCTTACCTCCAGTGGTTTGGGCAGGCACTTTTCCAATTTGTGAGACTGTTTATGTGGAGACTTTTCCCCTTTTTGCCCGTTCCGGTAGGAATTTCCAAAAATCCCGTCTTAGCGCACGTCTATGCCGAATATCAAGAAACCTTGTTTTAGTGGAGACATCCGTGGGGGAGGGAAAAAAGTAGTTTTTTTGAAATTATATAATTTTAAATGGTACTTTTTGGAAAAACGAAATTTTTTGGAAAAAGATACTTTGTTTTTACATAGTACTTTATTTATACTTTTTTTGGAAAAGGTATTTTTTTTAATAAGGTGTTTTTTTGGAAAAATGTATGTTTTTTGGAAAAAGGTACTTTTTTTGGAAAAGGTACTTCTTTTGGAAAAGGAAAATTTTTTTAGAAAAAGGTACTTTTTTTTGGGAAAAGGTACTTTTTTTTGGAAAAGGTACTTTTTTTGAAAAAGGTATTTTTTTGAAAAAATTTATGTTTTTTGGGAAAAGGAAAATTTTTTTAGAAAAAGGTACTTTTTTTGGGAAAAGGTAATTTTTCTTGGAAAAGGTATTTTTTTTGAAAAAGGTATTTTTTTTTGGAAAAATATATGTTTTTTGGGAAAAGGTGCTTTTTTTTGGGAAAAGGTACTTTTTTTTCGGAAAAGGTTAATTTTTTTAGAAAAAGGTACATTTTTTGGAAAAAGGTACTTTTTTCAAAAAAGGTACTTTTTTTTGGAAAAATGTACTTTTTTTGGAAAAAGGTTCTTTTTTGGAAAAAGGAATTTTTTTTGGAAAAGGGTACTTTTTTTTGGAAATAGGTACTTTTTTTGGAAAAAGGTACTTTTTTTTGGAAAAAGGTACTTTTTTTGGAAAAACGTACTTTTTTTGGAAAAAGGTACTTTTTTTGGAAAAAGGAATTTTTTTTGGAAAAAGGTACTTTTTTTGGAAAATGGTACTTTTTTTTGGAAATAGGTACTTTTTTTGGAAAAAGGTACTTTTTTTTGGAAAAAGGTACTTTTTTTGGAAAAAGGTACTTTTTTTTGGAAAAAGGTACCTTTTTTGGAAAAAGGTACTTTTTTTTGGAAAAAAGAATTTTTTTTGGAAAAAGGTACTTTTTTTGAAAAAGGAATTTTTTTGGAAAAAGGTACTTTTTTTGGAAAAAGGTACTTTTTTTGGAAAAAGGTACTTTTTTTGGAAAAGGGTACTTTTTTTGGAAATAGGTACTTTTTTTGGAAAAAGGTACTTTTTTTGGAAAAAGGTACTTTTTTTGAAAAAAGTTACTTTTTTTGGAAAAAGGTACTTTTTTTTGAAAAAGGTACTTTTTTTGGAAAAAGGTACTTTTTTTGGAAAAAGGTACTTTTTTTGGAAAAAGGAATTTTTTTTGGAAAAAGGTACTTTTTTTGGAAAAAGGTACTTTTTTTGGAAAAAGGTACTTTTTTTTGGAAAAAGGTACTTTTTTGGAAAAAGGTACTTTTTTTGGAAAAAGGTACTTTTTTTGGAAAAAGGTACTTTTTTTGGAAAAAGGTACTTTATTTGGAAAAGGGTACTTTTTTTTGGAAAAAGGTACTTTTTTTGGAAAAAGGTACTTTTTTTGAAAAAGGTACTTTTTTTGAAAAAAGGTACTTTTTTTGGAAAAAGGTACTTTTTTTGGAAAAAGGTACTTTTTTTTGGAAAAAGGTACTTTTTTGGAAAAAGGTACTTTTTTGGAAAAAGGTACTTTTTTTGGAAAAAGGTACTTTTTTGGAAAAAGGTACTTTTTTGGGAAAAAGGTACTTTTTTTGGGAAAAGGTACTTTTTTGGGAAAAGGTACTTTTTTGGAAAAAGGTACTTTTTTGTCCCCTTTTTGCCCCTCCCGATAAGAATTTCCAAAAATGCCGTCTCAACGGACGTCTACACCGGTCGAGGAACCTACATACCAAATTTCAACTTCATAGCTCCAGCAGTTTGAGCAGGCCGTCAAGGGGGAGACTTTTTCCCCTTTTTGCCCGTCCCTGTAAAAATTTCCAAAACTCCCGTCTTGGTGGATGTCTACGATAGTGGAGGAACCTTTATACCAAATTTCAACTTCCTACCTCCAGCGGTTTGGGCAGGCCGTCAAGGGGGACTTTTTCCCCTTTTTAACCCCCATTTTTACAACGTCCCTGTCCAAAATTCCAGAAAGTACTTTCCAGAAAAGTTAGCCCATACTCCAAGGAACACATATCTTAAATTTCAGCTTTCTAGCCAAAGGGGTTTTGGTAGGCCGCCAAGGGGGAGACTTTTCCCCTTTTTGCCCGTTCCGGTAGGAATTTCCAAAAATCCCGTCTTAGCGGACGTCTACGCCGAAAGAGGAACCTACATACCAAATTTCAACTTCCTAGCTTCAGCGGTTTGGGCTGGGCGATGTTGAGTCAGTCAGTCAGTCAGTCAGTCAGTCAGTCAGTCACGTTATTCTTTTATATATAGAGATGAGTTACTGATAATGACTTATTTTTATCATTATTTCAAATAGAAAATAATTTTCTAGATTTTTTTGAAAATTTTTTGAAATCTATTTTTAGACTCAATATTTGTTAAACACTGGTAAGGATATATGTAACCACATATTTTTTGATTTTTTGTATGTTGGCGAGTAAGCTTATTTGTGTGCAGCAGGTCAATTATGTTTTTATCTATTAAATATTACATGTCGATATAGCTCAGATGGTAGAGCTGTTGACTGGCAATCTGTAGACCCCGGTTCGATTTCCGCACCAGAAAATTTTATTTAAAAAAAAAAATACAATAAAAAATATTTTTTTTATATAATTTATTTTTTTGAAAATCTATTTTTAGACTCATTTTTTTTGTCAGTACTGGTAAGCACATTGGTAACGCTATATTTTTAGATTTTTCGTATGCTGGTGTGTAACCATAACTCATTATTTTTCGCGACATCGCGAAAAATAACTAGTTACCATTACCAAGTATGTAGTTACATAACCACATATCTGGTAATGATTTTCTACACTGGGTTTTTAAACAGAAACGTTATGCATTGACTTTTGCTCTCTAAAATATTTCTAAAGGTACAAAGAGTCATAAAAGAATGCATAAGAAACAATGCGATTGAAAATAACTGTAAGTTTTTGATTTGCATTGTCGCATATTTCGATGTCCCGTGCGACATTGAAAAACAACATTTGTTATCAGTGCGTCGAAAGTACAATCAGAAAGCTCACCAAATATTGATTACAAACATAGATTTTTTATACAATTAAAATAAAAAAAACCTACCTGAAAAATAAGAAGAATTGTGATCTTGGTACTTATACACAGTTGTTCACGTGCGACATCGTAAGTGTAAAATTTAAAAATTAAAAATTTTTTTTTTCTTATATAAATAATTTATTTATGTAAATACAAACTCAAGTCAAGAAGTAAAAGCAGCTAGGACTGCCTATTTAAAAAAAAACTGTGTTTGCTATTTTCATATAAATTTATTTTTGATTATTTTATTTAATAATATACAATATTTAATTCATACTACATATTTCTTTTAAGTTTGTTTTTTGTTATTATATAAAAATAAATACCTTGAATACTTCTGTCGATTTAAAAAAAATTTTTACTAAGCGTGTTTTTATATAATTTCGTAAAAAGAGCAAGAGAAACAACATAAATCACATGATGGAAAAAAATGTCCCGTGCGACAGTGAATAAAATTAAATTAAAAAAATAATATGAATCGTTTTTGGGTAAATTAAAACCATATTTTAAAGACATCAATGCACAACAGTGTAAAATTACTCACATTGAAATATTGCCTCAGGTTTCGCTGAAATCGGCATTTTAATTGTTAGCCGCGAAAACCACTTCTGTTTTTGTCCCGTGCGAATGCCTTGGTTTTTTACAATTATCTTGAAAATGAAAAATTCCTAAAAATAAACCTCAGCACCAATTATAGGGCTAATAAAGAGATATAAGTAAAGCCTGTTGTCAAAATAAAAATTCGTTTTATTTTGACTTTTTTTTCACTTTAAAGGTGTTCGACGGTCACGTTCGACATGATGGAAATGCCCATATGTTAAAGCAGACTGTAGCGCACTATCAGGCGGACAGTTCTATACTGCATTTATACAGTCCGAGACATTTATTAGCACGCACCAACTTTTTTTCTTTTTATACAATTATTTGTTTACTTACACTCTAAAAAATGCTTGTAAATTTACTACTATAAAATGGGTAAAATTTTGTTTAATTTTACGAAAATTCGGTAAATATAAACAAAAAATGCGTAAACTTTTTTCATACACACTTCCATACACAATAATACACACACAAAGTGTTTTTAGACATTATGTGTTTATAAATAAACACATTGTGCCTAAAATTACTGTTGTTTTGTTAAATAAAATTTTTACGCACAAAGTTGGTAAATATACTATCCTATAATAGTAATAAATACTCTGACATTTCAAATTGGAAAAAATTTAAAAAAAAATTATAAATAATAAAAAGAAAAAGCGAAAACGGATTATTTTTTGTGAATTACAACATTTTCACAAACACATTAGAGTCTGGAAATAGCAACATAAGCATGAAATTGTTTTTGGTAATTATTGTTAACGCATGTGGTAGTCTAAACCTCATTTCAAAATTGAAAACGTCGTAAGAGAGATACGGCCTACGCAGGAACAACTGGGTGCATTGACTCCTGCTCAACAAAATGCCTTCTTTGCAAGGGAGGCAGTCAACCAACAACCGTCAACAATAACGGGAGAAAACGCCGTAAGAGAGATACGGCCTAGGCAAAACAACTGGGTGCAATGACTCCTGCTCAAAAAAGTGAGTATTCATTGAGTACTGCCTAACTTGCAAAGAAAGCATTTTGCTGAGCAGGAGTCATTGCACTCAGTTGTTCCTTCGTAGGCCATATCTCTCTTAAGACGTTTTCTCCCGTTATTGTTGACGGTTACTGCCTCCCTTTCAAAGAAGGCATTTTGTTGAGCAGGAGTCATTGCACCCATTCAATAGTTATAACAAAATTTTATATGAATTTTTACAAATGCCTTAAGATCCCAAAACGACTAATTGGGACATAAACGATTATGAGAGAGGGACTCGGATATTATTATTAATAAAATACGTACCAAAAATTAATTTGTTGTTTTATTTAAAAAAAATGTTTGGGTGGTGCTTGAAGTTAGCACAACTGTTGTAAATGTACACATTTTATTGGATTTTTACGCACTTTCTGTGGATTTTTGCGCATTTTTTGTAGATTTTTACGCATTTTATGCGTACATTTACACGTGAAACGTGCTTTTTTACACACAAATTTAGTAAATTAACACACTAATTTCAAAATTTCATTTAATTTTTACGCACTTTCAATGTAAAATTACAAATTATTTGTGCACCAACTTAAACACAATGTGCGTATTTTTTTTCAATTACGCACATAGAGTAAATATACCCAATTTATAGTAGGAGTTCAGTTTCCTACTATAAGTTGGGTAAATTTCAACAGAATTTAATTAGAGTGTAAGGTAACTAATAAAATAATAATTTTATTAAAATTACATTTTTTCCCTTATTTATATGAAAAAATCTGGAAATTGTGTGGGACATTCTTTTGAACGCATTTTGTTTAAATAAAAAAAACGACAAATTTAATTATAAAATAGTGTTCTTTCTGATAAATTTCTATTTAGGGGTATTTGGTTTTAACAAAAGTGTGCAAATAAAAAGTATTTTCTTTTTTTTTACAGAATTATAAAATACTGAAATCTGGCTGATAAAAAATAAAGCTCAAATTGGCGTGGCAACTCTTTCTACACACAGAAAAAAATATGGCATTTTCCAACTGAAATTCGGTTACGTCTACTAAACTAGGTTGGTGCAACTGAACATTGGTTATCAAAACAAAATTCGGTTTATACAACTGAATTTTAGTTACAATACCAAAAATATTTAGGAATCACATTCCAATATGGTTTCACCAACCGAATTTATTGGTTGTAGCAACCAAAATATGCTTAGCAATTCGGTTGGCAATTTTTTTCCCTGTGTGTATCAAATTAAAAGTCCCGTACCAATTTCACGACTGTGTCTAAAATAATCGTGGAGCTCTAGATCATGATAAATGATCCTGAGAGTGTCGAAAAACTCCACCCAGAAAACCGGTTCGGTGCTGAGAACTCAATTTATCGCCAATCGAATGGTTCTGTTGCATCAAATGAATTCTTCGCTTGAGACTACCTTGACACAATTAGTTTTCTGTTGTCACAACTGAAAAACTCGGCTACTACAACCGAACCATACGATTGACTATAAATGCGGTTGTCAGCACCGAATCTGTTTTCTCGGTATCTAAATTGAAGTATATTCATTACAAAATGCGACAATAAAAACAAAAAATTAAAACTTCTTCTCATTTGTGAGAACCTCGATACGATTTTTAGCTGGAAGTGTTGTTTTAACGACATATAGACAGCTGCAATTAATATTGTAATTAATATGCATTTTATCAATTTTGATTTAGTAGGTTTGAGGTTAACAAGAAAAATAAACTTTTTCTCTAAAAATTATAAACACATTGATTTGGAGATCAGACTAGATCTAGTTTTTGCCTTACCTTACAGGCAAAAAAAAGTGTGCAGTACACCTTCGAATATAAAGTATTTTTGCAATGCAATTCCAAAAAATATTTTTTTTTTGTCCAACGTAGGTGTCTTCTTTTTTTTATTTTTCTTTTTATCTTCGGCATTTACAGTCGCATTATAATGTGTGCTATATTATTTTTTTAGCCTCAAGGAGACCACTGTTTTGCTATAAAGGAAAAATCCAATGAAAAAAAATTAAAAAGGTGACCCCTACGTTCGGCAATAAAAAAAATAAAGACTTTTCTGCTGGAATTATCGAAAAACTTCCTTAGCAAATAGGGTCGTACATAAGGGTGCTAGGAACTAAGATCTGGTGGTCGTCATTTTACATTTTTCGTCATATCTTTGGCATTTACAGTCGGATCTTAAGGTGTGATACATCGATGTTTTTCTGTCGAGGAGACCAGTGTTTTGTTTTAAGGGCCATTGATCTCAAGTATCCCATTCTAGTAGTTATCCACCAGATCTCAATTGCTACCACCCTAATGTACAACCCTAATGTCAGAAAATTAAAGCTCGCAAAAAATTAATAAACTTTTGCTAAGGAAGTTTTTCGATAAACCCAGTAAATTTTTTTTTATATATCGGTTGCCGAACGTAGGGGTTGCCTTTTTAATTTTTTCTCACTGGATTTTTCCTTTATAGAAAAACACTGGTCTTCGTCGAGGCAAAAAAATCGATATATATATAATATACAATATAATATATACTTTAAAATCGGACTTTAAATGCCGAAGCTATAACGAAAAACTGAAAAAGGCGACCCCTACGTTCGCCAAAAAAAAATATTCGTTTTGAAATTGCCTTGAAAAAATACTTCATATTGGAGGGTGTACGGCGAACTTTTTTTTTTGAGGTACGGTCTACTATACAGTTTTCACAAATACCAGCACAAATACCAAAAACTCCTTCCGCTATCCTTTAAGCGTATTCCTAATAAAAATAAATGGTACATATAAATTAAATTTCATTTGTATAAAATCCATCTTGTGGATCTTTAGTTTGATTAATTAAAATGATGGAAAAGATTACTGGTAATTACAAAATGAAATTAGAAAATAATTTTGTAGCTAAAATGTCTATCTAATCTCCATTTTGTAAATCTATAAAAAAAAGAACCTTTTTTTAGTTAAACTACCAGCAAAAAGGTTACCAATCTAAAAAAAATTCAACATCAGCCTATTATGTTTTACAAAAAACTAACCCTTCATTTAAGTATTTGCAAGTACAAAATGAAGAACAATATTACTTAAATTTTGTATTGTTTCATTTAATAACCGTAATAATGAGATTTTAGTATTTTTTTTTTGGGAAGAAAAGAAAAAAGTTTACTTTTTATTTTCAACATCCTTTCTTATGTTACAATGATTGTTTTAAAAAAAAAGTCTAAGAATTTTTTTGTTTCTTTTTGCTCATTATTTTAAGCCCCACTTGCCTTTAAAGCTAACAATTTTTTGTTTTTTTTTTATTTTTTTAGTAAAAATAAAAGAAAAGAACAAGTTTTTTTCTTTTCTTAACTTATTCTAATTTTTGTTTGACCTACGAGTAAAATACGCCTCTTCTGTTCGTGTCTTTTTTTTAACTACTTCTGCATGTTATTGTCAATTAAAATTCTGCTGTTGTCTGAAGATTTTTAAGGCAAAGAATTTGTTGTTATTTAATTTAATGTTAAATACTAGACACTTGAGTGGATTGTATATAAAAGGTTTTTGTCACATCTGCATGTTAATGAAGTTGTAGTATTGTTTTTGTTAATATTGTAATACAAAACAGAGATGGTATTCCACAATGTATGAGTAATACCTCATTCGTACTAAACCCAAAACTAGTGGTTTTCAAATACTATTAGTTTTGGATTCAGTGTGAATGGGGTATAATTAATTTTTTGAAAAAATTTATAGGCAATTGTACACTACATAATAGCTGTGTTTGTGTGACACTCTATCAGTGTTATCAAGAACGATTTTGACAGTTTTTCAACGTATTCCGGCTTTCTACTGTCAAAATTGTTCGAGATATCATTTATAGGAATGCTGCACAAACGCAGCTATTGTTTTTAAAATCGCTTCTTTATTTAATTTAGTACCTTTAATCATATTTTTCGAATAAATGAAATTAATATCAAAGGGGATTATTTTTATCTACATTCTATTAAGAAATCCATTATGAAATAATTTTGTTTACTTATCTTGGCATACCTTCACTGTAACATTGTTAACATGTTATAATTAAGAGTAGCACTCAAATGTGTATGGTCTTATCTGTGGTGTTTGTGGTTAAAAAAAAGCGGAAAGTTTCTTTATTTATTTACAAATTGTTCGACATAATATTTTTGTTGGGCTGTGTGTGTGTGTGTGTGCGTTTCTTCTTTGTTTTTTCTTTGTTTGTTTGTTTTTGTTTTTCTTTCAAACATTTACAATTAGGAATAAGCACGTATACGTTTAGTGTAGTGTAGCGTATGAACAATGTCAAAATTAACATATTACTTATAGGGTAGAGGGGGGATCCTTCGCCAGTGGGGCACATACACTAATCTAATTTTTCTCCGATGTTAAAGGAGATACAAAATTGGAAAAAATATATTTTGTGCATTTTTCAATTACATTTCCTTGACATCCACTTTGACGACTTTCCATCACATGTGGTCGCAGACAGACGTGTTTTTGTGTTTTTTGGGGTGCCAAAAAAATATTTGAAAGCAACTACATTTTGCAATAACTTCCTCAAATCGTGTCATAAAAAAAAATTTTTTCATTATGGTAGATCTATGATCCTAAGCTTTCAGAAAATAATAATTAGATTTTAATAAATGCTTAAAAAGTGTGAAAAATATTAATTTTATGTTAGTGCCTGTCTCTGGGGCACAATCACCAGATGGCCCCTGGAGCTACGAAGAGTTAGTGCATCCCTGCCTAAAATTGCTCTATAAGACTTTTCTATATGTTTCAAATATGTTTAATAGCAAATTAGAACAATCGTGTTCATTCTTAAATTTATATTAATTATTCAGTTTTTTGTAATTTTGAAGAATCATTATATTATAGATTTAAATTATTTTTTTTTAATGTAGTGGAGATTTATTGATTAAAAAGAATTATATATCTTAAAGACCTTATTCTAAATTATTTATTTCAGTCATTAAAACATTAACTTTGCCGTACTAACAATATTTTTTTTGAAATTATATCTGACTCTTTTGGCGAATTACCCCCAAGTTTGGGGCAGTTACGCCGATTTGGGTTACTTTGAAAATCATGGAAAAAGTAATAGAAAATATGCAAATAATTAGAATAAAAATCATAGAAATTAAAGCCAAGATATGTAGATCTTCCATTTGAAAGTAATTTTTGAAAAATAATTAGGGGTTAAGAAATGACAGTGCTTTGAAAAAAAAGTGGCGAAGGATCCCCCCTCTACCCTACGTTTAGGTGGGCTTTAACCAAACTTATACAAACAATTTAAATGTTTAACAACAAGATTTTAAGCATGTGCTTTGTTTAACAACATCGTACGAAATTTTGATATTAATTTCAGTTGAAAGTGAAGCAGACTGAATTTGAAATAATCAAAGTGAAGCATGGATAATAATAAAAGAAAGACAGCATTTATTACGTGGGCAAAAATTTAATAGGAAAAAGTAATATCAGGCTAAATATCAATCAATATTTAAGCACTAATGGGATAAGTATTTAACTTTCTGTAAAAAATTGTTTAGAAATTGTTAAATAAACCATCGTTTAAAGTAAAATATACTGTTATTTTGGGGTTTTCAAGAAAATTTTAAATTAATAGTTTCAACTGGTTTTGATGCTATTTGTCACAACTATTGTCCAAAGTCTAAATTAATTTTTTTTTAATGGAAACTAGTTAAAAAATTAAAGTCGGTCATGCCGGCAATGTAATAGCCTCCACCAAAACACAAATGCAGTCAATGGGTTTGGAAAAAAGGTTTGTCACATTTTTTGCAATAACTTTTTTAAAAATCACACAAATTTTAAATGTTTTTAGTAGGCTTTGAAATTAATGCAACAAAATTTTATATTTAAAATTTTTTTTGCTAGATGCTTTTATTCCATGCAAAATGCCAAGTGAAGAAACATTGTGAAAACTTTTCAAAACCACCGTCAGTGGACATATAAAAAATAGCTTGGGAACTAAGCGATCACTCGAAAGGCAAGTTCTGTCAGAACAAAAGTCATCTGTGACAAGAACAAGGCGAACAAAATCGATGCAATGTTGAAGAATAAACCCAATATTTCTGGGAGAAAAGTCGCCTAAAAAGTGGATTGTTCGAAGTTTTTGTACGCAAGACCAAAAAGGACTGAAAACTTTTAAAGTACAAAATCTACAAGACTGGAATTCTGTAAAAAATACGGAAGTAAAACAACGTGCCAAAATATTAAAAAAGTTTTTTATTCGGAAAAACTCAATTGCTGCATTACAAACAAAGAAAAACTTTGATAATCACAATAATTTCGCAATTAAATCAACAGTGAATTCGTTTAATTGTATATATTTGACAGTTTACTTTAAGTGCGTTTTATTAATTTTTGGAAGAAAATGTTCAAGTTTTTAAGTATTTTAAATCTTTTATTATATATGACTGTATGTATATTAAAATCAATTTCAAATCGTATTACTTGCAAACAAATTGAAACCGAAAACTCATCAATGTCAATCCATATAGCTTTTTTTTCTGGGAAAAACTAAATCAAAAATATATTTGTTTTTCACAATTTATAAAGTACTGAAATATATTGTTACCCCTCAATTCATAAATACTTTGTAAAGTTATAACAGGTTTACAAAACGTCATTTTCATACAAAATTTGTTCAATAAACCTCCTATAATTTTACAAAGCGTTTATGAATTTAGGGGTTAGCATTTATGCCTTCGTATGCATACATTTTAATAAACTACAACCTTAATTGGATTTTCATAGAAATAGACTTAACAAAGCATTTCCTTTTATTATGAAAAAATATAAATGAAGAGATAAAAAAATATTTTCCTGCAAAACATGTTAAAGTGACATTAGAAAATTATATTAATTAAAATAAAAAACTATTAATTGTGCTAAATAAACAAAATATAAAAAAAAATCATTGAGATCATCTTAAATATACACCCAGAAAGTGGATTCAGTTCTGATAACACCATTTGTAGTCAATCACATGTTTCGGTTGTGGTAGCCGAATTTTTCAGTTGTGGCAACAGAAAACCAATTGAGACAAGACTAACTTGATTATGACAACGGAATTTCAGTTGTATGAAGAATAATTCGGTAGCCGCAAACGAAAAATTCACTTGAAGCTACTGAACCATTCGATTGGCAACAAATGGGGTTGTCAGCACCGAATCTGTTTTCTGGGTGTAGGTGTTAGATTTCAAAGTATAATGAGGTATTTTAGAATATATTACTTCCGAGGTGGTCAACTTTGATACCCTATAGTACCCCTGCTGCGTGCCAGAAATGGACAATTTTTTTTGTAAAAATTTCTCGCGTGCCACCTTAATTTTAGTAGTCTTTAAAAAGTCCTTTTTTAAAAATTTTTAAAATTTAGAAAATTTTTCTTAAAAACGATGTAAATATTTATCAGCGCTACAGATAACCCCCATGAAATAAGCCCCAAAGGGAAAAATTAAATAACATCCAAGAAATGACGTAAAAATGTTTGACGGTTATTTAATATTTGGGGGTTTATTTAATCTTTAAATATTGAGATTATTTCATTATGAAAAAATACCCAATAAAATAAAATTAAAACAGTTTGAACATTATTTCCTTTTCATTTTTTGGGGGTTATTTCATATTGTTAAAAAAAAGTTAAATTATTGGGCGCAATTAATTATTTAAGTACCTAAAAAACTAATTGCAAAATGTGCTTCGGGCAAAACTTTGATTTTGTTAAAATAAATCCCGTGGTTTTTATCATCATTATACTGAACGAGTAAAAAGGTTAAAGTCGGCCATGCCGACTATACAATACCCTACACCAGTCTGGTTAAAAGCCAACTAATGTTTGGATCCGAAATTCGAATGGGTTAAAATGGGACTTGTGTCAAAATTTTCTATAATGTGAGTCAGCGAACCAAATTTCATTAAAATATCTTAATATTGCGACATGCAGTTTGTAACCAAGCCAATTTTGGGCGTACCCTTATATGGGCACTAGGTCTAAACATGGACCGGTGTTAACCAAAATCAATAGGCTTCGTCCTTGGGCTGATATAGGTCGGTGTACCAAATTTCATCAAAATATCTTAATATTTGCGACCTGCAGCGTATAAACAATATAATTTTGGGGGGACCCTTATATGGGCACTAGGTCTAAACATGGACCAATGTTCACCAAAATCAATGGGCTTCGTCCTTGGGCCAACATAGGTCTGTGTACCAAATTTCATTAAAATATCTTGATATTTGCGACCTGCTGCGTATAAACAATATAATTTTGGGGGGACCCTTATATGGGCACTAGGTCTAAACAGGCTTCGTCCTTGGGCCGGCATAAGTCGATGTACCAAGTTTCATCAAAATATCTTAATATTTGCGACCTGTAGAGTGCGCACAAGAATGAATGGACAGACAGACAGACGGACAGACGGACATCGTTAAATGGAAATAATAATTCTGAGCCGATCGGTATACTATAAGGTGGGGCTAGGACCAATATTTTTTGGTGTTACAAACATCAGCACAAACTTATAATACCCTGACCACATAGTGGTGTTGGGTATAAATATATGTACATATTTATATACAATCATACAAATATACTATAGCCAACAACAGATTTAAAAAATATTCTACGTAAATACTTGACATTTATTTGATGCATTTTAAAATAATACTATTAAAAATTTATAAATATTTAAAATTCCTGAAAATTCAATTAAAATGTGTAAACACTCAAACATTCACTTAGGACCGATTACTGAATGTTTAGTTATAATTTAGCCAACAGTTAAATTAAAATTGTATATGAGAGAAAAACAAACCAAATATGTCAGTTAAAAACCCATTATTTAGCTAACAGAACACTCAATAATCGGGCCTTAGAAGCTTTCGTTTTCAAAATCTAAAAATAATTAAATTAATATGAAGTTAAACTAGTGTAGCTATTTCTAAATACACCTGCAGGTTTAGAGTTTGTATTGAGAATTGAGGTATAAAATGTATATTTTTTATACTATTCCAAAACAAATTTAATACTCAGTGATTACACTGTACTACACATTTTTTAGGGGTGAATAATTCCTATGCCAGATGAATGTATTACGTTAGTAAATATAGTAAAACCCATAACGGGTTTTGCCCTATGTGGGTACAGTAAAATTTTATGCCCATTTTAAGTTTTAATTTTTCCACTCACTGTATTGAATAAGACTGAATATGTAATTTAAAAGTTCTTCCTATCTAAGTTCTGAGTTCGGATGTCCACAACATAATTTTAAGAGGTATTTTTTCGTAGAATATTTTAACCTTGCAATTTTCATGCGTCATTTTAGTCTTTCTTTAAAGAAATACCAAAAAGATATCCTAAAGCATGCGTTTAAAGGTTTAAAATATTCTGGGAATGTGTTCTCCAGCTAATTTCATTTGGATTTGTCGAAGACGAAAACTTCATCGGAAAATTGTAAACAGAAGATTTAAAGTCGCCTACTAAAAAAAAATTTTATTTCTTTTAATTTTTACATTGAAACTGCGTAAATATTAATTGAGATTTTGAAATTAGTGCGTAAATTTACTAGTTTTGTGCGAAAAAAACATGTTTCACGTACAAATGTAAGCATAAAATGCGTAAAAATCCACAAATAATGCGCAAAAATCCACAGAAAATGCTTAAAAATCACCCAAAAATGCGTAAATTTACCACCGCTGTGCTTAAAGTTAAACCACCCAAAAACATTTTAAATAAAACAATAAATTAATTTTTAGTATGTATATTATTAATAACACTGTGAGACAAATGGTAGGGGTCTGTGATCGGGAAGGGTTCAAACTACCGGGAAAAGTTATATCGGTAAAAAAGAAGTTATACGTGTCCCGTCGTTTGATTTGACCTTTGGTGGTCTTTTTTTGACATAACTCGAGAACCACTAGTCTGATTTTGCTCAAACAATTTTAAAAAAATTAAAAATTACAATTCCTTTAATCTGTTCATATAACGTTTTTCTATATACTCAACAGTTTTGCCGGTAAAAATAAATGTATGAAGAAAAAATATTTTTTGCCTAAAATATTAAAAAAAAGTAATAAACAAAAGGTTATTGATTTTTATGGTAGCGGTAACAAACATTTATTTTTACCGGCAAAACTGTTGAGTATATAGAAAAACGTTATATGAACAGATTAAAGGAATTGTAATTTTTAATTTTTTTAAAATTGTTTGAGCAAAATCGGACTAGTGGTTCTCGAGTTATGTCAAAAAAAAAAGATATATCTCGATTCCTAGGGGTGACCCAGCGAAACGCCGGGACACGTATAACTTGTTTTTGACCGATATAACATTTCTCGTTGGTTTCATCCCATCCCGATTTTGACTGTCGCATAGTGTAATTATAACCGTGTCATTCTGGCATAATCGTTTATGTCGAAATTAGTCGTTTTGAGATCTTAAGGTATTTGTATTAAATTGATATAGTTAAAATTTGTTATAACTATTGAACTAAAATCAATTCGAAAAAGGGGTTTAGACTACCACATGTGGAACCAATAATTACCAAAAACAATTGCATGCTTATGCTGGAACTTCCAGATAAAAATGTGTTTGTTTTTTTAGAGTTTTTTTTACTATTTAGAAAATTTTTAAATTTTTTCAAATTTAAAATATCAAAGTTCTTATTATTTTAAGTTACACCAACTTTTGGGTGTAAAAATTTTATTTAACAAAAGAATAGTAATTTTAGGCATAATATGCTTAATTGTAAACACATTATGTCTGAAAATAATTAAACAAAACTTCACCCATTTTATAGTAGTAAATTTAGAAACATATGTGCAAAAGTGTTACTTTAGCAGTTCACCGCACATTTTCGGATAGGATGAGAGTAAAAAATAAGATGTGTGCAAAAATTGGGTTTCTGCGATGTAAACCGGCCAGGCCGTTTACATTTATGTCCTCAATATTACCCTAATAAAGGATGGATTTATCCATCTATAAATCTTAAACTAGAAGTTTCTGGAGATTAAGTTACACAGGTGCTGTTTACACAATGAAAAGGCAAACATATTCTTTATACAAACTTTTAACCTTCCCATGACCGTTAGTGGTGTTTTAAGCGGTAAACATAAAATATTTTGTCAAAACTAAATTTTAAATGTCTCTCATTTAATTTTGGAGATTTCTAAATACGTATACAATTCATCATATAATAGGCAATTTAGCGTAGATTAAAAGCAAAATAAGTTTTTTTTAATATTTCGTCCATTCCATGACAGAGAGCCTAAAAACTAATAAGTTATAGATTTTTTACATATGTGCACTGGGAAGCCATGCGAATCTTCCATTTTGAGTATAGGATATGTTCAGCGAACTTATATAAAACACAACGAGGTACAGTTTTGTGGAACTATTTAACCCTCTAACTCTTCAATTAAAGGGACTTTTATGGCCCCGTTTTTAAAAGGGACAAAAAGACCCGTAAGCTGAACAGTTAGGGGGTTAAAATATTCTACAGAAATGCTCCACATAATGTTTTACACGAAATAGAAGACTCACACGGTTTCCTCCTACAATTTAGGTTTGTGGGTATTTGAGCGGCAATTGTGTATAAGTACGAAATTAACCCTTAAACACATTTTAAGTATTGACTTATTTCTGGCATTTAACTTAAATTTTAAACCTTGATGTCTTCAGAGACTTATAGTAGAATTTCATAACAAATATTTTTGTGGAACATGTTAACCCTCTAACTTCCCAACTTAAGGCAATTTTTGACCCTTTTCCACAAACGACCCATAAGTTAAAGAGTTAGAGGCTTAAAATATTCCGCAAAAATATTTGTCATAAAATTCTACTATAAGTCTCTGAAGACATCAAAGTTTAAAATTGAGGTTCGATGCCAGAAATAATTCAGAACTTAAAATATGTTTAAGAGTTAATTTTGTGCCAATTTGAAGGCGCTCAAGAGAACATTCATATGTGCAAAAGTGATATTTTCTCACCTCGCCACGCATTTTCTGGTAGACTGGGTGTAAAAAACAAAATCCTCGCGAAAAGTGATCCTCTCGGATTAAAAAAGGCCAGTAACCCGCGGCTTTTAGCCCTAAAAATGGTCTAAAGTTAACTCAAAGTTTATTTATTTGCGTAAAGGTTTTACAGAAAAATACTACATAAGCATATCTGCAGGCAATAATGTGGCTAGCATTTTTCTCATACACATTTTTGACGTATCGATTACGTATCATGGCGATTTATGAGGATAAACTCAAAGTGATTTATATGGTTAATGACAAATTTGGCTTTAACCACATAAATCACCATTATGGATCATCGAAACGTCATAAATGTGTATGACAAAAATGCTAGGCATATTATTGCCTGTAGATATGCTTATTTAGTATTTTTCAGTAAAACCTTTACTTTAAGTTATAGCGCGAAAAAGCTTTGAATTAATTTTAGTCCATTTTTAGGGTTAAATCCTAGGGTGACTGGCCTGTTTTAATACGAGAGGACCAAGTTTTGCGGGGATATTATTTTTTACGCCCAATCTACTGCAAAATGGGTGGGGAGGTGAAAAAAATAACACTTTTGAAAATTCCATATATTTCATGGTTGCTCTAGTGTAGGGTTAACATATTCTATAAAAAAAAATCTATTAAAATTCTGTTGGGAACATTAGAACTTAGAATTTTTTCAAAATAACTATTACATAACTTTTTAAATCTTATTCAATACAGTGTTGGCGAAAAAAAAAATTTAATTTTAAACTAACCTATTTAATACAATATTTTACCATACTAACCTAATACAATCGTTCGGTATAAAAATCATCCATCCCCGGGACCATGACCTTTATATTGTTTCACAGTGTTATTTTAGGTAGATTTTTAAAACAAGAGTTTTATTATTTTTTTTGTTTTGGCATTCGTTTTCATCAACATTCTCGTACATATAACAGAAATTTTAGAATTTTCTCATTTTTTTTTTTGATATGTCAAGAAAAAGTTTTTCTCTGCTTATATGCAAACGCTGCCAGCATTTGTTTTTATACAAAATATCCAAAACAACAAAAAAGTCACGTTTTTACTAAAGTGAGTGTTATTAACATGATTTTTTTCTGTTACGGAAGCGTATAACAACGCTGTTTGTATTTACATTTTAAAGATTTATTTCAAAATTTATCTTTATTTTTCTTTTCACTTTAAGAGTTTATTGATTTTTTATGTTTATTCAAAAAACATCTCTACTTTTGTTGGAATAATTTAATAATTCTTCTAAGACTAGACAAAAGAAATACTGTCAAAGAAAAGCTTTGAATTGTTAGCCTTATGGTAAAGAGCCATAAATGTCGATAATATCTATGTATAAATAACGATAAAATCAATAAAAATAGACGATATTTATAAGTATTGGAAAATATATTTTTTTATATTTATATATTTAGTCTATGGAAATAAATTCTTACAGACTCTTAAAAGAATTATAATTATAAAATTTTTTATAAATGAATATTCTTTGTCAGATTTGAGATCAAACTAGTAAACTACAGAGAAGAAATATTTAAAAAACTCCATAAGGACAGCAGGATAGAATACGTATTTTCGGGTCCCACTACAGAGCCATCCTCAGGATCATATGCCTTTATGGGTTAGTATTTGATGATGATCTATTTATAATGAATTTAAACAAATAAACAAATGTTAGCAACTCAATTAGACTAACATCAAAAAAATTTTTAAGAATGCTAATTTTATCCTCTGTTTTTACTATTTTTGCTTTAAACTTGAATTCTTAAAGTATCGCAGCTAGTTCTATTCAACTCTAAATCACAGATTTATTGAACAACAACGAACCGTTAATTTTAAATTTTAAATGCATATTCTAATTATTTTTAAGGGGTTTAAATACTGTAACAACAGCATTTTAAAGGGCATATTCGAACGGTTGTCAAAAATTCAATTAACAATATTTTTAATATTTTATTTTTTTTATTTAAAAATCATGTTATTATAGTATTTCCAAAAAAATATCAGTTTTATATTTTCCCAGCCAAAATTGACAGAGTTGCCACTTCATTACTGGTCTTTTTTAAAAAAGGCAAAATCGGCTGCCACTATGCAGCCTTCATTAATTAGAGCACAATAAAAATGTAAAGTGATTCTTAATCCCAAATAAATTCTCCAGTCCTTATCGTGGCCCAATTTTTTTTTTTTTAATGTTTTTGTGTTTCATTCAAAACTTGAAAAAGATAATTCTTTTTTGAATTAATAAGAAAAAAAATTTATTCATTTTAGAAATCACGGAATACTTCAAAATAATTTTAAAGCAATGATTTGTTATTGAATAAAGTGAGATAATTTTTTGTTATAATTTAAATCGATTCAATTTTGATTCGACTAAATAATTTGTTTTAAGAGATAATTCGCGAAGTATAAATCAGAACAGCGCTTTGAAGAATTGATTCAAAATAATTATTTTCAAAGATGATAAAAAAGTATAAAGATAATTCGCACGAATTACAATATTTTTATACTTTTTCTGATTGTCTAAAATTAATTCACAAATCAAAAAAAAAAACATTTTTAAATCCTGAATAAAAACAAAAAATTATAATTCGCGAGAATCAATAAAATCAACTTAATCAAAAATAATTTTTTTATTATTCTTTTTTAGAAAATTTAGAAAGAAAATTTGGACAAATTTGACAATTCCCATCACCAATACTGGGAAATCGTAGACACAAGTGAACGAATGTTTATTAGACTATTTTTTTAATCTTTTGACTCTCTCTCAAAAAAAATTTTTAGGAAAAACATTCTTTTTATATTTGAATTAATTAAGACCCGTGGATGTAACCCTTGAAAAAGTCTTACTATTTATAAGTAATCATAATCAGACATTTTTGGCATGGTTAATATTAGTTTTTGTGTTGTCCAAAGTTATAGTGAGTAAAAATGCAACATATTCATATTTGTTAATGTTTGCATCCTTAAACTAGAAAATTTGTAAAGAATTGCAAACACAAAAACAGAATTATTGTCAAATTTGTTAAAATTTCTCTTCAAAAAAGCATAAAATATTAAAATAATAACCAAAAAAACTTGTAAGCAATACCGAAATCGGTATCGTTCTAAAGTCGGTATCTCGAATTAGCTAAAAAGGCTCGCATTTCGACAATTTCGGTATTACCGAAATCGGTACTGGAAAGCCTATTTTATACCTTATTTGATAATGTGTGGTTTTGCTGTGTATTGAGCTTAAGCATAATCATATTTTTTATTTATTTTTATTCGTTCTATTCCGTAATTTATTGAACATCTCACGAAGCCGTGTTTTGTAATTTTTTGCTACTCTGTGCTAAAATAAAGGCATTAAGCAAATCTTTTGTTATAATGTTTTTATTTCGAATCGCTCACTACTCATGTCTCCCAAGTGGCCTCTTACTTGAGAAGCTTTAACAAAGTTTTGAAAACAAAAGAGTAATATATCAACAAAAAAATGTCGTTATAGCAATGATGAAGAAAAACCTAAAAATTGCTTAGAAAGCCCAATACTCATACACTCAATAAGGTCAAACACAAAATATCGTACAAAGTTACACAAGAACTATAATTAAGACAAACTGGCGGTTAAAACTTTTTCGCAATCATTTGCTTTTATAGCGTGACAAAACCAAAGACAAAGAACTCAAATTACTTTGGGCAATTGCGGTAAAATAACAAGCTAAACACATAAAAAAACGAGTAAAAAGGTTAAAGTCGGGCATGCCGAGTATACAATACCCTACACCAGTCTGGGTGAAAGCCAACTAATATTTGGATCCAAAATTCGAATGGTTAAAATGGGGCTTGTGTCAAAATTTTCTATAATGTGAGTCAGCGCACCAAATTTCATTAAAATATCTTAATATTTGCTATCTGCAGTTTGTAACCAAGCCAATTTTGGGGGGACCCTTATATGGGCATTAGGTCTAAACATGGACCGATGTTCACCAAAATCAATAGGCTTCGTCCTTGGGCCAAAATAGGTCTGTGTACCAAATGTCATCAAAATATCATAATATTTGCGACCTGCAGCGTATAAAAAATATAATTTTGGGGGGACCCTTATATGGGCACTAGGTTTAAACATGGACCGATGTTCACCAAAATCAATAGGCTTCGTCCTTGGGCCGATTTAAGTCGGTGTACCAAATTTCATTAAAATATCTTAATATTTGCTATCTGCAGTTTGTAACCAAGCCAATTTTGGGGGAACCTTATATGGGCACTAGGTCTAAACATGGACCGGTGTTAACCAAAATCAATAGGCTTCGTCCTTGGGCTACCATAGGTCGGTGTACCAAATTTCATCAAAATATCTTAAAATTTGCGACCTGCAGCGTATAAACCATATAATTTTAGTAGGACCCTTATATGGGCACTATGTCTAAACATGGACCATTGTTCACCAAAATTAATAGGCTTCGTCCTAGGGCCGACATAAGTCGGTGTACCATATTTTATCAAAATATCTTAATATTTGCGACCTGCAGCGTATAAAAAATATAATTTTGGTAGGACCCTTATATGGGCACTAGGTCTACACATGGACCGATGTTCACCAAAAGACGTCGTTCTTGGGCCGACAGAAGACGGTGTACCAAGTTTCATCAAAATATCTTAATATTTGCGACCTGTAGAGTGCGCAGAAGAATGCATGGACAGACAGACAGACGGACGGACGGACGGACAGACAGACATCGTTAAATCGAAATAAAAAAAAAATCTGAGCCGATCGGTATACTATAAGGTGGGTCTAGGACCAATATTTTTTGGTGTTACAAACATCAGCACAAACTTATAATACCCTGACCACATAGTGGTGTAGGGTATAAATACCTATGGCGGGAACAGTTAAGTAGGAAGTTCTTTCTATTAATTAACGTGTTGCTTCCTTTGGAAAGGGGATAGAGAAGAAGTGAAAGATGAAGGGCTTCAAATATGGCAATACTGTAATTGCGCGAGATTTTGAATTTTAAAACAGTTGTTGCGCGGCATCTGATGGGGAGTTGGCGAACTTTGTTAAAGCTATTTAGTTCATAGCCCTGTTATATTATTTTACTTCGGTGGGGTTAAGTGCTATGGGAACACCGAAGGAGGATGCTATTGTTATACCCTACACCACTATGTGGTCAGGGTATTATAAGTTTGTGCTGATGTTTGTAACACCAAAAAATATTGGTCGTAGACCCACCTTATAGTATACCGATCGGCTCAGAATTTTTTTTTATTTCGATTTAACGATGTCCGTCCGTCCGTCCGTCTGTCTGTCTGTCCATGCATTCTTGTGCGCACTCTAAAGGTCGCAAATATTAAGATATTGATTTTGGTTAACACCGGTCCCTGTTTAGACCTAGTGCCCATATAAGGGTCCCCCAAAATTGGCTGGTTACAAACTGCAGATAGCAGATAGCAAATATTAAGATATTTTGATGAAATTTGGTACACCGACTTATATCGGCCCAAAGACGAAGCCTCTTGATTTTGGTGAACATCGGTATATGTTTAGACCTAGTGCCCATATAAGGGTCCTACCAAAATTATATTGTTTATACGCTGCAGGTCGCAAATATTAAGATATTTTGATGAAATATGGTACACCGACTTATGTCAGCCCAAGGACGAAGTCTATTGATTTTGGTGAACATCGGTCCATGGTTAGACCTAGTGCCCATATAAGGGTCGTACTAAAATTATATGGTTTATACGCTGCAGGTCGCAAATATTAAGATATTTTGATGAAATTTGGTACACCGACCTGTGGCAGCACAAGGACGAAGCCTATTTATTTTGGTTAACACCGGTCCATGTTTAGACCTAGTGCCCATATAAGGGTCCCCCACAATTGGCTTGGTTACAAACTGCAGGTCGCAAATATTAAGATGTTTTGATGAAATTTGGTATACCGACCTATATCAGCCCAAAGACGAAGCCTCTTGATTTTGGTGAACATCGGTCTATGTTTAGACCTAGTGCCCATATAAGGGTCCCCCCAAACTTATATTGTTTATACGCTGCAGGTCGTAAATATTAAGATATTCTGGTGAAATTTGGTACACAGACCTATTTTGGCCCAAGAACGAAGTCTATTGATTTTGGTGAACATCGGTCCATGTTTAGACCTAGTGCTCATAGAAGGGTTCCCCCAAAATTGGCTTGGTTACAAACTGCAGATGGCAAATATTAAGATATTTTAACGAAATTTGGTGCGCTAACTAACATTATAGAAAATTTTGACACAAGCCCCATTTTAACACATTCGAATTTCGGATCCAAACATTAGTTGGCTTTTACCCAGACTGGTGTAGGGTATTGTATAGTCGGCATGCCCGACTTTAACCTTTTTACTCGTTTTTCATAAATTAATGTTGCCTAGGTTGGGGATCGAACCGGCGACCTTATGTGTAACTGTCCAATGCGCTAACCATTACACCACAGTGCGATTATGCACTGTTAAGCGATTTAACTGGACTTAAGCGTAGATCCAGTTCATTCTTTATTATTTATGCCCTCATTAAGGCGCATTTGTGCATCTAAATTTTTTTGGTCAAATTTGTACAAATACAATTTTTGTCTGGAAATATCAACCCCTAACCTCTACAAGGTTCGCCCTATGATCGAAGAAATTTCGGTTACAAATATTGGTGTCAAAAGAGTAGACAAGATTTGAAGTTAGACTAAGATAGTTGTTGACAGAACGGAGCCTTGTAAGTAAGAACCTATAGTAAGTTAGACAAAATTTTTGGAAAATTTAAAATTTTTATTCAAAAGTATCCCATATCGTAAATACACACAATATGAAGTACACGAAATCGATTACATTGTGTGGACTTACACAGTTTTCTAAAGAGTTTGTGTATTATAGTGTATGTAAATATAAATTTTTGAAAATCTTTTTATAAGCTCATTATTTTTGACAATACTTGTAAGCATATAGGTAATGACATATTTTCTGGTTTTTCGTATGCTGATGTGTAAGCATAACACAGTATTTTGCCCGACATTTCCATACGAAAGTAATAAGAAATGTAATAAAAAAAGTAACTAGTTGCCATTATCGCATATGTAGTTACATAACGACATATCTGCTAATGATTTTCTACACTGGGTAACGATAACTTTTACAAAGCCTTAAATTAATAATTTCCATATTTTATTTTCATATTTTTATAAGTAGGAAAAAAAAGTTGCCTTAACATGAAGTACCATCCATAATAACATCATAAACGAAATTATACAATAAAAACGTTTTTTCTGCTGACATCTAATAAATTTCAATCTCCAAAAA
Source organism: Leucophora obtusa (assembly GCA_949987735.1). Taxonomy (NCBI): domain Eukaryota; kingdom Metazoa; phylum Arthropoda; class Insecta; order Diptera; family Anthomyiidae; genus Leucophora; species Leucophora obtusa. Next base: position 313,504,047 of record OX465295.1, on the reverse strand, counting down.
AAAATCCTGAATTCTTCAGTACTTGTACATCTCTACTAATGAGCCCAATTGTATTTTTATTTGTAAACAATTTATTTCACTCATTTTCCATGATTTATCAGCACAAGGCTCGTCGTATGTTCTTCTTTTTTTTATTATTATACCCTACACCATGCTGAGTCACAGGAAAATAAAACTTGTGACATATTTTCATGTCGAATTTCATTACAGGCAATTATTAACATCTTTAATTGTAGGTTTAGCTTGAACTTAACTATTAAACAAAATAAAACGTCAGAAAATTGTTTAAAAGTCAACAACAAATTTTTTGGTTAACTAAAATTTAAGTCCAAAAAATTCAGTATGAAATCAAGCTTTAGAGTATTTTTAAAGTTCTCATTGTCTTAACATATTTAAATTAATCTGTTTTACTGTTTTGCTTAACATCACATTTTTGTGGTAAACTTTTTTGGTTGACGTTGAAATCTGTGGAAATCTTCTGTTTCTTTCAGGTATTTTAGGAAAATCTTCATAACAAATTGTTCGTTAAAATAACAGGAGTATAGCAACCACTAAACGCAGACTAATTTGGAATTAGAATTATCATAATTCTTGTGTTTGAGGGTATTTACTACAATGTGCCATTGTTTAATTAGTAAAATTAATGAATATCATTGCGAATAAGTCTTGATAATTATCGTACTTATTGAAATGTAGATTATTTGGGTTATAATTTATTTCATTATAAAGAAATTATTTGCTTGAATAAAGTATAATCTAAACCACGACAGAAAATTAAATTTTTCACTAAATATTGTTTTATTATATAGGTTCAAAACGTGGTAAGAGTTTTCATTTAGCCTCATATATAAACTCGATTTATAAAAAATAAATGTTAAAAATAGTTTAATAGTCCGGGTAAAATTACACATATGCCTCTAAAAAGCAAACAATTTGTAAGTTTTTGATGAATCCTTTTAAAATAGGATTTGTTTAAATTAAAATAAATTGGGGACAAATCACTAATACACATACAAAAAATAAAGGAAATGCGACAAATACAACTCTGTATATTATTTATTTCATTATTTATAATATATAATATAATTCTTTACAAGTGGTTGGTGCTTTTCTTAGGTTATCTGCACCAACAGCGAAACCCATTTGAAAGCAATTGGCAAATAATGTGACTTAAAATCTTAATATATAAAAAGTCTCTGTGTGTATGTTGGTGATCGCATCAGTGAAATACCGCCGGCTTTATAGAACCCATATCCACATGGTGTGTTCGTTTGGTGCTCCGATATGTTTGTGAAAATTTTTTTTCCGGCACGCCCACATTTTCCAATATATCTATAATTCATTTCTACTCAATTTTGTTTACTTATTTTTTTTTTATTTTTAATTCTTTTTTTTAATTTTAAAAATTTTTTTTTTTTTTTTAATTTTTTTTTTATTTTTTTTAATTTTTTTAATTTTTTGTGTTTTTTTTAACTTTTTTTCTTATTTTTTAAATTTTTTTTTTTTGAAATTTTTTTTTTAATATTTTTTATTTTTTTAATGTTTGTTAAGAACTTTAAATTATCTCCTGCAATTAGTAGGAGAAAGGTAAACAAAAAAGATAAAATTCGCAAGAGAATGAGATCTCAAAAACGATTTCGATCTTCTTCCTCCATATCACTTCATAATTTAAAAAATTTTTTTTGCTTTTTTATTTTTTTGCTAGTCGTTAGTCTTATCAGCTTATCAGTACTTTCTAAGCTTTTGTTATTCATTCAATGCGCATAGGGGGTATATTTACCTAAATGTGAAATTTAGCAACTTATCCTTACAAAAACATATATATGTATAATTCTGATCGTTTATGGGCCATTTTATAATCAACTTCAATATTGATCGTCTCCGGGCTTCTTGGAATTGTGAAATTTTTTCGGCAGATTATCTTCACTTATGTAGCTTTCTAAGTTTTTTATTCATTTAACGCGCAAAGGAGGGTATATTTACCTAAAGTTGAAATTTAGAAAATTATCCTTACAAAAATATATATATAATATATATATAATGATCGTGTCCGGGCTACTTTGAATTGTGAAATTTTGATCAAATTTTCAATTTTAGTGTGTCTATTAAATTTATTTTCTTTCAAGTTTGAAAATAATATATTTTTTGATAATATATATTTGTGATTTTTGTGTGTCTAAAAAAATATATTTATTAATGCCTACACGCCGACGTCTAAACTATTCTGGACATACTCACCACTTTCAGGCTGTACAAAGATACCGTGAAAATTTGACACCACAAAAAAGGATACAAATAAACGATAGATCGCGAACGTATATGCAAGAGATTCGCGCGGAAGAAGGTGAAGAACTACGAAGTCATATCCCGGAAGAATTAAGAATATCCCGTAATCGTGCGACAGATATTAATAGAGTTTTGAGAAATTCTAATAATCAACCACGAATGCAAGCAACCAGAGCACTACCATCATCATTTAAACGCATTGCATATGAATATGACCCCGAAATTGAATATTGTGCACATGCGAAAATTAAGATTGGTAATATGGATAAAGAATGCAGTTTCTGTCATGCTCTTAAATTTAAAAACGAAACCTCTGGAATATGTTACTCATCAGGAAAAGTAGTTTTACCACCATTAAATCTACCACCTGAACCATCAAAATCATTAATGTTGGGAGAAACTGCGGAATCAAAATTATTAAAAAAAAAAATTAGAACATTCAATTCCTGCTTTTAAATGACATCATCCTCTACCCACATTATATCGTATTCGCTGTCAATATAATCACATAGAACAAATCCAGGAAAGAGCAATTGCGTCAACATTAGAAACTTTTTTGGGAGAAAAAAATCAGCTCATTCAGTTGTTTAAACGAGTATCGGATAGATTGCAATATGACAATTACATGATTGTTATTAAAGCAGACAAAGTTCCAGTTGGTGAACATGCACGCCGAGCTATCCAAAATAATTTACATTTTAAACTTTAAGATGCTCTAACTAATAAAATATCGGGCTTGCACGATACGACAAAGTTTGTTTTCGGTTCAACTAAACCAAGCACAACTGACATCCCAAAAACTAGGCCTAAGGCATGCTAACAACGTTAGTAAATATAACAGCATTTTTGCTATCTTCATTTAGTTAATGTTTAGCAAACAGTTTCTGCTGATTTGAGAATTTTTTTCTGCAAGGTCATTTATTAGTAACATTTTCTGTATTTTTTCCAGATTTAATAAAAATATCCTTGAAAATAATGGGAATATCCAACGAAATGTCGGATGTAAAATAAATAAATAATTTGAAAAACAAATGACCTTAAATGCACGATCTAGGAAATCCTAGAAAAATATAGAAATAGGAGGGGTCTCCCATGGTCCTCATGAATGGCAACACCGGTTTTTAATGTAACAGATGGCGCTGACTGCTGTTTTGTATTTCTGGCAATACTGTTTCATTTTATTTGGGGAGCAGTGTTGCCCAAAAACTTTTAGCTTATTCCCATTTCAAATGTTTAAATCACCAATGTTATACCCAATTCATTTCAATTTAAAAAAAAAATCAAAAAAGGAGCTAAGTTAGCATCCTCTTAAGTTCAGAAAATTATTAAGAAATATGTGAGCAAATTAAATAAAATTAATTATCTTACGAAGAAATATTTACATTTTCACTCGAACTTTAAAGGCCTCAAGTCTTTGTTAAAATTGTGAAACTAAAAAAATTTTATTATACGCAAGATAAATCACAATTAAGCTGAAACGTCACCGTTTCAAAATAAAAGTCGTATATTAAATTTTCGAGAGAAAAAATTCCATACAATTTTCACACGAAGTTCATTATGGTGAAGTCTTTTTTTCTAAAATTTGTAAATCTAGTAAGGTGTAAGTTCTAGGGATCGTAAACTCTTTTGAACATTAAGTTTGCGTAAGTCTAGTTTACACGATTCAGAAGGTACGCAAGAGGTTATATGAAAACCCCAGGTACTTTTTGAGCCTACACAAAATTTATTAATTAATTTTGCATGAAACGATTTTAGTATTTGGAAAATAGAAAATTTTTTGATTAATTACACTGTGAGACAAATGGTAGGGGTCAGTGATCGGGAAGGGTTCAAACTACCGGGGAAAGTTATATCGATAAAAAAAGAAGTTATACGTGTCCCGGCGTTTCGCTGGGTCACCCGTAGGAATCGAGATATATCGATTTGAAGTTTGGTGGTCTTTTTTTTGACATAACTCGAGAACCACTAGTCCGATTTTGCTCAAACAATTTTAAAAAAATTAAAAATTACAATTCCTTTAATCTGTTCATATAACGTTTTTCTATATACTCAACAGTTTTGCCGGTAAAAATAAATGTATGAAGAAAAAAATATTTTTTGCCTAAAATATTAAAAAAAAGTAATAAACAAAAGGTTATTGATTTTTATGGTAGCGGTAACAAACATTTATTTTTACCGGCAAAACTGTTGAGTATATAGAAAAACGTTATATGAACAGATTTAAGGAATTGTAATTTTTAATTTCTTTAAAATTGTTTGAGCAAAATCGGACTAGTGGTTCTCGAGTTATGTCAAAAAAAAAAGATATATCTCGATTCCTAGGGCTGACCCAGCGAAACGCCGGGACACGTATAACTTGTTTTTGACCGATATAACATTTCCCGTTGGTTTCATCCCATCCCGATTTTGACTGTCGCATAGTGTTATTGAGCTTCGTTGTTTTTCGTTATTTCAAGATTTATAAATAATTGGAGAACATTTCTTCAACAATTCAAATGTTTTGTAGAAATTTTGAAATTCTTTAACAGACCTAATTTGATCGACTTTAATTTGAAATAATAATTTATACCAAAATTCTTCTTATTTTGGGCCTAAAACTAAATCTTTTAAAATTTACAAATTTTTTAATCTGTCCCCAAATAAAGTCGAAATCCCTAATTTGGGCCCAAATCCCCTTACCTACCAACTCTGTAAAACCTCATTTGACATAAAAAAATTCTCCCTTGAGAAAATTTCCCACATGCTAGCGACATATACAGTTTGTTTAAAAAATTATCCATGTTGCATCTCTATATTATATGTCTCTGGAAATATGTGTTTTTAAATTTGTTTCAGTCAGATTGGCGTCCATAATTACATTTTGAAATTATTCATTTGTATTATTTTTCTAGTTTATTAATCATTTCAGACCAACCCTCACATTTGTGGGTTTAAACGTTTCTTTAGGAAAATTGTGATAGTTTTTATACCAGATATGACGAATAATAATATTTAATTACAAATTACATTACGCTGATAGATTTTTCGTTCATACTATTAATGAATCTGTTTCATTAATCTGAGTTCATTGATTTAATAAAAAATTTTCATTGAATTAATGCAAAATTCATTAATTTAATGAATTTTTTCATTATATATTTTCAACTAACCCGTAAGATATGCTATAATTTTTATAAGGGTTTTGAATTTGCTAAATATTAAAATAGATATATGTTCCCGTAATGAACGCTAGGATTGCAAACTGAAATTATTTAAATATAAAAGTCTAAATAATGACAATGTTTCGTTTTGGCTATTTAGATCAATTATATATATTTGTTCCTTTTACTCCTGCAAGGAGCATAGATCAATTGGTAACGCGGTAATGTTTACATTTTGGTGATTGCGGGTTCAAGTCGAGTTCATGGAGATGTCAAAAACTTTATAAAAACAAAAAAGAAATATGTACAAATAAAAAAATAAAATAAAAATAATAAATAAATAAAAAAAGTAACGCAAAAAGTATATTTTTTCAATTAGTTTTCATTTAATGAATACGTTTCATTGATTTAATGAACGCGTACTTTGGGGACTTTTCAATGAAAAAATCATTGGATTAATGAACAAATTCATTAATACTATGCACAAAATTCTATCAGTGTAGTTAAATATTATTTGCCATTGTAATAGTAATTGCAATGTATTTAAATCAAATATACACAAAAATATACAATAACAAATTGATTTTTAATTTTAATTTGAAATATTCAGACTTAAAAATATAAAAAATCTTTTGAAAGTGTGGAACTCAAAACGTGAGTGTTTTTTCAAAAAATAATAACAAAGCGAAATATCAAGGGTTATCATGACAGAAATTGCCAATTACAGTTGGGCTGGCTCATTTTATTATAAAAAATTATCATGTTGTTTTACGAATAATTTGTATCATATAGCACAATATTTACGGTAAGTTTAAAGTTTGAGTGGGGGGATGGATTAATTTTATTCCATATATATTACTAGCCTATTACAATACAATGCTATGTATGCTGTCAGGTAAACTGGTGCTTAAACTGGATATACACTTTTAAATACGTGCTGATAGAAATGAAAATGCAATTTTTGCACTAGTACTATTTGCTAATGTGCATTTTCCGTTTTATTGTTATTTAGTCTGGTTATCAATGCAGGGTATACAAATACATTTGTAGAATTTATAAAATCCTCGTAAATGGACAGGCATATTTACAAATACCAGTTACAGATCTAGTGCAATAGTGTGTATGTGGCATCTATTGTAAATTAAATAAACAACACAAAATACCACTCACTACAAGTATCAAGTACCAGTAGTATTATACATACTGACATTTTGTAAAAGCATTGTTAAACAAAGCGTTACCTAGAGTCTGAAAATGCAAAAAAAAATTATGACACGAAATTTGAAAAATACACACAAAACAATGAAAATGTTGGTTTTGCTTTGTGTGTAATTTTGTGATATCATGGTGTTTGAAGACACAGGGTAATACAAATTGATACCTTTTTTGTTTTGTTGTTTAGTGGTATGAGTGTAACAAATTATCACAGTTATACATATGTATGTTTGTGTGTATTAGCATGAATATTCATATTTACATTTACATACATGCTAATAAAATACAAAAGTCTTACAATACTAGCTTAGAAGTTATACTCATAACCATGTTTGGGATTTTTTTATTGGCATTGAAATTTTATTAGCATTAGTTCAATAATGCTTATGCCAAAAAAAATAATTACAATTTAATACTGCTGAAATTTTCTGACATTATAATTTCTCCTCTAATGCTAATAAAATCGTACTAATATCTTTCAAAATAAATACAGTTCAGCAAAAAAAAGGATTTTTTACATAAAAGACAGGATGCTAAACCATTTTGTGGTTGCTTTGGGTGTAATTTCCTAATTTCATGCAAGCCTTTTCTGAATTTCAAGCAACTGTACATTAGGGGTATAACCAATTTTTGGCCCTAGCACCACGCGATTGCGAAGGTTGTGTTATTTACGAAAAAATAATTTTGGGGTCATTTCGGATAAAAAACCTCACCCACGACTTCTTTTAAAATCCATTGTTTTTAAGTATTAAACACAAACTCGGAATATTTGAAACACATTAATAATTTTCTTTGAATAATAAAAACAATTAAAGTACATAACGTAATTTTCAATGACATACATTCAGCTTCGTAAGTATTTACACAAATGTTAAATGCAGGTTGATATATTGATAAAAAAACTTTTTTGCGCCTTTTAGGTAAATAAATAAAAAAAAAAGTCATTTAAAAACTTTACCGCGTTTGGTGGGTGAACTTTTTTGACAACTGCGAAAAAGTAATAGCATTTTTTTATATAATTTTCAATGGCCTATTCGACTATGCTAGGGCCATTTTGATATTTGCAAAAAATTGCAAAAAGTTATATCCCTACTGTACATACAATGGAAGAATTACTTTAAATTCTGTAAAAATAAGAAGTAGTAAACAAATTAAAAAAGTAGTGTATTATCTGAGTGTATTAATACTTCAGTGGAGACAAAAATGTGAATGTTTGGCCTTCTGCCGATTTGTTTTCGGGTTTAACTAAAAATCATACTCCAGTAAAAAAAAGAGAAAATTTCGGGAGCGATCGCTAGGAGTTAATTTTGATGCAAGTTGTTAAAAAATTAAGAAAAGAATTGCCTTATGGCTGACTAAAAAAAATTCATACATTTTATGAAACAGCCAGAGGGTGTTAAAAATTTTATACCCTATTCCATACCGTTTCATTCCCTGAGACTGTTATGGCGATTTTCTTACTACTTAATTAGAGTACATAATCTGTGCTTAATTTCAAAAAAAAAATGTGAGCTGTTTTTTGAGTTCGACAGATATTCCTAAGACGTATCCTGATGGTATCCTGTGCATCCTGGAGCAAAAATAATAAGTTATTTCGCAAGTATAGACTACCAGCTAGCTTTGTTATTATTAATAATTTACGCTAGAATGTAGAAATACTTTTAACGATTTTTCAAATATTTTTTTATAGTTTCAAAATTTTAATTTTTTTCAAATTTACGAAATTTTGATTTTTACATCCATCTCTCTTAAAAATTGTTCTTTGTACAAAAAAAATTTGAGGGCACAAAAGTAGTAAATTATGTTTTCCTTTGATATTATACAATTGTTCTTAAAAAAATATGTAATTTAGAATGCTATGAATGTAATGCTAATAAAATTATCGTATTAATTAGTCGACTCAATTAATTGTTCCCATGTATGCTAGTAACTATCTTGTTTTTTGTATATTTATGTAGGCATATTTTCTAAACTTATATGATACAAAAATACAACACAATTATATGTTTTTGTGTTAGTCGACATATTTTATCACATGTCCATACAATTGTGTAAAGTTGGGTATTTATGCCAGCTTTGTTTATGTGTACAACTACGTATATGTAAGTAATTTTATGTTTCTTTGAAATATGTTTGCTAATAGACTTTAATAACACTCTAGAGAAAGTAAGGAAATTTTGTATTACTATGTTATTTATAATTTAAAATGAAAGGAGAAGCAAATAAATCAAATAACTATGTATATTCGGTAGGTGGACTATGAACGTAGAAAAATTGTATATGTAAAATCAATATATGTAACACTTCAATAGCAGAGCAATTTCACAAATTTTAACAGCAATCCTAGTCCTTTTTGGAATTGATACATTTGGATTTCATTGAAAATTAACTCATAAAAATATTCTACATTTCTATGTTTTAATTTATAAATGCTTTATAAAGTTAGAGGAAAAAAATTTAGTTTGAAAAAAATTTACGAATTTACACACTATTATTTATGAGTTAAAAAAAAAATTGGAAAATATTTATGTTATATTGAAAGTGCACCAATTTTTAACCAGCAACCCAATTTTTACAGATACCCAGCAAACCAGACATTACCGAGTAATTAAGCGAATAAGTAGCACACAAAGGGTTTCACTACTTACCAGGCTATTTATTCACAACATTACTTTTGTTCGCGATGTCCAAAAATTCATGGGTGGTCATTACCCTCTCGCTTACAAAAAAAGTGGGAATAACGAGTTATAGTAAAAGAATAAGTAGTTACTCACAAATATAGAATAAGTGGTTACTCAGAAGTTAAGAAATAAGTGGTTACCCTACATTGTCAAATAGTTGGTCATATTGGCAAAATAAATCTTTTTACCTTGGAAAATTTAGTTCAAAACAAATTTATAAATAAAATATTAATATAAAAGACTTAATCAGTACTTATTTATTCAATTACCAGTAAGTGATTACTTTGCACGAATATATAAGTACTTCTATAACTTATTATCGGTAAGTCATTATTTTGTATTTTAAAGTAATGCAAAAGGTAATGACCTAACATTACTTGGTAATCCGTATTGTAATAACCTGTCATTACCATGTTTTTGCTGGGTATTAGCTTATAATACAGCTTAGATATTCTTTACCCAAGTAAAAAAGTTTTGATATAGCCATATATTATCATATGCAATTTTGTATAATTATATATGGAAAAATATATACTAAAATATACTTATACACAATTTTACGAAATTGTATCCTAAATATATTGTATATATTGCACAATATATAGCGGTATAGATCTAATTTGACGCAATTAGATGTAATTTGATGGAATAATATATGGTTTCATACAATTTTATCCGGATTTTGTCCTCATCCAAATGTATCAAATATAATATAATCATATCTAACAAGATATAATGGTATATAATTCGATACAATTGTACATAATTATATGAGGCATATGTAACTATATATTGGTCTATATATAATTGGATATTGTAATATGTTGTACTATATATTGTGCAATATATAACAAGATATAATTACATATTTGGGATATAATTTCGTAAAATTTTATATAATTATGTCTTGGTATATATGTTCCAATATATAATTATACAAAATTTTATATGATAATATATAAATATATCAAAACTTTTTTACTTGGGATTACAATCATTTTTACATAAACACAAATTTAAGAATTTTGAGTTGTGTCATTTTTGTTTTTAGGGTGCGATATTTGAACTGCTACCACGAGTACTTTTAACCCTTTGAGGACCATACATTTTCTGCCGAAGCGATTTTGAAAATTTTTCGATTTTCATAATCTCTGACCTAATAATAGTTCTGCCAAGAAAAATTGGCTGCGTAGAACCCCTCCTTACCCCTTATTTCGCTTGCTAAAAATGTTTACCATTTGGCGACCCTGCCGTTCCGGACGAAGCGATTTTTGTTATTATTTTATTTTCGTGATCTGGAACTAAATTATGGATAAGTTACAAAAAATTCACCAAATATACTCCTTGCTTGCCCTTCATTTCGCTTGTCAAAATTTGTGCTTTTTACCCCTGAAGTGAAGAATTCTAAACAACCAACTTCAAGGGTTCGCAAGGGGAAAGCGGGACTAGGTGGGGATTTACTGCCTACTACATTTTTGTTCCCCCATTTCTTCTTTACAAATCAGCTTTGGAAATATTTACTCTATCTTTTGTCTGGGCAATTATAAATGCGAAAAATCCTTGGGCAAGTATACTTGCCTATGGTCGTCAAAGAGTTAAACCCATTTTATGATTTCTACAAATCTTAACTAATATTTCAAATTTATTTGTATCGGGATAAATAATAATTGCCTTAAATGAATTAAATGTGCTAAAATCCCAAAACTTATTTACAAATTGTGAAAAATAATCTGTTGCAGGCATGTCCCTATCCGGATTTCATTCTTGCCTAAGGAAATCGTGTAAATCTAGCTTTGACCTTCTACTTTTAGATAAACGCATGAAAATAATTTGTTGCTCTCAACCGAATTTGATATCAACCGAATATGTTTTTGCAACCAATAATACTTTTATTACAAACTCAATTCGGTTACTTCAACTTATTTAGGTTGCATAACCAAACGATTCCGTTGGCAAAATTGCACAGTTGACGGTGACAGAAATAAGGCAGTTTCAAATTATTTTTTTTCGAACGAACATTTTCCAATATTCGTTATGTATTTGGCATTTACAGTCGGATCTTAAAGTATGACACATCGATGATTTTGTCTCGAGGGGACCAATGTCTTGTTCTAAGGGTCATTGACCTAAAGTATCCCGTTCTAGTATTTACCCACCAGCTAAGGAAGTTTTTCGACAATTCCAGCAAAGCACATTTTTTTTATTTTTTTGTGTAGCCGAACGTAGTGGTCGCCTTTTTAAATTTTTTTCATTGGATTTTTCCTTTATAGCAAAACACTGGTCTCATCGAGCCAAAAAAATCGACTTTAAATAGCGGAAAAATTAAAAAAGGCAACCACTACGTTCGGCAAAAAAAATCGAACTTACCTTGCAAACATATTGTACTTTATATTCAAAAGTGTACCGCCCACTTTTTTTTTGCCTGTAAGGTGATACGGTCTAGTTTGCATGTACGGTCTAGTTTGAATACGCATGAACAAGCATGATCAAATTTCGCCAATGCACATTTATGGACATATACGATGCATGTATGGAGATTTATGTATCCATATATAAACATTAGAGTCGTCCAAAAAAACATGAAAGTTGGAATTCGCGATCTCCACAATGTTGCCCCTATTCCTTAATGTCTAAAAACTCTCTGTGCCAAGTTTCAGCTAAATCCGCTGTTATTTAGAGGTAGCACAAAAAGTTATCTTTTAAGAATTAGTAATTTATCTCTAGAGTAATTTATAAAAAAAGTAGGGTTGACTTTAAATTTAATTATTTCTTAACCTGTACGCTATTATTTAACAATTTTTTTTTAAATCTGGTCTTAATTAATGTGAGTATAAGGAATTTGAAATCAAATCTTAAAAAAATTAAGTAACTTTTAAGTAATTTGCAGTTTTTTTAAAATTTATACAAAAAAATACATATTTTAGTCAAATTTTCGAAATTTTCCGAAAAGACGTAATGAAAAATTCAACTTGTTTTTGCCTTGTATACGCAAATTTCTCAAATCTGATCTTTTTTTAACGCAGATTATGAATCAGCAATCGAAACTTAAAAAAAATTTGTGGTTTATGAATTATTCGCGTTTTTTGAAAATTCAAAAAAACTCAAGTTTTTTGAGATATTTTCCCATTTACCTGTAAACGGTGTTATCGAAAAATGCAATTTGTTATACTTTTGCAATTTACTTACCAAGGACCTTCACACTGATTTTAATTTTAAAAAGGATAACAGATATCCTTGCAAATTAAGTTAAAATTTGACATTTTTTAATATTTCGCTATTATTTAGATTGCTATAATTTTATTGCTACCAAAAACCCTATCCCACATAATAGGACATTTAGCAGATATATATTAATGCAAAAACGAAATTTTCATATTGGTAAATATAAGAAAACATCCTGATCGAAGTTCATCCTTTTTTGTATGAAATTTTAAAATTTCGCAAAATCCGCGACTCCGATTTCAATTTTGATTTCATATTCGTAATGTACACCTAAAAATATATTAGATTTGATATGTCGCGATCATAATAATTATATTTAATTTTTCTCATTTTTTCCATTATTTTTAATTAATTAAAAATAATAGAACAAGTACAACCTCGAAACTTCAATTGCGATGTGCTGCCTCTAAACAAAACTTTTTTGGTGATTTTTTTGATCAGACTACATTTTTTTTCAAAGTGGCATATTTGTAGGGTTGTGGAGCGTGAAAATTCCAACTTTTTTTTTTTTTTTTGGACCACTCTAATGGACATGAATTCATGTTTATGAGCATGCACGAACATACGTTCAACCTATATGGATCCATATATGTGACAGCGCATAGAGAAAGGGACCTAAGGGTAAAAAAATGAATTTTTTTTGGACAACATCTGAGCATCGAATGAGACCGATCCCATGCTCTCATGACCTTAGGTCCCTTTCCATCCTTAGGTCCCTTTCTATTTTGCGCGTCACGTATATTGATTTTTAGCAGTTTTTTTTCTTAATAACACAACAGAAACGGATAAAATTGGCGTGATTTCTAATACCATTTTTAAACCTTTAATATGGCTTAAAAAACGTATTCCATAAAATTTTTGCCTTTACAACTTTCATTAAAATTCCTGGTCGTAAGACTTCCTTTATTAGTCAAAACTCTCATGGTGGAAATATGTTCCAAATCAAATAAATCTAAACCGTGCTTCTTTAAGGATTTAATACCGTGCTCCTTTTTAGATTTAATAGTTCTTTTTTCATCATCCCAGTCGTACAATTTTATTAAACTGAGAGACCAATCACTAAAATAAAAAAAATTAACTGATTAATTACATAGAAAAAAGTTATAAGGTTTTTTATAGTGACGATTCAAACGATTACAAAGGTTTTTCGTATCATGTTTATTTGAATACACGTGAGAAGATATTATTTTTTTTATAAAAAGAAGACAAAACAGCAGTTTTGTTTATTAAAATAATATTTTAAAATTGGACTACAGTCGAAATATAGAATTTTTGAACGATTAGCTTAAAAATAGCTTTGATAAAATCATGTTCTGTGAAAACCGACAAATAATACCCAGTTTTCGGTTTATTCGAATTTAGAAATTATTAGAAATTATGTGCTCCTGCATTGATAGAATTTTGTACATAGTATTAATGAATTTGTTCATTAATCCAATGATTTTTTTCATTGATAAGTCCCCAAAGAACGCGTTCATTAAATCAATGAAACGTATTCATTAAATGAAATCGAATTGAAAAAGTATATTTTTTGCGTTTTTTTATTTATTTTTTATTAATTTTTATTTGTACATGTACATTAGGGTTATGACTCATTTTGAACAAAAATTTTACCTATCACCACGTGATAGGCAATACTAAATTAATAATTAAAATCGTGTTTGCGGGTCAATTTGTCAAAAAAAACCTTCCGCACCAAATGCAATTTCTAAAAAAATTTTTGCTCGGGGATTTTGCATAATTTACATAACGAATTATTACAAGAATTATTGTAAACGACAAAAAATATATCCAAAAGTCCCTCCAAAAAGGTTTCGTAATATTTACCGTAAATAGCTTTTAATACGCATCGTTTGAATTTCATTTGTTTAAAACTTCGGATGAATGTTTTAATTAAACTAAAACAATATAAACCAAATTTCAACCCTATTGGTGCGGGAACTTTTTTGACAGCAGCGAAAAAGTAAGATTGCGTTTCTTAATATTTTTTATGGCCTTTTTGGCTAGGGCATGTAAAATTTGATATTTGCAAAAAAAATCAAAAAGTCATAACACTAATGTACATATTTCTTTTTTGTTTTTATTTTTATAATGTTTTTGACATCTCCCTGAACTCGACTTGAACCCGCAATCACCAGAATGTAAACATTACCGCCTTACCGATTGATCTAAATAGCCAAAACAAAATGATGTCATTACTTGGACCTTTATATTTAAATAATTTCATTTTGCAACCCTAGCGTTCATTACTGGAACATATATCTATTTTAGTAATTAGCAAATTCAAAACCCTTATAAAAATTATAGCATATCTTACGGGTTAGTTGAAAATATATAATGAAAAATTCATTAAATTAATTAATTTTTCATTAATTCAATGAAAATTTTTCATTAAATCAACGAATTCAGAATAATGAAATCGATTCATTAATAGTATGAATGATAATTCTATCAGTGTGACCCAAATTCGTGGAAGATATTCTTTATACATTTTTGATAAAAAAAATGAGGGTTAAAAAAGGAAAAGTTCCCCCTATAGTGACTTGTGCAAACACTTTAGGCAAAAAATCTGAAATTTTAAATTTAAACATACATCACAAAAAGGTTAAACAAATTTATTTAAAAAGAAGAATCTTCAGAAAATAGAATTTAATTTTCGTCTGAATACACTTTGATATTTAAAACTGCAGGTAGTGAAGTATTGGGCTTTTAAGCTAGTTAAGCAATAAAAAAAAATGTTTACGTAGCAAAACAAAGCGGTATTTTTATAAAATAAATTACATACAATTTTATTAGTTGCTCATAAATTGATTACATTTTATGCATGAGTACATCAAATATCATCAAATGAACCATAATAAGGACAAAAGCAGAAGCGTTTTTTTAACATTTAAAAAGACACCAATCCCTCGCTTTTTAAATACGCAATTTATAAAAAAGAGAAGTTATCAAAAACTACAAAGTCAATGAGTCATACACAGAGAAAACAGATACATTGTGGCAACCGAATTTCTTGCCAACTGAATGGTTTAGTTGCAGCGACCGAATTATTTGGTTGTCGCAATCAAATGTGTTCCTCACACAATTCAAATATATTGTTTTAACCGAAATTCTCTTGTGTTAATCAAATTTCTGTTGCCGCAAACAAATTTTTCGGTGGCTTCAACCACACCATTCGGTTGACAAAAATTCGCTTGTCACAATGAAACTGGTTTCTCGGTGTATGAAAAATTATTTCGAAGAACTTATTTTTGGCTTAGGAATGACTTTCAACACCAAATTTATCTATAGACTTGTAGAATAAGTAGCATAAAATATAAACGAGAATAAAAAAATTAAATTTTTCGTGTACTCGCAAGCAGACTAAAATTGAAAAGAAATTGCATAAAAACCCAAATATTTCCCCCTATTGGTAGTATCTATTTATACCCTACACCACTGTGTGGTCAGGGTATTATAAGTTTGTGCTGCTGTTTGTAACACCAAAAAATATTGGTCGTAGACCCACCTTATAGTATACCGATCGGTTCAGAATTTTTTTTTATTTCGATTTAACGATGTCCGTCTGTCCGTCCGTCCGTCCGTCCGTCTGTCTGTCTGTCCATGCAATCTTGTGCGCACTCTACAGGTCGCAACTATAAAGATATTTTGATGAAATTTGGTACGCAGACCTATGTTGGCCCAAGGACGAACAAGTTTGATTTCGGTGAACATTGGTCCATGTTTAGACCTAGTGCCCATATAAGGGTCCTACCAAAATTATATTGTTTATACGCTGCAGGTCGTAAATATTAAGATATTTTGACGAAATTTGGTACACAGACCTATGTTAGCCCAATAACGCAGCCTATTGATTTTGGTGAACATCGGTCCATGTTTAGACCTAGTGCCCATATAAGGGTCCTACCAAAATTATACTGTTTATACGCTGCAGGTCGTAAATATTAAGATATTTCGATGAAATTTGGTACACAGACCTACATTGGCCCAATAACGCAGCCTATTGATTTTGGTGAACACCGGTCCATGTTTAGACCTAGTGCCCATATAAGGATCCTACCAAAAGTATACTGTTTATACGCTGCAGGTCGCAAATATTAAGATATTTTGATGAAATTTAGTACATAGACCTATGTTGGCCCAAGGACGAAGCCTATTGATTTTGGTGAACATCGGTCCATGTTTAGAACTAGTGCCCCTATAAGGGTCCCCCAAAATTATATTGTTTATACGCTGCAGGTCGCAAATATTAAGATATTTTAATGAAATTTGGTACATAGACCTATGTGGCCCAAGGACGAAGCCTATTGATTTTGGTGAACATCGGTCCATGTTTAGAACTAGTGCCCATATAAGGCTCCCCCCAAAATTGGCTTGGTTACAAAGTGCAGGTCGCAAATATTAAGATATTTTAATGAAATTTGGTGCGCTGACTCACATTATAGAAAATTTTGACATAAGCCCCATTTTAACCCATTCGAATTTCGGATCCAAACAATACACCAGACTGCTGTAGGGTATTGTATAGTCGGCATGCCCGACTTTAACCTTTTTACTCGTTTTTATTTATACTAGAAAATATGGTTTAGGCAATATGGTTTAGGCAATATTCTTTAATGCGTATGTATAAATTCAGTGCTTTACAAACCGCAGATAACTGCCCAGTAAATAATTGACATGATTTTAGAAGCACTGCAAAAGTAGAAGCGCATTTTTAGTGCTACTTTTTCCTTTCCCTTGCAAAAGCATTGCTTCTAAGATCGAGTCTATTTTGTTCTGGGTAGAGACTTAACCGCTTAAAGATTTTGCTACGAAATTGGATTAGTCTAGTATAGAAATTCTGGTACTTAAGAAGAAAAATATTCTGAGAAACGGGATTTACTAATCCCGTCAATCTGGTAGCACTAGATTTAAGTAATGTTATGTGTTTGGGAGCTTTGCTATGAATAAAATAACTGTTATAATTTTATAACTCTGGATGGCTTTACAACCACGGCAGTAAACTATAAAAGTGTTGCCACCTGAAGTTTGGATAGTCAGTTGCCCATTAGCGTTTCGAAAGTTCAGTTGGGCTTTAGGAAATCGTTGTATTGAAATCGTTGTTAAACCAATTTATGGTTTCTTTTCATAGAAATTAAAAAAAAAAATTATTTTAGGTTTTGTTTGTAATCATATTTTCATTAGAAAATATGTAGATTCATTTCTGTGCTCAAAATTGTACGGTTAATATATATCATATAAATCTGAGTAAGAATTTTCTAGAAATATAAAATCGAAGACATGTTGGCATTTATGTTGTTTCCACTTAAATGTTAATTCCGATTAGCTGAAAAAATTCCCATACGACATTTCCGAAAACAGTTAAAAAGCACTATTTTAATCGAAAAATTTAGCACAAAAATTGTTCAAATAAAGCAAAACAACATGCAAAAAAAACTATTTTAAAAACGAGTAAAAAGGTTAAAGTCGGGCATGCCGACTATACAATACCCTACACCAGTCTGGGTAAAAGCCAACAAACATTTGGATCCGAAATTCGAATGGGTTAAAAGGGGCTTGTGTCAAAATTTTCTATAATGTGAGTCAGCGCACCAAATTTCATTAAAATATCTTAATATTTGCGATCTGCCAATTTTGGGGGGACCCTTATATGGGCACTAGGTCTAAACATGGACCGATGTTCACCAAAATCAATAGGCTTTGTTCTTGGGCTGATATAGGTTGGTGTACCAAATTTCATCAAAATATCTTAATATTTGCGACCTGCAGCGTATAAACAGTATAATTTTGGTAGGACCCTTATATGGGCACTAGGTCTAAACATGGACCAAAATCAATAGGCTGCGTTACTGGGCCACTGTAGGTCTGTGTACCAAATTTCATCAAAAAATCTTAATATTTGCGACCTGCAGCGTATAAACAATATAATTTTGGGGGGACCCTTATATGGGCACTAAGTCTAAACATGGACCGGTGTTAACCTAAATCAATAGGCTTCATCCTTGGGCTGACGTAGGTCGGTGTACCCAATTTCATCAAACTATCTTAATATTTGCGACCTGCAACGTATAAACAGTATAATTTTGGGGGGACCCTTATATGGGCACTAGGTCTAAACATGGACCGGTGTTAACCAAAATCAATAGGCTTCATCCTTGGGCTGACGTAGGTCGGTGTACCTAATTTCATCAAAATATCTTAATATTTGCGACCTGCAGCGTATAAAGAGTATAATTTTGGTAGGACCCTTATATGGGCACTAGGTCTAAACATGGACCAAAATCAATAGGCTGCGTTACTGGGCCACTGTAGGTCTGTGTACCAAATTTCATCAAAAAATCTTATTATTTGCGACCTGCAGCGTATAAACAATATAATTTTGGGGGGACCCTTATATGGGCACTAGGTCTAAACATGGACCGGTGTTAACCAAAATCAATAGGCTTCATCCTTGGGCTGACGTAGGTCGGTGTACCAAATTTCATCAAACTATCTTAATATTTGCGACCTGCAGCGTATAAACAGTATAATTTTGGGGGGACCCTTATATGGTCACTAGGTCTAAACATGGACCAAAATCAATAGCCTGCGTTATTGGGCCAATGTAGGTCAGTGTACCAAATTTCATCAAAAAATCTTAATATTTGCGACCTGCAGCGCATAAACAATATAATTTTGGGGGGACCCTTATATGGGCACTAGGTCTAAACATGGACCGGTGTTAACCAAAATCAATAGGCTTCATCCTTGGGCTGACGTAGGTCGGTGTACCAAATTTCATCAAAATATCTTAATATTTGCGAC
Organism: Leucophora obtusa; assembly: GCA_949987735.1. Classification (NCBI taxonomy): domain Eukaryota; kingdom Metazoa; phylum Arthropoda; class Insecta; order Diptera; family Anthomyiidae; genus Leucophora; species Leucophora obtusa. The sequence goes on along the minus strand of OX465295.1, from coordinate 313,484,699 downwards.
CTGCAGCGTATAAACAGTATAATTTTGGTAGGACCCTTATATGGGCACTTGGTCTAAACATGGACCGCTTTTAACCAAAATCAATAGACGTCGTCCTTGGGGCGACATAAGTCGGTGTACCAAGTTTCATCAAAATATCTTAATATTTGCGACCTGTAGAGTGCGCACAAGAATGCATGGACAGACAGACAGACGGACGGACGGACAGACGGACATCGATAAATCGAAATACAAAAAAATTCTGAGAGGATCGGTATACTATAAGGTGGGTCTAGGATCAATATTTTTTGGTGTTACAAACATCAGCACAAACTTATAATACCCTGACCACATAGTGGTGTAGGGTATAATGACCACATAGTGGTGTAGGGTATAATAAGTTCAGCGTTAAGAGAAAAAAATAATTTTTTATCAGGAAAAAAAGCATTTCTAGGCAAGAAATAAATTTAAAGGTCACAAATACTAAGAAAAAACTATTTTAAAGCTAAAAAAAAGAGAATCCCAAAAAAGCGAAAAAAAACCCCAAAACCCAAAATTATCAGCTGGCAACACTGCAGCTGTCAGAATTTCGAAAATGCGCCATCAAAACAGATGATGCACAAATTAATGTCAAAAACGCATCAAAAAAATGTCTGTTGCAAAAACATCAGCTGATGTGCATCGGCATCGCAAACTAAGCACAAATGCGCATCAGTTGCAGAGCAGTGATGCATTTCCGAACAGGCCCGACATCTATTTACGTATAATAAGTTTCTAAATTATTTTCTTAAGATTATTAGATATTAGATAGAGGAGACAGAAACGATAAACATTTTGACAAACTACAATCCCAATTAATAAATTTTTTTTCAAATTTACTTTTATCGAGGCAAACAATAATTGCATTAAAAAAATTAAATGTGCTAAAATCCCAAAACTTATTTCGCAAATTGTGAAAAACTATCTGCTGAAGGCATATCCCTATCTGGATTTCAATCTTGCCTGAGGAAATCGTTAGGGGACGACATTTTAGAATTTCTAGAAATATTTATTAGGTTAAATCACAAACTCAATGAGAATTCCTTGTTCTCGTCTAGGAGCGTCATTTAACATTTAAGATATCAAAGAAAAAACAAAAACAACAAAAAATTTGACCACAATTTGCTTTGTCATCTTCCAAAATACTACTCTGTTATTTTGACAGATCTAGCAATCTATTAAAGAATAACCAATAAATGAAAATCGTAGGTTTCCTATAAATGGCAGTTACGTTTAAATTTGCACAAGCTCTTGCATATTTTCATGAATTTTAGAAGAAATACTGAAATCACTTTTGTCCCCTTTTTTTTTAAATAAAATTATTAAAATTTCAACAAAATCTGTATAGCATTTTATAAAAAATTTTGTTCAATTAATCGATTAATTTATAAAAGATATTCGATTAGTCGGTTAGGAAAAAAAACTAGAATAATTATGCAAAAAAACTGAAATGCACCGAAAATAACCGTTATTTTTTAATTTTTAAACAAAAATGCATATGTGACCTTCTCCGAGAAAAGGGACCTAGTGTGTGAAAATGAAGTTTTGAGAAGATCGCATTTAAAGTTTCATAACGCATTATCACTTTGAACACACCTTCAGTTGGGATATGCGATTTATGGGGTAAATAAATTTTTATCAGAAATTTACTCATTTCATCTTATTCTACACCCTTTTAGGTACCAGAATCCACTCTTAAGTACAAACCCGTTTTTTGACACACTAGGTCCCTTTTCTCGGAGAAGGTCACATATAGAACCATTAGACCGACACACGAAAAAAAGTAAAAGAAGTGCCCTCTCAAAATAAACCTTGGTTTGTTTTATGATGATTCCCAAAATATTTCGGGTCTAGCAATGAAATCTCACAAGCTGGACCATTCGTAAAAAAGGTATTTTTTTTAGTTTTTGTAAGAAATTTGCATCTTAGCTGAAGAAAACATACTCAATATGGGTATCATATGAAAGGTTTTTTAGAGGCGCGTCCAGCGGTATATATAACATGTTCAAGGATATCCAGACATGTCCTACTTTCATTATTAATTTGAAAAATAATTTAAACAGAAAGTGATATTAATTTATGATCTAGGGTCAAACTAAAAAACATTAACAAAACATTGTAAGCATAACTCATTATTTTGCGCGACATCCCTAGACAAAAATAAAAATAAATGTAAATTGTTGCCATTACCAGATACGTATTTATAAAACCACATATCTAGTAATGATATTCTACACTGGGATATGAGGGTTAAGTGTATGTATTTTTGTTTGCCAACAACCAAAGATAAAATTCAGTTCCTATTACCAGGAAGAAAAATATAAAATTCATATAAAAGAAATTTCCTAAGGTACAATCAATTTTATGGCAATATATTTTTATAGCTTAGGCAAACAAGAAATATAAACATTGATGGTTATAAGTTGACATCTTGTATTTGAAAATTTTTCCAACTTAATAGAAAAATAAAACATGACTTTTGTGTGATGGCAAAATCGTTTGAAATTAATAACTAATACCGTTATTCTGAACTTTATAACAATAACAAAATTGTGACAAAATTGAGGTGAATGGAATTGTTGAGTTGACACATAAACTAACCACTGACGAGTCTTTGGATGAGACAAAACTGCAGCAGTCTGGTGATTCCCTTGTGTCTGTTAAATTTTTCAATAAATCAGCTCTAGAAGAAATTGTTATAGTTTCGGTATTCTAAGAAAAATTGTCACAGCAAAACCTTGACAAAATTATCATGTAATAAAAAGCACATAACAAACAAATATTTTCATTTATCAACAAATTAAAATAAAAAAATTTTGTTTTCTTTTGAAGAATTTTGTAATTTTTCTTCACAGAAATAAAATATGATATCTGGTTCCTCTTTTAAGATGTTCTTTTAAGATGTAAGATGCGTCGAACCTTTCACCGATTCTAAAATTCCTACAAATTCCTCCAAGGTATTACGTATTAACTTGGAGATTTTGAGGCTACAGTTGTAAGCAATAAACTCAGGGCGCTTGATGCTAAAATTTAAAGAAAACTCCAAATACTTAGAACCAAATCTCTCGTGTTCTGCGGTTCCAGGAATTGTTTTTAATTTTTCATTTTATTTCAGATTTTAAATCATAATTTGTGAAAATATTACCAGCTTTTGATAATTTTATTTTATTTTATTTTTTGGGGAAAAAGCTTTCACCATTGTATTTGTTTTTTTTTTTTTGAAATTTTTAAAACTTTTTCTTGTCATAAAAAAACTAGAATACCATTACAAATTTTTCAAAAATTCCTATGACAAGAAACATGACATTTTTAATAACAAAACAAATTGTCACATATTCCTAGAATAAGGGTATAAGTTTACAAAAAAAAATAAAAATTGTTATTTATGTGATATCAAGTTATGAGCATTGACATAAATAAATGACGGTATTAAATTGTAAAAATAACTAAAAAAGGTTTACTAATATGAAAATAACTCTACACGAAATTATACTATTTATAGAAAAATATGAATAAAAAAAAATGGTTTGAGTAATTCCAAAAATTTTCCATCCATTGTTGGAATAGAATTTTGATAAACGATAGAGGAGGCATAATAAATCGACTCGTATTTTGCATATTTGTAATAGTTTTTCAAAAACTTTTCTTTGGGTTCTATGTATGGTATTATTTTAATTGATTAATGATGCAAATAATTATTCGGGTTATTTTCTTAACCGATTAATCGAATAAAATTTAAAAATTAATCGACTAATCAAAAAAAAAATTATTTAGAATAATATACATTGATTTGTTGTTTGTTTAACAATTTTATTTTTGTTTTTAAGGAACAAAAATAATTCCTGCAGCTCTTTAGAAAGTCTTAAAAATAATAAATGTAATAATTAAGGTCATATTTAATTTAATTTCTTTATTTATTACAATAACCTAGCCTATAGGCCATAATCGGTTACAAATTTCTACTAAAAATTAAAATTTATGAAATTTTTATTTTTTTGTCCCCTTTCTCAGATTCTCAACTTTTTTTCAAAATCGGAGAGAAACATACCATTGATCTTTCTCGTAAATTTTGAATTTTATAAAGTTAAGTTTAATGACTTGAAGAAGAACAACTATTACATTCATTTGTATCTCTTTCGCATACATTAAACATATCCTATGGCTTTCAAAAATATCCTTTGCTAAAGGATATTGTGAGCGCAGATTCCATCCTACACAAGCTTTGTTACATTAAAAATTAATTATAATTCAACAATTATTTTAATTTTTGTATTAAAAAATACAAAAATTTTTTTTCGGACTTTCTGTATTTTCATATGTTTAGTTAGAATATTGTTCTACCTCAAGAACAAATTGTAATATGATATTGTCATATTAGATTTTATTTGTTGTTTCAAAAAGGTTCATAATTTTTATGATAGAGAATACAACTGTTTCGTGGGCATCACCCCAACTCTTCAGTTGTCCGCAATAAGAAAATTATAACTTGAATACACAAACCGATACACTACATAAGGTACACAAATTCAACGGGAATATTTTCCTGATATCAACACAATGCACATTAGTAGGGGCATCCCCTGAGTGTTGGTCTATACAAAAAATAAAATAATAAATTCCCCGTGTTAAAAAGATTAGATCTGACCAGGCCTCAGTATATCTGATTGTAGCAGAGTAATTTTTAAACAAAATGTCTTCGTACGTTTTTACTTTGGTGCCAGCTTAAATGGATAAGTTCTGGCACCAGATCAGGTACCAAATCTTGCTTACATCTGGCCACAAGAATCATCCAGTTTTGCAGATAAATTTAGATATGAACAGATCTGGCACTAGATCTAATCAGATCTGGCCATAAAGCGTATCATATATGCCATATTTTATCTGATATGATCTGATCTGGCACCAGATCTAATTAAATTCAATTACATCTATTTAGATCTAAAGAGATCTGATCAGATCTATACTTTTTCCCACGGGTAATTGTAAAATGCAAAATTTTAATTTAAAAATAAAAATACCCTACATAATTACTGTAAGCCTTTCCTGGCAGATTAAAAAATTGTGACAATTTTTGAATTCGAATCAAAAATCAAAAAATTATATGTTTTAAAATTTTCAAATATTTAAAGTTATTTAATGGCACAGCAATCACTTTAGCCGGCAATAAATGGCTGAATTAATTTAAGTACAATTTTAATTTGGCCAACTGTGTAATACTTGGCACTGTATTTTAAACATTATATTGAAAACCAGGTTAAAAAAAATTCCACATAATAGAATATATACTTTTATTTGTACCTAACCGTAAACAACAACATACCAACAAAGTTACTTTATTCAATGTTTGTCTTTAGATTATTTTTCTCCCCATAAAAATTGTATTAAATAACAATGTGGTGACAACATCGCAATAATGAATGCATTGACTACAACAGGGGTGGCAACTCTGTTTTCGCTTCGTGCCACAAAAGGAATAAATAATCACTAAAAATAATCACTAAAAAAATTGAACTTTATTTAACATTTTAATAGTGAAATTTCCATTTTAGATGAAATGTCTCTGTTTTCTGACGGCGAAGTTATCAGCGATTTTCCATTAAATTGTATTATTGTTCATATTTTATTGTCAAATTGTCTCTATATGATAATTTTTCAATAACCCGTCGGCTGTAGGAATCGAACCTGTGTATATTCCTACATTAGAAACATAACTATATTAAAGTTCGACAGCTCAGCCATCTAACCCAAGTAAGGCCTTAAATTCAGTGTAGCTAATTCATAGTTTTCTTTCCTATTCAGCTTTTTCTTATGTTTTTTTTTTTGCTCAGAAGTGATCAAACACCGACATATAGAAACATTCTACCTTTTGTGTTTTAGCTTTTTATACCCTACACCACTATGTGGTCAGGGTATTATAAGTTTGTGCTGATGTTTGTAATTATACCCTACACCACTATGTGGTCAGGGTATTATAAGTTTGTGCTGATGTTTGTAACACCAAAAAATATCGGTCGTAGACCCACCTTATAGTATACCGATCGGCTCAGAATTTTTTTTTATTTCGATTTAACGATGTCCGTCTGTCCGTCCGTCCGTCTGTCTGTCTGTCCATGCAATCTTGTGCGCACTCTACAGGTCGCAAATATTAAGATAAAATGAAATTTGGTACGCAGACCTATGTTGGCCCAAGGACGAACAAGTTTCATTTTGGTGAACATCGGTCCATGTTTAGACCTAGTGCCCATATAAGGGTCCTACCAAAATTATACTGTTTATACGCTGCAGGTCGTAAATATTAAGATGTTTTGATGAAATTTGGTACACAGACCTATATTGGCACAATAACGCAGCCTGTTGATTTTGGTGAACATCGGTCCATGTTTAGACCTAGTGCCCATATAAGGGTCCTACCAAAATTATACTGTTTATACGCTGCAGGTCGCAAATATTAAGATATTTTGATGAAGTTTGGTACACAGACCTATGTTGACCTAATAACGCAGCCTATTGATTTTGGTGAACATCGGTCCATGTTTAGACCTAGTGCCCATATAAGGGTCCCACCAAAATTATATTGTTTATACGCTGCAGGTCGCAAATATTAAGATATTTTGATGAAATTTGGTACATAGACCTATGTTGGCCCAAGGACGAAGCCTATTGATTTTGGTGAACATCGATCGATGTTTAGAACTAGTGCCCATATAAGGGTCCCCCCAAAATTGGCTTGGTTACAAACTGCAGGTCGCAAATATTAAGATATTTTAATGAAATTTGGTGCGCTGACTCACATTATAGAAAATTTTGACACAAGCCTCATTTTAACCCATTCGAATTTCGGATCCAAACATTAGTTGGCTTTTAACCAGACTGGTGTAGGGTATTGTATAGTCGGCATGCCCGACTTTAACCTTTTTACTCGTTTTAATTTGCCAATACACCAATCGGTTGAGAATTTTCTGAAGAACGAATAAGCGATAAATAAGTTCTTATTAGGGATGTGCGATTAATCGATTAATCAAACTTCCTGATTAATCAAAATCTTGATTAATCAATTAATCGATTATTCAACAATTTTGATTAATCAAAAGCATGATTAATCGATTAATCAGTTATTTCGATTATTCAAAATAATGATTAATTGATTAATCATTGTTTTGATTAATCAACTTTATGAATAATTGAATAATATCTTGATATTCTTCATTAAATACGCCTTTTAACGCCAGTTTATTATAGAAACATGAAATTAAAGAATGGCCATTGGTAAAGTCTGACCAGCGAGCAAACAATCTCTCCGATTTTCTTTATTTAGAGCTTTATAAAGCATGGCCACCAAACAAAGATAAATTGCCGTAATTATCTTTATTTTCAAACATTTTTCAATATTAATTAAAATTATTCAAGTTTTGATTAATCAAAATTCAAATTAATCGATTAATCATAAGTCTGATTAATCAAATGTTCAATTAATCGATTAATTGATTAATCAAAGTTCTGATTAATCATACTGTTTGAATAATCGATTAATCGCACATCCCTAGTTCTTATCATATATTTCTGTAAACAAAAAATAGTTTTAGTATATTTTTTTTAATCATTTTAAGAGTCTGTGACTCTTAGTTGTAACTGTATTTTTGCAAAATTACTATAAATTATATTTATTAAAATTTTTGTTTGAAAATTTCAAAAAAAAAATAAGACCTGGTATCGACACAATCATAATGTTGACAAATAAAATTTGATTATTTTGAATTTTATTGTTATTTTCTATGGAGATTTGTGAGTTTTACGTGCCTATTCCTACGAAAAGTCTGTGACTCTTAATTATGACTGCATTCCCAAGTATTTGTTGTTGCAAAGTCACAATAAATTATACTTATTAAAATGTTTGTTTGAAAACTTCAAAAAATTATGACCTGATATCGACACTATTATAACATTGACAAATAAAATTTGAATTTTTTGAATTTTATTGTTGTTTGGTATGAAAAGTTAAGACTGAGAGTCATTTTAAAAATATTCTTATGGCGGTCACAATAAGTTACAACTAGAAAGAGGCACCTTAGTACTAAAAATAGCCCTATGACAGTCACAACGAGTCATAAGTAGAAATAGGCACCTTAGAATCTCTATGGAAAACTTCACTATTATCGAAATAAATCACACAGTTTTGTTATGAAATTTAACAGAATTTTTTGTTGGTCTTCTAATAAATTTAAAATTTTTTTAAATATTCAACAAAACTTCGCGTGCCAGTAGTGCCATAGTTTTGCCAGCCCTGGACTATACCGTCAGGGATTTCTTTCTTAGTTTATACGACAAGAACAAAAAAAAAAAACAGAGTGTTGGCAAAAAGAGGCAAAAAAATATCATGCGATTCGAATGGTTGTTTTGATTTGTTAGGAAAACAAACAAAAAACGACAACAGAAAACTTGCATAACATGCGGTGTTTCCATAACATGCATTAAACCAAGTAATGCTGGTGTTCTAAGAGTATAAACACACAAAAGTTGCCAACATATACGGAGAAAAAAAGTTATTGCTACTGTTGCAGCAACCTGTTCAAACATGGACATAAAAGAATAAAATGACAGCACTGAGATTTTAGGCTCCTGCTATCGTAAATGTCCAATGTGTATGTTTGTATAAGTTTTTTGTTTTCCCACCACACACACACAAACACACATACACAATTTCTAAAAATAATGTAAACATTGTCTACTATTGCGTATGTAAATTATAGAATATGCTGCATAGGTAATGTTTATTAACGGTGGGTCTCACACTGTAGGTTTAACTTTAACTTAACTATAAATGACAGAAAATATCAAAAAATTATATAAAAGATAACAGCAAATTTTTGGGTTAACTATTAGTTAACGTTTAAACCTGCAGTATGAAATCCACCGTAAATATTTAGGCAAGGAAACTTTATTGTTATACTTTTTTATTGCGAACTTAATTTAAAGATTTGTTTAAATTTAATTTTAAGGAATGTTAAATTATTCCTTAGGTTGTGAAAATTCCATTAATTTATAGGACCAATTGCAGCTGGCTTACTTTACCCAGGGTATGGCCGTATTGTAATTGCCCACAAGCCAATATACTTCGTAAGTACACACAGGAATAGTACCATGTAAGTTAGACAAATTTTTTTAAAAATTTCAAATATTTTTAATTTCATATAAAATTGTTATACACAAGTATCCCATATCGTAAGTACGCACAATGTGAAGTACACGAAATCGATTACATTGTGTGGACTTACACGTCTTTCCAAAGAGATGTTTGTCCCCATTTTACCCCTTAAAAATGTAAATAGCCAAAAATAAATAGTAAAAGAGTTAAGTAAAAAATCCATTGCATATATTCAACATTTTTCAAAAATTTTACTCAAGTAAAAATTAAAGAAATAAAAATCGATTGAATTCACAAATAAAATAAAATTCAATAATTGAATGAACCGGAATGGGCTAAAGTGACAAAAATATTTTTTCGATATAAAATGAAATTTAATACTATATTTAGGGATAAAATTTAATTCACAATTAATTTTTGTGAAAGTTTTTGCTTGTTAATGTATAATAAAAAATTATGTATTCACTATACTGAAATCCCATTTATTATCCTTTAAAAGCGCATTACATATTTTGAGTAACTTAGCAAGAATACAATGACCCGTAACGTCCAGTAAATGATGACTGAAAATAGTTTTTAAACAAAAAAAAAATATGTGATCATGTCGGGCTTTAAATTTCTGTCGTAAAGGTTTGCACAGGTCATAAAAGTTAACAATTTTCCTTTTTCCAAAAACATGTAAAAATTGGAAAAATTCGCAAAAATTAAAAAAAACATGTTAAAATCGATATTTGTCATATCATATCACTTCATTACCCGTGTTAAATGTTTTAATTCCACTTATTCCCCGTTCCATTAAATTTCGTTACACTTTTCTAATGACTAATTGCAATCGTTTCCGTTCCATTCTATTTCGTTTTACAATTTTTGTGCTCCAAATCCACTTTTTACCCGTTCCATTTTATTCCGTTCTACTTGTTAATTTTTCAATTCCACTCATTTGGTGTTCTAATTCCACTCGTTCCCCGTTCTGTTACATTTCATTCCCCATTCCACTTATTTCCCATTGTCTAGTGTTTCAACTCGTCTAGCGTTTCATTTCCACTCGTTTTCCGTTCGTTTACCTAATTTAGTGTCTATTGTGCCCCTCTCTATTTACAATTTTAGTTTTTATATGCGTTTTCTCAATTTCAGCTTTCTGGTCAAAGATTTTTCGGGCATGCCCACGTTTGAGCAGCATATCAATGGGACCCTTTTCTTTCCCCACCTGGTAGGACTTTCCAAAAATCACTTCTTAGAGAATGGCTACGGAGGAGGGCTGGGCAGTAGAACGTACCTCAAAAAAAAGTTCGCCGTACACCTTCCAATCATAATTATTTTTTTCAAGAGGGTTTCAAAAAAAAAAATTTTTTTTCCCGTAAGTAGGATTCACCATTTTACATTTCTCGTTATATCTTTGGCATTTACAGTCGGATCTTAAAGTATGATACATCGATGTTTTTCTCTCGAGGGGACTAATGTAAGGGTAATTGACCTCAAGTATCCCTTTCTAGTATTTACCCACCAGATCAGATTACTGTACCCTAATGTACCACCCTAATGTCAGAAAATTAAAGTTCGCAAAAAATCATTAAACTTTGGCGAAATCCAGCAGAAATTTTATTTTTTTTTTTGTTGCCGAACGTAGGGGTCGCATTTTTAAATTTTTTTCATTGGATTTTTCCTTTATAGCAAACCACGGGGAAAAAATCGATATCGATATATCACACTTTAAAATCCAACTGTAAATGCCGAAGCTTCAACGAAAAGTTAAAAAGAGCGACCCCTACATTCGGAAAAATTTTTTTTTTTTTAATTGCCTTGCAAAAACACTTGATATTTCAAGGTGTATCGCGCACTTTTTTTTGCATATAGGGTGGTCCGTCTATCAATAGAAATTCTCGTTAATCCTTAAAATAATTCCCATGATTAATGAAAAGTTATTTTAAAACTTTTTATTTTTAAACAAAAATAAAAAGCGCGCTATTTCGGTTTTATAACAGCACTGTTCTAGTTATATAATCCGACAAGCGGGGCATGTAGTGTTTCAACCTAACTCGACTACTAACTCGACTAAATCCAGTGGTGCTAGTCGTTTTTCTAGGTTAACTCTTAAAAAAAAATATTTGTGTTTGAAGATTATGTTTCCAAGCACCCAAAAGACCCGAATTTTCTAAATTTTCGACAATTTGTTTTTACACGAGTTGTTAAATATTATCGATATGGGTGAAGCGATTTAAAAGTTGTGAGTGAAAATATGAGGAACTTTTGTTCTGAAATGAAGAAGTTATATGGAGATTTCAAAGATGTCGTCACATTTTACATCACAAATTTTGATTATTTTTACGCAAAGCTTCTTGGTAGAGTAATAAACAACCTAACTAAAAATTAATCGTAAACAAGTTACAAAATCGCGTTATCTGGGGTCCTTGGTGTCATAATTTTCAAATTTAAATATCTTTTTTCCAAGAGCTAACCTAGAAAACCGGCTAGCACTACTAGATTTAGCATACCTGAATCAATTTTATCCACTGGGTGCCCGTTTGTCAGAAAAAAATGTCTCCGATAGTTTTTTGTTAACAATAATTCCCTATTATCAATAACATTTATCTTTCCTTCGTACTAATTAACAGAATAATTAAAGGTTGTTTGAAAACCCCATTAGAAAAATATTGAAAAAGTACTCCTACTTCTGCAAAAACTAAGTAATTTAAAACTAGCCCAAAAACATTTGGCAATTTGTCGTATTTCATTTTTGACTGATTTTTTATATGATAAACATATTAATTTTTATTTACGCAATTTAATCAAAAAATTGCGAATTATCGCTCAAAAAGTGGAGAATTTTTCATACGAAACCTCGTCCAAATTAATAAGTAAAATTTTTGGGCCGAATTGTCATATTTTTTGGGTGATTTGGCTTAAGTTAGAATAACTATATTCAGCCATTATTTTGAAAATACTTAACCCTTTCAGAACCAACCAGCTGCGAAAATTTATTAATTTTGTAATTTTAAGGTAAAGTGGTATTAAAACTATTAAAATTTCCTGATGTCAATTCATATTTTATGAAATATAATTTAGGTAAAGGTATAATTGCAATTTTTTTATCTAAGTAAACCTATTAGTATTGAATATATTTGCAACTTTAAGCAAAAATATCACATCTCACAATCATGTATTCTGGGTCTCAAAGGGTTAAGATGCCATGATAAAAAGTATATTTACATATCCGTACAGCTTAAATGTAAGCTTTATGCCAATATACATTTTACATCATATATCAAAAATCTGCAAAAACCATTATTAAAAAGAGCCTAATGTTTCCCACTGTGAGTATAATTATACCCTACACCACTATGTGGTCAGGGTATTATAAGTTTGTGCTGATGTTTGTAACACCAAAAAATATTGGTCGTAGACCCACCTTATAGTATACCGATCGGTTCAGAATTTTTTTTTATTTCGATTTAACGATGTCCGTCTGTCCGTCCGTCCGTCCGTCCGTCTGTCCGTCTGTCCATGCAATCTTGTGCGCACTCTACAGGTCGCACCTATTAAGATATTTTGATGAAATTTGGTACGCAGACCTATGTTGGCCCAAGGACGAACAAATTTGATTTTTTTGAACATCGGTTCATATTTAGACCTAGTGCCCATATAAGGGTCCTACCAAAATTATATTGTTTATACGCTGCAGGTCGTAAATATTAAGATATTTTGACGAAATTTGGTACACAGACCTATATTGCCCCAATAATGCAGCCTATTGATTTTGGTGAACATCGGTCCATGTTTAGACCTAGTGCCCATATAAGGGTCCTACCAAAATTATACTGTTTATACGCTGCAGGTCGTAAATATTAAGATATTTTGATGAAATTTGATACACAGACCTACATTGGCCCAATAACGGAGCCTATTGATTTTGGTGAATATCGGTCCATGTTTAGACCTAGTGCCCATATAAGGGTCCTACCAAAATTATAATGTTTATACGCTGCAGGTCGCAAATATTAAGATATTTTGATGAAATTTGGTACACAGACCTATATTGGCCCAATAACGCAGCCTATTGATTTTGGTGAACATCGGTCCATGTTTAGACCTAGTGCCCATATAAGGGTCCTACCAAAATTATAATGTTTATACGCTGCAGGTCGCAAATAATAAGATATTTTGATGAAATTTGGTACACAGACCTATATTGGCCCAATAACGCAGCCTATTGATTTTGGTGAATATCGGTCTATGTTTAGACCTAGTGCCCATATAAGGGTCCCACCAAAATTATACTGTTTATACGCTGCAGGTATTAATATTAAGATATTTTGATGAAATTTGGTACATAGACCTATGTTGGCCCAAGGACGAAGCCTATTGATTTCGGCGAACATCGGTCCATGTTTAGAACTAGTGCCCACATAAGGGCCCCCCCAAAATTATATTGTTTATACGCTGCAGGTCGCAAATATTAAGATATTTTGATGAAATTTGGTACATAGACCTATGTTGGCCCAAGGACGAAGCCTATTGATTTTGGTGAACATCGGTCCATGTTTAGAACTAGTGCCCATATAAGGGTCCCCCCAAAATTGGCTTGGTTACAAACTGCAGGTCGCAAATATTAAGGTATTTTAATGAAATTTGGTGCGCTGACTCACATTATAGAAAATTTTGACATAAGCCCCATTTTAACCCATTCGAATTTCGGATCCAAACAATACACCAGACTGGTGTAGGGTATTGTATAGTCGGCATGCCCTACTTTAACATTTTTACTTGTTAATTTTTAATTTCAAATAATAGGTACACCTAAACGTATGATTAATATGAACACATACATAAGTACACCTAAACGTATGATTAATATAAATACTAGGGATGCCAATCGGGATTGATATTTGAAAATCCCGGAACTACGGGATTTTTCGGGATCCCGGGATTTTGGGATTTAAATTTTCCTTTATTTGTAAAAATTTTTATGTTATGTAACTAATTTTTTTATAGAATAAAGCGTTTTATAATTATTTAATAGTTGTTAATTAATAATGTGGTACATTTTATGAATATTGAAACATCTCAGTCAGAAATTGACAGTGGTACAAAAAATCAAGTATTTGCATACCACTGGGTAAACGCGATGTTAAAAATAAATGACTGGCAGAACACTCATTTGGGACGCTTTGCCAGCGTTTGCAAAAATCGTTTTGCCAGTATTTGTTTTACAAAACATCACGGCAGGGCAAAAAAAGATACATATGAACTTTTTTTAAATTTTATTTTGGAAAATATAATTCCAAACCTCATATTTATTGGTTTTGGCAGCGTTTTGCCAAAGTTAAAAATTTTGTTTCTCCAGTACTTTTCCGGCGCTTTTTGAACTGCCGGTCCTTTTGTCTATTGACGTTATCATATTGGAAATGGGAAAGCAATTTTTGTCAGTACTTGTACCACCTGTTAAAATACCTTGCCATCGCTTTCCCGTTTGTATTTTTCTGGCTGGGATAATATATGAAGGCCTGTCATTAAGTACACTTGCGCCCTGTATTTTGTAAGCAGATTTTAAAACAGATTCGTTGCGATAACCTTATTATTTGGTTATCGTTATCAAATGTTTTCATGGAAGAATTCAAACTTAAAGTCCCAGCCAAAACTTACAGTCCCAGTTTCAGAAATCGAATTTCGCTTGGAAGAATAAATCGGTAAAATAACAAACAAACTTGATTTTTCGCGTGTATTACTCAAAAACTTAATATTGTTTACCAAAATTTCAGATTTTTCTGCAAAGTCTATGGGCAATGTTACACGTTCAATATATATTGACCGCGATCCAGTATCGCGATATTTATTGAAAGTGTAGCATGCAGTATTGATGGATCGCGATCCATATCGCAGAATAGCCCAATATTCTGAAATCCAGATCACGGATCACGGATCACGCGATAAATATTGAACGTGTAGCATAGTTCGTGATATCAATTCGCGATACAATAGTAAAAAGTAAAAGAATAAAGAAAATAAAATAAATGAAATAAAATACGCAGTGCAAACAAAAAAGATAAAACATTTATAACACATTTCTTCAATAAAAAAGCAAGCAAAATAGCTAAACAGGCTTTCTTTTTTTTGTTTTCTCGCGACATTTTTTAATAAACGACCAGCACAGCACAAAAATAATTTAAATACTGACGCGATAAATATTGAACATGTAGCATACACGCGCGATCCATTAATCCATTAAAATGGATCGCGATCCAAATATGACAATATATATTGAACGTGTGACACTGCCCTTTGCATAGTTTACTCGAATAATCTACTTAATTTATAATTTTACCAATATCTTGTCATCAATTTCTTGTCAACATGAGAAAATTCAAGAAAAAACGTAGGTAATTTAAAATTGCTCACTTTGTTTATTTGCCAATCCCGAAAATCCCGGGATTTCGGGATTCGGGATTTCCCATTTGGCAGCCCTAATAAATACCGTGTATAAAACAAGTACACCTAAAGGTATGATGAACATAAATTGTATACAAATTTTTCCCTATCTACTTAATAACGTTCTATATTTTTCAAAGAAACTATAAAATCAAAATTAAATTGTTTCTTCACTTTTATATTTTATTTTAGAACTAACGAACCTTAATGGAATACAAATAATCAAATCAAGGCAAACTTTCATCTCAGCACGAACTTATTAAATAAAAAAAGTTAAACAACTATAAACAAAAATCAAAATTATTCTCAAAAATATACTCAAACTACTCGACTACAATTTTTGGCAATAATATCAAACAGAAAGTAACACAGCAAATTTAACTAGAAACAAACTACAAAACAAATTAAAATGCAATTAAAATTTGGGAAAGTACAAAAAGAAGAACAATTTAATTATAAATGCCAACAACGGCAAAATAATAAATTGAACAAGAAATCTACATTAAATGGAAAAGTAGAAAAACTTAAATTAATATAATTATTAAGAGGAAGACAACTAAAAGCGTTGAAATATATTTTGTTATTTAACCGACAACTTGAATTTAAAAGAAGTTTTCTTTTTTAGTTTCTAATTTATATACAATACAATATTATACAAATAAATGGAACAGCAAATTTTAATGTAGCTGCATCTAAATGAAGTTAACAATCTGTCAATTTGGTAAATTGTTTCTGCTGTTGACAGCTATTTTCTTAGTAACTAAATCCCTTAAAACTTTTGCCCTGGCTGTATCTACTGTTGCCGTTGTTGACGATATTATTTCAAATAATGCTACTGTGTATGCTTATGAACAGGACATTGAAAGAAAATTTGAAATAGTAACAAAACAAATACAAAAAACTACAACTAAGCCAACTAAGGTAACAATATTTCAGCATCACTCACCCCAACAACTTATAAATAATACACACAGCTATTTATGGAACAAAACAGACACTAGAGAACATTTTATACGAATTGCAAATAAAAAGCATACAACATCATCCGGTTTAAATCATAAACATGCATTTATGACAACATTTACAAATGGTAGAGAAGATAATAATGATGTTGATGGAATAAAATCAAATGTATTAACAGCAACAACTGCAACAACATATGTGACATATTTGAAACCACAGCATCTAACAACTGCAACAATAAATAATGTATTTTTATTAGAAAATCATCATCAACAACAAAAGAGTAAACAAACGGCTCAGCCATTGCGAAAACAAAATTATCAACCTTTATTAAGATCATCAGCTAAATTAACATCATCATCGTTGCCTTCCTTAATACCTCAGAAATCTCATAACAATAAACAGCAACAACAGTTATTCAATTCAAATAATCATCATCATCAACAACAACAGCCAACACCCGCTAAAACAACATCGTCATCATCATCATCAACATCTGTACAACGTGTGGGTATTTTAATGCCATCTCAACTACTCAATAGAATGCATGTGCAACAGGGCTTTCGTAATTTTGTTGAATTTTTCCAAGTGAACTTGAACAATGTCAGTGTTGATTTTATACCAGATGATGGTAAGTTTTGTTAAACACAGTGGAACAGAACACAAACTTAATTGACAAAAAAAAAAAAAAATAGAAAATATTGAAAGTAGTTTTCAATAATTTGATAATTTTTCACCACCCCTCCACTCATAGAAATAAATCTGTAAAAATAGCAGAAAAAGTTATTAAAAATTAGCTAAAAATGATGCTGCAAAAAAAAAATTCTAAAATCTGCAGATTTTTTTACTAAATACTAGTAAAATGAGAACAGCAAAATTAAAACTGTTAAATTTACAGAATTTTAGTAATATTTAGACTAACTTTTAGTTAATTGCAAATAGCAAATTGTACTGTAAAATCTGCAGAAAATTTTGCTAAATATTTGTAGACTAAAAATAGCAAAAATAAAATTTTTGCTATTTTTAAGCTAAATTTAGCTGAATGCAAATTCTGCTAAAATCAGCAGAAATATTTGCTTAAAAATTGTAAACTGCTGTTTTCAAAGGGCTCGATTTTAATTTGCATTTAAAAAAAAACATCGAAAAAAAACTTCGAAAATTTAAAATTTTTTTTTGGTGATTTTTTAGGCTACCAATTCTTTTGCGAAATTTTTTGCTGATTTTAGCAAGTTAATTTGCTATTCTCCATTTATAAAAATTTAACTCAAATATAACTAAACTTCTGTATTTTTAACAGTTTTATTTTTGCTGTTCCTATATTACTAATACATAGCAAAAATAATCTGCTAATTTAGCATTTTTTTTCTGCAGCGTCATTTTTAACAAATTTTTAGTAGTTTTAACTAAATTTTTGCGGACTTTTTTCTATTAGTGTAAGTAACAGTGTTGCCCAAGTAATAGTGTTGCTGAAAAACTAGTAAAAGCAGCATCCATAACCTACAAAAATCTTTCATGCTTTGAATATTGTACTGCAGTAGTACACTCACAATATATTTTCCATAACCGATTGAGGTTTATTTGAAAAGTAATAGGTAAAGTTTGTTTTCAATTGAAGAATCAATTAAAATACATGGAAACATATTGTTTAACTTTTTTTATAAGTCAATAAAAAATAAACTACAAAAAAAATACGTATCGTCCATTAAAGTTGATATTTTCAGTCAAATGTTCTATTTTTAGTTTTCTATTTTTATAAAAAATAAATAAGTAATTTCGTTGTTTTCTGTTTTAAAACAAAAAATTCAAATATTTTCGATTTCCTTTTTTGTTAAAATAGTATGTTTATATACAAAATTATTGCAAGTCAAATTACAAGAAATTCCTTACTCATACATACCAACATAGCCAATAAAAATATGAACGTGTATGTTGTGTGTGTAGTGTTTTGAAATTTCAAACAAAAAAAAAACTTTCAAATATGAAAAAAGAAACCACTAATAGGTTTTTTCTAACTTCTTGTCAGTTTAAAATTGAAGATTGTATTAACAGACTTTTCAATAATTGTTTGCTTTTATGGATAGTTTAAACAATGTTCGAAAATAGATAGCAAAATGGTTTGAATATAATGAAAAATCAATAGTCCTTTTTTCAATTGTGTTTTCAATTAATTTAATATGTATTTTATGTTGCTTTTAACTATAAAATATTGTGAGTGTATAATTCAAAAATAGGTCCTGTAAAAACTTGTCTAAGTACCCGGAATGTAATCACCTTCGTATATTGACAATTTAAATGTCATTATGCTTGAATGTACTTCCCAGTAACCCACAGTACTTTCAAAAGCTTCAAGGGAGAAACTAGATCAATTCAACAATAAATAAATTGCCAATTACATCCGATTTGAATAAAATTCGCCACATATATCGTACACTATAAGAGCCCAATGTTACATATGACGGGTATATGTAACTTATACCGTGCCGCAAAAAAAAAGTTCGCCGTACACCCTGCAATCTGAAGTATTTTTGCAACGCAATTTCAAAAAAAATTTTTTTTTGCCGAACGTAAGGGTCGCCTTTTTTGATTTTTCGCTATAGCTTCGGTATTTAAAGTCAGATTTCAAAGTGTGATATATCAATTGTTTGCCTCGAGGAGACCAGTGTTTTGCTATAAAATCCATTGAAAAAAATTTAAAAAGGCGACCCCTACGTTCGGCAACCAAAAAAATAAAAAAAAATTCTACTGGGTTTATCGAAAAACTTCCCTAGCAAAAGTTTAATGATTTTTGCGAGCTTTAATTTTCTGACATTAGGGTGGTACATAAGAGTAGTAGTAACTAATATCTGGTGGGAAACTACTAGATTGGGATACTTGAGGTCAATGGCCCTTAGAGCAAAACTGGTCTCCTTTTTGAAAAATTGAAAGAGTTGCTCCAATTTTTATTCGTGTCACAGGGCAATGAATACTGTAAGTTTGACACTGATGAGCCATATCTTTTTTGTAGCTGGACAGTTGGCTTGGAGAGCCTAGCCTCATTTATGAGTATTTAAGTGTAAAATATGGAACATAGAAATTTTTTTTTAAATATCTAAATTAAAGAATGTCCTTTTAAAAAGGACGTGAAAGTTGTAGTTATTGCTAATTTTCTCAAAAAAAATTTTTTTTTAACCGGATGTTAATTAAAGGATTACCACCAAGTATAGAAACGGAAATGACATATTATTTTCTGGATTACCAGTAAACACACCGACTTACTCTCTGGTGCCACTTTAATAACAAAGTGCAATATTTTTTGAATTTATCTATCTAGTGCAAAATCCTTCTCGTGTGGAATATCTCAAAGTTCTTATCGAAACTAAGAAAACCCCGTTTCGATTTTGCTACACCCAGAAAACGGATTCGGTGCAACCGACTGACATGCAACCCCATTTGTTGCCAATCGAATGGTTCTGTACAACTGAAATTCCGTTGCCACAGTCAAATTAGTCCTGTCTCAATTGGTTTTCTGTTGCCACAACTGTAAAATTCGGCTACCATAACCGAACCATGCGACTGGCTACAAATGCGGTTATCAGAACTGAATCTGTTTTCTGGGTGTAGTTTAGCTTTTATTCAGATTTTATGGCCTCATGAATATTTTGGCTAAAACTTGATTTTTCCGAAGGCCATGCAATTTTTCTCACGGCTATAACTTGGAAACCAATTGAAATTTTTTTTTCCTGACTTCGGCACAATTTTAGCTATAGACTACAAAGTGTAAAACAAACTAAACGGAAATTACTAAAATGTCGAAAAATTTAAATTTTTTCTATCTTTTTTCACCATTTTTGGCCATAGCTGCCAAACTTTGGGAAATTCAGTAAAGTAATTCATATTGGGATACCTTATGACCCCACCAACAAACTCCTGCTAGCAATGCATACAGGTTTTTCTATTGTATCGTTTTTCCATTAGCATGATGACTTGGCGAAAATTTGTTAAGGCCCTATGCTCCTTATAGGAACCGAGGGAACATATATATATGTGACAGCGCATAGAGAAAGGGACCTAAGGGTAAAAAAATCAATTATTTTTTTTTTTTTTTTGATGTGGACAACATCTGAGCATCGAATGAGACTGATCCCATGCCCCAAAAGTGTTCCCTCCCAGAGATATGCGCGTTTTATGAAAGTGAAGTCGACGATTCTAAGCGCAAATAGAAAGGGACCTAACGGTTATTTATTTTCATTTTTTCCCCTACTAAATTAACAAAATAACTTGATTTTACGAAATTACAAAAAATTTATTTTTTTCCTTATGAACAGTTTAAAAAAATAGAAAAATCATTTTAATCGACGGTTCTTGCGAATTGGTTCCTTAGAACTTGACGGTACCGGTCCTTTATTTTTTTTCGATTTCTTCTTAACGTCTGCTGCCTCCACTTCTTGAGGATTGTCCACTTCCTCCGAATCCTCCTCTTCGTTTCCATTTCCAGAGACCAAAGGAAGAGGAGCAACCGAATCTTTTTTTGAATCGTCAAAACATAAACCCCGGATCTCTTTATACAAATACCATTGACGCTTCATCGATAACCCTGGTGACGGAATTATAATTGGTTTGTCATCGAAACTGGTATTGTTACTCAGATGTATGTTTTCATTTATGCTGGCTGAATTCGCAAACAGTTTACGTTGCACTGGTGACTGAGCAATAAATACAAAGTGATGATACTTCGATATTCCAATTAAAGTTTTATATTTAGTGGAGAAGTATTCGTCCCATTTTCTCCACTCAACAACAGGCTCACTTGAGTTTGGAAGTCGAATAGGTACAGGAACATTAAATCCATTACGAGATGATTTTCTAACACAATCAACTACATCCATGAAGAAGTCGACATTAGTTTGGGCATATTTTGATTTGAAAACTCCGAATAAACGATCAGGTGAAAACTTTGTATGTCCGGTTAACAAAAAGTTCAATTCAACTGAGTCACATCCGGAAGTATCGACAAGGTGTTGTAAATATCGTATAATCGCATTGTTTTTATTTTGTAAAACACAGTTATCAGCGAATATCACTAAATTTTTAGTTGAATGCACTTCTCGTAGGTAGTAATCAAGCATTGATATTACTGAATTCGAACCTTTTCCAATGGAATCGCTTTCGTCAATACAGAAGATGTGTTGAATATTTTGACGTTCGTTTGTAATTCCGAAAATTGCTGTTTTGCGACCTGATTTAAAGTATGCAGTTCCTATTTGCTGTGGACCCGACGGAAAGCTAACATTTTGAGCATAATCCATAGATATTACTAGATAATCCTCCTCTGGAATACCTGGATACATGGCATTTGGATCAGGCTTGCCTAATGTTCTAAAGTCGTTATGGTACTCTCGCTGAGTGCTGGCAGATTGCAAATGATCAGAATACACCTTCAATGCTGCTTCTTTTTCAACTTCAGTAACGTTTACTGTATTAACAGCATCTTTTGCAAGATTTCGACACAATTCGCACAAATCGTATGCCGGCTTCATAGTGAAGATATAGGGACAATATTTCTTCCACAGCGTTTGGAAAGTGCGAAGTTTTACGATTTTACCACCCGGTTCGACGCTGTCGGTGTATCTTGTATAAACAGAAGTCTTACTTTCAGTAGTTGGAAGTTTCAATAAACGATAATCACGATGATTTGGTTGACGTCCAGGTAAAGTGATAGCAACAGTTTCAGCAAAACTGCAGATAAATGAAACAATTTCTTTTTTTCCAAAGTAGTTAAAGCATCTGTACGATTAATTTTATTCGTCATGCCATGTTCGCGTGGATAAACACCATTTTTGTCGTAATGTTCGATTAGATTTTTGTAGCGTTTAATTCCCATTGTATACAGGAAGAAGTACATATCACGGCATATCGGCAAACTTCGAAAATAATATATCTGATTGTACCGTTTCTTCATAGCTGGCGATCGATCACCAACTTTTGACCTGAGCATTGCATCGTCACGGTGAGCTGCCAGATGTCCGAGAATAATTAAATCTTGGAATTCCTTATCTAAATTCATGAAAGACGTACGAAAATCCACAGCCATCTTCTTAGGGATCACTTTATAGCATTGATTTGAATAACACGGAGGTATTTTTGAACCATACAGTCGAGCAACTACCTTTTCTTCGCGTAAATCAAGATCAGATTTATCAAGGTACATATTATCGGTATCATCTTCAGAGTCACTATCCGATAATTCTGAGAAGTGATCGTCATCATCCTCGTCATCAGGGAAGCGATTAAGTAAATCTACTTCTTCGAATTCGTCCACCATTTCATCCTAAAATAAACAGTAAGAATGTTATCAGTTTTAAATTATTTTCGCGAATAACATAATGAGGTTATGTGAAAAAATTTTCGTACTAACAGAGTGATATTAACGATTTAAAAGAATTGTAAATGAGTATTTATTATAATTCACAATTAATAATTTCAGAAAATAAAGCTGGATTCGAAAAACCGCGAGCAAAATTGATATCAAACTCATGGAAACAGCGCGCTAGGTAGAAAACAGTAAAAACCAACTACACAAAACAAGAGGTAGGGACGACCTACGCGCGTTTTCAAGGTTGACCAACACGTTCCTGACGTCATGAGATGTGTCGCTTTCAAATGAGACCAATACCAACACGCTCAGTGATGGTACACCAAAGATACACGTATTTAAATCTTTAAAATGGCTCTCCTGAACAAAACCGGTTTTTACCCTTAGGTCCCTTTCTATTTTGCGCGTCTCATATATATATATGATGACTTGATGAAATCGCTCTCCTTGTTCATCCGATTCGGTGGGCAATTGGTGTAAGAACTCATCAAAAAAAAAAAAAAAAGTCAGAATAGCAAAATTTTAAATTTAAATCTCAATTTTAAATAAAAATTTATTTAAAAATTAAAAATTTGGATTACTAACTCTTTTACTAATTGCTCTACTAACTTTTCTATGAGTGTAAAATATGGGTATCATATAAATCATAAAACATAAAAATTTTTAAAGTGAATTTAAAATATATCTCATTAGGATCAAGAACCATGCCGGAATTTAGGTCACTTCCAAGTATATGACTCAAGTCATACTATGGCATATGGTATCTTATGGTCGGGTAAATAAGCATATAAAATTAGGAGATACAATCGCTATCGGATACCACATCGGACAGATTATTATGGCGTTGTCAGAAAACATTAAGGCGTTGTCCGACAAGGTAATAATTTTCTGTCCGATGTACGATCCGGTAGCGACTGCATCTCCTAGTTTTATATACTTCTTTTTTGGGCTTCTCCGACTTTAGTTTTTACTTGGTTTATATGCAAGTGAAAGAAACTAGTCTAATCGCACTCATAAAATTTGCTGTGACTTATTTCGACAAAAATGCTTATGCATAATAATTTTAAAACCTTCTAAAATAAATTTTGTGTGAAAAAGTGACACAAAGTAAAATTATTTAAAAAAATACATACAATTACTGGCCCATTGTTTTTGATATTACTTTTGTATGCCAAAATAGTTTAAAAAAAATATTTTTTTCTGAATATTCGTATAAAAATAAAAGTCATATGTGTCAGTAGGGGGTTATATTTATATAGCATAAGAACTCAGATTCCAGTATACACTTAAAATAATACGTCAGTAGAAAAATCTATCAAACCGGTTTCAAATCGCTTTGACTAACTTTTAGCAAATTTCCTGTTAAAACACTGATTTAACACAATACTAAAAATGTTCAGTATTTTAACTAATTTTGAGTGTTAATTTTCAAAATTATTTGAAACTAATTTTTAAGAACCTATTCGTTAAATTTTACAAAATTTATTATTAAAATATAATATTTTCACGTTACTGTTATTAATCGGTGAATGGGGCCACCAATGTATCCGAAGTTTTGAAGATGGCGCTATTTCTTTCCCTCCCGATTTTTTTAAAATGGCCCATATCTCGAAAACTAAGAGAGATAGAGCAAAATATATGAAAATTTATACTACCCCTAACTGTACAATACCCCAGCGAAAGGGGTTATCTCTATCCAAAAATGGACCTTGGCGGAGCCTTGGTTCATTTTTAATAAAAATTTTCCGCTTCATAAAATTGCCCGTATCTCGAAAACTAAGCGAGATAGAGCAAAAGGATATCTAAGGACTAGGCCCGGGGAGGGTCCCGAGACCCTAAATTTGGATAAATTCTACGACTCAGTATAATTACACATAAAACTGTAGTTTTACAAATTTTTTACTTAATTTTAGATTTGTTAAAATTAACGAAAGAATTTTTTAAAATCAACAAATTTTATTTTAAGCCAAAAACCAGGAATAAATTTTGTTAAAGTAACAAATTTTTCTGCCCAGCCAACAGACGTATTGTTTTGAGTGTACTTATGTGTATATTTTTCTTTCCCTTTTAAAGCCCTATGAATTTCAAATCACTGTGATTGTTATGATTATGATGGCTTTGGTTAATTTTTTTTTTTGTTATGACTGACGTTGTGAGAAAAATAAATGTACTTCTTTTTCAAAACCTTTGTATGTTTACTACTAACTACTATGAGTACAATAGGAAAATTTTCTTTTCTTTTTTCTTCAAAAAACAAAAATTTTATTCAAGGAGACATAAAAATTAATTTTGAAATTATTGTGGACATTTATTTAGATTGAAAGGGGGGAAAACTAATGTATACACTCAAAACAATATTTTTTTGTATCATAAAGGCTTTTTTCGCATTCCGCCAATATTTTGCAATTTTTTTAGTGCGGTTTTTTTTAATTTTTAACCTTAGGACAATAATTCCCATATCTTATGCTGAAATTTGGTGGTTAGTATGCAAAAAGTTTCGCGAAAAAAAATTTTTCCATCAACATATTTATTTGAAGAATGTAAATCGCTGACTGAGTTTTTTAGTTCATTTTTTGTACCACAAAGGTTTTTTTCACGTTCGGCCATTATTTTGCAAATTTTTAAGCGCGGTTTTTTTTTTAATTCACAACCTAGGGACTATAATACCTATATCCTATACCAAAATGATCTGGTTAGATTGCAAAAACAAAAAAAAATTGGGAAACAAATTTTAACAAAAAGGAATAGTTTTGCATCAATATACATATGTATATGTATGTAACATATGTATAGCAGAATGTTAATCGCTGATTAAGTTTAAAAAATTTTAAGTGCGGTTTTTTAAACTTCATAAATTTGCGACTATGATACCCATATCTTATGCCAAAGTTTGGTAGTTCATACGCAAAAAATTTCGCGAAAAATAAATTTTGCAAAAAGGAAAATTTCTGCATCAACATATTCGTTTGCAGAATGTAAATCGCTGACTGAGTTTTTTAATGTATTTTTTGTACCAAAAAGCTTTTTTTTCGCGTTCCTCGATTTTTTTGAAATTTTTTAGGTGCGGATTTTTAAAATTCATAATCTTGGGACTATAATACCAATATTCTCATATCAAAGTTTGGTGGTTAGTTTGCAAAAAAAAATTTTCTGAAAAGAAAATTTTTTGTATTTGTGTATTTGTTGCAGAATGTAAATTTCTGATAACAATTTTTAATTAATTTTTTGTACCATAAAGTTTTTTTTCGCGTTCCGCCATTAGTTTGCAATTTTTTAAGTGGGGTTCTTTAAAATCCATAATCTAGGGACTATAATACACATATCCTATACCAAGATTAGCTAGTTAGATTGCAAAAACAAAAAATCACGACAAAAAATTTTGCAAAAAGGAATAGTTTTGCATCAATATATTTACTTGCAGAATGTTAATCACTGATTAAATATCAAAATTAAATTTTTGTACCATAAAGCCTTTTTTCGCGTTCCGCCATTATTTTTCTATTTTTGAAGTGCAGTTTTTGTGTTTAGTTGCTATTGTTTTAATGACCACAGTTTGTCTTTTGCACAAAATTATTCATGCTTTGTAGAAGTCTTTTCGGCGGAAATTTTTATTACTTTTTAATAACGCAAAGGTATATATATATTTTTGGATGCAGAAATGTGTCTATATTAATGTTGTTTTAAGAATTTTTACAAAATTTATATGTAATTGTATTCAGAAAAAACTAAAAAAGACGTTTTAAAACGTTTTGTTTTGTTTTTTCCTCAATACAAAAAAAACGTTTTTTTTTTTGTTTTTTCCTCAGTACAAAAATAAAAATAATTCTCAACTTTCCTGAAAATATCAGTACGGATATTTTTTAAATTTTGTTTTCGAAAAGAAAACAAAAAATAAAAAAATTGATGAAAACAAAATATCCATCAAGAAAAATAAATTCATTTGTACACAAGTGATTTTTTTTTTATTGAGGAAAAAACAAAATTAAAGGTTTTAAAAGTATTAATATCGGGTGCCTGATTACAATATTACTTGCAGTTGGTCTATATGACGCGTTTGAAAAAACAACACTTTACCAATTGGAAACCCAATTTGAAACCCATTTAAAAATTTTAAGTACTTTAATTAATTTTTCAGGACACACATAATGTCAACTTAACATTTTCTTAAATGGGGAGCGTTTTGAGTCCGTTAATAACATACATGGGAATTTTTCATTACCATTGAATTTTCATTACCATTAGTTCATACTAATGACAATGAAAAAAATTCCATTACCATTTAATGGTAATGAAATATTTTTCATTAGAAAAATCATTACTAATGGTAATGAACTTACATTAATGTATAAAAAAAACTAATTACAATTGATTAAAAACCATTTGTTTACAAAAAAATTCACACAAATGAAAACGAATAACTGGTTTGGCCAGGGAAGTTATAAAACATAATTTATTAAGGAGGATCCATTTAATTCCGTTAAACTTTACCTGGATATAAATAACAATGGAATGGAATATAATATTTAATTTCAAATGAGCATGAGCCTTAATGAGCATATTCCATCTTGGATTTCACCGAGTTTTACTCAATTTTTACGTTTTTCTGTCAATGGCAATTATTTTTTTTTAATTTATTCATTACCAATGGTAATGAAATTTAAAACCATTGTCATTAATCAATGAAATTAAATTTTAGAATCATTACCATTAATTAAAAGAATGGTAATGAAAATAATTTCATTACAATTGATATCAATGTAATGGTAATGAAATCATCAATTAATTAGTCCACCTAATTAATTAGTCCCATGTATGGTTAATAATTATAAAACTCTTGACTTATACTTATATTGATAATAAATTAGATTTTTTCCGGCATATTAGCTCTATTATATCCAAGGTGTCTTGGACATTAAGAAGGTTATATAATATGAGTTGCTATTTGCCACCTATGATAAGGCGCCGAGTAAGATTAGCTCTTTGTCTTTCCTTGTTTTTATATGGTTTAGAAATGTATAGCTGTACTTCTCGGTATAACGTAGCGAGACTTAAAGTATGTTTTAACAGGGTAGTTGGATACATTTTTGGTCTTAAAATACGTGAACATGTGTCGGCTTTTCGAATGCAATTATTGGGATATGACTTTGATGATTACATAAGCTCTCCTCAGATCACTTTATTTTTTTAAAATTATTAAGTAGGTACACTTGCCCTTCATACTTAGCTAACAAATTTGTCTTCGGAAGTTCTACTAGATCAAGTTCGATCGTTTATCCAATGCATTCAACTCTTATTATGGATAGGTCGTTTGTGGTAAAAGTGGAGAGATTATGGAATGAGGTAATTCCGTATGAAGAGAGAAGATTTTCGCAAACTGTAGCACAATTTTAGAATACATTTAAGACAAATATTTGAGGAAAACTTGTCGCTAGTATTAATTTTTTTTTCAGTAAAAAGGAAAAGGAAGCTGATTTTTCTCGAATATAGGATTCCTTTTGCTGGTCATCGTTTTTGCGGTCAAGTTGTGTTTGTATAGAGATAATTGGGGAGAATTAATAATAATGAAATTGTTATATATTAAGTTTTTTATAATTATGTATATTCAAATTTATAAAAATATATATATGGGTGATATCAAAAAATGTGATAAAAACCGTGTAACCACCGAATTTCTAATGCATGGATTACATTTGAGTTACATATTTCGATATATATCAGCGCATTGTCACCTGTTTTACAAAATTTATAACAATCTGACCAATTTTTGGTTAATACATAAAATTTGTAACCAATTTTATAGGCCAAATGTAAACTCCGTAACAAGTAACTCAAAAGATTTTTTAATTTTAATAGCTTATATTTAAATAACCAATAAAGCTAAACACTAACTGTAAGAATTTTTATGAAGAGGAAAAGTGCCGTTTTTAATAAAAATTAATATATTTTACAAAGTTTTTCGTATATCTTAGCTATCACGACTTCAACTCTGTAACGATTTTTCGTCATAATTTTTGATAAAAATGCATATACCAGAATTTTGGAGTTATCTATTATTTATATTGCGAAAAGTATAACGTTATTTATACTCAAATAATCGCTGGACTGTAAGTAATCATCCAGTTGGGTAGAGGGGGGATCCTTCGCCAGTGGGGCACATACACTAATCATAGTTTTCTCCGATGTTAAGGGAGATAAAAAATTGAAAAAAAAATATTTTGTGCATTTTTCAATTACCTTTCCTTGACATCCACTTTGACGAATTTATATCACATGTGGTGTTGTGTTTTTTGGGGTGCCAAAAAAATAATTGAAAGCAACTACATTTTGCAATTACTTCCTCAAATCGTGTGATAAAATAATAATTTTTTATTATGTTAGACCTATGATCCTAAGCTTTCAGAAAATAATAATTTGATTTTTGTAAATGCTTAAAAAGTGTGAAAAAATATTAATTTTATGTTAGTGCCTGTCTCTGGGGCACGATCACCAGATGGCCCCTGGAGCTACGAAGAGTTGGTGCATCTCTGCCTAAAATGCTCTATAAGACTTTGCTATATGTTTAAAATATGTTTAATAGTAAATTAGTACAATAGTGTTCATTCTTAAATTTATATTAATTATTCAGTTTTTTGTAATTTTGAACAATCATGTAATGGAGATTTATTGATTAAAAAGAATCATATATCTTAAAGAACTTATTCTAAATTATTTATTTCAGTCATTAAAACATTGACTTTGCCGCATTAACAATATTTTTCGTTGAAATTGTATCTTGCTCTTTTGACGAATATCCCCCAGGTTTGGGGCAGTTACGCCGATTTGGGTTACTTTGGAAATCATTAAAAAAGTAATAGAAAATATGCAAATAATTAGAATAAAAATCATAGAAATTAAAGCCAAGATATGTAGGTCTTCAATTTGAAAGTAATTTTTGAAAAATAATTAGGGGTTAAGAAATGACAGTGCTTTGAAAAAAAAGTGGCGAAGGATCCCCCCTCTACCCTATAACAGACTTGTAGCTTTTCTGCAGCATGTAACATTCTCGAGATGAAAAAGGATGTCTTTAATAAGATTAGAAAAAATTTTGTAAACTCCGTTCCTAATTTTTACACCAAACTATTTAACGAGTAAGAAAAACAATGTCATATTTGGATTCACCTTGTAGGCATCATGCGATTTTGTTTCGGAAAAAATTCTGACAAAGCGTTACTGAAAGAAAACGAAAAAAGTAACCAAATGTAAACTCCGTAACTGTAAAATCCGTAACCACAATTGTTTTCATCAGGTTTCATTCAAATAAATGTAGATAAATGTGTAAAATATTTTAAAATACCCATAAACAGAGGTGATTCAACTAACATTTATGCGTCAAAAGACGATTCAACTAATAATTTTGCGTCAAATCAAAAAAAGTTATTAGTTTTTTATCCTAAGCTGCTGGAGCGAAAAACGATTGATTTTGCATTTCATTGGTTTTGAGTCGATATTTCGAGTCATTACTGACATTAGTTTGACAAATTAAATTTCTTTCACACAATTTAAGAATTTTTTGATCGTGAAATGTTACGTTTTTAATATATTATTTTGTAACTGCGCAACTGCTGTTTGGATTTTAAAAAATTTTATATTTTTGAAAAGCATTTAAAAGGACCAAAAATACAAAATAAAAAAAAATAAAATTTTTTTTCGCGGAATGAATTGTATTTTTATTCGCGAAACCGCCAATTTGATAAATACAAATTATATATCATTGGAAAGCAAGTTGAAAACCCAAATACTAAAAATTAATAAATTGAAGAAAATTCGTACGCCATTTTTTTTGTTATATCTTTTGCTTGCAGAAATGTAAACTCCGTTACAACAAAACAAATTAAAATTGTGCAAAAAAAGTTATTGCGACAACTTGTAGAAGAGATTTTTTGCAATTAGGTTTATAATGACTAAACTTACTGATTCCATTAAGAAAAAACCGAAATATTAACACTTTTTGCTTCTCACAAATTTGGCCCAAAAATTTATCACATTTTTTGATTTCATCCATATATATAAAAAATATCCGTGTCAAATTTTGAAATTAATCTGCAGCTATTTGGCCCTGTGGGCTTACAGCTTGCATGGAAATAAATAAATAAAAATAAAAAAAAATAAAATATCTTAAAAACTAATGTGATAATTCATAAAAAAATGTATTTGCCCAGTCAGAAATCGCCAGTGGTACAAAAAATCAAGCACTGGCATACCACTGGGTAACCATGGTATTAAAAATAAATGACTGGCAGAACACTCATTTGGGACGCTCTGCCAGCGTTTGCGAAAAGCGTTTTACCAGTATTTTTTTTACAAAAATTTCGGTGGTTTATAAAAAAAAACCACTGGCAAAGAATTGACTTAGAGTGATATGCCAAGGTTTGCAACCAGCGGTTATCCAGTGCTACCTAGCCAATGCTACCAGGCGTACAAAAATCAATTCACTAGAAAACCAATGATTTTATAAAAATGCTGACGCTTCGTTAAAAAATGTTTGTAGTCGGAAGGTTCCGAGTTCAAATCCGGTTGCAAGGAAAAAATTTTTTTTGGATTTTTTTAATTTAAAATTTTTTTTGTTTTATAAAATCAATTTTTTTGTTTGTGGGAAAGCTCCTTCAAGACCAACTTTTTTTTTGCCCTCCAAACACTGGCATACTACCCTACGGGGAAAGGGACCGGTCCCAGATGACACGCAGGATAGGTCCCAAGGGGGCGGAGACCGGTCGCTGATCGGTCTTTTTGTTTGAAACAGACATATCACTTTAACATGGCGTTGTCATTGGAAATGACCAATTGCCACATTTTAGACACATTGTGGCAGTAAG
This sequence comes from Leucophora obtusa, assembly GCA_949987735.1. NCBI lineage: Eukaryota > Metazoa > Arthropoda > Insecta > Diptera > Anthomyiidae > Leucophora > Leucophora obtusa. The sequence goes on along the minus strand of OX465295.1, from coordinate 313,452,949 downwards.
GTGGTGTGTCTAAAAATAGCTTTTCAAATAAACTAATAAAAAATTAAGAATTAAAAATAATCTACTTGGCGTTGAAGTAGGGCTCGATAACACAACCTTCTGCTTGTAAGGCAAACGCTCTACCGTCTGAGCTAACGTTGCTTATGCGTGATGGCTGGCTGATGGTTAAGTTATGTTTTTCGTTTCTGTTCAAATAAAAAAGAGAAAGAAAAAGCAAACACACACACAGCAAATAAAAAAAACATGGCAAAGAAAAAAATAGAAAAGAAAACAACATTAACACACACACAAATATGGTGGAAGTGCCTTAAATATGCCCCCGATTGACCGGTCATGGGATAGGTCCCTTAATGGCAGTTGACTTGTTTTTTGAGTTGGCCATAATTAAATTAAAAAATCAATTAAAAATTAGAAAATTACCTCAAAACCCCTGATAATATAAATTAAAACTTAAAATTTCCCCTTAAGTTAAAAAGAAAACTTAAATGAAATACCAATTGTTAAAACTAAAACAGCTTTAACATTAAAAAAACGTTGAAAATACAAAACTTAAAATTTCTTAGTAAAACATTATAGAAACTTAAAATAAGAGCTAAAGTAAGCAAATCGTGAAAAAACAAAGTTAAAAATAAATAAAAGAGTAAAATAAATAAAATATATTTTTCAAAATGTGCCGCGAATTTTGTTTTTTATTTCGGTATCGGTCAAGTTTTTTTAAAAGCAACAGTGAAAATAACGGATCAGAAAATACTTAGAAAATTAATTCATTTTCTTTTGTTCATATTTGTACTAATTTAGTAATATGCCTTCGGTTGACCGGTCACGGGATAGGTCCTTGGAGGGCAATTGACTCCTCATTCCCCGTAGGGTAGTTACTAAAAATTGCTTGCCAGTACTAGCATTTTGGCACAGCCGTAGTTGTCCAGCTATTGTCACTCATTTATGTGTTTAGCCATTAAATATTATATGTCTCGTTAGCTCAGTGGGTAGAGCAATCGTCTGCCAATCTGACGGCCTGGGTTCAAATCACGGCAGGGTCAAAAAAATACATATGAACTTTTTTTTAATTTTATTTTGGAAAATACCCAGTCAGAAAAATACAAACGGGAAAGCGGTTGCAAAGCACATTAGCAGGTGGTACAAGTACTGGCAAAAAGTGCTTTCCCATTCCCAAAATGATAACATCATTAGACAAAAGGACCGGCTGTTCAAAAAGCGCCGGAAAAGCACTGGAGGAACAAAAATTTTAAACGTTGGCAAAACGCTGGCAAAACCAATAAATAGGTGGTCTGGAAATATATTTTCCAAAATAAAATTTAAAAAAAGTTCATATGTATAAGTTCATGCCGTGATTTGAACCCAGGCCATCAGATTGGCAGACGATTGCTCTACCCACTGAGCTAACGAGACATGTAATATTTAATGGCTAAACACATAAATGAGTGATAATAGCTGGACAACTACTGGCTGTGCCAAAATGCTAGTACTGGCAAAGAATTTTTTATAACTAGTATGCCAGTGTTGGGAGGGTAAAAAAAAAGTTGGTCTTGAAGGAGCTTTCCCACAAACAAAAAAATTGATTTTATAAAACAAAAAAAATTTTAAATTAAAAAAAATCCAAAAAGAAATTTTTGCATGCAACCGGATTTGAACTCGGAACCTTCTGACTACAAACATTTTTTAACGAAGCGTCAGCATTTTTATAAAATCATTGGTCTACCAGTGAATTGATTTTTGTACGCCTGGTAGCATTGGCTAGGTAGCAATGGATAACCACTGGTTGCAAACCTTGGCATATCACTCTAAGCCAATTCTTTGCCAGTGGTTTTTTTTATAAACCACCGAAATTTTTGTAATACAAATACTGGTAAAACGCTTTTTTCAAACGCTGGCAAAGCGTACCAAATGAGTGTTCTGCCAGTCATTTATTTTTAACACCGTTGTTACCCAGTGGTATACCAGTGCTTGATTTTTTGTACCACTGGCGATTTCTGACTGGGTATATTTCCAGACCACCTATTTATTGGTTTTGCCAGCGTTTTGCCAACGTTTAAAAATTTTGTTCCTCCAGTGCTTTTCCAGCGCTTTTTGAACAGCCGGTCCTTTTGTCTAATGATGTTATCATTTTGGGAATGGGAAAGCACTTTTTGCCAATACTTGTACCACCTGTTAAAGTGCTTTGCCACCGCTTTCCCGTTTGTATTTTTCTGACTGGGTGGTCTTTCAAGCTTGCTATAGTTAAAGTACACATTTCGTTTAATAAAGAATTATTAGAAATCTTGATTCATAATCGTATTTTAATTATAAATAAATTTTTCGATTTGATACTGGCAACACTATTATTTATTTTCTCTTTTCTCCCAAATAAGTCGTAAGTGATGTACAAACTTAGTAAACGAATGACTCGGTAATCGGAAGTGAAAATGTATTTTCTTCAATTAGAGAACTAATGATGTGCTAAGATAAATTTAAATGCCATTAAAAATATTTTTTATTTATTTATAAAGCAAATCAATTGAAATATGTGTGAAAAAGTAATTTTTTAGAACATATTATTCGAAGCATACAAAAGTAATCGAATTTCGAATAATGTTTTGACAGTCTGCACATCACTATTATTTTATTTTTACATTTTTTGGAAATTTTTTTCGAAAAAGGTCATTCGCTACGCAATTGTTGTAGCTTTTTTCAGTTTGATGGATGCAAGTTGTTGGAAGCCACACATTCTAGGGATGGGATGACTTTAATAAATCATTTCATGCCTGAAAATTAAATAATTAACCATTATATGGTGGCTTCCTCACTCCAAACTTTATAAAAGGTTTAAGGTTAATGAGTATCGACTATAAACCTATATTATTTTTTTGTTATTAAGCAAATATAAATAATGTTTTTCACATTTTAGTTTAAAATCCTGCAATAAGACTGTTGTAAAAGGTTATGTATTAGACCATAATTTTATACTTATCTCAAAATATTTTTTTTTATTTGCACTTTATTTTCATTCAGATTGAAATATTATTATAAGCGACTTCGAGGGTATTAGAGTGTCCAAAACCGTAACCGAAAACCGGTTGACCAGTTTCGAATAATTTCTAAATTTGAATAAACCGAAAAACGGTTATTATTTGTCGGTTAACCGGTTTTTTTAAAAGATGTTTTTATCAAAACTATTTTTAAGCTAATCATTCGAAAATTCTATATTTCGACTGCATTTTATTTTTTAAGACTTAATTTTAATAAATGAAACGGCAGTTTTGTTCTCCTTTATATAAAAATAATATCTTTTCACATATATTTAAACAAATAAGATACGAAAGTCCTTTGGGTGACTAATGAATGTTTCTACAAAAAACATAATTACTTTTTTTACTATATTTAAAAAAATTTTAGTTGAATACAAATAACATTCTATCCTGCTAAAACCAGTAGACGTTTTTACTGATTATTAGTAGAGTTAAAATAGCGAAAATAAATAGTCAGTTCTGATGTTTTTAGAAGAGTAGATTGTCTTCCCATTAAAAAAAATATAAATTATATTTTGGGAATGTAATTGTTTTTCTGTGATGTCATTAATTTACTAATATAACTCACAACTCGCATTATTTTCGGTTGGCGCTTTTTATAGAAAGGTGCTAGTTTGACGTTTTCCTATTTTTTATGTAGCGCTTTATGGTGAAACCTTTATTTTGATACACTTTTATGTAATTTAAATGTTTTTTAAAAAATGTTGGTTTTTAATTTTTATTTAAAAAATAAAAATTGTTTTTTTCTACCTTTTTAATTGATTAATTGGAAATTTATTAATTCAGATCGTGGCCAATTTCCTTAATATGAGTTAACATAATAAGAACTTTTTTTCCAAGAACTGCTATTTTTCTTCATCAGGATAATCTCCTGACAAATACTTCACAGAGTTTTTGCTTTCAAAAAACCTCTACACTTTCAGGAATGAAAAGACGATCGTTTCGGGGATTTTCCAGGTCCCCTTCATCAGTTTTCTTTAGAAAGTGGTGGCGTAGTGCAAGGCAAATTGAAACATCAAAATCTCATATTAAATGTAGCGAGTTTTGTTCTTAAAAGGTTGGCATCACTTCATCTGTTGATGTAAACGCAAATAGATTTGCGAAAAGATTTGTTTGGCAATCACATCATCTCATAGAATTTTTTGTTTGATTTATCAGACGTAAAATCAGATAATTTAAATCCCGCTTTAGAAAACAGATTCAGCTGATTTTAGTAGTTGTTTCTGCAGGGCGCTTTTAACTAATTTTATTAGCTTTTTGTGCTATTTGGACAAATTTATTTTCATAACAAAAAACCCGTAACCGGTTTTAATCGGTTTTTTTAAGAAAGCAGTAACCGAAACCGGTTTTTTTAAAATAGTAATTTACGAACAAACCGAAAACAGGTTTTCCGAAATGGCGGGTTTTTTAGACACTCGTTTGTTTCGTCTAAAATTTGTTAAAAATAAAAAACTTTCTTTAATGGTTTTTAAAAATATTTAAAAATTTTAAATTAACTCATTCCTGTATATTAGACGATACCGCAAAAAAAAAAGTTCGCCGCACACCCTCCAATATGAAGTATTTTTACAAGGCAATTTCAAAAAAAATATTTTTTTTGCCTAACGTAGGGGTCGCTTTTTTAATTTTTCGCATAGCTTCGGCATTTAAAATCAGATTTTAAGTGTGGTATATCAATTTTTTGCCTCAAGGGGATCAGTGTTTTGCTATAAAGGTAAAATCCAATGAAAAAAATTTAAAAAGGCGACCCCTACTTTCGGCAACCAAAATAAATTTAAAAAAAAATTATACTGGGTTTATCGAAAAACTTCCTTAGCAAAAGTTTAATGATTTTTTGCCGGCTTTAATTTTCTGACATTAGGGTGGTATATTAGGGGGTTACATTCGGGTGTTGGCAACTGAGATCTGATGGGTAACTACAAGAACGGGATACTTGAGGTCAATGGCCCTTAGACCAAAATACTGGTCTCCTCGAGGGAAAAACATCCATGTATCATACTTTAAGATTCGACTTTAAATGCCAAAGATATAACGAAAAATGGAAAATGGCGACCCCTACGTTCGGCAAAAAAAAATTTGTTTTAAATTTTAAAAATACTTCATATTGGAGGGCGTACGGCGCACTTTGTTTTCCTGTAAGGTGGCACGGTCTACTGTATATACATATACAGGGTAACCAATACATATTTGTAAAAGCAATCACATTTTCTTTTAAATTGAAATTTTATTCCCAACAATTTTTTGTTTGAAATATTTGTAACTCATTTGTAAATTGTTATCTTTCATATAAAAATTGTTTAAGAATAAAAACTCAAAGTTACAAAAAAAAAACAAAATTTTTTTTGGATTTAAAAATTTCTTTTTTGGTGCCTTTTTAAAACGTTTTTTTTTTTGTATTTACAAATTTGGTATGAGGGTTGCGTTAAAAATTTAATTAGGATTTTGTAAATTCTTTCTGTGTATGTTTTATTTAACTAAAACAATAGTTGACAACGATTATATCAGTTAAGTTATTATATCAGTTAAGTTGATGCACTGAGAAATTTTATCGGAGTAGTTGTCTGGTTCAAACAACCTAGCACATAACTAGTTTTATTTTTTTTTTTTTTCTCTGCATATATAGGGATGAGTGTACTCATGGCAAACACAGTGATGGTGCTATGGCGATTTATATTTTTAATTATTATTTAGTAATATATAAACGCAGAAAATTGTTTCAAAACGGAAGATACCTATTATAGAAAACTATCAAACAAAATTAAAAAAAAAAACAAAATATAGAATATTTATTTTGGGATCACCTATATCGGATTTGCCCTATACTAAAAAAACTGATACCTTCGCACAACACCAAAAGAATTTTTATTTATTTAAAAGTATGTTTATTGAAATAGCTTCTAAATTGTGTTGTATTATTTAAAAGATATTTCTAGTATTCTTATTTTTTTTCGGTAAACCATTTACCCTTTTAAAAACTATTTGAATTTAAAAAAAGTTTATAAACTTTTACGCTATCTTACTTTTTTCAATTTAAAGTTTGTTTACAAAACAACTTTTTGTATACGTTTAAAAAAAGTAAGAAATATAATAAATTATTTTTTATTGTAGCGATTGAATACAAATATAAAAAAAAACAATCAATAACAATGAATTTTGAAGGTAGAAGAAGATTCTATATATTTATGTCTTCAATTTGTTGCTTTTCTAGTGTTTATAAAATGAAAAGTTTTAAACGTTTTAAAGTAAAGTTTTTCTAGCTTGAATTGTATTTAAACTGTGGCCAAACAGTACTTGGAATTCTGTATTGAACAAGTTCTTTTAGCTTCTCGTACATTCACAGAAAAAATTATTAAGCTTAAATATTCAATTAAATATATGTTAAAAATAAATATAAATAGTTTTTAAACAAATATTTGTTTAATTTGAGTTTAAATATTTCAGTAAATATTTGTTGTATCAGTATGTGTTATATAATTTGCATATTTTTTTATTTTAAAATATATATATGCATAAATAAACTGTATGCATAAAATGATTTGCAGTTCACAAAAGAAATAAATACATATGCAGTACCCTTAAATATAGAAACGTGGTGTACACAGACTTTTGTGGTCAATACATTTTCTTTTTTGTTCAGTTAATGTTTTAACGTATATGAAAAGATGCTCGGAATTAGAGAATTTTTCTATGGAGAAAGTCTTCAGAATGTCATTTAGAAAACCTTTATTTTCTCTGAGATTATTCTATACACTCCCAGTAATAAGTTTGTTGGCTGAACAGTAAAATTTGTTACTTTAACTAAATTTATTCCTGTTTTTGTGGCTTAAAATAAAATTTGTTGATTTTAAAATATTTATACCCTACACCACTAAGTGGTCAGGGTATTATAACTTTGTGCTGATGTTTGTAACACCTAAAAATATTGGTCCTAGACCCACCTTATAGTATACCGATTGGCTCAGAATTTTTTTTTATTTCGATTTAACGATGTCTTTCTGTCCGTCCGTCCGTCTGTCTGACCATGCATTCTTGTGCGGACCCTTATATGGGCACTAGGTCTAAACATGTACCGATGTTCACCAAAATCAACAGGCTTCGTACTTGGGCCAACATAGGTCTGTGTACCAAATTTCATCAAAATATCTTATTATTTGCGACCTGCTGCGTATAAACAATATAATTTTGGGGGGACCCTTATATGGGCACTAGGTCTAACCATGGACCGCTGTTCACCAAAATCAATAGGCTTCGTCCTTGGGCTGATAGAGGTCGGTGTACCAAATTTCATCAAAATATCATAATATTTGCAACCTGCAGCGTATAAACAATATAATTTTGGTAGGACCCTTATATGGGCACTAGGTCTAAACATGGACCGATGTTCACCAAAATCAATAAGCTTCGTCCTTGGGCCAACATAGGTCTGTGTACCAAATTTCATGAAAATATCTTAATATTTGCGACCTGCTGCGTATAAACAATATAATTTTGGGAGGACCCTTATATGGGCACTAGGTCTAAACATGGACGGACGCACGGACGGACAGACGGACATCGTTAAATCGAAATAAAAAAAAAATTCTGAGCCGATGGGTATACTATAAGGTGGGTCTAGGACCAATATTTTTTGGTGTTACAAACATCAGCATAAACTTATAATACCCTGACCACATAGTGGTGTAGGGTATAATTAGTAAAACTACTATTTTATTTGCAACTATACTAAGTAGTAAAATTTTTCAAATTTAGGATCTCGGGACCCTCCCCGGGCCTAGTCCATATCATCTAAAGGCATGTAAGCGTACTCCGAAATAGCAAATATTTTGCGCGTTTTACTCTATCTCGCTTAGTTTTCGAGACATGGCCATTTTATGAAAATTTTTGTTAAAAATTTCCGAGGATCCCAGGCAGGCCCCACCAAGGACAATTTTTGGATACAGATAACCTTTTCACGAGGGTTAGAGGTAGTCGAAATTTACGTCAATTTTATTCTATCTATCTTAGTCTCCGAGATATGGGCCATTTTAAAATATCTCGAAAGAAAGGAAAAGCGCCATCTTTAAAACTTCGGATACACTTGTGGCGCCATCAATCGGGTAATAACAGAAACATGAAGATATTATATTTTAACAATAAATTGTTTAAAATTTAACGAATGGATTTTTAAAAATTAGTTATAAACAATTTTTAAAATTAACACTCAAAACGCACTCACAATATTTTATCCTTAAAAACAACCTAAAATACATATTAAATTAATTGAAAACACAATTAAAAAAAGCACTACTGATTTTTCATTATATTCAAACCGTTTTGCTATTTATTTTCAAACATTGTTTAAACAATCATCAATTTTTAACTGACAAATCTCAAAAAAAACGAGTTTGTGGTTTGTTTTTTCATATTTGAAAGTTTTTTTTTGGATTTTCAAAACACTACACCATACAGAACACACACGTTCATGTTTTTATTGGATATGTTTCAATTAAAATTAAAGAATTTCTTGTAATTTGAATTGAAATAATTTTCTATCTATACAAACTATTTTAACAAAAAAGAAAACCGAAAATATTTGAATTTTTTGTTTTAAAACAGAAAATAATGAATTTATTTAAATTGTATTTTCTAAAAATAGAAATCTAAAAATAGAATGGAATAAATATTTATTTCTAGTTTGTTTTTTATTGATTGATAAAAAAAGTTAAACAATATATTTCAATGTATTTTAATTGATTCTTCAATTGAAAACAAACTGTACCTATTACTTTTTAAAGAAACCTCAATCGGTTATGGAAAATATGTTGTGAGTGTATAATTACCAGTTATTTATTCAGCTCTGAAACCAGCTCAGTTCACAACGCAAAGAACTTCCAGCACACACAACACCACAAGATCCAACAGTAATTAGATAACAGCTGTCCTGGCCCAGCTAACTCCACCTCAGACTTATCAATTGACATCCGGGCTACTTCCGGCTCCACCAGCCAACAGCCACTTCTGAATTGTTGAGTAACGCCTGGGCCGTAGCCTTCTACTTCCAGAAACCTATAATCCAATAAAACAGCATCAATTCCACCATTTCGTACTTCACCTTGACTCCACACGGAAGACTTCACTTGGCCACCAATGGCATAGCACTTAATGCTACCACCAACATCCTCCAACCATCAAACACCAGCTTGCACCGACTGGTTCAACTTTCGTTCTTACTTTCTGACAACTGATTACTATTTTCAACAATTGGTATCAAGTGTATACCTTTTACATGTGTTAACATGTGAAGAAAACAAGATCCCTCTCTGATAGCACCATGCCGGCGGGCCAATGGCTCCCGAGGTAACATTTTATAGTGTTTGGTGAGACTTTGTAGCCGGAGCTACTTCCACTTGGGCCCCAGCAACCCAGGAGTGGTATCCTCTGGGTTGCCGAGAAACCACTAACAGTATTTAATACAAATGTTCACGTAAAAAACTGGAAGCTCGATTTTGATTTTTCGACCATGGCTTATTCGCGAAATTTTCTTAGAATCTCTCACAGATTCAAAATATGCTATACTCCTTGTAACGTTTTCGGACCCGAACACACTGACCCACACTGTTCATAAAGGAATGGATGTCACTACATTGCTAGATCTGTTAAAATAACAAAGTTGTATATTGGAAGATGACAAAGCAAATTGTGGTAAATTTTTTGTTGTAGTTTTTGTTTTTTCTTTGATAATTTGAACGTTTAATAACATTCCTAGACGAGAACAAGAAATTCTCATTGAGTTTGTAATTTAACTTAAAAAAATATTTTCTTTAAATTGCCCTTTAAAAAGCCTAATGGCACTGTCAGATTTGTAGCATTTTCCACAATCACTTAAATTACATTCCATAATAAAAACTGTGCTGAAAAAATTGTTCATCACATGATTCAAAAAATCTGCTCAACCAGTCATTCAATTTTAAAAATTAAAACTATTATATAACCGTGTTTTTATTCAGATTATTATAATAATATTTAAAAGTTTCCCACCTTTCGGAAAAATTGAAAAATTTGCTCCAATTTTAGTCGTGTGATATCGGACAATAAATATTGGAAGTCTTTTTTAGCTGGGCAGTTGGCTTAGAAAGCATCATATGTATTGATATAAGATATTAAAATAAAAAAATCAAAATGTAGATTTGTGTCGAAAATAAGTTTTCACAGGTGGATCTATCAAAGTTTGCATATATTATTTTGAGCATTTTTTCCAACTTATATGTGAATATATTAATTGTATAAAAAGAAAAAAACTGGATTTAGATATGGAAATTAAGACAAGATTTAACATTTTAAACCACTCTTTAGGGCTAAACCCTTCGGTGAATCAAATAATATTCAATTGTATTTAAGGGGATAAGTTTGTAACAGCACTTGCAAAATTTTGGATGATTATCTGAAACAAAATAAAAGATACTAATTTCTAATATGAAAACGGAAAAAAAATTTACAAGACTAAAACACTCTCTATGCGAATGAAATGATATTCAGACATCTAACGGAAAATATGTCGGGGATAATATAATAATATGTGCAAAATTTGGGCATTATATCTCCAAAAATGAATAAGTACTATATGGTTTTTGATTAGCAAATTGTTAATATTTTCCACTGTGCATCGTCGAATCTCGGCTTATTTGATACTAGCAACATTACGGGTCTAATATGCTTTTTTGCAAAAAGTTGATAGCTCTGGGTATACAACATTGGCAATATCGGTATAAAAATTTGTATTTTTATGAGTACGAGCAGTCCTTACTCGTAAGTCCTTATAAAAGCCATCAAGGTAATATTTGCTTAAATTCAATTTCCTTCAGACTTTTCTTTAAATTTCTGCCCCGCCAATAAAATATGTTTTATGTCCGTTCCGTTTTATGTTAAATTTTTTTTTCATTTGATAGAATTGTTTCAAAAACCACGAGGGTATGATTAATATTTAACATGAATCGTTTAAATATTAACCATACGGTCACAAGGAATGTAATAACGTTACTATAAAAAAAAAATACCAGTTGTCATAATATATTTCATCTATAATTTTATAAAATCTGCTAAAAAAAAGTCTATTGTATTAAATTTCAATTTATCTATATTTTTCTAAATGGTAAAGGTCATGAGTATCTATTATTCAACATAACATAACAAATATTCTTATTAAAAATGCTATAATTATACTACATTATAAAATTGTTTTTGTTTTTCTATAATTTTTCTCCTCACTTGAGGCTAAATATTAATATTCTTGAATATTTTTTTCAATTTAGATAATATGATAAGGATAGGTTTTATAATCAAACCTTAGAATGATTTTTGTCCTAAACACGCAAAGAAAAAACATGGTTGCGATGACCATATTCGAAGAGCATCATATATTTTTGGATTTATGATTGCAACAATCATATTATGAAATATCTTTTTCTATTATAATATGATCCCTTAATTACTACATTATGATTACAAGCTGATCCCAATATTATCATATTATAGTCCTGTCATACTATGATCCCAATATTTTGTTTTCCCAACATCCTTTTGACAGTGAGTGAAAAAGCTGTGAACGATTTGTTTTATTCAAAATAGTACATTTATTTATTCAATGATTATTTTATAAACTTATATAATTTAAATTAATTTTAGTTATCACTTATATATAACTAAAAATAAATTATGGAAACATCTGATAACAGCGCGTAGAAAAATATTGTTAAAAATACAATTTTACAAGGCATCCGAAACGATCACTGAGAACATATCATATTATGGTCCTAGTGATCATAGCCCCTAGGGCCAGTATTATATTCAGAACTTAGTAGGAGTTTTTACTAAAATTTTAGTGGAGTGCGAATTTGTGTTTGCGAATTTCTGATTTAATTAAATTTTAAGTCAGAAATCTCACTAAAAAGGTTCGTATGTGGTTTCCTCAGATTTTAATAAAATTAAGATACGTGATGGAAACGACACAAAAAATAAGCATGTTCACCTTTTTAGCAGCCCAATCTCATATTTGAGAATTAAAAACTGGAGTCGAAAATGTCCTTATAATCAGTTTTTTTGTATTTGTTTGATGTTTGTTCCAAGAAAATGTATACAACTTGGGTATCAAATAAAAGGAATATTGAAGATATATAATAGTAAAACTTTAAATATTACCCCACTCCCGAAATCAAAGAAAATACTGCGTCAACTTACAAACCTCATGTTGTTTCACATGTTATTTTTCTCTAATTTGACAACCGACATAACGTCGACTTACTGATTTGGTTGTACACTAATAGAAAAAAGTCCGTAAAATATTTAGTTAAAACTACTAAACATTAGTCAAAAATGATGCTGCAGAAAAATGATACTTTGCAGATTATATTTTCTATATATTAGTAATATAGGAACAGCAAAAATAAAACTATTAAATGTACAGAATTTTTGTTATATTTGAGTTAAAATTTTGTAAATGGAAAATAGCAAATTAACCTGCTAAAATCAGTAAAAAATTTTGCTAAATAATTAGTAGCCTAAAAAATAAAAAAAAAATTTAATTTGCGAAGTTTTTTTTAAATTTTTTTAAATGCAAATTTTAAATTTTGAAAACAGCAGTTTACAATTTTTTAGCAAATATTTCTGGTGATTTTAGCAGTATAGACTGCTAATCTACAGTCTGGTTAAAAACCAACTAAAGTTTGGATCCGAAATTCCAATGGGTTAAAATAAGACTTGTGTCAAAATTTTCTATAAAATGATAAAAGAAGAGAAAATCGTAAATATAACCCATATGGGCGATAGGTCCAATTATGGACCGATCCTATCTAGAATCTAAAAGCTTTGCCCTTGGGACCATGTGAGTCAGCGAACCAAATTTCATTGAAATATCTTCGTATTTGCGACCTCCAGCGTTTAAAAAATTCAATTTTGGGGGGGCTTATATGGGCACTAGGTCTAAACATGGACCGATTTCAACCAAAATTAACAGGCTTGGTCCTTGGGCCGACATAGGCCGGTATACCAAATTTCGTCAAAATATTTTAATACTTGCGACCTGTAAAGTGCGCACAAAAATGCATGGACAAACAGGCAGACGGACGGACAGACGGGCATCGTTAAACCGAAATAAAACGTGACCCTGAGTCGATCGGTACACTGTAAGGTAGGTCTACGTTCAATATTTGTTGGTGTTACAAACATTAGCACAAACTAATTATACCCTGACCACGTAGTGGTGTAGGGTATAAATAGCAAAAATTTTGTAGATATAACAGTTTATTTTTGCTATTTATACCCTACACCACTATGTGGTCAGGGTATTATAAGTTTGTGCTGATGTTTGTAACACCAAAAAATATTGACCCACCTTATAGTATACCGATCGACTCAGAATTTTTTTTTATTTCGATTTAACGATGTTCGTCTGTCCGACGTCCGTCCGTCTGTCTGTCCATGCATTCTTGTGCGCACTTTACAGGTCGCAAATATTAAGATATTTTGATGAAACTTGGTACACCGTCTTATGTCGGCCCAATGACAAAACTTATTGATTTTGGCTAAAATCGGTCCATGTTTACCCCTAGTGCCCATATAAGGGTCCTACCAAAATTATATTGTTTATACGCTGCAGGTCGCAACTATTAAGATATTTTGATGAAATTTGGTACACAGACCTACATTGGCCCAATAACGCAGCCTATTGATTTTGGTGAACATCGGTCCATGTTTAGACCTAGTGCCCATATAAGGGTCCCCCCAAAATTGGCTTCGTTACAAACTGCAGGTCGCAAATATTAAGATATTTTAATGAAAATTGGTTCGCTGACTCACATTATAGAAAATTTTGACACAAGTCCCATTTTAACCCATTCGAATTTGGGATCCAAACATTAGTTGGCTTTAACCAAACTGGTGTAGGGTATTGTATAGTCGGCATGCCCGACTTTAACCTTTTTACTCGTTTTATTCTAATAATATTTAGCAACATTTTCTGCATATTTTAAAGTACAATTTTTTATTTTCAATTAACTAAAAGTTATCTTATATACATACATATAACTAAAATTCTGTAAATTTAACAGTTTTAATTTTGCTGTTCTTCATTTACTAGTATTTAGCAAAAAAAAAATCTGCTAATTTTAGCAGTTTTTTCTGCAGTATAATTTTTAACTAATTTTTAGTAACTTTTTCTGCTGTTTTTACAGTTTTTTTTCTATGAGTGTATGTTTAAAAAGTTTGGAAGAACTTTGAAACTCATTTTACCCCCTACATATAAATTGTGGCCCAAAAGTTAATTAATTTTCTCCCCTCATTCATTGGAAGAATGTGCAGGAACCCTGAAAGAGACTCTCCTTGTAATTGTAGACTAAAATACTGATGCTTAAGATGAAGTAATTAAAGCGAAGACTAAATATAGAAAAAATACAAACAAAAATAACATAAAGTTTCTAAAAATCTTCAAAGTAACATTGAGTAAACAAATAACCAAATAAACCGAAAAAAAGAACACATGATTAAGCAGAAAAATTAATAAGAAGAGAAACGCACAAAAACAAGAAATTATTAAAATTAAAAAAGGGACACAAAATCATAAAATAATCTTATTAAAAATTTAAGAAAATTAACATTTCCTTAAAAGGATTGTGTAACATATTTAAACGTTATCAAAATGCTGATATTCCACAATATGCTTCAACTGTTTTTTGCACTTTTAACTTATTTATTTTACCATTTTTTTTTTCAGATCTAACAACTTTTATCCAGCTACTTGAACAACCAAATTATACAACGGTAGTAAAAACCTTAAATGCTGGAATTAATCTCGATGATGATGACCTTGTTGAAGGAGTTTTAGTTAAGGCAAATAAAAGCCAACAACAACAACAAGACTATAAGAAAAAATACTTATCAACGCCATCACAATCACAAAGAGACAGTGAAAAGCTTGAAGACATAGACGAAAAAAATAATGAATATAAAAGTTATGAGTATAATTTACAAAATCAAAAACAACAACAAGAACCACAATCTGAAAATAGTGAGGCAAGACATCAACAGCAGCAACAAAAAAATTTCAACATTGGTTATTGCCACTTGGCTAAAGCTCTAGAGCATGATTTTAATAAAACTGTTTTACTTTGGCCATGTCCTCAAATGAAAGTAAGTATTTAAATAAACTATAGTAGAAAAATATAAAAAAAAATAATACGTAAATCAATGAGTCATACAACAGTAAAAAAATATCTATAGCACTAAAAACAAATTTACATATTTAGCCGTTCTGCCATCATATGGTTAATTTAAAAGGTTCATAAAAAAGGTTTCATATCCTTGAGAATTTTTCTCAAAAAAATATATTTTGAAACCTTATGTATACTTTACCACATACTTCAACTTTGTTCCTATAGCTTTATTAATTAAGTCTTAACAAAAAATTATTTCATTAGTCTAATATTAAAAAAAATCGTTGAAGGATATATTTATATATAAATTTAATTAGAATTTTGTAAATTCGTTCTGTGTTCACTGAGAGAATTATCCTTCATGATATTAATGATATAATTTCATAGAATTTTTTTCGTAGAACCAATGAAGAATTTCATAATGTATATAATATTTAATTAATATTATGAAATTTTTCATAACTTTTCTTTCATAAAATTTCATAATTTCTTAGAAATTTATTAATTCAGTTCGAGGCCAATTTCCTTATTATGAATTAACATAATAAGTACTTTTTTTCAAAAACTGCTATTTTTCTTCATCAGGATATTCTCCTTACAAATACTTCACAGAGTTTTTGCTTTCAAAAACCTCTAACACTTTCAGGAATGAAAAGACGATCGTTTCGGGGATTTTCCAAGTCCCCTTCTTCAGTTTTCTTTAGAAAGTGGTGGCAATAGTGCAATGCAAATTGAAACATCAAAATTTCATATTAAACGTAGTCTACTACATCAACGAAATGAGAATGGAGTAAACAATAAAATATGTTTTCGAAGTCTCTGCATAGACATAACCAACAATAGAAATATTATGAAAGTTTTTGTTTTTGTATTTCATACCATCGGTACAAATAAAATACAAATTTTATTTTTACCACTTCTTTGTCAATTACAAGGAAGGGGCAAAAAACATTTCTCCGTACTGCGAGTGTTGTCCAAATGTTGGGTTTTTGCTTTCAAAAACCTCTAACACTTTCAGGAATGAAAAGACGATCGTTTCGGGGATTTTGCTCAAACAATTTTAAAAAAATTAAAAATTACAATTCCTTTAATCTGTTCATATAACGTTTTTCTATATACTCAACAGTTTTGCCGGTAAAAATAAATGTTTGTTACCGCTACCATAAAAATCAATAACCTTTTGTTTATTACTTTTTTTTAAATATTTTAGGCAAAAAATATTTTTTTCTTCATACATTTATTTTTACCGGCAAAACTGTTGATTATATAGAAAAACGTTATATGAACAGATTAAAGGAATGGTAATTTTAAATTTTTTTTAAATTGTTTGAGCAAAATCGGACTAGTGGTTATGTCAAAAAAAATACCACCAAAAGTCAAATCGATATATATCGATTCCTAGGGTTGACCCAGCGAAACGCCGGGACACGTATAACTTCTTTTTCACCGATATAACTTTCCGCGGTAGTTTGAACCTTTCCCGATCACTGACCCCTACCATTTGTCTCACAGTGTTATTATTACTCTTTTTTGCTTTGAACCTTAATTGTTAAGATATCTCAGCTGATTCTATGCAACTCTGTGTATGATAACCACAGATTTTTGAATTACAACGAACCGTTAAATTTAAATTTAAATGTATGTTATTTAAATTATATTTTGGCACCATGTCAATGTGTTTAAGATGAATGGGGGGAATGTTTTAGTTGATCTATTATTTAAGTAAATGAATATTCTTTAGTTTGAATCTAGATCATAAATTAATAAGGGTATTCACGATGGTACATGTGCATATTTACAATTTGCTAATTTGCTATGCAAATTGTAACATATCGTGAGCGTCTTTTTTAAGATCAATTGCATATTTGCTTTATGACCTATTTTTTCACTGCTGCTAACTTTTTTCCTAAAAATATCGCTAAATCAAACTAAAAAATCACTAGAAAATAGCTGAAAATGGTAAAATATCGCTAGATTTGACAAGAAAATAGCTAAATTGGCAACAGTGATTTTGTTTACGTCAAAAGTAAAAATAAATCGTATTTTTGAGAAAATTTGTGAATCATAAAAATAATAATAAAATAATCAATAAAAAAAAATTTTATATTAATAAAAAATAACAACCAATTTTTTTTATTTAATTTCTTATTTTATAAATCATAAATAATATGGCGGCTGATATGTTAAAAACATATGTTTTGTTTGCAACTTAGCTTATGTGCAAAGTGATTTTTGCTAAAGGTTTTTTTATTGCAAATGAAGAAAAATAAAGCAAATTGCAAATACATACATTTTGTTGTTGTGTTGATGCAATCGTTGTTTTTTTGCAATCATTTGCAACGTTTGCATCGTTTGCAATATCCATCGTGAGTACCCTTAATATCACTTTCTGTTCAAATTAATTTCAAATCAAAGAAAGATGATACAATTTTTACAAGTAAATTACAAAGAATAAAATTTTTTTTTTTTTTTTTTTTTTAAAGAATTCGATAACACCAATCAAACTAAAGAACATTCATTTACTTAAATAAGAGATCAACTAAAACATTCCCCCTTTAATAGTTTTATTTTTGCAGTTGATATTTTACTAGTATTAGCAAAAAAATTTGCTAATTCAACAGTTTTTTTTGCAGCATAATTTTTAACTAATTTTTAGTTGCTTTTTCTGCTATTTTTACAGATTTATTTCTATGAGTATTTCACAAAAGTAATCCTTCGAAATGGCACATAAAAAAACAGGTCAACCTTAGACTTTTGTCTTCTATAACTTATATTTTTTTTTTTTTTTATTTTAGTTAATGTACTTATAAATAATATAATTACATCCCTCCCATTGTAGCTTCTAGCAACTTATATTAGTTTCATCTAAATCGGCCCAAACATTTTTTTTACAAATTTTTTTTTTTTTGATAATAATTCAATAAATTCATTTAATATTCTAACACAGCATAAGAGTGTACCTTTCATTTTCATTGAAAAGAAAAAATATATTTTGAGTAATTTAAATTATTCAGTGAACACTTTAACGGACAACTTCAAAGCAGTCAACTTTATATTATTTTACTCTAAAGTGAATGATAATTTCTTGACTTGTACTTTTAATACAAAATATATACGTACATCAAATATACGAAACACCAAGCCACTGCAGCAAAACTACAGTCACAGGCTAGAGATTCCATAAAAAATAAACAATATTGAAAAAATTTTTAAGTCAAAACTACACCACAACTTATTTGGTAAATTCATATTTTAGCTACCTTTAGCAATCTCAAAGCCATTTATATTTATTGTAGAATTTAAAAATTCTGTTATTAATATCAGTAAATGGTACAATAATAGAAATAAATCTGTAAAAATAGCAGAAAAAGTTACTAAAAATTACTTAAAAATGATGCTGCAGAAAAAACTGAAAAAAAAACTAAATTAGTATATTTTTTTGCTAACTACTAGTAAAATACAAAAGACTGTTAAATATACAGAATTTTAGTTATATTTGAGTTAAATTTTTTTAATGGAAAATAGAAAATTAACTTGCTAAATAATTTGTAGACTAAAAAATCACAAACAAATATAAAATTTTAAAAGTTTTTTTGTCGATTTTTTTTTTAATGCAAATAAAAATCGAGCCTTTAGAAAACAGCAGATTACAATTTTTTTTAGCAAATTTTAGCAGGAAAGACTGCTATTTGCATTCAACTAAACTAAGCTTAAAAATAGCAAAAATTTTGTAGATATAACAGTTTATTTGGCTATTTTTAGTCTACTAATATTTATAAGAATTTAATCTGCTAATTTCAGAATTTTTTCTACAGCATCATTTTTACCTCATTTTTAGTAAGTTTTCCTGCTATATTTAGAGATTTATTACTATGAGTTTAGGAATTTTAATATCATTTTAAATAAACTATATCGTGTTCTCTTAAAGAATCACCACCCTGCCATAGAATTAATGACTTTAGTTATAAAAAATGCACATATTTTATGTTTATCCAGTCGTTCTTTTACATTTTATTATTATGATCATAATGTAAAAGTACCTACTTTGTAGTTTAGTTAAATATTTCATAAAAACGTACTGGTAGTTTTTTTTTCTTTTTTTTAACCATATAACAAGTCGTCGACCGGCTTGCAAAATGTCACATGTGTTTTTTAATAAATTTTCAGAAGAGCGAAAAAACTGTTACAAAATCTAATTTTAAGATATTTTATTGGCATCATAAAATATCTTAAAAGTAGATTTTGTACCAGTATTTTCGTTCTCCTGAAAATCTACTAAAAAGCACATGTGACATTTTGCAGACCGGTCGACGAAGTGAAATGTAGAAAAAATTTAGAAATTACTTTGCAGTTTGTGCTCAAGCAAGAAGGAGAAGCAGTTCGTATCGGACAGCACATTGAACCGGACAATGGACATAACAAGTGCGAAAAGAAACATGGTGGCAAGGTGCTACACACATGCACTTTTTCTCTAAGTTTAAATGATCCCAATTCCATATAAACTTATAAAAAACTACTTAAATAATTGACATTTTTCAATAATTGGTAGTTGTGTTAATTTTAGTGCAAAATTAAATATTTCAAAAAAAAAAGATAGAAAAATTAAAAAAAACATCCGCCCCGGGATTTTTCCCGGACGGATTATGCAAAAATAATTATGTACTGCAAAAAACGAGCACCCACTTTTTTAAGCATAACCTTTTTCTCTACGTTCAAAATAAGATAGTGCAAAAATTAAATACTACAAATGTAACAACATATACAAATTTCACGCACAAGCATAATTTTCTACTGAAAATATGTTTAATTTACAACAGTATCGGTTCTTTTCTACGATACACACATGACAAATTTATTGATTGAAATTGCAAATTTTGAACTACCACCAGTTCGAAAAAAACACAAATCCAAAATAAAAGTAGTTCAAATTCGGCATTTCCATTGATGAATTTAACACGTGCATATCAAAGAACTGATACTGTTGTAAATTTAACAAGTTTTCAGTAGAAAACTATGCTTGTGCGTCATGTCGCTATGTGTTGATGTATTTGTATTATTTTATTATACCCTACACCACACCAAAAATATTGGAGCTAGACCCACTTTATAGTAGCTGTATTTTATATCATGCCTATCAACGTTAAGTCTTTAAAGCAAATCTACGTTAAACCGATTGTAGTATAAAAAAATTTCAAACAGGTTATATATATAATTTTTCCGTTATAATCGAAAGTACGTCAGCAAAAGTTTTTAGTACAGTTTTGTAATCTCTTACATATGGAACGAACTATGTTTTTTTTTCATATAATAACCAATATATCAACATTAGATGACTTGAATTCCAAAAAATATAATTTGACGCTTTTTAAATCTCAATATTTTCTCTAATATTTGATAAATAACACTGCTGTTTAAATGATAAAAAAAATACTTTTTTTTACAAAACAATGTAACTTAATACCACTAAACGCTGTAATCAATCATATTGTTGGTTTTTTATTATTTTGAAATCATTGTTTTTTAGCGTACGACCTAAATCAGTACATTCGCGTTAGGCGTGTGTCACAGTCGACAAAAATAACATGTGAATCAACAACAATTTCGTACGTTGAAATACAATTTTCTTTGATTTTGGGAGGGGTTTTGGAAACAGAAAACAGAGCAATTCCAACAATTATCGACCTGAGTTTCAATATAAATATGTCTATGGATAACACTGAAAACAAAAGCATTGATATTCCACAATCATATGATATCTTCAGTGTATTTAGTTTTCTACACCCAGAAAACAGATTCGTTGTGGTAACCGAATTTGTTGCCAATCGAATTGTGGCGGTTGCGACAACTATCTTTAAATTTAATATTGTATCGATCAGTACAACTGAAAGTTTCGTTGGTGAACATTTAATTATTCAGTTGTGAACAACAACTTCTGTCAAAACTCAGTTCAGAAGCTACAATCGAAATTCAAAAAATATTACACCATTTCAAAATAAGCAAGTACTTTTATTGTTTTTGATGTTTATTTAAATATTTTTTTTAAAACTAAAAATAAAATATCTTTTAACTATTAGATTTGACAACATTTGCGGATTGCTTTAAGAGAAAATGCTTCAAAATTGGAAGTTCCTTCATAGCAAATGTCCCAGAATTTGAGTTTTAAAAATCCA
This sequence comes from Leucophora obtusa, assembly GCA_949987735.1. Classification (NCBI taxonomy): domain Eukaryota; kingdom Metazoa; phylum Arthropoda; class Insecta; order Diptera; family Anthomyiidae; genus Leucophora; species Leucophora obtusa. The sequence goes on along the minus strand of OX465295.1, from coordinate 313,431,571 downwards.
CAGGACCAAAGCTTTTTCACTGAAATATTATTCTGTGAGACCAAACAAAAATTACTCGTACCTTTTTTCGAGAAAATTCAATTGTTTTTTTTTTAATTCCATTAAATTTTGATCGCTTTTTGTTGGACAAAGAACTCACACTCCGCGAATAAATCTTAAATACTGCCAACCTTTTATATAAAAAGAAACAAATACAACCGCAACCCTTTTCGTTGAAAAATCTTGGGATTCTTTTCTTTCTTGATTTTTTTCGGCTGAAAGAGAAGACCAAACAAATTGGTATTAATGACAATAATTTGCAAATTTTATTCACATACATGAAATAGAGTGTACGTAACTCACATAAAAATTTTGATTACACGGGTTTTAGTTATTATTTCTTCAGTTTTTAAGTAATTTAATTTTTTCTTATATTCGGCAAAAAACAATAATAAATTTTGAATATTTTTTTTTACTAGTTTTTAAAATGACATTTTGTTTAATTAATTAACAATTTTTTGTTAATATTAATTTGTAGTTTTTATTACTAATTATAAGTTTTTTTTCGGTAGGTTTTACCAATTATTGGAATAACTAAATTTTTGATTCAGTATTGGTTGATTTCACCAATTATGAGGAATTGCGGCTTTTACTTGATAGTATTGCAAAATTATCAAATATAATAATGGATCAATGTTTTCAATGAAGAAATTTATGTAGCTAAAATTAAATTTTTGGTTAAGTGAGTGATTTTTTATACTTCTAGCCGAATTCCAATTAATTAGTTTTCTGTGTGTAAAATTCGGGGTTGTTTACGTCGTATCGCTCCTCAAGTTTCGGTGTTTTTTCGTTTTTTGCAATAGCTCTTCTAATATTTTTGAGTAATTAAGCCTAATTTTAAAAATCTTAGCTCATATGAAAGCTTTAATGTTTTTGATACTCTTTCACAAATAGTCTATCTTTTTACAAAAATATTACAAATTTTAAAAAAATATTCCATAAAATTGATGGAATGGAGAAATTTTGACTTCAAATTTAGATTAGAGTTTTTTCCAGGTTTGGCAGCAATGCCGCTGAAATACCGTTATAGATTCAGAACCCTTTCAATATTAACCTTAAAATGCAGTCATCTAAATAATCAAAATACCGTTATCCTTAAAATACAGGGTCCGCCAAATAACTTTTTTTTTTGAAAATGCTATAAAAAAACTACTTAATATTTTCTCAAATTTCTTTTTTTATTTGAAAGTACAATCCTTCCGGTTAATAATGGAAAATAATTTCATTCATATGGCTGCCTCGGCTGGCCATGCAGTAGCCTACACGATCGGCCCAATTTTTAAGCACATTATCGATTGTGTGCAGCTGTATTTCACCAATGGCTTCACGAATATTGTCCTTTAAAGCGTCAATTGTCTCTGGCTTGTCGGCGTAACACTTATCTTTGACGCCATCCCACAAATAATAGTCCAACGGTGTCAAATCGCAGCTCCGAGGTGGCCAAACGACATCAGCTCTGCGGCTGATAATGCGATCTTCAAAAACAGGGCGCAAAACATCGAGTGTAGCTTCGGCTGTGTGGCACGTAGCGCCGTCCTGTTGAAACCAAATGTTGCCAATATCCTCCTCTTCAATTTTTGTGAACAAAAATTCGTTCAACACGGCCCGATAACGATCGCCATTGACTTCGCACACATTCTGCAACATTACCATGATTTTCAAAGTAATGTCGCAATATTTCCCAGCGTTGTTCAAGCGTATACACAACCATATTCGTTCAGCGGAAAAATAAAACTAATTATCTGTCAAATCAGACATGAGCTAAGTGTTACCATTCACGAAATAAGCACTAGTTGAAAAAAAAAGTTAGATGGCGGACCCTGTAGCATTACCGAAATAACTTAAATACCATTATCCTTAAAATACCGATACTGAAATAAATTAAATACTGTTACCCTTAAAATACCATTACTGTTATTTTTAAATTAAGTTGATTAATTTGTTTTTATTTGGGTTCATTTTTTACAAAAGAAATCGGTATGGACTAAAATATTAGACTACCGTTACCTATATAATACCGTTAACGAAATAAGTGAAAAACCATTAACCTTAAAATACCGTTACCGAAATAAAGAAAATGTTGTTAACCTCAAAATACTGTTAGGGGTATAACTGAATTACCGTTAACTTTCAAATACTGATACGGAAATAAATAAAATGGCGCTACCCTTACCGATAACCGCATCCTTTATCCCATTCATGGTTTTTTCGTATTCTAGTCTATTGAAGAAAAGAATTTTACTTTTCTAAGAAAATAATGTGATAACCTTGTACTAAAATAATTTTTTAATTAGTAAAACAAAGAATTACACGGCTGTAGGTCAATAATTATCCAAAACCATATGAAATTTTACAAAAATATTTTATTTTATATATAAAAATTCGCCTTTATACCAACTTTCCTGGGACAGAAACAAAATATTTTGTAAATAATTCCATAATTTCTTACTGACATGTTGGATTATTAAGAAATTTCACACTTTGAGTTTTTATGGCCGCCCGGACTTTTGTCCTTTGTGAACGAACTTATTCAGTTCAATTATTCGCTCAATTAATCGTAAAACTTAACTCTCTATTGATCGCTCTATTAGCTCAGTCGTTCATTTTAAAACCTTTCGTCGGGAATAATTTAGTTTCTTTTTAATTGATTTAAAAGATGTTTTTTTCCACAAAATATTTTTCTTTTTTTTTAGCAGTTCTGTATTTCAACCAAGCGAACGGTTGAAAAAATTGCTATATAAACGATTGAAGAACATTTTCGAAATAAACTTCAAAAATTTTTGAATTTTTTCGTTAATTTAGTTTTGTTCTACCTGAAGTCCAAATTCTAATATCATATTGTCATATTAGATTTTGTTTGTTGTTTCAAAAACGTTGACCATTTTCATGATAGACAATACAATTGTTTCATGGGTATCAGCCCAACTCATCATTTGTCCGCAATAAGAAAATAATGATAAAAAAAAATTCAACGGGACGAGAATTTTGTACTTTTGTATATGAACTGTCTGATTTGGTAAAATCAGTCATAAATTAACACTTTTTGAAAAGCAATATTTTTCGTAATTTTTTAAGCTACTAATTATTTAGCAAAATTTTTTCATGATTTTAGCAGGATACTTTGGACTTTCTATTAATAACAATTTAACTCAAATATAACTAGAATTCTGTATATTTATCTTACTAGTAAACAGTAAACAATCCCACTTTTGAATAATTATCCAAAAAGTGGCAACACTGGTATCCACCCCGAATTTTTTTATACTCATATGTTACATACAGTGTTGCCATATATTTTTTTAGAAAAACTGTAAAAGATAGAAAGCTGTTTTTCCCAAAGAAATAGAAATCTGAAGAAATTGGGGGATAAAGAAATATTCTGGACCAAAAACGAATTTTAAAAGCTTAATTTTCAAAAGTTTGGCATTACTTTATATAGAGTTTGGCGCATTTTGACTCCCAGAAATCAGTTTCAGAACCTGGGGTGGAATTACGGCATTGGTGATCGAAATTTTTCGTTAAAAATGAGGTTTTTTTCAAGAAATGATTAAATTTGATGATATAGTTTGGCCCTAGATTGCATATAAAAGTAAAAGATGGGGTTATCATTGTTAGATTTTACGTGTTTACTCATCATAAAAACCGTCTTCGAACAATTTCACTCGTTCACGAATCCCATAATTCGAGCCCTTATCCATGGAACCGGCTGTTAAATACCTGTTAAGAATATCTATGTAAAATATATATTTTAAACTATTATATGGTAACGCGGGAACAAGAACTGATTAATCGAATAAAATTTTGAAATAATATACAATATTTTTATATTTTGAATGCCCCTATATAAAAAATTAACAAAAATAATTTCAGTAATTTGAATTGTGTCCCTTTTATTTTAAGAAACGAAAATGTAGGAAGAAATTCTTTTGAGAATCGATTTTTCCTCTACGTTCTTCCCTCCCTTTATTTGAGTTTGGTAAAAATTTAATAGAGAATTTGGATGTTTTTATATGAAAAAATTAAAAAAAAGTTTGAATGAAAAAAACTGGAAAACTTTATAAAGTTTAAAAAAACTGTTTTATTCATGAAAAAACTGAAAAACTGTTAAGCATTCCAAAAAACTGGTCAAAAACAGTTAAAACTGGCTATATGGCAACACTGGTTACAGAGGACAATATGGAGAAAATATTTTTCTTTAAATATTTTCGAATCAATTTTTTTTAACAATATCTGCAATATTTCTGTAAAGGGAATGAATATTAAAAAAAATTATCCTAAAATGGAAGACCTAAGGGCCAGTTTTATTACCAGAATTAAGAACAAAATTTTTCTAAAATTTTACTAAGGACAAAAATTTTTAAACAAAATTTCTTTAAAAACTAAATCGTTCTTAGCTGTGACTATTAAATTGGCAATATGCCTTCATGTGAGCTAAAACTTGTAATAATCGGGTAATTACTTAAATAAATAGAATATTTAAAACATGAGTTTAGCCGCAATATAACAAAACCAATAACGAATTTTTAAAAACAAAATCCAGCACAGATATCATAGTAGTATGAGATATAAGAAATTCAATAAAAAGCCAAAAATATCCATTCCAAAACAACTAAAAATAGGGTGAACAAATTTTTGAAGCGGCTTAGAAATATTAAGTACAATATAAATATATTTTACATGAATTTTTAACAAAAAAATCCTTAAAATATCAAAGTAATTTGAAGCGAAAAGAATATAAATAGAAAAACATAAACATCTAAACAAAAAATAAAAATACTAAATCTTATACTTACATACATACTTAGCAAACAACCAACAACAACAATTCAACACTTCAATAATATTATAAAGTTAAAAAAAAAAACTTAATGCCTCTATTACAAAAGTCCATTTAAGTGTCGCCTTTCAACAGTAAATCAACATTTAACACCACTTTACAGTGGTGCTTATTATATTTAACACAAAAAAGTAACAAAAAGAAATAACCAACAATTTCTTTGATATTCTTAAAGCTACACTCAAAAAAGTTTTAAAATGACTACATGGCAGTTGTTTGTGTAGTGATCAGTAGTTGTTGTTTTTAACTGTAGTTAAAGTTGTTTTTCTATGGGCAAATACAAAACAACTATTAAGAAAAATATTTAAAAAACAAAACCAGCAAAAAGTACTCCAGTTCATAACAGTTGTTTAAAGCAGTTATTTCTTTATATTATAATAAATAACTAGCAATATCTAATTTTTCAGTAAACGGTTATTTTCGGTAGTTACGAGCATTTAAAAAATTGAAAATTTCGTTGGATTTTCGAAAATTCTTTGGAATTTTATTTGAAATTTGTCATATTTGATCTTAAAATCGAACAAAAATAACACTCATTGTAACAATCTTCAGCTCAACTAAAATCTACAACAAAATTCTTGTTTAGTTTATATTTGGTTGTAGTTTTGATAGTTTGCAAAAAAAAAATCAGAAAATTCTACTGTATCTTCAATATATAAAAATGTAATAATTTAAGAACCGTTTGAAACTTCTAGTGCAAATTTCAAGTAGGCTAATTACACATTGTTTAGTAATCGAAAGAAAAAATTGCTTTTTTAAACATACCTTTATAAAGCCAAAAAAATTAAAACAGCACGCCCATAGAAATACATAGGTAAAATGACAATTAAAATAACTTAATTTGCAGTTAAAAAGCTGTACACTACATTTGCATTTAAATCAACTTGTGATCGCAGTTATTTTTAACTGTTAAAAATCAACTTACAATTGTAGTAAAAATAACTACAAATGTAGTTAAAACAACAAACATGGAAATTATTGTACAAACAACTACAAATGTATTTAAAACCACAGACATAAAAATTATTTTAAAACTGTAAAAACTACTATGCTTCTTAGTTAAACTTACTAACACCAATAACTAATTTGATAAAAACAAACTTTCATTTTATTTTATTCTTAAATTAATTTCACAATTAAAAAACACTTTTTTTTTCATTTTTCACTTTTATTACTCATTTTTAATACATAGGAGTCTTCCTGCGAGGGAAAAATATTTGTTTGGCTTCCTTTTTTCTGCAGGTAGATTTGAGATAAAAATATAAAAGCTGAAAGAAAGGAAATATAATATTTTATAATATTAACAGAAATAAATATAATTTTGTGTTACAAAACTCAACTTATTATTTTCTTTGTTTAATAAAATTTCTTGCTGCGAATTTTTAAGTCTGCTTTCTTCAGCGTCCTTTTCTAATAAAAGACACAAGAAATAAATAATTTTTATCTTACTCTTTCACTAGAAATTCGTAAAAGCCATATATTTTTGTGTGTATGCCACAAATTTTGTATATGGGTGATATCAAAAAATGTGATAAAAACCGTGTAACCACCGAATTTCTAATGCATGGATTACATTTGAGTTACATATTTCGATATATATCAGCGCATTGTCACCAGTTTTACAAAATTTATAATAATCTGACCAATTTTTGGTTAATACATAAAATTTGTGACCAATTTTATAGGCCAAATGTAAACTCCGTAACAAGTAACTCATAAGGTTTTTTAACTTTAATATCTTATATTTTAATAACCAATAAAGCTAAACACTAACTGTAAGAATTTTTATGAAGAGGAAAAGTGCCGTTTTTAATAAAAATTAATACATTTTACAAACTTTTTCGTATATCTTAGCTATCACGACTTCAACTCTGTAACGATTTTTCGTCATAATTTTTGATAAAAATGCATATACCAGAATTTTGGAGTTATCTATTATTTATATTCCGAAAAGTATAATGTTATTTATACTCAAATGATCGTTTGACTGTAAGTAATCATCCAGTATAACAGACTTGAAGCTTTTCTGCAGCATATAACATTCTCGAGATGAAAAAAGGATGTCTTTAATAAGATTTGAAAAAATGTTGTAAACTCCCCCTACGGGGAATGAGGAGTCAATTTCCCTCCAAGGACCTATCCCGTGACCGGTCAACCGAAGGCATATTACTAAATTAGTACAAATATGAACAATAGAAAATGAATTAATTTTCTAAGTATTTTCTGATCCGTTATTTTCACTGTTGCTTTTAAAAAAAACTTGACCGATACCTAAATAAAAACAAAATTCGCGCCATATTTTTAAAAATATTTTTTATTTTACTCTTTTATTTATTTTTAACTTTATTTTTTCACGATTTGCTTATTTTAGCTCTTATTTTAAATTTCTATAATGTTTTGCTAAGAAATTTTAAGTTTTGTATTTTCAACGTTTTTTTTTAATGTTAAAGCTGTTTTAGTTTTGACAATTGGTATTTCATTTAACTTTTCTTTGTAACTTAAGGGGAATTTTTAAAATTTTTATTTATATAATCAGAGGTTTTGAGGTAGTTTTCTAATTTTTAATTGATTTTTTAATTTAATTATGGCCAACGCAAAAAACAAGTCAACTGCCATTAAGGGACCTATCCCAGACCGGTCAATCGGGGGCATATTCAAGACACTTCCACCATATTTGTGTGAATGTTAATGTTGTTTTATTTTCTATTTTTTTCTTTTCCATGTTTTTTTATTTGCTGTGTGTGTTTGTTTTTTCTTTCTCTTTTTTATTTGAACTGAAACGAAAAACATATAACTTAACCATCAGCCAGCCATCACGCATAAGCAACGTTAGCTGAGACGGTAGAGCGTTTGCCTTACAAGCAGAAGGTTGTGTTATCGAGCCCTACTTCAACGCCAAGTAGATTATTTTTAATTCTTAATTTTTTATTAGTTTATTTGAAAAGCTATTTTTAGACACACCACCTTACTGCCACAATGTGTCTAAAATGTGGCAATTGGTCATTTCCAATGACAACGCCATGTTAAAGTGATATGTCTCTTTCAAACAAAAAGACCGATCAGCGACCGGTCTCCGCCCCCTTGGGACCTATCCTGCGTGTCATCTGGGACCGGTCCCTTTCCCCGTAGGGCCGTTCCTAATTTTTACACCAAACTATTTAACGAGTAAGAAAAACAATGTCATATTTGGATTCACCTTGAAGGCATCATGCGATTTTGTTTCGGAAAAAAAATTCTGACAAAGCGTTTCTGAAAGAAAACGAAAAAAGTAACCAAATGTAAACTCCGTTACTGTAAACTCCGTAACCACAATTGTTTGCATCAGGTTTCATTCAAATAAATGTAGATAAATGTTTAAAATATTTTAAAATAACCATAAACAGAGGTGATTCAACTAATATTTATGCGTCAAAAGACGATTCAACTAATAATTTTGCGTCAAATCAAAAAAAGTTATCAGGAGCTAAAAACGATTGATTTTGCATTTCATTGGTTTTGAATCGATATTTCGAGTCATTATTGACATTAGTTTGACAAATTAAATTTGTTTCACACAATTTAAGAATTTTTTGATCGCGAAATGTTATGGTTTTAATATATTATTTTGTAACTGCACAACCGCTGTTTGGATTTTAAAAATTATATTTTTGAAAAGCATTTAAAAGGACCAAAAATACAAAAATAAAAAAAAGTTAAAATTTTTTTTCGCGGAGTGAATTGTATTTTTATTCGCGAAGCCGCCAATTTGATAAACACAAATTACATATCATTGGAAAGCAAGTTAAAAACCCAAATACGAAAAACTAATAAATTGAAGAAAATCCGTACCCAATTTTTTTTGTTATATCTTTTGCTTGCAGAAATGTAAACTCCGTTACAACAAAAAAAATTTAAATTGTGCAAAAAAAGTTATTGCGACAACTTGTAGAAGAGATTTTTTGCAATTAGGTTTATAATGACTAAACTTACTGATTCCATTAAGAAAAAACCGAAATATTAACACTTTTTGCTTCTCACAAGTTTGGCACAAAAATTTATCACATTTTTTGATTTCATCCATATGTATGTGGAATATTTGAATAGAGGTGTAAACTCTCACAGTCTTAAAAATAAATGTGTTTGTTAAAAAATTCAAAACAACTGAATAAAGTAACTGCAACGAAAATGCAGTAATTTTTGTGGATTGTTTTGAAAAATAACTACGTCAGAAACGTTGAAATTTTCTTCGCAAGGTAAAACAATTGCAATTTCGATTAAAATAACTACAACCGCATTACTATACAAATAACTATCATGCAGTAAATGCAGAGTGTAGGTTTTATCAATTTGATAAGTTGATTCTACAACACTGCGAGCTAATTTTAATGAATTTCTTTGTTATTTTCAGCACTTAAAACTAACTACGTTTTTAGTTATGTCATTTTCAGCAGATTCTACCCACAAGACTTATTTGAGTTGAACACAAGTTTTTAAACTTAAAGCTTTTGCTTTTTAGTGCCTTTTAATAAACGACAATTTTTTTAAAACTTTATTGAAAATATCGTCACTATTTAACCATCTAATGCACAAGGCCGCCCAAGGGCGGTCTTCAGATTTTAAATAGTTTTTGGCTAAATAACAATATTTTATTAACCTTCGCACTCCTGAAACCCACCCGGGTGGGTTTTTTAGATTTTCAATAACCGATAACTTTGCGATTTTTGGTCAAAACAAAAAATGCTTTGGACTCAGTGACTAATTTTTTTACTTTTATCAGAAACTGTTAAATTATTCAAAATTCGAATATTCTTTATAATTTTTTTCTTTAATTTTTCAATTTTTCTACGTTGTCGCCTGAAACCTACCCAGGGGACTTGTTTCAGAATATTGGGTTTTTTATCACTATTTAGTATAAAAATAGTACAGAAAGCATAATTACTTTTTAAAAATATTATTTTTATTCATTTATTATTCAAAATACAATAATATTTTGACAAATTTACCTCAAATTTATTATTCATTGTTAGTCCTTTTTTTAAATACTTTGTTGATACAAATTATACTTATGCTTCACGTATTGTTAGCCATGCTTTCTATAGTTTTTGTTATTATTCTTTTTTTCATTCTTCGTCATTAACCCATTATGTAACCCATTATATGTTGGAGTAAATGAATTTTTTTTATTTAAAATGTGTGTAAAATATAAAGAACCCACCCGGGTGGGTTTCAGTATACTACGTATGTAAAAAGCTTTAGGAGTGCGAAGGTTAAACAAGTTGTATTATATCCATAGAAAACTTAACTGTCTACTTTTTTGGTTTCAAACTTTTTTTGTATAAGGAACGGTTTTCAAACGAGAAGCATATAAAATGAAAATTTAATAAATTTGAAAAAATTAACTTTTTAAAACAGAAAAAAATATTTGAAAAATTGCCAAAAATACATCTACGATCTGGCGTACATTACCGATAATAATAAAGCTAGTTTAGAGTCTCTAATTGTAAAATCAGTTAAAAAATTTTCTCCAGGACTCACAGGATAACCCCAGGATACGTTTTACAAATATCTCTCTAACTCCAAAACTAGCCAGCAGATTTTTTTAAAATTAAACACAGATTTTGTACTTTGTGGTAGTAGTAATCGGAACGTCAAAATTTATTGATGTTTAGTGCGAAATTCGACAAATTTCGTAATTTTCAAAAAGCGAAAATCGCCACAACTCTTGAAATAACAACAATTGATCAACAATTTTCTGTACGTAATTTTATTTTATTGATAGTGTTATTTACAGCAAAAACCAAAATTATTTGACCGCTGGGTTTCAAGATAGGTCTTCAACCTTTGTTGTGCTATATCGCCTAAATAAAGCGATAAATTAAAATTTTAATATTTGTTCCATGGTAGATTTTCAACGCCAAATATATGGTTTAAATATTATTGTAATCAGAAGAAAGAGCATTAGAGGGTTAAAAAGAAGCTTTTTAAAATCGCAAAATATATTTTAAAAAAATGAACGTAAGTAACACCACTGACACGCACTTTATGTGTGTATGTGTGCGTGTTTGTGTAGACAAGATTCCCAACAAACATAAATGTAAACGTAAAGCGAAATATAAGTGTGACCACTAGGGTTCTCCAAATTTTTTTTTGAGTTTTTGACCGGGCTACCCCCTGGAAATATTTGTTTGGGTGCAAAACTACATTCCCCAAAAAATTAGGATAAGCGGATATCGGGAAGACGTGCCGCATCGGCCCTGAAGTTTGGAACACGGATTACAAGGGGATAATATGACTTTTTGTGCATTTTCTCGAAAACATTGATGTTTTGTAACTAATTCGAAATAAAGACATTAAAATATCGTGATGTGGATTAAATTCTCTTTATAATGAAACAATAAAAACTTATATCGGTTAAAAACAGCCGAGTTATTACAATTTCCCCAGGCAAATTATGTGTCCAAATTCGGGTCCAAATTTTAAAATTTATTGAAATAATCCACTACAGAAATATTTTTTTGTTCTATAAGTTCCAAGAAACTTAGGTAAAAAGTATTTTTCCTGTTGTATTTTGCTAACTCGTTTTAAATTAGTGCCAAAGAGGTCAGAATTCTTAAACACTGTTTTCAAATCTACAATTTTAAATTTTTTAAAATTATTTTTAAAGAAATTTCAAAAAATCAACGATTCGACTTTAGGGTTTTATTAAGAACAGATTAAAAAGTACAAAAATTGTAGACATTCCTTTTTTCATTTGGCTGGGGCAGAGATTTTATTTCATCGGATTTCGAGAAAATAGCGATTTTTGGCATTTATTTAGCTTTTAGGCAAGTTTTTCTTTTCTTTCTTACGCTAGTGACCACGCACATGATATCATTTAATTTATCAGCAGTTAAATGGTTTAAAAAGTTAAGAATTTTTAATTGTATTTATTTCACACATATTTTATGAAAAATTTTGGTAAAAGGGAAACCTTCTTTACAATTATTTGTAAGCTTAATTAACATTTTGAAAAAGCTTTCTTTATATTGTTTTAAAACATTCAGAAAATACTTAAACAGTTTTTAAAATTAAGCTTTTTTTAAGTGTGTTAGAAATTCTCAGATAATTCTCAAGTCTAAAAATAATAGTAGATTATACAAGTTATATAACTTCCCTACGGGGAATTAGGGGTCAATTGCCCTGAAAGTACCTATTCTGTGAGTGGTTAAATCAAGACTTGTCACAGGATTGGTATAATTTACCATTGCTGTGGGTTAAGCAGTGACAATTATACTTAAAGGACTAGTCCCATGACTGGTGAAACGGTGACATACCACTTAATCGTCCTCAAAGTACCTATCCCGTGACTAGACATACCACTAAATTGCCTTAACGTACGTGACTGGTTAAAGAAGGACTTGCAGCAGGACTGGTATAATTTACTATTGCTGTGGGTTAAGCTGTGTCAATTATACTTAAAGGACTGGTCTCGGGACTGGTGAAATGATAACATACCACTGAATTGTCCTTAAAGTACCTATCCCGTGAGTGGTTAAAGATGGTCTTGTCGCAGGACTGGTATAATTTATTATTTCTCTGGGTTAAGCGCTGTCAATTATACTTAAAGGACTGGCCCCAAGACTGGTGCAAAGAGGACATATCACTTAACTGGATAAATGTGTTTTAAAAAAAACCACAAGTAACACTTTATTTTTTTTTAAAGAGAAGCAACACTCAGGAAATTCTTCCTATTAATTAACGTGTTGCTTCCTTTGGAATGGGGATAGAGAAAAAGTGAAAGGTGGTGAAAGAAAGGGTTTCAAATATGGCAACACTGTAATTGCGCGAAATGTTGAATTTTAGAACAGTTGTTGCGCTCCATCTGATGGTGATTTGGCGAACTTGGTTGTAGCTTTTTAGTTCATAGCCCTGGGAACACCGAAGGAGGACGCTGCCATACGTATGAGGGATAGAAAAACGCATACATATTTATATTTTTCATAAATTGATGTTGTCTTGGTTGGGGATCGGACCCGCAACCTCACGTGTAACACTCCAACGCACTAACCATTACACCACAGCGCCCACAATTGGTCGGTTTCTTAGTACATTGATAGAATTATCCTTCATGATGAACAATTTCATAGAATTTTTTTCGTAAGTTCAATGAAGAATTTCGTTAAATAAAATTATCAAAAAATCGTAATTTGTGAAAAATTACGGTTTTTTGATAATTTTAGTTCTAGATCTAAGCGCTTGGAGTTTTGTTTAAATTTTAGCATCAAGAAGCCTGAGCTTAATGCTAACAACTTCACCTCCAATCTTTTGGAGAATTTTACAGGAATTTTAGAATCGGTGAAAGGTTCGACGCATATATATATCTTATATCTTAAAAGAACATCTTAAAAAAGGAATATGTATTTCATATTTTATTTCTGTGAAAAAACATACCAAAATTCTTCAAAAAAAAACAAATTTTTATATTTTAATTTGTTGACAAATGAAAATATTTATGCTTTTTATTACATAACAATTTTGTCAAGGTTTTGCTGTGAAAATTTTACTTATAATACCAAAACCATAACAATTTCCTTTCACATCAGTTTTGTCACCATTTTTGTCAGTTTTGTAATGGGACTGGTTCTGTATCAGTTCCTTTTAGGTTAGTTGGGTGACATGTCACAAAATATACAAAGTGTGACTCATTCTTTGACGGATCCTTTTGGGTTACTTCGGTGACATGTCTCTTTAAGTCAGTTAGGCGACATGTCCTTTGGGGCTAGACCTGCGACACGTCGAAAAGTGTCTAATCTGTGGCAATACGTCATTTCCAATGACAGCGCCATGTTAAAGTGATATGTCTCTTTCAAAGAAAAAGACCGATCAACGACCTGTCTCTGCCCCCTTGCGACGTATCCTGCGTGTCATCTGGGACCGGTCCCTTTTCCCGTAGGGTTCATATGATTCTTTTATTTTTTCAAATACTGGCTGACTTCTTTGTATTCTTATTTAGTTTTTTGTTTTTTTTTTTAAATATTTTTTTTTTTTTGAATTGGGCCTTCCTTTTCTATAAAGTTTTTCTGATAACTTTCGGTAGTTCGATCAGAAGTATGGAAAAACTTACTGTTACAAAAATTGCCTATGGGGACCGCATTTTTGAAAATGGCATTTTAACTGGTTTTTGTTATAATAAATAATAACAAAAACTATTGATTTTTAAACTTGCATAATGTTCCTCGTATCATTTGTGATAGAAGATCGAAAAATAAACTTTTTGTTTAAAAAATTTTTAAATAAAAAGTATTGGATTATGGCAAAATTTATAATTTTTTAAAATCTTTAATAATTTTTTCAAATTTACACAAAAAGTTAAAAAAATTTTACAAAATGTTTATATTACAGGCTTATAAATGAATTTGCAAAACGCTTTCGTTTAAAGAAGTTCTGAAGTTTGCATTTGTTTTCAAGTTTTGCTTTAACATTTTTTTCCAATCTTTTTGTAAATGAAATTTGTTTGCTGGGTTGTATAGAAAATTTCATAAGTAGTAGTGGTTCAAAGGTGGTTGGTTGGCTCAGCTTAACTTGACTAGATGTTTTGCTGTTATTATATGATATTATCTAACTTTGTTGGCGACATCATCATTTGTCCGGACTAGAGAAAGATATCACAGAAGTTAAGCTAAGTAAAAGTAACTTGTGTTATAGAACATTTTTGACATCTTAGAATGATGAATATTTGCGTTTAAAAATATGAAAGATTAAATAATGCATAAACATTGTTAATGCTTTCGTTTTTATTATTTGTTAAGACCATTTATTGGAACTTTTATTTTATAAAGTTATCACTGGTTAAAATTAATTGTTATTTTATTTGTGGAAATAAAAGGTAAATGATTTTACACTGTACAACAGCATTAAAAAAAACGTATGCAGATCAATAAAGTGGCTGTTGGCACTGAAGCCAATAGTTGTTATATGATAGATGGAAGAAACTAATGCATTATCAATTATTGTTTGAGTTATTGTACCACTAGGTATTAAACATTTGCGGTAAGACTTTGAGAAAAATCGGAACGCCTAACACTTGGCGACCTGCAAACAAAATTTTCACAATAAAAATAAAAGGTGTGATCCATCATTTATGACTAATTTTGGCATGGTGAATAAAAATATTTTAAATTCTTTAAATCGCACTAACAGTTCTTGAGATACTGCAACTTGATTTTTGCTAGAAATACCATTTTTTCCTTTATTCTAGAAATTTTTCAAAAATAATCTTAAAATTGTTTGTTTAAGGAAAGGAAAACAAAACAAAATGGACTTTCTTTTGATTATAATTATGCTGGTAATGGTTAAAGGATATCTCGCAAACTCAAAGTCAAATATTTCCAAAACCCAGTAATTTCAACAAGTAATATTAATAATTTTCTATACTCTACTCATAATTGTTCGGATTATTGACACACAGGGTCTAAGACTTATGAGATACGAGCAGTACAAGGTCGATTTCGAGCTGACCTTGTACTACTCTGAGGTTGTCTGGCTACATGTTATGAAAGCTACATCTCTCTAGTATTGACCACAATAGTTTAGTTAAAATCGTCTAACAAGATTTTATAAAATGGACATATATCAACCCATTGGTCGTCAAAGGGTTAGAAAATTTGACAAAAATTTAAATTTGTTTTTGAATTCTATAAATGAAGGGTGTTTTTTCATCAATGCAGAATTGTAAATTGTAATAAGACAATTGGATTACATAATTTTTAATTGCAAAATAACTTTATTAGAAATAAAATTTTATGCCATTAGTGTCTACTAGGGTGGAGCTTAGTTTGTGAACTTGCGATTTAAGGCCGCCCCCCCCCTCCCTAGAAATGTACCTTTAGCTATAAATATACACCATGCAAAAAATTAAGGTGATCGAATAACGGGAACACTTTCCGCATCGGCCCTGAAGTTTGAAATACGATTTACAAGGCGAAAAAACACTTTTTTGTCTTTTTTTTGAAAATACTGGCTCTTAAATAACTATATTTTTGGAAAATGTAAATTTTTTGGAAAATGTAAATAGAATCATAATCTAGACTGAATTACCTTTCTGGTAATGTATAAAAATCCAAAATCGGTTGGAAAATATTTTAGTAACTGCAATTTCCTCAGACCATTGTTAACCCTACAATGAGATGAATTATGGAAATCGTAAAAAATAAAATATTTTTTTTTTCAAAATTATAATGTTATACTCTAGTTTCATTTCTTAGATCCATAAATATTCATATATAAGTTTTTGTCTCTCTTGGATTATAATATTTTTCGAATTTTCCTAGACAAAACAATGTGTTGTTTCTTGCGGAATTTTGTGAAAGTTGTCCAAATAACTCTGTTAACACAAAATTTTATGCGTATAAATAAAAAATAGGCACTTTGGGTCGAAATGACCCCAAATTTTTAAAATGTAAAAAAGTGCCATTTGACATGAAAATCGATATAAAAACCTGTAATTAGGCATTTTCTGGACAAAATAACTCCAAATTAACCTATTTGAGAGCATGGCATCAAAATGACCCATATTTTATAAAGGATGGTCCAACCAAAACGGACGATGTTAATTGTAAATAAAATAAAAAGATTTCAGAGAATTATCTTAATATTTTTTTATTTTGATAGAAAGGTCTATGACAACTATGTGTGAAACAAAATGTCGGCCAAATGCTCGCCACGGCTTCGGTAGCACATCTCTATCCGATGGTCCATATTTTCAATGACTCTGAAACATAATTGAGGTTCAATGTCATTAATGTGCCGAATTATCTCATCCTTTAGCTCTTGAATTGTTCTTGGCTTATTGACGTACACTTTTGCTTTTAAATATCCCTAAAGAAGGAAGTCCAATTAACATCGCCACGACGTGAGATAACACGGGGGTGTTCTTATTTTGAAATATTGGATTTTTATATACTGCCGGCCAGATCCTTGTTCCTTTATATTAAAAAAATAAATAAATCAAATTTGGAGCAAATCCGATAATTTTAAGTGGACCCGGAAACGACTTGAAATATTGAACGAGTAAATATGGGCAAACTATCTGTTTTTATACATTTGTCACTTTTTAATCACAGTTTTTCATTACTTTCTTCAAAAAAATATTGAAAGAAAAATTTATTTTAATTTTCTTCTCTTTACATTATTCAATATTATGTAGGGTAGAGTGGGGTAAAGTGGGACATGGGGCACCAGATCACTTTTTTTACTCGGGCATTTTAAAAAATTCAAAAAAATATTCGTGGGTATTTTTTTGGGCGAGACAAAAATGTGGTCCACTATACCCAATGTCCAAAATATCATCGACTGCGGAAGAAGCACCAAGCTCTTCAAACGTTAGAACACGGAGTGGACTTAAGAAGATAGTGTTGTCAACCAGACCTTTGAAGAATTAATTCAATTTTTCTATTCTGAATTAAAAATTCGATAAATTAATTCACAAAGCATCACATATTGAATGGAATTAATTCAAATTTGTTTTCGTTCGATTTATTTTGTTACGAATTAATTCAATTGCTATAGTTCACTGGTGAACGCGTTCAATTTTATAAATCGAACGGAAAAAAGTGAATTAATTCCTTACTAATTCTCCACTGAATTCGTTCAATTTCATTTTCGTTCAGTGAATTAAAAAAATAATAAAATTACGTTCAGTGAATTAAGAGAAAAATACGTTTACTGTTAAAAAAAAAAATACGTTCACTGAACTCTAAGCCTGTTTTCTGCCATTCAGTAGAAGAAAGCATTTATTTACGTATATTACGTGAACGTAATTTTTTTTCTTAATTCAGTGAACGTATTTTTTTTTTAATTCATTGAACGTAATTTTATTTTTTTTAATTCACTGAACGAAAATGAAATTGAACGAATTCAGTGGTGAATTAATTCAGTAAGGAATTAATTCACTTTTTTCCGTTCGATTTATAAAATTGAACGCGTTCACCAGTGAATTAATTCATGTGATTTAATAAAAAAAACTATTGCAATTGAATTAATTCTTTGAATTTGATGTTTGGTGAACGCGTTCAGTTGAACAAATTCAGTGAATTACTTAAGAAAATGAATTCATTTAATTCTAGAGAAAATTGGATTAAGTGCTATTTGCATTTTTCTAGTGAAACTTTATATTAAAGTCTGGTTCAGATGTACTACTAATGTCATAGACGCACCGCTTCAAGATTTGACTTTTATTTAAGATGCTATAAAGTATTCTAACTAACCCAAAAATTTTAGCAGTAATTCTTAAAGAAATCAGCAACAATTTATGGTATATTTCTGAGGAAACAATAGCTTTAGACTTTTTGGATTCAAATATAAGTTTTAAAGAAAAACGTAAAATGGTTGAAAAACTTAAATTAAAAGAACCAATTGTAAAATTAAAACATGGTCGATACTATTCGAATTTAATAGATTTTCAAAAATCAAAAAACTCATTATGTGATTTTTGTATCAGAGAAAACAAAGTATTCCTTAAGTCGGTTTAGTTTATCCCTGGAATTTCTAGATTTTGAATTTGAGGAAGGTTTTACATCCTGTAAGGACATATTTGTTGTAAATGATACTGCTGACAGAGGCGTTAAATTCATACAAGACCTTAACAGAATATTAACCAATGATGAAGAGAAAAAGCAATTGTTGCTTCAGCTTGTTGAGGCTTGTCGACAAAAATATCTATCGTATAAAAAATCTCATCTAATATTATATCCTTACACTAATAGAAAAAAGTCCGAAAAAAATTTGGTTAAAACTACTAAAAATTAGTTAAAAATGATGCTGCAGAAAAAAACTGCTAAATTAGCAGATTATTTATTTTTGCTATATATTAGTAACAGCAAAAATAAAACTGCAAAATACACAGAATTTTAGTTATATTTGAGCTAAATTTTTTTAAATGGAGATTAGCAAATTAACCTCCTAAAATCAGGAGAAAATTTTGCTAAATAATTAGTAGCCTAAAAAATCACCAAAAAATTAAAAATTTTCTAAGTTTTTTTTTTGATTTTTTTTTTTAAATGTAAATAAAAATTGAGCCTTTTGAAAACAGCAGTTCACAAATAAACTGCTTTTTGCATTCAACTAAATTGAGCTTAAAAATAGCAAAAATTTTGCAGATTTTACAGTTTATTTTTGCTATTTTTATTTAGTCTACAAATATTTAGCAAAATTTTCTGCAGATTTTACAGTACAATTTGCTATTTTCAATTAACTAAAAGTTATAACTAAATATAACTAAAATTCTGTAAATTTAACAGTTTAATTTTTCTGTTCTCATTTTACTAGTATTTAGTAAAAAATCTGCTAATTTTAGCAGTTTTTTCTGCAGCATCATTTTTAACTAATTTTTAGTAACTTTTTCTGCTATTTTTACAGATTTATTTCTATGAGTGTAGTTTTAAGAAATATAGATCCAGAAACTAATTATCTATTCCATTTTGATTTTTGTAACATCCCAGTCAGAAAAATACAAACGGGAAAGCGGTGGCAAAGAACTTTAACAGGTGGTACAAGTACTGGCAAAAAGTGCTTTCCCATTCTCAAAATGATAACATCATTAGACAAAAGGACCGGCTGTTCAAAAAGCGCCGGAAAAGCACTGGAGGAACAAAATTTTTAAACATTGGCAAAACGCTGGCAAAACCAATAAATAGGTGGTCTGGAAATATATTTTCCAAAATAAAATTTAAAAAAAGTTCATATGTATTTTTTTTGGTCCTGCCGTGATTTGAACCCAGGCCGTCAGATTGGCAGACGATTGCTCTACCCACTGAGCTAACGAGACATATAATATTTGATAGCTAAACACATAAATGAGTGATAATCGCTGTACAACTACTGGCTGTGCCAAAATGCTAGTACTAGCAAACAATTTTTTGTAGCTAGTATGCAAGTGTTGGGAGGGCAAAAAAAAAGTTGGTTTTGAAGGAGCTTTCCCACAAACAAAAAAATTGATTTTATAAAACAAAAAAAATTTTAAATTAAAAAAAATCCAAAAAAATTTTTTTGCTTGCAACCGGATTTGAACTCGGAACCTTCTGACTACAAACATTTTTTAACGAAGCGTCAGCATTTTTATAAAATCATTGGTCTACCAGTGAATTGATTTTTGTACGCCTGGTAGCATTGGCTAGGTGGCACTGGATAACCACTGGTTGCAAACCTTGGAATATTACTCTAAGCTAATTCTTTGCCAGTGGTTTTTTTTTATAAACCAACGAAATTTTTGTAAAACCAATACTGGTAAAACGCTTTTTACAAACGCTGGCAAAGCTTCCCAAATGAGTGTTCTGCCAGTCATTTATTTTTAACACCGTGGTTACCCAGTGGTATGCCAGTGCTTGATTTTTTGTACCACTGGCGATTTCTGACTGGGATGTATTCAAATTAATGAAAAAAAAAAATTTTTTTTTTTAATTATTCAAAACTGTAATTTTGTTCTATTTATTTGTATAAAAGTATACTGAAGTCGTTTCCGTGGTCCACTAAAAGTGATCGGATTCGCTCCAAATTTTACTTATTTAATTTTTTAATATAAAGGAACAAAAATCTGGCCGGCGAACTGCAATCAAAACACTTTAAAATTTGGCCATACTAATAAGAACACCTCTAATGGCCATTGAACTTCTCGCGCAAAAGAGCCATTGTTTCTTTGGCTGTGTGGCAAGTCCAGGTCCATATCCTTAATTTCTGGCCACAAGAAGTCCGTTATCATCTCGCTATAGCGAACATCATTCACGGTAACTGCTTGGCCGGCCTCATTTTCGAAGAAGAACGGCCAGATGACGCCACCAGCCCATAAACAGCACCAAACAGTCACCACATATGCACATTTTGCATTTACTGTATATTTTAGCACATCTTTTTTAATTCAGAGAAGACAAATTTGTTTCCATGCTTTTTTGTTATCCTTTTTTTCTCTTATTTTAGACTTTCCGTTTTTTTAGCTTTAAGTTAATTTTTTAAAAAAATATTTTTGAGCTTTAAATTGCTTTGTGTTGTTTTCTTAGCTTTTTTGTCCTATTTTTGTCATTATCATTAAAAATAAACTAGAGATAGAATTCTTAAATCCTGATATTGCTCATACTTAACAAGTAACAATCCTGTTGTCTTCTGCTTAGCTGCATTTAATTTCAAGCCAACACTTTCGAATAATAAATATGATTTTCAAAAATCGCCAAATTTTATTTGTAGGTTTTTTTTTATTTAATGCATATTTTTATATTATAATATATTTTATGTTTCCTTTAAAGTGCATGTTTTGCTTTTTTTTAATGCATACCCAGTGTAGAAACGGTAATGACATATCATTATTTTTTCGACTACCAGTAATGACACCCACTTACCTTCTCTATTATTTTAAAACATATAATAATGAGTTACTGATAATGACTTATTTTTATCATTATTTCAAATAGAAAATATTTTTGAAAATTTTTTGAAATCTATTTTTAGACTCAATATTTTTTAAACACTGGTAAGGATATATGTAACCACATATTTTTTGATTTTTTGTATGTTGGCGAGTAAGCTTACTTGTGTGCAGCAAGTCAACTGTGTTTTTATCTATTAAATATTACATGTCGATATAGCTCATATGGTAGAGCTGTTGACTGGCAATCTGTAGACCCAGGTTCGATTCCCGCACCAGCAAATTTTATTAAAAAAAAAAAAACAAATACAATAAAAAATATTTTTTTTTATATAATTTATTTTTTAGAAAATCTATTTTTAGACTCATTATTTTTGTCAGTACTAGTAAGCACATAGGTAACGATATATTTGTTGATTTTTCGTATGCTGGTGTGTAACGACAACTCATTATTTTTCGCGACATCGCCATATAAAGGTAATAAGAAATGTAATAAGAAAAGTAACTAGTTACCATTACCAAGTATGTAGTTACATAACCACATATCTGGTAATGATTTTCTACACTGGGTATTCAAGCGTATATTTTTGATCTTTTAGTACATTATATAACCTACCCTGGTAATATCTATTTAAATAGATTTACATCATAATTTTTCTATTTTCTTGCGTGATTTTTTCATGTTTTACATATCACAAGAGAATATATTTCTGGTTAAATTTTATGTCAACTGAAGTTAAAATATTATTTATTCGTGTGTGTATGTGTTTATATATCTAACAAATGGAAATGTATACTAAAATGGCTGTCAAACATTCAAATTTATGTAAAGATATTACATGCACAAATTCTAAATTGAAAAAACATATAAAAAAAATCTTATATAAAAAAATATATGTATATTAGAGTGGTACAAAAAATAAAAAGTTGGAATTTTCACGCTCCACAACCCTACAAATATGCCACTTTGAAAAAAAATGTGGTCTGATCAAAAAAATCACCAAAAAAGTTTTGTTTAGAGGTAGCACATCGCAATTGAAGTTTCGAGGTTGTACTTGTTCTATTATTTTTAATTAATTAAAAATAATGGAAAAAATGAGAAAAATTAAATATAATTATTATGATCGCGACATATCAAATCTAATATATTTTTAGGTGTACATTACGAATATGAAATCAAAATTGAAATCGGAGTCGCGGATTTCGCGAAATTTGAAAATTACATACAAAAAATGATCAATTTCGATCAAGATGTTTTATTTACCAATATGAAAATTTTGTTTTTGCATTAATATATATCTGTGAAATGTCCTATTATGTGAGATATGGTTTTTGGTAGCAATAAAATTATAGAAATCTAAATAATAGCGAAATATTAAAAAATATAAAATTTTAAGTTAATTTGCAAGGATATCTGTTATCCTTTTTAAAATTAAAATCAGTGTTATATATAATGAAGGTCCTTGGTAAGTAAATTGCAAAAGTATAACAAATTGCATTTTTCGATAACACCGTTTACAGGTAATTAGGAAAATATCTCAAAAAACTTGAGTTTTTTTGAATTTCCAAAAACCGCGAATAATTCATAAACCACAAATTTTTTTTTAAATTTCGATTGCTGATTCATTATCTTCGTTAAAATAAAGATCAGATTTGAGAAATTTGCGCATACAAGGCAAAAACAAGTTGAATTTTTAATTACATCTTTTCGGAAAATTTCGAAAATTTTATTAAAATGTGTATTTTTTTGTATAAATTTAAAAAAAACCGCGAATTACTTAAAAGTTACTTAATTTTTTTTAGTTTTGATTTCAAATTCCTTATATTCACATTAGTTAAGACCAGATTTAAAAAAAATTGTTAAATAATAGCGTACAGGTTAAGAAATAATTGAATTTAAAGTCAACCCTACTTTTTGTATAAATTACTCTAGAGGTAAATTACTAATTCTTAAAAGACAACTTTTTGTGATACCTCTAAATAACAGCGGATTTAGCTGAAACTTGGCACAGAGAGTTTTTAGACATTAAGGAATAGGGGCAACATTGTGGAGATCGCGAATTCCAACTTTCATGTTTTTTTGGACCACTCTAATGTATATGCTGGTATGAATAAAATTTATGTACATTCCTCTCTAAATACATGTTTCATAGATATAATTTTAAATAAAAAATCGACATATGTTGCAGAAATTATGTGGCAGTAAACATCCCAGCAAAAAATAGACATGATTTTACTACTCCCTTCCTACCAAAAATGCACATAAGAAGGCAGAGTTTTTGATGTTGTTGTATTTTTGTTGTAATTTATTGCTTGTAAGTGGGACATCGCGAACAAACATCATGTCATTTACACGCAATAAACACAGTGCAATAAGTTACAACAAAAACACAACAACATCACAAACTCTGCCGTCTTTTATTGCATTTTTGGAAGGGAGAGAAGAGAGAAGAGCTTTTAAACGTGCTTCTGGTGCTGCAGTTGGATATTATATATAGCGATTGTTTCCCAGCAAAAATTAATAGAATAACTTCTAAATGAATCACTTCCTTCATTACATCACAAAGTATAACTCCCACAGGAATGAGTTTTAAACAACATCTAATGCTGCAATAAATATATGCTAGTCAGAAGTTCTTTTTCATGGGTAATAAGAAGTTAATATTTTGTATGGTGGTTGCATAGGAACGTGCTGGCATAGAAATCAAAGGGTTTGCGGGTTCGAATCCCACCAGGTAGAAAAAAATTTTTTGGAACTTTTTTTACACAATTAAAAATTTTTTGTAGTTTTCACTGTAAAATTTTTATTTTTTTCTATTTTTGTAACTCAAAAATTAATTTTTGAAACGATTTAAATTTTTTTTAATTATCTAATAATTTTTAATGAAATTTTATGGAAATATAAAAGTTCTAAATAAATATGTAATTCTTCAAATATTTTTTGTTAAAATACGAAAAAGGTCAATATTACAATTTTGTTTGTTTTTAAAAAAATCCATTTTGATCAAATTTTTACTAAATATATTTAGAAACTAAATATAACAGAAAAAGAAAAATCCTGTAAACATTTTAGTTAGAACTAGTAAAAATATGCTGCAAATTTTTTTCCGGATTTTATCTAGTTAATTCGTATTAAAAGTTAATTTAAATGTAACCAAAATTTTGTAAATTTAACAGTTTTATTTTTCCTTCTTATCTTACTAGTATTTAGCAAAAAACAATCTGCTAATATCAGCAGTTTTTTTGCAAGGTCATTTTTAATTACATAATTTTTAGTAGCTTTTTCTCCTATTTTTACAGCTTTATTTCTGAGTGTATTATTTTTATAAAAAAAACAACTTTATATATTTTCCAATATGTTATACATATATTTCGTATTCGTATTCGCCGCTTTATATATTTCTGTTAATAAAAAATTAAAGAAATGAAGATAAAAACAATTTACTGAACAAGACTGCTAAAAGTCAGCTATCAGTTATAACAAGCGATAGCATAGTGGTTAGAGCGTCTGCTTGAAATGCCAACGAGTGTGGGTTCAAACCCCACACGATGCATGACGATTTTTTTTTTAATTAAGTTAAAATAAAAACAAGTGAAAAAGAACTTCCTTTTCATTGGTTCAAATATACATAATTTTTTTCAAAATAGAACAACTTCCCTCCTATGACAAGCCAATGATAAATTCATCAGTGAAAACCACAAATTTTCACAACTCCCTATTCAACAGTTGTTATGTTTTTTACTACTTCTTTTTCCTCACTTTTTTTTCCTGGGTTGCAACCAAAAAATTTAATTTTTAGTTTAAATAAATTATAAATAAATCATAAGAGTATAACGAGGGAAAATATTCAATAAGGGCTATCTGCAAAAACTGAATTGTTCAGGTAAGCTAAAAAGACCGTTTAATTCACGTATTCAGAAGATTTTTCTTAATTAACCTTCCGAATTAGTTATAAAAAATATCTACTAATTCTCACAAATACAGTTTTTGTTAAAGTTTCATGTTTATTGTCTTGAATTTCAGAAATGTAATAAAAATTGAGCAGATAGCCTAAATAACATTCATGAAAAATTGTTTGGTACATAATAAATTAACAAAAATGAGAAAAAGTTGGCTCTAGAATTATTATTTCAGTCCAAAATTAATATCATAAATAACAGATGTACACCTGAAGTGTTTTCTCTCAAAAACTTATTTTCCCCAATACTGCAGATGGCCCCTATTGAATATAAGCTCTCGATATAAATAATTATAATAATAACTGTAATTAAAACATTTTGCAAAACCTATGATTGCAAAATAATTAATCACCTTTGAACTGTCAAAATGTCAGAATATCAAAAACAAACAAAAATATATATGTATACCAACAACATCATAACATCATCCCAGTGTGGAAACGGTAATGGGATTTAATTATTTTTTGGGCTACCAATAATGATACTCCCGAGCTTCTGTACATAAACATAAAATAATGTATTACTTTATTTTTTGCATTACTCTGAAATTTAAAATAATGCTTTACCAAGAATGGTTTATAGTTTATTTTTATCATAATTTCTTAGTTTTATTTTTAAATACTAAATTTAGCTTAAGCTGTTTTTTTTTTCTTTTAAACGTTTTTCGGTTTTTCAGCATTTTTCTGTTTTTAAAGCATATCTTCTAATAACCGGTTTATCCAATTTTTTAAATATTCAATATATGTAAATTTCCTTTGTAAAGTAGGACATACACGGTCAATATCATTAATCAATTTCTAAAAATCAACCAATCAGAACATTTTATTTTTAAATACTTTGTTCTGATTGGTTAATTTTAAAAACATTGATCAATAATATTGAACATGTATGTTTGACTTAAAGCTTAAAAAAATTCCTAAAAATCTTAAAATAAACGCAAAAAAAATATGTTGTTATTATCGATTTTGTCTGTTAGTTAATTAACAACTAAAAATAAATGAAAAAGTACAATTGTTTTAAACGAAATCTAAATAGTCTTCTTTTTAACTGATTTTAATTTTTTTTTTGTGTGAATATTCAGTAGAATGGATGAAGATTGTATAGTTGATATTTTAGTTAGTAAATTAATGTTTTTTCATTAGATTTTGAAATCAAATAATATCACATTTTCTTTTAAATTATTTTTAAATTACAGAAATATGATAAAATTTTTTACAAGTAAATTACAGAGAATAAAAATTAAAACCAAAAATTCGATAAGCCAGCAGCATAGAATAAATATTTTCAGCCATCTCTACACATCCATCCTCAGTATCATATGCCGTTATTGATTAATAATTGATGATGATCTATTTATATTGAATAAAAGACAAATAAACAAATGTAAACAACTCAATTAGACATATATCAACGAAATTCTAATCCATTTTAACACACTAGATTTAGTGAAAAATATAACTTAATATGCCTAATTGTTTACTATCAACATGGATTTATGTAGTAGGTTAAAAATAATTAAAATATGCATTTAAATTTAAAATTTATGCTTCATGAATTCATGAGATCAGAGTTAAGTAGAACCAGCTGCGATACTTTAAGAATTGAAGTTCAAAGCAAAATCAGTAGAATTTTTTGCTTTTCCTGTAAAGAAAAACCAAATGTTAGTTTTGAAATGAAAATAAAAAAACATTTTAATATTTGATCTAATTATGCTTAACAAATTTTTATTTCTTTCGCTTTATGTTTTCTCTTTTTTCCCCCTTTTTATTCTTTTTCGTTTTTTGCTGAGGAGGGCGGGGAATTTCTTTATTGCCGCCAACCTCCAATGGAGCCGCCTATGGCCACACGGATTCAGAAATGATGTGCCTCTTTTGTCCCCGTTTCACGAAGCATTAAAGATTTTTAAAACAGAAATAAAGACAGTTCTAATCAAATAATATTTAACTGATATTTTTTTAAAATTATACAAATTTTGGTGGAAGTAGGCCAATTTTATACAATTTTAGAAAAATAATCAATTTTCCTAATATGTTCTTGAAAAGTGTCGCTTTTCAGAATAAAAAAAAATTTTTTTTTTCTTCATCATAGCTATTTTATGCGGAAAATAGCTATTGGGATTTCGAAATTAAGCATTTTAAAAAGTTTCTAAAAATAACTTTAGAAAAGACGTTTATGCATTTCTATTCAATTTATGGATCACTTTCGTTTCCATGTTAAAGTGGGTTAATGATATGCGAAAAACCCAAAATTCCATATCTGAATAATATTAAGTATATTTAATGAGAAAATTAAATAAAAAAGCAATCTTTGTAAAATTTCGAATTTTAGGAATTTTTAATACAGGAAAAATAGTCCAAAAATGGGTAATTTGTAAATAAAATCGAATCTTCCATTTCGAACCGACTAGATCAAAAGTTTTAAAAATTTGCACTAATGAATTCACTTAAAATACCGTAAACCCTAAAATAACCAAACTTAAAAGTTTAAGTGCCGTTAGCTCTAAAATAACTTAAAATATCGATAACATTAAAATATCCTAACGAAATAATTTTGGAATAAAGTTTTACATTCTCACTAGGGAAAACAAATTTGCTTTTTCTTTATTTTTTGCTTTTTTACTCATATTTGCTTGTTTGTGATTTTTTTTTGATTTTCCATTTTTTACCTTTGAAATGGCTTTGTCTTAAGATTTTTGAGCTTTTTTTAAGTCTTTTGCTGAAAAATGCCTTCTTTTGCAGAAAAAAAATTATTTTGCTCCTAAAAAAAAAGTAGCTTTTCCAAGCTTTTTTACTTTTAGTTTAGCTTTTTTTTCTTTTTTACAATATTGTTTTCCTTTAAACACTTTTTTTCCTACGGGGAAAGGGACCGGTCCCAAATGCCACGCAAGATAGGTCCCAAGGGGCGGAGATCGGTCGTTGATCGATCTTTTTGTTTGAAAGAGACATACCACTTTAACATGGCGTTGTTATTGGAAATGACCAATTGCCACAGTTTAGACACCTTGTGACAGTAAGGTGGTGTGTCTAAAAATAGCTTTTCAAATAAACTAATAAAAAATTAAGAATTAAAAATAATCTACTTGGCGCCGAAGTAGGGCTCGAAAACACAGCCTCCTGCTTGTAAAGCAAACGCTCTACCGTCTGAGCTAATGTTGCTTATGCGTGATGGCTGGCTGATGGTAAAGTTATATATTTTTCGTTTCTGTTCAAATAACAAAGAAAAAGAAAAAACAAACACTACAAGCAAATAAAAAAAATGGAAAAGAAAAAAATAGAAAAGAAAACAACACTAACACACACACAAATATAGTGGAAGTTCCTTCAGTATGCCCCCGATCTATCGGTCACGGGATAGGTCCTTTAATGGCAGTTGACTTGTTTTTTGCGTTGGCCATAATTAAATTAAAAAATCAATTAAAAATTATTAAATTACCTCAAAAACTCCGATAATATAAATAAAAATTTAAAAAATTGCCCTTAAGTTGAAAAGAAAATTAAATGAAATACTTACCAATTGTTAAAACTAAAACAGCTTTAACATTAAAATACAAAATACAAAACTTTAAATTTTTTTAGCAAAAAATTATAAAAATTTAAAAGAAGAGCTAAAATAAGCAAATCGTAAAAAAATAAAGTTCAAAATAAATAAATAAAAGAGTAAAATAAATCAAAAATATTTTAAAAAATATGCCGCGAATTTTGTTTTTTATTTCGGTATCGGCAATGAGTATACATAATAAAGATAATTGGGGGACTCTCTATCACTGAGAAAGCATTTGTTCTATTACACTATGCGACAGTCAAAATCGGGATGGAATGAAACCAACGGGAAATGTTATATCGATCAAAAACAAGTTATACGTGTCCCGCCGTTTCGCTGGGTCACGTCTAGGAATCGAGATATATCGATTTGAAGTTAGTAACTATCATATAGGGGAATTTGTCACCTTTGGTGGTCTTTTTTTTGACATAACTTGAGAACCACTAGTCCGATTTTGCTCCAACAATTTTAAAAAAATTAAAAATTACAATTTCTTTAATCTGTTTATATAACGTTTTTCTATATACTCAACCGTTTTGCCGGTAAAAATAAATGTATGAAGAAAAAAAATATTTTTTGCCTAAAATATTAAATTTTTTTATTTTTTAAATTCATAAAAAATCCAAAACGAAAAAAAAGGCAAGTCGTATTACTTTCACGCAAAGTCACATAACCTTTAAACAAAATGAGACATAGATCATGAAAATCGATGGACGCGTTTCGCTCTTATTCACAATTAAGTGAAGGTATCTCATTTTGACAAGAATATTGATTTTATGTTTCAATGAGTTTGGATAATATTTATTATATATTATTTATTATTAACACGTAAAATTAAAAATTATTACAGGTAATTATTAGGTTATTACATAGATACATAGGTTATAAAAATCGATGAACGCAAAACTTATTTTCGTTTGTTTGTGCCCTTTGCTTTCTTGCGTGGTGGTTCGCCCACTTGTTCAGAGTCTGTATCGGATGAGGATCTGTCTTCATCTGGAAAAAAATCAATTGTTTTTAATCAGTCAGTTAACTTCATTTTTGTGATTTATCCTCGGAGGAAACTCCCATTGTATATTCTTCTTCTTCATCTTCATTGTCGGGATCGTACGTCTTTTGCGACCACCAACAAATTTCAGCCAGCAGCGAATCGAGCCTTTTGCCTTTATATCGCGTTTCCATTGGCATTGCCACTTGATGGAAGCGCTCGCCATGTTCATCCGACTCTGAGGCTAGCTGCTTGCTGAAGTATTCGAGATGGTGATGCAAGAAGTGAATTTTGAGGGACATATTCACTCCAATTTTCTGGAAGTAGTGCAACATCTTGGTCACAAGAGCGGCGTAATTGTGAGCTCGCGTACTTCCCAAAAAATATCGTATGACTTTCTTCACTGCCCTCCACGCAAAGTAATGATTACCGTCTAAAGCACCTTTAAATTCCTTTGATTTCATGAGCTTTCGTATATCCGGCCCATTCAGAACATCTTCCTTCAATTTTGCTTCGCTGATTCGTGGGAAAATATTATTCAAACAATCCAGAATTTTCGGTTGCTTCAGAATGGCATTGATGAAATTTTTTACGATTCCCAGTTTGATATGGAGAGGGGGCATGAGGACGTTCTCCAATGGCACCAGTGGATCATTTACGCAGTTGTGTCCTTTCTCCGTTGGATCTCGAGGAAGCCAGTCATGCGTTTCGTATTGGTTTGCTTTAAATCGGGTATCCCAAAGACACAAGAAACACATGTTTTTCGTATAGCCTCCTTGGAGACCTCTTAGCATCGCCACGACTTTCAGATCACAACTGATCCGCCACATGTGATCAGTGTAGCAAACCGTTGGAATAGCAATTGTCGTCTTCGATATCCGGTGACTTTGACATTAGGCTCCAAATTGTTGCCTTCTTTCAAAAGCTGGGCAAGTTTTTCTGCTTCACGTTGAGAATAAATTAAAAAAAACGCACGTAAAGAATTGCAAAATAATAGCGGAATTTGAAAAAAGACGTTATGGTACAAAAATTTAATTCCTAGGTTATATATTTAAAAAAACCGCACTTAAAAATTGCAAAATAACGGCGGAATTCGAAAAAGGCTTTATGGTACAGAAAATGAATTAAAAGAGGTAATCAACGATCGACATTCTGCAAGCGAATATATTGTTGCAAAAATTTCGCTTTTTGTAAATGTTTTTTTTTTTCGCAATTTATGCTAATATTTGCTAATAGCTAAATATTTAATTTTTATGTTTTTTAACGAGGAAGCTATTTTTTAGTTACTTACATTTTTAAATATGTAAGAGTGATCTAACATTTTTTGGTATAAGAGCCCGATTAAGTGAGCCTTTTCCATCCCTGATTAACCAGTCGAAGTTCGTTCCTGTTCCAAGCCGCCTAATATTTTTTCAAGTAAAAAATATTGAGAGAGTTGTAAGGCCATTGGTATCGGTCAAGTTTTTTAAAAGCAACTGCGAAAGTAACGAATCAGAAAATACTTAGAAAATTAATTCATTCTCTTTGGTTTATATTTGTACTAATTTAGTAATATGCCTTCGGTTGACTGGTCACGGGATAGGTCCTTGGATGGCAATTGACTCCTGATTCCCCGTAGGGTACTAACAATTTGAATCGGTTGCTAACCCTAAAATTAACAAATTATTATGTAGCACCAGTCGTATGAGTGATATTAATTTAATAGTAAATCTTATTACTCATACGACTAGAGTAGTACACATTTTTGATTAATGTGGTGAAAAATTCACTATTCAATAACTTTGACATTTATCAATGTTGTGGTTAAAGTAATAATAATAATAATAATAATAATAATAATAATAATAATAATAATAATAATAATAAATAATAAAACAGTTATTTTTTAAGTTTTTCAAAATTTAAATATGGAAAATAATTTTAAATTTAAATTTAGTGTTCATAAAGTTTATTATTTTGACTGATACCATATGTAAATAAGTTAAATACTTTTGGGCCGAGATATAACCACAGTAATCAAACAGCCTCTGTAGGAAATCACAAAAATAAAATATTAGAAATCAAAAACCAACTTTACCAACCAAACAAACAAAAAAATGCTAAATTGAGTTTCTGAGTTTAGCTGATGGATACATAATAAAAACTAATCTCACTTACAAGGAAAGTACCCCATTCTTAACACTCCGATTTTGATGAAATTTGGATCGACCTGTCTGAGCTTATCGGCCACCTCGGAATTTTAAAAATTGTTGCACTGGAACTTCATGCATCGTTAAATAAAAATATTGAGCTCTCAATTGACGATGGTTGGCTAGAAAAATTCAAAGGACGATATGGTATTTTTCTGAAAATAATGTCTGGCGAAAATCTATCCGCTAACTATCCAGCGGTTCGATATTCGTAAGTAAATTCAAAGTGATTATTTATAATGCTACACAGATGGAAAAAAAATTGCCAACCGAATTGCTAAGCCTATTTTGGTTGCTACAACCAATAAATTCGGTTGGTGAAACCATATTGGATTGTGATTCCTAAATATTTTGGGTATTGCAACTAAAATTCAGTTGTATAAACCGAATTTTGGTATGATAACCATTATTCAGTTGCACCAACCTATTTGAGTAGATGTAACCGAATTTCAGTTGGAAAATGGCCTATTTTTTCTCTGTACATGCCTAAATTTTTTGAATTAATGCTTCTGAAGAAATTCTTTGCTGTTATTTAGTCAAAAATTTGGGGGGGGAGGGTGGGGGAATACGCCCAGTACGTTTTAACTCCCTGAAAATTCCACAAAAAAGTCATGTTTATGAAAAAACTCCTTTAGAACTTTCAGGGTATGTTTATATTTTTTTTATTTTTTTATTTTTTTATTTTTTTTTTTGTGCAAATTTTTTTTTGTATGAAAGTCTAATTACTACTCCACTCTGTGGAATGGGGTATATTGAGTTTATGTTGTTGTTTTTAACTACCAAAATTAATGTGGACGAAGTTATTATAAGTGAACTTCAGCAATTCTGATTACTTCACAAAGAAATATTTAAAATTTGTTTCCTCCATTGGCTAATAGAGGTAACTGTACTTCTTAACCGATAAAATTATGATCTATTATTCCACTCTTGTAAAAAATCTTTAATTCTTTCAGTGATTTTAATGGCATTGTTTTTTTGGATGATTTTGCATGATTTCCTTTATTGTTGTTTCAGAGTGGTGAATATCGAAATCTTGGGATTTCGATGCAAGTGTAAACGCATTTTTAATCAGTATTACCAAATCAAAACAATTTTAAGCGATTTCTTGCACGAAAGCTACATCATTTTTTTCATTCATCAGATAGTGACTACTTCTTTCTACTACTTTCTGCAGCATTTTGAAATTGTAAATTCGTAGATTTTACATTCTTTAGTAAAAAAAAATTGTTGTAGGATGAACCAATTTTTGGTTGCTTGACCCGGCTAGAAAATCCAAAGTTTGACGTGTAAAATTTCAAGACCCCAAAAAACCGAAAAAAACGGAATTGACCTCTTTAAACGTGTTTTTATAGAAATTTTGCCAAATTGAACTTTGGCAAAGGTTTCATAGAGTCGACATGCCCTACTTTAATTCTTTTACTTGGCAATATTAGTAATCACATAGTAACCAGCCATCATTTTGCCCATAATGGAAAAAAGTAATGAGAAAGAAACTAATTAATCATAGTCTTTAAGGGAGTTATGTTCATAAACTGAATTATAATAAATAATTACGAATACCTGACAAGGGATTATTAACTTATTAATTCGTACTGTTTTTGTACACTGGGATATTAATAATTTTTCATTTAGGCCAAAATAATTTTATAAACAAATTCGTTAAATATTATCTAAATACTTGTGGTATTTGAAGCATAATTTGAATTTCACATTAAGTGTGTCACTCATCAAAAGGAAATGTAGGCGTCATTGTGTGTAACGGAATATATAAACAGATATAAAATAATGTAATCTTTAAAATGTAAAAAAGTGCTAAACAAATTCACACACAAGTTTATATAAGGGGGTTACTCGCTTCAGAAATCAATAAAAACAATTATAGAAAAGCCATTATAAAAAAAATAAAAAAATATATTATTGTTGAAAGACACGTTATTATATTTTATTTGAAAAATTGTTATTTAAAATTCGGACAACAATAGTTACCCTGCTTGCACATTTCATTATAGAGCATTTTCTAAAGGCAAAATCAGGCGCAAATAAGCAATCGTCTGAAAATAGCAAGAGTAGACATTTTTAAAGATAAATAAATTCTTAAATCCCTTAAGTGGATTTTTAAATTTTTGATTTGGATAATAATGGTATGTGAGTAAACTCAAACATTTTTAAAAAAGAAATCACCAAGAATTTGAAAATATCTCTATGTCAGGGACTTCAGTTTTTAATCCGCTAAAAACCCAAAAAGTTAGATCAAAAATTATTCTATCAGTTTAAGCTGACGTCACCCGATTTTTAATATATGGAGAAAAAATCATTTAAAGTTTCAAGTGAAGTTTATGACTACGAAGCGGAAATTAAATTCTTAAGATTGTAGTAGTAAAATTTGGCACTACTTATGTACTTTATTTACTGAAAATTCTAGAAGAATCGGTTACATATTTTTTCACATATTTGGCTTTAGGGTTAGATAAATGGAAAAATTTCAATTTAATTTTCAACAAATTCGATTTATTGTATTCAAAAACAAGAAAAGAAGCGAAGATAGAAAAAATCGTTAAAAAATATTTGAAAATTTGCAATTTTTAATCAAATTTAGTAAAACAAAAAATAGGTTATATAACCCTAAAGAAAAATGTTTTTACTAAAAATTTTCTGAGTATAAAAAAAAAATTCGATTAATATTAGTAAGTGGCTTTTAACTCACTCGCATTCATTCTTAAAGTTCTTTTACACTAAAAGAAAAAAGTTTGTAAAAAATTTAGTTAAAACTACTAAATATTAGTTAAAAATGATGCTGCAGAAAAAATTGCATATACTCGTACACTCACAATATATTTTCCATAACCGATTCAGGTTTATTTGAAAAGTAATAGGTAAAGTTTGTTTTCAATTGAAGAATCAATTAAAATACATTGAAACATATTGTTTAACTTTTTATATTCGTCAATAAAAAACAAACTACAAGAAATATTTATTGTCTGTAGGAGTTGATATTTTCAGTCAAATAATCTATTTTTAGATTTCTATTTTTAGAAAAAATAATTTAAATAATTTCGTTGTTTTCTGTTTTAAAACAAAAAATTCAAATATTTTCGGTTTTCAGTTAAAAATTGACGATTGTTTTAACAGACTTTTCAATTATCCTTTCATTTTTTAATTGTGTTTTCAATTAATTTAATATGTATTTTAGGTGGTTTTTAACGATAAAATATTTTAAGTGTATACATAGTTATAGAAAAAATAAAAAAAAAAAATTTTTGGGATGAGATTTGAACCACCACCCTCAAAAATTGACCTTCCAGACATCTACACCACAACCGATTTGAAAATAGTATAAATTAAATTTGAATTTAAAATATTTTAAAATATTTATTTATACAACAAAAAGAAATTTAAACAAACAAATGTACCCAACACACAATTTGAATTTATAAAAATAATTTGAATCTATCGCATGACTAGCAAAACTGAACTTCGTTTTATATCTAAATTCTTTTGTTTGTTTTAACTTAAAATAGTTGAATATTAAATAATATGAATTCAATCAGTGTTTACGATAACGAAATTATCGAAATTGATTGCCAAATTTATTTGAATTGTTAGTAAAAATGTTTAAATTGATTTGATAATCACGGGGTTGCCGGGTTGTAAAAATGTGAAGAAATCTCGATGATGTCAGCTGCTAGCAATAGGGTCGGCATATACGACTAAAATATTTACCATACAAATCGTTTTAAATGTTCACCTTACAAATCGTTATAAAAACTAAAAATATAAAATACTAAAATAAAATTTAAAAACAAGCTTTTTTATAATGCCTTTGAGGGGAATTTTTTTACAGAGTTTTTATTTTTAATTTTGTGTGGAAGTAAAAACGAAAGATTTTATATTTTATGAATTTTTTTTTATTCTCAAAAAGTTTTATGCATGTCAGAAATTAAATAAATACAGGGTTATAAATTTTATTCAAATGAAACTTTAACTTAAAAAATCAAAAAAAGTAAATATAACGCAAGTTCTTCTTAATTAAAATTAAATTTTATAACTGCAGTTAAACACAAAATTCTAGGGACTTTGATTTATGTAAATTGGTATTTCTAGTCAGTCGACTAATCTTATTCTCATATAATTCAGAGAGTATTGTCACTTTTAAGATAATTGTCGTCAAACAGGATGATTTTAAAATCTTAAATAATTTTATGATAAAAATATTTTTGTGCAATTTTGCTCCAAAGTTTAATATCGATGGCTTAATAAAGAAAGACGCTACACAGAGAGAATTTTGCTGGACGAGTTTTAGTGAAATTTTTCAGTAAACTGTTGAAGTTTTCTTCACAATATAAATGAAAAATTTGTGAAATTCGATGAAAAACCTTCGTATATTTTATGAATATAGTTTTAGTGAAACTTTTTCATGGAGCGTATGAAACTTTAAGGAAATAAAATGAAATTTTTGATAATATTTTATGAAAAATTCCATTAATTCAATGAAAAGTATCAATGGACGAGTTCCCGTGAAACTTTATCGATTTTATGCAAAAGTTTATTAATATCATGCAGATAATTCTCTCAGTGTACCTTTATTCTTAATTTCTATAGAGGGGAAGGCAATAAAAATATAAAAGCGGTGGAAATATTGTTTCTCAGAATGAAACTTTATATTAATACAAAAACAATAAAATAAAAAGTATAATCTAAGTTTTTAAGATTTCCATTTCCTCTAATGGAATATTAATTCCAGTTAGGGCCTTTCTGCATTAAGCATTAAATTTATATACCAAAAATTTTAAAAGAGCAGCATGTTCGTTGTTACATTTAGGGCATTTCTTTTAACTATTATATTTATGTGTGATGGGTAATTTGAAATTTAAAAAGATAGATTCAAATAAAATAAAAACAATTTGAATTATCAAAAAATGTTTATGAAACTATTTGTATCAATATAGTTTGGTTCCAGGGGTAAGGCGATGAACTTCTAAACCAAAGGTCGTTGGTTCGAATCGTGTCTGGTGTTGGAACAAAACAAAATTGCTTTGAATTTAAAACGAAAGAAAATTAAATTAAAGAGAAATTAAATAAACAAAGAACGTGTGTGTTATGTGTGCAGTGTTTTGAAAATTGAAACAAAAAAAAACTTTCGAATATGAAAAAACAAACCAAAAAATCGTTTTTTTTTTACGTGTTGTCAGTTAAAAATTGATGATTGTTTTAACAGACTTTTCAATTATTTTTATTTCTTTTATGGATTGTTTAAACAATGTTTGAAAATAAATAGCAAAATGGTTTGAATATAATGAAAAATTAGTAGTCCTTTTTTTAATTGTGTTTCCAATTAATTTGATATGTATTTTAGTTTGTTTTTAACGATAAAATATTGTGAGTGGATTAGTAATATAGGAACAGCAAAAATAAAACTGTTAAATATACATAATTTTAGTTATATTTGAGTTAAATTTTTGTTAATCGAAAACAGCAAATTAACCTGCTAAAATCAGCAAAAAATTTTGCAAAATAATTTGTAGAATAAAAAATCACAAAAACTTTAAAAATTTTCGATGTTATTTTCGATTTTATTTTCAATGCAAATAAAAATTGAGCCTTTTGAAAACAGCATTTTACAATTTCTTAGCAAATATTTCTGCTAATTATAGCAGGAGAGACTGCTGTTTGCATACAACTAAATTTAGCCTAAAAATAGCAAAAATTTTGTAGATATAACAGTTTGTTTTTGCTATTTTTAGTCTACTAATATTTTGCAAATTTTCTGAAGATTTTACAATGAAATATGTTATATTCAATTAACTAAAAGTTAACTTAAATATAACTAAAATTCTGTAAATTTAACAGTTCTAATTTTGCTATTCTTATTTTACTAGTATTTAGAAAAAATCGGCTAACTTCTGCAGTTTTTTCTGCAGCATCATTTTTAACTAATTTTTAGTAACTTTTCCTGCTAATTTTACAGATTTATTTCTATGAGTGTATTTATTTTTTCAACTGCAATCAAATTTAGTAAAATATCGCATTAGGAGTTTGTTTAATAATGTAATTTTTTTTTATTTCTTCGAATTTTTCATCCAACTTTTTACATAATATCAAAAAAAGATGAAATTTTTGAAGTATGAGAAAAAAAAAACAAATTCTAAAATAAATAAAAAATCTAAAGAGAGTAAACCCCTTATAAATAAGTAAAGTAGACTGTGTGGCACTTCATCGGTTAAGTGATTTATTTACGGTACGAGAAAGATTATTCAAGTTTAAATAACAACATTTCTTATATTAGATATTATTGAATGAACATAACGTTATTTATTTACAAATTTTATATTTTTAGATGAATAATTTTCGTTAGACTTGAGATCATATTTTCAAATTTTATTTAAATTAGTTTTCAAATGAAAGAAAGATGATAAAATTTTACAAACTATTTGCGATGAATATAAAAATCATAAAAAAAATCGATAAGTGCCAGCAGTATAAAATACGTATGTTTGGATTTCGCTACAAACCAATTTTCAGTATCCATATCCTCATGGGTGTGTTAAATTTGATCATCTTGCTTTCATATTTATAAGAACTTCATTGACCTTTGCACAATAGATGCAGTGAAAATTTTAGTTTGATATGCCTATTTATTTACTATCAACATGAATTTATATTATAAAACGAGTAAAAAGGTTAAAGTCGGGCATGCCGACTATACAATACCCTACACCAGTCTGGTTAAGAGCCAACTAATGTTTGGATCCGAAATTCGAATGGGTTCAAATGGGACTTGTGTCAAAATTTTCTATAAAATTATAAAAAAAAGAGAAAATCGTAAATATAGCCCATATGGGCGATAGGTCCAAATATGGACCGATTATATCTAGAATCTATCGGCTTTTTTCTCTGGACCATGTGAGTCAGCAAACCAAATTTCGTTAAAATATCTTAATATTTGCGACCTGCAGCGTCCCAGTGTAGAAAATCATTACCAGATATGTGGTTATGTAACTACATACTTGGTAAAGGTAACTACACTCCTAGAAAAAAGTTTGTAGAAAAGTTAGTAAAACTGTTAGTACTTCAACTTAACAAATTTTTAGTTAAAATTGAATTTTTAGTTAATTTTTTTGCTACCTCCACATTACTAACTTACAAACTTTTTTGCTATTTTTGTTTGCTGAATTTAGTTACTAATTTTTAACAATAAATTTGTTGACTTTACAGTATTTTTCTGAATTTTAGTTACAAATTTTTAACAGAAGATTTGCTAATTTTACAAATTTTTTGTAAACTGAACCACCAATTTTGGAGCGCTTATAAACAGAATGTTAAATGACTCATAAAAATTACTGTATATTTTTAACTCGACAAAAATAATGCAAAATTTTAAATAAAGCTAAATTGAAATGGTTGAAAATTTGTCCTACTCATAAAATATCTAAATTATTAAAATTTATGAGAAAAGTTTCTATTTATCGTAATACATTAATTTTCAAAGATCAAGGTTTATTTTGGACGAACCGTTTTAATATAAAAATTGTGATTAAAAGTATCTCTGGGGAGCAAGTGGAGTTTACGGGGATGACCATAATTTTTTCCCCCAATATTGTACTTTTTAAGCTTATTTAAGGAATACGATATTTTTAATCGGCCACACCTTCTTTCCTTTGGGTGGAGCTTTAGAGGTGAAAATGGAAACTCAAATAAATTCGGAAGTACATATCCGATCAGCAAACAAAGAAAAATCAAAAGAAGGGTCTCTGAAATACATTTTGTTATGGTTAACATATTAGGTGTTTTCATATAAACTCGTAAATGCCTTGTAAACCTTGTATAAATATAACCCATATTTTTTATGTATGGAGTTTGACATACCAGGTTTACACCGTTTACGAGTAAAATACGAGTTTTTATGAAAACCCCTATTATTGTCTATAAATATTACCACTTTTATATAAAATAATTCTTGGGAAATTTTCATTGACATTGAAATATAATTGGCATTACTTTATCAAAATGTCAATGCCAACAAATTTCATCACCATTCAATGCCAATGAAATTTTTTCAATTAGCATTGATGAAAACAATGGTAATGAAATGTACACATTAGGCCGGGTCGATTTGTGGGGAGGCAAAAAAATCGCCCATGGCTGAGGGAAAATCGTATTCTAGGGATCAAAATAAGAAACTTTGCCGAAGGAACCATACCTCTAAAACGAATTCTACTACCCCCCAACTGTTGACTTTTGTCCCGTGGGGTCAAGTTTTGAAAAATCACACTTTGACCCATTTAGAGTGCCCCAATCGAGTCCAAATGTATGACCGACCCCCACTAACTTTGGAGGGCCGATCCACCCATGCCAGTGGCATACCCCCTGGAACTCCCCTGGGGGGTTCCCCATACAAACATTTTAAAAAATCACCATTTTTGGCACTTTATTTTATTATTTTTTATTTATTTATTTATTTTTATTATTTTATTTATTTTTTCTCCTTAGAAATTTATTTAGTCAGAACATATGTAAATGAAAAAATTAATTTAACTTAGTAATAGAAAAGAAAAAATAAAAAATTACTGTTTGAAGTCTTTTTTGCTTTCAAGTCTGGGCAATTTCGCACGGCTCTCTAATGTCGTCGCCATAACAGCCTCTACATTTTCAGGTATAACTCGTTTGGAAACGCTAGCTAGCAATTGAAAGTGTCGTTCTGTTTCTTGTATGTGTGATGGAATTTTTGGATCATTAAACGGTGGATCATCTTGATTTAAATATTCTTTCAAAGTATCGTATGGAATGTTTCGCGTGAATGGTGGTTCAAATACGTCATTTATGTCATTCATATTGATCATTTCCGTGTAACTTGTGCAATAAAAGTTTATATCTGGTTTTTTATAAGCTCTAAGTCCCGTTGGGTCGTCAACATCGGTTCGATAGCGTAGAATTATCTTGATAGCACAGTCGCGCTTTTCTTTGCTATCATCAAACAACATTGATAACAAGATATTTTCCGAATGCGCATAATATGAATTATCTGTAATTACTTAATTAACAATTTTGCGTAAACGAGGTTCTAGAAATCTTGACCAACTAATGAATTTGAAAAATAATCTACTACCGTACACGACAGAGCTGTAATACTTGATATTGAAGTATATTGGCACATAACATGTAATTATAAATTCAACCAGTATTCTTAAATTTGCATCTGGATTTTCCGTTGTCACATATAATCGTAATAGTCTAGCGGCCTTGGTGAGCCACCGAGAATGTACAATTTTCCCTGGTTTGATGTTTGCCAGATCCACTGAAACCACGCCGCTAGAAATTGCATGGGCCATGTCGTATAAGTACTTGGAATCGGTGGAAAATTCAATTTTTTCTGGAGCAGGGGGCATATTTATCAACTCAATTTTCTGAAAGCCGTCCACCACCTGAAAATATATAAAAATAAAACAATTAAAAACGGTTGACAATTATAATAAATGAGTGATAGCAATAACCTACCGGAAGAGTTTCACAAGTTTCGATTTGACGGCTCAATTTTCCGGTTGCCGATCTTGGTCCAGTGCTGGTTGATTTATCCAAAGCTTCAAACAAATGCCGAAACAGAAGTTCGTTGAAGTGTAGAAGGCAAACGAACCAATGCAATGGTCTTTTTAACAGCAATTCGAATCGTCGTATAATTCCACCGTTTGGGCCAGTGTTTGTTGGCTCACCGTCAGTGCATATGCCAATTAATGCATCCAGTGATTTATTTTTATCGTTGAAAAAATCATTTAATTTGGTTGTTTTGTATTCAGCGGTTTCATGTTCCAGTCTTACGTAACCAATCAATTCAGAATTCGGTTCTCTCAAAATAACAAGATGAGGTTCTTTTACCATTCTAGTATGATACTTCTCATCAATTGTATCTCTCGTTAAAGTATCATCTTTTCTGCCATCGAATGAAAACGCTAACAAATTGGTATCATCTAACCGTTTGCGAAGCACTTCTTGTCTGCATTTCTCTTTTTCTCGGCGAACTTTCGATTTATCCATGATCAGAGGTTTGCCATGGATATCTTTCATTTTAAAATCTTGGAAAAGAGCTGTTCCCATTGCTGATGCTACTCTATCAGGCACGCCAAATCTGTCACATACCAAGGCAAAGTTAAAACAATCGTATCTCTGTGTGTATTGTGAACTTGTGCTTATATCCAAATCTTCTTGAACCGGTGGCGGTGCGTATGTTGAATCATCGGGATCTTGGTATGTTGGCATTGATGACATAGACGTTGCTCCTTGCTCTTCAATTTCCATCGCAAATCCATCCATTGTTAGACTTCTCTGATTATGTTGATCGTGCATAAACTCTTTGAGGCGTTCGGGAACCAAACCGCATGCACATGGAGCTGCCTTCAAATCGCATTTACATGTTCCAATGAAAAAAATTGTTTCCAGAGATTTTACATACTCTGTAAATTGTTGGGGTTTGTTTCTTCTCTTGATTTGCTCTTGATATTTGTCAAGCAATCTATTCAATTTATTACATACACTTTTTTTCAGCATTATTTCCATACCAAGTTTTTCCCAAATTCCAATCAACTTATCTTGTACTTGAATAGTGAATGCTTTATAGGACAACTTTTTTTGTTCGCTCAAGTAAAAATAATATCTCAAGATATCCAGATGGGTTGGTAAATTAAGATCAGTCAAATCAGTAGACACACCAAAAACAGTAACATCATGCCTGGGTATATGACTCATTGGGTTTTCTATAGTTGTTGATGTTGTTATTTCTTCATCTTGCGGTGTAGAGGATGGTGGATTCATTGTAAACTTCTTGATTTGGAATGATTTTTTTTTAAATATTTTTTTATCTCAAATTAGCACTTCACACTTCGAGTTCTTCACAACGACTTAATGCATTCACAAAAACTGTTGCGTTATATATGGTCTAGGAGACGAGGTAATAAGAATGAAATGGTAATTTCAATTCTACCTGCAACCGATTTTGTTGTCAAAACTGCCCATAAAGTACTTACATGTAAATTAAACGTTAATCTGACTACAAATTCTGTTAAGCAAGTGCGCCTTTTATTACTTCTGGAAAATCCTTTATGATAATTTTATGCTCAATTCTACCTGTAACCGATTTTGTTGTCAAAACTGCCCAAAAAGTACTTACATGTAAATTAAACGTTAATCTGACCACAAATTCTGTTAAGCAAGTGGGCCTTTTATTACTTCTGGAAAATCCTTTATGATAATTTTATGCTCAATTCTACCTGTAACCGATTTAGCTTAAGTAAGTTTACGACATGCAGCTGTGTCTTGTGGTGGCTTAAAAAACCCACACAACCTATTTTACGACCTGCAACAGAACGACACGTTCAATTGCTAGCTAGCGTTTCCAAACGAGTTATACCGGAAAATGTAGAGGCTGTTATGGTGACGACATTAGAGAGCCGTGCGAAATTGCCCAGACTTGAAAGCAAAAAAGACTTCAAACAGTAATTTTTTTTATTTTCTTTTCTATTACTAAGTTAAATTAATTTTTTCATTTACATATGTTCTGACTAAATAAATTTCTAAAGAGAAAAAATAAATAAAATAATAAAAATAAATAAAATAAATAAAAAATAATAAAATAAAGTGCCAAAAATGGTGATTTTTTAAAATGTTTGTATGGGGAACCCCCCAGGGGAGTTCCAGGAGGTGTGCCACTGGCATGGGTGGATCGGCCCTTCAAAGTTAGTGGGGGTCGGTCATACATTTGGACTCGATTGGGGCACTCTAAATGGGTCAAAGTGGGATTTTTCAAAACTTGACCCTACGGGACAAAAGTCAACAGTTGGGGGGTAGTAGAATTCGTTTTAGAGGTATGGTTCCTTCGGCAAAGTTTCTTATTCCCTAGAATACGATTTTCACTGAGCCATGGACGATTATTAAATCGACCCGCCCTAGTACACATAATTGAAGAAAAAGCACACACAAAAAAATATACCAGAAAAAAATTTAACAAACTCGTTTGTTTGATATAAAAGTTAAATACAATAACCCTTTGAATTTGATTCAAACATTATGTTTATCACTATTACAACTTTTAAAAATAACACTCAAGAAAATGCATTTGATAAACAAATAATTGAATAATTTTTCATTTTCAATAAACATAATACTTGTATCAAATTAAAAATCAAATTTTTTTAATTTTGTCCGTTATTTTAATTTTTTTCAAGGCATGATATGTTTTGTTTTTCTTTTTATAAATTTGTCTATTACTTTTGAAGTTTCATAATTTAGTTGCTTTTTGGACTTTGATGCGGTTGCACATATTATGTGTGAACCGGAAAAGTTTAATGAAATTATAAAGTTATTTAGTAATATGAAAGATTTAGAATTTTATTGACCCTTTTATAATTTTTGTTGTGTTTTTTCTAATAAATAAATTTTACTTAAATTTAGCATGTTTTTTTATTAAAAAAAATTATTAAAACTTTGTGTTAAATCAACACATTCTTTCATTGAAAAATCACAAAAATTCAATAATTGTGTTTAATCAAATCAATAACTTTCTTTATTGACAGAAAAATAAAATAATTTC
The DNA here is from genome assembly GCA_949987735.1 of Leucophora obtusa. Lineage (NCBI taxonomy): Eukaryota > Metazoa > Arthropoda > Insecta > Diptera > Anthomyiidae > Leucophora > Leucophora obtusa. The sequence goes on along the minus strand of OX465295.1, from coordinate 313,387,075 downwards.
AACAACGTGCTTACAATTTTCATTATCAATTCTGCAAAAATCGTCATCACAGGAAATTCAAAAATGTTTTTTATTGAATCTGCGATTTTCGTATTCAAATATGAAAATTATTTTTTTGTGTGCATTGTAATATAAAAAAAATATAAGAAATACGCGAATTTTTAATTTTTTTTCTTAATTTATTCTTTTATTAAAACATGAAAACAAATACTGCTTTCATCATTTATAAATAGGCATTTAGGCATTGAAGAATGCCAATTGAAAAAATTTCAATTAATTGACACATTCAATAAACTGGTCCCAAGTATGTTTTTAAATACACATTTATTTTTTATTTATTAATTTTCATTTCAATTGCTCCTTTTTTACCTTTTTCCAGTCCACTAGTAATCTGCAATAGTTTTGTTGATTTCAGAAAATTTTAGCAAAAATTTTGTAGATTTAACAGTTTTTTTTCTATTTTCATTCTACTATTATTTAGCAATTGTTTTGCTGATTTCAGCAAGTTAAATTGTTATTTGCAATTAACAAAAATTCAGCTCAAATATTACTAAAATTCTGTAAATTTAACAGTTTTTTTTTTGCTGTTTTCATTTTATTAATATTTAGCAAACTGATTCTGCTAATATTAGCAGTTTTTTCTGCAGCATCATTTTTAACTAATTTTTAGTAACTTTTTCTGCTATTTTTACGGACTTATTTGTATGAGTGTAGTTACTTTTGTTATTACATTTCTTATTACCTTTATATGGCGATGTCACGAAAAATAATGAGTTGTCGTTACACACCAGCATACGAAAAATCACAAAATATATCGTTACCTATGTGCTTACCAGTACAGTAGACGCTCGCAAATTAGAGCTTTCAGTAATTCGAACGTCCAGAAATTAGAATCAATGTTTGCAATACATTAAACGCTCTGAAATTCGAATTTTAAATTCTAATTTCTGAGCGTTTTTTTTTTCTTGGTTATTTGAATACACAGGAAATCCCCAATTTATTTTTATTCTGTTTGAATAAAGTAAAACTAATTGGAATTGGAATCACCAAATTATATATGTTTTTCCCTATTTGTTTTTTTTTTTTTTGTCGCATTTATGTACATTTTTGGCTAGTTTATTTGTGAAATTTGATACGCGTGTACATATTATTTGGCAGTCTCTATTAAATAGTGAAAGTGTATCATTTGAAATGTTAAATAAACGTAAAAAAACACTTTATCATTGGAAACGAAACGAAAAAAAAACGTCCAGAAATTAGAATAATTCAGAAATTAGAATTGCTTTAAAAACAAAGCGGTTCTAATTTGCGAGCGTCTACTGTACTGACAAAAAGATTGAGTCTAAAAATAGATTTTCTAAAAAATAAATTATATAAAAAAAAATATTTTTTATTGTATTTTTTTTTTAATAGAATTTGCTGGTGCGGTAATCGAACCTGGGATCCTTTTTTCGGATCCGAAATTTGAGGATATATGGCCCTATATGGCATCTGACCAATGCAATTCAATGAACATATATGTATGATCATATACGACCACAAATCCTCAAGTTTCATATATGGTCATATGTCAGGGCATATATGGTCATATATATTGTACTAAATCAGGTCATATATGATCAGCTATATATTTTAATATATGATCCCATTTTTGACTAGAATTTCGTTGGTGTTAGTCAAATTGATTTGTTTCACACTATAGGTAGATCATCATCAATTATTAGCCCATGAGGGTATGTATCCTGAAGACGGGTTTGTAGTGAAATACGAAAATACGTATTCTATCCTGCTAGCCCTTATCGAAGTTTTCAATGTTTATTCTCTGTAATTTACTTGTTAAATTTCATCATCTTTCTTTTATTTGAAAAATAATTTAAAGAAAATTTTATAATGTGATCTCAAATTGAACAAAAATCATTCATTTACCAATTAAAAAATCAACTATACATAAAATTAATCCATTTTTTTTAATATATTTTTGTAAATATTGCATTGAAATTTTTATAACTTTCTGTTCATGAAAATATTAAGAATTTTTCCTAAATTGAGCTTCAACTTCAAATAAAATGTTTGTTATTTAAAAAGTTTTTAATTTTTGCAAAACCTTATACTGTTGGTTTTTTTGTTTTTTTTTTTTTTTTGTTTTTTTGCTAAAATACTAATAAACATCAATACCAAATGTGGCAATAAATAATATTTACCCCAAAATGCAACACGATGTTACAATGTTGTAACTAACTTTGTGTACTTTATATGTTAGTGTTTATTTATTTTATGGTCAAATAAGCATAAAATTAGCAATAAAATTTTAAGGAAATAAAGTAAAGTAAACAATAGACGATAAAAACATAATAATAAAACAGAAGTTTAACTTATTAATGGCCACTATAGGTGTTCAGTGATATATGGAGAATTTCCGATTAGGGTTTTTTTGCAAGTAAAAAGTAAAAAAAGTAAAAAAATTAAAATCGAGCATGCCAAAACCACATTTGAGTCATATTCCCGAAAGTGGATCAAATTGCGAGATGGAAATCTTAACGTTGCAATATATAATGAAATTTGCTTTCGTTCTAATCACTATAAATATAATTAAAAGCTCGAATGTTAAAAAAGCACAACATGATCACTTGGTGCCAAGAAACATCAATTTCAGAAAAAATTATAAAAGCACACAATGCGGATATTTTTTCAAATACAACATTCGGCCGTCGATTTTTCTTCCATTTAGGAATATAGTAACCAATCATTTGGTCGGCGTTATCTACGCCTTCTAAGAGAGAAGACAATTAATCGACTAATAAATAATGGCAAAACAATTGCAAACCTTTTGTCGAATTATAGAAAGATACAATCTCAGGCTTCTTTTTCAGTGCATTGACATCGATTTCTGGTACCTTATCAAAACAGTTCCTTTATGTCTATGGCTAATGTATAAAACGAATGTAGGGATTTCATTGGAAGTAAACTGTTCCCACATATGTAAATTTTCTTTCTAAAAGTTTTATTTGCCAAATCGAAAGATAAAAAGAAATGATCGGCCGTGATAAAATATTTTGACCTTTTAAACCTTTAGTTGAATCCAATACGACACGCTTTCTAAGGCCGCCATACATAGCCTAATTTAGAGTCGCCATGTGTTGAGATAATATTCTCAGCAGTAGTTGCAATGGGACAGGATAATAGAGTTGCACTCCATTGCATATTATTTTTTTCAATATACAATGGATCCACAGTGCCAGCTGCAGGCACATTTTTTTCATTTTCTGTATCAGAATCACTTGTTTCTGTATTTTCGTATTAGACATTTTCATCGAAATTGAAATATCCGAGTCACTTTCGTTTAGAGTTTTAGCAACAGCATTAGAGTCCAAATTAAGCCGATTTTCCATTTTATCAAAAAACAAAGAAAACACAAGCTGAACTGAAACTGAAGTGAAACTAATGCGAATAGTTGATATATGACTAAATGAAACTAGGTAAATCACAAAAATAACACAAATAACTGAATAGCAGCAGTAATATGTATAAATTACTGATTTGATGGTACAACCAAATAAAATTAGGAGCACCCCAAATATAATTTTGAGTTTTGTAACAGTTTTGCAATTAGTTTTCAAATAAAATTGTTATGACAAGTACTATAGTAATAAACATTCAACGTTTAATGAATACCCAGCCAACAATTTCGGAGCGCTCATAAATAAGATTTTTAAATGGCGCATAGAAATGATTATTGTTTTTTTGAAAACACTCTTTTTTTTGGTAGAAAATATGAACCCTCAGAAAACAATCCAAAAAGTTGTCTCTACAATCTAAAAAGCTGTCTCAAAATGAGGGTTAATTTTTCGGTCTCAAAGAAGATTCCAAAATTATTTAAATTTATGAGGAAAATTTCGATTTTATACGTTCATTTTTCTGAGTGATTTCTGAGTATACAGGGGCTCTTTTGGACGGACCGCTTTCTTAGGAAAAAGTGGAAAAATGCTTCTGTTTTTGGAGCTCATTTCTGAGCCATTAATGATCATCTTTGTTTGCTGGGTAGCCCAAAATATTTCTTGAGCATAGAAATGTATTTTTTAGAGTTAGTATTGCGTTCTCGAAATACTAAATGGAAATAGCTATAAAAAATGGGTTTATGGTATTTTTTTTCTGAAAAATTAGGTATTGACCAAAATGGTCCATCAACCTAAAATTCGTAAGTAGTTTTTAACCTAACAGCAGGGTTAAAGTGCTTAGTGTAATAAAAAAATCATTTATTTTTTTAATTTTTTGTACACACGTAGAAAAAATATTGCTCAATAAAATGCAAAATAAGGACAGAGGTTAGTTTTGTACTAAAGTAAAATTTAAACAAATGTACAAAATTTAAAAGAAGTGTAGAAAATGATCATCATATATTCCTAATGATTATAATATACATATTTCTAAGAGTTCACAAAATTATCTTACTTGACCTTAATATGAAACATATTATGAACATTTTGGATGCATTGTGAAATTGTAGTCTTAACAATATTTTTTACGTGCTGTTTATTATAAGTGATAACTAAAATTAATCTAAAGACGAATTTATTTAAATGCTGAAATAAATCATGGAATAAATTTATGTCAAATTTGGATTAAAACAAAACGTACATTGCTTTAGCACACTACTGGCAGAATACTGTAGGAATGATGATATGTAGGACTGTAATATGATAATACTAGCGGGCAAAGCCCGCTACGTTGTTAGCGTGCCTTAGAGTTTATATAATTCCAGTTTATATAAAAGTAGCAATTCAAGTAAATTCACTAATTTAATTGGAAAGGTCCAGTTATCTAATGTTTAAAAATCACTCGTTCCCCCTTCAATTTCATTTCGTTCTTCATTCCATTTCGTTCCCATTATCTATTGTTACAATCCCAATCGTTCCCCGTTTCATTCCATTTTGCACCCAATATCTTGTGTTTCGTTATCAGCCGCTCCTCTTTCTATTCCTTTGCACCTGTTCCGTTCCATTCTTGTTTTAAACTGTAGTGTTTCCAAGCCACTCGCTCGCTATTCCACATTATCTCGCTCCCTATTGCATCTTGTTCCATGTTCCATTCCATTTCGTTCCCTATCCATTACATAGCCCGCTGTTTCAATTCCACTCGTTCTCCATTTTGTTTCTTAATATTGGCATTCCAAATACACTCGTCTTTAAAATTCTAGAGACAGGCATTAAGGGGGGCAATTTCCCCCTTTTTACCATGTTCCGTTCCAAAGTCCCAAAAATAACTTGTCTATAAGTTAGCCCATACTCCAAGGCGCACGCAAAAATTTCAGGTTTTTAGCCAAATGGGTTCGTGCAGGCCATCAAGGGGGAAAATTATTTCCTTTAAACGGGAAATTTTCCTTTTTTACCCCCATTTTTGCAATGTCCCTGTCCAAAATTCAAAAAAATACCTTCCCGATAAGTGAGCCCATACCCCAAGCCAGTGGGGTTTGGGCAGGCCGTCAAAGGGAAGACGTTTACTATTTATGCCCCTCCCGGCAAGAATTTCCGAAAATCCGGCATTAGAGGACGTTCAAGCTGGAGGACGAATCCACGCACCGAGTTTCAGCTTCCTAGTACCAGCAGTATGGATAGGCCGTTAAGGGGCCACTTTCCCTTTTATAACGTCACTGTTCAGAATTCAAGAAAGTACCTTACTGATAAATTAGCCCATACTCCATGGCATATATTTTAAAATTCAGGTTTCTAGTTTTTTTAAAGATTTTTTTTTTGACAAAGGCTCTTTTATAAAGTAGAAGGTACTTTCTTGGAAAAGATAGGTACTCTTTTTGAAAAAAGGTACTTTTGTTTTTGAAAAATGCACTTTTTTTGAAAAGGTACTTTTTTGGGAAAAATACTTTTTTTTGGAAAAAGGTATCTTTTTTTGGATAAAGGTACTTTTTCGAAAAAGGTACTGTTTTTGCAAAAAGGTACTTTTTTGGAAAAATGTACTTTTTTATAAAAAGGTACACTTTTTGTCCTCCTTTTGCCCCTTCCGGTAGGAATTTCCAAAAATACCTTCTTTGCGGTTGAGGAGGAACATACGTACCAAATTTCAACTTCCTAGTTACAGTAGTTTGGGCAGGCCGCCAAGGGGGAGAAGTCTCTCCTTTTTGCCCCTCCCTGTAATTTTAAAAAATCCCGTCTTGGTGGATCAACTTCCTAGCTCCAGCGGTTTTGGAAGGCCGTTAAGGGGGAGACTTTCCCCCTTTTTTCCCGTTCCGGTAGGAATTTCTAAAAATCCCATCTTAACGGACGTCTACGCCGAAAGAGGAACCAGCATACCAAATTTCAACTTCCTAGCTTCAGCGGTTTGGGCTGGGCCATGTTGAGTCAGTCAGTCAGTCTGTCACTCACGTTATTCTTTTATATACAGAGAAGATTGGGATGGTTTTTAGGTTCATAATACGATATTATAATTTAAGGATGATATTGTGATATAAAATAAGGGTACACTCAAAAGATTTTGTCGCTAGAATTTACTGAAAATGTCAGTTAAAATAAAGGTATATGTAGTTAAAAAGGCGACGAAGGTATTTACTTTTCAAACAATTTAAAATGTAGCCTTTTATAACTGTTGAAAAATAACTAATAAATGAATTAAAAATAGCTAAGAATGTAGTAAAATTAACTGCCAACTTTTTACTACAAAAATTATAATTTTTAAATTTTAAAGACAAAATAGGCATAAACAAAAAAAGAGAATTTTTTTCTTTCAATTATAGAAAAATACTTCATCGTACTCAAAGTAAAAAATTCCAAACCATTCTCCAGTTTCTAGGTTTATATATTCATGATACAATAGAATTTTCTAATTTTTATTTACTAACTAAGAATATATCAATAAAAACAAATATAAACTAAACAAGAATTTTAAAAATATCAAAGAATTTTTTTATTTATTTTAACTAACAAAAGTAGATGTTTACTGTAAAAACTTTTTTGAGTATATGATATGACACAACTATTTCATAACATGTTTTCAGCAATCATAAACTCAAAAATATATGTTGCTCTCTGAATATGGTCATCCGAGCCATGTGCTTTCTTTGCGCACTTAAAAATTAATTTTAACTTTTTGTTTTTGCCCAGGGTAAGCACCAATGATTAACGATAAATTATTTAGGTTATGTTCAAGAAGTTTGCTTAAATCGTTTTGGTTTGATAATAACATTTAGGTTGAATATATTCAGCATCAGTCAGGACCGTCATATGTCGACTAGGCTAATAAATGGACTGAAATTAACCATTTTCAATAGGGTTTCTTCTAGGCGTACTACTACGTACCAAATATTGTCCAATTTTCTTCAATATTTTAATCTGTAGTTCGATTACAAGGACCGTGTATTTTATTTGGGAAGACGGACGGACATTACTAAATCGACTCAGAAAGTGATTTTGAGTCGATCTGTATACCATAAAAATAATAAACCCATTCTTTATTTTTGTTGGTTACAAATATTAGTGCAAACCTAATATAACCTGTACTGCCATAGAATTCTGTAGGCTACTAAAAGGACGTGTTTCATATTTTTTGTTTTTATGTCCTAAGATGTACTTAAAAATGCACAAAATCAAATCCTCAAACTAAAATCCTCCACGTATAAATTTCAGTTTTAAAAATTAAATGAGGGGTATGTACAGTTGATCCCTTATTTGGTAAATTAATGTTTTTCGTTCGATTTCAGATCATATATATTAATATAAAAAATTTAGTTGTAAAAATTATATCATCTTTCGTTAAATTGAAAAATAATTTAAACAGAAAGAGATAGTAATATACAGTGGTGGCAAATTTAATAGTAACGATTCAAGTTTTTTCTAATTTTTTTCGTTGCCTTTATTTTTAAAAATCAAAATAGTGGCTAAATTCGGTGGGCAAATATGTGGTTTAAAATATTGTGCAGAATTTTAACATAATGTCTGTTTTTTATTTTGTCACTTGTTTTAAGTGGGCGTGGCTTTCAATGAAAAATTAGCGATATCGACCTGTTATCAAAATACAGAGTAAAATTTAGCGAGTGCTGATCGGATCTATACAAACTTTATATTTTTGGGAATCCTACAAAATTTCCTTAACTTCTGCATTATTTTTATCTAGAAATAGTCGCCAGACTTGAAATGACAGTGCCTTAAACATAAAAAAAATTTTCTTCGTTTTTAGCGATTTTATAATAAAGTTAACCACACTGAAATTTTAATTGGAAATGCTTTATACTTAACATAGAAAAAAACTTGACTTTTTTGTTATATCGTAGCAAGTATAGCATAAAACTATTCGCTTTAATATTTCAGTGTTGTTAACTTTATTTTAAAATTGCTAAAAACAAAGAAATTTTTTTTCATGTTTAAGACACTGTAATTTTAAGTCTGGCTACCATTTCTGGATAAACATAATGCAGAAGTTAAGGAAATTTTGTAGAATTTCCAAAAATATACAGCTTGTATAGATCCGACCAGTACTCGCTAAATTTTACTCTGTAATTTGATAACAGGTCAATATCGCTCATTTTTCATTGAAAGCCACGCCCACTTAAAACAAGTGACAAAATAAAAAAACAGACATTATGTAAAAATTCTGCACAATATTCTAAACCACATATTTGCCTCCCGGGGCGAATTTAGCCACTATTTTGATTTTTAAAAATAAAGTCAACTAAAAAAAATTAGAAAAAACTTGAATCTTTCCTATTAAATTTTCCACCACTGTATATCATCTAAAATCGAACGAAAAACATTTATTTAGTTTTAAAAATTTTCATAAAACTGAATTTGCACTCTTAAAGGTGCTTAAAAACTTTCGATAAATAATTTTTGAACACTAGTAGAAAAAAGTCTGTATAAAACTTAGTTAAAACTACTAAAAATTAGTTAAAAATCAAGCTTCAGAAAAAAACTGCTAAATTAGCAGTTAATTTTTGCTATATATTAGTAAGATAGCAGCAAAAATAAATCTGTTAAATGTACAGAATTTTAATTATATTTGAGTTAAATTTTTTTTTTATAAAAAAATAACAAATTAACCTGCTAAAATCAACAAAAAAATTTTCTGAATATTTAGTATCCTTAAAAAATAATTTGTACTCTTAGTAGCCTTAAAAATCAATTTTTTTTAAATGCAAATAAAAATCGAGCAGTTTACAATTTGTATTAATTTAACAGGATAGACTGCTATTTGCATTCAACTAAATTTAGCTCAAAAATAAAGATTTAATAGAGTTTGTTTTTGCTATTTTTAGTATACTAATATTTAGCAAAATTTTCTGCAGATTTTACAGTATAATTTGTTATTTTCAAATAATTAAAAGTTAACTTAAATATAAACAAAAATTCTGCAAATTTAACAGTCCTATTTTTGTTGTTCTTATTTTAGTAGTATTTAGCAAAAGAAATCTGCTAATTTAACAGTTTTTTCTGCAGCATCATTTTAAGCTAATTTTTAGTAACTTTTTCTGCTATTTTTACAGATTTATTTCTATGAGTGTATGAAAACAAAAATAATGGCTCATTTTGAATGTTTGAAATTCATTTTGATATTTTTGGACTCCTCTACCGTCAACATATGAAGACTTGTGTACTTGTCGATTTTGGTCCTTTTGTTTAATTTAAGAAATTTCTTCGTTGCTAAAAAGAATTTCTTGCAACTCGTGTTTTAATCTGTAGGTACCACTTTACGACCCTGTTAATTATATGTATAAATACATTTTTAATTAAATTCTTATTTTTTTACCAGATAAGCGGTAATGGGTTAAAAAACAAACAAATCGAAACAGCTGTAAGAAATTTATTTCGAAAACAAATTTGTAAAAATTTCAAACAATTTAAATATTCAAAAAGGCTTTATTTTCTAGATATAAATCACTTAGGCAAGAAGGAAATAGGAAATCCGGGTAGGGACATGCCTCAACAGATTATTTTTAACAATTTGTTAAATACATTTGAGATTTTAGCATATTTAATTCCCTTAATGCAATTAATGTATATCCCGATAAAAATAAATTTAGATAAATTACTTTAATTTAAAAAAAAATAAATGATATAAACGGAAGTAAATTTTTTATAACAACGTGTGTTGAGTTTATTTGGTAGTACTATATGATGCGTAGTTGTATATGTGTGTGTGTGTATGTGTGTGTGTACATTAGTATCTGTTTGTTATGCTAGACAGATAGTATGAATAGCAACAATTTTTTTTATATACCATTCACATCTATTTACTGTTGAAGCTACTTGTTTACGTATTTTTTTTTTTTTGCCAGTATTTGAAATAAAACTCTCTTATACGTGAGAAAAATTTTGAAAAGTCAACAAGAAAAAGGAGGATGAAAAAAATTGTGCAATTTTTTTAAGCAAAGAAAAATGATTAAGGAACTGATAATAAAAAAAGTAAAATAGAAACATAAAAATTTACTTAAAATTTGTTTTTAAAATCAATAAAGTTGTCTCACGTGCAAACACAAAAATATGCGAAATTGCTACATGAAGTGCGTACTATTTATCAGGGCTTAAAATTGTCCTTTTATTAGTTTGAACTCACGCAGAAAGATTATTATAATATCCAAAGAATATTCATAATAAATCTCACCTTGATCGAACAAAAATTGTGTTCAAGGCAAATTACTTACACGATAAAAACTCGGTAGAACTCCAAAAACTATTTTTTGATTTAAGACTTACTAGAATTGAATATGTGTGTTAGGGTACTACTCTTTACGCGGAATAAAACTGCTTATTGCCACAAAAAATTCTGAGATTTTTTTTTCAGATTTTTTGAATATGGGTTTGTTGAAATGGATTTTATTAAAAAAATGAGGTTATGAAAAATACCATTTTTTTTCTTTTACTTTTTTTTAAACAAAACTTGACAAATCACTACCCTACGAGGAAAGGGAGCGGTCCCAGATGACACGCAGGATAGGTCCCAAGGGGGCGGCGACCGTTCGTTGATCGGTGTTTTTGTTTGAAAGAGACATATCACTTTAACATGGCGTTGTCATTGGAAATGACCAATTGCCACAGTTAAGACACCTTGTGACAGTAAGGTGGTGTGTCTAAAAATAGCTTTTCAAATAAACTAATAAAAAATTAAGAATTAAAAATAATCTACTTATCGTCGAAGTAGGGCTCGATAACACAACCTCCTGCTTGTAAGGCAAACGCTCTACCGTCTAAGCTAATGTTGCTAATGCGTGATGGCTGGCTGATGGTAAAGTTATATATTTTTCGTTTCTGTTCAAATAAAAAAGAAAAAGAAAAAACAAACACTACAAGCAAATAAAAAATGGAAAAGAAAAAAATAGAAAAGAAAACAACACTAACACACACACAAATATAGTGGAAGTGCCTTCAGTATGCCCCCGATTCGTGTTTTGCGTTGGCCATAATTAAATTAAAAAATCAATTAAAATGTAGAAAATTACCTCAAAAACTCTAATAATATAAATAAAAATTTTAAAAATTTTAAAATTTTGTTGAAAAGAAAATTAAATGAAATACTAATTGTTAAACTTAAAACAGCTTTAAAATTAAAAAACGTTGAAAATACAAAACTTAAAATTTTTTAGCAAAAAATTATAAAAATTTAAAATGAGAGCTAAAATAAGCAAATCGTAAAAAAATAAAGTTCAAAATAAATAAAAGAGTAAAATAAATATAAAAAATATTTTAAAAAATATGCCGCGAATTTTATTTTTTTTTTCGGTATCAGTCAAGTTTTTTAAAATCAACAGTGAAAGTAACGAATCAGAAAATACTTAGAAAATTAATTCATTCTCTTTGGTTACTATTTGTACTAATTTAGTAATATGCCTTCGGTTGACCGGTCACGGGATAGGCCCTTGGAGGGCAATTGACTCCTCATTCCCCATAGGGTAGTGAAAGGTTCCAGCCTACTAAGAAAAATTACTCGGGCAACAAATTATTAGTTTAAGTCTTTCGTTAAAGATTTCGTTTGGCTGAATGGTTTTGATAAAAATTTTTGGAAGTTTTAAATCTATTTTTGTTACTTTGTCGCTTATCCTAGCTCAGAAATAAATGCTTATTTCCACAAATAATTTTAAGTTTTTCAGATTTTTTAAATGGGTGCATTGGGTTGTTGAAATGGATTTTATTCAAAAAATGAAGCTATTAAAAATAACACTTTTTTATTTTACTGCAAAACCAGATAAATTACTTGTCGAAGGTTCCAGCCCACTAAAAAAATATTCGGGGAATAAGTTATTAGTTTAAACAGTTCGCTACAAATTTTGTTTAGCTGAATTGTTTGTGACCAAACTTTGTGAAAGTTTTAAACCTGTTTTTGTAGCACTGTCGCTTTTCCTAGCGCAGAAATTTTGGCTAAAAGTTCAAATTTTAACACGCAACTTTTCCCGAACGGGTTAAGATTTTTCCAATTCAAATTTTTTTAATTATTTCTGCTATAACACTCTATACAAAATAAAAAGAATGAAAAGCATTTTAAGGTCTTCCAAGTGACTTTTTAAACTAATAGTACTTGTCAACAAAAGTTTGTAACAAGAAAGGTGCTTATTAATTTTAAATTACCTACCTAACCTCATTCTAACACCATATTTACTCTGATTTGATCCTGAAAAGTTTTGTTACATTTGTGGCGGCATTATATTGCCATCGGTCAATAAGATAATTCGTGGGTTCCACTCACCTGTTTCTGGAATAGTGAAAACATCTCGATCCAATCCCTTTGCAATTCCTATGATTTTTACGAAACCTTTTTGTCCTATTGATAGCAAAGGTATTACAATTGAAACAAAACGTAAAATTAAGTATCCTACCATCTGCTAAAAGACCGATCCCTCATAGTGAGGAACTACCTGTACCAGAACCACCTCGAAGTTCCGATCTGTCTGCTACGCCAGAGCCAATTGAAAACGAAACATTAGATCCTGTCTTTTAAGAAGGAGTTCTCAATGATTTGGTACGTAAATTAAATTTGTCCAAACAAAAGGCAGAACTTACGGGCGCTCGACTAAAGGGATGGAATTTGTTTTTTTTTTTTAAGCAACACTCTTCTTCTCCCAGTGTAGAAAATCATTACCAGATATGTGGTTATATAACTACATACTTGGTAATGGTAACTAGTTACTTTTGTTATTACATTTCTTATTACCTTTATATGGCGATGTCGCGAAAAATAATGAGTTGTCGTTACACACCAGCATACGAAAAATCAAAAAATATATCGTTACCTATGTGCTTACCAGTATTGACAAAAATAATGAGTCTAAAAATAGATTTTCAAAAAAATAAATTGTATAAAAAAAATATTTTTTATTGTATTAAATAAAATTTTCTGGTGCGGAAATCGAACCGGGGTCTACAGATTGCCAGTCAACAGCTCTATCATCTGAGCTATATCAACATGTAATATTTAATAGATAAAAATATAATTGACCAGTTGCACACAAGTAAGCTTACTCTCCAACATACAAAAAATCAAAAAATATGTTGTTACATATATCCTTACCAGTGTTTAAAAAATATTGAGTCTAAAAATAGATTTCAAAAAATTTTCAAAAAAATCTAGAAAATTATTTTCTATTTGAAATAATGATAAGAGTAAGTCATTATCAGTAATTCATTATTATATGTTTTAAAATAATGCAGAAGGTAAGTGGGTGTCATTACTGGTAGTCCAAAAATAATGATATGTCATTACCGTTTTTACACTGGGCTATTATAAAAAGTGTATCTTTGGAAAGGGAATAGAAAAGAGGTGAAAGATGAAGGGCTTCAAATATGGCAACACTGTAATTGGGCGAGTTGTTGAATTCAGTTTTTGAGCGCCATCTGATGCAGGGTTGGCAAACTTTGTTGATGCTTTTTAGTTCATACCCATGTTATATTATTTTACTTCGGTGGGGTTAAGTGATATGGGAACACCGAAGGAGTACTCTGCGATATGTATGAGGGATAGAAAAAACTCATTCGTATTATTTTATTATTTTTTATAAATTGATGTTGCCTTGGCTGGAGATCCAACCCGCAACCTTATGTGTAACAGTACTACGCGCTAACCATTACACCACACTGACCACTTGCATCGAAAACCCTGGACTTCGATATTCAACACTCTGAAAAAGCAATGATGGAAAGCAAATAGACATTAAATTTTTAGAGAATGCATTTATTAGAGCTAACTATGGTTTGCAACCGTCACCTAGGACAACCATAATTAATAATAATATTTTTATATAATATTTTTCATCTGATTTGCCTATTAATTAATTACAACAATTCGATGGCAACCAAATGGTATTTCGTACTTTACTTTAATTTTCAAATTAAAAACGTATTTGTTTTATTTTAAAAAAGTTTAATTTTAACAATTTTAAAATTTTAAAAGTAATATTTATTAACATAACAAATAAAATCAAATTTAATTTACAGTTCAACAAATATTTGACAAGTTGTTGTTGCCCTTTTAAAAATAAACAGAACTTGAAACATTATGTTAAAAAAAAAAAACTTCTTCTTTGTATGCTAACAATTCCCTTTAAACCAAATTTGTTTTCGAAGGAAAACAGAAAATCTTATTTACATACATTGCAAAAGTAAAGTTTTTCTCCCTCTTTAACTTGTTTTCAGTTCTTCTTTTATATTTTTTATTTAGTTTATTTAGTTTTATTTTTCAGACTATACTTCTTTTTTTTTGTACAGCTCGTTCTTGTATTTTTATAAAAATGTATTCAAATGTTAATAATTCATATTTACTTTAAGCATCAAATAAGAAAACATAAGAATGCCAAACAAATTGTATAAAGAAAATATATATAGAAACCAAATCATAATATCAAAAGGATCCTTGATATCTTGTTGTGAAAATTGTAAAGTATCATGGTAAAGTAACTCAGAAAAAATTGTAACAAAGATTTGCTATGTAGCAATATCAGCAATACTTGTAAAAATTTCTATTTACTTTAAAGTATATATACTGCGTCAAATACGAATATAAATATTTGTAATAATTATTTTAATATCATCGCTACATGTTCCATAGAAATTATATATTGTTTGAATAAAAAATATTGCTGTACAAAAAAAAAAAGAAATAAATATAATACATGATGAAAAAACCTTGTTCTTTAGATTAAATTTTAATATAAATAAATAATTTATGTTTTGAATAAGAATTTGTATGAAGAAGCCTGTCCCCAAAGACAAAAAATTATTTCATACCAAGGTGTATACGTAATAATTAATTTAAAAATATTAATAACAAAGAGCTCTAAAAACAATATTTTAGGCTTTAAAAGAGGCTCGAAAAAATGTTACAATAAGAAGTTTAAATGAAAAAAGCCACTAAATTTCATTATATTCCTTTTTAAGATCATTATAAAAATAAATTTTGTATTTAAGTTGATGCTACATTCCTTAAAACTTGACGAATCAAATAAGGTTGCGATATATTTGATATATATTTATGGTGGAAAAAATCAAAAAGGATATTGTAACAGGAGTGATTTTTTAATTTGAAAAATTTCGAATTCAAACACCCAGAAAACAGTCTCAGTTGTGGCCACTAAACTTGTTGCCAATCGAATTGGTGCGGTTTCGACGACTATCTTTATATTAAATTATAATTTTTGTCGTGAAAGCAATGGCTTTGCAACTCTCTCAATATTTTTTATTTGAAAATATATTATGCGGCTTGGAACAGGAACGAACACCGACTGGTTAATCAGGGATGGAAAAGGCGCACTTAATCGGGCTCTTATACCAAAAAATGTTAGATCGCTCTTACATATTTAAAACTGTAAGTAACTAAAAAATAGCTTCCTATTTGGCTCGTTAAAAAAAATTTAAATAAATATTTAGATATTAGCACAAATTTCGAAAAAAAAAATATTTGCAAAAAGCGACATTTTTGCAACAATATATTCGTTTGCAGAATGTCGATCGCTGATTACCTCTTTTAATTCATTTTCTGTACCATAAAGCCTTTTTCGAATTCCGCCGTTATTTTGAAACCTTTTAAGTGCGGTTTTTTTCAAATATATAACCTAGGAATTGAATTTTTGTACCATAAAATCTTTTTTCAAATTCCGCTATTATTTTGCAATTCTTTACGTCCGATTTTTTTAAATTTATAATCTAGGGGCTATAATACACATTTCATACAACAAAGTTTGGTGGCTAGTTGCAAAAAAAATCGCGAAAAATAAAATTTGCAAAAAGGAAAATTTTTGCATCAATATATTTGTTTGCAGAATCTAAATCGCTGATTACGTTTCCTAATTAATTTTTTTGTACCACAAAGTCTTTTTTCGCCTTTCGCTTTTATTTTGCAATTTTTTAAGTATGTTTCTTTTTAATTTATAATCTAGGGACTAAAATACACATTTCATACAACAAAGTTTGGTGGCTAGTTGCAAAAAAAAATCGCGAAAAATAAAATTTGCAAAAAGGAAAAATTTTTTCATCAATATATTTGTTTGCAGAATGTAAACCGCTGATTAAGTTTTTTAATTAATTTTTTGTACCATAAAGCTTTTTTTCGCTTTCCGCGATTATTTTGCAATTTTTTAAGTGTGGTTTTTTTAAATTTATAGTCTAGGGTCTATAGTACCAATTTTATACACAAAAGTTTGGTGCTTAGTTTGCAAAAAAAAAAAAAAAAAAAATCGCAAAAAAAATATTTGCAAAAAGGAAAACTTTTGCGTCATTGTATTCATTTGCAGATTGTTAATCGCTGATTGAGATTTTTAATTATTTTTTTCTACCACAAAGTCTTTTTTTCGCGTTCCTCTATTATTTTGCAATTTTTTAAGTGCGGTTTTTTAAATTTATAATCTACGGAGTGTAATGCCCATTTCATAAAACAAAGTTTGGTGGTTACTTGCAAAAAAAGGAAATTTTGGCATCGTTTGCATTATGTAAATCTTTTAATTAATTTTTTGAACCCCAAAGCCTTTTTTCGCATTCCGATATTATTTTGCAATTTTTTACGTATGGTTTTTTAAAATTCATAATCTAGGGCTATAATACTGTTGGAATAGTATAATTCCATAGTATAGTTCCATTCTTGATTTTTATAACTAAATTATGATTTTCCATCCCTGGT
Organism: Leucophora obtusa; assembly: GCA_949987735.1. Classification (NCBI taxonomy): domain Eukaryota; kingdom Metazoa; phylum Arthropoda; class Insecta; order Diptera; family Anthomyiidae; genus Leucophora; species Leucophora obtusa. Next base: position 313,369,978 of record OX465295.1, on the reverse strand, counting down.
TACAATCGATGTTTGAGTCATACAAAGAGCGCACATAATGACCCTGCAAACATTTAAAAGATACATTCCAAGAAGATTGTCATTTGAATGAAAATAATCAAGTAGTATTTACTTTGAAATTGTCTTCTTTTATCACTTGGAAGATAATTCGGCGATATTTGGAAAAAAGTAATTCGAAAATTTTATCTTTTGTCATAACTTTTTATGACAATATTGCGGCAATATCACCTTTGTATCATTTGGAAGATAAAGCAAATTTGTTTGAAATCTTTTATCAATTTGGAAAAAAATTAAAACTAAATTTGTACAAAAACAATCGAAAGATATATAGGAAATAAACTCGTGAAAAGTTAAGATTAATTGCGCGGGAAAAATCGGCTAAGATGAAATAAAGATAATTTATAAGTTGGTCAATGGATTATGTATGCAGATATTGTTTTTCAGGCTTAAATTTAATAATGAAAAAATTAAATCGTTTTTTTTTTATTATACCGGGAGTTTATTTAGCGATATCCCTTTTATCTTCCATATGAGTTATTGCTTTCATATGGCCTGGAAGTATTGTTTTAGTGTAACAGTTGTTTCCGACGGAGGAAACTTCCGGAATACGAAATTGATATTGCCGGCAATAAATGTTTTCTTCCTGGTGATATGTTCGGAGAATGTTCTTCGTATTGCCATGTTTGCTGGCTGATATTGGTTTGAGTATGTTCCTGTTCCAAGGCACATAATAGAACAAATGCTTTCTCAGTGATAGAGAGTCCCACAATCTCTTTATTATGTATACTCTTTGGTGAAAACCAATATTTGGTTCTCTAATTCAATATTATGTTCCACATAAATATTATTCAACAAAATTTTATTGAATTTAAAATTTTTTTTTGAATTTGCGGGTATTGAACCCGGCCATTCAGGTTAATAGTTCACATTCTTACCCACTGTACGACAACTACTTTTAAATTTCTTAGTCATATTTGCCATTTATACATATGAATATATTTCTGTTAATTAAAAAAAAATTTACATTTTTGTCTATTCCGGGATTTGAGCTCGGAAATCCGGCATACTAGGCTACCTCTCTATCCACTACACTTAGGGTTTATGTCCCGGGAATTCCCGGGACGGGATTCCCGGGAATCCCGCCCTTTTTTGAATCCCGCAATCCCGGGAATTTTATGCGGGATTTCCCGGGATTTTTTTTAGTCTTTTACAGTAGTTTTAGCTAGTTTTATTGCAATTTTAGAAGCTTTATTTAAATTTAAAGCATTGATTTTTTAAAATTAATTTAAATAAAGAATATTTAGAATTAAAAAATACGGTTTAAAATTTAATAATCTGAATTAAGCCAAATTGTTTTTGGATGCCAATTGAATTTGGTTTAGTTAAACCAAAAAATATTATATTAGCAATTACCAAATTTACAAACTAAAATACTTGTCCTTCGGGAATTTTTTTCTTCTTTAAGATGATGATATTTGTTCAAATAAAGCAATATTTATATAGGCTGTTTTAAACTACAAGATTCTCGGAAAGATTTTGCAACCTTGCCTATATGTTTTGCACGTGTACTGAATTAAAATCGTACTGAAAATCTTATAGTGTAAACCAGCCTTATACAACATTTCAATATCATTATTTCAGTTCCAAATACCTCCACTAAACTAGGGATTAAAGTTAAAAATAGTAATTTTTTCGTATTTTCAATTATTTTGAGTTTCTTTTACTTCAAATAATTTCATTTAAAGTTCAATTGCTATTCCTTTATTTTAAATATATTTTTTAAATATTATTAATTTTTAAAATAATAAATACATCAGATGCTTTTTCAAATTATTTTGAATTTTGTATATGCTAATTTAAAATGCAACTAAATATGAAAATTAAATAATTTCTTTTTCAGGAGTTGTGGCATAAAAAATTTCTATTCAAGAAAACTAATTAAAGTTATGAAACTATTTAATAGTTTAGTGTCTACTTTTATAAAACAATTTAGGCGAATTTGCCTAAAAATATCTGTGAAAAATGTTCACTTTTAAACTTTTTTATAAAACTAATTCTAGACGGATGCATCTGAAAATCTGCATAGAAGAAAACAAAATATCTAGAAATAGAAATTTTTGGATTTCATGTATAAGAAATATTTAAAAAATTGATTTTAGTTCTGACTATAAAACTGGTCCGACACAAGTTTGCACCCATTAACAATTCCAATATATCCTGAAAAAGGGATCAAAATAATATAACCGTGTCTTTCACTTTTTTATATCAATTCGTTTAACAGCTTAAACCGCGAAATTAATATTTAGTTAATATACTACTAAAAGTTTTTTTTTTAATAAGGACGGCCTTCCATATAAATATATTACATAAATACTAATTCATAATTTAAATTGATAACGAATTGACCTGGAAAAAGTGGAAGACATGGATATTTAGCCCTCCTTTCAGAACATTTTCTCATAGATACAACAAAAAGATAAACTTTGTCGAACGGTGTTTAACCAAAAAGTAGTTTTTCATGTACAATATATGTAGAATTTATATATTTTCTAACGAGCGGGAATTCCCGGGATCCCGGGAAATTCCGAAAAAATCCCGCTGTCCCGGGAAATGAAAAAGTCCGGGAAAAGAAAAACCCTAACTACACTACAAACACTTATTAGTTTAATTTTGAATTTATGTATTATATTGGGAAAACAAATACGGTATAAAATTCGTTTACCAATACCAATCAATAGTAATTTGTGTTATCAATACAATCCACAATTCGGTTGGTTCTACAGAAACTCGACTTTAAGGACATATTTGTTGAGGATACTGTTGTATAGAATTACTAAACTGCTATTAATTTTAAAATTGTTTAAAAATGTCAATAATTTGATAATAGGATTGTTTTTTAGTTTGTTTTTCCTATTTTTAATTCTTAATATAGCATTTTTGATTTAGTAATCGATTTTTTATTTTAATCAAATTCCAGCCAATCTTTTTCCTGTTTTTGCACTTTGTTATAAATTTTTGCTATGAAATATTTGTATTATTATATTTATTATTTAAAACTATTAATTAAACGGTTTAAAGAGATTATAAATTATACCTTCAACTTTATTTATGACTTTTGTATATGAAAATCATAAACAAATTTATGCTAAGGGCATTTCCTTGTATGTTTTAAAAAGTATGAATAGCTGTAAAACTACAAGAACAATGGGAATACTAAACGTATACGTGATATTTTGTGAATTAATATTACTCATACGTACGTACGTATGTAAACAATATTTAAGTATATTTTTTTTAATTAAAAAATATAAATGTCGACATTTGAATTAAAATTAAATTGAATTTGGTTTTTTATTTTATATTCTAAAATTTCATTATATCTCATCAAATTTTTACCTTGTTTATATTTGAAAAAAAACACATACACTCATATTAGAATGTGGTTTCCGGGGTAGTGTAAATGCGACGTAAATGGGCATATAAACAACCTTGTTTGTATGTGTCTGTTTGATCACTTCTGTAAGTAAAAAACAATAACAGAAAAGCTGAATAGGAAAGAAAACTATGAATTAGCTACACTAGATTCAAAGCCGTATGTGGTTTAGGTGGCTCAGCTGTCGAAATGTAGTATAGTTACGTTTGTAATGTAGTAGTGCATGGGTTCGATTCCTACAGCCGATGGGTTGTTGAAAAATTATCACACAGAGACAATCTGACAATAAAATATAAACAATAATACAATTTAATAGAAAATCACTGATGAAGCCTGTCCATAGAAAAAGGCTAAAACTGGATCTAGTCTGATTTGCAAATTATTGTATTTATAATTAAAAAAAAAAAAAAGTTTTTTCTTCTCCTTAACCTCAAACCTACGAAATTAGAATTAATAAAAATGCATATTATTGATATTACTAATTGCAGTTGGTCTATATGACGCGTTTGAAAAAACAACACTGTACTAAAAAACCTTGTTTTCATTTGCTATCAATAAGGTGGTCACACACGACTTAAATGTTCGACACAGAAATTGGTCTTTAAAACGCTTTTAAGGTTTCTAAAATTAACAGTTAAACTCAAATTTTGGTTTTCAAATCGAAATTCGTATAATGTTTTTGCAGTTCTACACTCAAAATAATAAGTCTGTCGACTGAACAGAAAAATTTGTTACTTTAACAAAATTTATGTTTTGTAAATACAACTAAACTTTTTGTAATTACAATTAAACTTTTTATTGAAATTGCGCCCACAATTGATTTTGTAAATACAAACATCATGTTTGTTACTTGATTGTTGAATTTATTTCAATTAAATAGCCAACAAACACATTTATTGAAATTCAAAGCAAATTTTAATAAACGACGCAAAGTGCTTCGTCCCTATATCGCAAATCGGCAAAATTAGGAAGTTATCGTAGAAGCATGAAATTCGGTGTGCTGGTTGAGAACATGTAAATTAAGAAAAATTCGAAGTTCCAGCAAAATCGGTGCAAGGACATGACTACCTCTCATACATCTAAAATTTTTAATTTTAGATACGATTATAAACAGAATAAGGCGAAAATTGGTTACTGCCGGTTAAATTATGTTCCTTAACTTAGTGATTAATTTTGTTTCATTCGGTGCAAGGACATGACTACCTCCCATATATCCTTTTTCTAAAAAACTATATTTTGGCTACATTTATGATCAGAATACACTAAAAGCTTAAAAGAGTTTATAAAATAATACTTTTTAGCTCTTTGGCAAATTTTGTTTCATTCGGTGTAAGGACATGACTACCGCCCATATATCCTTTTTTTAAAAAAACTATATGTTGGCCAGATTTAAGATCAGAATGCACTAGAAACTTCCAATAGTTTATAAAATTATACTTTTTATCTCTGTGGCAAATTTTGTTTCAATCGGTGCAAGGATATGACTATCTCCCATATATCTTTTTTCTCATTCATTATCAATTTTAGGGGCGTCACAGACGAGCAGTATTATTGCTAAATTTTTACAAGTTTTTTTATTGTGCAATGTTATTTTATTTTAGCAAAACCTTCAATATGACACACACATGGTCAAAAATGTTGGTAACTTGCTAAAACTTAGTGAAAACAATTTTTGACAAAATAATCAATTTTCGTAAAATGTCCTGGAAAAGAGTCGCTCCCCACACAAAACCCGAATTATCATTTTTTCAATTTATTATTTTTCTTTAATAATAACTATTATGTTACAAAAAAAGCTTTTGACATTTCCAAATTCTGTATTTTAAAAAAAATTTGACAAATAAATAAAAAAAAGCCGTTTTTGCATTTCTTTTAAATTTATGGGCATTTCGGTTCTAGGTTAAAGTGGGTTAATAATATCCAGCGAAACCAAAATTCCGTATCTGAATAATTTTAAGTATATTTAATGAAAAAGTTAAATAAAAATTAATGTTTGCAAAAAATTCGAATTTTGTGAATTTTTCAGCACGTGTTAAAGTTTTCTAAAAAAAATTAAATTCTTCAATTTTGAACCCACTAGATGAAAACTTGGCTGTGTAATGATGTGACATATGTGACAGCGCATAGGGAAAGGGACCTAAGGGTAAAAAAATCAATTTTTTATTTTTTTTTGTGGACAACATCTGAGCATTGAATGAGACCGATCCCATGCTCTCCTGACCTTTGGTCCCTTTCTATCCTTACAGTAGTGGACTAAAGTGGATACATTAATACAAGATTTTTCGAAATTTGTTATAATTTTTATTTTATTATATAAACTTTAATGATTTTTTTTAAAGCGTAAAACTGAAACATTTTTCTTCAATAAAAACCTAAATACAGTAGACTATATCATTAAGAAGTTAATGAAAAAAATAATTGCAAATTGTGACCGCTTTTATCCAGTATTGTTCATATTTGAAATTTTCGGCAAGTTCTGTCTTTACTATTTTGTCGAAAGTCCTTTGTTCTTTAAAACAGATTTTATGCGAGAAGGAATGCTTTCTACGAGATTTTTAATAGTTTGAGGTGGCCCATTCCGCTGAAACTCCTGACCAAAGATCATCTAAGTTGGTCCGTGCTCGTTCGCATTGGGAGAGTCTTCTTTTGACAATTGCCCACCAATTCTGGGATTTAAATCGGGGCTCTGATCTGGCCACTTCAAAAACTGGAAGAACTACGCTTGGATATCACAAATTGAACAACAGTTATTAATACAGATTTAAAAATATTCAAATATGTATCCACTTTAGTCCACTACTGTATATATCTACATAAAATTTAAAAATTAGGATATGTAGAAAAAGTTTAAAATTTAAAATTTTCGGTTCGAAATTTTAATTTTTTTTTACAGAAAATTACACATCCTAATAACTATCTAAATCGTAAAAAAATAGACGTTATTTTTTATAGTTTTTTTTTAAATTTTACTAAACTTTATAAAGTTTTAGGTTTTCCGCAAAAAAAAGTGTTATTAATTAAAATTTTTATTTTTAAGTTTCTGGAACTTTTTTTTTATTTTTACACCACATTAAAACAAAGCTTGTGTTTCAATTTTCAAGTTCTTTTTTTTTAACGTTATTATTTTAATTTTTGGTGGTACCTTAAAATTTAGCTCTTTCTAACTTTGTTAAAACTCCGTTAAAAGGGTTTGGAAAAAGAGCTTCAAGATGTCGTAAAATCTTAAATAAAAAGATTTCACTATCTTCCATATTTTTTTTTTTTACTTTACCAAATTTAAGCATCTTTGGGATTTCCAGTCAAAAAATGTCTAAAGTTTTCGATGCCACCAAATATTATTCTATAAAAAGTTTTCACTTAAAATAATTTCGGCTTATTGCGAATATAGTGAGTAACAAAACTACCGTGTTTCAAAGAATTATCTTTGAAAATGAATTTTTACCAATTTTTTTTTTTTTTTGTAAAGTAGTTAAAATTAGATTTTTGACTTTAGCGCCATCTGTTGTCAACAAAAAGAGGAGATACTGAATTCCTCTTTCATATTTATTTATGGTATTATGTCACATCTTCAAAAATTTATAAGTCACTAACGTTCTGCATACATTTTTTTTTTTAATTTTGCCTATGGGACAAAGCAGTGTGCGACGTTGGCATATCAAAAAACTAGCAAAATTTAATAATCAAATTTGTTTATATTATTTTTTAGTTAAAAAACATCCTTTGAATAATACAAATACATATTTTTTTACAATCATATAGGAGATTGGAAGATAAACAAAAAACTAAAATTAGAATTTTTATATGTGTCTGCGTTTGATCACTTCTGAGTAAAAACAATAGCAGAAAACTGAATAGCAAAGAAAACTATGAATCAGATACAGTGCATTTACGTCTTTACTTGGGTGAGATGGCTAAACGGTCGCACCTTAGTATAGTTACGTTTGTAATGTAGTAATAGGCATAGGCGATTCATACAGCCGAAGCACAGTGGACCATTTCAAGAGAAGGTGGTCAAAAATCCATAATTTTTGATTGGATTTATTTTTCTTTTAGTTATTTTTATTTATTTTTTAAATAACTAATAAAAACAACAGTTTACTGTAAAATTACTGTTTTGGTAGTTACTGTTATTTGGTAAAAATAACTGCTTTAAACAATTGTTATGAAGTGACACTACTTTTCCTTATTAGTTTTCTTAAAGAACCGTCATAACAGTTTCTATAGAAAAACAACTGTAATTACTGTAAAAAAAATTTTTTTGTAACCTTTTATCGGTATTGAGTTTTTTTATTTATAAAATAATTTTGCATATTTGGAATGAAAAAAAAAACTGCGCGATTACAAAATATTTTCCCAAAAAAATGTTTAACTTCATATTTTTCACGTAACATGTAAAAAAAGTTAAGTTGACCCCAAATATCTTTGGTGTTTGAAGTGACAAAAACTTGATACATATGTATGTATATATCTCAACTAAAAGCTACAAGTCTTGACAATATATAAAGAAGTACAAATTTTATTCTTATATAAGCGTTTTTATAAAATAAAAATGTTTCTTAAAAAAAAGAAAATAAAACTATGAAAATTCTTTTGCCGGCCCGTAATGGATTAATAATAATTTTAAAAAATTTCATCTAAAAGGCATTCCTATTATCTTTCCAATGGAGTATATATTGTCCCTATCCAAATATAAATGCCAAGTACATTTTCAAAATTTCCACCGAAATAACTTCCGACATCGGCGTTTCCCCAAAAAAAAGAGTATATCGTAAGACTCCTAAAAAAGTGTTCTATGAGCGGTAGGAATCGGTGAGGTGCCGCCAAACTCAATTTTAGCCCATGTAGTGTAGGTGTGGAGAAAAAATCAAACAATTTTCAACTTCAAAAATAAAACAGGTTATTAAATTTTTTTTCTAATTTTAGCTAATTGGGTTTAAAAATTTAGTAAAATTAAATTTGTAGAATTAGCAACCCAAATTAATAAAAAATTCTGTAATTTTTAAAATGGGAGTACCAAATTATTTGACTTAAAAATAACTTTATACTAAAAACGAGTAAAAAGGTAAAAGTCGGGCATGCCGACTATACAATAACCTACACCAGTCTGGTTAAAAGCCAACTAATGTTTGGATCTGAAATTCGAATGGGTTAAAATGGGACTTGTGTAAAAATTTTCTATAATGTGAGTCAGCGAACCAAATTTCATTAAAATATCTTAATATTTGCGACCTGCAGTTTGTAACAAAGCCAATTTTGTGGGGACCCTTATATGGGCACTAGGTCTAAACATGGACCGATGTTCACCAAAATCAAAAGGCTTCGTCCTTGGGCCAACATAGGTCTGTGTACCAAATTTCATCAAAATATCTTAATATTTGCGACCTGCAGCGTATAAACAATATAATTTCGAGGGGACCCTTATATGGGCACTAGGTCTAAACATGGACCGCTGTTAACTAAAATCAATAGGCTTCGTCCTTGGGCTGATATACGTCGGTGTACCAAATTTCATCAAAATATCTTAATATTTGCGACCTGCAGATTAAACAATATAATTTTGAGGGGATCCTTATATGGGCACTAGGTCTAAACATGGACCCGTGATAAGAAAAATCAATAGGCTTCTTCCTTGGGTTGACAAAAGTCGGTGTACCAAATTTCATCAAAATATCTTAATATTTGCGACCTGCAGCGTATAAACAATATAATTTTGGTAGGACCCTTACATGGGCACTAGGTCTAAACATGGACCGATGTTCACCAAAATCAATAGGCTTCGTCCTTGGGCCAACATAGGTGTGTGTACCAAATTTCATCAAAACATCTTAATATTTGCTACCTGCAGCGTATAAACAATATAATTTTGGGAGGACCCTTATATGGGCACTAGGTTTAAACATCGACCGATTTTAACCCAAATCAATGGGCTTAAATGGACATAAGTCGGTGTACCAAGAAGGTGGGTCTAGGATAGGGTGACCATTTTTTTCTGACTTCAAATGAGTACAAATTTTAAAAAATATCATCCAAAAAAATTATTGTGCAGCCAACCTAATTTGTTTTCAACCGAATGGTTTAGTTGAGGCAACAAAATTTTTCGGTTAACCATTATACCATCCTAAAAAACCTTACACATTTCTGCCTATACAGACCCCAAGACAAAAATTTTTTTCGCATGAAAAAATCCAGTTTACAGGAAACGGACTCACTATTTAGAAATTTCAATGATCTGTTACCATTCCAGCATGAACGTTAATTCTTCCGAGTTTTTATTATGGCTAACGAATTTTTGTTGTCACGAGCAAATTGCATTGCCTAAACTAATTTTCTTTAGATACAAACTAACCAATAGATTGGCTCTAGATGAGGCCCTATGCGCCTTATAGGAACGACGGGAATATATATATAATAGATTGGCTACAAATTTAGCTGTCAGAACAAATCTTTTTTCTCTTTCGTAATTTCTGCATGCTTTGGGAAATAGCAAAACTTTACATTTTGGCTAAGTTTTTTTACAAAAACATGCAACGTTTTTAAAAATGAAAATCTTAAGGTTTTGTGTCCCTTTTTCTATTGAAAATCCCACAGATTCGAAAATTTTTCCATGGAAATACTCACATATGTTTGTTCGGATTTTAAGGATTTTTGTACGGAAAAATCTTCAGCTTTTGATATCGTTTCCTACACTCAGAAAACAGAATCATTCTGACAACCGCTCTGACAACCAGATAATTAAAATATTTTTATCACAGTCAAATAGCTGTTATATCAACTGATGATTATCATTAAATTCGGTTGTCACCACGAATCTTCTCTGTATATGAAACTACATATTAGATTAAGAAATTTACATGTACAAAAATCATTTTGAATGCTTATTGGTAGAGAAAACTTCTCACATTGATAAAAATTTATCCTATAAAAAAACTACATTGTACTTGCATTTTGGCTTTTTTTACTAAAAAAAATGTAATATTTTTTTAAAGCCAAAAATCAGTACAATCAGTACAAATTTTAAAAAATCAGTACAAATCATTACACGACTTTTTCATCAGTACACGTGACCAAAAATCAGTACATGTACTGTTCAAATCAGTACGAATGGTCACCCTAGACTAGGACCAATATTTTTTGGTGTTACAAACATCAGCACAAACTTATAATACCCTGACCACATAGTGGTGTAGGGTATAATTAGTAAAATATTAGTATAATAGCATTGGAAACCGTTTTAATAGTTTTTATACTAACTTTTTTTTTGTGTGTTTATTATAATATTAATTAAGATTGTCCAATGCGATGGTTACAAATTAAAAACAGTGTAAAATTTGCCCAGTGGCAACGACATCTATGATCGATAAAACGCAATTTTTTTTTCAAATTTACTAAAACTTAAATTTAAATTTACTTTAATTTCAAAAATTAATTTATTCATATCAAAATATTTTCATTAATTTTAAATCGTTGGTTGGTTGATGTTTTTAACTTGACATCTTCTCGAAACTTGTTTTCGTTGCACCTATAACCTGTAGCATTTTTAAAATTTTTAACTTACAAACATTTTCCATTAACTCTAATGACCGTAAGCGAGTTATTAAAGCATTTTAAAAGATCCACAGTATCCCAGCAAAATCTTTCATTACCAAAAAAGTGGTTATATAATAGAAATTTGTAGCTCCACACAACCTATTTTTTGGCGTCTAAACTCATTACTTTTGCTTGGCGTGGTCGTTTTTATAAGTAGTCATGCTTACCCGCTCGCTTACGAAAAAATGAGAAATAAGTAGTTATGAGATTTTGAATAATAAGTGGTTACACACATGCTTACAAAAAGTTGAATTATAAGTGGTTGATAAGGAGTTAAGCAAATACTATTAGCTTAAGAAAATACATTCAGAAAAATTTAAGTTTCTTCTAGTGTGTAACTTTAGGACTCGTCATAAAAATTTAAACATACCCAGGTAGAAATTGCCGACGTTGCAACAAAAATTGTACTGGGAGACCACTATTTTCTACGAAATGCCGATACTACTCAAAACGTGCTTTGTCAGTACTGTTTTTTTGAAAATTAACGAGCTTTTTTTAATTTATTAAAATAAACAATTTTATAAATTTTACGTATTTTTACATATATTACAGAATTATTTATGTAATAGAGACATAGCCATTCTTTTCTTGTGAAGTTTCGAAAGAATACATTAAAAATCTGTGATGTACACTAAAAGTACAGTAAAGTACTAGCAAACTACAAAATTTGTTATTAAATGTACTGGAATAATACCAAAAAAATAAAATCCCAAGCCTGCGCCAACGTTGGGAAATACCTACGGCCAAGCGTTTATTGGTGTTATCATTTCGACAACATAACAGTACAGTGAAAGTTGAAAATCCGACGCATTGCCAGTACATATACTACCGTCTCCAATACCGGGCCGACATTGTGCCGTTTGTATTTTTCTACCTGGATATTTATAATATTTATAATAAATAAATAAATAAAAATGTATAAAATTTCACTGTGTAAAAAGTACTTATTTAAAATATTATATTTAGAAACAATGAATAAAATAGGCCGTTATTAGGAAGTCATTATTTTATATTATAAAATAATGCAAAAGGTAATGATATATCATTTTTGGTAATGCAGATAGTAATGAGGTGTCATTACCAATATTTTGCTGGGATCTTTATTAATTTGATTTTTTTCCTAAGCTATAAAATTTCAACAAAATATCTGTTGACAGATTTACCAATAAAATTTTTGACACATTCCAATATACAACATTCAGTGATGATAAAACTTTGTTGCCAAAAACACAGGTTATCTTTTATGTTGCATGTATTAACAAGGAAGGTGTTCCGATGGCTTCATTTAGATAGGAAAGAAAAACAGTATATAAAATTATGTAGTTCTTAATGGCTAGATCTCATATTTAAGGATAAAAAGTGGGGTTTGAAATGACTAAATTTTTTTGTTTTTTATTTTATTTATTTCCAATAATTTAAAAGAAAAACAGACTAATTGGGTATAAAATGAAAGGTTTTTATATTTTATATAACATACATGTTCAAATGCGGCCCGTCAACCAATTTCGTGCGGCCCTTCATTAATTTTAAAACAATAAAAAAAAATTTTTTTTAATTAAAAAAAATATTAATGAAATAAAAAAAAATTTAAATTAGAATTTAAATCAACAAATATCGACTTTTTTGCACAGATGTCCTATAAAACTTTTTAAAGTATTTTCGCCTCCAATATACGAATATTAAGTGGAAAATTCTTCTTCTTTATTTAAACCTTAAGCCTGGGAAAAATACTTTATGGCTCAATATGACGTAGAAATACTCTCTAATTTTTTATGAGTTTGAATTCAAAAAAATTACCTTTCATTTAAGGAAGTGTTTAAGGCTGTTCTATAGGCCTCGTAAGGATCTCTAAAATCTGCTTGTGAGAATTGTCCTTCAAGCACTTAAATTTGGTAAAACACTTAGACACAATAAAATTTTATTTATACACTAACGGAAACGAGCCCAAAAATGAATCAGAAAAGTGCTCAAAATATATTATTAAACTTTCACGTGTATTAAAGTGGTGCATCCAAAAGAGCCTTCTTTTTGATTCAAAAATGGCTCAAAGAAATATTTTAAAAAATTCCTTGGGCTAAAAAATTAATCTTTTTTGAGTCATTTTTAATTGTTCAAAAAATATTAAAATTTATTTACATTTCTGGGTCGTTTCTGAATCATCTTTGGATTTAAAAATTTACCTCAAATTGTTGTGGCTTTCATGATTTATTTTACTAAGAGTAATATTTTCATCCAAAAAATGCGTAATTTTTGAGAAAGAAGTTTAAAATATAAAAAAAATATGTGATTTGCTTGCATAATTTTCTTTTGACTTACTAAATAAGAACCCTCATAAAAGTATCAAAATTTGCTGCCGGGGTTATCAGTCAAGGGATCAAAATCCAATAAGTAAATTTAAAAATATTTGAAAAATTGGTAAAAACCTTAAACCAAATTTTGAAATAACGAAAACTATATTTTCGAGAATTAATTCGACAAAGTTTTTTGATTTCAGATTCGTATTATGGAGGGCAAAATATTTTAGAAACATTTATTGAGTCTGTGCCTTATATTTTTAAATATATTTGGATCAAAAATATAAAAAATTACAAAAATATAAAAGATTTTGATGTACTTCTCCGCAACATTGACTCATAAAGTATTTTCCTGGGTGAGGGGATAAAAAAAAGACCTACAACTCGAAGGCTATTCAGTGGACCATTTTTGACTTTAGATCCGGGCTTAGGAAACCAAAATACTCAAAAAAAGATTTTAGCAGAAGGCTGTACAAAAAATTCATTTTTGTCGAGTAATGTATTAATTGGTGCGGCCCTCGGTAAGTTTGTGAAATCCTAAATTTGGCCCGCCAAGCCATTTGTGTGCCCATACCTGTTATATAATAATAGGTTAGTTTTATCCCGCTTTTTGATCTTTTAACGTGAGATCAGACCGCTTAAAAAATAGCTGTCTCTTATTTTTTCTTTTTTATTATATATCCAAATGGGAACCCATACGGATACCTGCCTTGTGAGTGATAAAGCAAAAAATTCCTGACATCTTTTGCAAGTTCAATAGTTTGAATGTTTTTTTATAATATAGGGACATATTTTCCACACATAAATGATGTTCAACCACAAAATGTATAAAAAGGGATAACCACAATCATTTATTTAATGTATGTGATAGTAAGACTAGCATAGTAAAGTGTCATATCATGTGACTACACAAGTATAAACCACTCATATTAAAATGTTTACTAAAATTGCTTTTGAAAGGCTTGGGTGTCATAATAATGATGATGATACATCAATATTGAAATACATTTAACACATAACAATTTACAAGAGCATGACTGCATTATGCTTAATAAGTATGGAAAATTTTATATTCATTGCAAGTTGTCTCTATTAAATATTTTCTATTTATTCAAAACGAAACTAAGTTAAGTTACAGTAAAACTGTAACTTTTAGTGAAATTATTTATGGCTTTCAAAAACTTGTGGTTTTATATATAGGGAAGTATTACCTTCCCAGCAAAAACATTGGAAGTCATACTTTACAACCACTTCTTTCATTACTTCCAAAGAATTCTTTAGCATATTTTAACTACTTATTTAGAAGTAGTTGTGAACAAATTAAATTAGTTAAAAATAAATCACTTTTTCATTGCTTTCACAGTCTCCGATATTATATTTTTACAGCTTTTATAGAAGTACTTCAGCACAATATTAAAAACCAAAAAAAAAAAGACTTGCTTTAGAATGAGCTGAACGAGTACTGCCCTCCTATGGCAACTCATTGTTAAAATCATTAGAATTTCTGTTAAAAAAGAAGTATATCTAGACCATAAATTGTAGGGCTTTTTCTACTGCTTTTGCATCTCTTTTATTTTATTATTAAATAATTAAAAATTTAAATTATAAAATTATTTAAAAAAGTTTTAAAAATTTAGTGAAAGTTCTAAAAACTTATCAATCCAAAAAATGTAAAATAAGAGTACAGAAACTACTTTTTGATGTCAGTGTACTTATTATGTACGTGTGAACATGAAAACCAGATAAAAATTGTAATTTAAAAATGTATAAGTTTAAAGGCCAGTTTTATAGTCTGAACTAAGCAATAATTGTTTATAAAATTGTTCAACCAAAACATCTTACTTAAGTAATATTTGAGATTAAAATTGCTCTTAGTACTGACTATAAAACTGGCTATAAATTCATAGATACACATGGGTACTTATCTGTTGAAAAAAGATTCTGTAATAATATTTGCAAAATGAAATTGCATTAATTGGTTTAAATTCTTAATAAAAATTACATTGAAATAAAAACAGAAAAGGAAATATACTGATTGAAAAATTTTTTTAAGATAATTCAGTAATTGTAAAGTGCAATAAGTAGTAAAATTAAATTTTTTTCATAAACTTTTTACAAAAAATATAACAAAAATTTAAATAATATTATTTAGCGTTTTTTTTAATCACCTGGATTTAGAACGGGTACCAGACAGTACGCGGCTAAGGTCAGGGTTTTGATCATAGTGGGACAATGTAAGGTCTATTGTCTGCATTACTGAGATGGGCTCTGACTATAGGTGGAAGGTAATCGCGGCTAGGTATCGGTCTGAGTGTCTGTTTTTCTCACATTGAGCGGCTTGGGACGCTTCCTTTCTCGTGGTTCCTCAAATCCAGTCGCGTCTGTTTCCCATAGTGGGCGGCTTCCTGGTCCGCGTCTGTTTTTACCTAGTAGGTCGGCGGTGAGAATTTTTTAACGATGTTGGTAGAGGAAAGAATATGGGAACACAAAAAGAGAAAAAGGAAATCCGGGCGGTAATATACGCCCAAACGTCGGTGTTAGCAGTGACTGCGACCACCGGCGGGCACGGTGGAGACAGCGGGTCTCCTCTGCGTGTCGCCAGCAGTCACACAACGGATACGGTAACGGACACGGCAACGGCAACGGCAAATTCGCAACTGGGGTCATCTCTCGACAGACAGGAGGCCATGGAGGTGCACTCGGACAGTGACACCAACGACCAACTATTGGGTTTGGAGGAACTCTTCTTATACCAGACGGATGAGGAGGATATTCGTATGATATCCTCCCAGCCGGTGGTCAGTGAGTCCAACAATCCCAAGAAAATGATCGTTGGAGGCACCGAAGAGAGCAAATCCACTGGCAGTCCTCTGCCGGCAGATGACTCGAAAAGAGTGGCAGGCTACAAGCGCTCTATCCGGTATTTGAAGCAGCTGGCTCGTCGAGATCCATCTGCCTTAACTGCCAGAGAAAAGCGATTGAGGCGGAAACATGAATTCCATGTGCGGAAGTATGAATCCATGGCGAAGAATACTTCCGTAGTGGAATCCAGGCCACACACAAAGGCGCAAGATCAGAGCAAAGCCATGGGAAAACCGCATAAAACCGGATCCCATGGCCACTCTGAGGCGCGGCGAACGGACTCCAAGGTTCCTGCGGAGTCCGGGAAGCGTTCGACCAACCAAACCGAAGCACCCTCAACGCGACCGTCCACCTCACGTGGCAATGTTGGGGGTACGAAGTTTGGCGGTGATCCTGGCGACAAAGCCGGACCTGACGGCGGAAAATCCGAAGTGCGGGCCGTACCGTCCTCATCAAAAGGAAGTACGGCTATCTCCAAGGACAAAGCCTTCAGGCCCGGTGGAAAGCGAAAGAGGTCAGGTGAGACGCAGGTGTCAGAGGGTAAGCGGTTGAAACCATCGGCTAGCTTTCCATCTGCACCTGAGCTACAGGTAGCCATTGTGGACCGGAGTCATCCTGAAGGTAGGATGGCAACGGACAGATGGCTGGTGTTGGAGGAACGAATACTGAGGGCACTAGTTGACGCACTCGCACACAGCGAAGATGATTCCTTCACTGCGTTCGATGGCGCCAAGTGGCAGAAAGGTGTCAAGATAGTGGGTTGTGGCAATGAGAAAGCGTTGAACTTTCTCAAAAGCACAATCCAGGATCTTGACGAGCTTTGGCCGGGTATGAATGTCGATATCGTTCCCATTGATCAGGTCCCTTTTCAGACGACCGTGAAGGTGTGGGTTCCTCCTCCAGTAATAGAGGATGAAGCCATTCTGACACTACTGAAATGTCACAACAAAGGACTTGGTTCAGATGATTGGAGAATCATCAGGGGACGAGCGAGGGACAAAGGAGACGGAAAGGACCTCTGGCTAAAAGTCGGCTCGGAGTCTTTGCGCCTCCTGCGCCTCTCCAACGGATCGGTGAAGTTTGGGTTGGACCATCTTAAGATGATTCTACCCAAGGAGGATACCAGCAATGCGTCCTAGATGCATCAAGGTGGTGCAGATAAACCTGCATCACTGCGAGGCAGCGACCGATGAATTGCTGCGTTTCATGGAGACGGAGAGGATGGACGTAGCCCTGATCCAGGAACCTTGGCTTTCTGGCAACAGGGTTCGGGGACTTGGATCACGCAACTTCATGCTTCTCTCTCCGCTGTGCGAAGGTAAGATCAGAAGCTGTATATTGTCTAGGAAGGGCATTAATCTTTTTCTTATGTCTCATTACAGCAATGGGGACCTAACGGTGGCGGCACTTGAGCGCAGGGGCATGCCCACTCTGCTCCTTGCCTCGATGTATCTCCCGTATGAGGAAGACAACCCTCCATCACAGGCAGTCCGTAATCTGGTCGAGGTGGGCATAACCAAGGGCCATGATCTGGTGATGGGGGGTGATGCCAATGCTCATCACTCTTTATGGGGCAGCACTGACATCAATGACCGAGGTGAGTCACTGTTTGATTACCTAATGTCCACTAATCTGATTATATGTAATAGGGGCAATAGGCCAACATTCTATAATAGGATTAGGGAAGAGGTTATTGATATAACCATGGTATCGAATACCGACTCTGTTGAAGTCCAAGACTGGAGAGTTTCACAGGAATGTTCATTCTCTGATCATTATAGGATTCTCTTCAGCGTTGATCTTTCTGTTGGGGAAATGATTCCATATAGGAATCCTAGGAAGACAAACTGGGCCAGATTTCGTAGTCTTGTTCAGACGATACCGGGCCCAGAACGGGACACCCCGGTCAGTGTGCGAGACGTGGAAGGTTCAGTTCGTCTATTGACGGATAATCTTAGGGAAGCATTTCTGAACTCGTGTCCTGAGCGCTTGCCACCGAGAAAAATTCACCAACCATGGTGGACTCCGGAGCTTAAGAAACTTAGGACGGAGAGCAGAAAACTTTTCAATAAGGCGAAGAAGGAGAACAGACCTGAGGACTGGGAGCGGTACCGTCTCAGTTTTAATGCCTTTAAGAAGGCGACTCGAAGGGCAAAAAGGGAATCGTGGTCTAAGTTCTGTGGGGAAGTGGAGGGCACTACGGAGGCAGCGAGGCTTCGTAAGGTTCTTTCTAAGGCACCCAGTGCACCAGGATCCCTTATGAGGCCTGATGGTACTTTCACGGAGGGTAATAGGGAAACCATTGAGCTCCTGATGGAGACTCACTTTCCGGGTTGCAGAGAGGATGTGATGTCCAATGTCCCGTTGGACGCACTCTCATCGACTGCAATTCAGATAGGTGAGCACATCTGGTCAATGGTAGACGAACGCAAAATTGCTTGGGCGATACGGTCTTTTAAGCCCTACAAATCAGCAGGGCCGGATGGTATTTTCCCGGCACTTTTGCGGGAGTCCCTGGACATTATCATGCCATGGCTGCTGCGTATTTTTACTGGCAGCCTGGCATCGGGGTATATACCCTCTGGGTGGAGAGAGGTCAGGGTGGTCTTCATCCCGAAAGCGGGGAGGATAAACCACAGCACCGCCAGGGACTACAGGCCGATTAGTCTCTCGTCGTTTTTATTGAAAACGCTGGAGAGACTGGTGGACGTTCATGTGAGGAGCATCCTCTCTGCAGACAATTTCAGCAGAGCCCAACACGCATACCTCAAGGGAAGGTCGGTGGAAACGGCTCTGAGTGAGGTTGTCGGCACAATTGAGGATGCTCTTCACGACCGTGAGTATGTGTTGGCGTCCTTCCTGGATGTAGAAGGGGCTTTCAACAACGTGAGTATATCATCGATCACTAGTGCCTTGGAGGGTATTGGCACTGACCCGCAGATAACCCTGTGGACGGGCAATATGCTCAAGAGTAGGGCTATAAACTCGGACATAGGCGGTGATGGGGCGCGGAAGGTGGTCACAAGGGGTACTCCACAAGGGGGGGTCATTTCTCCTCTTCTGTGGAATCTTGTGATCAATGGAATCCTTGACTCATTGGGGAGAACGGGGACGAAGGTTGTGGCATACGCCGATGACGTTGTGCTACTGATCAGGGGGAAATTTCTCCAGACGGTCAGTGATCTCATGGAGTCGGCGCTTACGATGCTATCCAGGTGGGCAAGGGAGAACGGTCTGGGAGTCAATCCATCTAAAACCGAACTTGTTTTGTTCACAAGGAAGTACAAACCGGAGAGATTTGATCTCCCTAGATTGGACGGAGTTACTCTTCAACTCTCGGGGGAGGCAAAGTATCTGGGTGTCATTCTTGACTCTAAACTTTCCTGGAAGAGGAATACCGAGGAGAGAATGAGAAAAGCCTTATGTGCTTTTTACACCTGTAGAAGGACCTTTGGGAAGAGATGGGGTCTACAGCCGTATATCATTCACTGGATGTATGCGGCGATTATCAGACCAATCTTGACCTACGGGGCACTGGTGTGGTGGAGGGCGGTGGACACGGGTTCATATCTCTCCACTCTCGCAAAGGTGCAACGACTGGCTTGTCTGGGTATTACGGGGGCGGCTCGTTCTACACCCCAGGCAAGTTTGGAGGTGATGCTTGGCATCCCACCACTGGATATTTATATCAGGGGCACGGCGGCAAAGGCAGCTCTCAGATTCAGGGAGATGCAGGAGCTGAGGCAACGCACTTGGGGGCACAGTACCATTCTGCATGGGATTGGTGGTGCACTACTGGATCGTGAAACGGACTCTATTGTACCGGTCACGAATTTCCAGAGGACTTTTGAGGTGATTGTACCGACCAGGGAAGACTGGGCAGCCGACTCCGTTATTCGGAGTGGTGATATCTCAGTGTTCACGGACGGTTCGAAGACGGACATGGGGACAGGGTCGGGAGTTTACTCCGGCGAACTGGACCTTCGAATCTCCATACGACTCTCGGACGATTGTAGCGTGTTCCAGGCGGAAGTGTATGCAATTGACGTGGCCGCACGGATGATAATGGAACGGGATTTGGATCCATCGTCCATTAGCATCTTTGCGGACAGTCTTGCTGCTTTGAAAGCCCTGGAATCCGATACTGTCAGATCGGGGTGTGTGCGGCACTGTATTGAATCCCTCGACCGTATTCGTCGACACTCGGTAAGGCTGGCGTGGGTCCCTGGACACGCTGGGATTGCGGGGAACGAGCGGGCTGACGAGTGTGCGAGGAATGGCTCCGAGTCGGTTGAGGACCCTATACAGACGGAGGTCCTGGTTCCTCTGGTGGAGCTGTTCGGTGTGATAGGGGATATATCGGATAGGGAGACGAGGGCAAGGTGGACAACCTTGACCAATTGTAGGATATCTCGGACCCTATGGCCACTGCCAGATCCGGGGAGGACAAAGATTCTTCTTGGATTTGGCAAGCGGACGGTCGGGATGCTTGTAGGGGTTCTAACGGGACACTGCGCGATAGGCCGGATGGCTGCGCGTTGGGGTTACGCCCAGGCGGACTACTGCAGGGGCTGTGGGGACGAGGAGGAGGAGGAGACAGTGCATCATCTGCTTTGTGAATGTCCGGGACTGAAGGAACGGCGACTCAGATATCTGGGGTGCAGGTTCTTCGACGACCTGGACAGTCTACGCGATGTTTCTCTATCTGGTCTTGCGAACTTCTTAAGGGGATCGGGATGGTTCTAGATTTCTCGGGTCGTGGTATTTCTTTCCATGTGGGGGAAACTAAGGGAATCACAATGGGCCCTATGGCCTCCGAGTGAACTCGCCGTTCTGGCGGGCTCCCATTCAACCTAACCTAACCTAGAATTTTTCATACAAAAAGTGGATTTATTAAATCCAAAAAAAAAGCTGGATTTACTAAATCCATAATAAAAGCACAAATATATGAAACAGCATATTAATTTAATGTCGGAAAAAAATACGAATAAAAATTAAAAGAGAAACAAAAAAATTGAAAAACTAACAAATAAAAGGTTTTTATTAAATTTTTTTATGAAATATGTTTAGAAAAAAAACTACACCTCACCAAATACATATTTTTAATCTTGGACATGGAAAAATACCTGAAATAGAAATGGCAATTTTTCACTCTACAGTAAGTAATTTAATTAAATCCAATTAGTGAATATTAAATATTGCAATGGAATTTTTCAATTGTGTAAAAATATAAATTGAAGGATAAAACTGAAAAGGCAGACTTGTTATCGCTGTTTTATATAAAATATAATTAAAAATTAAAAGTTAAAGTAAAATCCTTCATCATCGAATTCGGTTTTAAAAATTAGGGTGAAAGAAGTGTCGGACAGAAAATTCTTTTTAAAATAGAGAGAATCTAACCCCATCTGTTGAGCACTTTTAGAAATACTTTTTGGATTTATTAAATCCAAGTGATTAGAAAAAACGGCTATTATTTTTTGCAATAGTCAAAAATAATGAACACCATACAACTAAGCCGAACATATCTTCAATTTTTTTTTCCTGCCAATAGAAAATTATCTGTGAATTTTTTTTTAAATATTTAAAAAATAATAAATAAAATTCATAAAAACACAAAACTCGAAATTCAGAACTTGTACTGAAAATTTTAATTTTTTCTCTTTTAGAGAATAGCCCATAAAAACCCTGTGGGAAAACGCACCGATCACCGGACACGTCGCGTGACCGATCCATGGGGACAGGGACATGTTCTTGGACCGGTTCTTTTATATGAAAAGGACCGGTAACTTTTAAAGGGGATTATCTTAAGAGGGAGCCAATTGCCCTTTGTGACGTGTCACAGGACTGAACCACAGGATGGGTTCTTTCAGACCGGTCCTGTTTTCACCGGTCACAGGACAGGTGGCCCTGGTTTCCCACAGGGATATAACTTTCATTAAATTTAATATTCTTTTTTCTTTTCGGAAAAACCCTATTTGTGTAAATTAAAAACCCAATAAAATTCATTTCTGGCGCTGCCATTAAATTGAAAATTTGTACTGCAATAATGAGACTGTATTGCACCTCATTAATTTT
Organism: Leucophora obtusa; assembly: GCA_949987735.1. Classification (NCBI taxonomy): domain Eukaryota; kingdom Metazoa; phylum Arthropoda; class Insecta; order Diptera; family Anthomyiidae; genus Leucophora; species Leucophora obtusa. Next base: position 313,347,727 of record OX465295.1, on the reverse strand, counting down.
TTACTAACCCTAAAGGCTTGAACAATTTTTATACAAGTAATTAAATGCAGAATACTACAATTCACGGTAGGGTTATGACTCATTTTTAACAAAAATTCTGCTTATCACCACGTGATAGGCAATACTAAATCAATAATAAAAATCGTGTTTGCACCAAACGCAATTTCTAAAAATATTTTTTTGCTCGGGGATTTTATTTAATTTACATAACAAATTATTACAAGAATAATTGTCAATGACAAAAAATGTATCCAGAAGTCCCTGCAAGCAAGTTTCGTAATTACGGTAAATACCCAGCAAAAAAAAAGAGATGCTGAAGAAGTAGAAAAAGCACTACAATTGATGATCAAGATGTACTTCTTTTTTAACATAAACACTAATGATTTTAACATTGAGTTGTCATAGGAGAGGAGTACTCCCATTTCAACATTTGTTCAGTACTTTTTGAACGAGTGCAAAGGAAGCTCTTTTTCAACAATTAAAAGTTAAAAAAAATTCTTCGCAAAAAAAAATTATAAATATTTTATTTTACAAAAGTTGTTTTATTGCCGCCATCGGGTATCGAATTTGTGACCTCACGATTGTTACCCAGCAAAAAAAATTGCAAGTAGTACTTTACAAACTACTACTTTCAATACTTCACAAGTATCCGTTAGTGTATTTTTACTGCTTTTACTTGGCTGGCATAAAAACACCACTTTGTTACTGTGAGATATTGTTCCTTATTCTCTTCAATAAAAGTACTTATTAAACAAGTGTAAAAGGTAAATCCCAATTTAATATTGTTTCAGTACTGTTTTATACATATTTTTAAAAATTAAAAAATAGTGAATTTAAACAAATTAATTATAAATATTAAAACAAAAATTAATAAAATAAAAAAAAAATTTTTTAAAAAAGTAAAAAAAAATCTCGGTCCCACCGGGAATCAAACCCGGGACCCTCCGAAGCAATGAAAGAAGTGATTTTTTTGATGTTGTGCAAACTTACTTCTAAAAAAGCTGTAAAAATACACCAACGGATACTTCTTAAGTAGTGAAAGAAGCAGGTAGTTTGTAAAGCATTACTTCCAATTTTTTTGCTGGGTAGCTTTTAATACGCATCGTTTGAGTCTCAAAAAAATGTAGAACAAATTTCAACCCTTTTGGCGCGGGAACTTTTTTGACATCAGCGAAAAAGTAAAATTGCGTTGCTTAATATTTTTTATGACCCTTTTCGCATGTAAAATTTGATATTTGCAAAAAAAAAATCAAAAAGTCATAACCCTAATGCATACGGGTACAATAAATTGGAAATGAAAAAACAAACATGAAATAAATTTTTTGGCCACAATTAAAAATACACTCACAATATTTTTTCCTTAAAATCAACCGAATATATACATTAAAACAATAGAAAATAAGTTAAAAAAAGGACTACCCACTTTTCGTTTAAAACAATTGTATTTTGTCGTTTATTTTTAATTGTTATTTTATTAACTGGCAAAGTCGGTAAAAATAATAGATTTATCGTTTATTTTAAAATTAATTGTATTCTAAAAACTGATTGTTTTTAATAGAAAATTTTGATTGAATATTTTAACTTCTACCGAAAGTCCGTATTTTGTGTATTTTATTTCTTGAATGACTGATAGAAAAAGTTAAAAAATATATTTCTTTGCAATTTAACTACTTATTCAATTAAAACAACTTTACTGATTTACTTTTTAAACAACTGTTGAACTTTTATGGTAAAGTTATTGTGAGTGTATGAAAAAATGGACAGAAGAATAATTAAAAAGTATAAACTAATGATATACATGAAAGTTCAGGAGAAGAGACAATAAAATGGCTTTATTTGAAAAATTGTAAATTAAATTTTTTCAATTATGGATAATGCGTATTTTTTCTTACAATAGAATGTTTTAAAATTTATGCAAAAAAATAGCACATGTTTAGTAATAACCGCATTTGTATCTATATAAGTTTAATAACACTGTGCAGCAATATTTTTAATGTTATGCCAGATGAATGCATTGCATAGGTTGGTTCAATAAAACCTCCAAAGGATTTGGCGCTTTATAGGTAGAGTTAAGTTATAGGATTTTGGCCCATTAACTTATTTCGAGCAGTTAACTTTAACTTAACCATGGGTAACTAACCAATACTAAATATTTATCCCTAGGAAAATTTAACCATAATAACTTATCAATATTTTTTATAGTAATGTGTATTTTTATTCATACGAGCCATTATTTATCACATTTTCTTTTAAATTAAATTAATCTTGTTCGTTTACATACTAGAAGTTACTACTTTTACTACAGCTGGAAAAATTCAATACAAAAAGTAAAAAAAAATTTCCAATTGTAGTAAAATAGTAAGAATTACGCGAATTTCGCAAACAATAACAAGGCTCAAAATAGTTAAATTTCCCGTAATAACAGCAACATTTTCAGTAGCCATTACAGACTTTTTTGTTGAGTGCATCAGTAATGTTCTTAAAACATATTCCCTTTTATTTGTCATTTTGTTAAATCTTAAATGAAATACACACTCATAAACAACATCTGCTTTTGACATTTGATATATTTACACAAACAAATGCATTAAAAGGACATAAGATTTTTTGTTGTTACTAAATCATTTTCAAAATTTCTTTCACTTATGTTAACTCTTGATAGATACAAGTTGGGGAAAAAAGTTTTGTATTTACCTTGAGAACAGCAATAGCAATACTTTGTTGCCTAATAAAAACGGAAGCATGCTCCGGAAATCCTTAAGCTAAAACAGAAAAATGTTTAAAACAAAAAAAAAAAAAATTCGTTATCATTTACACAAATTTTATATTTTATTTATGTGCCGTCTTTTTCAAATTCATTTCAATCTTAGCACAAGCATCCCAGAAAAAGTGATGCCAGATTGCAGGAGTTGTCTTGAAAACACACGCTCATTGCAATTCGATTGTGATAACCGGTTGCCACAACCTCGTAATGTGATTGTGGAATTAAAATCTATAAACAATAAGAAAAATATTTTAACGAGTAAAAAATTTAAAGTCGAGCATGCCGACTATACAATACCCTACACCAGTCTGGTTAAAAGCCAACTAATGTTTGGATCCGAAATTCGAATTGGTTACAACGGACTTGTTTCAAAATTTTCTATAAAATGATAAAAGAAGAGAAAATCGAAAATATAGCCCATATGGGCGATATTTTGTATGGATCGATCTTATCTAAAATCAGTAGGCTTTGCCCTTGGGACCATGTGAGTCAGCGAACCAAATTTCATCGAAATATCTTCGTATTTGCGACCAGCAGCGTGTAAACAAGCCAATTTTGGGGGACCCTTATATGGGCACTAGGTATAAACATGGACCGATTTAATCAAAATCAATGGGCTTCGTCCTTGGGCCGACATAGGTCTGAGTACCAAATTCGAATTGGTTAAAACGGACTTGCGTCAAAATTTTCTATAAAATGATAATTGAAGAGAAAATCGAAAATATAACCCATATGGGCGATATGTCCAAATATGTACCGATCCTATCTAAAATCAACAGGATTTGGCCTTGGGAACATGTTTTTTTTCATAATTTTATGTATTGAATCTTCACAACAGTGAACTAACAATGAGTTTATCAAATCTTATGTACTAAAGCTAAAATATTAAGCCCAGCCAGTGCCAGACAAAATTTTAATTTTAACATTAAATATTTTTTTTTAATTTGATGCAAAGTAAATGTATAGAAAAATTTATAAACGATAAATTAGAAGTTTAATTTTAAAAAGGTCGAAAAAACCAATTTTTAGTTTTTTAAATAGAAATTAAAAACCAACATTTTGTTATAAAGAATATACATTTATTCTATAGAGCCAAATCAGCGGTGGTCCTTCTTAGGAGGCGTCGGTGTCCTTGATCCTCAAGCAGTTTACGAGCCAATGAATTTGGGTGCAGTTGCAGCCTCTTTAAGTAGTTTAAGGTGTATCTCGCGATTTCATCATTAACGGTGGGAACATTCAAATCTGAGTGTATGTTCGCTTTTCTTATATACCATGGTGCGCAGACAATGGTTCGCAAAATATTGTTCTGCTTCCTTTGAATTTTTTGAACATTTGATGCAGACGCAGTGCCCCATTTGGATGCCGTAGCACCATATAGGTTTCAAAATCGAATTTTACAACAACAACTTGCAATCAAGACCAAGTCTAGAATTTCTTCCAATTAGCCAATTAAGTTCTATTGCTTTAAGTTTTATTTGTGTTAAAATGGCGTCGATATGGTTCTTCCACGTGAGACGACGATCAAGATGTATACCAAGATATTTGACATTTGAGTGTTGGGGCACTTTGTGATTGTTAATTTTGATAAAAGAGCATGTTTCTTTTCTTAAAGTAAAAGTCAAATGAATACATTTCTGTTCATTCACGATTCCAGTTCAAATACGTGTTCCTGCAATATTCGAGAGGCTTCATATGGGTTTTTGTGACAACTCAAGATAGCCGTATCATCAGCAAATGTAGACGTATGAGTATTACCATCAGTTGGCATGTCAGAAGTATACAAAAGATACAAGAGTGGGCCTAAAATGCTACCTTAAGGGACACCAGCCCGAATATCTTGAGGAGAGCTGAAGAAATCACTTTCCTTGACAACAAATTTACGATTGCTATATAGCTTTCGAGTATATTATGTGTGTTACGTGGCAGTATATTTTTAATTTTAAATAACAAACCTTCGTGCCAAACTTTATCAAAGGCTTGCGATACGTCAATAAAGAGTGCAGAACAGTAATTCTTATCCTCAAAGGCCTTTCGTATTTCACTAACAAGTCTGTGAACTTGCTCAATGGTGCCATGCTTTTTACGAAAACCGAACTGATGAGCAGGAATTAGGTTATGTTGAGTTACAGTTATCGTTATTCTGTTTGCCAATAGTTTCTCGAAGAGTTTTGATAAATTAGATAAAAGACTTATTTTCCTGGCTTGGGTATCATTTTAATGAGGGAGACCTTCCATACTGGTGGATAATATTCAAGGCGTAATATTGCATTCAAAATAAAAAGTATTATTCTTACAGCTATCTGGGCTAACTCCAAGATCATTTTATTACTAATTTTATCGGTACCAAAAGCTTTTTTTTGGGTTTAATTCTGAGATAGCATTTTCGACCTCTCGCAACTCAAAGCGAATGTATACCTCTACGTGCCGTGGCAAAATTGGTGGTAACTCGACTATTGTGTTTGGATCCTTTGGCATAAATACAGATTTTAAATGTTCTGCAAACAACTCGGCTTTCTCCGTATCATTTCTAGCCCAGCTTCCGTCAGATTTACGCATTGGAGGTTTACATATAACAGGTCTTTTTAGATTCTTTGTAGCACGCGATAATGAATAGTCCGTTCTTGCCGTAGCCTCCAGATTTTCAAAAAAATCATTCAGTGAGTTATTTCTTTGTAATTCAAGTAATTTGCGTAACTTGTTTGAGCATTCTTTAAATCGAGCCTTAAGTGCAGGAGATCTGTGAAGCTGCCACTCTCTACGAGCTCTTCTTTTCTCATTTAAGAGTCGCTCAATATCAACTGAAAAAATTGGATTTTGTCTGGATTGTCGGGGGGGTTTGGTAGCAAGTCGTGCAGCGAGTTTAAGATAGGATTCAAAATTCCTAAGTGAGAGATCAATGTCCTCTGTTGTTCTTAGCAATATATTTTCCGAGCAATGAGTACTGATAAATTTTTTATATTTTAGCCAATTTGTTCCTTTGCCTGTAAGTGCTAAGTCACCGGTTGGAGATACAATTCGAGGGTTTATGAGGGAAACAATATTGGGTGTATTATCAGAAGAGAGTTCCAATGAGGATTCTAAGTGCACCAAATTTCTTGCTATATTTTTAGTTACTCCAAAATCAATGAGATCCGGTATTTTATTTCGATCTGATGGCCAGTGTGTGGGTTCGCCGCTGGAGATCACATCCAAACCGATTTTATTAATTGTATCAAACAATACAACATGTGAGTCAGCAAATCTAATTTCATCGAAATATCTTCGTATTTGCGACCTGCAGCGTGAAATAAGCCAATTTTGGGGGACTATGTCTGAACATGGACCGATTTCAACCAAAATCAATAGGTGTCGTCCGACATGGATCGGTGTACCAAATTTCATCTAAATATCTTAATATATGCGACCTGTAGAGTGCGCACAAGAATGCATGGACAGACAGACGGACGGACAGACGGACATCGTTAAATCGAAATAAGAAGTGATTCTGAGCCGATCGGTATGCTACAAGGTGGGTCTAGGTCCAATAGTTTTTGCTGTTACAAACAGCAGCACAAACTTATTATACCCTCGCCACGTAGTGGTGTAGGGTATAAAAATACTTCGCCGCAATATTAACCGCATAATCACTTGAATTTATTAAATCCAAAAAGTAGTTCAAAATGTTCTCAATAGATGGGGTTGGATTCTGCTTATTTTAACATAATTTTTCTATTTAACTTAATTTTTAATACCGAATAAGTGTCGTCCGACATAGGTAGGTGTACCAAATTTCATCAAAATATCTTAATATATGCGACCTGTAGAGTGCGCACAAGAATGCATGGACAGACAGACGGACGGACAGACGGACATCGTTAAATCGAAATAAGAAGTGATTCTGAGCCGATCGGTATGCTCTGAGGTGGGTCTAGGTCCAATATTTGTTGGTGTTATAAACATCAGCACAAACTTATTATACCCTCTCCACGTAGTGGTGTAGGGTATAAAAATATTTCGCCGCAATATTAACCACATAATCACTTAAATTTATTAAATCGAAAAGGTAGTTCAAAATGTTATCAATAGATGGGGTTGGATTCTGCTTATTTTAATAAGATTTTTCTGTTCAACCTAATTTTTAATACCGAATTCAACGATGAAGGATTTGTAATCATTATATTTTTCATGTAAAATAAACTTAAGAAATAGACTTTTCTGAATTCCACCTCTCTGATTTTTCATGACAATTATATACGAGAATTGGATATAGCTGTGGTCTCAGAAGGTCTAAGAGCTATTTTATGAGTCTTTTCGGACTGCAATTGTACTCGGGAAAGCTATATTTAAGAAAAGCATTTTCGAAAATTTTCAGAAAATTATATATTGTTGTGTATGTTGTGTATGAATTTATTTGGTCCACTTATTATCAATTCCCTGGTATTTTTGTAATTTTGAAACTATAATTTGGAGTTGCATTTATAAACATCTGGCCATCACCATACCAATAAAACTAACAATATTTGATTTAATTCAGGTTTAGTTTTTCTTTTTTTTTATTTATACATGTTACAGCAACAACGATGTTGGTTAACAATCTGTAACATGTGTTTAACTACTGTAGTCATATTAGATATTGTTTGCTTTATTTTGTTTTTCTGTCTGACCAGGCTATAAACAAGTCGCTCATATACTGTTACGCGCTCTCTCACTGGCTCTGTCTTAGATTTCAAGAAGTTAAATTGCAGTTTACGGGTTTAATTTTTTATTATATTTTTTCAAATTATGCATATTTATTGCAACAATTTTTAATATTTATTAAAATTTAATCATAAAATTTCTTGAAATGTCGGCCGGAGCCAGCTAACATAGGAAGAGACGCATGCATACTCTTGACATTATATGCTTGTTGCTCTGACTCTCTATCAACATAAATGAATTTTAACCGGATGTGATGAGTAGGTAACTACTCACACATAAACAAGTTGTATGTGAAATACTCCCACACATGGGAATGTGACTAAACATATTGTGTGTTTAAGGAAATGTGCACATGTTCAACTGCTTAAGTTATTTAGTTGGGTACGTTTGTTGTGTTGTTTAAACATGATTTTCATTTATACAGAAATGTTTTAAAAAAAATGGTGTTAAAAGGATTTTAAAGTATTTCACAAACACAGTGCAACAAAAAAAAAATGCAAGTTTAATGCATCGGGTATGCTACTCAATATTCATTATAGATTTTGCACACAGATCACGAATATGGACTCAGAATTTCAAAATTAGCCAATGTTTAAGGTATATTTGCAAAACAGTTTTTGTAGGAATATAAAATTTTTAATAAACCCTAAAGAAATAAAAATTTGTTGCTAGAATCTACTGCAAACTACAGTTAAAACAAAGGTATATACAGTTAAAGGGCAACAAAGGTATTTACCTTTAAAATAACTAAAAAGGTTTTTATATTTAACTGTTGAAAAATAACTAACAAAGTCATTAAATATAACTAGCAATTTCGTAAAACTAGAATAAAAAGTTCCAAACGGCTCTCCAGTTCTTATGCTTTTATGCATTTAGGATACAATAAAAGTTTCTGATTTTTATTTGCATACTATAAATATACGTATCAATAATAATAATAGATATAAATTAAACAAGAATTTTTAAAATTCAACGAAATTTTTTATTTTTTAAATAACTAACAAAAATAACTCTATACTGTAAAAATACTGTTTTAGTAGTTGTTTATTATGATATTAAAAATAACTGCTCTAAACAACTGTTACGAAATTATAGTAATTTTCTTTAGTTGTTTTCTTAAATAACTCTCATAAAAGTTGTTTTGTATTTTTCTATGGAAAAACACCAGTAATTACAGGTAAAACGAGCAACTACTGATTAATACAAAAACAGATGTCACGCAGTAACTGTCAAACTTTTAAATAAAAAAAATTGATTTGCACTTTAAATTGCAAAATTCTGACTTATCTATTCAAATCCCTTATAAAATTTGATCTGTCTTTTTCGATTTATTTCTGTTTTGCGAATTTAATTTTTCCCCTCCTATTTTGTTTTTTACACCTAATTCTACTCTCTGAAACATAGCGTATTGGATTTGTTTGTAACTTCCTAAAATAATGGGCGTAAACCCGCTTTATTGTATACCAATCGATTCAGAATCACTTTCTAAGAAAAAAAAAACTATAGAAAGATGTAACATGTACGAGGGTGGATCAATAAATCCGTGACTTCTTAGATGAAACACAGTTGTTTTAGGAAAAAAAATATTCCTTAGTATAGTCTTGTTTTAGCTCAATATACTTAGTCCAAATTTTCTCCAAGTTTTTTTAAATAGGATTTCTGCTGGTCCTCAAAATAGGCATTTTTTGCGCAATAATTTCATCGTTGGAGCTAAATCTCTTCTTGCAGTGCCATTTCTTTAGGTTTGGAAATAGAAAATAGTCTCTGAAGGATAAATCAGTATATATGGGAGCTGTGTCTCTACCTTCTGCGCCACAGATACTTACGTTCAGTTGTTGTCTAACTTAGAATTTAAACACGCATATGTATGCAACGAAAAAATATGATAGATTCCAAAATTTTATTATGCTAAATAAAATTTCTGTTCCTTGTCTCAATATATTATTACAATTACCAAAATAATGGAAATTAATGGTTAAAGCTACTAAAGTTAAAAAAAAATTTTAAATTAATTGAAAAAACTAATACTTTGGATAGAGTGATCGATTTTATTGAAACACAACTGATACTAGATTTTTGCAGCCGATATTTTATTCAAATGGCTAAATCTTCGATAAATTGGTGGTTGTTGGAGTTGGTATTTTTTCAATATTGGTTAGAAAAGTCAATATTTTGGATAATTTGACAGTGTTTTGGTTCATCATATATATTTTTTGTTCACAAATAAATATAACTTTCCTGATGATGAATTTTAAATAACTGCAATTAAAATTATTGAATGATGAAAATATTTCGTTGACTCCGATAGAATTCCAACAATTTATTTTCTGTGTGTATTTTGACCCTAATAGTAAAAAAATTATTGTTTTACTTTTGTTTTTATGTTTACCTAATAGCTAACCGGAAAGTACTGTCTTCTTTTGTTTTGATTACTGTTTCGTGCATATTTCGGTATTACGGACTCATAAAAATAGCCGTTATGTAACCACCACAGGCTATTCACTTTGATTTTGGGATGGGTGTTTATATATTTTTAAATTATTTTTAGTTTTATTAATAACAAACCAAAAAAAAAAACGACCGTGGTAATTAATTTAAATGTCACTCATGCATCAAAAATACTATATTTATAAATAAATCTTTTTTATCTTTTTATTCAATTTGAAATCTGATATTTTTCACTGACAATCAGTAATTATTTCAGTTCATTGCATTTATTAACACTATAAGCATTCATTATTATAATATCTTTTTCGCTTTCATGATTTTTTTACGACTTTACTCAATTCGCTAATTGTTAACAATCAATAGTAATTGATTTATTTCGTTCTTTTTGCTAAAGGCACTATACGTAGATAGTTGAAAAGGAAAGAGCATTGAAAGGCTTGAAGCCAGTAATGATTTATTGTGGGTGTTCTGCCCCTTTTATTTTTTATTACTGTTTTTAATTTAAGTTTATATTACATTTTTGCCAGCATTTGTTTGTAGTAAAGAAAATAAATTAAAAATCAAAGTAAATTTATAAAACTGAAGTTGAAAACTTTGGAAAAAAAATATTTTTATGTAAGCTACTAAATTTTCTTATATAAAACGCTAAAGTAAAAGTGAGTACCATGTTAAAATTAAAAACAAAGAAATAAAACAATTTCTAAACAAAATATAAGATTAAGTTCAGATCAAATTAACAAAATTATTTTCCGATCTGCTTGTAATGTAATAAAAATGGTATTACTAGTGTGTAGTATAAATTTCTTAGTTCTTAAAATTCTGAATCTCACGAAGAATACAAGGTATTCATTAAGGTATTCAGTCTATTACACATTATTCAATTAAACGATCAATTTCTTACAAAAATTTATTGGAGTAATTTCAAGTGGCTAATTTCGAGTAATGAATAACTCGTGTAATTTTGGTCTATGAATCGAGTAACTCGGAAAAATCGAAAAAAAGTTTTTTTTTAGTTTCACCAAATTTGTTTTTTTTTTCTTAATTGCCGAGAATTTGTAATTTTTATAGTTTGAATTTTACTACAATAGCTACTTTTTCTAATCACTTGGATTTAATAAATCCAAAAAGTAGTTCTAAAAAGAAAAAGAATTTTCTGTCCGACACTTCTTTCACCCTAATTTTTAATACCGAATTTGATGATGAAGGATTTTACTTTAACTTTTAACAGTAGAGCGAAAAATTGCCATTTCTATTTCAGCTATTTCTCCATGTCCAAGATAGAAAATATGTATTTGGTGAGGTGTAGTTTTTTTCTAAACATATTTCATACAAAAAATTTTAAGAAAAACCTTTTATTTGTTAGTTTTGCAATTTTTTGTTTGTCTTTTAATTTTCATTCGTATTTTGTTCTGACATTAAATTAACAGAGTGTTTCACATATTTATGTTTTTATTGTTATACTTGTTCTTTTATTGTTATATGTATGTATACTAGACATTACCTCAAAAAAAAAGTTCGCCGTACACCCGCTAAAATTAAGTATTTTTGAAAGGCGATTTCAAGAAAAAAAACATTTTTTTTGCCGAACGTAGGGGTCGCCTTTTTTAATTTTTTGTTATACCCATGTGAAAATCGAAATATATATGAACATACATGATCATACATTGGCTCGTATGTGATCATGCATGGGCATACATAGTCATATACGTCCATGCATAGTTCAATGTATGATCATACATGATCTCATATATTTCCATATACCTTTGGATCCGAAATTTGAGGGTATATGGAGGTATATGCCCATATATGATCATATATGAGCATATGTGAATCATGTATGAGCATATATGGTCATATATGAACATGTACGGTCATATACCCTCAAATATCGGATCCGAAGATATATGGAAATATATGAAATCATGTATGGTCATACATCGAACTAGACATGCACGTATATGACTATGTATGCCCATGTATGATCATATACAAGTCAATGTATGATCATGTGTGTTCATATATATTTCGATTTTCACATGGGTAGCTTTGGCATTTAAAATCGGATTTTAAAGTGTGATATATCGATTTTTTTGCCTCGAGGAGACCAATGTTTTGCTATATAGTAAAAATCCAATTAAAAAAAATTTAAAAAGGCGACCCCTACGTTCGGCAACCAATATATGAAAAAATTTCTACTGGGTTTAGCGAAAAACTTCCTTAGCAAAAGTTTAATGATTTTTTGCGAGCTTTAATTTTCTGACATTAGGGTCGTACATTAGGATGGTAGCAACTGATATCTGGTGGGTAACTACTAGAACGGGATACTTGAGCTCAAAATGCCATTAGAGCAAAACACTGGTCTCCTCGAGAGAAAAACATCGATGTATCATGCTTTAAGATCCGACTGTAAATGCCAAAGATATAACGAAAAATGTAAAATGGCGACCCCTACGTTCGGCAAAAAAAATAAAAAAAATTTTTTTGAAACCTCCTTGCAAAATTACTTCATATTGGAGGGTGTACGGCGCACTGTTTTTTTTTTTTTGCCTGTAAGGTGGTACGCTCTAATGTATACCCAGACAAATAAATGCAGCTTTTTTTGGATTTAATAAATCCAATTTTTGTATGAAAAATTCTAAGTCAAGGTCATTAAAAAAAAACGCTTAATATATCTTTAGTGAACACTATATTTTATCAATTTTAGCAAAATCCTAAACGTCTTGAAATTCAATAAAACCTACCAAGAAATTGGAAAATTACACATAAAGAAACAATAATATTGTTTACAATCTTGTTTTGTGTTTACTTTAAAAATTTCCCGGTATATTTTATTAGAGCTTGAGAAAGCTAATTTTGTTTTTTGACTACGTGAATTCACAACCACTTTAAATAAACCATTTCAAATTGAATAAAGTGGGATATGATTTTTTGAAATTTATACTGATTCAATAATAATTATAATAATATGTTTTACTAGCGGGCGCAGCCCGCTACGTTTTTAGCGTGCTTTAAAGTTTAGGGGGGGGGGGGGTCTGCGCCCAACCCCGACAATTTTTTTTAAATTCGCTTTTTATTTAAAGTACAGTTTTTATAATAAAAGCCTTCACCCACCCAGCACAAATAAATAATTCTGCACAACAATGGGTTTAAAATAAATAAATATTTGATCACTTTTTCTCATGAAAGTGGATTGTTAGTAATGAATCCATAATAAATTGCATTATACGTGCACTCTAATTAAATTCTGTTGAAATTTACCCAACTTATAGTAGGAAACTGAACTCCTACTATAAATTGGGTAAATTTACTCTATGTGCGTAATTGAAAAAAAATACGCACATTGTGTTTAAGTTGGTGCACAAATAATTTGTAATTTTACATTGAAAGTGCGTAAAAATTAAATGAAATTTTGAAATTAGCGTGTTAATTTACTAAATGTGTGTGTAAAAAAGCACGTTTCACGTGTAAATGTACGCATAAAATGCGTAAAAATTCACACAAAATGCGCAAAAATCCACAGAAAGTGCGTAAAAATAAAATATAATGCGTACATTTATAACAGGTGTGCTAACTTTAAGCACCACCCAAAATTTTTTTTTAATAAAATAACAAATTAATTTTTAGTACGTATTTTATTAATAATAATATCCGAGTCATTCTCTCATAATCGTTTATGTCCAAATTAGTCGTTTTGGGATCTTAAGGCATTTGTATAAAATTCATATAAAAATTTGTTATAACTATTGAATGGGTGCGATGACTCCTGCTCAACAAAATGCCTTCTTTGAAAGGTAGGCAGTAACCGTCAACAATAACGGGAGAAAACGCCTTAAGAGAGATATGGCCTACGCAGGAACAACTGAGTGCAATGACTCCTGCTCAACAAAGTCAGTATTCATTGAGTACTGCCTAACTTGCAAAGAAAGCATTTTGTTGAGCAGGAGTCATTGCACTCAGTTGCTCCTGCGTAGGCCATATCTCTCTTAAAGCGTTTTCTCCCGTTATTGTTGACGGTTACTGTCTCCCTTTCAAAGAAGGCATTTTGTTGAGCAGGAGTTATCGCACGCAGTTGTTTTACCTAGGCCGTATCTCTCTTACGGCGTTTTCTCCCGTTATTGTTGACGGTTGTTGGTTGACTGCCTCCCTTGCAAAGAGCATTTTTTTAAGCAGGAGTCAGTGCATCCAGTAGTTCCTGCGTAGGCCGTGTCTCTCTTACGGCGTTTTCAATTTTGAAATGAGGTTTAGACTACCACATGCGTTAATAATAATTACCAAAAACAATTTCATGTTTATGTTGCTATTTCCAGAATCTAATGTGTTTGTGGAAATGTTGTAATTCACAAAAAATAATCCGTTTTCGCTTTTTCTTTTTATTATTTATAATTTTTTTTTAATTTTTTCCAATTTGAAATGTCTGAGTATTTATTACTTTTACAGGATAGTATATTTACCAACTTTGTGCGTAAAAATTTTATTTAACAAAACAGTAGTAATTTTAGGCACAATGTGTTTATTTATAAGCACATAATGTCTAAAAATACTTTGTGTGTGTATTATTGCGTATGAAAGTGAGTATAAAAAAAGTTTACGCATTTTTTGTCTATATTTACCGAATTTTCGTAAAATTAAACAAAATTTTACCCATTTTATAGTACTAAATTTACAAACATTTTTTAGAGTGTGTGTATGTTAAGATAATTTGGTAAAGTGCGAACTTAGGTAGATAGACCCGTAAGTAGTTTTGTTTTTTGTGTTTTGAATGAAAATAGATAACGTAAAGCAGGGTTGGAAAGCATTCTATAATATTAAAAATAGCGGGCAAAGCCCGCTACGTTGTCAGCGTACCTTAAAGTTCTTTTTTTTAATTCCAGTTTATGTAAAGGTAGACCTGGCAATTCCAGTAAATTCACAAATTCAGTTGGAAAATTTACTGCGTCGGTTTCTTCCACCGGTGCTTCGTTACATGAAGTTTAAATATCGCAACATATAAGTTCCATTCCTTTTAGAAAATTTGTTTAACTTTTTGGAGAGTATGTTTCAATGCTACATAAGTTTCATATTCCGTTGATAGTGTTTGAAGAGGTAATTCCCTCTTCCAATCCATTTGCATTCTCTATAATTTCAATTCCACTCGTTCAACGTTTATATCCATTTCATTCCACTTGTGTAGTGTTTCAATTCCACTCGTTTCCTATTTAGTTTCTTAATTTTAGTGTTTCATATACACTTGTTCTTTAAGTTTTAGGTTTCTAGCTAAAGACGCAGACGTTAAGGGGGGGGGGCAATTTTCCGCTTTTGAACCACCATTTTTACCACGTTCCTGTCCAAAGTCCTAGAAATGCCTTGTCGATAAGTTAGCCCATACTCCAAGGAAAACATATTATATATTAGAGGTTTCTAGCCGAAGGGTTCGGTTAGGCCATCAAGGGGGAGAATTATTCCGTTTTTACCCCTCCCGGTAGGAATTTCCAAAAATTCCGTCTTAGAGGACGTCTGCGTTGGAGGAGGAACCTTCTACATACATAATTTTAGGTCTCTATATCCAGCAGTTTGGCCAGGCCGTCGAGGGGGAAGTTTTTTCCCTTTTTACCCCTCCCGGTATGAATTTCCAAAAATACCATCTTAGGGGACGTCAACGTTGGAGAAGGAACCCAAATACCTCCAGTGGTTTGGGCAGGCACTTTTCCAATTTGTGAGACTGTTTATGGGGAGACTGTTTTCGCCTTTTTGCCCGTTCCGATAGGAATTTCCAAAAATCCCATCTCAGCGCACGTCTATGCCGAATATCAAGAAACCTTGTTTTAGTGGAGATATCCGTGGGGGGAGGAAAAAAAGTAGTTTTTTTGAAATTATATATTATTTTAAATGGTACTTTTTGGAAAAACGAAATTTTTTGGAAAAAGATACTTTGTCTTTACAAAGTATTTTATTTGTACTTTTTTTGGAAAAGGTATTTTTTTTTAAAAACGGTTTTTTTTTTTGAAAAATGTATGTTTTTTGGAAAAAGGTAAAAGGTACTTTTTTTTGGGAAAAGGTATTTTTTTGAAAAAATGTATATTTTTTGGGAAAAGGAACATTTTTTTAGAAAAAGGTACTTTTTTGGGAAAAGGTACTTTTTTTGGAAAAGGTACTTTTTTTAAAAATGGTATTTTTTTGGAAAAATGTATGTTTTTTGGGAAAAGGTACTTTTTTTGGAAAAGGTACTTTTTTTTTGGAAAAGATACATTTTTTTAGAAAAAGGTACATTTTTTGGAAAAAGGTACTTTTTTGAAAAAAGGTACTTTTTTTGGAAAAAGGTACTTTTTTGGAAAAAGTTACTTTTTTGGAAAGAGGAATTTTTTTTGGAAAAAGGTACTTTTTTCGGGAAAAGGTACTTTTTTTTGGAAAAAGGTACTTTTTTGGAAAAAGGTACTTTTTTTTGAAAAAGGTACTTTTTTTGGAAAAAGGTACTTTTTTTGGAAAAAGGTACTTTTTTTGGAAAAAGGTACTTTTTTTTGGAAAAGAGTACTTTTTTTGGAAAAAGGTACTTTTTTTGGAAAAAGGTACTTTTTTTGGAAAAAGGTACTTTTTTTGGAAAAAGGTACTTTTTTTTGGAAAAGAGTACTTTTTTTGGAAAAAGGTACTTTTTTTGGAAAAAGTTACTTTTTTTGGAAAAAGGTACTTTTTTTTGGAAAAAGGTACTTTTTTTGGAAAAAGGTACTTTTTTGGGAAAAAGGTACTTTTTTTGGGAAAATGTACTTTTTTGGAAAAAGGTACTTTTTGGAAAAAGGTACTTTTTTGTCCCCTTTTTGCCCCTCCCGATAAGAATTTCCAAAAATGCCGTCTCAACGGACGTCTACACCGGTCGAGGAACCTACATACCAAATTTCAACTTCATAGCTCCAGCAGTTTGAGCAGGCCGTCAAGGGGGAGACTTTTTCCCTTTTTTGCCCGTCCCTGTAAAAATTTCCAAAACTCCCGTCTTGGTGGATGTCTACGATAGTGGAGGAACCTTTATACCAAATTTCAACTTCCTACCTCCAGCGGTTTGGGCAGGCCGTCAAGGGGGGCCTTTTTCACCCCCATTTTTACAACGTCCCTGTCCAAAATTCCAGAAAGTACTTTCCAGAAAAGTTAGCCCAAGCTCCAAGGAACACATATCTTAAATTTCAGCTTTCTAGCCAAAGGGGTTTTGGCAGGCCGCCAAGGGGGAGACTTTTCCCCTTTTTGCCCGTTCCGGTAGGAATTTCCAAAAATCCCGTCTTAGCGGATGTCTACGCCGAAAGAGGAACCTACATACCAAATTTCAACTTCCTAGCTTCAGCGGTTTGGGCTGGGCGATGTTGAGTCAGTCAGTCAGTCAGTCACGTTATTCTTTTATATATAGAGATGATTGGCTTCGCGAATGAAGACAGCAATTATTGCTTAAATTAATTTGTTAAAATTGAATCAGGTTGCTTGCTTCTAAAAAAATTAGAATTTCAACAAAAAATTATTCAGAAACTTGCAAAGCTGAATTGCTAACGGTTTTAAAAATTTGTCCATTAACTTTGTTTTGTGAGTCGATAATTAATATTTACGATTAAGTATAGTAAGTAAATTCGTTCTGAATTTGTCTTTCAATATTTCGAACTAAAACTTTTGAAAACTCATGAATTAAAAAATTACACCACTTTATGACAAAGCAAAAAAACTTTCTGGAGCATTGTCGTCTATATTCAGTCCACGTATAAAGAGTTTAATTTTTCACAAAGATACTCCGCTGTAAAAACACACTGTATACTATTTTATTCAAAAATAAATTCATGCTATCATTTTTATAAATAAATGCTTTTAAATATATATAAACAATAAAATCAATCAATACCGTAACAATGGCAATATACAATGAATGAATAAATGACATCTCTTAATGTACGCACTTACACACCCATACAGAGATAAACTATTGTAATGAATGTACATATATAAAATACAAAACAATTGATTTATGCATGTTTGTTTGTGCATAAACTAGCACAATCAACATAAGTGTGTGTTGAGTGCATATGGTGGTATTGAAATGCATTATATAAATTCCATACAAGTGCATATAAATGAAAATCATATCATATATGTAGTTATATAAATACTAGGGTAATCGACTTTTTATTTTAATCGATTAATCGTTCAAATAATTGTTTGGGTTTTTTTCTTAACCGATTAAACGAATAAAATTTAAAAATCAATCGATTAATGGAAAAAAAATATGTAAAAGAATATATAAACTTTGTAGTAATTTTAATAATTTTTTTAAAAAAGAAACAAAATTAATTTTATTAAAAAAAAATTTAATTAATTCAGATGATATTTTGTGAAATTTTTAAGTTTTTTGTCCCCACTGTTCTATACTAAAATTTAATTAAAATTACTGACAACCACACCGCAGACCGTCTTTGTAAATTTCGTTTAATATCGATATTTACGAAATCTCAAAAAATATGTACTTAAAAATTGGTTATACGTAAATAGTACGGCGCACAGGGGAGTATTTGACCCGAAAAGCTGGCCAAAATTATTAAACGTGTTTTTTGGACTAAAACTTCGGGGTTTTTGATAGTTTTGGGTTTAATTTGATAAAAAGAATCCAGCGGCGAATTTTTGGAGGGTTCGTATTTTTTTTTATCCCACGCTTACTCGTACTTCGCAGAAGAATGCGAGTTTCCAAAATTTTTTTTGTATTTTAATCCTTTTTCGACCAAAGTTTTAATAAACATGGATACACATAAATAAAATATTTTAGATTAATTTTGTGCCTTTGCAACGCCCCCTAGTGGAAATATTTGGAACTAAAGTTCAAACTTTGACATGCTGTATCTTCGGAACTAATCAAGGTTTTTCCAAAACTAAAATTTTGTATTTTTTGTATAACAAATCTCTATATATTTTAAAGTTTTTTTTTTTTTAAATATATTTAAATTGATTTTTGATATTTATTAAAAAAAAGTTCAAATAGGGAAAACGCTGCATAGATTTCTGCACAAATTTTAATGACCTTCCCCATCGCAATAACTCTTTAATATCATGTGGATAACTCCCTCAATTTATCATTGCAGACCCTACCGTACACCTAAGGGGCCTAGAGACCATTCTTTTGGTGGCCAGTTCCCTACTTGGGTCATCGACGATCTATGTTCTCCTAATAGTCCGCCAATACGGTAATCCTGTGGAAAGACAATTAGGGGGAAAAGCGGTTATCGGTTTTTCCATTCATCGCTACAACTTACCACCGCAAATGAAAACAAAACTCTCCCCCCCCCCCCCCAAAAAAAAAACTAAACCAGAAAACAAAAACAGAGAATAACCAAATCCACCATCCATACAAAAACATAGCCGTGCAGGCACTTGGGCAATTCCTGAAGCACTTTCGTCCCCTGCCAAAGGGACTCATCAGCGAAATTAACCTACTGGTTCCATAGAACCCCTCTGGGATGCATATCAACATGATCCTGAAAAATTACCAGAAAAGTCAAATATAACAAACCAAATCTCAAATGATCACAAAACCATAAATTCAAAAAACACAGAACCATAAATTCAAAAAAACACAGAACAAATTTACCAAGTCCACTCCAGTATCACACACGAGATACTGCCCATAGCATCCGCGCACCATACCACACACTTGCGAGAAAAAACGATAACATTTATTCAACACACAAACACAATAATATACAATATTTAGTTTAAGATATAAAATTAAAAAAAATTCTTCCTTTTTTTGCAAAAAAAATTTTATAAAAAACCTTTTTTTTTAATTTTTGAACGAAGAGTTTCCGTTTTTATATGTAATTTATTTTTTAAATAAACGACAAAAACAGTTGAAAAATATATTTCTTTGTATTTTAACTGAATAATCATTTAAAAATAAATGTACGGACTACTTTTTAAATAAACTCTAGTCAGTTACTGTAATAATATTTTCAGTGTATTTAAAATAAAATTTTTTAAAAATTGTTGAAACTAGCTATTAATCAAGTAGTTTATTTAAAAACAAAATTAATTTAAAACCTCCATTCGTTCAGCCATAAAAAATATAATATTAACCTCTTAAAACTGAAAAAAATCAATAAAAGGAGATGACATTTTCTTAACTTTCCTGGCTTTAAGAGTGTCTCGAAACTACAAATCTTAACTTAAAATCTTAAGACTTTGCAACATAATGCAGAATTTAGTTGCCTATTTGACCAGCTTTTTGGGTCAAATACTCCTATGTGCGGCGGGCGATTTGCAGGGAGGGAAAAATCGCTCAAGTGACAAGGAAAATCGTATTCTAGGGATCAACATAAGAAACTTTGCCCGAGGAACCATACCTCTAAAACGAATTCTGATGTCCCAACTTTTGACCCGTAAGGTCAAATTTTGAAAAATCCCACTTTGACCCATTTAGAGTGCCCCAATCGAGTCCAAATTTTGAGCAAAATTGTTCGATTAATCGAATAATCGATTGAATACCCTAATAAATACTGCATACAAGCACAGAGCTTTGAAGATTTAATTCGTTTTTGAATTTTGAATCGAATTCAATTTCCTTTAGAATTGAATGAATCCCTTTTCTTAAGTAATTCAGTAAATTCCTTCAACAGATTCAAAGAACTAATTCAATTGCTACACTCACAATATATTTTCCAAAACCGATTTAGGTTTATTTAAAAAGTAAAGGCTTTTTCAACAGGGACGCTACAAAAGTAGAAAGACAGGGACAGCAAACGACGCCATATTTCTTGCCGCTCTTTTGACATTTCTCTTCAGTAAGGTTTGTCATTTCATGATGGAAAGATATACGAGCCAACAACGAGTCGAAATTATTAAAATTTACTACCGAAATTCGGAGTTAGTGGCCTCAACATTAAGAGCGCTACGTCCAATTTATGGTCGTTATAATCGTCCTAGCAGATCAACAATTGAGTGTCTAGTGGAAAAATTTGAATCCAAAGGCACAGTACAAAATGTTCCCATGCCAGTGAGACAAAGAAGTGCCCATAGTGTCGAGGATACTGCTGGCGCTGAGGCTTCAGTTGAAGAAAGCCCAAATGTGTCTTTCACACGTCGTTCTCAAGCGTTGGGCGAATTTTGCGAAAAGATCTTGGCCTACATCCTTACAAGATCAAATTGACGCAACTGAAGCCGCTTGACCACCAGAAGCGTCGTATGTTCGTGAATTGGGCTGAGCAACAACTTGAAAATGATTCGGATTTTCATCGAAAAATCATCTTCAGCGATGAGGCTCATTTCTGGCTGAATGGCTTCGTCAATAAACAAAATATGCGTTATTGGTCAGACAGCAATCCACACGTACTCCATGAGTCATCATTGCATCCCGAAAAAATTAGGGTTTGGTGCGGTTTATGGGCCGGCGGCGTCATTGGGCCGTACTTCTTCCGTGATGATCAAGACCGGCACGTTACTGTGAATGGGAATCGCTACCGTTCAATGATAACCAAATATTTTTGGCCCCAATTGGATGATATGGACTTGGAGGACATGTGGTTCCAACAGGACGGCGCCACAAGCCACACAGCGAATGTCACAATTAATTTATTGCAAACCAAGTTTGGAGAACGTGTTATCTCACGAAATGGTCCAGTCGATTGGCCGCCTCGGTCGTGCGATGTGATGCCGTTGGACTATTTCCTGTTGGGCTACGTCATATCTATGGTCTATGCCAAGAAGCCAGCGACGATTGATGAACTTCGTACGAATATCGAACGTGAAATTGCAGCAGTATCGGCCGATTTATGCTTGAAAACCGTCGAAAATTGGGTTCAGCGTCCGGACTTCTGCAAACGTGCCCGTGGTGGCCATGCAAAAGAGATCGATTTCCATACATAGTAGCATCGAACGTACTTTTATAGGAATAAAGAATTTCATTGATATCCAAAACCGTTTTTGTTGTATTTAAAAAAAAACTTTTGTAGCGCTCTTATTGAAAAAACCCCTTAATAGATAAAGTTTGTTTTCAATTGAAGAATCAATTAAAATACATTGAAACATATTGTTCAACTTTTTTTATCAATCAATAAAAAACAAACTAGAAAAAAATATTTATTCCATTCTATTTTTAGATTTCTATTTTTAGAAAAAATAATTTAAATAATTTCGTTGTTTTCTGTTTTAAAACAAAAAATTCAAATATTTTCGGTTTTCTTTTTTATTAAAATAGTTTGTTTATATACAAAATTATTTCAATTCAAATTACAAGAAATTCTTTACTCAAACACACAAGCATAGCCAATAAAAATATGAAAGTGCGTGTATGGTGTAGTGTTTTGAAATTTAAACAAAAAAAAACTTTCAAATATGAAAAAACAAACCACAAAATCGTTTTTTTTTTACGTTTAGTCAGTTAAAAATTGATGATTGTGTTAATAGACTTTTCAATTATTTTTATTTATTAAAGGGATTGTTTAAACAATATTTTTGGTTGTTTTTAAGGATAAAATATTGTGAGTGTATAGTTCTTTTTATTAAATCAAGTTAATTAATTCCTTACTGAATTAATTCACCACTGAATTCGTTTCATTTTCATTCAGAGAATTAAATAAAAAGAAAAATTACGCTCACTGAATTAAAAACCAAAAAAAAATTAATCTAGTTCTGTCAAAACAACAGAGTAGTATACTGGAAGATGACAAAGCAAATTGTGGTTAACATTTTTGTTGTTGTTTTTGTTTTTTCTTTGCTATTTTGAATATTTAATAACGCTCCTACACGAGAACAAGAAATTCTCATTGAGTTTGTAATTTAACTTAATAAAAATATCGTCCCCAAACGATTTTCTTAGGCAAGATTGAAATCCGGATAGGGACATGCCTTCAACAGATTATTTTTCACACTTTGTTAAATACGTTTGGGATTTTAGCACATTTAAGTAATTCCTTTAATGCAATTAATGTCTATCCCGATAAAAATAAATTTAAAAAAATACGTTCAATAAATTCAAAAGCACAGTGGAGTGTTTTCATAATATTTTGGCAATAATTCAGCCAATTCTTATTTGTTAATATTCTTTATATATAAATAGAAAAAAATTTGAGATAAGATGAAAAAATCCTACAACCCCCAAAACACTGTTAAAATTTTCTAAAAATGAGATGCTTTACTCGAATTCGGAATGGTGTGGTGAAAGAAAATTTTCAAGTGGAGAATATTTTTTTCCATTACGCCCATTTAAAGAAATTTTTAATCTGGAGGCAAAAGAGTCTTGCTATGGGCGTGTGAAGTTTTATCTCATACCGACCAACCAATAACGGCTGAATTATTTCGAAAATATTTTGAAAACACTCCACTGTATACTAATAGGCAGAAAACAGCTTTTTAATTAACTAAACGTATTTTTTTTTTCAATTCACTGAATGAAAAATGAAATTGAACGAATTCAGTGGTGAATTAATTTAGTATGGAATTAATTCATTTTTTATCCGTTCGATTTTTAAAATTCAACGCGTTCAGCAGTGAATTAAAGAGAATTATAGCAATTGAAATAATTCGTAACAAAAGAAATCGAACGAAAACAAATATGAATTAATTCCATTCAATATATAGTCTTTTGTGAATTAATACATTGAATTTTTAATTCAGAATTCAAAAACTGAATTCAAGAATTAATTATTCAAAGCTCTGCATACACTCAGTATGAAAATAATGAATTAAAGTTTAACTCAGCATCAGTCGCTTTAGTAGTCATTGTTCTATGGTTAAAGAATGACGATGAAAACAATAATGTTGGGAATGATTTACAAAGTATAGTAATTAAAAGAAATAAAACTATTTTAATGCATAAAAGATAAACGGAAAATGTAATGGTATAAATTAGAAAATGTATTGTTTTAAATAAATAATTGCAAAAAGAATTCAGCAATTTATATAGAAAAGTACTGATTTAAATTCAAAATTTCCATAAACTAATCCATTTGCAATATTTGCGAAAAAGTATCCTTATATATTTTTAAAACTATTTACATATCGGCACCTAAAATGCAAAAGGGCGTAACAGCAAAAAAAATCAAAATCTAGGTTTTGATTGATTATGATGCACAAAACTAAATTGCATGTCCCTAAAAAATCTTCTCATATAGAGAAATAAGTCAATAGAAGAAATAAAAAGTGTTGTCACGACCTTTTGCATTTTAGCTGACGATATACAATTTTTTAAAAATTTCCTAAAAATGCTAAATCACAATTTACATTTAACCCAAAAACATTCAAATTTTTGTTCGCCGCAAATCTAAGTTTACAAAATTCTAAAGATTATAACAATCCAAAATCCTCTTCCACTCCTCATAAAATTCTACTAAAGTTCATACATATTCATTGCACATAACCAAAAACATTAATTTTTATGAGTCTATTTCTGTAACAAAAACTCAAAATTCATTGTCTGCAGTGCATAATGTAACAATCGTATTGAAAAAAAACACAACTATCCATTCCTACACAAAAACAAAAGATTTCATAGTACTTGGAGAAAATTATATTCTTCAATAGACATTAAGGATGCATAGATAAAATAAAAAAAGAGAATGAAAACAAGATTTTTCAAAAATGCATTTTTGCATAAAGGGAGTTGACGCCGATGTATGTACATTAGAGGTATCCAAAAAAATTGAAGAAAATTTTAAGAGTTGCGATTCGGCTCATTTTTATAAAATTCGGTGGCGATTGGATAAAGAAAATTCGCGCCAGAAATCGATTGAAAATCTGAAAATAAATAAAAATAATGCAGAAAATAAGTCGGTGGCCTCACTGCTAGTCCAAAATAAAGTTGGTATGTCATTTTCGTTTCTACCCTGGGTAGTTAAGTGGACTTAGGCACATTAATGACCTGAGTAATCTGCTATAATTTGCATATTTTTCAACCGAGTTTTAATTTTCTTTATCCAATCGCCACCAAATTTCATATCAGTAAATTTTATATATAAACGAAAAAAATTATCCCAAACGAAATTCTTCAAATTCATTCTGAAAATTATCGCTGAACACCTCTAATATACATGTTATTGCAAAAATGTTATTGAACTTGTTAGTTTTTATCAAAATACCCATAATATATTTGAATACTTTTACTCAGACAGCAAAATTAATATTCTGTATGTGTATGTATGTGTAAGTACTAACCAAAAAAAAAAAAAAAGTAAATTCGTTTTTTATTATTCGAAATCCTTAGTAATTTTTTTTAGATCTTTGTTAAACATTAAGCATTTGATGAGTTTGTAAAATTCAATTTACGGTACACAGTGGTTTCAAAAAAAAAAATAAAATTGTAATTGTTTGCGCCGGCAAGAAAACGCCGCCACGGCAGTTGTGATCGTGCACTGATGGTGTGGGTACTGGGCATGAAAAACCCGGTACTCCACATCTTCAGAGCACTATCCTTTTTATTGTTTATTGTTTTCGTGATCGGCCGGCAGCAACAGCAGTGAAAAATTATAAATAAACTCAAATTAAAAGGAAAAGGTGAAAGTGAAAAATTAATTAACTGAAAAGGAAAGAAAAAGAGAACTAAAACTGTAAAATTAAAATAATAAAGGTGAAGAAAGGAAAAAGAAGTTGAAGAAATTATATTTAAACAAAATTGTAACGAACGGCAAAATAAAATATATGAAACAAGAAGAAAAACATACTTATATAAGTACTTAATAAAACCAACCTATAAACCAAAAAAGAAAAGGAGTGTTTTAAATAATAAAAGAAAGTCAAAACAAAAAAGGGTAAGGAGTCTGCGACATCCAACGGAAAATCGCTGGCAATGCATTTTAACAGGTGCTAAAAGTGCTGGAAAAATGTGCGTTTTCCACTTCTCAAAATTCTATCATCATTAAACAAAAGGGCCGCCTGTACAAAACACATCGGAAAAGCACAGGGACAACGAAATTTCCAGCATTGCCAAAACAAAAAAATCGGTGTCATAATACTCTATACCAATTTTTTGCCAGTGGTTTTTTTTATAAACCACTGAAATTTTTGTAAAACAAATACTGGCAAAACGCTTTTTTAAATGCCGACAAAGCATCTCAAATAAGTGTTCTGCCAATAATTTATTTTTATGATTATGTAGTTAAGTTTCTCATTATTTAAAAAAACTGCGTCTGTAAAAATTTTACTTAAAACTACTTAAAGTAAGTTGAAAATCTCTTGCAGAAAAAACTGCTAAATTAGCAGATTATTTTTGCTAAATTTTAATAAAATAGGAACAGCAAAAATAAAATTGTTAAATATACAGAATTTTAGTTGCATTTGAGTTAAATTTTAGTTAAGGAAAAATGACAAATTAACCTGCTATAATCAGCAAACAATTTTGCTAAATAATTAATATGGCAAAAAAATTTCAATTTTTTTCAAGTAAAAAAATCTAGCATTCTAGAATCAGCAGTTTAGCAAATATTTCTTTTTGTTTTAGCAGCATAGACTGGTATTTGCATTCAACTGAATTTTTCTTAAAAATCACAAAAATTTTGGAGATATAACAAAATTATACATTAGGGTGCCCCTTATAAAATGTTTGGTCGATTTTCGACACGCATACCACCCAATTTTTTTACAAATGGTCCTAAATTAACAAAATACATTTAACCCGTGTCGAGTTGCGGCCGAAAATGGCCCATTTTGGAAAAAAGTGTATTATTATTAAAAATTCCCAAAATTTTAAATTTTGAAAAATTTAGTATTTTGTTTCATTTATTCATTTAATATAAGCTGTATTTTGTCTCATGCCTATCAACGTTAAGTATTTAAAGCAAATCTACGTTAAACCGATTATAGTACAAAAAAATTTTAAACAGGTAATGTTTATAATTGTTCCGTTATAATCGAACGTTCGTCACCAAAAGTTTTTAAGATATAACGCGAATAATTTACGTTAGATGTGAATCTGTATAAATGTTGAGTTTTCAACGTTGATAATTATCCGTGTTGAAAGTTAACGTGCATACGAAAAGTAATGTGTTAGTTTTCGTCTTCAACGCTTTTTTATGCACTTTGAATTTTTTTATGAGTTAACGGATATAGTTAAGTCGAAAACAGAGCTATAGTCAAAATGATTTAGACATGGAATTTTGATCAAGTGGGAAAAATTGTTTTGTTATTCATTTAAAATGATATTTTTCCGAAAATTATGAAAGATGTTATTCTGTAAATTTCCTAGTGGGGCGTTTTTGGCCAAAAGTATAAAAATTAACCCCGTCTGGATCACGTTACATAAAATAATTATTTTTATCGAGTTGATATCTTTTTTTATCAGTTTAATGGCTTTACAATCTCGTAGTCATAATTAATATTAAGTTCCATGGGTCTTTTCTGACCCCAAGCTACTAAGGGTTAAAGAGTTTTTTAAAAAATGTAAAGATAATTATAGTCAAACCAAATTTAAGTGATATTTTTCCGAAAACTATGTAAAATTTGATATAAACATTCAAATTTTTTTAAATTTTTGGCAAAATAAGCAATTTTTGTAAAATGTCCTGGAAAGCAGTCGCTCCAAACACAAACTCGAATTATCATTTTTCCAATTTATTATATCCAATATCAACTATTATGTGGTACAAATAGCAATCGATATCTCCAAATTAGGTATTTTAAAAAATCTTTAAAATTAATTTTAAAAAACACGTTTTTGCATTTTTATCAAATTTGTGGGTCAATTTGAATTCCAGGCTAAAGTGGGTTAATGATATCCGATGAAGTCAAAATTCCATGGCTGAATCATTTTGACCATTTTAAATGAATAAATAGAATAAAAAATAATTTTTTTCGAAATTTCGAATTTTGGAAATTTTTAATAGTAATACACTTTTTTCCAAAATGGACCATTTTCGTCCAACTTACGTTTTCCAAAAAATTAACGTTTTCCAAAAAAAAAAATCGATGTCTTCCATTTGGGATCATTTCCAATAAAACTGGAGGGTGTAATGACAAATCTATTTTTAGGGGACACTCTAATATATATTTGTTACCATTTGTTTAGTTTAAAACTACTGTGGAATACTTTAAATTGATTTTCGTTTTTCAATTACATTGCACATTACTGAGGCAGAAAAGAACTAACAATAAGCTGTAAAAATCTTTAAATTTATTTATTTTTAGGGTTCTTCAGTATCTTTATTGTTGTTCGGTAACTTAATGAGTTCTAACTCAATTTATCAACAATTTAAATTTTGAAAAGAAAAATATATAAGATGTTGCGCAACACATATGAACAAATGAGACCACATAGGGCTATACATGATAAAACATATAAAATAAATAAAATGACTTCGACTTTTTACTACCCAGCAAAATATTGGTAATGACACCTCATTACTATCTGCATTACCAAAAATGATATATCATTACCTTTTGCATTATTTTATAGTATAATATAATGACTTCCTAATAACGGCCTATTGTTATCATTGTTTCTAAATATAAAATAATGACTTACTCGTATTAGTTTAAATAAGTACTTTTTATTTAGTTAAATTTTTTTATTATATGTAAATATGTTTTATGTTTAAATTTTTATGACGAGTCCTAAAATTATATATGGGGATAAACTAAGATCAAGTTATATCTCAAAATTGGGAGGTCCAATGATATCTTTGGGGATAAACCTAGATCTAATTTGATCCGAAAAATGGCGGATCGAATTAGATCCAGTTATTTATTTGTGGATAAACTTAGATCTAATTTGATCCGAAAAATGGCGGATCGAATTAGATAGAGCTATATATTTGTGGATAAACTTAGATCTAATTTGATCTCAATTTTGGCAGATCGAATTAGATCTAGCAATATATTTGTGGATAAACTTAGATCTAATTTGATCCGAAAAAGTGGCAGATCGAATTAGATCCAGCAATATATTTGGGGATAAACTTAGATCTAAATTGATCCGAAAAATGGCAGATGGAATTAGATCCAGCAATATATTTGTGGATAAACTTAGATCTAATTTGATCCGAAAAATGGCAGATCGAATTAGATCCAGCAATATATTTATCCAAAAAATGACAGATCAAATTCGATCCAGTAATATAATTCGGGATTGCGTAAGATCTTAACTTTTCCGATAAATCGCAGATCGAATTAAATCCAGTGATATATTTGGGGATATGGTAGGATCTTAATTTATTCCATAAATTGCAGATCGAATTAGATCCAGCAATTTATTTCGGTATTAAAATGGCAGATCGAATTAGAAACAGCAATATATTTGGGGATTGACATCTAAAACTATCCAGAAAAATGACAGATAAAATTAGATCCCGCATTATATTTGGGTACTACGTAAGATCTCCATTTATTTTGAATTAAATAAGATCCCCGACAGATATTGACAACAGTTCAAAAAATAATACACTGGCAGAGCACTGATTTTATAAAAATTATAATATTTTGTTAAAATAAGGTTTAAACTCAGAAGGTCTCGAGTTCGATACCGTTCACGGCTATGCATTTTTTTATAAAAAGAATTTCTTTTTATAAAATTGTAATTTTATTTTCTATAAATGTTTTTATAAAATTATATTTTTTTTATTAAATTGAATTTTTTAAAAAAATAATTTTATTTACATCTTTTTAACGCTCTACACCATTTCCAATTGTATCAATTGTTTTTAAGATTTATCAATTGTATTTCAGAAATAATTGATAAATAATAATTTCAGAACTTATCAATTATTTTTCAGATTTTGAATTGTATTTCAGAACTAGTCAATTGTATTTCAGTTTTATCAATTGTATTTCAGAAATTATTAATTGTATTTCCGAAATTCACAACTGTATTTCAGAAATTATCAAACTGTATTTCAGAAATTATCAATTGTATTTCAGAAATTATGAAATGTAATTTAGAAATTTTTCTCTATTAACTATGATAAACAATCAACAAGTTCTGAAATATATTTGATTATTTCTGAAATACAATTAATAAATTTCTGAAATACATTCCATAATTTCTGAAATACATTTAAAATTTCTGCTTCTGAAATACAGTTAATATTGTATTTGCTGATGAGTTACCATATATGACCATATATTGTTTAAATGGCACCATATATGTCAATATATTGTTTAAATGGCACCATATATGGTATGTTCCCTCCCTATTAAAAAAAATTAATATGGAGCTTTATATGGTAATATATAACATAATGTGATCCATATACCATTCCATCCGAAAAATGGCCCGATATAATTATGTCAGTTGGTTATCACATTTTATCTAATTGTATCAGTTTAGATCTTAACTGATTAGATTATATATTAAGCAGATGAAATTTTATCTGATTTTTGACCTGATACAATTTTATGGGTTTATGTCGCATGGTATTAGTTTAGATCCAAATAGATACATTACTATACAAACTTATATAGTTATATCTGAATTTTGACCTGATGCAATTATATCTGCTTTAAAACTTTGATACAATTATATAAGGCAAATGTCGGATACAAATATATTTTATTTATATAAAATTGTACCAACTACGATCCAAACAGATACCATTAGATATAAACCGGTAAAATTGTATCAGGTCAAAAATTGGATATAATTTCATCTGAATAATGTATAATTTCATTAGTTGAGATCTAAACTAATACAATTATATAAAAACTGATAAACAACTGATACAATTACATCGGGCCATTTTTCGGATGAAAGAGTATATTTATACAGATATAAATTCATCTCATTTTATACGACTATATGTAACTGTTTTTACTCGGGCTATTAAAAAAAAAACAATAAGGAGCTTTATATGGTAATATATAACTTAGAGTCATCCATGGACCATTTGATCCGAAAAATGGCCCGATAAAATTGTATCAGTTGTTTATCAGTTTTTATCTAATTGCATCAGTTTAGATCTGACCTGATTAAATTATGTGTTAATCAGATGAAATTGTATCAGATTTTTGACCTGATACAATTTTATTGGTTTATATCACCTGGTATCAGTTTGTATACAAAATTATATAGTTATATCCCAATTTTGACCTGATATCAGTTTAAAACTTTGATACAATTGTATAAGGTAAATGTCGGATACAATTATATTTTATTTATATAAAATTAAACCAATTACGATCAAACCAAAAAAATTGTATCAGGTCAAAAATCTGATACAATTTCATCTGATTAACACATAATTTAATCAGGTCAGATCTTAACTAACACATTTAGATAAAAATTGATAAACAATTGATAAAAATATATCGGGCCATTCTTCGGATGAAACTGTATATTTATACAGATATAACTTAATCACATATATGACTATATGCAACTATTTTTACTCGGGTTGTTTAAATGATACGGTATATCAAAGTATATGGTACTATATATGGTAGCATATATTATCATATCTGGAACTGTATTAAAAATATTGTACATAAGGTGCTTTAAATCGAGCGTGTAATGATATTAATTATATTAACGAGATTGCATTCAATGTAAATCCAAATCACGTAATTGAATTTTGCACATCGAAAGAAACTTTCAAATTGTTTCTTTTTGAAATTTTTAATTTATAAATTTTAATATTTTTGTTTTTGTAAATATATATATATTAATTTAATTTTTACTTAATCTAGTCTGTAAGGAATTTTGTATGTTCCATTGACTTAATAAACGAAATGAAATGAAATATATGGCCATATATTGTTGAAATGGCACTATATATCATAATGTATGGTTTAAATGTCACCACATATGGTAATATATTGTTTAAATGATACCATATATCAATATATATTGCACTATATATTATTATATCTGGAACTGTATTAAAAATGTTGTTCATGATTATATATGGTTTAAATGGCACCATATATAGTAATATATTACTTAAATAACACCATATATAAATATATATGGCACTATATATGGAATCATATATTATCATATCTGGAGCTGTATTAAAAATTTTGATCATGAGGTACCATATATGGCCATATATTGTTTAAATGGCACCATATACAATAATATATTGCTTAAATAACACCATATATAAATATATATGGCACTATATTTAGTAGCATATATTATCATATCTGCAACTGTATTAAAGATTTTGTTAATGAGGTACCATATATGACCATATATTGTTTAAATGCCACCATATATGATAATATATAGTTTAACTGGCACCATATATAGTTATATATTGTTTAAATGATAGCATATATAATTATATATTTCTAAAATGCCGCCGTGTATATTAAGATATAGCTCTATATACAACTATATATGCAATAAGATCAGCTATGCTATGTAATATATAATCATGTATACCATATCTAATATTATAAAGGCCGATATCTAATTAGATGAAATTATATATGGCATAACATAAGGAAAAATTTTGGGAAAAGACGTCATATATAATTATATATGGATATACATAATGACATGTCTAATTATATATTGTAATATATGCCACATATGATTATATATAATTTTTTTTACTCGGGTTAGTGTAATAATAAATATATTTCGTAAAAATTTGATCAAAATGATTTTTAAATAACAATTTTTTAAATACAAACGAAATTGTAATATTTACTTTTTGCTATTTAAACAAAATATTTGAAGAATTACATTTTTATTTAGAATTTTTACATTTCTATAAAATGTCATTAAAAATTAATAGAAAATTAAAAAGTGTAGAAAGTGTGTAAAGAGTGTAGAAAAATAAAAAACATAAAAATTTTACATTGAAAACTACAAAAAGTTATTAATTGTGTAAAAAAAGTTCCAAAAATTTTTCCGACCTGGTGGGATTCGAACCCGCAACCCTCTGATTTATGTGCCGGCTCGTGCCTATGCAACCCCCATACAAAATATTAACTTCTTATCACCCATGAAAAAGAACTTCTGACTAGCATATATTTATTGCAGCATTAGATGTGGTGAAAACCCATTCATAAGGGAGTAATTCTTTGTGATGTAATGAAGGAAATGATTCATTTTGATGTCATTCCATTTATTTTTGCTGGGAAAATAACGCAACGAAATAACTTAAAATACCGTTTGCCCTCAAATAACCTAATGAAATAACTTGAAATATTATTCATATCACTAACCGTATAGGTATTTCTGTCATCATATTCCTTTAACTTAAACTTATTAAATGAAATACTAAAAGCGGTCATTGATTTTTGGTTTTCTATTCAAAAAAAAAATCTATATTTTAGTATCACTAAGAAATGCTAATGAATTAATTCATATATGTATGTTCAGATTAGCGGGCAATCCCCGCTACGTTTTTAACATGTCTTAAATTTCAAAAAGTTAATTTATTTTCAATAACATGTAAATACATATTTATTTCGTTGAAAATAAAATACAATATTTATCGTTAATGCAAAATAAAAGCAGTTAATACTTTATTGTAACACCCAACCGAATTCAGGTGTGGCAACCGAATTCGAGTTAAATTCGGTTGCGGCAACCGAATTATCGGCTGTCACAACTGAATTCGGTTGAGGCAACCGAATTACGAGGTTGCAGCAACCGAACGAATTCAGTTGGAAAAAATTCGGTTGTCACAACGGAATTGTTTTGAGAGTGTAATTTTAAGTCTCTCCATATTTTGCCTAAATAAAAAATTTGCTTTACCAACACTTCGGCGAAATCAAATCATAACACTGTGGAACAAATTCAGGTTAGCAAAAGTTAGGTCGATTCTGAGAGTGAGGGGTGAAAATAGAGGCTAAATTAGAAGACACGTATCGCGGCGTTTGCTTATGTTTGTTCGAATTTTTTATATGGTTTTTTGGCTATAACTCGTCGACTAATTGATATTTTTTAAATCTTTAAAAGTCAAATTATTGCTAGAGACCTGTGCAACAATTAAAATTTAAAAAAAATTGATTTGATTGATTTTTTTTTTTGTTTCTAGCTATAATGTGGCTTTTACAGATTTAAAAAATATCAATTAGTCGACGAGTTATAGCCAAAAAACCATATAAAAAATTCGAACAAACATAAGCAAATGCCGCGATACGAGTCTTCTAATTTAGCCTCTATTTTCACCCCTCACTCTCAGAATCGACCTAACTTTTGCCAACCTGAATTTGTTCCACAGTGTAATAGGAGAGGAGTACTCGCACTTCAATATTTGTTCAGTACTTTTTTTCATCAATTAAAAGTTTAAAAAAATTATTTTAATTTAAAAAATTAAAAAATTTGTTGAACTCGAGGCAAATTTTTTAATTTTTCAAATTAAAACAAAAATGTCGAAATAAAATAAACACATATTGAATATATTTTAATTGTTAGTATTAAAAATTCTTTTTATTTCCTCCACCGGGCATTGAACTTGCGACCTCAAAATTGCTAGACTAGCTCTCTACCGCTGAGCTATTCTTTGATATGAAAGTTGACTGACATAAACATAAAAACACCACTTCGTCATTGCGAGATATTGTGTCTTATTCTCTGATAAGTGCAAAACATGCACTGCAATTCAATAGTTTTCAGTACTTTATTTACTTACATGTAAATAGGAAGTAATTTTTCATTATTTTTATTTTATTTATTTTTAAAAACTAAAAAAAAATTAGTTTATACAAATTAATTATAAATACTAAAAGAATATATTAAATATTAAAAAGAAAATTAAAAAAAAAAATAACTAAAAAAATATTGGTTCATTTTACTCAGGAAAGCACAAACTTCAAGACTATTGTTGTCTTAAAAGATTCGAAAAAAAACCCCTTGTAGGACTTGAAAAAGTTTAAAAAAACTGAAAGCTTTAATTATTAATAATCATGGCAGCGACTTTCATGCAAATGCATGTTTGTAGTCATCAATGTAAAAAAGATTTTGACCAAATACTTTTCCTTTCGGAATCAAAGCATTTGCAATAAAATGGCATCGATTTTTTGTTGCACATTTTTGCATATGAAGAATTTGCAAACCTTAACGCAATACTTAACTAGAAGGAAAATATCAAGTTGTCATCTACTTATATTGGATTTAATATACATATATTACAATTAGGGTTTATGTCCCGGGAATTCCCGGGACGGGATTCCCGGGAATCCCGCCCTTTTTTCAATCCCGCAATCCCGGGAATTTAGTGCGGGATTTCCCGGGATTTTTTTTATTCTTTTACATAAGTTTTAGCTAGTATATTAAAATTTTGGAAGTTTTATTTCAATTAAAAACATTGATTGTTTTAAAAATAATTTAAATAAAAAATATTTAAAATTAAAAAATGCGTTTTAAAATTTAATAATATAATATATAATATAAAAAAAATTTTTTTGCCAAATTTTTTGGGTTTATTTAAAGCGTAAACAAATTTTATTAGACATTATCAACTTTAAATACCAACAAAAATACTCGCACCTCGGAAATTTTATATTTTTTAATGATGGTCTTTGTTCAAATAAAGCAATCAACAACAACATTTCAACATCAGTATTTCAGCTCCA
The DNA here is from genome assembly GCA_949987735.1 of Leucophora obtusa. Taxonomy (NCBI): domain Eukaryota; kingdom Metazoa; phylum Arthropoda; class Insecta; order Diptera; family Anthomyiidae; genus Leucophora; species Leucophora obtusa. The sequence goes on along the minus strand of OX465295.1, from coordinate 313,312,398 downwards.
AATACCTCCAAAAAAACTCGGCATTAAAATTAAAAAAAAAAAATGATAATATTTTCGTATTTTCAATTGATGTACATAAGTGTTTTGAGTTTTTATTACCTACTTCAAATAATTTCATTTAAATTTCAATTGCTATTCCTTTATTTCAGTTGTATTTTTCAAATTTTATGTTTTTGTTAGATTAAATATTGTTGACCTTTTGGATTTTTTATATGTTAATTTAAAAAAAATGCAACAATGAAAATTAAATAATTTTTTTAAGTAGTTGTGCCATAAAAAATTTCTATTCAAAAAATACCAATTAAAGTTATAAAACTATTTAATAATATTTTAGTGTCTATTTTTATTAAAAGATTTAGACGATTTGTCTAAAAATTTGTGTGAAAAATACTCATTTTTAAACTTTTTAATAAAAATAGACGAATACTTCTGAAAATCTGCATAGAAAAAAAATATCTAGAAATAGAAATTTTTGGATTCCATATTTAATCAAAAAATCGATCTCAGTTCTGATTCTAAAGCTGGTCCGATACAAATTTGCACCCATTAACAATTCCATTATATCCTGAAAGAATTTACGATTCAATTTGTTTAACCGTTTAAACCGCGAATTAATATTTAATTAATGTATTTCTCAGAGTTGTTTTAAAATTAAGACGGCCTTCCATACAAATATATTACCTGCATATTAGTTCGCAATTTAAAATGTTAAACGAATTGATCTAGAAAAAGTGGAAGATATGGATATATTATATTAAGCCTTTATTTCAGAATATATTATGTAGATTTTCTCATGACTGCAACCAAAAGATGAACTTTGTCGTAAGTTTTTTTTAATAGATATCGAGTTTTTCAAGTAAACATACGTCGGATATATTCATTTTCTAATGAGCGGGAATTCCCGGGATCCCGGGAAATTCAGAAAAAAATCCCGCTGTCCCGGGAAATGAAAAAGTCCGGGAAAAGAAAAACCCTAATTACAATGTAACTCGAGTATTAAATATGGCTTTAAAAATCGATAAATTTAAAGTACAATTTTTGGTTTTAAGCGTTTATTTTTGGATCTTTAATTACTATTTTTTGGCTAGTGTAGATTGTAAGTATACCTACAATAGGTCACTTAACGAGTGAGTTTTCAGTGCATCAACGTGTTATTTAAGAATTTGTGTTCGCTGATCAATGGCAAAGGTTTTAAATTTCTTTTCGAAAAAAACGTAAAAATTTAGAAAGTCGCAAAAAAAAACATGTGCGAATTGAACATTTTAAAATGCGTGTTTCTTAAAATTAATCATGTTGGCCATTATAGCATTATTAGCAAAAACTAATGTTTTTGGTCCCCCAGAGGAAGGCTAGAGCCCCTTAGCCGCCCCCCCCCCCCCACTAGCATACTCCCAATTTATTGCCAAAAAGGCAACGCTCATACGCCTTATTTTCATGAATTTAGAAAAAATATTGGCCTATTTAAGAGTTAACACAATTTTCGAAACATTTCCTTAAAGATTTTCATCCATGGAAATCCCCATATTTGTGTGTAAATTTAAGCCCAACATAACTCTAATCAAGAGAACCTTTTGAACCATTCTTATTAAAAAAAAAATAATAATACAAAGGTCAAAGTGAGTAACAACACAAATCCATCTTTTCATACTGTTTGTACTATAAAGACCTTAACCATTGTTGTATTTATTTTTCAAAGATTTTAAATTTCATACATGGAGAAAAATATCATAGCTAAATCAAATGTTATTAAAATTAACATGTTATATTTTACGAACATTTTTAAATAAAGCTTGAAGCTTATAAAATTAAATATAATTTTAGGCAAAATAAACTTTTCCATATTTGAAATAATACTTCAAAGTTGTAGTTGTGGTTTTTGAATTTTAAAAATAAGTACAAAGAGAAAAAACAAACTTGCTTTGATCTAAAAGTTGTTTTTTTTTGTTTTGCTTTTTAATTTAATGTCTTTTCTGCTAGATTTTAAGTTTTTTTCTATGTGTATCTCTATGGAGTAAATACTAAATAGACTTCATGTCATGTTTAATCTATCCCACTGATTTTTTTATATTTCACACACATAAACAAAAAATCTATCGATATCAATGCCATACAAGTTGGTTGTGCTATTGTCTATGCTGGTTAAGGCAAATGCTTCTTTTCAGTTGTTTTTTGTTTTTCAACTTTTCTACATAGATGTTGGTTAAGCCCAAATCTCTCCCTATTTTTTGTGGCATAGCAAATGCCTAGAAAAAAAAATAATTGAAAGATATTATTGATTACATGATAACTGTCATGTTGAAATACGAAACGAAGAATACAAATTATATAAGTCACATTTACAACATCCCATAAGTACCTTTTTGTTTCAAGGGCTGTATTAACACGAGACTTTGAAGTTGTAACGAAACAGCGTTGCGTATGATTAATGTTAATACGAGTACCATATTGTTTGTATTAAACCTACTCGTTATTGAAATGTTTGGTGTAGATTTTGAAATTTGAAGCAACGGAAATGATGATTGAATGTTTATTGAAAATCTAATTACTTAAGAAAAAGCTTTAATTTCCGTTTATATTTAACAACAAATTACTTTGAACTATAGAGAAAATTTATGGATGATTATTTTGGAAATTGATACAAGTTGTTAAATTAAATGAATGTGTTTCCACAAATTTTAAAAAATTAAGTTTTATTAACAGCTTTAGCCCTCTAACCGGCAAGCTCGCCTCCAAGCAGAAAGGAGCCAAGCGAGTATTTTAAAATAAGAAATTATGCTTTTTAAACAGAAAACAAAATTTATGAAATTTTTTGTAAAGAATTTTTTTGTATACAGAGCACGGTTTAGAAATGAGAAAGTGTCAAAAATAAAATTTCGTAAAATTAAATATTTTAAAACAAACAAAAAAAATCTTAAAATCTTAACTGGAAACACGATAAAATTATACCTGTGCCAAAATCTAGATCCGAATTTAAGCCCATTGCAATCCTACCATATCTCTCCAAGGCTCTAGAAAAATTATTACACAACCAAATGAGCTCCTACATCAAAAAACACAACCTCCTTACTGAAAGACAGTCAGGGTTTCGTCCGAAACATAGTTGTGTTACTGCACTTTTAGAAGTTACTGAGAGTATAAGACAGAAAGTTGATAATGATGAACTGGTTTTCTTAGTACTGCTTTATCGATCACTCAAAAGCATTTGATACGGTAGACCATACCATCTTGAGTAAAAAGCTAAAACACTTTTTTAATTTCTCTACTACGTCGACAAAACTGATCATGTCATATCTATAGGGGCGATCGCAATCTGTTTTCCAAAACGACAATATATCAGATGTCGCATATATTTTAAGAGGAGTTTCTCAGGGATCTATTTTAGGGTCTCTTCTCTTTTCCTTATATGCTAATGATCTGCCAGCACAGCTTGAATACTCCAATGTGCACATGTATGCTGATGATGTACAGGTTTATCTTAGTAGTTCGATAAAGTCGCTTGATGATTCGGTCAGTAAAATGAATCATGATTTAGATAAAATACACCGTTGGGCATCGGCAAATGGACTTTGTCTCAATCCCAAAAAATCTAAATGTATTGTGAATCATAAACGAATGTCAAATATTAATCGTGATCTTGATATCAGACTAAATGATAATAAAATTGAGATAGTCGTATCCGTGAGAAATCTTGGCATAATTTTCAACAACACACTTACCTGGTCTAATCACGTAAACAGTATCGTTGGTAAAACATATAGCATGCTACGCTCTCTTTGGGCAACACAGTACTATACACCACTGAATATAAGAAAGCTTCTTGCTAAATCTTATTTAATGCCGTCTTTGCTTTACGGCTGTGAAATTTTTTCTAATTGTGACTGCGAGAGCAAGCGTAAATTAAATGTCGTCTATAATAACATTATCAGATATGTTTTTGGTTTGGGAAGATATAGTCGTATATCTCAGTTCTCTAGCCAGCTATACGGAATATCTCTCGAAAGTCTGCTTAAGCTTAGGACTCTTCTATTTCTACACAAGATTATTTATGACAAATCACCTAAATACCTTTATGATAGGCTAACTTTCAACATCTCTAAGAGAGGCAGGAGAGTTACTCCTATATTATTTCAGACTCTGGTTTCAGAGTGGCAGTTTTTTATTAATGCCATACGTTTTTGGAACGCATTACCATCCAACATCCAACAGAATAGTAACGCATTAAAATTTAAAAATGAAATAATAAATTTACTTACATAGTTCATTAAAAATAAATTTCCACTTTCTAAAATAAATAATTATGATCATTCCATTCAAATCTTTTTTTCTGTGAATTTTAATTATTAATGTTATTATATTTTAAATTTTTTTTTCTATTTTTCTTTTATTTAAATTCTTTGTTTAATTTTTACTATTATTTGTTATTTTAATTTCTATTGGTTTTTATTATTATTATAATTTTTTATTTTTCAACTAATTATTATTGTATTATTTTTGAAATTTTTCATTGACTTTTTTATATAATCAATTTTTTGTAATAAAACAATCAACCTATGTAAATCAATTTAAGTTCTATGTTGTAATTATAAGATTATATCTTGTAGCATAGAAATTCAAGTAAATAAATTCAAATTCAGAAGCATATTTAAATCGACTAAAATAATTGATAATGACCACAAAGTAAGATTGAAGCTTTAGCTATTCAAAAAATTCCTTACTTTGGTCCAAGGACACTCAGGAATCCAATAGAATACCCTTAAAGGACATCACCTTAACTTGAAAACGAATGGACGGATTTTTCTGAAATTTGGTAAAATTTCGCATTTTTCGAAAAACGAAAATCGCTACATCCTCTTAAGTAACAGCACAAAAAATGTAATTTTTTTTATTACAATTACATCTTGGTAAGAGGAATAATTTATGCGTACACCTAGTAATTTTCATTCGCCGGTTTTCGAGATTCGCCCTTAAGCTATTTTTGCCCATATCGTCTAAAGTAGGCAACTGAAAAAGATATTGTAGAAGAACTTATTGTTTATTTTCCGTGAGGAACACATGGTATAAATTTCATTGCAAAAAAAGCTTAGGACGGTTAGAGGGTTAATAAACAGATTTAGCATTTTTCTAATATACTTCGGCATGTTGATCCATAATCTGGCAATAATAAAATCACACTAGTTTGTAACCATTTTGAGCGCTGAATATGGTGTTTATGTATTGTATTTTATTTTATTTATGTCTGCTTAATACAAAAATCGCATTAACAAATTTATTTTATTTATTCATTTATTTAATTGATTCCATTTCCTGTACAACAAGACTGAGTCTTATATTTATAGTACAGGAGCGTTTTACGTTACAAAAAAAGAATTTTTATATTAATACAAATATAATAATATTAAGGGTTTTCACAAGGGGTGTACTATTTGTTGTATCGTTGTATCGTCCTAACAAAAAACAGAGTTGGTAAAAATTAAATTGAAAAAATACAACATTTGAGAATAGCACGATACAAAATTTTTACGTATGTTTAGTGTCCTATGTTTGAGTGTGCTAACAGATAGAAAGCTGAATAGAAAATCGTTGTGAAACACAAATAAAAATTTTAACAACTCTGTTTTTTGTTAGGACGATACAACGATACAACAGATAGCACACCCCTTATGAACAACCTAATTGATAAGAAAAAAAAAGAAAAATTTGTTGAAAAAATTAAATAAAAATGTTTTGAAACTATTAGCATTGCTGTTTACTTGTTGACTTAGTATAAGATTGTTCCAAAGACGAGCGGCATGTACATAAAACTGCCATTAAGACATTAGGCATTGATGTCGAGGTATTACTTAAATATTTCGGTTTCGTGGCGATTATAAAAAACGTATTTTGTCAAATATATATTTGGGGGTTTAACTGTTTATTATTTTATGCAAGAATGTCAGAGTGCGAATTTTTAGCAGATTTTCGGGAGAGACTCCGTAAAAATTATTTGAGATAGAGGAAACATGATCAAACCTTCTCAATCCATACACATATTTAATAATATTGTTAAATAAGATATTTAGTCTTCTATTGCTAAATGAATCACAGCTTACAAATAATTCACACCCGTACATCAGGGAGGGAATCTACTACGTCTTGGCAAGTAAATGTTTAAATGTTGTTTCATACTAAATTTTTAAAAATTTTAAGATTTTTGTTGAAGGCAGTTTCGATTGTATCTTAACTCTAGAAAAATTAATTGTCAATGTAAAGACAATCAAATAAGAACAAACTACACAGTACAACAGCCAATCTGGGGGGTGAGAAATTCCAAGTCAGGGTGATGGTACTAGGTCAGTATAGTAAAACCCTCAAAGGGTTTGGCGTTCGCATGTGTCATTTTTTTTTATGACCTTTTAAATTTTTTCCTTATCTTGATGTTTTTTCGCTTAGTTGTAACATTTTGGCAAAAACATACTTTAACATAACTCGAGAACCACTTGTCCGATTTTGATGAAACAAATTTAGAAAAATTTCGAATTACAATTTCTTTAATCCGTTCATATAACGTTTTTCTTTATAATCAACAGTTTTGCCGGTAAAAATAAATTTGTGGAGAAAAAAAAATATTTTTTTGCCTAAAAATTAAAATTTTTTTTTTTTAAATTCATAAAAAATCCAAAACGGAAAAAAGGATCAAGTGTTATTAATTTCATGTAAAGTCACATAACCTATAAACAAAATTTAACGCGTTCTGCTTTTATTTACAATTAAGTGAAGGTATCCCATTTTGACAAAAATATTGATATTTGTTTTTATTCAAAAAAGTGTCATTTATCGCCTTTTTCATAAATTTTCCCCAATAACTCCAGACTTCTGGCCATAAACTACTAAAAAAATTAAGTAAACATTTTTATAATTTTTTATTTTTATTTTATTTATTTATTTTTATTTATTTTAATAAATATTGCCTAGACTTTTTCGATGGTGGTTGTTCGGGACTAGTGGCATCGCATTCATCGCTATCATCAGTTTCTGAACCACACATAATGTCAATGTGTGACTCCACTGTTGCCCCTTCTGCATCTCCTGAAAATTCTTTATCATCAAGATCATCCTTGTCTTGCCACACTAACTTACTCCACCAGCAAATTTCCGCAATTATTGCACTCGGCGACTTTTTGCCTCTATATCTGTAAGTTTTTGTTTTATTAAAATGAGTTTGAAAAAATAAAAAATCAGTATTACCTCATTTCAAATGGCATAGCAACTTGATGATAGCGTTCACCTTGTTCATCAGATTCGGTAGCCAATTGTTTGCTGAAGTAGTCCAGATGATGATGTAAATAATGGATTTTCAAGGACATGTGGACACCAATTTCCGAGAATGCTCTTAACATCCTTGCGACAGAAACATCGTAGTTGTTAGAACGATGCTTTCCCAACAAGCCTTCTATTACTTCTTTGATTGCCTACCATGCATTCAATTCAGCGTCAATCAAAATATTGTTGAATGCGTCACTTTTAATCAACTTTCGTATATCTGGACCATTTAGTACGCCTGATTGGAAAAAATTAATTTGTTAAGATGGAAAATCATGGGAAATGAATGTGATATTATAACTTACCTTCTTTAATTTTACTTTCGCTGAGTCTCGGGTAAATTAGTTTCAAACACAAGAAAACTTCATCTCTTTTGGCGACAGTTTTGATAAAATTCTTAACAATTCCAAGTTTAATATGCAGTGGAGGCAGCAATATCTTCTCCTTCGGCACTAGAGGCTCACGAATAATATTGGCCGTTTGTAACCTGCTGTGCTCTCTGAGTTTCCATCCGTGGCATGCATATTGGTCACCGGAAAATCGTGTGTCCCAATCGCACAAAAAGCACATATATTTTATATAGCCGCTTTGAAGACCGCAAAGCATTGCTACAACTTTTAAATCGCAGCATATGCGCCACATATGTTTGGCGTAGTTAACCATTTTTAAAATATTTTCCAGTGCATCATATGTTTCTTTCGTTTCTGTACTGTAGGCGATTGGAACTGAAGGTTTTTTATTGGTCTTATGCAGTAAAACCGCCTTCAAGCTGAGTTTTGAACTGTCTATAAATAATCTCCAGTCATCTGCTTCATATTTTATTTCCATTGCGTCCATCAATTTTCCTACATCCGGGAAATATGCAGAAGTTTTTTCATCATTCACAAGGAATAAACTTTGGAGTGTTGCCTGACGACTTCGATAAGCTGTGACTTTCACACCGGGTGCCAACAAATTGTTTGATTTCAAAATTGAAGCTAGCTCTTCCGATTTATGCTGTGTTAATTCCAACTTGGCAACAATTGAATCAAGCTTATTTTGATTTATTAAAATTGGCTCATTGGATACTGATGGCTCATATGGGGAATCATCACGTGCATGATATGTCGGAGCAGTCGTAGAAGAGAAAATATCTGGGCTAGAAGCTTTTGGCACAGGAATGTGGTCCGAATGAGGCAATGGTGTTGCGGCACTTGCAACACCAACGTAATTATACGATTTTCTTATCCTTTTTGCGGCTCCTTTATTCGCACATGCATAGCAATTCAATGGATTGTGACCTTCGCCAGGATTAGTCCAAGTCATTGGGATACCGAATGGCATACTTTCACGTCTTCTATTTTTCCAATCCATTAGACGGTTGTAGCAGCTTTTACACACTATATTTGGTACCCAATTTTCGTTCACTATAACATTTTGGTTGAAGTACATCTAGTATGTTTGAACAAAATCAGTACTGAAATTTCCCCTTTTTTTATGTGTTGAGACATATTGACCACAGCAGTAGCAAAAGCTATTTATATCTGGCTTGCACAGTTCCATATTCTGTTCTCTTTTGTTCACTTTTAAAAAACTGGAGAAAAATCACTTTTACTGTTCGCGTTCGTCGGCACTTGTTGAATGACAAAAATCACAGAACCAGTGTGAGAAAGAGAAGAAGTATAATGACAATGCATGTTTTATGTGAACATTACAGAACCAGTGTTGCCACATCAATATTTCTCTTTTAGTACAGTAGAAAAATATGAGAGAGTTCGGCTTGTGAGTGTCAATGTTTTCTCCAAATAATGTTGTGCATATCTGGAGCAAATTTTTGAAATTCATACATTTACCTAATTGTGAATAAATGAGAAACGCGTTCATCGATTTTCATGATCTATGCCTTTTTTTGCTCATGAGTTATGTGACTTTACGCGAAAGTAATTAGTTTTGGCACTTTTTTCCATTTTGGATTTTTTATGAATTTTTAAAAAAAAATATTTAAATTTTTAGGCAAAAAATACTTTTTTCCCTTCATACATTCATTTTTAACTTCGAAAGTGTTGCACATATAGGAAAACGGTATAGAAACAGATTAGAGAAATTGTAATTCTAAATTTTTCTAAATTTGTTTCATCAAAATCGGACAAGTGGTTCTCGAGTTATGTTAAACTACGTTTTTGCCAAAATGTTACAACTAAGCGAAAAAACATCAAGATAAGGAAAAAATTTAAAAGGTCATAAAAAAAAATGACACATACGAACGCCAAACCCTTTGAGGGTTTTACTATACTGACCTAGTACCATCACCCTGACTTGGAATTTCTCACCCCCCAGACAATAATCCCAAAAATGTTCCATAGTGCTATGTGAACATTGTTAATACTAATAGCAACAGTTTTAGGTCTATAGCCAAAAACATATCGACGGCCCAGATTCGATAGTCCATAAAACCCCTTCCTATAACAACACCCCTATAGGAAAGCAAAAATCTGACTCACTCGCTAAAAATTTTTGTTTTTTATAAGGTAAGTCTCCCAAAGGGGACCCGCAAATCTTAATTAGCTTCGTATATGTTGTAGAGAACGAAAACTTAAAGGACACTTATTTTTATTAACTGCCCAATCTCATATTTAAGGTTAAAAATGCTGTCAAAAATTACTCAATTTTTCGTTTTTTGGTTTATTTCATATTTGTTTCAAAGTAACCATAAGAAAATTTGATGTCAGGTGAAAGGTATTTGAGAGGCATATTTACCAGTTTATAAAACATGCGTAAGCATGCTTAAGTTTATGTCATAACAAAAGGCATCATAATTGTAGATGTTTATGTATGGGGACGTAAACAGCCTCCAATATGAAGTATTATGGAAGACGACTTAAAAAAAAAATTTTTTTTTGCCCATATATCCCACTTTAAAATCCGACTTTAAATGCCAAAGCTATAGCTGTGATATATCGATTTTGTTGCCTCGAGGAGACCAGTGTTTTACTATAAAGGAAAAATCAAATGAAAAAAAATTTAAAAAGGCGACCAATATATAAAAAAAAATCTATTGGGTTTATCGAAAAATTTCCTTAGCAAAAGTTTAATGATTTTTTGCGAACTTTAATTTTCTGATATTAGGGTGTTACATTAGGGTTGTAGCAACTGAGATCTGGTGGGTACCTACTATAACGATATACTTGGGGTCAATGGCCCTTAGAGCAAAAGACTGATCTCCTGGAGATAAAAACATCGATGTATCATACTTTAAGATCCGACTATAAATGCCAAAGATTCGTTCGGCAAAAAAAAAAAATTTTTTTTTTGAAACCTCCTTACAAAAATACTTCATATTGGTGGATGTACGGCGCACTTTTTTTTGCCTGTAAGGTGGTACGCTCTAGTATACAGTAGACCCTACCACCTTACAGGCAAAAAAAAGTGCACGGTACACCTTCAAATATAAAGTATTTTTGCAAGGCAATTTCAAAAAAAAAAAAAATTTTTCCCGAACGTAGGGGTCGCCTTTTTTAATTTTTCGTTATAACTTTGGCATTTACAGTCGGATTTTAAAGTGTGATTATCGATTTTTTTGCCTCGAGAAGACCAATGTTTTACTATAAAGGAAAAATCCAACGAAAAAACTTTTTAAAGCGCCAACAAAAAAAAATTTCCGCTGGATTTATCGAAAAACTTCCTTACCAACAGTGTAATAATTTTTTGCGAGCTTTTAGGGTGGTACGTTAGGGTGGTAGCAACTGAGATCTGGTGGGTAACTACTAGAACGAGATACTTGAGGTCAATGGCCCTTATAGCGACACACTGGACTCCACTGGTCTCCTCGAGAGAAAAACATCGATGTATCATACTTTAAGATCCGACTGTAAATGCCAAAGATATAACGAAAAATGTAAAATGGCGACCCCTACGTTCGGCAAAAAAAAATAAAAAAAATTTTTAAAAATCTTTGCAAAAATAATTTATATTGGACGGTGTACGGCGAACTTTTTTTTTTGAGGTACGGTCTAGTGCACAGGGTTAAAGATCTTATTCACATATATTAATCCTTATAATATTTAAGTGCGGGGGGTGTTTCGGCTTTTTCGGTATTTGACCTATTTCGAGTTTGAAAATCAATGATTTCAATTTTTTTTAAATGCAAGTAAAACACAATTTTTATCAGCTTTTAAAAACTTTGCGTAATAGATTAAAACATGAATGTTTGTTAGTTTGACTATAGATCATAAATTAACATCACTTTCCGTTTAAATTATTTTCAAATCAAAGAAAGATGATACAATTTTCACAAGTAAATTACAAAGAATAAAAATGTTTCGAAAAGGCCAGCAAGACAGAAAACGTATTTTCGGCTTTCGCTACAAAGCCATCATCAGTGTCGTTGGCCTTGAATGGGTTAATAATTGATGATTGTCTACTTATGTGACAGTTGAAAGCAAATCGAATATGTTAACAACAACTCAACTTAGACTAACATCAACGAAATCTAACAATGCTATTTTTATCCTTTGTTATTATTTGCTTTGAACCTTAATTCTTAAGATATCTCAGCTGATTCTATTCAACTCTGTGTATGATAACCACAGATTTTTGAATAAAAAAATCCAATAACTAAAGTAAATTTATATTGGAATTATTTGTTTGCGAATAAGCGGAAAACCCCGGAATCCCGGGAATTGTGGGAAAAGATCCCGCTGTCCCGGGAAATGAAAACGTATAGGAAAAGAAAACCCCTATGGCTAATTAATTAAATAATTATTGATTTACAATTTTTTTTTATATTGTTACGAAATTAGGTTAGTCTAGTATAGAAAACTCTGAAATTTTGTGGCAGAAAATATCCGGCAGAAAAAACGGGATTTACTAAAGACGTCAATCTGGTAACGTAACACTACATTTAAATATTCATCTCGGCATATGCTATAAGGTTAAATTCCATAAATAATTTTAAGTAGTTGGGCTTTGTTATACTTAACATATAAGTCTCCCTTTAGAAAAACGTGTAAGTCTACACAATGTAATCGATTTCGTGTATTTCACATTGTGCGTACTTACGATATGGGATACTTGTGTATAACAATCGTATATAAAACTTAAAATATTTTAAATTTTCCAAAAATTTTGTTTAACTTTCATGCCAATCCCTATACTTGTGTGTACTTACAAAGTATATTAGCTTGTGGGCCATTACAATGCGGCCATACCCTGGGTAAAGTAAGCCAGCTTGTGTGCAGGGTTTGAAAGTACTCGGAGATACTTGTGTGTACTTACTAGAAACCCCGAGTGCATTTTAATTAAATTTGGATATATGGTAGAGAAGAAAAAATAAAAGACAAGTATTGTTTTAGCGGGCCAATCTCACGTTTAAGCGTTAAAAAGTAGTATCAAAATCTAATTGAAATCTCTATTTTTGATAACCATATTGCCAATGTTTTCGACACAGGTTTTACTTAAATGAAATATTTGAAATATTGGTGGAAAAGGTACTATGGAAAAGTCCTCCTAAATCTGAACAATAACAATTATCAAAAGAATGGTATGCTAGTGCTTGTTGTTTTGTATCACTGACAATTTTTGACTGGGAGTTAAGTGCCTTCCACCTACATCAAAATATCAAAGTTAACTAGATAAGTAAAAATTATACGTTTGATTGAGTTCTTTCATTACAAACTTCTAATTTTCTATTAAAAACATAATTTCCATCTTTATATAAAAAAAAAAATAAATAAATGTATTTTCATTACTCGTTTACTTTTATCTACTTTCAGGAATCTAGTAATTTTCTACCATCATACGAAGCAATTTCCTTTGCTGTTAAAAGTATAGCTACAAAACTTAATTGGACACAAGTTGACATCTTCGTTGGTGGTAAGTTAGTTGTGATTCTTCTTTCTATACCTACTAATACTCCTAACTATGTACGTAGCCAAATTTTGTCCTTTAAAAAAACAGTTACAAAATTATGTTTAGAAACAATGTTGTTGTCGTTATTTTTGCCATTTATTTTACGCTTTCATGCCTTTTTATTTAATTTCGTTGGCAATTGTCTTACTTTGTAAGCAATAATGGTTTGGAACGCTGAAGTAAGGCATGAAGGAGAAAAACAAATTTGCATTTAAATTTCACATTATAAGTATTAACGTTTTCTAAAACATGCAGAGTAAATTGTTGGCATAAGGTGTTAAGTGTTGGAAACAAATTTTATATTTTTTTGCCGTGTTTTTTCAACAAAGAAGGGTAACCGAAAAAAGCCAAAACTCATTTAACAAATGGTGAAAAATAGTTTGTTGTAGGCCTGCTCCTTTCCTGATTTCATTCTTGCCAAAAGAAATCGTCACAGGACGATATTTTTAGAATTTCTAGAAATATTTGTTAGGTAAAATTCATGATTGGAAACAAAAATGAATTACGGTCCATTTAACAGTTCATAGTTAAATGCACATAGCGCTATACCATTGAAATTGAAGTCGAATTAAATAAACTTAAATATCACCCCTTATTCTTTTCGATTGCCAACCATGGTCAAATTAAAAATTCAATAAGAATTTCTTGTTCTCGTCTAGGAGCATTATTTGGCATTTTAGATATAGAAAAATAACAATAACAAATTACCACAATTTTCTTTGTCACCTTCCAAAATATTACTCCGTTATTTTGACAGGTCTTTTGTTTTGACAGATCTGTTGTTGTGGAAGATCTGTTGTTTCGACAAAGTTAAATCTTCACAAAATATCCCAAATTGTTTAAAAAATAATATTTTTAATTTATTTTTCGACACCCTTCTCTTAACTAAATGCTTCCCCCTGTGAATTTATTTGCGTTTTTCTTTTGTTTCTCTTTAAAATGACTCACGGAACATCATCACGAACAATCTTTTACATTTGTTTTACTATTAGCGCTGGAAATTGAAAATAATTTTAACATTAAATACAATTTTAGACAGGCAGATAAATGGGCAAAATGTACCATAAAACAACAAAGTTATTTACACTTTTATTTATTATTTTATTATTTAAACAAGTGTTTATCAAGTGGTCAGTTTTATTTATATACTTTTTATTTATGATTTTTTGTTTAATTCTACATTTTTTAAAACTTTTTTCAAATTACTTTACTATTTTGTATTACTTATTGTAGGTATTGTTCTATTTATATTTGTCAGATTAAATTTATTATGTTCTGTTTTTGTTTATTCACTCCAATTTAACTGTTTTTAGTGTTAATGTTGTTATAAACTTAAATGTTCATTTTTGTATGTGTTAATAACATTTTAGTCATTTGCAACACATGTCGAACCATTTACTTCAAATGTATACCCGTAAACTTCCCAGTCAGAAATATGCAAACGGGAAAGCGTTGGAAAGGCATTTTTATAGATGGTAAAATTGCTGGCAAAAAGTGATTTCTAATTCCCAAAATGAGAACATCACTAGACAAAAGATGCAGCTGTCCAAAATGCACAAAAAAAAAGACTGGGAAAATAAAATTTTCAACCTTGACCTTACGCTGGTAAAACCAAAAAATAGGTAATCTATAAATAGATTATTTAAATGGAAATTAAAAAGTTTTTGTGCATATTTTTTTTTCCTGTCGTGATTTGAATCCAGGCTGTCAGATTAGTTGACGAGAGCTCTACCCACTAAGCTAACGCGACATATAATACTCATAGCTAAAAACGTAAATGAACGAGAGCATCTAGATAAACACTGGCTGCGCTAATATGCTAGCACTGGCAAAAAGTTTGTTGAACTAAAAAAGTTGGGTTATAAAAACCAAAATATTTTTCTTATTAAAAAAACTAAAAAAAAATTTAAGCCTATTAAAAGTTTTAAACTTCTAACTAAAAACCTTTTTCAACAAAGCATCATTATTTTGTACCGATGTAAATTTTTGATTTTGTAGTAGTGGATAATATTTGTAAAAAGCTTTTTACAAACGCTACCCAGGAAAATTTTTTACAATCGGTAGCCAACCACATCTATTCTACAACTGGTTCCACTGCAATCGATTCCATGGAACTGGTTCCGGAACCAGTTCCTGGGATCCTTTATGGAAGGTGTGACTGACGTAGAATCAGTTCTAGAACTAGTTCCAGAACTGATTCTAAGGCAACCGGTTCCACTTTGGAGCTATAGAAGTGGTTGCTTTCGGGACAATTTCAAACAAAAATAATCGGTGTTAGAATCGACAGTAGAAGGGGTTGTAAATGAAAAGTAGCTATTCTACAACCGATTCTTTGGAATAGAAAATTTTCCTGGGTAGCAAAGCGTCCCAAATTAGTGTTGTGTCAATCATTTATTTTGAAATAATTACACGGTTACCCACTTATACACTCACAATATTTTATCCTTAAAAACAACCTAAAATACATATTGAATTAATTGAAAACACAATTAAAAAAAGGACTACTGATTTTTCATTATATTCAAACCATTTTGCTATTTATTTTCAAACATTGTTTAAACAACCCATAAAAGAAATAAAAATAATTGAGAGGTCTATTAAAACAATTTATCAGTTTTTAACTGACAAAACGTAAAAAAAAACGACTTTGTGGTTTGTTTTTTCATATTTGAAAGTTTTTTTTATTGGATTTCCAAAACACTACACCATACACAACAGACACGTTCATATTTTTATTGGCTATATTTGTGAGTATGAGTAAAGAATTTCTTGTAATTTGAATTGGAATAATTTTGTATATATTTAAATTATTTTTTCTAAAAATAGAATATCTAAAAATAGAATATTTGACTGAAAATAACAACTCCTACATATTTATACATATTTTTTCTGGTTTGTATTTTTTTTTTTTTTTGGTTGACAAAAAAAGTTAAACAATATGTTTCAATGTATTTTAATTGATTCTGCAATTGAAAACAAACTTTACCTATTACTTTTTAAATAAACCTCACTCGGTTATGGAAAATATATTGTGAGTGCTAGTGCTTGATTTTTTGTATCACTGGCAATTTCTTACTGGGTTAGTTGTATGGTCTTATATATGCAGAGTTTTTAAAGACTTCAATCCCTCATTCTATTTTCAATTCTGATTTAATATGGAATAATTGAATTATCAAATTTCCCGGGATCCCGGGAATTCCTGCTCAATAGAAAATAAATAAATCCGAAATATGTTGTACTTCAAAAACTCGATTTCGATTAAATACCGTCCAACAAAGTTCATATTTGGTTGTACCCACGATAAAAATCTAATATATTATGAAAGGAGGGCTAAATACAAAACATCCATGGCTTCCACTTTTTTAGATTAATTCCTTTAACAGTTTAAATCGCGAATTACTATTTATATGGAACGCCATCTTAATTTTAAAATGAAATATATTAACTAAATATTAATTCGAGGTTTAAACGGTTAAACGAATTGATATAGAAAAAGTGAAAAGCGGTATTTTAATGCACTCCCTTGTTTCAGGATATGTTGAAATTGTTAATGGGTGCAAACTTGTGTCGGACCAGTTTTATAGTCAGAACTAAGATAGATTTTTTGCTTAAGTATTTCTTAAATATGGAATCCAAAAATTTCTATTTCTAAATATTTTATTTCTATACAGAAGTATTCGTACAGAATTATTTTATAAAAAAGTTTAAAAGTGAGTATTTTTCACACAAATTATTCGGCAAATTCTCTTAAATCTTTTTATAAAGATCGACACTAGAACATTAAGGTTGTCCACAAGGGCTGTGCTATCGTCCTATCGTTGTATCGTCCTAACAAAAGAACAGAGTTGTACTTTTTAGCTACGGCACGGTACAGTTACATCACATTTACATTAACGGGGAATTCCCGTCCCGGGACATAAACCCTACTTGTAAGACATCCTTAATTTTACTATAATAAAATAACATAATAATTGTCAGTTTTACAATCTTTTTTAAATCGAGTTAAGAAAATTGAATGTCATTCGCAAGGTGTTTGATACAAAATCAAATAATCGATTGAATTCCTAAATTGTCAATCAAATTAGTAAGAAATGATTGAATTCAATGATTGATAAAATTGAATGAGACAGATTGATTGAATTCCTTGTATTTGAATTCAATGAGAATGAATTCCAAGGAATGACTTTCCTGCGATTATCTTACTATGAAATCATTCGATTGAGAAGGAAATCAAATGCTATTTTTAGAGAATTCATTCAAAATGAACTTCATTCAAAACAGAATTCATTCTTCAAAGCTCTGCATGTATACCATAGTATTTTGAGTACGTTGTTGTGTATTTTACTGTCAAAAGTTACAGTACGAAATGTTACTAAATTTTTAATTCATTCTAAACAAGTTGCATGTTAACAACATCTAAAAAATAAATATTTATTTATATGAATAAATTCACTAACACAAACACACATTCGTAAAACATATTCAGTTGTATGTGTTAGTCATCAAGTGTTAAGTAAATAATATTAGAAGAAAATATTTAAATCGAAAATGACATAAAGATGAATATTTGAATGATGAAAATTTGTTTTTATATAATTATTAGAGTTGACAATTATTCGGGTTTTTATTTTTATTGAATTAACTATTAACAAATTTTGGCCGAAATGCACTTTATCGGGCACACCTCAAAAAATTAAGAAAAAGAACATACTAAGGTTAAAGGGGCCGAACCACCTGAAGCCCTCAGACCCTAAAAATCGGTATGCGTACTTACATAAAGGGTTCTGCAACAGGGACGCTACAAAAGTAGAAAGACAGGGACAGCAAACGACGCCATATTTCTTGCCGCTCTTTTGACATTTCTCTTCAATAAGGTTTGCCATTTCATGATGGAAAGATATACGAGCCAACAACGAGTCGAAATCAGGCCACTGACTCCGAAATTCGGAGTCAGTGGCCTCAACGTTAAGAGCGCTACATCCAAATTATGGTCGTCATAATGAATGGCTTCGTCAATAAACAAAATATGCGTTATTGGTCAGACAGCAATCCACATGTACTCCATGAGTCATCATTGCATCCCGAAAAAATTACGGTTTGGTGCAGTTTATGGGCCACCGGCGTCATTGGGCCGTACTTCTTCACGTCACTGTGAATGGGCATCGCTACCGTTCAATGATAACCGAATATTTTTGGCCCCAATTGGATGATATAAACTTGGAGGACATGTGGTTCCAACAGGACGGCGCCACAAGCCACACAGCGAATGTCACAATCAATTTATTACAAACCAATTTTGGAGAACGTGTTATCTCACGAAATGGTCCAGTCGATTGGCCGCCTCGGTCGTGCGATTTGACGCCGTTGGACTATTTCCTGTGGGGCTACGTCAAATCTATGGTCTATGCCAACAAGCCAGCGACGATTGATGAACTTCGTACGAATATCGGCCGATTTATGCTTCAAAACCGTTGAAAATTGGGTTCAGCATCTGGACTTCTGCAGGCGTGCCCGTGGTGGCCATGCAAAAGACATCGATTTCCATACATAATGGCATCGAACGTACTTTCACAGGAATAAAGAATTTCATTGATATCCAAAACCGTTTTTCTTTTATTTAAAAAAAACTTTTGTAGCGCTCTTATTGAAGAATCCTTTATATGGTTTTTTAGATCTCTCATGTGTGGTTCCCACTAGACCCATTTTAGTACCCGTTTATCTCTTACCCTCTGGTATGGGTACTCAAAAATCCCGAAATTTGCTCACAATTACAAGTGTACTTTAAGTTTCTAAGAAATTTTTTGCTGCGCCGCCACGAATGTAAACAAAAATATTACCATACCCAGAGCCAGTATAGAAACGTTAATGACATATAATTATTTTATGGACTACCAGTAATGACACCCACTTACCTTCTGCATTATTTTAAAACATATAATAATGAGTTACTGAAAATGACTTATTTTCACCATTATTTCAAACAGAAAATAATTTTCTAGATTTTTTTTAAAATTTTTTGAAATCTATTTTTAGACTCAATATTTTTTAAACACTGGTAATGATATATTTAACCATATATTTTTTGATTTTTTGTATGTTGGCGAGTAAACTTACTTGTGTGCAGCAGGTCAATTATGTTTTTATCTATTCAATATTACATGTCGATATAGCTCAGATGGTAGAGTAGTGTTTCGATTAACCGATTCCTCGATTAACCGACTCCTCGATTAATCGCCTCTATTTCGGTTAATGTCGAAACAAATAATTTAAAACTCAAATAATTATTCGACCCGAATAATCGGTTAAAATAGGTCGATTAACCGGTTACATTTTTAAAATGGAATTTTTCCTTTTTTCCCCAAAACTTCATAATTTTCTTAGCATTGGCTAAAAAATTGCAAGGAAAGCTTAGAAAAACAAATACTAACTAAAAATACCACCAAATGTGTCAGTTAAAGTTCCAGTTAATTCATTAATCGAGCCTTAAAAGCAAAAAATTCTATGAACTTAAATTTTAAGCAAAAATAAAAAAAGAGATATTTTAGAAAGATAAATCACGTTCATTGACCTTTGGCAGTAAAAACTGAACAAGTGAATCTTAAACAAACATGCATACTTCAGATTGAAATGACTAAAAAGACAAATTAAATAAATATAAGCGAAAGAATGAAATCGAAGAAAACAAGTTGTGTAAGACAATCAAGTCAATGATGTGAATACTAGTGTTACGATTGCGATGACAAACAATACGATGACTGTAAATGGCCAATTTACAGACTCCAATAGGGTTTTATATGATGTCGTCTAGCATTTGGCAAATATAAAAGAAATCTCAAAACTGCTTTTGAAGTTTATTTTGGTTACACTTAAATGATTTTTGTCTTTCTTCTTTTAGTTTTTTTGTTTTTTCTTGTTTTTTTGTTTGGTAAGGAGATAAACAAACATTAAAACTAATAATGCTTAAACAAAAGCTTATTTTTAGCTTGAAATCTCTATATATATATAAGAATAATGTGACTGACTGACTGATTGATTTAACATCGCGCAGCCAATATCGCTACAGTTTTGGATATTCCTGCGGGTAGAGTTTGTCATTTGACAGCCTGTCCAAACCCGTTGTGCTAGAAATATTAATTAAAAAATATTTATTCCATTTAGTATTGGCTAATTCTCTGAAAAGGTAATTCTTAGAATTTCTGCCAGGAACGTGGTAAAAATTATGGTTTAAAAGGGTAAAAGTCTTCCTGTAAAAGTCCCGCCCAAACCGCTTTGGCTAGAAACCTGAAATTTCAAATATTTATTCCCAGAAGTATGGGTTAACTGACTGAAAAAGTGCTTTCAAAGTTTCCGCCAGGATAGTATATAGTAAGATTTAGGGTTCAAAAGAGAAAAAGTTCTTATCTTTAACAGCATTCTCCAACGGTTTGGGCTAGAAAATTCTAATTTAAAATAATATGTGTTCCTTGGGGTATAAACGAATATACCGAAGAGACACTTTTTGGAATTTCCAATAATAACGTGGTAAAAATGACGTTAAAGGGTTCAAGGAAGACATCAAAACTTATCTCTATGTTTTTACAAAAATTAGTATGGCATTGTAGCGCCTTATAATTATATAATCTCTGGCAAAATAGCGCCATAGTAAAACAAATCTGTTACAACCTTCATTTTTGCTGAGGCCGTACCCCTGCTATCTAGTGATATCACACTCACAATAACTTTAGGGTAAAAGTTCAACAGTTGTTTAAAAAGTAAATCAGTAAAGTCGTTTTAATTGAATAAGTAGTTAAATTGCAAAGAAATATATTTTTTAACTTTTTCTATCAGTCATTCAATAAATAAAATACACAAAATACGAAATTTCGGTAGAAGTTAAAATATCCAATCAAAATTTTCTGTTAAAAACAATCAGTTGTTAGAATACAATTAATTTTAAAATAAACGATAAATCTATTATTTTTACCGACTTTGCCAGTTAATTAAATAACAATTAAAAATAAACGACAAAATACAATTGTTTTAAACGAAAAATGGGTAGTCCTTTTTTTTACTTATTTTCTATTGTTTTAATGCATATATTAGGTTGATTTTAAGGAAAAAATATTGTGAGTGCACATTTTCTGTAACTTCTATTTTTGCTCCTGAGAAACGTGGTAAAAATTAAGGTTCGAAAGAGAAAAAAGATCTTCCCTAATGATCAGGAAAATACTCTTCTGGCTAGAAATCTGAAATTGTTAAACATGTGTTTCTTGGGGTATGAGCTAATTGCAAAAGAGATCATTTTTGGAATTTCCAATAAGAACGTGATAAAAATGGAGTAAAATAAGAAAGGTGCTTCCTTAATTACCCAGCCCAAATCACTGGAACTTGAAATTTGGGGAGGACCAAATAGGAGAAGTTCCCCTATGATCTTAGCCAAACCCATTCTGCTAAAAATCTGAAATAGAAATCTTACAAAAAGGAAAAACCCGCTCAAGCCTCACTTCGGCTAGAAATTTTCTGCTTGCCTGCAAGTATTGCTATGTGTTTTTAACGGGTTTTCAGAAGGGATAAGAAACTGACTTATATTATCCTTTTAAGATATTTTATTGACATTATAATTCACGACCTCATTTACTAAAATCATTATAAAGGCATGTGATGTCAATAAAATATCTTAAAATGATAATATAAATCAGTTTTCTCGCTCTCCTGTTAAACCTGTTAAAAACATATAGCAGTACTTGCAGGCAAGCCAACGATATGTTTCTCTGAAGGGAAACCTTTTGGAAATTCCGATATGAACGCGGTCAAAATGGAGTTAAGAAATGACCGCTAATCACCCAAACCAAACCGCTGCAGCTATAAATTTCAAGTTTAACATTTTTGAAATTTTTACGGGGAGAAGCAAAAAGCGCTAATAGCGTCTTGTCCAAACGCATATCCAAACATATTTCTTCCAAATATGGCATGTAAGTAAATCTGAGTCGCTTATGAGGAGGAGAAAATTTTCCAACTAAATAACCCAGGAAGAAAATTGCAAGTAATGCTTTCCGTTAGTGTATTTTTACTGCTTTTTTAGAAGTTATTCTGAACAACTTCAAAAAATCACTTTTTTCATTGCTTCCAAAGTATCCGTTATTACATTTTTACAGCTTATTTAGAATTACATCTGAAGCACATCCAAAAAATCACTTAAGTATTGCTTCTAAAGGGTAATTGCTCTAAAAGTGATCGTCGAGGGTTCAATTCCCGGCGGGACCAATATTTTTTTATTTTTTTTTTTATTCTATTAATTTTTTTTAATATTTATAATTAATTTGTTTAAATTCAATATTTTTTTAATTTTTAAATTTTTAAAAATATGTATATTGGGTATACAATTTAATAATGTCGATTTGGACAACATATGACATAACTGTCACATATGGTTTGTGTGAATAACAAATATGGTATTTTAGTGTGTAAACATCTGTCACTATAATTCAGTATTCGATAGACGCCAAAGTGTAAACACACATTTTTTCAATCTCTATAATAATGTCGAATTTTGTGCCCAAAAAAGATGTTTTGCGGGGAAGTCTGATAACCTTCTTTCATTTGAAGAAAACGGTTGCTGAGAGTTATCGATTGTTGGTAGAAGCTTACGGTCGACATGCACCAACGAAAAACGACCAGAATATGCGACCAAATATGAGTCAATCTTCCATCATGACAACGCTCGGCCACATGTTGCAAGACCGGTCAAAACGTATTAGCCCAGACATTGCCCCTTCTGACTACCATTTCGATCGATCGATGATGAATGCCCTTACTGGAATACGCTTCACTTCAGAACAGGGTATCAGAAATTGGCTTGATTCATTCTTTACCTTAAAAACGGAGCAGTTCTTTTGGCGCAGAATCCATATTCTACCAGAAAGATGGGAAAAAAGTAGTGCCTAACGAAGGACAATACTTTGAATAATGTATCCATTCATTTTGTTATTATAATAAATGCATTTTTCAAGCAAAAAAATCGACATTATTAACTTGTATACCCAATATATAAAAAAATGGTGAGAAATTGCTTTTTATGCACCTGTAAAAACCGTACTGAAAACAATATTTAATTGTAATGCACCTTTTACACTTGTTTAATAAGTACTTTCATTGAAGAGAATAAAGAACAATATCTCGCACTAACAAAGTGGTGTTTTTATACCAGTCAACTTTCATATCATAGAATAGTTCAGCGGTAGAGCGCTAGACTAGCAATCGTGTGGTCGCAAGTTCGATACCTGGTGGCTGCAATAAAAAAACTTTTGTAAAAAAAATAAAATTTTTTTGTGAAGAATTCTTTTTAAATTTTAATTGGTGAAAAAGAGCTTCCTTTGCACTCGTTCAAAAAGTACTGAAAAAATGTTGAAGTGGGAGTAATCCTCTCCTGTGACAACTCAATGTTAAAATCATTAGTGTTTATGTTAAAAAAGAAGTACATCTAGATCATCAATTGTAGTGCTTTTTCTACTGCTTCGGCATATCTATTTTTTTGCTGGGAACCTGCCAAAACCCATGGGCTAAGTCTCAGAAATCTAAGATATTTGATCGCTGATATATGGGTTAATATAAGGGAGATATCGTTTTTGAATTTTTAATAAAAACGTGGCATAAATGAAATGCTTTGGGCTCGAAATTTTAAAATGCAAACATCCAATTCATTTTTCTTCTAAATATATTTCGATATTCAAAAATCCAAAATGTAAACATTCAATTCAATTTTCTTGTAAATATATTTCGATATTCTCATTTTTTTCTAATATTTTTATTTCGATATTCTCATTTTTTTCTAAATATGTTTCGATATTCAAAACTACCAGTAACGAAGCATCGGACTGCTAAGCCAGTTTGGTATAAAAAAAAATGTATTGTTAATTTTTAACTTTATTTCCGACTATTTCCTTTCGTTTTTTATTATTTCCCATTTCTTCTTTTATAAAATAAAACTTATTTGTTCGTTTTTACTTCCTTCTTAAATACAGATATATTTATAGTATTATTTACTCTTAAATTAATCCTAAAAATTTAAGTTTATTTTAAATTAGTTTTTTTATATTTCATAAAAGGGAAGATTTTACAAAAGTTAACAAAAAATATACGCTTCTTTGTAGGCATAAATAAGCACGCAAAACAAAAGTGGTCTATTCTTACATTTAAGGTATTTTATATATAATGAAACATTGTATATGGTAAAATTTAATTTAAATAAATATAATAGAACCCAGTTTGCAATATAAAATAAACTATTTTAGCAGAACAATATAAAGATACAAATTTTAGGTTTATGAAATTATTTAAAAAAACCAATTTTTTTCCAAAGTCGGCCTTTTTTGAGCCCAATTTATCTTATTTTATTAAAAAGTTTTTCATACTTAAATCATTCATAAGAAATGTATTTTCGAAATTATCAAATCTTGATTCAGTTTTAACAGTTTTATGCTGGGTTACCTTATATATGTATTATCTTGGTTTACATGTGTTCCGCTTTCATTTACAACTTTCAGTCATATCAATAAAATTGGCGACATGCGGATGTTTTTGAAATTGTTATTATGTTCGAATATGTATGAATTTGTGACAGTGAAAACAAGTAAGAATGTAATAATAAAATTACGTTAAAAATTTATAAAATTATACGTAACTAGTACACCCAGAAAACAGATTCGTTGCTGAATGGTTCGGTTGTGGTAGCCGAGTTTTTTAGTTGTGACAACAGAAAACCAATGGTAATAGGACTAATTTGATTGTTGTAACGGAATTTTAGTTGTACTAAGAATAATTCGATACTGGCAAACCAAAAACTTCATTTGATGCAACTGAACCATTCGATTGGCAACAAATTGGGTTATCATAAACAAAACTGTTTTCTGGGCGTATTTATAATCCCAGTGTAGAAACGGTAATGACATATCATTATTTTTTGGACTACCAGTAATGACACCCACTTCCCTTCTGTATTATTTTAAAACATATAATAATGAGTTACTGATAATTACTTATTTTTATCATTATTTCAAATAGAAAATAATTTTTTAGATTTTTTTTTAAATTTTTTGAAATCTATTTTTAGACTGAATATTTTTTAAACACTGGTAAGGATATATGTAACCACATATATTTTGGTTTTTTTTATGTTGGCGAGTAAGCTTACTTGTGTGCAGCAGGTCAATTGTGTTTTTATCTATTAAATATTACATGTCGATATAGCTCAGATGGTAGAGCTTTTGACTGGCAATCTGTAGACCCAGGTTCGATTCCCGCGCCAGCAATCTTTATTTAAACAAAAATACAATAAAAAATATTTTTTTTTATATAATTTATTTTTTAGAAAATCTATTTTTAGACTCATTATTTTTGTCAGTACTGGTAAGCAAATACACTCATAAAAAAAATTAGTACAAAAGTCTGTTAAACGCGTTCTAATTCAATTGAACTAATTTTTCCTGTTGTTTTCGTTTAAATCCGTTGTTTAACTAAAGTTGTTAGTTATCAAATTTCACCACAAAAACATATTTCTGCTGTACTTGAAGTAATTTTTCCTCCTGATATTTAGTTATTTTTTTATAAATGATTTTGACAATGTTATCAGCTAATATAGATAAATTTATTGGCAACTTTTTTAATATTTGTGTTTTCAAAAGAAAACGATAGAGGCGCTAGTGTATAGTGATTGATGACGCTTGATGGTGAAGTGTGTATTGGTGAGTTTGCCGACCAATACAAATTAGAAAATTTCTAGTAAGTGTATTTTAATATATGTGAAGAGTCATCACTGATGACGCTTACCAATACAAATAAAAACATTATGCGCTTGTTTAGAAAGTTCTAGTAAATAAAATAATTTGATAAGAGCATGTTTTCTTTTGTCTCTGTTAGTCAGCAAAGGAACGCAAAAGAAAACGGAGGTATACTGGACATTAACATTTCGCAGCTAAAATTGTATTTAAAAAATAAAATAATAGAGGTTTGTTTTATAATATAAACTATATTTAAGGGAATACTATTAAATATGTTATTTTTTCTTTTATTTCAGCCCTTTTAACATTTTCATCTAAATTCGACCCGCAGGTAGACGAAAAAAAGGAACCAAATAATACACCTCCAGCGGAAGTTTAACATATTGGCAAGAAAATAAAAGTGCAAATAGTGTTTTTGGATTGTGTAATTTTTTTGAAAATAAAATTAACACTATTTACATTAATTTGTTTTTATTCAATTCATAACAAAAAGTGATTGTAATTTTAGCAGCATGTTTTGCAGATTTCAACTGACCCACTTTCATTTCTATTAAACGAAAATTCTTCTAAATTTTTGAATGTTAACTAAATTTTTTACCTGTTTATAACCAACTAAAATTTAGCAGAAAACATGTGCTGATTTCAGCTGAGTAATTTTCATTTCCATTAAACAATATTTCTTATAAAGTATTGTATTTGAACTAACTTTTTTAGCTAAAATTTAGGTCACCTAAATTTAGCAGACCATGATTCTCAACATCATTGAAATTTCTGCTGGCGCAAATTCAGGTACTATTTCCTGTTATTTTAGCAGAATTTTTAACTATTTGTACGGGCTTTTTTTTATGAGTGTAGGTAACGATATATTTTTTGATTTTTCGTATGCTGGTGTTTAACGACAACTCATTATTTTTCGCGACATCGCCATATAAAGGTAATAAGAAATGTAATAACAAAAGTAACTAGTTACCATTACCAAGTATGTAGTTACTAGGGTTTGGGGTTCGGGAATTCCCGGGAAAAGTTTGCCGGGAATTCCCGAGAAAATAATATATTTTTCCCGGGAAAACGGGAAATTTAAAAAATTTTAGGGGTTTTCATATAAACTCGTATTCTACTCGTAAACGGTGTATGCTAATGTCAAACTCCATACATAAAAAATATGGTTTGTATTTATTTAAATTTTTTAAATTGTTTTTGTTTGGAATAGGATTTTTTAATTTTAGTCATAAAAAACATTTTAAATACCAAAACAAAAATGTCATTGTTAAAATCTTTTAAAAGGGAATCAATTTATTTCACACACAAAAAAAATTTTTGCCATGTAATTATTTAGGAGCATTTCAACTAATAAAGAATTTTCGCATAACTTATTCAAAATTTAGGTAGTAAAACCTAAAAACTTGGTAAAATGTGTAAAAGAAATATGAATAAAAAGTTTAGTTTCTTACAAATAATCGCCCTTACTATCTAAATTTTTTAAATGTATATTTTAGGTAAAGTCGACTTTAGTTAAAATATTGAGTATATTTGAAAATAGAAATATTTTTGTAAGGTTTTCATACACAAAATGAACAAAACTGTTTGATTAAAAATAAAGTCGACTTTAAATTGAAAATACTCCTTTATATTAAGGGCCAATAATTTTATAAATAACGTTTTCATTAATAAATGTGATATTTTCAAGTAAGTTTACTTTATTTTAATACACCTGCTTTCAAACTAATATATTCTTTTATATTAAAGAATAAAATGTCAGGAGTATGGAAATACTTCACAAAAAAGGACAATGTAACGCAGTGCAATATTAACCCTAAAAGACTAATGGTTAACGGAGGTATCTAAATTTGGTTATCCGACATTTAAATTTGGTTCACAAAAAAAAAAAAAAAATTGATGGTCATGCAAATTCTCTTGAAGAAATCAACAACAAGAATAATGTTCCAGCTAAAATTAGCAAAGTGCCCGAAGAAAAAAGTGTAAGCTGAATAGGCATTCAACGTTTTATAATAGGGCAAACATTTCCTGAAATGGTATCCAAATTAGCCGCAGTCGACGGAATGCCAATCCGCACCATAACTAGACTTTCGTTTATTCGAGAAAGTTTTTATAATAAAAACCTGACATTGCCAAAAAATGAAAGAATATTATATTAAATTATTACAATCATTTAAAACAGATCATGCTAAAAAAATATCGAGCAATATTTCTAACAATAGGAAATTTACTGTAATCTTAGATGAATGGACAAGAATATCAAAAAAGAGATATTTAAACATATGTATAAACGGAAATAATTCATTTTATAACCTGGGGTTGGTTTATATATCAGGAAGATGTAATGCTGATGAAATAAGAAGAATTGTAGAAATAAGACTATAAGAATTTTATTTGTCTTTGGAAAATAACATTGTGGCCACCATATCTAATGGGCCAAATGTGATGAAACACTTTTGTTTCCGACAGTCCAGTAGTGGGTGCTTTTTGCTGGAATCATGCAATTCATTTGGCAGTGCTTAGAGTAATTTATGTGAAATCAAATGTTCAACATTCTGATATTTTTACTTTGAATTCTCACTACACAGACTTAATTTGTACTGAAATAGTGTTTTTTTAACAAAGATTACGGTTTTCATTAACAATTTTATTCAAAAATATTTCCCGGGAATCCCGGGAATCAAATTTTTTCATTCCCGTTTCCCGGGAAATAAAAAAGTCCGGGAAATCCCAAACCCTAGTAGTTACATAACCACATATCCGGTAATGATTTTCTACACTGGGAAAACTTATTTTTTTGAAGATCTATTTTTAGAATCATTATTTTAGTAAATACTGGTAAGCACGTAAATAACGACATGTTTTTTGATTTTTGTATGATGGTGTGTAACTCATTATTTTTCGAGACATTACCATACTACACTGGGGTGTAGAAAACCATTACCCGATATGTAGTTATGTAATTACATACCTGGTAATGGTAACTAGTTACTTTTGTTATTACATTTCTTATTACCTTTATATGGCGATGTCGCGAAAAATAATGACTTATGGTTACACACCAGCATACGAAAAATCAAAAAATATATCGCTACCAATGTGCTTACCAGTACTGACAAAAATAATGAGTCCAACAATAGATTTTCAAAAAAATAAATTATATAAAAAAAAATATTTTTATTGTATTTTTTTTTTTAATAAAATTTGCTGTTGCGGGAATCGAACCTGGGTCTACAGATTGCCAGTCAATAGCTCTACCATCTGAGCTATATCGACATGTAATATTTAATAGATAAAAACATAATTGACCTGCTGTACACAAGTAAGCTTACTCGCAAAATATGTGGTTACATATATCCTTACCGGTGTTTAAAAAATATTGAGTCTAAAAATAGATTTCAAAAAATTTTAAAAAAATCTATAAAATTATTTTCTATTTGAAATAATGATAAAAATAAGTTATTATCAGTAACTCATTATTATATGTTTTAAAATAATGCAGAAGGTAAGTGGGTGTCATTACTGGTAGTCCAAAAAATAATGATATGTCATTACCGTTTCTACACTGGGACTAGGTGGTTTAAAAAGTATTTTTATTGAAAAGAATAAAGCACAATATGTCGCAATGACAAAGTGGTGTTTTTCTGTCAGTCAACTTTCACATCAAAGAATAGCTCAGCGGTATAGGGCTAGACTAGCAATCATGAGGTCTCAAGTTCGATACCCGGTGGCGGCAATAAAAAGCTTTTTGTAAAATAAAAAAAATATAACTTTTTTTTGGGTGAAAAAGAGTTTTGTTTGCACTCGTGCAAAAAGTACTGAAAAAATGTTGAAGTGGGAGTTCTCCTCTCCTATGATAACTCAATGTTAAAATCATTAGTGTTTATGTTAAAAAAGAAATACATCTAGATAATCAATTTTAGAACTTTTTCTACTGCTTCAGCATCTCTTTCTTTGCTTGGTTTTCTCTACATGTCGGTCCTAATCTGTATTTGATTTTAGTAAGTAAATATTTCAAACGGAATTTAAAAAAACATTGTTATTAATTTTGTCAAAAATGTTCCAAAGGCAATTGGTCCAATTGGTTTCTTAAATGCTAGTATGTATGAAGTTCTTTATTTAGTGATCATTAAAAATTATTTAGATCTCAATGAAGGTTAATTTTGACTGTAATCTTTTAAAAAACATTTTTGTAAATTGCTTTGTTTTATTTTTTAAATTGTAGTCAAAAAAAAAAAACTTATAGACATGATATTAAAAAATATTTAATTTTTTCCTTTAACTCACAATTTATAAAATCGAATCATATCACAAGCTTTATTATATTGAGTGTTATTTGCTAATGCTTTCCTTTAATATCGACATTTATAAAATCAATAAAAATAATAAGTTGTTTTAGAAATTTATGAATTTAAAACCAGTTTAGAAATTGGTTATAGGTTAAGACACGCAGTACGGCGTATAATTCTATAAATTTAAAAAATAAAAAAAAAAATACCGGAACTGATCGGACTCTGAACTATATGATGTTTATTAAGTGAGATATTCTAGTTGCCGGATTGGTAGATATCGGCAAGACAGTTTCCGAGAGAAATCCAAATTTTTTAATCACGCGAGGTGTTGAATCTTAGTACAGTTATTGCACACCATCTGATGTAGAGTTTTCAAACTTTGTTGAATTTTCTTTTTTTTTTAGTTCGTAGCCCTTTTATGTTATTTTACTTTGGTGGGATTAAGTGATATGAGTATACTGAAGGAGAACGCTGCGATTTGTATGAGGGATAGAAAATTCATATATATTATTTTTCTAAAGTGATATTGCCTTTGCTTATATTTTTTTTAAGTCTATACTCACAAGTGTTTAATAAAGTTAATTGAATTTTCCATACAAAAAAACCATCCTAATTCTGATTACAAAAATGGGCGTCTTCTAAGATTCATTTTGTATACTCTAGCACAAAACCATAAAATGTTCTTATGAAAACAAACTTTTAAATTAATCAATTAAAAGAAATCTATTTTCGATGAAAACAAATTATTATTTTACAAAACATTTAAATTTAAATATGCCAACATAAATTGGAGTTGATTTAATTACATAAAAATTTTTACATTAACATAGTGCAAAGTGATTGAAAAATCTTTTTTGCAATAAACACAAATTATGAAAGAAGAGTGTGTAAATAAAATATAAATTTAAAGTGTTGAAACTAATTAAAATAATAATTTAATACAGAACTTCACAGTTAACCACCACATACACCAGATACTCACACTTGTACAAACATTTGTACCCACAAAAGAAAACAAATGCATGTAAATATTAAGGGAGTTATAAAGGACATTAACAAGGAAGGTCTGCTGTATGGTTTTCTTCGATTTTAATGAAACTTGGATATGATGTAATGAATATGAAAATAATTAAATGTAGCAAAATCCTAAAGTTTATTTAAAAAATTGTGAAAAATCATTTGCTGTAGGCTGTTACCTATCGGGATTTCATTTCCGCCTAATTCAAATTCAAAATTTCAAATATCGACCCAATGTTATATTTAAGAGGTAAAATTGAGGGTTTAAAATTGTTAAAATGTTTGTATGTGAGCATGCCTGAAATTTTGAAAGTACAAAATTATTGATATCTACTTTTAAAATTCTCATAAAAATATTTTTTGAGACTCACACAGCCTATGTTTTGAGCCCAGAGTTGACACCTTACTAAAATTTTTTAGGTATAAGTGAAAAACTCGCATTATTGTGAATGTCGTAAAACAAAATCCCCCAAAATGAGTGTATCATAAAAAATCAAACATGTTAGTACACGCTTTGTACACCCAAAGATAAATATTTCATGTAACTTTTATTTGATACTCAGTTATCCATAGTTGTTTGCAGTGCTACCAACTCATATTGTTGCGAAATGGTAATTTTTGGTAAAAAAAAACAAAATCTCCAAAATCGTAATTTTGTAAATGATAAATTGTCAAAAAAAAACCTCAATCCAAAAACTCCTTATATTTCAATGAAATAAGCGAAGGGTTTACTTAAAAATCATTTTACATTACTTTATTTGTAGAAATTTCTCTATTTTATGTAAAAATGTGTCCATTCAATAGTCCCCTATTTAACTGCTTTTGTCAGTAGGGTAATGTGAATTAAAGTGAAAAACTTATCCTGCTTCCAAATGTACCAAGAATTTTGTAACGGAAAACAATTAACCTAACTTTTTGAGGGATATTTCAAAATTGTTGGACATTCAATATTACACCTCTCCTACTAATTACTGGCAATTGAAGCAGTAATTTTCACGGCGAATTGTTTAATATTTTGTTTCATTCAATCTACCATATTTTAATTTTTTTTCAAGAAAACATTCAAAATTATCAATGAGTCTGATGGAACCCTGTAAAAATTTATTTGAAATCCTTTTAATGTTTCTTGTTTTTTAGTATAATTACATTTTCTAACACTAAAGTATAATAACTCAGCAAAAAAAATTGGAAGTAAACAAACTAGTTACTTCACTGCTTCACAAGTATCTGTTAGTGTATGTTTACTGCTTTTTTAGAACTTCTTCTGAACAACTTCAAAAAATCACTTCTTTCATTGCTCCAAAGTACCCGTTAGTATATTTTTACAGCTTTTTTAGAATTGCAATACTTTTAAACAACTTCCAAAAAATCCCTTAAGTATTGCTTCTAAAGAGTAATTGCTCTAAAAGTGACCGTAAAAAGTGATTTTGGTATCATTTGAGATTTCCCGGCGGGACCAATATTTTTTTATTTTTTTCTAAATTTTTTTTATTCTATTAATTTTGTTTTTAATATTTATAATTAATTTGTTTAAATTCAATATTTTTTTAATTTTTAATTTTTTAAAAATACTTATATATAAAAAAATGAGGTCCCAAGTTCGATACTCAGTGCCGGCATTAAAAAAGCTTTTGTAAAATAAAAAAAATATAAGTTTTTTTTGCTAAGAATTTTTTTAATTGGTGAAAAAGAGCTTCCTTTGCTTTCGTTCAAAAAGTACTGCAAAAATGTTGAAATGGAAGTACTCCTCTCCTATGACAACTCTATGTTAAAATCATTAGGGTTTATGCTAAAAAAGAAGTACCTCTAGATCATCAATTGTAATGCTTTTTCTACTGCTTTGGCATCTCTTTTTTTGCTGGGAACTATTTCGTTTTTAAAAAAAAATCCTCATATTTCATACATCAAATTTTGAAAAATCGTCAATCGTCATTTCATCAAATTTCATTTCAAAAATTGTCAAAATTGAGACAAATCGTCAACGTTGGCAGCGCTGGTTATTTGGGAAGTGATATGAAAGATCTTAAAAACACGATCTGTCCCAATTTTTTGACGCCTATTTACCTACTTAAATGAAAGTTGATCGCAAAATAAAAACTTGTTCAATAATGGTTTATCAGCTACAACATATCCAAACTTCGTACTAAATAAGAGTGAAGCACACTGCAGACTTTCCTTGTAAGATATAGTAGTAAAAGGATGATTTACAATACCTTGGTGACACGTTTATGATAGTAATGACTATACAAACATAACAGTATTTTATTATGATATGTATACTTGTACATATTTCTATATGTATATAAATATAGCATTGTCTAAGTGTGAGTGTGTATGTGTGCGTGAGTGTGAATTAAGTTTGTTAAAGTGTTGTATATAAGTGCAAAAACTTAAGAAATTATATGTATTATACAGAGTAAGTATATAAAGACTATTCTAAATACTAAGTAGTAAGTAATGTTTGATTTTGTTGTAAAATGTGAGGTGTGACATTATGATAAGGAAATGTGTGAATATTTAAGTAGTGAATATTTAATGCATTAAGTGGAATTAAACAATAGGGTAGATGCGACCCACTTTATTCTTTAAAGGTTGCAACATCACAGAGATCAAGTGAATTAAAAACAATTATCATGTACATATCGTATGTAGCAATTTACATACATATGTAGGTTTTTCAACTTTAATAGCTTATATTTTAACCAATGAAGCTAAACACTAACTGTAAGAATTTATTTGAAGGGGAAAAGTAACACTTTTAACAAAAATGCAAATATTTTACAAACTTTTTCGTATAATTATGCTAATACGACTTCAACTCTGTAACGATTTTTCGTCATAATTTTTGATGAAAATGCTTACACCAGAATTTTGGAGTTATCTGTTAATTACACTATGCGACAGTCAAAATCGGGATGGGATGAAACCAACGGGAAATGTTATATCGGTCAAAAACAAGTTATACGTGTCCCTGCGTTTCGCTGGGGCACCCCTAGGAATCGAGATATATCTTTTTTTTGACATAACTCGAGAACCACTAGTCCGATTTTGCTCAAACAATTTTAAAAAAATTAAAAATTACAATTGCTTTAATCTGTTCATATAACGTTTTTCTATATACTCAACAGTTTTGCCGGTAAAAATAAATGTTTGTTACCGCTACCATAAAAATCAATAACCTTTTGTTTATTACTTTTTTTTAATATTTTAGGCAAAAAATATTTTTTTCTTCATACATTTATTTTTACCGGCAAAACTGTTGAGTATATAGAAAAACGTTATATGAACAGATTAAAGGAATTGTAATTTTTAATTTTTCTAAAATTGTTTGAGCAAAATCGGACTAGTGGTTCTCGAGTTATGTCAAAAAAAAAGACCACCAAAGGTCAAATCGATATATCTCGATTCCTAGGGGTGACCCAGGAAACGCCGGGACACGTATAACTTCTTTTTTACCGATATAACTTTCCCCGGTAGTTTGAACCCTTCCCGATCACTGAAACCTATCATTTGTCTCACAGTGTTATTTATACTCAAATGATCGTTGGACTGTAAATAATCATCTAGTATAACAGATTTGAAGTTTTTCTGCAGCATGTAAAAGGATGTCTTTAATAAGATTTTAAAAAATGTTGTAAACTCCGTTCCTAATTTTGACACCAAACTATTTAACGAGTAAGAAAAACAATGTCATATTTGGATTCTCCTTGTAGGCATCATACGATTTTGTTTCGGAAAGAAAATTCTGACAAAGCGAATGAAAAAAGTAACCAAATGTAAACTCCATTACTCTAAACTCCGTAAACAAAATTGTTTGCATCAGATTGAATTAAAATAAAATGTAGGTAAATGTTTAAAATATTTCAAAATAACCACAAACAGAGGTTATTCAACTGATAAATATGTGTCAAAAGATGATTCAACTAACAATTTTCCGTCGAATCAAAGAACGTTATCAGTTCTTTTACTCTAAAATTCTGGAGCGAAAAACGATTAATTCTGCATCTCATTGGATTTAATCGATATTTTGAGTCATTGCTGATACTGATTATCTGTACTGCCTCAAGCTCAAACATTGAAATACTTGATTCCAATCAAAAATAATTAGTAAAATTGATGGTGCTCCCTCATATGTAACCAATAAACCAAATCCCACCATTAAAAAAGGAATAAGAACCAATAAAATCTTATACATAGATCGGATTGAAAGAAATCCAAAGTATCTTATACATAGAGTAGATGCTAATTCATTCGCGAGGCTAAAAATAAGAGCTCCCCAATATTTAATATGATGAGACTTACAAAGGAAAACAGAGTTAATTCAATATATAATCCTATCATAGGATATATGTAGCTGTTTGGGATGACCACTGGAGCATTTCCATTTAGATTATTTCTTAAATACATCTCTAATGTTGAATATTAATATTTGATAGATCACATTAATAAAGAATGATTAAAAATATATTTATTTCTTTTAAGCCCATTGTCGAGTTGTAAATGAGTAAAAAGAAATTATTTTAAGAAAATGTAAATTTAACATAAATTTCTGTGGGGCGGGCTAAATTATTGCAAGCCTATTTACGCCTTTGGTGTCCTTTGAATTATACCCCCAAGTTTTGTTCCATTTGCTCTAAAATATACGAATTTGAAGATTTTTTTGTTTAATGTTAACCCGTTCCAAAAGGTTAAATAATTTTTAAACACCATACGACACATCGTTTTTAACTTATCTTGATATGATGACCACGAAAAAATTAAATTTTTTAAATCGGTCGTAGGGTTTTACTTTATTTTAACTAAAAGTAGCACATTTTTCCTATATCCAGAAAATTTTGCAAAATCAATGTCGCTTCGATTCCTGGTCATGGCATACACAAAAAGTTTCTCATATAGAGACAAATTAAGAATTAAAATTACTTTGCTCAATTGACACATAAACTAACTAAACCCAGGAGTCTTTGGCTGAGACGAGACTGCGGCGGTCTGGTGATTCCCTTGTGTCTGTTAAAATTTTTCAATAAAAAAATTTTCTTCTTCCTGTAAATCAGATTTAGAAAAAAATTCTTTAGTAATTAATTCTAATATAATTACGACGGTTACAAATACTTAACTAAAAACGAGTAAAAAGGTTAAAGTCGGGCATGCCGACTATACAATACCCTACACCAGTCTGGTTAAAAGCCAACTAATGTTTGGATCCGAAATTGGAATAGGTTAAAATGGGGCTTGTGTCAAAATTTTCTATAATGTGAGTCAGCGCACCAAATTTCATTAAAATATCTTAATATTTGCGACCTGCAGTTTGTAACCAAGTCAATTTTGGGGGACCCTTATATGGGCACTAGGTCTAAACATGGACCGATGTTCACCAAAATCAATAGGCTTAGTCCTTGGCCAACATAGGTCTGTGTACCAAATTTCATCAAAATATCTTAATATTTGCGACCTGCAGCGTATAAACAATATAATTTTGGCGGGACCGTTATATGGGCACTAGGTCTAAACATGCACCAGTGTTAACCAAAATCAATAGGCTTCATCCTTGGGCTGACATAGGTCGGTATACCAAATTTCATCAAAATATCTTAATATTTGCGACCTGCAGTTTGTAACCAAGCCAATTTTGGGCGGACCCTTATATGGACACTAGGTATAAACATGGACCGGTGTTAACCAAAATCAATAGGCTTTGTCCTTGGGCTACCATAGGTCGGTGTACCAAATTTCATCAAAATATCTTAATATTTGCGACCTGCAGCGTATAAACAATATAATTTTGGTAGGACCCTTATATGGGCACTAGATCTAAACATCGACCGATGTTCACCAAAATCAATAGGCTTCGTTCTTGGGCCGACATAAGTCGGTGTACCAAATTTCATCAAAATATCTTAATATTTGCGACCTGCAGCGTATAAACAATATAATTTTGGTAGGACCCTTATATGGGCACTAGGTCTAAACATGGACCGATGTTCACCAAAATCCATATGCTTCGTTCTTGGGCCGACATAAGTCGGTGTACCAAATTTCATCAAAATATCTTAATATTTTCGACCTGCAGCGTATAAACAATATAATTTTGGTAGGACCCTTATATGGGCACTAGGTCTAAACATGGACCGATATTCACCAAAATCAATAGGCGTCGTCCTTGGGCCGACATAAGTCGGTGTAACTAGTTTCATCAAAATATATTAATATTTGCGACCTGTAGAGTGCGCACAAGAATGCATGGACAGACAGACAGACAGACAGACAGACGGACGGACGGACGGACAGGCGGACATCGTTAAATCGAAATAAAAAAAAATTCTAAGCCGATCGGTATACTATAAGGTGGGTCTAGGACCAATATTTTTTGGTGTTACAAACATCAGCACAAACTTATAATACCCTGACCACATAGTGGTGTAGGGTTTAAAAAGTTTTTCATATAGAGAAAAATTTACAATTAAAATTACTTTGATGAATTGGCACATAAACTACACTAATAGAAAAAAGTCCGTAAAAATTTTTGTTGAAACTACTAAAAATTTGTTAAAAATGATTCTGCAGAAAAAAAACTGCTAAATTAGTGGATTATATTTGCTTTATATTAGTTATATTCTGTAAACTAACTTTAGAAGTATTTATATTTTTTCGTTTAAGAGCTTTATGAAATAAGAATGGTAAAAAATTTTAAACCACACCCAAAATAATGAGATTAAATGATTGAGGTGAATAGTGAAAGTGAGCAACCATTGTTTTTAAAAATTTTCCATTTTTGCGAAAGCCCGATTAAAAAATTTGGTCTGCATTGCCTATGGGGGTCCTCAACTTTTGTCAGCTAGTTATTTCATCTCGCTCCGAAAGAAGTGGCAAAACAAGGCGCCTTAGTGTTTAGGTTCCCAGCAAAACCTTCTATTACCAGGTAAAGGGAAATGGAATAAGAAACCAAAAATTGTAACTACTTACACTTTGGACGCATAAAACATTATTTTAACATGGGGGTGTCATTGGGGGTAAATGGTTGCCTAAATCGTACCGGTATAGGATAAAATAAGTGATTACGAAGGAAGTACTGAAATAAGTTGTAACTTGTAATATTAAATTCACTAGTTAGCTAAAATAAGTAAATACTTGTATGAAGTGAAATAAGTCGTTACACATTATTAGATATTTCATTGGTTACATATGGGGAATTAAAAAGATGTTACCAGTAATGACTTTGTTTAAAAGTACACCGATCCCAGCAATGTAATTAGATTACAAATTTTTATTAAATCGTACTTTCGCATAATAAGCACTTATATAATTCAATACCAATAACATTATTTTTATCCTAATTAATAAGTTATTATATAACACAATATCAGTGATATATTATTTTGAAGCCTCCAAATAAGTAGTGATATACCTCTATATCAGTAATTCATTATTTCATACCTCCCACATAAGTATTGATGTATCAAAATATTAGTAACGTATTACTTTAGGTTTCTAAGTAAAACCAAGGGTAAAGGGGTACCCATTGCCAGCCAATGCATGAAAAAGGTCCAACCCATTACCAAGATTTTGCTGGGTTGAACTAACCCAGGTAGAAAATTACAAAGGGGCCAGCACTGGCAAAGCACCGAAATGGGTTGTATGAGTGCTTGTAACAGTACTTTCCCAACGTCCAAATGATAACAGCATTCCACGGTGGTGCCAATGCTTTACAAAACCCTGGAAAAGCACTCAGTAACATAAAAATTAAATGCTTTCCCAACGCTCAAATAAAAAAAATTTTAGTGCATTCCTGACACCCAAATGATAACACCGATCCATTTAATCCTTTGCAATGTATTGAGATAGCACCAAGAAACACAAAAATCAAGTGTTTTCCCTGCCACCAAATTATGAGCCCTCATCACTAAAGAATTTCAATTTACTTCAATTTACTGATTCTTGGGGTTATTGTATTGTGGATCAAAAATTATTAAAATATCCACTCTTTTTTGGATCTTCTTTTTCAAAAACAAAATAATGTTTTAGGAAAACAGGCGCTGGGAAGTTACCCTTTTCAAGCATTGGTAAAGAGTCCGAATTTTGTGGTTTGCCGGTACTTCTTTTTGTAAGACCGTGGTCTACTTGTGCTTTGCCAGTGCTTCTTTTTTGTTACCACACACAATTTCTACCTGGGAACTTTCTCGTAGGTGAGAGAATGCTTTCAGATTTAAAGCTTAATATTTAAATTTTGTTATTTTTCAATAAGAAGTCCCAATTATTTTACACTTCTTTAATCCTAGAAAATCTATTAAATATTTAAAACTTTAAATTCATTTGTGGAATAAACACCATACCCTTGCTCCGACATCAAATTATTTTTCCATTTTTTTGCTGAAAAATTGCCAACACATTAAATATGCACCAGGCATAAATGCATTAAACATTTTAGAAAATGTTTGCAAAACTCATTTATATAAATATGTATGTGTAAGTGGGGAAGAGAGAAAAACAAAAAACTTTACCACACAACTTTTTGTACTACATATCAGGGATGTGAAATGAATTTTTTTTTTTCGGTATTAAAAAATGTTACTTTAAATTATTCTTTAAATAAAAATAAAATAAAGGGAGGATTTGTACACTAGGATGTCCCGATATTTCACAACTTTGTAAATTGCGTTAACCCTCTAACCGGCCTAAGCTTTTTTGCAATGAAATTTATACCATGTGTTCCTCACGAAAAATAAACAATAAGTTCTTCTAAAAAATTTTTTTTCGTTACCTACTTTAGGCGATATGGGCCAAAATAGTTTAAGGGTGAATCTCGAAAACTAGCGCATAAAAATTTATAGGTTTAGGCACAAATTATTTCTCTTACCAAGATGTAATTGCAATAAAAAAATTACATTTTTTGTGCTGTTACTTAAGAGGTTGTAGCGAATTTCGTTTTTGGACAAATGCGAAATTGAGCGAAAACGCACCAAAACTTCAATATATATTATTCAAGCTTATAAGATTTGCTACCTATACCAAATATATTCTTTTTACCAAATTTCAGAAAAATCCGTCCATTCGTTTTTAAGTTAAGGCGATGTCCTTTAAATGTATCCTTATGGAATCCTGTGCGTCCTTGGACCAAAGTAAGGAATTTTTTGAATAGTTTAAGCTCCAATCTTACTTCATGGTCACTATCGATTGTTTTAGTCAATTTAAATATGTTTTTAAGATTATTGAAACTTTTGGTTGTTTTAAAATATTTAATTTTTGAAATTTTACGAAATTTTATCTTTGACACTTTCTCGCTTCCAATCCGTGCGTTGTATACAAAAAAATTCTTCACAAAAAATTTTATAAATTTTGTTTTCTGTTGAAAAAGCATAATTTCTTATTATAAAATACGCTTTTCGCGCTTTTCTGGTCAATTTAATATACCCCGCCTGGAGGCGGGCTTGCCGGTTAGAGGGTTAACTTCTATCAAACATTTTTGTAGTATATTTATAGACCTCTATACGCGTTTGCAGCTTGTCTTTTCGCGAAAAATAAGCTTTGTGAGTTTTGTAAATAAATCTCAATTGTTTTATAGAATATGGCTTATGAAAAGAATGAGGAAGAATTCCATTTTATAAACAATATACAACTATAAACAATTATTGTCAAGTATATTACTGAAAAAATGCTAAGTTTTTTCTAATGTACTTTTAGACCGCCATCCGCGGTCATGGTCATAAATACGGAGGGTATTTACGATCATAATTTGCGAAGGATGCAAAAAATCTCAAACTCTTACTTTCATTTTCTAAGCGTTGAGTAGTTATGGCGATGCAAGAGTATCACATGCGACCCGGTAATACTATAGTACATCTTTAAATCAAATAGTAGCAATAAAAGTACAATCGTATCAATCTTCCCATCCCTGCTACATACAGTTAAAGGGGGAAAACAGCAGCAGGGATATGAACTGTTTTCATTAGTAAAGTGTAAATGCTTGTAACTAAACGCAAAAATTGGTTAGTTTTATTCAACTCTAAGGTATAAATTGCATTTTAACAGAAACATGCTAAAAACGACATACATAGAGTAGAGGGGGATCTTTTGCCACTTTTTTTTTAAAGCACTGTCATTTCTTAACCAATAATTATTTTGCAAAAATATTTTTAGATTGTAGGTCTTTATATCCTAACTTTAATTTTTATGATTTTTATTCACATTTTTTAAGCATTCATTAAAATCAAATTATTATTATTAAGGTCATAGGTCTAACATAATGCAAACTATTTATGTATTATTTTTTTATCACACAATTTAAGAAAGTTATTGCAAAAAGTAATTGCTTCAAATTATTTCTTTAACACCCCAAAAAAAAACCAAAACAACTCTGCGACCACATGTAATGTACATAAATTCAATGAAACATAATTAAAAAATACACTAAATATATTTTTTTTCAATTTTCTATATCTCTTAACATCGGGAAAAATGTTAACAACAGTGAATGATCCCCTCTCTACCCTACACACTATTTTACAGGTAAATTTATTTTAAAACCTAAAGACAAATAAGTAATGGGGAAAAAAACAACAAGCATATATCATAAGTTTGTTATGAATACTAGAAATAAGTAGCTCTTCTTACTTAAAAGTTTTACATCAAAAAAAAGTATAGATTTGGTTCTTATTAAGGTAGATCTTGAGCTTAATGGTTTTTGAACATTTCTTTTTTACCCTTGGGATTCCGTCTTCTTTTATATGAATTGTTGTTATACACTTGAGTTTAACCCATTTTTTACAAAACATAAAATTCGTGATCCGATTTTTTTTTTTAAGTTTCAGTTAAGTATATGCAATTTAGGCCTTCAATAAGGAAAAAAAAATTTCACAAAAGATATAAACAAATGTCTGGTATCGTTGGGATCGGACGTGGCTTTAAAGGCACGTTGGTAAAATGTGTTAACTATTTTTTAAAATAAATGAATGTTTGTTAGTTTGACTATAGATCATAAATTAACATCAATTTCTGTTTAAATTATTTTCAAAATAAAGAAAGATGATTCAATTTTCACAAGTAAATTACAAAGAATAAAAATGTTTGAAAGACAGAATACGTATTTTCGGCTTTCGCTACAAAGCCATCATCAGTGTCGTTTGCCTTGAATGGGTTAATAATTGATGATTGTCTACTTATGTGACAGTTGAAAGCAAATCGAATATGTTAACAACAACTCAACTTAGACTAAAATCAACGAAATCTAACAATGCTATTTTTATCCTTCGTTATTATTCCTCTTTTTGCTTTGATAAGCACAGATTTTTGAATTTCAACGAACCGTTAAATTTAAATTTAAGTGTATGTTATTTAAATTATATTATACATTTTTAAAATATTAAGGAAAATTAAAATTAAAAAGTTCCGATTTTAAAAAAACCTTTTAAGGAAAATTAATTATATTATTCTTAAAACACAATAAAAAGTTTATTTAAAAAGAAAATACTCCAAATGAATTTTAAAAATTATTGAAAATATGATAGTTGTTTGGAGGACGGCCAAGTCTAAGGGAATCGCGATAGGGCCGAGTGAACTCGCCGAACTGCTGGGCTTGCATTCAACTTAACCTAACCTAACCTTGGATATCGACCGACTTCTATATAGCGAAAAATTTCTCCCCTATGAAGGAATTTGTCCATTATCATGCAAAAGTACCTAAAGTATGACCTAGATACACATTCCTTCAAAATTTCAGCTCTCTATTATTGTCAGGTATGGATGATAACCGAAACTATGTGGTTATCTAAGGAAAGCGCTATATTATATTAATTTATTAATGGTATTTTATGGGTAATGCTATTTCATTTATTTCGGTATCGCTATTTTAAGAATAACGGTATTTTAGTTTTTTTTT
Source organism: Leucophora obtusa (assembly GCA_949987735.1). Classification (NCBI taxonomy): domain Eukaryota; kingdom Metazoa; phylum Arthropoda; class Insecta; order Diptera; family Anthomyiidae; genus Leucophora; species Leucophora obtusa. Next base: position 313,269,283 of record OX465295.1, on the reverse strand, counting down.
GTAACGGAATTTTAAGATTAATAGTATTTCAGTTATTTCGATTATGGTATTTTAAAGGTAACGGTAGTCAGTTATTTCGATGCATACCGATAATTTTTTTTTAGAAAAACAAACGAAATTAAAAGTAAAACAAAATTTTCAACTTAAAATATGTAAACCACTCAACAACCGCATGCGCTTACTAAAAGACGAGAACTAAAATTAAGGGTATTCTAAGGATAACGGTATTTCATTTATTTCGCTAACGGTATTTTTATGATATCGATATTTCATTTATTTATAAATCAAGAGCAGATAATTAAAAATAACGGTAACGGTATTTTAAGGATAACGGTGTATCAGTTATTTTGGTACCGGTATTTTAAGGATAACGGTAAACTAAAATTAGTTCAAAGCTTCTTTGCGCTATAACTCTTAAAGTGAGGGTTTTACAGAAAAATACTAAATAGGCATGTCTACAGGCAATGAAGTGCCTAACATTTTTCACATACACACTTTTGATGTATCAATGACGCATCATGGTGATTTAAGTGGTTAAAATTAAAATTTTGGGTTTAACCCCTTAAATCACTATGACGCGTCATTGATACTTCAGAAGTGTGCATGAGAGAAATTCTAGCCATATTATTGCCTGTAGATATGCCCATTTCATATTTTTGCGTAAAACCTTTTCTTTAAGAGTTATAGTTGCAAACAAGCTGTGAACTAATTTTAGTCCATTTTTAGGGCTAAAAGCCGCGGGTAACTAACTGGCCTGATTTAGTCCGAGAGGACCAATCTTTTTGGGGATATTATTTTTTACGCCCAATCTACCGAAAGTGTATGAGGAGGTGAAAAATTACCACTTTTGCACATATGGGTGCTCCATTTAGCACCAATTCTTAATAAGCACGAAATCTTAAACACATTTAAAGTTTTGACTTATTTCTGGCATGCAACATAAATTTTAAACTTTGATGTCTTCAAAGACTTATAATAAAATTTTATGAAAAATATTTTTGCGGAACATTTTAGCCCTCTAATTCTTTGACTTACGGGTCGTTTATGTCCCTATTAGTTGAAAAGATAGAGGGTTAAAAAGTTCTACAAAAATATTTGTCATTGATTTATTATAATGTAAGTCTCTGAAGATATCAAGGTTTCATATTTAAGTTCAATGCCAGAAAGAATTGAAAACTTAAAATAAATTTAAGGGTTAATATCGTATTTAACATTTGCAAGAACAAAATTTGTAAAACTAATTTTCACTGTTTTTGTTCACGCCAGTGAACAATGGTAACCCTAAACCTACCAACGCCCCTTAGATGTCAGTAACATCAGCTGTTGGCATGCGCAACTGCAGCCAACTTTACTTTGATGCTGGTTGACAGTTTTAATAGTGCGCGATCACACACAAGAAAAAATAAAAAACAAGGCGCGATAATAAATAAACCCTGAAACAATACATACAGTGTTAAAAAATATGGAAATAAATAAATCTTATAAAACCATCACACAAAGGGCAACACAAGTGAAAATAAATAAATACTTATATATAAATAATCTTACAAACGAACTCTTAATTTTTGTGAAATATATAATTATAAAATTTAACCCTAAAACATAAAACGAAGCCTTTTTATAAGTGAAGAAAATTATAGCTTAAATAAAAGCATACTTATAACGTTTGATTTGAAACCTACATTTGTTTTATTTCCACTGTGGCTAATTACATCCAAACCCCCTAACCCGAAAGTAAACAGTTTTTACTAAAATAAATATAAATACAAACATTGAACTAAAGACTGAAAAACTGCTCTCACTTTTAAATATTAATTGTTTTTATATACACTCTAAAAAATGTTTGTAAATTTACTACTATAAAATGGGTAAAATTTTGTTTAATTTTACGAAAATTTGGTAAATATAAACAAAAAATGCGTAAACTTTTTTCATACACACTTCCATACACAATAATACACACACAAAGTATTTTTAGACATTATGTGTTTATAAATAAACACATTGTGCCTAAAATTACTATTGTTTTGTTAAATAAAATTTTTACGCACAAAGTTGGTAAATGTACTATCCTGTAATAGTAATAAATACTCTGACATTTCAAATTGGAAAAAATTTTAAAAAAAATTATAAATAATAAAAAGAAAAAGCTAAAACGGATTATTTTTTGTGAATTACAACATTTCCACAAACACATTAGAGTCTGAAAATAGCAACATAAGCATGAAATTGTTTTTGGTAATTATTGTTAACGCATGTGGTAACCTCCCGTGTAAAAAAGATCAGATCTGGCCAGATCTCAGCACATCTTACCAGATCTAATTAGATCTCAAAATTGGGGACAAATTTGAGATCTAATTAGATCTGATCAGATCCAGGCATATCCGGCCAGATCTTCGTAGATCTTACCAGATCTAATTAGATCTCAAAATTGGGGACAAATTTGAGATCTAATTAGATCTGATCAGATCTAGGCATATCTTGCGCATTTGTCCAGATCACTTTAGATTTGAACAAATTTGGCACTAGATCTTATCAGATCTTGCCATAAGGTATTATCACATATGCCATATCTGATCATATTTGATGTGATCTGGTACAGGATCTAATTAGATTGAATCATATCTATTGAGAACCAAAAAGATCTGGTCAGATCTAAACTTTTTTACACGGGCTAAACCTTATTTCAAAATTGAAAACGCCGTACGGCCTATACAGGAACAACTGGGTGCAATGACTCCTGCTCAATAAAATGCCTTCTTTGCAAAGGAAGCAGTCAACCAACAACCGTCAACAATAACGGGAGAAAACGCCGTAAGAGATATACGGCCTACGCAAAACAACTGGGTGCAATGACTCCTGCTCAACAAAGGCAGTATTGATTGAGTACTGCCTAATTTGCAAAGAAAGCATTTTGTTGAGCAGGAATCATTGCACCCAGTTGTTCCTGCGTAGGCCATATCTCTCTTAAGGCGTTTTCTCCCGTTATTGTTGACGGTTACTGCCTCCCTTTCAAAGAAGGCATTTTGTTGAGCAGGAGTCATATCACCCATTCAATAGTTATAACAAATTTTTATATGAATTTTCTACAAATGCCTTAAGATCCCACAACGACTAATTTGGACATAAACGATTACGCGAGAATGACTCGGATATTACTATTAATAAAATACGTACTAAAAATGAATTTAATATTTTATTTAAAAAATAGCACAACTGTTGTAAATGTACGCATTTTATGGGATTTTTACGAATTTTTTGTGGATTTTTACGCATTTTATGCGTACATTTACACGTGAAACATGCTTTTTTACACACAAATTTAGTAAATTGACACACTAATTTAAAAATTTCATTTAATATTTACGCACTTTCAATGTAAAATTACAAATTATTTGTGCACCAACTAAAAAACAATGTGCGTATTTTTTTCAATTACGCACATAGAGTAAATTTACCCAATTTATAGTAGGAGTTCAGTTTCCTACTATAAGTTGGGTAAATTTCAATAGAATTTAATAAGAGTGTAGTTTATAAATCAGATAATCTGAAAATAATTGAATTTTTTTCTGGCGTTTACAGCAACTTCACAATTAGCGCTTAGTTTTGTAAAATTAATTTTCTTTACACCCTGTAGTTAACAAAAGTTGTCCAGAAAATGAATGGTATTAAAAGTTATAAAATGATAACATTTTTGTATGAGCTATGTATTTTACTTATGAAGTATATATGAATAGAAATTTTGTTACCAAGAAAAATATGTAGTTTGGAATTTTTAGCTTTAAGGGACAAATTCCATAAGTCGTTTACAAACAACAAATATTTTACACATAAGTAGTTTGATATACAACCGCCCAAGCATACACAAATAGTCAGGTTCGGTCTTAGGTGGGTATATGTCCATTGAGAAAAATATAAATATATACCTCCTAAGCTCAGAAACTGAGACCGTCACTGATCACCCACATTTAAATAAACATAGTTATGCTATATACACAAAGTTAAAGCCATATACACAAAGTCATAGGTTAGGAGTTAATAGAGATTTATACCTAAACATTTTAACAAACACATTTACGAGGGTAAATTCAAGACAAACTTGAAGAATCTCATAAAGATACATAACTTGTGGAACTGGAATGCGTTGTGTGAGGAATTTTTCCAAAATGAAATTTAGCTTGCTGCCACATTTTCAAACGACCCTTGAACATATTTTACATAAATTCATTTAAGTAAAAAAAAAAAAAAAAAAAAAACAAGCTGGATTTTTTTTTTGTATTAAGCTACAGGCACTTGTTTTCTCAAATAAAATGTGTAAATATTTACTTTACTGATAGCATACATGGAACTGATGAATAAGTTGATTGAATTCCATTTCATTGATGTCAATGCCAATGAAGATATTACATTTTCATTCCATTCAGATTTGCAACCACATAAAGTCGAACGAAATAAAATATAACGGGAAACTAAGAAAATTTAAACACTAAATCCACGGAATGAAGTGCAATAGAAAAATGGGAGATACTAGTTTTTGTTTTCAGAGTGTGTTAATTTGTACTGTCACTTAAAATAAAACGGAAAGAAGACACTTCAGTCCCAACGAATTATTTTTCATAAAAATGCCATAGAGTGACTTATTAATTTGTTACCAATTTACAATTTTCTATGATACACTTATAAAAAAAACTTAGTACAAAAGTCTGGTAAACGCGTTCTGGCTCAAATGAACTGATTTTTTTCGGTTATTTTGTCTTAAAATTTAGGATTGAGCTAATATTTTTGTAAATCCCATTTAGCATAACAATTACTTTCATCCGTATTTGAACTAACTTTGCATCCTAATTTTTAGTAATTTATAATTCTTAATTTTACAAATTTTTCAGTTAATTTAAACAACAATTATTTCCCAACGCTTATATTTTTGTGTCTCTACTATCAATATCACATAGATATGGCGCTATATTTTCATAATTTTTTATTGAAAATCACAATATGGCTTATATCTTGGTAACTAAGCGAGATAGAGCAAAAAAACGAAAATTCGATACTCTGAACTTATCAATCTTTATAAGCCACCTATACTACCAAAAAAAAATATGGGCCTGTCTCGGGACAGATCCGTAGAGCCCAAAAACCAAGACTGTAAGCGACATTTTAGGAGAAATTTTCAGTTAAATCAGTTAATGTTTCTGTTGAATTTAGCTCAAATTTCTTAGCTACCCATGAAAATTTTCAGTTCCAAAGAATCGGTTGTAGAATAGCTACTTTTCATTTACAACCCCTTCTACTGTCGATTCTAACACCGATTCTTTTTGTTTGAAATTTTCCCAAAAGCAACCACTTCTATAGCTCCAAAGTGGAACCGGTTGCCCTAGAATCAGTTCTGCAACTAGTTCTGGAACTGATTCTACGTCAATCAACCCTTCCATATAAGATCCCAGGAACTGGTTCCGAAACTGGCTACCGATTGTAAATAATTTTCCTGGGTAAGTTAACTAGAATTGTCTGTGGTACTATTTCCTGTTATTTTACCAGAATTTTGAACTATTTCTACGGGCTTTTTTTTATGAGTGTACAACTGAGATAGGTCCAGCAGGATTATCAACTAATGGTAATGAAAAATACCCAAGCATGACTGATTGTGAGTCATTGTAAAAATTATATAAAAACTACTAAAAGCATATTTTTTTAAAAAAGGGTTCTTTAAAATACTTTATTTTATTTTCTTTAAAAATTGTAGTTAAAGTTAATTAAAAAGCACTTTTCATATAAATAGTTCAACCAAAAGAGAAAAATAATATAAAAATAAAACAATTACACTAGCTTACAGACATTTTGCAAACTGAATAATTATGTTACTTGCATTTATTCTGGTATATTTGACATAATAATTAGATTTATTTTTTATGGTTAAATATTTTTAATTTTTTTCCACAAAATATTTAAATTTCCTTGAAACAGCTTTAAAAATTTTACAATTTTTTCATTTGGTTTCCAAAATATATTGTTTGCAATATATTTAAGAAAAAATGTCTGTGTGTTCGGTTTAAAATTTGTCAGAAAACAAAAAAAATATATAAAAAATTGTAGAATTTTGTAAACTTCGTATTAAAAGTGGAAAATTATGTAGAAATGTATTTGTGGGACCATCACAAACAGTTCGTTTTAACCGAGTGTTCGTCTTAAGCGAGTTCGTATTAACGATGTTTTTTATATTGGAATTGTTGCCAAAACTTCGGGACTTCTAAATTAGTTCGTATTAACCGAGAATTCGAGTTCGTATTAAACGAGTTATTGCAGTATTTTAAAAAAATATTAGTTTTAAATTTCTCCAAACAATATCGCCAGGGTTGCCACTTCATTATTAGCAATTTTTTAAAAAAGACAAAATCGACTGCCACGGTACAGTAGACCGTACCTCAAAAAAAAAAAAAATTCGCCGTACACCCTCCAATATGAACTATTTTTGCAAGGCAATTCCAAAAATATTTTTTTTTTTGCCGAACGTAGGGGTTGCCTTTTTAAATTTTTCGTTATAGCTTCAGCATTTAAAATCGGATTTTAAAGTGTGATATATCGATTTTTTTGCCTCGACGAGACCAGTGTTTTGCTATAAAGGAAAAATCCAATGAAAAAAAATTTAAAAAGGCGACCCCTACGTTCGGCAACCAATATATGAGCAATTCCATATGAAAACGATCAAAATTGGCAAATTTTTGGACGACCCCTCTCCGATTTTAAAATAAATAGTCTCAATCGATTGCCCAGCAAAAAATAATGTACCTACATATTTTTTTTTTTTTATAGTGACTGGTTTAGTGGTGGTGTACACCACTGTCATGTGACAAAATTGAAGAATTCTTCATAAGGGATCTCATTGAAAGTTGTTTTAAAAAAAACTAAAGCGACCGCAACGAGTGATAGCTCGTTGGAAAGGTATTGAATCAGGCTTTAATTGAAAAATAAAATTTTCCTAATTTTTCTCAGAAATTTACCTTTTTTCCCATGAAAATTAAATTTTCCCATGAAAATTAAATTTTCCGATTTTCCACAGAAGCTCCTAAATTTTCCGGCTAATTTTTTTTTTGGATTCCTCATAATTTTTGCTTTAAGAATCAGCAATAAAAAAATGGGCCCCGACTTCTTGTTTGGACAGGAGAGGAGCATTTAAGAGACCACCTTGTTCTCATTGTTTTTATATTTTTTATAATTGAATTATTTGTAATTATTTAACATTATTTTATTTTATTATTAAAAATACATTTTAAAAATTATTTTACAGTTAAAAATACATTTATGAAGAAGAAATCAATTTTTTTTTAAGAGCCCCAAGTTGAGTGTGTAGTGAATATGGTCTGCCTGCCTTCACAAGATCGGCCATAAATCCATGGAATATAGCAGCAGTGGCATGTAATGGCACACCAAACCCGACTGAGGCTACAAGTCATAAAATGTTTTGTAAATTTTTTAAATTACCAGGTAATAAATATTTCGCCTAAAATGACACGTGCAGAAACAAGTCATAAAACACGGATTTTCCATAAATATGGCGAAATATTTATTACCTGGTAATTTAAAAAATTTACAAAACACTCTATGACCTGTGGTCGGCTTATTGGCAGTAACCAATTAAGTCCCTCTTTAAAGAACATTTTATGACCAGTAGTTCACGCAAATTTTCCTATTAAAGAAAAGCAAATATTGCTTATTTTTTTTACCTATTTTTTACCAAAAAATAAATATAAATACTTCACACACTCTGAGTCAAATTTTAGTTGAATACTAAACGTGAAAGTGTTAAAGTGTTTTTTTTTGTAAAGTAAAGAGTGAAGCTGTAAAGACAATTTAAAGTAAAATGTCCCGAGAAAAATTTTGCTAACGCAGCGAGGTGGAGCAGAATCAAAATATTTTAGAATTCTGTAAATCCAACATGTTTCAGATTTCAACAGAATCGTGTGAAATTTTATTTTTTAAAAGAAAATTTGTCGATACACATACTGCAATAAAATTTCAAAATTTTACAAATACGAATATAAATATTTTTAAAATTGTTTCTGTCTTGCCGACATTTAAAGCTAGGGTTGAACAGGGCTTATGTCATCACATTACGGACACCATGGAGGATTTACTCCAGCTTGTTTTTTGAAATTCCAGCTTTGAACTCAGAAAAAAATTGGTTTAATTTAAATATAAACCGTTAAATTTTGAGGATTATGGGAGAGAATAATTAGCAAGTAAGTTATATTTTTGCATGCAGTGCATCTGAATGAAGTAGCCTTTCTGAAAAACATAAATACTTTGTTCTGATAGAAACTTTTAATACGGATAAAATACCATTTTTGTAGTATTCAAATTTAAAAGCACGCTATTTTAATCCTGAAAAAGATATTGCATTGAAATTACCTTTAGTTAGTTGTTATAATATTTTCTGAAAATTGGCCTGGATATGCTTTTGCAGAAGGCAAAAAGACGGAACAGGTTATAGCAAAAATGCTAAATTTTAGTTATAAAATGCAAATAACTTTTGCACTTTGTAGATGAGAAATTTTACGTCTTTAAAAATCGGTTTGTAAATAGAAAAATGGCAAAACTTTGGAGTCGAATGACATAGCTCTTGCAGTTTCGGCCATCCAAAACTTACAATGTGAAATTTCATATCAGTCTTTAAGAAATGGCGAAATTCTTCCCAAATTATTTGTATTCTTCTCCACTGTGCCCAGTAGAGTTTATTTTGAAATAATATGTAAAAAAAATTTTTGTGTAATTTAATACTGTTTTGGATAATTTTTGATCTACAGCTGTGTAATTTTTTGCGTTACTGGTGGCAACTCTGGTGTACGGCGAACTTTTTTTTGCCTGTAAGGTGGTACGCCTTACTGTACAGCCTTCATTAATTATTGGAAAATGTAAAGTGATTCTTAATACCAGTTAATTCTCTACTCCTTATCGTAGCCCGATCTTTATTTTAAAATTATTTTTAAACAAAGTTACCACAAAAACTTGAAAATTCAAAAAAAAATGGCAAGAACAAACAATTTTACTTGGGGATATAAAATTTATTTGACTGAAATTCAAAAAAGGGCCACGATAGGGACTACAGTTTTTTGTTTACTACCAAAGAAAAAACTCGGATCGAAATCGGTTAACCCACCTTGGCTGCACAGTGGCAGCCGATTTTGAACTCGTGTTCACCAAATTTGGGATGAATCGGTTAATGGGTATTTGATATATTAAACCTAATAGTCTTAAAAACATTGGTTGATATATTACTATAGATAATGCTATTCATATTATTTTGTAAAAATTCTATAATTTTGTACATTTTTTAATTTATTTCATGTTTTTCCCCATTTTTATATATATTGATTACTTTTATAACTTATATTAAGCCATCAGCACCTGCCCCATATGACGTGTCTTCAACATCAATCAAGGAATCGTCATTGGCTTTTCTTTGAAAACTGCGTGCAATTCTTACATCTTTTGATGTAGTTTTTATCTTTCTATCCTGCCCTGTTATAAGATATACGATTTCTAATAAAAACAATTTAATAAAAATGCAAACAATAAGTTTTAAACACAAATGTACCACATAGAATATTACTTTGGGACTAAAACATATTTTACAAAAAAATATGTGGAAATTTAATTTCTTCGAATTTTTTACTGAAATTTTCGCAGCATATAGAGAAAAGTATGCTCCATCCAAATAAAATATAAAAAAAATTCGAAAAGAAAATTTTTCCTAGAGTCGATAACCCCTTAACGTTTTGGGCGCTGTGGTGTAATGGTTAGCGCGTTGGACTGTTACACGTGAGGTTGCGGGTTCGAGCCCCAACCAAGGCAACATCAATTTATGAAAAGTAGTAATATGAATGAGTTTTTTCTATCCCTCATACATATCGCAGCGTCCTCCTTCGGTGTTTTCATAGCACTTAACCCCACCGAAGTAAAATAATATAACAGGGCTATGAACTAAAAAGCTTCAACAAAGTTCGCCAACTCACCATCAGATGGCGCGCAACAACTGTTCTAAAAATTCAACATCTCGCGCAATTACAGTGTTGCCATATTTGAAGCCCTTCATCTTTCACTTCTTCACTATCCCCTTTCCAAAGGAAGCAACACGTTTATTAATAGGAAAAATTTCCTGAGTGTTGCTTCTCTTAAAAAAAAAAAAAAATATATGATGAGATATGATTAGGGGAATTTGTGCATATATACTTATGTTAGTACCGTTTATATTTAAGTGTAATATCTATAACTGAAGCAATAATTTATAACGGTAATTTGTGAATAACAACAACAAGTGGTAACACTAGACCATAAAAACGTTAACATGAAGACAATAACCCAAAATAATATCAGGATTTTATAATGTTCATATCGGCATTGCTTTTCTCATTATAGACAATTACAGCTAAATATTTTATAATATAAATCAGGGGTTTTACTAAATAAGGTGTTCATAATAAGAAAATGTTCTCGCTCAATAAGAAGTTTTAATAGGAAGCAAACCGCCATGTTTCGAATAAGCAAAACTTTTAAATATGTGCAAGAGCGAAATATTTCCATATGTCAAATTAGAGGAGTGACTGTTATGTTATCTGGGTACTATACATTTGTACAATAGAGTGTAAGAATATTCTCCAAAATCTGTGAATGATTTTTGGAAAATGTAATGTTCTAATTCCCCGTATTTGAATGAATTTGATTCCCATAAATGTATATCCTTGAAATATACGAAAAACCTCAAATCATATTTTGAATTAAAAAACATCTGATAAACACACTTTAGGTTAACACAATAATTTGAAAATTTTCCACCTAGTTTTTGTACAAAACTAGTTTTCGCTTGTTTTTTGTGTATGCTTTTTGGCAAGTTAAAAACTACAAGGGCCAAAAATCATGTAGTTTTTGCTCTGGGTATAAATGTAGTATTAAATTGAATTCAAAAAATTCAATTTAATACTACATTGCATGGAAAATGATTTGAAAAATACGCTTGATATCAGAGAAAAATTTTAAAATTTCTTAGAAGTTTGAATCGATGTTTGTTGGGAATGGAAATATTACTTAAACAACTAACAAAGCTTGAATGCAAAAGTTTTCTAAATATACTGTGATCAGATACATTACCGTTTCTGTACTAGGCTGTTTTTCATTTAATTTGAGATTGGTTGTTTTTGAGACCGATATAAAGTCTAAATAGTCAAATTGCCTATACAAATAACTTTATTTTGTAAACAAGTGTTATTTATATTTACCATATAATAATGTTCACTATTTTATGAAAGAAATTGTTGTTTACTTTGTACCGGCCAGTACTTAAAAACCTATGGCAGCAAAAAGTTTTGAAAAATTTTCAATATTAAGTTCATTGTATAAATATAATAAAATATATGTATTTTCAACGTTCAAATTAAACACACCTCAACTTTTTAAATAAAAAACATATTACAATTGAAAAAAAATTTTTAATCGTGATGGGTGAAACAAGAAAATGATATGAGCCCAGTTCACAAAAGTCATGGCTGCAATACGAATTTTTAAGCAAAACTTTCATTAAATAAAGAAATATACTCAAAAAAGTTTTTCTGTAGTACATATCTACTAAAAATGCCAGGTATAACCATCATGAAAATATAAAATGTCCGAAAAAAATGTTGTTTGTATTTTTTAAACAATTTTTTTATATACATAAATCTTGTTATGCTTTATAATTTAAATTGTTTATATTAAATTTAAACTTGTTTTTGAAAATACATATACATAAACACGGAATATTCTCCAGATTCCATCTTATTCTACTTTTATGTTGTTGCATAGTTTCATAATTCTTAGAACATTATGAAGGAAAGCTAAATTACAAGACATTTTATAAAACTTTGTTGCTTTAACTTTTTTACTTATATTTGAGTAAGTATACTGGTACTTATCGATATAGCTGCAGACATTTGCTATATATTTTTATTTTTTTAAGGATATAAATTAGAGTGGCCCGAATATTAAATATTTTCGATTATGAAATTTTATCACTACAGAAAAGTTGAGCTGAGGGCCTTAACAAATGTTCTCCATTCTTAGTTATCCAATGACGGTTTCTTAACTTTATCCCAAGATTGTGACTTTTTTCCTGACCTAGTCATGTATGCGCAAGATTTACTTATCTACGACTTTCTTCAGCATTCCATTCGATTCGGGTATAAACTATGTCGTTAGCATCTTTCCTTAGTGTGCTACTAATCCAATTCCACACTCACAGAAATGAACCTATAATAATATCAGAAAAAAATACTAACAATTAGTTAAAAATTAGCAGATTTTTTTGCTAAATACTAGTAAGAGAAGAACAACAAAAATAAAAATTTTAAATTTACAGATCATTAATTAGGTTTGAGTTAGCTTTTAGTAAATTGAAAAAGACAAATTATATATTTAAAATCTGTAGAAAATTTTCCTAAATATTGGTAGACTAAAAACAGCAAAACCAAACTGTTAAGTCTACAAAATTTATCTTTTATTTAAGTTCAATTTAGTTGAATGCAAGTAGCAGTCGATCATGCTAAAATCAACAGAAATATTTGCTAATTTGTCCCCAATTTTAAGGTGTAATGGTACAGATCTAGTATTTTTTACAAGGGAATTTTTAAGAAATCTGGAACTGCGAGCGCAAACCAAAACTGATTTATTATTTCACACCTTTTCTGCTGTGGTAAAACTTTATAATCGAATATTTTTTCATTTTCAACCCACTCTGATATACAGTTTGTGCCAAAAAAAAAAGAACAATTTCTTAATATTTTGTATAATTACACTCACAGTAGCTTCTTTAAAGTCTGGATTAATAGTTGTTCTTTTCAGCGTGAATCTTTTTAATATCAAAATGTATTTAGTCACTCATTCAAACGAATAAAGAATATCGTAAATGATAACATTGTAGGTTATTACAAATTTCGTATCCATTTTTTGTCACTCTCTGTAAGAGGATTATTGTTCTACTGTATACTTGTGCGTGTACAATATTATTATTGTTGATAAAATAGTTTTGTTTTCAGCTGGAAATAACTAAACTTAATTACTACTGGAACTGTGTCTATCCAACGTTAATTAGATTTGAGAAAAATCAGCATTCAAAGAAACATGATATGAATGGAATGATAAAAAGTTTTTTTTTATCCTGCTTAATATGAAAAGAAAAAAGAATTTATAAAACAAAAGGAAATGGCTATTAAAAATAATTCAAGTATCTAAAGCCACTGGATCTTTTTTCAGCAAAATATTTTTTGTCAAAGTTTTAAATTATATATTTAACCCTTCAGTGTTCTTGCAATTAATTCCATTTATTTTTATTAAACAACTTTACAAATTCCGGTCTGCTATTGGACTCAAGCAGAAGAGAACGAGTATCAGCCGTTGGCTTCGATACCCAGGAAAATTTTTTACAATCGGTAGCCAACCGCACCTATTCTACAACTGGTTCCACTGCAACCAATTCCATGGAACTGGTTCCAAAACCAGTTCCTGGGATCCTATATGGAAGGTGTGAATGACGTAGAATCAGTTCCAGAACTAGTTCCAGAACTGATTCTAGGGCAACCGGTTTCACTTTGGAGGTATAGAAGGGGTTGCTTTTGGGACAATTTCAAACAAAAAGAATCGGTGTTAGAATCAACAGTAGAAGGGGTTGTAAATGAAAAGTAGCTATTCTACAACCAATTCTTTGGAACAGAAAATTTTCCTGCCCAGGAAAATTTTTTACAATCGGTAGCCAACCACACCCATTCTACAACTGGTTCCACTGCAACCAATTCCATGGAACTGGTTCCGGAACCAGTTCCTGGGATCCCATATGGAAGGTGTGGGTGACATAGAATCAGTTCCAGAACTGATTCTAGAGCAACCGGTTCCATTTTGGAGCTATAGAAGGGGTTGCTTTTGGGACAATTTCAAACAAAAAGAATCGGTGTTAGAATCGACAGTAGAAGGGGTTGTGAATGAAAAGTAGCTATTCTACAACCGATTCTTTGGACATTAAATTTTCCTGGGTGGGTAATAATATTATTTCAATTGTGAAAAGTCGATTCGACGAAGTGTTTATGATACGTTTGCGAATATTATATTCTCGTAAAAAGTGGCAATGTAACGGCAAATGACGAAATCACTTTCACTACTCGTTGGTTTTCATGGCATTTGCACTTAAACCTAGATAAACTGCCCAGGAAAATTTTTAACAATTGGTAGCCGACCACACCCATTCTACAACTGGTTCCTCTGCAACCGATTCCATGAAACTAGTTCCGGAACCAGTTCAGGGATCCTATATAAAAGGTGTGGGTGACGTAGAATCAGTTCCAGAACTAGTTCCAGAACTGATTCTAGAGCAACCGGTTCCACTTTGGAGCTATAGAAGGGGTTGCTTTTGTGACAATTTCAAACAAAAACGAGTAAAAAGGTTAAAGTCGGGCATGCCGACTATACAATACCCTACACCAGTCTGGTGTATTGTTTGGATCCGAAATTCGAATGGGTTAAAATGGGGCTCGTGTCAAAATTTTCTATAATGTGAGTCAGCGCACCAAATTTCATTAAAATATCTTAATATTTGCGACCTGCAGTTTGTAACCAAGCCAATTTTGGGGGGGACCCTTATATGGGCACTAGTTCTAAACATGGACCGATGTTCACCAAAATCAATAGGCTTCGTCCTTGGGTCTATGTACCAAATTTCATCAAAATATCTTAATATTTGCGACCTGCAGCGTATAAACAGTTTAATTTTGGTAGGACCCTTATATGGGCACTAGGTCTAAACATGGACCGATGTTCACCAAAATCAATAGGCTGCGTTATTGGGCCAATGTAGGTCTGTGTACCAAATTTCATCAAAATATCTTAATATTTACGACCTGCAGCGTATAAACAGTATAATTTTGGTAGGACCCTTATATGGGTACTAGGTCTAAACATCGACCGATGTTCACCAAAACCAATAGGCTGCGTTATTGGGCTAACATAGGTCTGTGTACCAAATGTCGTCAAAATATTTTAATATTTACGACCTGCAGCGTATAAACAATATAATTTTGGTAGGACCCTTATATGGGCACTAGGTCTAAACATGGACCGATGTTCACCAAAATCAAACTTGTTCGTCCTTGGGCCAACATAGGTCTGCGTACCAAATTTCATCAAAATATCTTAATATTTGCGACCTGTAGAGTGCTCACAAGATTGCATGGACAGACAGACAGACGGACGGCCGGACGGACAGACGGACATCGTTAAATCGAAATAAAAAAATTCTGAACTGATCGGTATACTATAAGGTGGGTATACGATCAATATTTTTTGATGTTACAAACATCAGCACAAACTTATAATATCCTGACCACATAGTGGTGTAGGGTATAATAATCGGTTTTAGAATCGACAGTAGAAGGGGTTGTGAATGAAGAGTAGCTATTGTACAACCGATTCTTTGGAACAGAAAATTTTCCTGGGTGGAAATGGATCGTTGCTCGTACATGGAACTGGCTTTGATACTGATGATACGTTAGGATATTTATACTGTGCTAATTTCTTGCATTTATACCGAAAAGATTTATCAAGCAAAAGTTACAGTGATCTCTATTATTATTTTTTTCCTCTGTAGAAAACACTCACAAGCCAGGGGTTTTGGGAAATTGTTTTGTAACGGAAATATCTTGGCACTCGAACACAAGTCACAGTATACAGAAATCAGGTTCTTTTAGTTTTTCAAAAAAAGAGAGCAATTGCTACTGCGTTGGCATCAAAAGATAACACTGTGAGACAAATGGTAGGGGTCAGTGATCGGGAAGGGTTCAAACTACCGGGGAAAGTTATATCGGTAAAAAAGAAGTTATACGTGTCCCGGCGTTTCGCTGGGTCACCCCTAGGAATCGAGATATATCGATTTGACCTTTGGTGGTCTTTTTTTGACATAACTCGAGAACCACTAGTCCGATTTTGCTCAAACAATTTTAAAAAAATTAAAAATTACAATTCCTTTAATCTCTTCATATAACGTTTTTCTATATACTCAACAGTTTTGCCGGTAAAAATAAATGTATGAAGAAAAAAATATTTTTTGCCTAAAATATTAAAAAAAAGTAATAAACAAAAGGTTATTGATTTTTATGGTAGCGGTAACAAGCAAGTAATCGAAAATTTGTTGAAAACTTATCGCAAGATTGGAGCTCGAATATTTCTTAAAATTCATTTCCTTCATTCACGCCTCGATTTCTTTCCTGAAAACTTGCACGTTGCGAGCGACGAGCGGGGAAAGGGGCGAAAAACCATACCAAGGGTTTTAGAACGAAAGCATGATGAAAAATTTAAATTGTGTAAAGATTGTTTTCACGCAAATTTAATGTACAATACTATTATTCAGGGGTATGGCATCACCAAAAAAATAAATTCTAAAAAAATCGTTATCACTAGATGGCACTTTGTAAAAAAAATTGACAATTTTCTTTTTTTATTTTAATTTAAATAATAACAAACAACAAAGGAAAAAATATAAACAAATATTTCAAATTTTATTATTTGAATATTTTCCGCGGTTGTTTTTTCCTTATTTTGAGCAGTTTTTGAGTTTTTAAATATAGACGCAGCTGATACTAAACTGATACTAAATAGTTGCTACTTAATAGTTAATACTTAATATCAGCGCCCTCTATCGGTGAGTAGTTTAAATTTTGATTTCCTATCTCTATAATTAATAGTCTCTGCTATTTTTTTTTTCTTGAGAAAAAGTGACATTTTGTATTTACTGTGATTGTGTCTTTGTTATAAAATTAAAAAATTATTCATTTTTATAAATTAAATTGCAATTTGAGGCCTTTAAAGTTTGAGTGAAATTTTTCCACGTGAAAAACAACTTACGGTGTTTTAACGTGAGATTGGTCAATTAAAAAATACATATCCCTTATTTTGTTGCCCTCTACAACATATTCAAGTTATATTCAGATCTGCGGGTTATAACACTGGATGGTTTCCTTGTAAGCTTAAATATTCTTAAATAACTTGCCTGACCCCTACAAACATTTGGAAGATATCTTCCAAGAAGATATCTTCTATTTTTCGTTTGAATGAAAATAATCAAGTAGTATTTTCAAATTGTCTTCCTTTTATCATTTGGAAGATATTTGGAAAAACCAAATCAAAAATTGTGTTTTTTGTCATAATTTTTTTATGATAATATTGTGGCAATATCACCTTTTTATCATCTGGAAGATAAACACAATTCGTTTAAAATTTTCGAAAATGTTGGAAAAAATAATAAAAAAATTTGTACAAAACACAATTATAAGAAATATGGGAAACAAATTCGTTGAAAAATTAAGATTTAGTGCGCGGAAAAAAACCGGGTATGATGGCAACAAGATAATTAATGTTCTTGCCAATGGATTATGTATGCAGATATTCTTTTTCAGAGTTAAATTAATAATGAAAATTAAAAATTGTTTAGTTTATTTCGAGGAGTTAATTTAGCGATATCACCTCTTTATCTGCCAGGTGATAAATTAGCTATATCGCCGATTTATCATTCAGAAGTAGCGCTTTCGTATTGCTTGGGAGTATCGCTATAGAGAGGACATTTACTCCCGAAGGGGGGATCTTCCGCAATAAGAATATGATTATTGCCGCAATAAAGTTTTTCTTCCAGGCAATACGATTGCGAAACATTTTCGTATTGTAATGTTTGCAGGGACCCTGCGAATATATGCACAAAAGTGCTAAAAATATTTCTGTACATTAAGTAGGGAATACACGTTCAATATTATTGATCAATTTTTCAAAAACCAACCAATCAGAACATTTTATTTTTAAATATTTTGTTCAGATTGGTTGGTTTTAAAAACATTGATCAATAATATTGAACGTGTATGTTTGACTTTAAGCGAATTATTAAGCTTGATCGCCTTAATTATTTATCCAAATTGCAGTGTAAGTGGTGTGTGACACTAAGATTCTCTTTCTCTCCTAAAATCTATCATATTTTAAAAGTTATTCAATAACACAGCAGGCATGGCAGTACGAAGAAGATTCCCCAATCATATCACCTGGAAGAAAACATTTATTGCCGGCAACATCAATTTCGAATTGCGGATGTTTCTCAAGTCCGAAAGCAATACTTCCAGGCAATACGAAAGCAATTCCATAGGAAGATAAATCTGCGATATCGTTAATTATTAACTTAAGATAAAAGGTGATAGCTAAACTAACTACCCGCTACAAAATAAACGATTTATTTTTTCGTTATCAAATTTAACTCTGAAAAATAATATATTGTTATGAAATTGGATATTCCTAGTATAGAAAGTTCTGGAATTTTAGTAGAAAAATAGCCCTAGAGACGGGATTTACTAAATACGTCAATCTGGCAGCGCAACATTTAAGTATAATGGTAGTACTCTAGGTGTTTGCGGAATTATCTACCACCACGGAAGTAATCCTAAATAAGTAAGTCTGCCATATGTAATTTAGTTAGTGCGTTGATTATTAGCGATTGTGTAATTCAGTCGGGCTATAATAAATCGTCGTGTAAAGATCACTTTGTGTGAATGTTATATTGAATTTAAAGTAATAAAGCGTTTAATAAATAGTGTTTATTTAAAACTAAAGAGAGTATAAATAAAGAAGAGTATAAGCTCAATCAAACAAAATGTAAGAGTTATTTTATTTACTAGAGCAACAGCCCGGTTTATCCCGGAGATAAATGAACGTTTTTATAAAGTAAAAGGTAGCAATTGGTGTCAGCGTTGGGATTGGTTATTTTAATTGCAATAAAAAAGAACCCGGTTTATTTAAAGGAAAGAAAACAATAACAATAGATACGTATGTTTGCATATATGCATTAAGGTTCTCCAAGCTTATATAGAGGAAAATAAATTTTGAGTTTTTAACCGGGCTACCCCCTTGAAATATTTATTTGGGTGCAAAACTACGTTCCTACGACTACGTTCGATTATCCTAATTTTTTGGGAGACGTAGTTTTACACCCAAATAAATATTTCCAGGGGGTAAACCGGTCAAAAACTGAAAAATTTTAACTATTTTTGTTCGGTTTAAGATCAAATATGACAAATTCCATATAGAATTCATTATTAACTATTTTTTCGAAGTATCGCCGAATTATCTTCCAATTGATAAAAAGGAGACAATTTCAAAATACTACGTAATTATTTCCATTCAAATGAAAACTAGAATCACCTTAATATCTTCTTGGAAGATATCTTCCAAATGCTTCCAGGGAATACTTCGCTAATGATTTTACATACAATCTTATATTTTTCGATTTCTTTTTTAATATTCAATTACCTTCTTTATTGAAATTTCTTTATCCATGGCCAAAGTACTATTTGTACTGACAAATATAAGATTCAATCAATTACCAAAGGGATTTTTGTTTCAACAACTTTGTAAAAGCAAGCAAAATTGCATTGTTTCTTTCTTTAGAAGTTTGCTCAAATCCCAAAATACCTTTTTCTACTCCTTCTGATGTTACCAAACCCACACACATATGACAGCAGTCAATCTTTTTAACCAAAACGACAATAATGGTACCACAATACACTCACACATAAATGTTTATTTTTAACCATTTCTATAAAAGAAAATACTATTTTTCTGATTGTTTTTTTCCTTCACACATGGAAATAAAATAAAACTTTTCTTTTTGTTATAGATGAAAATTGGGCACTACCAATGGCTATAGCTGCCAACATGCATATACCATATAAAATTGAACTTGGAGAAGATGACATACGTGATCTGAATGCTGAGGATAAAATTGGTAAAGGTAAGTTGTAGTCACTATAATGTGAATTAAATATTTAAATAGATTCACATATAAATATATGTACTAAAAATAAATATATATGAGGCCTTCCATATCAACTGTCCAGATAACAAAACAGTACGTCGTATCAGTCTAAAACTTACATAATTTTTTTTTTTGCGTACATAAAAATAAAATATTGAAAAACTGCGTCAGATCTAAAAACTGTATCAGATCTAACAAGATCACAAACTTGATGTTAAAAATTATTAATTTTATTTGGATCTGATCAGATTAAAGCAAATCAGATCTATACTTTTAATATTTTATTACCAGATATGAGCAGATCCGTTTCAGATGTTTTTAAAGGTAAACAATAGCCGTTTTTTCTAATCACTTGAATTTAATAAATCCAAAAAGTATTTCTAAAAGTGCTCAACAGATGGGGTTAGATTCTCCCTATTTTAAAAAGAATTTTCTGTCCGACACTTCTTTCACCCTAATTTTTAATACCGAATTCGATGATGAAGGATTTTACTTTAACTTTTAATTTATAATTATATTTTACATAAAACAGCGATAAACAGTCTGCCTTTTCAGTTTTATCACTTTAATTTATATTTTTACACAATTGAAAACTTCCATTGCAATATTTAATATTCGCTAATTGGATTTAATTAAATTACTTACTGTAGAGTGAAAAATTGCAATATCTATTTCAGCTATTTCTCCATGTCCAAGATTAAAAAGATGTATTTGGTGAGGTGTAGTTTTTTTTCTAAACATATTTTATAAAAAAAAATTTAATAAAAACCTTTTATTTGTTAGTTTTTCAATTTTTTTGTTTCTCTTTTAATTGTTATTCGTATTTTTTTCTTACATTAAATTTATAGGCTGTTTCATATATTTGTGCTTTTATTATGGATTTATTAAATCCAGCTTTTTTTGGATTTAATAAATCCACTTTTTGTATGAAAAATTCTAAATCCAGGTGATTAAAAAACACTCTAAGGGCTGGTATCTTATCTCCAATGCTTAGTTTACTTTAATCATTGATTTAGAAATCATTGATTAGCCCTTAAACTTACTTAAAATAATATCGGTAACTTACAAAAATTTAATCAATGATTTGTTAATTTTAGATATTTTTATTTGACAATACGAATAAGAAATAAAAGAAAATAAAAAAAGTATGGAAACTCGCGAAATAAGAGTTTTTTATTGAATTTTTCGCATGATACGAGGTCATAAAATTATAAAATAGATGACCAAATTGTTGTTTTAAAAATCATCAATCGCTAAATGCCTCAAATAGGAAGTGTCTTTTTGCATGCTACATGCATATCTTATTTTTTTCATTGGGTAAGTGTGTATAATTATAAATTTGTTTTTAGTCCAGGAAGGTGTTATTAAGAAATATTTATGAAGGACAAGTTGATTTTTGATGTTTTTGATACATTCAATACAAATTTTAAAGTCAGAATTTATTTGAAAACTAGGTTCAAAGGCAAAGTAAAATAACTATGCCTCTATTTTATTTGTTATTCGTTTTGATAAATATATCTGGATCAAATTTAATATACACATACAGTGACATCTCCCAAAGCATTAAATTTTTACAAACCGCGAAACTTAAACGCTTGATTTTCTTGATTCTATTTTTAAGATATTTTCCAACAATTTTGTGTTAAAAGCAAAAGTCTTCTGAAGAGTTTGTGAAATTTTGTGTTAATTGAAAAAAATTAGAATTTTCTAATTTTGTGGAAAATAAAAGATATGAATCCAAAAATACATAAAAGTTGTACTGCAGGAAATATTTAAACAACTACCATAGAATCTTAACAGTACGCATAAATCTTAACCTCTGTTAACTGGCCCTGGCCGACATTTCAACTATTTTTAATAGAATGTGGTAGATTAAGTTTTATGGTTAAATTTTATTAAATAGTAAAAATTGGTTCAATAAATAAGCAATAAAAAACTATACTCATTAACTGCAATTTAAGATATTGCAGGAGCACGTGAAGTATGTCTTATATCTTTATATAGCTCATATTTTTACAGAAAATTCGAAAATTTAAATTATTTGTTATTAAAAGCGGCAGAATTAAAAAAATTATTGTGAAACACCTTAAACACATTTTTTGGTCAACATTTCCTTCCACTAATCATGGTTTATTTGTGTTAAATAAAGATCAAAATCATGACCGATTCTAACAAACAATTCGTACAGAATCCAATACTATGTCATATTATTAAAATTTCCCCCAAATATTTTCATAATTCCAATTGGTATTTTTAGAGAATATATATGTGCAAGTTACTAAAGATGTTCATTATTTAGATGGTACATAAAGACGTTGTACGGTGTTTATTTACAAATTAATTGGTCTACGTAAACCTTTTTAAAAAGTTACCAACATTAGAAAAAAATTTTAATACTAACATGATTTGTAGGGTGGAAAATCTATGTCTAAGGTCTTAATCAGAGAAATTTCTGTAATTAAATTTAAGCAATATTTAGAGTAAAATCAGAGATTAAAATTTGATGAGTTACTGTAATTAAGTGCTAAACAATGATTTTCTTCTTAATCATTGTTTAATATCACATAAGATACCAGGCCTAAATGTATAAACAATTTTTTTTAAAGAATTTCCCCGCTAAAAGATTAGTTCTTTAACTTTAGTCTAATTGGCTCTGGAATTTGTTCCCTATTTTGAGGTCTAATTTCATATAGAACAATCAGATCTAATGAGGTCTGCTCAGATCTGTTATTTTTTAGACGAGAACTTATAAAATCATATTTTTATCGGACAATTCTTTAAACAAAACTAAAAACGTCGTCCCCTGACGATTTCCTTAGGCAAGAATGAAATCCAGATAGGGACATGCCTTCAACAGATTATTTTTCACAATTTGTTAACTACGTTTGGGATTCTAGCACATTTAATTCCTTCAATGCAATTAATGTATATCCCGATAAAAATAAATGTTAAAAAACTTGTTCATTTTTATTTTGGTCTGATCTGCTTACAAATTATATCGAATCACTTCCAATTATATCTAAACAGATATATCTAACCAATTATATCTAAACAGACATTGATATTACTGAACTTTTATATGGATTTTATTCAATTTATTTGAAAATTGGCCAATATTTGTATAATTTTTTTTTTTATTTTGAAAAAAAGTGCAGATATTTTTTTATCGAAATATTTGTTCTATAATCAGTTAGTACCACCGTACGTATAACCTATTTAGTTAATTATACGAGGGTGTTCCAAGAAGTACCCGACCTGACATAAAGATGACGGCAGCAGTTTATAAAAAAAAATACTTTGCTGGAAAAGAGCAACCTTATAAAATATATGTTTTAAGTTTAAAGGAGCCAAGTTGTTTTCTATTCTATTTTGTTTTTTTTTTTTTTGTAAGCCATTAATAGTAAGCTATCATAATGAATTTGTAAAGGCGAAAAAGAAAGTGTTGTTTCATCAAAACAATGCACCAGTTCACACATCCGCTACACTCAAAGAAAAAACATAGTTGGGATGACCATATTCGAAGAGCATCATATATAATTGGGTTTATGATTGCGACAATCATGTTTTGAGATAACTTTTTCTAATAATGTGATCCCTTAAATACTACATTATGGTTCCAAACTGATTCCAATTTTATCATATTATAGTCTTGTATATTATACTATGATCCCTATAGTTTTTTCCCAGCATTCTCTTAATGGTAAGTGAAAAAGCTGAGCGCGATTTATTTTATTCAAAATAATACATTTATTTATTCAATAAACTTAAATAATTTTAATTAGTTTTAGTTATCACTTATATATAACTAAAAAAAAATAAATTATGAAAACATCTGATAACAGCACGGAGAAAAATATTGTTAAAAATACAATTTTACAATTCATCCGAAATGATCATAACATGTTCTCAGTGATCATATTATGTTCCTAATGATCATAATATATTCCTCGTGATCATATTATAGTAATAAAGAAAATTTTGTGATCATTTGGGATAATATTGTGATCATCAGGAATATAATATGATCAGTACGAAAATATTATGATAATTTCGTCGTGCACTTACATTTTTTTTTTAATTTTGCAATTTTTTTTAATTTTGTTTTCGTACAAAACTAAAATCTATCAATCACACTTCTTATTATAGACACTCTGAATCAATATTTTTGCTACGTGTGAGTACAAAAAAGTAAAAAAATTAATTACATGTGACCTCAAAAATTAATTACTTTTTTACTTACTTTATAGCACTAAACACTTTATTCCATAATAAAGAATAATTTTATTTGAGGAGTGCTTGGTAATCCACATATATCTCTCTAGACTTTTTGGGTAGAGCGAGTTCTTTCTTCCAAAAACAATATCGCTATTAAAATGAATACCAATAAGTAATTTTTTATATTTTTTAAGTATTTTTTTTTAAACATATACACTAGAGCGTACAACCTTAGAGGCAAAAATCGCCTTCCAAAAATACTTCATATTGCAGGGTGTACGCCGAACTTTTTTTTTGAGGTACGGTCTGATATACACTATATTATTTAATTTAGTGCTTCTTACAACTTATTTTCACAAAATCTTAAACAAGACTGACGCTAACTGATAGATAACGCTCTTAAAAAAATATACTGACTATCTCATGGTTGTCGAAACTATACCAATGATTGTGAATATGATCTCTCTCAACTCAGATAATAATATGATTGTAATTCGAAGAGAGGAATATGATTGTCCAGATAATATATGATTGTAGACGAGAGAATAGTATGATAACCGAAGAAAAGAGAGATTTTAATTATAAATTGATTATAGGCGACCATATCATTTGTAAAGTATGATTAATACATTAATAATTTGATTAATGTATTAATCAAGCATTTGACTATTGTATTAAATAACCATGTATGGCAGTAGTGACCATAGTTTGGTAGCTGTGATCATATTGCAACCATATCTTTATTCTGCGTGTACTCCGTTGGCCAAAATCAATGAATTAAATTTCAAATTACTTCATAAGTGTAAAGGCTTGATGGCAATTCTTAAGAACTAGACAGTTCTTACTATAAACGTGGTATCGAAGCTATTGAAAATTGCTGCGAAAAGTGTATCAAGCAAAAATGAGACTATGTATGTTGAGAAATAAAGGAAATTTCCCCCAATTTCTAATTTGAATATTTTATATATGAATAAAATTATATCAACAACAGAGAATCAATTGTGCCTTTTAATTTCATTGAATAGAAAAATTATTTAAAAGAAAAAAACTATATCTTTGCTGAGGTTTGAACTCAGACTGCTAAGACAATCAGGCTGTGTCTATACCTCCTGCACCACAGGCACTTGCATTGACGGTATTCACAGTTCACGCTATTTTTAGTAGAAAATTAGCATTTATAGTAAATTTGCCAATTTTCTATGGGTTATACTCACAGATCATACTATTTAACAACGATAGCACATTAACTCTTAAACTGTGAATTCCTTTATTTGTGAATTCGTTTCATACACCCAGAAAACTGATTCAGTTCTGATAACCCCATTTGTAGTCAATCACATGGTTCGGTTGTGGTTGCCGAATTTTTCCGTTGTGGCAACAGAAAACCGATTGAAACAAGACTAATTTGACTGTGACAACGGAATTTCAGTTGTATTCAGAATAATTCAGTAGCCGCAAACGAAAAATTTATTTGATGCAACTGAACCATTCGATTGACAACAAATGGGGTTGTCAGCACCGAATCTGTTTTCTGGGTGTATGAAACGAAAAAATATGCTAAATTCCAAAATTTTATTATAATAAATACAATTTCTCTTCTTAGTCTCAAGATATTATTTGATAACCAAACTAATGGAAATTAATGGTTGAATGCACTAAAGTTGACAAAAGAATTTTAATTTAGTAAAGAAACTAATAAATACATTTGATAGAGTGATAGATTTTATTGAAAAAGAAGTGACACTAATCTACATTTTCATATATTCGTTTAGAATATTAGTTAGATTTTATTTGTTGTTTCCAAAAGGTTGATCATTTTCACTATATACAACACAATTTGTTGCCAATCGAATGGTTTAGTTGCATCACATGAATTTCTCGGTTGCCGCTCCCCAACTCATCACTTGTCCTTAATAAGAAAATGATGATTGGAACACGCAAACCGAGATGTTAAATAAGGTAAAAAAAATTTAACGGGACGAGAATTTTGTACTTTTGTATATGAACTCTCTGATTTGGTAAAAATATATTGATTTTCAAAAGTGTTGTTTTATGACTGGTTTTACCAAATCAGAGAGTCCATATACAAAAGTACAAAATTCTCGTCCCGTTGAATTTCCTTATGTAATGTCTCGGTTTGGTTGTTCCAATCATCATTTTCTTATTGCGGAAACAACATATGAAATCTAACATGACAATATCATATTAGAATTTCGACTTGAGGTAGAACAACATTCTAACTAAATATATGAAAATATAGAAAGTCTGAAAAAACAATTTTTGTATTTTTTAATGCAAAAATTAAAAAAAAACCTAATGCTAAAATTTTTTTTGTGATAGGAAACAAAAATCCAAATCCCCTCTGTCTCTCTACAAATAATTTTTAAATTTCTATTAAACCTCGGTTTTTTATGAAGAAAACCAAATATATTGTTTGCATAAAATAGAAAAACGTGCTTATGTGAATTTAGTGTAAAGTGTGTATTGTATTTTCTTTTCAGCAATTATCATCACTGCTGCTATGAATGATGTAACAACATTACGGCTTCTAAGCTTATTGGAAACATTAATACATACCAAGGTGTTACTTATTGATATTGTGGCAACATCTTTCAATGCTGAAAATCACTTTTATAAATATTTGACACGTATTAATCCAGAATCGCAACTAATGTCTAATCTTCTACTATTGACAATACTGAGTGACAACTACAGACACTTTCTTAATGTGGCCTTTGATAATAATGGCATAGAAATGGTACAAAACTTTCGACAACAAAAACGATGGAAACAGCAACAAAAGCAAAAACAGCTAAAAGATTGGCCTATATATTTAGATAAATCAGTAACAGATGTATTGCAACTGAGAGAACAGACCAGCAAATCAACAAACGAGAAACTTAATATTGATTTTACAACATTAGAGTTATGGTTAAAGGAATGCCCTGACTTGAATCTAACTTCAGGAAATATAAAAAACTTATGCTTGAATATTAAATATTTTGAAGAAAATTGCCAAAATCTTGAGATTATAAAGTCTTGGGAAAGTTTATGCCAAAATCCCATATTAAACCAAGAACAATATTTAATAGACAATTTAAGAAATTATATAGACTTTTTTAATTTTTATGATTATTTAATTGCCAATATTTTAAAGACAACACCAGCAGCAACAACATCTTTATCGTCATCGACATCATCATCATCGTCTAGAAAATCTTCCATAAAGCTAAAAATTAATGAATCAAAACATGTGCCAAAATACGATTTTATTGTACTTGATGTTGTACGTGGTTTAAGTGATGGTGTTGGTGATGATGATGATGATGATTACGATGCTAATGCAACAAGCCAAATATCCGTTACTAACAACACCAGCAGTAGCAACAATAAATACAATAATGACAATATATTTAACTTTATAAACGGAAGGCAATATAACAACAATACCACTACAATAAACAATACAAGTGGTGTTAATAATACTGCTGGTAGTTTTGATAGTTTATCTACTAACCCATCGTCAGATCCCACAGCAACACCCGCACTTATATTTAAATGGCGACCCCTATTGATATTGGAACAACATGAAATCAATTTAAAAACGTACATAACCCATTCAATACTACCCGGCTATGATGACTGGCTATTGGTTAGCACGGCACAACTCTGGCAATGTGGCTCTATATGTTGGACAATAATAGCGATTTGTGTAGGTGTATTAATAATTATTGTTGTAGCCAGTGTTGCAGCTGGTATTGCCATGAGGTATGTATATATAGAAAATCCTACTCATTCTCATATAAATAACAAAAACTATTTTATTTAAAAACTTTAGTTATTAAAACTAGAGGCGCTATAATTATTTTTTTTTTTTTCATTCATAAATCTTGCACACGCTTAAAATAGTTTGTAAATTAAAATAACAAAAACTATTTACTGCATATTTAAAATAAATGGAACTTCACTTGGAGACCGTTTAAATTAAGTTTTATTTAAATCAAATGATTTTTGGTATTTATTTTTAAATCTTAATTAAACAACTGACAAATCAGTAAAAACAAATGAATATTCAGTTAAAAATAAATATAAAAACTTGACCTACAGATTCGATAAAAGTAAATGTTGTTGTCATTTATTTGAAATTGTTTCAGTTTATTGTATTTTTGGTTGCTTTTCTATCTGCAAATTTAGACACACACAATACAAATACATCTTTTCTGAATGGTTTTATGTATGCGTGACAAGTTTATCAATTTATTGTAACTTCAACTGTAATAATTCTGTATATATACAAACAATAAAAGAACTTTTGAGATGTATTTTTTTTTTTTTTTTTGACAGAAAGCTAACAAAAGTCAAAGTTTATTATAATTGTAATGGAAATAAATAAACCACAACCGGGTAATATTGAATTTGTGGATACATTTTTATAACATTTGAAACACATATGTAAAACAAATAAAATAAAAAAAATTGGAAGGCGGGAGAGTTGAATTTAATATTTCTTAAAAAAAATATATGTATATTAATATATTTTTAACTCAACTGAAAACTGTTGTTATTAAACTGCAAACAGTAAACTACATTCAGGGTAACGGGTAGTTTTAATCAATTTACTAAGGCCTCCATTACTCATTTTTGACAAATTTGGGCACTGAAATGTTTACTAGTATCCAAAAGAAAACAAGTTAGTTTTGTTCTGCATTTAGGACTTAATTTCACACTACATTATTTTTGCTTAGATCTTTTTAAATTTTTTTTTAAATATTCTTTCGTAGCACTGCAAAAACATAATACGAATTTCAATTTGAAATTTGATTTTAACTGGTCATCTTAAATACTCAAAAGAGTTTTAAAGGTTGATTTCTGTGTCGAACATTTAAGTCGTGTATAACAACCTTATTAATAGCAACTGAAAGCGAGGTTGTTTATAAGCCTATTTACGTCGTATTTATACTACCCGGGTACCCTGAAACCACATAATAATATGAGTGTATGTGTTTTTTTTTTTTTTCAAATATAAACAAGGTCAAAGTTTGATGAGATATAGTGAAATTTTAGAATATAAAGTGAAAAACCACATTCAATTTCATTTTAATTCAAATGTTGACATTTATATTTTTTAATTAAAACAATACTTAAATATTGTTTACATACGTACGTACGTATGAGTAATATTAATTCACAAAATATCACGTATACGTTTAGTATTCCCATTGTTCTTGTAGTTTTACAGCTATTCATACTCTTTAAAACATACAAACAAATGCCCTTAGCATAAAATTGTTTATGATTTTCATATATAAAAGTCATAAATAAAGTTGAAAGTATAATTTATAATCTCTTTAAACCATTTAATTAATAGTTTTAAAGAATAAATATAATAATAAAAATATTTCATAGCAAAAATTTAAAGTGTCTATACAAACAGGAAAAAGATTGGATGGAATTCGATTAAAACAATTTAAATTAATTTTCTAGTATCCCATGTAAAAATCGAAACATATATGAACGTACATGATCATACATGGTCTAGTATATGATCATGCATGGGCATACATGATCATATACGTCCATGCATATTTCAATGTATGACCATACATTATCTCATATATTTCCATATATCTTCGGATCCGAAATTTGAGGGTATATGACCGTACATGTTCATATATGACCATATATGCTCACATATGATTCATGTATGCTCATATATGATCATATATGGCTATATACCTCCATATACCCTCAAATTTCGGATCCGAAGATATATGGAAATATATAAGATAATGTTTGGTCACACATTGTACTATGCATTGACGTATATGATCATGTATGCCTATGCATGATCATGTATGTTCATATATATTTCGATTTTCACATGGGATATTATTTTATTTGGAATTTCCTAAAATCGATTACTAAATCAAAAATAATGTATTAAGAAATAAAAATAGGGGGAGAAAAATTAAAAAACAATGCTATTATCAAATTATTGTTATTTCCAATCAATTTTAAAATTAATATCAGTTTAGTAATTCTGTACAGTAGAAGCAGCAATTTATTTAGTGAAAATACTAGAAAATTCGTATTACCTATCACATTTATTAAAAAAAATTTTAATATTCGAAAGTGATAATCACAAATACTGGTATCCTAATCAAATACGACCTTAAAAACGAGTTTCTGTAGAACCAAATGAATTGTGGATTATATTGATAACACACTACTATTAATGTTGGCAAACGAATTTAAACTGTATTTGTGTTTGTGGTGTAGTGGGGAGAGAGGTAGCTTAGTACACCGGATTTCCGAGTTCGAATCCCGGAAAAGACAAAAATATCGATGTTTTCTTTTTTAATTAAAATAACAGCAAATATGATTAAGAAAATGTAAAGTAGTTGTGGTGCAATGGATAAGATTGTGAACTATGGATCTAGAGTTTGCTAAAAACCGAAAAATTTGAAAACCGCGGTTTCGGTTTTTAAAAAATTATGAAAACCGCGGTTTCGGTTATTTTTCGGTTTTCTTGTGGCATTAATGGAATTGTTTTAAAATAATTAAATATGTATAAAAATTAAATACGTATTTTAACTCGTTCAAGATATTTATTAAAATTCGATTAAATTTCTCACTCGAATAAAGGCAATAACGCCATTTGAAGACCTTTGTGGGAGAAGAAAAAAAAAGACGCGGAAGCTCGTTATAAATTAAATTTTTGTATTCTTTTGTAGGCAACTAAAGCTATATTTTTCAAGAGTTTAAATTTAAATTTTAGCAATTTGGTTGAAAAAACATCAAGGTGAAATTTTAAAAATTTTGTGGACTACGCTTTGAAAAATACGCTGTGAAAATCTGATTTGAATATATGAAACTCAACATCTCAAACCACTTGACTTTTTGGTGAATTTTTTTCTAAAATTTTAAGACTCCATTTGTGTTATCCGTAATAACAAAAAAAATTCTTTAAAGTAATATTTAATGTAGAAAATGGAATTTTGTAAAATAGGAGCTGAGCCATTTTCGAAATTCAATAATATCCCAGCTAACGTTTTTCTGAGAGCTCAGAAATTATGACTGAAAATACTCTGATCTATTTCAGGGTGTTCAAACTTTGGGTATATTCAAAATGTTTAAAAAAGTTTTCATTGCTCACAAATGTCTCAAAAATAATTCATAAATGACTCATAATGGCTCAGAAAATTCAAAATTTTCCAATAATTCGGGGAGTCTTTTGTGAGACATAAAAGTGCGCTCGGAAAGACGCTTCATCAGTGAAGAAATACACCGTCATGTAGCTATGATTTAATAAGGTCTTACGACTGTTATGAGTCTTTTCGGATGCTAATTGTACACTGGAATGCAATTTAATTAATTATTTTAAGTGGTTAAAGTATTTATTAAAAACCGACTTATTTTTGTCGGTTTTCGGTTTCGGTTTTAAGGCTTGACAAACCGCCGTTTCGGTTTCGAATAAAACCGAACAGCAAACTCTATATGGATCTGAATGGCCGGGTTCAAAACCTAAATATTCAAAAAAGTTTTTTAAGCTCAATGACATTTTGAGAAACCTAATAATACTTATCTGGAACATAATATTGAATTAGACAACCGAATGTTGGCTTTCACGGCAAAAAAGATAATTTAATATAAAGATAGCTCGATTGGCAACAAATTCGGTGGCTACAGCTGAGACTGGAATAGGTTTTATCATGGTTTACAAACACTAACCCTAAAATAATGATAATACCCGTGGGGGGCAAAAAACGGGGGAAGATAGTAACATGTAAGTGTGGGAAATTGTCTCACGATTCCAAAAATGTATCTTTTTAATTTATCCACAAAACGTAGCACTACCTAGAGCCATTTTTCGACCACTAGAGGGGTCGACAGAAGTGAAAAATTAATATAAGCGAAAATTGTACTCAAGTGAATGGAAATTTTCTCACGATTTCAAAAGTGAGGATAGAGGAAATAGCTTAAATATTCGACCTTAACTTCTATATGAAAAAGAAAGAATTTGATGGGAAATGAAATTTCGATAGTTAAATTAGCGCTGAAGGGAAATTTTTTTTCTAACCCCCTAACTCTTTAATGAAAGGGAATTTTTTAGCCCCTTCTTAAAAAGGGACAAAAAAGAACCGTAAGTTGAAGTGTTAGATGGTTAAAATGTTCCACAGAAATATTCCCCGTAGTGTTTTACATAAGTTCGCTGAACACATCCTATACCTAAAATGAAAGATTCCCATGGTTTCTCCCTAAAATGCAGGTTTGTGCGACATTTGAGCACCAATTCTGAATAAGTACGAAATTAACCCTTAAACACTTTTTTAAGTTTTTACTTATTACTGGCACTTAAGTTAAATTTTCAATGTTGATGTCTTCAAAGATTTATAGTAGAATTTCATGACAAATATTTTTGCGGAACATTTTAACCCTCTAACTCTTCAAGTTACGGGTCGTTTATGTCCGTTTTAATAAGGGGACAAAAAAGTCCCTTTAATTGAAGAGTTAGAAGGTTAAGATGTTCCACAAAAATATTCCTCGTAGTGTTTTACATAAGTTCGCTGAACATACCCTATACCTAAAATGGAGGATTCACATGGTTTCCTATTTTAATCCTATTTAATTTTCTTTTTTAAGCGTTTAAAACCCATTTTTTGTGAAAGGAATTTATTTTTTTATTAATGCATCGATTTTACCCAAATTTGGCACAAATATGGCTTGACTTGATATAAATTCACGAGCTAAATTTCATCGCAATCAGTTAATTTTTGCACGTTTTATAAAGATTTTAAAATAAAGGATATATGGCAGGACTAAAAGTCCTTGCTTCGATTTTGATAAAAAATTGACACAAACTTCTCACGTTTTATGTGCATCTCAGTGGATACTTTTTTGTAATTTTACGTCCATATATGTAGCTAATATAATATTTTTAAATTTCAGGACCTATGTGAGGTGGGCGTGTCCTTGGCCTGATATTTTAAAAAATTAAAATTTTTCTTAACTAAGGGGTTCTATGTCAGTATACCAAATTTCAAAACTCTGTCTCTACTCCTTCTATTTTTGTTCAATCGTTATATGGGATCAAAGCACTGTGCAACGTAGCGATCTTTGTCCGCTAGTAAAGGGTTTTTCAATAAGAGCGCTACAAAAGTTTTTTTAAATAAAACAAAAACGGTTTTGGATATCAATGAAATTCTTTATTCCTGTGAAAGTACGTTCGATGCCATTATGTATGGAAATCGATCTCTTTTGCATGGCCACCACAGGCACGCTTGCAGAAGTCCAGAGGGTGAACCCAATTTTCGACGGTTTTCAAACATA
Source organism: Leucophora obtusa (assembly GCA_949987735.1). Lineage (NCBI taxonomy): Eukaryota > Metazoa > Arthropoda > Insecta > Diptera > Anthomyiidae > Leucophora > Leucophora obtusa. The sequence continues at coordinate 313,235,883 of OX465295.1, read as the reverse complement.
AATCGGCCGATATTCGTACGAAGTTCATCAATCGTCACTGGCTTGTTGGCATAGACCATAGATTTGACGTAGCCCCACAGGAAATAGTCCAACGGCGTCGAATCGCACGACCGAGGCGGCCAATCGACTGGACCATTTCGTGAGATAACACGTTCTCCAAACTTGGTTTGCAATAAATTGATTGTGACATTCGCTGTGTGGCTTGTGGCGCCGTCTTGTTGGAACCACATGTCCTCCAAGTCCATATCATCCAATTGGGGCCAAAAATGTTCGGTTATCATTGAACGGTAGCGCTTCCCATTCACAGTAACGTGCCGGTCTTGATCATCAGGGAAGAAGTACGGCCCAATGACGCCGCCGGCCCATAAACCGCACCAAACCGTAATTTTTTCGGGATGCAATGATGACTCATGGAGTACGTGTGGATTGCTGTCTGACCAATAACGCATATTTTGTTTGTTGACGAAGCCATTCATTATGACGACCATAAATTCGACGTAGCGCTCTTAACGTTGAGGCCACTGACTCCGAATGTCGGTAGTAAATTTTAATAATTTCGACTCGTTGTTGGCTTATATATCTTTCCATCATGAAATGTCAAACCTTACTGAAGAGAAATGTCAAAAGAGCGGCAAGAAATATGGCGTCGTTTGCTGTCCCTGTCTTTCTAATTTATAGCGTCCCTGTTGAAGAACCCTTTTCATATATAAATTCAGATTTGTCCCAATAAACTTCTTGTGGTATATTCAACAAAAATAGACTCTGCGGTTTTAGAAGATCTTACAAAATGATCACTGCGGCCAGCCTCAATGTTTCTAATGCGAAATGAAACTACACTGTTGCTAAAAGAAAACCCTCAAAGGGTTTTGCAAATCTAGCTCGGATTTTATTTGATGGCCTCTTGAAACATGTGTCTGTTTTAATCACATTCACATCACAAAGACGTAGGAAGGCAGTTCGAAATGTTCTTAGCCTAATAATGAAAGACAAGAGCTAGATTTTTAAAATTATTTTATTTTTCAATATAATCTCCTGAAACTTCAATACACTTAGTCCAACGTTTTTCTAGCAATTCTATTCCCTGATTAAAATAATTTTCGCGAAGCTCCTCAAAATAATCGCTTACAGCTGCCATTGTATCTTCATTCGAGGTAGAACGTTTGCCAGCAAGGAATTTTTTCAGATTTGGAAACAGGTAGAAGTCAGAGGGAGCTAAATAAGGAGAATAAGATGGGTGGTCAAGCAATTCGTACTTCAATTTGTTGAATTTTGAAATTTTCATTCGGATGCGTTTTTGGTTAACTGTTAACAAATTTGGCACCCATCTTGCAGAAAGCTTTTTCATCTGTAATTCTTGATGCAAAATAAAATGTACTCGATCATTGGAGATGCCTATGGCATTACATATTTCACGCACTTTCACTCGTCGATCGTCTAATACCATTTAATGGACTTTTTTACTGTTGCACATGAAGTAGCACTTTCACCAAACATATTATTATGAATTTCTTGTCCCGATAAACCTTTCTTATGTAGATATTTCATCACACCACGAATTTCTAATTTATCCATTACAAAAAAATCACTGAAACACCATTTTTGAACACCTCTTACTATACGAATGAGTTGACAGATCGAAATGAAATTTAAGATGGGTTCATATGACGGATGGAAGTTTCCATTATACAAAGCCTTTTGCTATTTATACCGCCATCTCTATGTCAGGCTAAGAACATTTCGTACTGCCCTCGTAGGGCAGTTTATTTTACTACTTTCTGACATTTTAACTATACGTTTCTATTTTGACATTTTTATAGATTTTTTTTAATTTTAGCGATTTTTCATATTTAACTTTTTTATCAGAAATATCACGTTAATGTGTTTAGGTGCTTTATAGTGCCCATGGAAATATTCTGTTCCAAAAAATCGGTTGTAGAATAGCTACTTTTGCTTTACAACAACTTTTACTGTCAGTTCTAACAGCGATAATTTTTATTTGAATTTGTCCCAAAAGCAACTGCTTATATAGCTCCCAAGTGGAACCGGTTGCCCTAGAATCAGTTCTGGAACTATTTAAAGAACTAGAACTGGTTCCGAATCTATTGCAACGGAACCAGTTGCAGATTAGGGTTGGTTGGCAACCGCTTAAAAAAAATTCATGGATATAATCGTGATATTCTCTATTTTTAGTTACTTAGATTTATAATTTCTTAAGCCTTTACTATACCCTCTGCAAAGTCCAACCATTCATCGAGTTTTCTTGCTCTTTACGTTCTATTTAATTTTATCATTATTAAGCTAAACTTAAAAAATAAGTTTTTATATAACCAATTAACAAATTTATGCTTCCTTTAACTAAAGCTATAATTATTCTTAAACAGAAATTAGGCTAAAATAATAAATATAGCCCAAGGGAAAAATCAACTCGTCGTAAATAAATACTTTGAGTTTATCTCAAGAGTTAAAATGAATATAATATTCAAAGATGTTAAAAACTTTGATGAAATTAAATAGCCCAACAACATAATTACAAAACAAATGTATCTATCTACATGCTTGTATAATTTAACATAATTGGAATTTTAATTAACAATTTATACATATAAGGCTTTCCATACAAAATGCTCCGCTACAGGAAGAAGTTTGAATAACAGATCTGTAGTGTTCAATGTATGTATAGAGTAGGATTTTCCAATGGGGATTGGTACACGCAAAGAAAAAACATGGTTGGGATAATCATATTCTAAGAGTATCATATATTTTTGGGTTTATGATTGCGACAATCATGTTATTACATAGTTGGCACAATCACACTCTTACCTCATTTTTATCATAATATGGTGAATAAATTATCACACTATGATTGTAAAAGTCTCCCAATATTATTATATTATTGTCCTGCATATTATCATATTATTGTCCTATAATTCCTATAGTATTCTACCAGTATTTTGCTGAAGTTGGATGAAAATTTCACGATACATCCAAAAATCATCATAATATTTTCCTTAGGATCATAATATTTTCTTGATGATCATAATATATTCCCAGTGATCATATTATTGTCCTGTCGAAAATGTTGTGATCACTTAGAATTATATTATGATCACTAGGAACATATCATGATTATTTTGTGCACTCTTTACATTTTCTTCAATTTTGTACATTTCTTCAATTTGATTTCCGTACAAAACTAAAAGCTGTAACACTCCTTATTATGGACGCTCTTCAACAATAATTTTTCTACGTGAGTACAAAAATTAAAAAAACACTTTTTTTAATCACTTTTTACTTATTTTATAACACTGAGCACTTTAAAGTAAAATCTAATTCGAAGGTTCTTCGTTGGACCGAATTCTTTAAATTGTTTTCTATTTTTTGTTTATTATGTATTATTTTCTTTGATTGCGTCTTATAACTTCTTTTCACAAAATCTGAAACAAGAATGACGCTAACTGATCAATGACGCTCATAAAAAGGTATACTGACCATCTTATAGTTGTCGAAACCCTACCAATGATTGTGAACATGATATCTCTCAGTACAAATAATAATATGATTGTAATTCAAAGAGAGGAATATGGTTGTCCAGATAATATATGATTGTAGCCGAGAGAAAAATATGATAAGCGAAAAAATGAGAGATTTAAACTATAAAATGATTACAGACGACTATATAAGTTGTAAAGTATTATTAATACATTAATAATATGATTGCAACAACCATGTATGGCAGTAGGGATCATAGTTTTGTAGCCGTGATCATATTGCAACCATATCTTTTCTCTGCGTGTAGATTTTGACAATTCATGGTGGTTATGTAGTATTGCCTCTTTTTATCTTCCTGTTATTTAATTTTCAGATAATGGAAAGTTACAGCATCGAGCAACACGATGCGCAAGTAGTGCTTATTTTATAGTTTACATAGTTTTTGTTGAAAAGGGTACGTCAACAGGCAAAATCGCTGGCTTTGGGGCAATACCAATACACACGAGGTCCACCAGGAGGCAAGGCATCCGCAGAAGGTCACTGTTTTGTGTGAATTGTGAGCCCTCAATTGTCAATTTGTCTCTGTATGAAAAACTCTGTGTATGCCATGACCGGAAAACGAACCGGCTACCTCTTAATGAGATACACCATGGTCGGCACAACGATGAGTGTGGCTAATTGAAGTTTTTCCAATCACAGCATACTTAGTGTGATTATAATTAGAAGCGCATCATAATGTGATAATCGCTTGTGAAAAGGAGATAACAATAGGATTAGAAAAGGAAACATTCCAATTGAAAATTAAATTGTTCGTGTATTAATAATTCTGGCTTTTCTGATTACAAGCACACTATGGAGGCTGTGATTGACAAAACTTCTGTTAGCCACATTCGTCGCTGTGCCAACCCTGGTATATCTCGTTAGGTAGACGGTCCGATTCCCGGTCATGGCATATACAAAAACTTTTTTCATATAAAGACAAATTAGTATTTAAATTTACTTTGATTATTTGAATTTTTAAACAATATATTCAATATACAATATTCCAAGAATACGATGAAACTTTCTTAAACGATGGAAAAATATCTAAATTTCTTTTTTGATAAAAATAAATCTGTTAAATTTTTTTTATAAATTGAGTTTGCACAAAAATTTAGAACCACTTCTGAATTTGCTAAAAATTTTAAATTTTTTTTTAATTTCTTTATAAAAAGCTTTACAGAAATATTCAAATTTGTAAAATTCCATTGAGTTATAATAAATTATGTACATTAGACCGTACCTCAAAAAAAAAAGTTCGCCGTACACCCTCCAATATAAAGTATTTTTGCAAGGCAATTTCAAAAAAAAAAATTTTTTTTTGGCCGAACTTAGGGTCGCCTTTTTCAATTTTTCGTTATAGTTTGAGCATTTAAAATCGGATTTTAAAGTGTGATATATCAATTTTTTTGCCTCGAGGAGACCAGTGTTTTGCTATAAAGGAAAAATCCAATGAAAAAAATTTAAAAAGGCGACCCCTACGTTCGGCAACCAATATATAAAAAAAATGCTACTGGGTTTATCGAAAAACTCCATTAGCAAAAGTTTAATGATTTTTTGCGAGCTTTAATTTTCTGACATTAGGGTTGTACATTAGGGTTTTAGCAACTGAGATCTGGTGGCTAACTACTAGAACGGGATACTTGAGGTCAATGGCCATCGAGAGAAAAACACTGGTCTCCTCGAGAGAAAAAGATCGATGTATCATACTGTAAGATCCGACTGTAAATGCCAAAGATATAACGAAAAATGTAAAATGGCGACCCCTACGTTCTGCAAAAAAGAATAAAAATTTTTTTTTTTTTTTAAACCTCCTTGCAAAAATACTTCATATTGGAGGGTGTACGGCGAACTTTTTTTGCCTGTAAGGTGGTACGCTCTTATGTACATACTAGCAAAATCTTACTAAATTTATCAATATTTGCCAACTTTTTGAAAAAATTTTAAAAAGTTGTTCTGTGTCATAGTCATATCACACAGTAAAATAAATAAAGTTTCCCATTGATAAGATTTACTCTTTTCAACTGGTCAATTGGTATGAAAAGTCTCATATGCACTTTACAAAGAAACCCATTAAAAGTTTGTCATATAATAAAATTCAAATTACCTAATTTGAGTATTCATTGAAATTCATTGACTACTTACTGAAAACCCACCATATGGTTGCAACTACATATAATAGATGCTGGTCTTTTATAAAACAAAGTTTCAAAATATATTCAGTAATTTTATGCATAAAAACAAAATTTTGTCTAATTCATTCGAAAACCACTTTATTAACATTATTATCATTCACAAAACCAACCATTCTCTACTACTTATTTCCGACACATTTATTGCCAGGATTCTGGTTTTGGTCTAGCACATACAAAAACACTTGATGGGGATATGGTTAAAAAGTATAGGACTTATCTTAAAATCAACTGAGTTTAGTGCTTAACCGTAGTTATGAATATCAAATTTATATGAAAATATCTGTGGTTTACGGGTTTACGGTGTGAATATATTGGAAATAAGTTACTAGCCCTCATGTATATATTTCTTGTTTTTGTTTTTAATAAAACTTTCGTTTTCAAAATCCTTGACTATTGACGAACTTTGTATGTTTGCTTTTTTACCAAACAGTGTAATAAATTCCTAGCACAGTGTTTTATAATTTTAATACTCATGCAGCAACATTGTTATTGTTTTAAGTTAAACATTTTTCTTTTGTTATACATAATTTTATAGTTTTTGTTCTTTTCAATTTTTGTTACCAGAACTTTTCCTTTTTTGTTTTTTTAACAAAAGCAAAAAATACACACAATTTCACACTATAATAGACTTATAAAACTTTTTAATAACCATTACAATGCAGCAAACCGTTGAAAGTATTTCAACAATACATACGTATAAGTTTCTATGAAAACATTATAATTATAATGAAATATTAAAAATTGTTATGAATGACTAGGATAAAGAAGAAACTAACAAAAACAGGTTGTCATTTTAAAGCTACTAAGGAGATGACTTGACTCTTTTGATAATATATTTACTACAAATCATTGTACTTATTTGTATGCACAATATACATACATATAAGAGAATGGGTAATTATATGTTTATCTTTAGAAGAAAATAAAGGAAATAACTTGAGAGGAAATTACTTATTACACAGTGTAACAAATGTTGAGTCATTGATGTCAGCTTCACTGATTCAAATGCGAAAGGAGTTGCAAAAACAAAAGCTCCGATTTCACAAAATTGATTCGAATTTTTATTTAATGTCCATTAAAAATATATTTCAGCAAATAAAAATATTGGAATTTCTCGAAATTTTCCATATAAAATAATATATTTTAATACTAAAAAAACTATACCAAACTTTCAGTCACAATCTTACACTTGCGGTCACAATTTTTAAAAACCTGGATAGATTTTCGGTAAAAGTGACCACACTTACTTGCGTCTTCAAGTCGTGATCGCCATTAAAACAAACATATTAATACCCCGAGTAAAAAAGTTTACATATAAATTGTCTTATATAGCCAGATATTGTTCTATCTTTTAATATGTGAACATATAAGTTCTTCCATTTATTTTTGCTGGATTCTTTTATGAATAAAACATAATTATTAAGAAGTTCTTGTTTCAAATTTGGTCAGTGTTTGATGTGCTCCTGAACTATTAGTAAACACGCTTGATTTTCTTTTCCCTATTTCATCTAATCTCGCAGGTGACTAAAGAGTGCAAGAGGTTGTTCTTATATTTTTTCGGTGTTTATCACATATCCCTAGAATTAAAAATTTCATAAAATTAAAAACAAAAAATATTTAAAAAATACACAAAGCTGTAATTAAAAAAAATAAAAATATCGCCAAAATAAAAAAAAAAGTTAAAATCAAAGAACGCAAAATTTTAAGATTGAAAAAAATTTTAATTTAATTAAAAAGTTTTTTTTTTTTTTAACTCCAATTTATTTTGCAATCTATCTATAAAGATATTTAGCATTTTTTCTTAAAGTGGGTACATAAGTAATTAAACTAAAACTAAAAAACATGCAGAGGAAGCAACCACTGTTGCACCTCTATATAAGTATTATAAAATTTAAAATTTTTTAAATTATCTTGTCACAATTAGCTGTGTTAGCGGAAATCTTCTAAGTCTTCTTTGGGTAGAAGATATCTGCAGCAGATCTGCAGCTAAAGCATTAGGATGCACTGATAGGCGGTATGAATAACGTTCGTTGATTAAGTTGATCTCTTCCTGCACTGTTGGAATGCAGAAGTCGTTATGCAGTATATTATTTGATACATAATTTGGCGCGTTTGCGATCGTGCGTAGTGCTTTCGACTGAAAACGTTGTATAATACTGATGTTGGTTTTTGCGGCTGATCCCCAAATTTGTATACCATATGTCCATATGGGTTTAATAATGGTTTTATATATGAGTAACTTGTTGTCTATCGAAAGTTTTGAATTTTTTCCTATGAGCCAATACAAGGACGTGAGTTTTATACCCAGTTGTTTACGTTTGGTGAAAATATGTTTTTGCCATGTAAGACGCCTATCTAGGTGGATTCCTAAATATTTTGTGTTGTCGGATTGGGGAAGAGTATCAGCACCCAACATTACACTAGGGCAATTGTTTTTTCTTAATGTGAAAGTTACCTGTACTGATTTACTAGCGTTGGCTTTCATTCTCCACGTTTCAAGCCACTCTTGAATTTTACTGAGATGTACTTGAAGGTTTATTGATGCAGTTATATGATTTTGATGGGAAGACAGAATCACAGTGTCATCAGCAAAAGTTGCGATGGAGGTGAGGTCGTTTGTGGGTAGATCAGCAGTAAATAATGTATAAAGGATAGGTCCTAATACACTGCCTTGTGGTACTCCCGATTGAATTTTATACAGCTTAGTATGCTCATCTTTGAATTTGGCTAAAAAGTATCTATCTTCCAAATATGACTTCAGTAGTTCGAAGTAAGGATATGGCAATTGTTTTTTTAACTTGTATAAGAGCCCTGCGTGCCACACTTTATCAAAAGCTTGCGTGATGTCTAAAAATACAGCTGAACAATATAGTTTCTTTTCAAACGCTGTTCTTATTAACCTAACCACTCTATGAACTTGTTCAACAGTGGAATGTTGTTCTCTAAAGCCGAATTGATGGCTTGGAATGAGTTCCCTTTCTTGAAGATTAGGTTTTAATCTGTACAGTAGCAGTTTTTCAAATATTTTACTTAAAACTGGCAAAAGACTTATTGGTCTGTACGATGCTACATCTTCAGGCGGTTTGCCAGGTTTTGGAATTAATATTATTTGGGCCACTTTAAGTTGGACAGGGAAATACCCATGTCTTAACATAGCATTAAATATATGAGTTAGATACTTTAGTCCAACTAAAGGCAATTCTTTTAAAATTTTTATTGAAATTAGGTCATAACCAGGAGATTTTTTCCTATTAGATTGTTCCTTTATAAGTTTTTCTAGTTCTTTATAAGTGACAGGCTTAATTGGAAAATCCATTTGACCGGGAGATTCTAGGAATTCATATATTTTTGTATCATCAATTCGCGCTGAGGGACTGTATGGTTGAAAAACTTCTGACAAGTGAGTAGCAAATAATTCTGCTTTTTCTTTATTTGTTTTTGCCCATAGTCCATTGGATTTCTTTAATGGAGGTATTCTAGCCGTAGCTCTATCAAAGTTTTTAGCTGCTTTCCATAGAGAGTAATTTGTGGCATCTGTCGGTGTAAGATTTGCTACATAGTTCTCAAACTCATTATTCTCTTGTAAATTTAGAGCATGCTTTAGCTCTTTGCAAGCTTTATTTAGTTTTCTTTTATCATTTGGATGTTTTGTATTTTGCCAAATTTTCCTTAATTGCCGTTTATCGGAGATCATTTTTTTAATATCTCTACTAATAGAAACGCGGTTTTTGAAATTTGAAGTATTTGTTTTAGGAGTAGAATGCCATGCCGACTGTTGTATTGTTGTTGTAAAAGTATGAAGTGCGTCTTCTATTTCATGCGGGCTTTTAAGGGAAAAATAAAAATAATGCAATATATTGTTACATTTTTACCTCTTTTTTTTTTTTTTTTTTTTTTACTATAGACCAACACTCAGGGAATGCCCCCTACTAATGCAATGCATTGTGTTGATATCAGGAAAATAGGTTATGGGAAGGAGGAAAGAGGGAGTAGTGTTTGTGAACGTTTGACTTGAATTTCCCTAAATTGTAAGTATCAGGAAAGACATCTGCGGGGAGTTTATTCCACATACGGGCGGTTCGACTAATGAACGAATTCTCTCTATAATGCGTTGTGTGACTAACTGGACAATCGACCACAAACGGATGAGATATACTGTACTAGCGCGTGTTACGGCCAAAAACACGGGGCATCGGGATAAGTGCACTTATCTTAGCAGAACACCTCCCATGGTAGTAACGATAGAACAGTGTTACACAACCCACATTCCGACGATGCTCCAACGAGTCAATAGAGCTGGATACCCTACTGTCATTAATGAGCGCCGACGCCCTCCTTTGTACACGGTCCAAAAGCTCCAAAATAGACTTTGAAGCCCCTGCCCATATATGGGAATTGTATTCCATCTTCGGCCGGATATAGGTGGTATAAATAGTAAGGAGATCAGAAGAAGTGAAGTAGTTCTTACACCGGTTAAGAAAGCCAAGACACTTGAATGCCTCTTTCGACACTTGAATGACGTGATCTTTCCAACGGACATCACACTGAATTCTCATGCCCAGAACATCAAGAGCCTCTGATTCCTCAATATTGATATCACCCATGTATACAAATGACAATGATGGCTCCGCGGTCTTATCAGTCAGCAAACAACATTGGGTTTTACGTGGATTAAAATCGACCCTATTCACGCGATCCCACGCAGAGATTGTAATAAGGTCTTGATTGAGTGAGTCATTCATAATCTGCCTCCTGCCCCCAATCTCTGCAAGGCTTGGCCTATGATCGAAGGAATATGAATGGCAAATGTTGCTGTCTTCTGCAAAAGAGTAGATAGGATTGGAAGTCTGACAGAGGAAGTCATTTAGAAAGATAAGAAATAGAGAAGGAGCAAGAACAGATCCTTGCGATACCCCTGCATTAAACTGAAACTCATTAGATGAGACCCTATCTATAACAACTCTTATAGTGCGATCCCTGAGAAAACTCGATATAAATCGAGAGAAGTCATCACCGACACCAAAAGCAATGAGCTTTGACACGAGTGCTTTATGCCACACACGATCAAACGCCTTGGAAATATCCAGCGCAACCACTTTGCTTTCACCAAATCTGTGAATTGACCGACTCCAACGTTCCGAAAGAAACGCAATCAGGTCTCCCATAGAACGACCTCTAAGAAAGCCATACTGTCGATCATTAAGCAGCAAATTGGATTCAAGATAATTAACAAGATGGTAGTTTACCATGCTCTCCATGACCTTCGAGAGCGCAGAGCAGATTGCAATTGGGCGGTAATTTTCAGGGTTGGTAGCCGCACCCTTTTTGGGGATTGGCTGAACAATGGCAACCTTCCAGCACGATGAAAAGATACCCATGCGATACGGTTGCCAATGGACGCGATAGCGTCGAAGAGCACTGTTTCAGTACCAGTGCTGGTATACCATCCGGGCCCGCTGTCTTATTTACGTCGAGATTCGCAAGAACTCTTTTAACGGCTCGTGGACGAAAAAATATCTTGGGCATAGTATATGATACTCTTTCGAGCACGGGTAGTGGTAGATCGCTTTCCGGCAGAAAAGAATTTTCCGCGAACAGTTCAGCCAGCAGGTTGGCTTTATCAACCGGGTCAGTGAATATTAGGTCATCCTTTATAAGAGTTGGGATAGATGAACTAGCATTGTCCTTAACTCTTTTAACGAATGACCGAAAGGTCTTACTGCCCCGTGGAGCAGCAAGAACTTTAGCACGCAGACGTTGTTCGTGCAGAAACTTCTCACGTCTTAGTACTTTGGCACACTCAGTTCTCGCCTGTTTACGCAGCATGTCAGTATTGATGTTCTTATTCGCACGCCAATTACTGAAGGCTTCCTCTCTGGATCTGACTGCATTTCTGCACGTCTGGTTAAACCAACTCTTATGTTTGGATTTAACCGGAATATACTCTGAGGGAATAAAAAATTTCATTCCAAACAAAATCACGCGTTCTACCATTTTCGCAGCGGCATCAACATCGTCATCCCAGAAACATAGTTTCCAGTTGAATTGCCGATAAAAGTCGTTAAGTTCGACCCAACGAGCCTTTTCATAAATTACAACAGAGTGTTTCGCGGCTGTCTGTGAAGCGCTATGAAGCCCGGAGTATGAAAAGAATGCCGAAATGTTACAGTGATCCGAGTTACCGAGAGGTGCAAACGATCTCACTTCATACTTTTCAGGGTGTGAAGTGAGAAAAAGGTCGAGGGTATTCTGAAATTGCCCTTCAACACACGAAATGTGTGTTGGCTCATTCACCAACTGCACTAGGTGATTGTGTGCGGCGAAAAGCTCGACGTAAGTTCAAACGGAAGTCGTCCCGCTCGAATGGCGGAGCCATGAAGAGTTGTGAATATTGAAAGCACCAGCAACCACGATTTCACTATTCGGACAACTCTCCAGGATTACCGAAATGGAGGCGGAAAGAGAATCAAAACAATTGAATGTCTTGCCCGCTTCCATGTTTGGGCTTCTATAAAGAAACCCGAAATGCAAGATGTGCGCCCTGATCTTGAATTTAACCCAAAGGCAGTTAAATTCGTTATCATGCGTGGTTAATTGTCGCTGCCACTGGTACACAACATCATTGCGAACGTACACCGCAAGGCCCCTATGAAAGACAAAAAGGGGTAGAAGGTGATAACCAGGCACATGAAAATCCTGTGGATCAGCATTATCATTTACCTGGGTCTCACATAAGGCTAAAATATCCGGTCGGTGGAAACGAATGTGCGCATATATAGAGAAATAATTTGCTCTAAGTCCCCGTATATTGCAGAAATCAATTCTGAACTTACCTGACATTACAAAATAAACGAAGATTCAAGTCAATATCCGTATATTGGTACAAGAACTAGGTAGTCGTTTTATTGTTTAATCGGTTAACAAATGATCAGTGTTATACCTTCGCCACTAATTAACCCAACAATGAAACTAACACCAAGCACTTGTACCACAAAAAAAACTATAAAAAGGGAGAGGAAAAAAATGTAACAACAATGATCACAGCAGAGGAGTGCATAATAGCCCCTTGCTTGATCGTTGTAAACGGCAAAATTTAAAAAAAAACTGGTTCAGCAGCAGCAATGGTATCGATGATGTTGTCGAGATATTTGTTGTTGTTTGTGTAGTATTAGTGTAGGCCCAGAATAAGAGAGCAGCGATTTCTTCCATAAATTTTTACATTTAAAAGTCGCTGGGCGTAACTGTTGTGAGATAGAATCTATTTTATTTTAATGGCGGATTTTGTTATTCTCCCATTTTTTCTTTCTCATACTCTCACCAATGTTGTCAACGCTATTGTAGTTTTCACTAGATTTTGTAATATCAAAGAGTACAGCTAACAAAGGACGTCAATGGCTCTTCTGACTCTTTTCCTATATAAAATATAAACTTTTTAAATTATTAAAGATTTTTGTTTTCTTTATTGAACTTAGATATTGAACATTATTAGTAGCTCGTTAGTTCATCGTTTAGTATTGTATATTATGTTTGCAGTAAACAAAGAGACATATGAGTGGCATGAAGTCTCCTTGTTACATATAATACATACTCAATTATGTCGCTGCCGCTGTACGTCGTTATTTCGGGCGCAAGTTTTCTCAGAGCGTAAATCGCTAGCCTCTGCGCTCTTATTCTGGGCCTACACTTAAGGTTAAGCATGAAATTATTTGAAAAATTTTTTTTTGTCTATTTATTGGTGGAGTTGAGTATTTTTAAAAATGATGATTTATTGTCATGTAATATTGTGGTGTGTGTAATTTATTTATTGTATTGTACTGTATTTTTTAAAATTTTTTTAAACTGTAATGTTTTGTGTAGGTATTTATTTGATTATTGCGGTATTATTCTTCTCTAAAGCGCTGTAGGTTAAGTGTATGTATGTAAGTATGAATATTGTTATTGTTATTTTTTGTAATTTTGCTTTCTACTGTTTTATGTGTTTGTTATTATTGTAGAATTAGCTTTATTTGTGATATTTTAGTTTTTTTTTGGTTTTTTTTTTAAAGAGTTTTTGTTTTATAGGTTTTGTTATTTTTATTTGTTATTAATTTATTGTATAATATTGCACTATTTTTTAATATGGCACAAAAACCGGACAACATAGACAAATAAAATTATAGAGCAATTCCATATGAAAACGATCAAAATTGGCAAATTTTTGGACGACCCCTCTCCGATTTTAAAATAAATAGTCTCAATCGATTGCCCAGCAAAAAATAATGTACCTACATATTTTTTTTTTTTTTATAGTGACTGGTTTAGTGGTGGTGTACACCACTGTCATGTGACAAAATTGAAGAATTCTTCATAAGGGACCTCATTGGAAGTTGTTTTAAAAAAAACTACTAAAGCGATCGCAACGAGTGATAGCTCGTTGGAAAGGTATTGAATCAGGCTTTAATTGAAAAATAAAATTTTCCTAATTTTTCTCAGAAATTTACCTTTTTTCCCATGAAAATTAAATTTTCCCATGAAAATTAAATTTTCCGATTTTCCACAGAAGCTCCTAAATTTTCCGGCTAATTTTTTTTTTTGGATTCCTCATAATTTTTGCTTTAAGAATCAGCAATAAAAAAATGGGCCCCGACTCCTTGTTTGGACAGGAGAGGAGCATTTAAGAGACCACCTTGTTCTCATTGTTTTTATATTTTTTATAATTGAATTATTTGTAATTATTTAACATTATTTTATTTTATTATTAAAAATACATTTTAAAAATTATTTTACAGTTAAAAATACATTTATGAAGAAAAAATCAATTTTTTTTAAGAGCCCCAAGTTGAGTGTGTAGTGAATATGGTCTGCCTGCCTTCACAAGATCGGCCATAAATCCATGGATAATAGCAGCAGTGGCATGTAATGGCACACCAAACCCGACTGAGGCTACAGGTCATAAAATGTTTTGTAAATTTTTTAAATTACCAGGTAATAAATATTTCGCCTAAAATGACACGTGCAGAAACAAGTCATAAAATACGGATTTTCCATAAATATGGCGAAATATTTATTACCTGGTAATTTAAAAAATTTACAAAACATTTTATGGCCTGTGGTCGGCTTATTGGCAGTGACCAGTTAAGTCCCTCTTTAAAAAACATTTTATGACCAGTAGTTCACGCAAATTTTCCTATTAAAGAAAAGCAAATATCGCTTATTTTTTTTTACCTATTTTTTACCAAAAAATAAATATAAATACTTCACACACTCTGAGTCAAATTTTAGTTGAATACTAAACGTGAAAGTGTTAAAGTGTTGTTTTTGTAAAGTAAAGAGTGAAGCTGTAAAGACAATTTAAAGTAAAATGAATAAATTTTGCTGCAATCCGTTTAACAAGAGTGGACATCGTTCGAAAAAGATAAAAGTATTAAAATTAACTGGTGTTTCGAAGCGATACATGAATGAATTAAATATACAATACGGTGAAGAAGCAGAATTCATTTGCCCCAAGTGTAAAATCGATTTGTCTCAACAAGCAAATGCATTGAAACAAATGCAACCACAATCCGAGAGTGAAATGACAATTGAACAAAATGTTTCATCTGATAGTGAGGCAGACATTCCGATGGTCAATATGTCTTTGAGTCCTTTGAATGAGGCTATTACCACTTTAGGTGAATCGCCTATTACAAAAAGAAAGTTGCGAAGTGAAAAATACAGGAAAGAGAAAAAAGGCAAGGTTATGAGTGCAATCGCGACAATATTTGATGAAGGCTCTGATAACGAATGCAGTCAAGCAGATGACGTTGATGACGGCAAACAAATGATTGAGCAGTTGAAAAGAAAATTCAATTTAGCGACCACTTTTCCGGAGAAATATCTCATTTTATCTATGCTGCCTCAATCATGGTCTATACGCAAGATTTTTGAACAGTTTAAAATATCTTTTTACATCGCGAGAAGAAGCAAAGAATTAGTTCGACAGAAGGGCATATTGGCGACTCCCACCAAGAAATTTGGCTCAAGGACCCTCAGCGAAGCAACGGTGAAATTGATTCAAGATTTTTACTGCAATGATGACAACAGCCGCGCCTGCCCAGGTACACGTGACTATGTTATCACACGTGAAGATGGAGAAAAAGTACACAAGCAGCGCAGATTATTATTATGTAATCTATCCGAAGCATACCATCAGTTCAAAGAGAAATACCCAGCAGAAAAAGTGGGATTTTCTAAGTTTGCCATCCTACGACCAAAAGAATGCGTGCTGGCATTAGACAGGCACGGAACGCATTCAGTCTGCGTTTGCATGTTTCATCAAAACATCAAATTAATGTTCTTTCCATGCAAGAAATTGAAAGTATTTCACGGTGAAATTGAAACATATAGGGACCTCCTGTCGAAGTCGTTGTGCGCATACCCCACGGAAAATTGTCATCTGTCCAAATGCGACAATTGTCCGAAGATTGACGAGCTAGAGCAATATTTGGCGGAAACGTTTGAACAGCTGTTAATTCAGGAGGTGCATTTCAAACAATGGATAATTAGCAGCGGCAGATGTTCCCTTGAGACCGTGGTAAAGCAGATTCCGGAATTCATCGAGGAATTCGGATTCAAGTTGAATGAACTGAAGGCGCACCATTTCATATCCGAGATGCAATCGAAATTTCTTAAGGAAAGTAAGGAGAAATTAGCCCAAAATGAATTCATTGTGATAAGCGACTTTGCCGAGAATTACACTTTTCTCGTTCAGGATGAAATTCAGGCTTATCACTGGGCAAACGACCAGTGCACGGTGCATCCTTTTTGCATTTATTTCAAAAACGAAGATAACGAACTACAGACCGTAAGCCTTGTTGTTGTCGCGGAGAGTTTAGCTCATAATTATGTGTCCGTTTATTTATTTCAAATGAAACTGTTTGAATTCTTAAGATCAAAATTCGATGCAATCGACAAAGTAACGTTTTTCTCAGACGGCGCGGCTTCTCAGTTCAAGCATGGCGACTAAGGCAAGTTTGCAAAGGCCATATACTGACCATATCTTAAATGTACAACATTTGTTTTCGTGGATTCAAAGCAAGGAAATTGCCATTAACACAGTTTTATGCACTCAAAAAGAACACGATGCCATGGAGCGACGAATTCAAAACAGATATAATAATGTCAAAACTATAACTGGAACGCAAAAGTTTCATTGCTTCATACCAAATATTTCTGATATGTCAATTAATGTAAAGCGGTACTCTTCGTCTGCCGACGTGCTAAATTTAAAGTTACTTTAATTTTATAATGATGCCAAGACAATTGAAATTTTTAATAAATATTGTAATTAAGTATAGGCAGCAAAATAAGAAAGATTTTTTCTTCATAAATGTATTTTTAACTGTAAAATAATTTTTAAAATGTATTTTTAATAATAAAATAAAACAATGTTAAATAATTACAAATAATTCAATTATAAAAAATTTAAAAACAATGAGAACAAGGTGGTCTCTTAAATGCTCCTCTCCTGTCCAAACAAGGAGTCGGGGCCCATTTTTTTATTGCTGATTCTTAAAGCAAAAATTATGAGGAATCCAAAAAAAAAAAATTAGCCGGAAAATTTAGGAGCTTCTGTGGAAAATCGGAAAATTTAATTTTCATGGGAAAATTTAATTTTCATGGGAAAAAGGTAAATTTCTGAGAAAAATTAGGAAAATTTTATTTTTCAATTAAAGCCTGATTCAATACCTTTCCAACGAGCTATCACTCAACCAGTCACTATAAAAAAAAAAAAATATGTAGGTACATTATTTTTTGCTGGGCAATCGATTGAGACTATTTATTTTAGAATCGGAGAGGGGTCGTCCAAAAGGTGATCGCTTTCATATGGAATTGCTCTATATATTTAAAAAATTAGATATAGACACACAAGACAGACATTTGACGTGTTAACAGCACGACGGACAGAACCTCTTAAAAACTTTGCTTTATTTCCTTTGTATAAACCGGGTTCTTTTCTAATGAAAACAAAATAACCAATTCCACTGCTGACACCAATTGTTACATTTACCTTCTAAAACTTTCGTTTAGCGCTTTTAGACTTATTTATTAACTCTCAAAATAAATTGGGTGTTATTCTTAACAAAACCACTGTTACTTGACATCTTAATGCATGCAGATTTTCCGATTTCAAAGGTGTTATTGTTAACAACTACCAAAAATGTAATGTTGAATTTATTTTGAAAAACATGCATATCAGTAATTCGGTTCAACATTAATAACACCCAAAGAAGTGATTTTTCAGAAGTTTATGTATTTCTTATTTGTATATGGAGGTTGGGGTGGTAAGGTGCCGGCTTCAGAAGCAAAGGGTCCAAGGTTCAAGACCGAGCTGGTGATATCAAATTTTTTGTTTTTTTATTGCTTAATCAATTTTAACGATGTTTTCATTTAATTAGATTGTAGACGACTATCAATTATTAACCCACTCAAAGGCGAAAGGCACTGATGATGGCTTTGTAGCGAAAGCCGAAAATGCGCATTCTGCCTTGCTGGTTTTATCGAATTTTTTCAATGATTTTTGTTCTTTGTAATTTACTTGTAAAAATTGTATCATCTTTCTTTGATTTGAAAAATAATTTAAACAGAAAGTGATATTAATTTATGATCTTGAGTCAAACTAAAATAACATGCATTTACAATAGATTATAAATTTAAAAAAAACCGCACTCCAAAATTTGAAAATAATAGCGGAACGCGAAAAAAAGACTTTATGGTACAAAAATTGTATTAAAAATCTTAGTCAGCGATTTACTTACATTCTGTAAAGAAATATATTAATGCAAAAAATTTCCTTTTTGTAATTTTTTTTCGTCATTTTTTTTGCAATCAACCACCAAACGTTATTGTAAAAAATGGGTATTATAGACCCTAGATTATAAATTTTAAGAAATCGCACTTAAAAAATTGCTAAATAACGACGGAATGCGAAAAAGGGTAGAAAATGACTTAGAAGAGCTAATCAACTATTGACATTCTGCAAATTGGTGTGAAATTATCCTTTTCGCATTTGTTTTTTTTTTTTTTTGCAAACTAACCACCAAACTTTGGGCAAGATATGAGTGTAATAGCCTTGGATTATGGATTAAAATACACCGAAAGGAAAAAATTCCAAATAATGGCGGAGTGTGAATAAAAGGATTTATGCCGCAGAAAATCAATTAAGAAACTTAATCAGCGATTAACATTTTGCAAACGAATATAATGATGCAAGCCTTTTCGTTTTTGTAAAAATTTTTTTCACAATTTTTTTCTCCAAACTAACCATTAATTTTTGGAATAAGATATGGATATAATAGTTTTTGGATTATTAATTTTAATAAAAAGAGCCTTTTCCATCCCTGATTAACAATTCTGTATTCGTTGATGTTTGGAGGCACATAATATTGTTTTTTCCTAATAATGCATATTTTTTATATTTATCAAAACTACATATCTGCTAGTATTATCATAAAATTATATTAAAATTTTATTTCAGAACTCTATATCTGCATTAGCGACGTAAATAACGCAAATAATTTCAAAATAAGTACCCAGCAAAATCTTTCATTACCAAATAAGTGGTTATATAATAGAAATTCATAGCTCCGCACAACTTATTTTTTGACGTCTAAACTCATTATTTTTGTTTGGCGTGGTCGTTTTTATAAGTAGTCACGCTTACCCGCTCGCTTACGAAAAAATGAGAAATAAGTAGTTATGAGATTTTGAATAATAAGTGGTTACACACATGCTTACAAAAAGTTGAATTATAAGCGGTTGTCCCATTGCTTACTTGATTCTTAAAAATAAGGAGTTAACCAAATACTATTAGCTTAAGGAAATACATTCAGAAAAAATTAAGTTTTCTCTAGTGTGTAATTTTAGGACTCGTCATAAAAATCTCTATATATAAAAGAATAACGTGACTGACTGACTGACTGACTGACTGACTGACTGACTCAACATCGCCCAGCCCAAACCGCTGAAGCTAGGAAGTTGAAATTTGGTATGTAGGTTCCTCTTTCAGGGTAGACGTCCACTAAGACGGGATTTTTTGAAATTCCTACCGGAACGGGCAAAAAGGGGGAAAGTGTCCCCCTTGACGGCCTGCCAAAACCCCTTTGGCTAGAAAGCTGAAATTTAAGATATGTGTTCCTTGGAGTAGGGGCTAACTTTTCTGGAAAGTACTTTCTAGAATTTTGGACAGGGACGTTGTAAAAATGGGGGTTAAAAAGGGGAAAAAGGCCCCCCTTGACGGCCTGCCCAAACCGCTGGAGGTAGGAAGTTGAAATTTGGTATAAAGGTTCCTCCACTATCGTAGACATCCACCAAGACGGGAGTTTTGGAAATTTTTACAGGGACGGGCAAAACGGGGAAAAAGTCTCCCCCTTGACGGCCTGCTCAAACTGCTGGAGCTATGAAGTTGAAATTTGGTATGTAGGTTCCTCGACCGGTGTAGACGTCCTTTGAGACGGCATTTTTGGAAATTCTTATCGGGAGGGGCAAAAAGGGGACAAAAAAAGTACCTTTTTCCATAAAAGTACCTTTTCCCAAAAAAGTACCTTTTCCCAAAAAAGTACCTTTTCCCAAAAAAAGTACCTTTTTCCAAAAAAAGTACCTTTTTCCAAAAAAAATTAGCTTTTTACAAAAAAAGTACCTTTTTCCAAAAAAAGTACCTTTTTCCAAAAAAAGTACCTTTTTCCAAAAAAAAGTACCTTTATCCAAAAAAAAGTACCTTTTTCCAAAAAAAAGTACCTTTTTCCAAAAAAAGTACCTTTTTCCAAAAAAAAGTACCTTTTTCCAAAAAAAGTACCTTTTTCCAAAAAAAGTACCTTATTCCAAAAAAAGTACCTTTTTCCAAAAAAAGTACCTTTTTCCAAAAAAAGTACCTTTTTCCAAAAAAAGTACCTTTTTCCAAAAAAAAGTACCCTTTTCCAAAAAAAGTACCTTTTTCCAAAAAAAGTACCCTTTTCCAAAAAAAAGTACCTTTTTCCAAAAAAGTACCTTTTTCCAAAAAAAGTACCTTTTTCCAAAAAAAGTACCTTTTTTCAAAAGAAGTACCTTTTTCCAAAAAAAGTACCTTTTTCCAAAAAAAGTACCTTTTTCCAAAAAAAATTCCTTTTTCCAAAAAAATTCCTTTTTCCAAAAAAAGTACCTTTTTCCAAAAAAATTACCTTTTTCCAAAAAAAAGTACCTTTTTTAAAAAAAGTACCTTTTTCCAAAAAATGTACCTTTTTCTAAAAAAATTTACCTTTTCCAAAAAAAAAGTACCTTTTTCCCAAAAAAGTACCTTTTTCCAAAAAAAATTCATTTTTCCAAAAAAAGTACCTTTTTCCAAAAAAAGTACCTTTTTCCAAAAAAAAATTCATTTTTCCAAAAAAAGTACCTTTTTCCAAAAAAGTACCTTTTTCCAAAAAAAGCACCTATTTCCAAAGAAAAGTACCCTTTTCCAAAAAAAAGTACCTTTTCCAAAAAAAGTACCTTTTTCCAAAAAAAGTACCTATTTCCAAAAAAAGTACCTTTTTCCAAAAAAAGTACCTTTTCCAAAAAAAGTACCTTTTTCCAAAAAAAGTACCTTTTCCCAAAAAAAGTACCTTTTTCCAAAAAAGTACCTTTTTTCAAAAAAAGTACCTTTTTCCAAAAAAGTACCTTTTTTCAAAAAAAGTACCTTTTTTCAAAAAAAGTACCTTTTTCCAAAAAAGTACCTTTTTCCAAAAAAAGTACCTTTTTCCAAAAAAAGTACCCGTTTCAAAAAAAAAATCCTTTTTCCAAAAAAGTACCTTTTTCCAAAAAAAGTACCTATTTCCAAAAAAAAGTACCTTTTTTAAAAAAAGTACCTTTTTCCAAAAAATGTAGCTTTTTCTAAAAAAAAATGTACCTTTTCCAAAAAACAAGTACCTTTTCCAAAAAAAGTACCTTTTTCCAAAAAAAGTACCTTTTTCCAAAAAAAGTACCTTTTCCAAAAAAAAAGTACCTTTTCCCAAAAAAAACCCTTTTTCTAAAAAAATGTTCCTTTTCCCAAAAAACATACATTTTTTCAAAAAATACCTTTTTCAAAAAAAGTACCTTTTCCAAAAAAATGTACCTTTTCCCAAAAAAAAGTACCTTTTTCTAAAAAAATGTTCCTTTTCCAAAAGAAGTACCTTTTTCCAAAAAACATACATTTTTCCAAAAAAAACACCTTATTAAAAAAAATACCTTTTCCAAAAAAAGTACCTTTTTCCAAAAAAAAGTACCTTTTTCCAAAAAAAAGTACCTTTTTCCAAAAAAAATTCCTTTTACCAAAAAAAATTCCTTTTTCCAAAAAAGTACCTTTTTCCAAAAAAAAAGTACATTTTTCCAAAAAAAAGTACCTTTTTTAAAAAAGTACCTTTTTCCAAAAAATTTACCTTTTTCTAAAAAAATTAACCTTTTCCAAAAAAAAAGTACCTTTTCCACAAAAAGGACCTTTTCCAAAAAAAAGTACCTTTTTTAAAAAAAGTACCTTTTTCCAAAAAATGTACCTTTTTCTAAAAAAATGTACCTTTTCCAAAAAAAAAGTACCTTTTCCAAAAAATATTCCTTTTTCCAAAAAAGTACCTTTTTTCAAAAAAAAGTACATTTTTCCAAAAAAAAGTAACTTTTCCAAAAAAAAGTACATTTTCCCAAAAAAAAGTACCTTTTTCTAAAAAAATGTTCCTTTTCCAAAAGAAGTACCTTTTCCAAAAAAAGTACCTTTTTCCAAAAAACATACATTTTTCCAAAAAAAAACACCTTATTAAAAAAAATACCTTTTCCAAAAAAAGTACAAATAAAGTACTTTGTAAAAACAAAGTATCTTTTTAAAAAAAATTTCGTTTTTCCAAAAAGTACCATTTAAAATAATATATAATTTCAAAAAAACTACTTTTTTCCCTCCCCCACGAATATCTCCACTAAAACAAGGTTTCTTGATATTCGGCATAGACGTGCGCTAAGACGGGATTTTTGGAAATTCCTACCGGAACGGGCAAAAAGGGGAAAAGTCTCCACATAAACAGTCTCACAAATTGGAAAAGTGCCTGCCCAAACCACTGGAGGTAAGAAGTTGAAATTTGGTATAAAGGTTCCTCCACTGTAGTAGACATCGACTAAGTTTGTATTTTTGGAATTCCCTACAGGATATCCCAAAAGGAAACTCGGTATGTGAGTTCCTCCTTCTGTATAGGCGTCCGCTTAGACGGAATTTTTGAAATTCCTATCGGGAGGGGAAATAAGGTAAAAGTCTCCTCCTGACGGCTTGCCCAATCCGTTTTGGCCAACCTAAAATTTTAAATATGTATTCCTTGGAGTAGGACTAACTCACCGGCAACGTAATTTTTCTATTTTGAAACAGCAACATAGTAAAAATGGTGGTTGAAACGGAAAAATGTCCCCAATAACGGCCTGCCCAAACCGCTTAGGCAATGCAGTTGAAATTTGGTATGAATGTTCCTCATCCATCGCAGATAGCCGCGAAGATGGAATTTATGTAAATTCCTAAAGGGAGGGGCAAAAAGAAGAAAAGCCTCACCTTGGGGGCCGGTAAAAACCCCTTCGGCTAGAAACCTGAAGATTAAAATGTGGGTCCCTGGAGTAAGGGCTAACTTATTAGAAAGATACTTTTTTGAATTTTGGACAGGGTCGTTATAAAATGGGGGCTCAAAAAGGGAAAGTTGCCCCTTAACGACCTGTCCAAACTGCTGGAACTAGGAAGCTGAAATTCGGTACTTAGGTTCCTCTTCCAGCCTAATTCCAACCGGGAGGGACAAAAAAAGAAAAAGTGTCCCCCTTGACAGCCTGCTCAAACTGCTGGAAATTCCCTGTCGATGGATTTTCGGAAATTCCTACCGAGAGGGGCATAAATAGTAAAAGTTGGCTAGAAACCTGAAATGTAAAACATATGTTACTTGGAGTATGGGATTTTTGGACCGGGAAGGTGCTTTTTGGACAGGGACATTGCAAAAATTGGGATTAATGAAGCGAAAAGTGCCGCTTAAAGGCCTGCCCAAACCGCTGGAGGTAGGAAGTTGAAATTTGGTATTAAAGTTCCTCCTCTATTGTAAACATCCGCTAAGATGAGATTTTTGGACATTTCTACAGGTAGGGTCAAAAACAGGAAAAGTCTCCCCCTTAACGGCCTGGCCAAACTGCTGGAACAAGGGAGCTTAAATTCGGTATTTGGGTTCCTTCTCCAACGTTGACGTCCCCTAAGATGGTATTTTTGGCAATTCATACCGGGAGGGGTAAAAAGGGAAAAAACTTCCCCCTTGACGGCCTGGCCAAACTGCTGGATATAGAGACCTAAAATTATGTATGTAGTAGGTTCCTCCTCCAACGCAGACGTCCTCTAAGACGGAATTTTTGGAAATTCCTACCGGGAGGGGTAAAAACGGAATAATTCTCCCCCTTGATGGCCTAACCGAACCCTTCGGCTAGAAACCTGTAATATATAATATGTTTTCCTTGGAGTATGGGCTAACTTATCGACAAGGCATTTCTAGAACTTTGGACAGGAACGTGGTAAAAATGGTGGTTCAAAAGGGGAAAATTGCCCCCCCCCCCCTTAACGTCTGCGTCTTTAGCTAGAAACCTAAAACTTAAAGAACAAGTGTATATGAAACACTAAAATTAAGAAACTAAATAGGAAACGAGTGGAATGAAACACTACACAAGTGGAATGAAATGGATATAAACGTTGAACGAGTAGAATTGAAATTATAGAGAATGCAAATGGATTGGAAGAGGGAATTACCTGTTCAAACACTATCCACGGAATATGAAACTTATGTAGCATTGAAACTTACTCTCCAAAAAGTTAAACAAATTTTCTAAAAGAGAAAAAACCTTAGAAAAGGAATGGAACTTATATATTCCGATATTTAAACTTCATGTAACGAAGCACCGGTGGAAGAAATCGACGCAGTAAATTTTCCAACTGAATTTGTGAATTTACTTGAATTGCCAGGTCTACCTTTACATAAACTGGAATTAAAAAAAAAAACTTTAAGACACGCTAACAACGTAGCGGGCTTTGCCCGCTATTTTTAATATTATAAAATGCTTTCCAACCCTGCTTTACGTTATTTATTTTCAATCAAAACACAAATGAACAAAACTACTTACGGGTCTATCTACCTAAGTTCGCACTTTACCAAATTATCTTAACATACACACGTATATTGCAATTTATTATGGATTCATTACTAACAATCCACTTTCATGAGAAAAAGTGATCAAATATTTATTTATTTTAAACCCATTGTTGTGCAGAATTATTTATTTGTGGTGGCTGGGTGAAGGCTTCAAATAAAAAAACGAATTTAATAAAAATTGTGGGGGGCGCAGCCCCCCCCCTTAACCTTTAAGGCACGCTAACAACGTAGCGGGCTGCGCCCGCTAGTTTAAACATAAAACATATTTACATATAATAAATAAAAATGTATAAAATTTAACTGTATAAAAAGTACTTATTTAAACTATTACGAGTAAGTCAGTATTTTATATTTAGAAACAATGAATACAATAGGCCGTTATTAGGAAGTCATTATTTTATATTATAAAATAATGCAAAAGGTAATGATATATCATTTTTGGTAACGCAGATAGTAATGAGGTGTCATTACCAATATTTTGCTGGGTATATATAGGAATAAGTTACCATTTTTAAATAATATTCTAGAAGACAGATTGATTCAAAAAAATCTTGTAAGCAAGTGAATTAGTTTTATTGCCCTCCTGAACACTTGTATTTTTGCAGATATAGAGTATTGCATCTAGGGTATCGATATATTGAATGCAGAAGTTCTCTGAGCGTAGTGATGTAGGTTTTAATTTTAATTTAATATTTTTCAAGAGCACAGTCTTATATTGTTACTAAAATAATGAAAAACAAAATTAATATTACTCATATGTGATGTTTAACCTACATTTTAAATTACTTTTTTTTCTTCAACTTTATAAAAATATTCATCTTTTTATATTCTTTTCTTTACAGAAATTATTTATTACGTAAACGTTTATCTAAAGGACCTAATAAAATCGTATTGTCTGCAAATGATTTTGTATTCCCGGTAGATTCACGCAGGGTAAGTGTCTTAAGAGTGAAATAATAATAAAAAAATTTCTTAAGAAGTGCAAATATATTTTATGTTGTTAAATATCTTTTAGGTGGATGAAGGCATAGAAGCCATGTTATGTTGTTGGCTACAACAATTACAAGAATTTGGTGGCCCAGAGGTGGATAAACCAGATTTATTAAAAGGTTCTATAGGTTCATTGAAAAATTTAGGATTTTTTTTACCAGGAGCTGCCGGGGCAAACACTATTGCTTCGGCTAATATTAATGGTAAATCAAACTCTGGATCGGCCAGTTTAGCAAGACACAATCCTGCTTTATTGGATATGAGAGCACGTTATAATGGTGATTTAGTACAATTGAAGGAAGTAGCTTTAAATGGTTGTAATGAACTTAAATCTAAAGCAATGGATTTGTTGGTCATGGCTCATGGTTTGAGACATGAAAATATTAATCCCTTAATAGGCTGGCTAGCCGACCCTAATCGTACTGCTATGGTTTTTGACTTTTGTTCTCGTGGTTCCTTGCAAGATGTTTTAATTATGGATGAAATCAAATTGGATTGGTCATTTCGTCTAAGTCTCCTTACTGATTTAGTGCGTGGTATGCGATATCTGCACACTTCTCCTCTACGTGTTCACGGCACATTAACATCTCGAAATTGTGTTGTTGATGCTCGCTGGGTACTTAAAATAACTGATTATGGTTTACCTCAATTCTATGAGGCTCAAGGTTTAACATTGACACCACGCACCTCAAAGGAATTATTGTGGTCTGCCCCCGAGCTTTTACGTTCTATAAAACCACAACATCAACACAACCATACACGTGTAGCAGGCACCCAAGCTGGTGATGTCTATTCATTTGGTATTATAATGCAAGAGGTTGTGGTACGCGGAGAACCGTATTGTATGTTGTCTTTGACAGCTGATGAAATAATAACGAAAATAAAGAAGCCACCACCATTAATAAGACCTTCAGTATCAAAGGGTGCTGCACCACCGGAGGCGATTAATATAATGCGCCAGTGTTGGGCGGAACAACCAGAAATGAGACCTGACTTTAATTCGTAAGTTTATGTGCATACAAATTATATTTCAATAATAGCAGAGTTTATATAGACTTTTAAATTTGTGAAAAAAGGAAACATCCTTAATATTGTTACCTTTTTCATTTTAAAAATGTTGGTTTATTTCTTTTAAATAAACCGGGTTCTTTTCTGTTGCAATCAAAATAACCACACACTTTATTATTTGATATTGATATTTATTTAACACTTTACTACTTTACATACAACAGTACAACACACACAACACACACAGCTAGTGCGTTTGTAGTGCGTTTGTATAGTTGTGTGGCTAATACGAAAGTGATTATACAAACGCTAATGCGCGACTGACTTCACAAACGCTAGAGTACAACTTACTCTACTTAGCAGGTGGCAACCATTTTATAGTTTTACTTCCTTGGTGGTAGAGTGTGGTGGAAAATTCCAGTGGTACTTATACCACTTAACATTATACTTAAATGTAGAGCTACCAGATAGATGGGTTTAGTAAATACCGTTTCCCGTGGTATTTTTCTTCTAAAATTCCAGAATTCTCTATGCCAAACTAATTCGATTTCGTAACAAAACTATATGAACTTAAACTAATAGTCTGTTTGTGTGTAATAAAAAGGGCTAAAGATCGCAAGTAAGAATTTATTTCGCCATAAACATATTATTTTGGTTAGAATATTTTCGTATATGAGCTAAACCTGCATTAAAAAAAATTAAATATACAAATATTGGGGACATATACAGCATTTATCAAAACAACATGTCAGTAGATATAGCTACTGCCCAGCAAAAAAAAGATACTGAAGCAATAGGAAAAGCACTAAAATTCATTATTTAGATGTACTTCTTTTTTAACATTAACACTGATGAGTGGAGTACTCCCACTTCAACATTTTTTCAGTACTTTTTGAACGAGTGCAAAGGAAACTCTTTTTCACCAATTAAAAGTTAACAAAAAATTCTTCACAAAAAAATTATATATTTTTTATTTTACAAAAGCTTTTTATTGCCGCCAAACTTATCAAACTTGCGACCTCATGATTGCTAGTCTAGCTATCTGCCGCTGAGCTATTCTTTGATATGAAAGTTGCTTGGAATAAAAACACCACTTTGTCATTGCGAGATATTGTGTTTTATTCTCTTCAAAAAAGTACAATTTAAACAAGCGCAAAAGTTGCACTGCACTGTTTTCAGTACTATTTTTATAAGCGCATAAAAAGCTATTTTTCATCATTTGTATTTTAAATATTTTTAAAAATTTTAAAATTAAAAAAATATTGAATTAAACAAATTAATTATAAATATTAAAAAAATAAATAAAAGCGAATAAAAAAGAATTTAAAAAAAATATTGATCCCTCAAGGAATCGAACCCGCGATCATCTATTTAGAAATACCAAAAGATACCAAAATCACAGTTCTTTTTATTAAATTAAATGCATTAATTCACTGATGAACGCATTCAATTTTATAAATCGAACGGATAAAAAGTGAATTAACTCCTTACTGAATTAATTCACTACTGAATTAGTTCAATTTCATTTTCGTTTAGTGAATTGAAAAAAAAAATACGTTCGGTGAACTGAAAAAAATACGTTTACTGAATTCAAGAGCTGTTTTCTACCGTTCAGTACACAGTGGAATGTTTTCAAAATATTTTGGAAATTTTTCAGCCGTTATCGGTTGGTCGGAATGGGATATAACTTCACACGCCCATTGCAAGACTCTTTTGCATCCAGATCAAAAGTTTCTTTAAGAACACATACAATATAATATTTATATTTTTCTGAATGTATACTTCTTCCAGATGGGCATAATGGAAAAAATGTTCTTTATTTGTAAATTTTTCTTCCCCAAGTAAAAAATCCCATTTTTGAAAAATTTTCACAGTGTTTTGGTAGTTGTGGAATTTTTTTAAGAAATTTATTTGCTTCATTTAATAAAAAATAACTATAGCAATTAAATTAAATATTTGAGTTTATTTTTTGTTGAACGAATCCAGTGAATTCATTCAAAAACGAATTAATTCTTCAAAGCTCTGTTTAGAAGCAACACTTAAATGATTTTTTGGATGTTGTTTAGAAGTAATTCCAAGGAAGCTGTAAAAATGTACTAACGGATACTTTGGAAGCAATGACAGAAGTGATTTTTTGATGTTGTTCAGAACTACTTCTAAAAAAGCAGTACAAATACACTAACGGAAGCACTAACTTGTGAAGCAGTGAGAGAAGTAGTTTGTAAAGCATTACTTCCAATTTCATTGCTGATTAATTTAACACAAAATTCTGGTGACAGGTCTTACTTCGGTCAATTGTCTGGGGGTTATGACCGAAAACTTTTCGTAGGGTTTATGATAGATCAGATAAAATTCAGTTGAAACAGAAAACTTAATATACCAAATCAAAGAGCATTTTTTAAGCTTTAGAGAATTATAAAATGAAAACTAAAACCTTTTGATTTTGAACTATTTTTGAAATATATATTTTTTTGAGGATATCCAAAATAACTGCACACTTCTTTATCTTTTGTATATTATATTTTTCCACTTCTTAATCATTGAGACAATTTGGAGCTAATTTTATATTTTATTGTAGATTCCAGAGTTTCGGTATAATATCATTGTTACTATCGTTATGTATCTATTTATGTTACTCCTGCAAGAAATATTAACTGCAGTGTTTCTGGGAAAGTTGCAGCGTGTTTGCGTTGCAAATATATTGAACCACTTTTTGTTTGCACATAAAAATTACCGATATGAAATTTGGTGGCAATCGGACAAAGGAAAGTTGCGCCGAAACACAATTTAAATTTGTATTGGTGTTTATAAATAATTACAGATTCGGAATCCTAAATTATTTGTTCTTAATGTTATTAATGCCATTAATGTGTCAAAACCCACTTGGCTTTCAAATTCAAAGACAACATCTAAACATTTTTGTGATAAATTGTCTAATGTTAACATTTTTAACAGACCTTTTTAAGGGGGGTAAATACTGTAACAACAGTATTTTAAAGGGCATATTTGAACGGTTGTTAAAAATTCAACTAACAATGTTTTTAATATATTATTTTTTTGTTTAAAAACTATGTTATTATAGTATTTTTAAAAAATATCAGTTTTATATTTCCCCAGCGAAAATCGCAAGTGTTGCCACTTTATTACTGGCCTTTTTTTAAAAAAGGCAAAATCGGCTGCCACTGTGCAGCCTTCATTAATTATCGGAAAATAAAAATGTAAAGTGATTCTTAATTCCAGATAAATTCTTTAGTTCTTATCGTGGCCCGATTTTTATTTTTAAAATTTTTTTTAATAAAGTTACCACACAAACTTAAAAATTCCAAAAAAGGCAAGAAAAAACACATTTGCTCGGGGATATAAAATTTATTTGACAAAACTTCAAAAAAGGGCCACGACAAGGACTACAGTTTTTTGTTGCCTAGGAAAGAAAAAACCCCGGATCGAAATCGGTTAACCGGCCTTGGCTCTACAGTGGCAGCCGGTTTTGAACTCAGGGTTGTGGGAAAACGCGTTCAAAGTTTAAAATTATTTTACGCTAAGAAAACCGCAAAATTTCAAGAAACCGTGTATGAACAAAATTTATATTTCGCAGTTTTCAACATGTACACCAAATTTGGGAAGAATCGGATAAAGAGTATTTTATATTTTAATCCAAATATTCGTAAAGACGATGGTAGAGAACTTATTAGACATTTAATTTCGGTCAAAATCTTTTATTTTCTACATTTTTTAATTTGTTTTTGTTTTTTTATTTTTTATATACATTGATTACTTTTATGCCTTATAAAAAGCCATCAAGTACCTGCTTCATATAACGTGCCTTCGCCCACCATCGAGGTATCGTCATTGGATTTTCTTTAAAGACTGCCTGCAATTTTTGAATCTTTAGATGTGGTTTTTTTCTTTTTGTTCTGCTGTATTATTCGAAATAAGATTTATAATAAAGAAATGATAAAAAACGCTCCGAAAAAATTTTGTGTACAAATTTAATGTTTAGAATATTACTTTGTGACTTAAATATATTTTATAAAAAAAACATGTGTAAATTTTATTTCTTCGAATTTTATAGTGATATTCTCTGAGCATATACTGAAGAGTATGCCCTATCCAAATAAAATATAAAAAAAAATCGAAATCGAAATTTTTCCTAGAGTCGATACCCCCTTAAAGCGTTTTCAAAACTCCATTTTTTAATTTTTGCATAATTAGGGTTTGTCAAGAAATTATGTCGAAATATTTTGTTAGTTTTCACAGATTTTGATGAAACATGACCTAACTACTTCTCAAAGACTGAAATTTATATTTTGATATTGGGGTGAAAATGGCGATTTTGTAATTATATACAAGTCGGGTCAAAATGCAATGCAAATTGCAAACTCTGTCTCAATTGGTTTTCTGTTGCCGCAACTGAGAAACTCGGCTACCACAACCGAACCATTCGATTGGCTACAAATGCGGTTGTCAGCACCGAATCTGTTTTCTGGATGTAGCTTTGAGTATTAAATGAAAATGAACGAAATATCCCCACTATGAATTTTAGATCCCCTGTAAGAGTAAAGTAAAAAGTAAAGAACACTCAAAAGAACCAATACCATTTCTTAAATCTGCAAGTCCAAATTCTATAACTAGCTATACTTTATTTAGATTTCCCCACTGATTTTCTTCGTCTGCTATTTATCCTGAATACAGTATCATATGCATTATAATTTTCACCAACTGCCTCAAATTCGAGCACAGTGTTATTTATTCTGAATATATTATAGTATCATATGCTATATGAGATTTTGTAAAGTTTTAAAAACCTTTTAGTAAAAAAGCAAAATGCCCATTTTCTCTTTATATTGCCAGAGGTTATTTGTATGTGTCGCATGAGTGATATTAATTAATGTTTGAAATAATAACACTTATACGACGTGTTACCAATATTCTGGATTTAAGGGGTTACATGACATTCGCGGCAGAGAAAACAGACCTTTTTTTAAAAATTCATAACTCAGTCAAAAACAAACATTTTTCCAAAGTTTTTTTATTATTGTAGAGAATTGAACAAATTACAAGAAAAAAAATTAAAAAAAATATATTTTTCACTCCAACATGGTTTTATAGAGCTCCAAACTGGCGGCAGAGAAAAAAAGGGGCCTCGTGGTTGGAGCGCTGGGAGTCGCAAAAATTGTCCGATCTGGAAGAAAAAACATATTTTTTTGAATTTTTTTTCTTATAACTTGTTCAATTGTCTACAATAATAAAAAAATGTTGGAAAAATGTTTGTTTTTGACTGAGTTACGAATTTTTAAAAAGAGGTCTGTTTACTCTGCCGCGAATGTCATGTCCCTCCTTAAAACAGAAAACAACGAAATTATTTAAATTATTTTTTCTAAAAACAGAAAACTAAAAATAGAACATTTGACTGAAAATATTAACCCTCTAATGCTCTTTCTCCTGATTACAATAATATTTAAACCATATATTTGGCGTTGAAAATCTACCATGGAACAAATATTAAAATTTTAATTTATCGCTTTATTTAGGCGATATAGCACAACAAAGTTTGAAAACGTATCTTGAAACCCAGTAGTCAAATAATTTCGGTTTTTGCTGTAAATCACACTATCAATAAAATAAAATTACGTACCGAAAAGTGTTGATCAATTGTTGTTATTTCAAAAGTTGTGGCGATTTTCGCTTTTTGAAAATTACGAAATTTGACGAATTCGGCACTAAACATCAATAGATTTTGACGAAATTAGTTCTGCTTACTACTACCTCTGAGTATATAATCTGTGTTTAATTTCAAGAAAATCCGTTTGCTAGTTTTTGAGTTATAGAGATATTTGTAAAACGTATCCTGGCGGTATCCTGTGAGTCCTAGAGAAAAATGTTTAACTGATTTTACAATTAGAGACTCTAAACTAGCTTTGTTATTATCGGTAATGTACGTCAGATCGTAAATGTATTTTTGGCAATTTTTCCAAAATTTTTTCTGTTTTAAAAAGTTAATTTTTTTAAATTTTCACTTTACATGCTTCTCGCTTGAAAACCGTTCTTTATACAAAAAAAAAGTTTGAAGGCAAAAAAAGTAGGAAGTTAAATTTTCTATGGATATAATACAACTTGTTTAATAAAATATTGTGATTTAGCCAAAAACTATTTAAAATCTGAAGACCGCCAAAAGGCGGCCTTGGGCATTAGAGGGTTAACCCCTACAGACGGTACATATTTTTTTGTTGTTTGTTTTTTATTGACTAATAAATTGACTATACTCGTAAGTAACCACATACTCTATCACCTCCAAGGTAATGGATCCATATATTAACTTTAAAATTGATCGGTGAAGTAAGGTGTAAAGTAATGCAAGGTCCCCTATGGCTATACAATATTGTATACGTTATTTGGTAATGTGTGATTTTACTGGGCGATTCTTTAACTTTAAAGTTTGTAGTAATATTAAATAAAGCTCAATTATATCCTATTTTATGAATTCAAAAATTTAATTTATTTATATTGGCGGCAAATAATATATTGCTAATATAACAAATTCCATACAGAAAGAAGCAGTTGTAGAATATAAATTAGAACCTAGTCTAATGCACTATAAAGTATTCTGCAACCATTTCGTTGGATTTTATTTGTTTACTGAGGGCCCAAACTTACATTTAGAGTTGTCAACTTATGACCATCAATACACCCCCTAACACAATGAGGTGACGGATATAAAAACTCTGCTATTAAATATAAACCATTTTTTTAATTTTATATTGATTTTCTGTGTTTTTCTCACCACTTTCAATTTATTACTTTATATGTGATGAATGTGTGTCGTCGATACAATATATGACTTGTCTTGCAAATACAAAAAATGATTGACGATGTCAATGTCGTTGCTATAAATACAACAATGATGTTGTTAATGCTGTGATGATGATAATGATAATGATATTGACTGTATAAATCCTCCTGCCTTCATATGGATGACGACACAATTTACATATTAAAATACAACAACAACAATATTAAAACAAAATTAAATAAACGTAAAACCGCTAAAACAACGACACAGAGTTTATGAACGTTTTAAATTGTTAAATCATGGACGTAAAGTGAATTTTGTTGATACAATGTTTCAAATGTTGGAAAAATATTCAAATAATTTAGAAGAATTAATACGTGAACGTACCGAGCAATTGGATATTGAAAGAAAAAAGACTGAGCAACTATTAAATAGAATGCTGCCAAGGTAAGAGTGGAGAGTTGTTTTATCAAATAACAACAAGTTGTTTTATCGAACAACAATGGCAACATTTTTAAAAAATAAAACTTTTTGTTTTTAATTTTCTAGTTCGGTAGCTGAAAAACTAAAAATGGGTTTAGCTGTGGAACCTGAAGAATTTTCCGATGTTACTATATATTTCAGTGATATTGTTGGTTTTACAACAATAGCTGCTCACTGTACACCGGTACAAGTGGTTGATCTACTAAATGATCTCTATACAATATTTGATGCCACCATTAATGCTTATAACGTTTATAAGGTAGACCCGCTTTTCACGTTTCTACAAAACAAATTGTTCTCTTTCTAATAATATTGTTGCAGGTTGAAACAATTGGTGATGCTTATATGGTTGTAAGTGGCATACCCGTTCGCACGCCGGATCATGCTGAACAAATTGCCACTATGGCTTTAGATTTATTACATCAAAGTGGTCGTTTTAATGTTAAGCATTTACCGGGCGTTCCTTTACAATTAAGAATAGGTTTACATACCGGACCCTGCTGTGCGGGGGTAGTCGGTTTAACTATGCCTAGGTATTGTCTATTTGGTGATACTGTAAATACCGCTTCTAGAATGGAATCAACAGGTTTGTTATACGAAAATTATTGCAGAAATCGAAATGTAATTATAATAAATTATTTAGGTTCTTCTTGGCGTATACATATGTCTCAAGAGACCCGAAATCGTTTGGAGGCTCGCGGTGGCTATATGATTGAACCCAGAGGTCTTATTGATATTAAGGGTAAAGGCATGATGAATACATTTTGGTTGTTAGGCAGAAAAGGTTTCGATAAACCATTGCCAAATCCCCCACCGATAGGGTAAGTATAAATAATATTATTTCCATTTATATTCCTAATTTAAAACAAACTTATTCTAATATGCTTGCCTTCCTTAAATGGAAATAGAGAGTCGCATGGGTAGGTTAAAAGAAATGTTGTGCATAGAGCTTGTTTATGGATTTTTTTATATAATTTAACACATTTTTCGCCGACCAGTGATTATCCCAGCAAAACCTTGGTTGGATATTTCTCACTCATTGCCTGGCAATGGGTAACCTTTTACCCTTGGTTTTACTTATAAGCCTAAAGTAATACGTTACTAATATTGTGATACATCGATACTTATACTTATGGGAGGTATGAAATAATGAGTTACCGATATAGAGATTTATCACTACTTATTTGGAGGCTTTAAAATAATATATTACTGATATTGGGTTATATAATAACTTATTAATAAGGTTAAAATTAAGAAGTTATTTGTATTGCGTTATATAACTACTTATTATTCAAAAGTACGATTTAGCAAAAATTTTTATTCCCACCCAGTGTAGAAAATTATTACCAGATATGTGGTTATGTAACTACATACTTGGTAATGGTAACTAGTTACTTTTGTTATTATGTTGCTTATTACCTTTATAAGGCAATGTCGCGAAAAATAATGAGTTATGGTTACACACCAGCTTACGAAAAATCAAAAAATATATCGTTACCTATCTGCTTACCAGTAGGTACTGACAAAAATAATGGGTCTAAAAATAGATTTCCAAAAAAAAAAATTATATAAAAGAAATATTTTTTATTGTACTTTTTTTTCTTAAATAAAATTTGCTGGTGCGGGAATCGAACCAAATCGAAAATATATTTATATATTCAAAATCTAGTATTGTTGAATATTTTGTGAGTGAAATATTGCATAATTGTGGTTACTCGTTGTTAATTGTCGAGAGTTCAAAGTCAAATTTTTTTAATTTTGTGACATTTTTTATTTTATAATGATACAATAAAAAAATCATAAATAAACAATAATTTGCTCCAAAAACAATCTCAAATTATAACACTGAAACTAGTTCTCAAAAAATAGAAACCTGTTAAGTATTTACGGAAAAAGTAACAAAATTATTAATTTTACCTCAAAAATGTGGGTTTTTTTGAAAATTTAGAAAATTTAGCTCCAAAATGTTCCAAGAGATATTTGAAAAACTTGAATGCCAATGTGTTCCATAAGATGTCTTCTACCTAAGTTTTTGCGACCGTTTGCGACCGTACATAAACTTTCGAGATTTTTTCCTTTAACTGAAAAAGTACCTTCAGATCTCGCTGATTTCCAGCATTCCAGAGTTTTAGTCAAAACTAAAAAATAGCACTAAAAATTACCTTAAATGAAGGTTCTGTTTTTTCTCACACATACTAGCCCCCTAAAGTCCAGGTTTGTGGGACATTTGAGTGCCAATTCTGAATAAGTACGAAATTAACCCATAAACATATTTTAAGTTTTGACTTATTTCTGGCATTAGAGTTAAATTTTCAACTTTGATGTCTTCAGAGACATATATTTTTGCAGAACATTTTAACCCTCTAACTCTTCAACTTATGGGTATTTTTTGACACTTTTTAAAAAGTGCCAAAAGTGACCCTTTAATTGCACAGTTAGAGGGTTAAAATGTTCCACAAAAATGTCCCTCGTAGTGTTCTACATAAGTGCGCTGAACGTATTCTATATATAAAATGGAAGATTCACATGGTTTCCTATGCCGATTCACAATAAACATTTCCAAAAGAGGGAAAATTTTAACTCCCAAAAATCATAGGGGCACACAAAATCTTTTAAAATGCCGATACATTTATATTTTTCTTCGGTCCCTCTGCCAGACATAGTTGTCATCAGAACCTTTGTTTTTTGTACAGTGTAATTTATTTTCCAACACATAACAATTTTAAATTTATGGCCGTCATATTGGATCCGCCATGTTGAATTTTTTAAATTTGATTTCAGATTTGTAATCTGCTAACCAAAAACGTCCCCTGGTGGAAATTTGAAGTAAGTCAGGCGATATAAGAAATTTAATGAAAAAACTGTTTGTCGCCATATTGGATCCATTATTTTGAATTTCAAAATTTTAATTTCAGATTTTTAATCAGCGGATCCTAGACCTATATAATTGATTAGTTTAAGTCCAATATACTAAAAACTAAAAATTAATGGCCGCCATCTTGGATCCGCCATTTTGGATTTTATATTTTTTATTTCAGATTCGTGATCAGCAACAACCAGACCCCCCTTTGTGATATCTTTTAGTCTCATATACTAAATATTTTAGTTTTGGCCAAAATTCAACGACGCTGGCCCACTGTGCATCTGAGCTATATCGACATTTAATATTTAATAGATAAAAGCATAATTGACCTGCTGCACGCAAGTAAGCTTACTCGCCAACATACAAAAAATCAAAAAATATGTGGTTACATATATCCTTACCAGTGTTTAAAAAATATTGAGTCTAAAGGTGCTTTCACAATGATAGAGTGACTCTACTCTGCAGCACAGATTAAAATGTTAACTGTTCGAAATGCAGAGTAGAGTGACTTCAAAACTTATTTGACATTTTAGTACTTACTTCATATTTTCGGTCAAACAAGTTTTACTCTGGAGTGGAATAACAAGAGATAGCACAATACAAAAATGTGTTAGTATGAAAGAGAAAAAAACAAAATTTGCTACAGATTGGAGTACTCCATCATTGTAAACGCACCTTAAAATAGATTTCAAAAAAATTTTAAAAAAATCTAGAAAATTATTTTCTATTTCAAATAATGATAAAAATAAGCCATTATCCGTAACTCATTATTATATGATTTAAAATAATGCAGAAGGTAAGTGGGTGTCATATCATTATTTTTTGGACTACCAGTATCATCATCAAATTTAGAATAAGATGGCATCGATTTGTACTTGCATATTTTTGCATATTTTGTCAAAAATGCATGTTTTTGCATATTCTGACCTTAAATGCATATTTGGTGCCTTTTTAATGCATATTTTTGACTTCTTAAAGCATATTTGTGCATATTTTTCATTTTTAGGAGCATTTTTCATTTTGTAAAAAAATTGATTCGTTTTCATATTTTGATTCAATCAAACTAAACATTCTTAACCCTTTGACGACCATAGGCAAGTATGCTTGCGCAAGGGTTTTTCGCATTTATAATTGCCCAAACAAAAGATAGAATAAATATTTCCAAAGATGATTTGTAGAGGAGAATTGGGGTACCCTTGCGAGCCCTGGAAGTTGGTTATTTAGAATTCTTCATTTAAGGGGTAAAAAGCACAAACTTTCACAAGCGAAATGAAGGGCAAGTAAGGGGTATATGAGGTAAATTTTTTGTAACATATCCATAATTTAGTTCCAGATCACAAAAATAAAATAATAATAAAAATTGCTTCGTCCAGAATGGCAGGGTCACCAAATGGCCAATATTTTTGGCAAGTGAAAAGAGGGGTAAGGAGGGGTTCTCCGGAACCAATTTTTCTTGGCATAACTATTATTAGCTCAGAAATTATGAAAATGGCAAAATTTTCAAAATCGCTTCGGCAGAAAATGTATGAAATGTAATGAAAATCTTCGAGTTCTGTGTCTGTTTGCAAAACAACTAACTTAAATATATTTTTAAGTTTTAAAGTGCATTATTTTTGCTAAAATAATACACCTTTACTATAAAAAAGCAAAAGTAGATTTTAAATCACAAAAGTCGACTATTATTTTAAATTTCTTACCATACAAAATATTTACCCCTCAATTCATAAATGCTTTGTAAAGTTATAGCAGGTTTACAAAACGTCATTTTCATACAAAATTTGTTCAATAAACCTTCTATAATTTTACAAAGCGTTTATGAATTTAGGGGTTAAAATGTACCTTAAAATTCTGTTTTAAATTTTAACCCCTAAATTCATAAACGCTTTGTAAAATTATAGGAAGTTTATTGAACAAATTTTGTATGAAAATGACGTTTTGTAAACCTGCTATAACTTTACAAAGCATTTATGAATTGAGGGGTAAGTTTTCATTTGTTTTTATTTTATATTTGTTTATTGTTTTCAAATTTTATTTACATTTTTTTGCATTTTTCCTTTTTGTTTAGATTTTCAATAAAAATAAACAAAATTTTTGAATGTATGTATATGTTTGGCATTATTTTAAAAGTTCTATTTTAAATATTATGTATGCTACGATAAAAACCAAACCTTTGCTTTAAAATAAGGTCGACTTTAACAAAAATATACCTTTGAAAAATATTGATAGTAAGGCTGATAGTTTTTACTCACTTCACCACTAATTTTCCGAAAAATTGGAAAATCCACTGACTTTAAAATTTAGAATTTTCTTAATTACTTAGAACCAGAAAAGCTTTGATATAAATTTTTATCAAAATCTGTCGACGGAGACTGGTAGCGGCAACAAATGGGTTAATGCCCTTTGGAAATGAACATTTTTCAAGCAAACTTTGCACATTTTTTTTATAACTGTGCATCACTAATCCCCTACACCCAGAAAACAGATTCAGTTCTGATAACCGCATTTGTAGCCAATCGCATGGTTCGGTTGTGGTATCTGAATTTTTCGGTTGTGGCAACAGAAAACCAATTGAGACAGGACTAATTTGACTGTGGCAATGAAATTTCAATTGTATCAAGAATAATTCGTTAGCCGCAACCGAAAAATTCATTTGCTGCAACTGAACTGTTCGATTGGCAACAAATGGGGTTGTCAGCACCGAAACTATTTTCTGGGTGTAGTAAACTGATGTCCTTAGGTAATAAGGCCAAAAATCATAATGTCGAGAAATAAATATGTCATATCTCCCAAAACTTAATTTCACTAATAGAGAACAATATTCTAACTAAATATATGGATTCAGTATAATCTTTAATTTTTTAATTAACAACAAAAAATAACTGTTTACTGGAAAATTACTGTTTTGGTAGTTATTAATTATGATATTAAAAATAGCTGTTTTAAACAATGGTTAGGAAATTACAGTATTTTTCTGTGGTTGTTTTCTTAAATAACTATCAGAACAGATATTTTGTATTTTTTCATAGAAAAACTACTGTAATTGCAGTTAAAAACCAAAAATACTGATTACTGTAAAAACAACTATCATACAGTAACTGTCAAACTTTGCATTGCAGCGGTCTTTTTATACAAAGTATTCTAAGTGTACCTCAATTAACCACCGAAATGGCCCAAAAGCCGAGAGAGGTGGATCTTAGGATTTTCTGTCTTCTACAACATATTCAGATTTTATCAAACTCGGAGTTCTTAGCTTGAAGTACCTTCCTTGGTAATACTAAAAACAGGGTAATAATACTACTAGAGTCTAGTTTTATAGCCAGAACTAAGATCAATGTTTTGCTTAAATATTTCCTAAGTAATTTTGCTTGAAAATTTCTTATTTAGAAAATATTTAAGTAACAAATTGTGCTCAGTTCTGATTATAAAAGTGGCCCTAGATTAGATATGAAGGCACTACGCACTACGAGCAATATATATCTTTTATGCTGGCCCTAAGAAAAGTAACATAATTTTTGACATTAACAAGCTCTTTTTCTAAATTAATTTTTCAAAAAAAAACCTTTTTTCAAGTTATAAAATGAATTGTTATTATCATTTCAGTTTAGATGAATCATTAATACGCAACTCGATAACACTCAAGGCTCAGGCCAATAAATCACGTAATAGTACAAATCCATCTTCCAGCCAATCATCCTCTTTAGCCGGTGAATCGGTTGAAGTTAAAGTTGAAATAACACCACCTGCAATTATCGATGTGTGTTCTTCTAACTTACCCAATTCCTATTCATTAGATTCCAATTCTACTAACACTATAAGTCCCAATATGACACTATGTCCTGAGTTTCCTACCAAAACTCCCAGTACCTCACCACAACCTAGAAAAATTACCGAAATCGCCACAGATAATCTATTAAATCCATCTAATTTTAATCGTTTACCAACATCAGCAGCTGGTTCATCATCGAGACTTTATAAGAAAATTGAAGAAATGATGGATCTAAGTTCACCGTATAATCATTATAAATGTCTAAGTCCTAGTGAAAGTAATTTAACACAATTTTATGATGGTAAATATTTATATAGTGGTGGAGGTGTAGTTAATACTACCGCTAATAGTTTCCATTCGGTAACAGGAAGATTTGAAAAGCCGGGCTCTTCACGTTTACTACGACGTCAATTTAGTTTGGATCGTGATGATACAACAAAATCTGATCATCAACATCATCATCACCATCAGTCTTCCTTACAATCTCCTCTACCGATATCAATATCCAACAAATCATCCATGTTGGAAATACCGATACTGCATGATACCTCAAGAAGTCCTAAGGGCACATTGACAAGAGTACATAAACAAAACTCCACGTCTATAGCACAAGATTTAGAGAAAATAGAAGAAATACCCTTATCACCGTCTTCATCACAACAACACAGTAGTTTAGATAGTAATATGAATCGTAGTCCACCTTCTACAATAGAAGCTCAGTCACCACCACCACCACCACCTCCTGCAAAGATCGGAGGATTCGTAGCATCGTTATCACCTCCTACTCTACTATCAGCGCCTACCTCACCTGCTCCATCAAGATCTCTAAATGGTGTAGCGTATAATTGTACTATAATGGAAAGTCCTACAACAGATGCTTCGATTGCTACAACAACAGCTTCAGTTAACTCAAATACGACTACCCCTAAAGATGATCAAAATAATATAAGAAAACCAGAAATTACATTGAATGTTGAAGCTCTTCTAAGCAGGTAGGATACGGTTTAAGTTGTTGTCTTTTTTTTAGTTTTTAGACTTAACTTATCACAAAATAACCAAAGTTTAGATATGAAAGTCAAATTTTTATAGTGATACTTGTTAATAACGCTTAATTTTGGTTATTTTCGCGATAAGTTGCCCGACGTTAGAAATTTTAATTTCCACTTAAATTTATGTTAATATTTAGAAATTGATTATTGTGTGTTAAAAAGTTTCTTTAGGATTTAAGTATTTTTGGATCTGCTTGAAAGGAAATAATTCGAAAACTTTTGATTTGGGAAATTTAACCAAAGTAGGTATAATTTGAGCAACTGTTCAATAAGTCGGAGAATTTATTTGATAATTAAGTTGCTAGTTGACTATTAATAAATCTAAGAAGCTTAATATTATGCCCTCGAGAAAAAATATCCCTAAAATAAGAGTACAGATATAACCTTGTAGCTGCGTTCACGGATTCCGCCGCGGCGAAAAAGAATGAATGAAATGACTGCCGCTACGGTTGTTTTTATACATAGATTCTCATTTTTTACACGTTGTATATGTGTGAAGACCTCGTTAAGTTATATATGAACACCACCAGGGATGGGAAATGAGGTTTTAATTTCGGTATAAAAAAATATTGAAGCCCCGAACACGGCTTCTAAAAACTTCAATCCCTCATTTTAGTTTCCATTCTGATTGTCTATGAAATGATTAAATTCCCAAACTGCAATTTTACACATCGAATGAAGTCTCAATTGATATCATTCGATTTAATTCCAAAGACTTCATTTATTTTGTCATCATTCGATTTACTCAATCGTTAGGAATTCAATCGATTAAAAAGTTTGGAATTTCAATTGATTTCTAGTTCATTCCACTGAGTAATTTGGGAATAATATATTTTACTATTTTTTACTAAGCCCCATTAATGCCGTCGGCTTCTAACTGAGACTTTAACTGTAGCATTTGTTGTTGTTTACCATATACAATTTGAATTTAATCTTAGGATAAATTTTAACGGGACATTTTGTTATCGGATCAGAGTATTCAAAAGTTGTTGAATTATTTTCCAAAAGTAGATCTAACATTTCAGTTTAGCAAAGTACGACTTATAGAAATATGAATGGCTTTATTAATAGGAAAAGGTACCTAATATGTATTATGAGTTTTAATTAAAGTACAATTTTTTTTGTTAATAAAAAATATTCAACCACTTACAAGGATATTAAAGGAATAATTATCAGGGTTAGACTTAGCTAGCTTGCTCAGGACCTTACTAATTTTCAAATAATTAGCGAGCCTAAAACTTTCTCTATCTTATTTGCAAGTCAAATTGTAACCAATGGCTATGTAATTCTCTTACCCTTTGTTAACAGATTGTGCCTGCAAGCCGGAAATGGGCCAGTTTTAAGAAAACAAAAAGATGAATTGATAAATTTAATGCTTAAATTATAATAAATATGACTAAGTCTATCTATTAAAAATATAGTTTTCTCATTAAAGGGGCATTAAAACAATTAAAATTTCCTATTTGCAGACAAACTGTATATATTTTTTCTCAATAACTGAGAGAATTGCATTCTCTTCATTTTCTAACCTCTTTGAATGAACATAGGGAACGAAATTGAGTGGAATGCAGAACAAAATTTGTGTTATAAAAGTGAGTTAGTTTGTAATATCATATAAATTGTTAAAAATAATAAATCGCCCTGTGGCAGAATACTGCCTCCCTCGCAAAGAAGGCATTTTGTTGGGCAGGAGTCATTGTACCTAATTGTTCCTGTGTTAGCCGTATCTCCTAATAAATTTGTGCTAATTTTTGTAACATGTCTGTCCATATATTATTCTGCACACGCTACAGGTCGTAAATATTAAGATATGTTGATGAAATTTTACACACTAACTTATGTCGGCCCAAGGATGAAACCTACCTAGTGACCTTATGATCTATATTTCACTTATTTTTACTTAAATACACCCATTATTAGGCAAAACCAAAATTTCTTATTCATTTTTTATTTTTTACCAATTTAAATACAAATTTTAGCACTAGTACGTTTTTACCAATTAAAATTTCGTAGCCAAACATTAGTTAACTATAAACCAAATTGGTGTAGGGTACTATATGATTAGCATGCCCGACTTTAACTTTTTAACTCATGTTTATTCTAATTTACGCGAATTTTGTATCCACCCATATATAGCAAATGAAACAGATCAAAATTTATCGCTAACTGGGAAATTTCCCCATCGATTACGCGCCGGTTTACGTGAAATTCGCAAATATGGAATCGAATAAAAACCTAGCGTTCACTGGGTTTTTATGTGCCTTCTTCTATTTTAAAGCCGCCCATACATTTGCAATATTTATATTATGGCATAATTTTATCATTTTTCCACACACCAACATATATGTAACAAAATATCCCCATAACCTCACCTCAAAAGCCCGTATGACATAAGCTTTATTTTGTATTAATATTGTTACGTTTTTACTTTTTAAAAACCTTGGTTTATTTACTTTAAATAAACCGGGTTCTTTTCTATTGCAATCAAAATAACCACACACTCTTTTGTTTGATATTCAGCTTATTTATTTAACACTTTATTACTTTACATACAACAGTATAGCACACGCAATTGAAATCCACAAATGATAATGCACAACTTCCTCTTCCTTCTTTAAGTTCAGCCCTATATAGTTTAACGGCCGTGTTTGTAGAACCTACTAGACTAGATTCCAGAGTACTATAATTATACCACTTATTTCATTTATGGCAATTAATATTATAACATATGTAGGGTTGCCACATTGACGGGTTTTGTAAATCCCATTTCTTGGGGTATTTTTCTTTTAAAATTCCAGAATTTTCCATACTAGGCTAATCCAATTTCGTAACACTGCCGCCCACTTAAGCCTGTTGGCCCCGAATAAGCATAGATGTTCGCTTTCCATAGTTGTATAGTCTCTCCGGATTTTCAATCTTCATTTCAGATCTTGAACTGTTGTACTTCTGTATTCTATCAACCACGGCATTTAGCCTCTTGACTGCTTTATAGGTGCCGTCTCGATGAATTTGTAGTTTAGGTGACAATCCATTCTTTCGTTGTGGGTTAAAAAGTATATCCCACTGGCCCTCGTTGAATCCCATAGAGTTTGCAGTTTTGTTTTTTCTTGCGTTGCCACCACACTTTTGCTGGTTGTAGTAGGTTGTTATAAT
Source organism: Leucophora obtusa (assembly GCA_949987735.1). NCBI lineage: Eukaryota > Metazoa > Arthropoda > Insecta > Diptera > Anthomyiidae > Leucophora > Leucophora obtusa. The sequence continues at coordinate 313,190,907 of OX465295.1, read as the reverse complement.
GTTGTCATTTCCATTTATGCATGCTTTTAAGGGCCTCTGCTGCGGCTCCCCTCAAAGCCAACATCAACTCAATGGCTTTCTCTTTATTTTTCCACACATTTCTGTTAGCCACAATTTCAAATGGGGACTTGAATACGGGTGTACTGCGATCGAAACATGGCGGTCCACCGTGGACTTGAAGATTGGAATATCGGTAATACTGTGCTTTGATTTACATTGTTGTCAATATCAATTCTAGCTGTGTTTGTGCGGCATTCCTATCAATGATATTTTGAACAATTTTGACAGTAGAAAGCCGGAATACGTTAGAAAACTGTCAAAATCGTTCTTGATAACACTGATAGAGAGTCACACAAACACAGCTTCTATATCAACTCAATAAAAAATCAAGCAAGTACCATACGGGCATAAACATTGAAAAATTAAAATTGCAAAGTGTTGCCAATAGATTATACAATACATCTAGTTATCCAATAAAAATAAAAAATTTTTCGATTCATTCCAACTCAACCTTCAATTTAATATACACATCGTCAATATATTTGCACAACTTAGAAATTGTGCCATAATATTGCAAATGTATGGGCCGCTTAATGTCTTGAAAAATAGTGTTGAAAATTGTTACTTTGTGGTTTTTTTATTTTAAAAAATTGGTATTAACTGAAAGAGACTGCAATTGTTTTTGAATTTCGAAAATTATAGACATGCTTGCCTTTTTATACACTAAATATCAGAGATGGCACTAAAAAATATAAAGTCAATCTTGGATTTGGATTCTCTGTTACATATCCAAGTTTCATGCAAAACGGCGTGGAAGCCTTGGGGATAATACCGCATTTATACCTGATCAAAACTACCTGGTTTTTGTCTCTTGTAGTTTTTAACTTGTCAAAACGCATACAAAAAAACAGGCAAAAACTAGTTTTCTGCCAAAACTAGGTGGTTTTTGCTCAAGTATAAATGTAGTATAAATTCCAATTTTGTAGCGTGTGTATTTTGAAAGAGTCAATTTACACTACAATTAAAAACTAGTGGTTTTTAAAAACGTTTAGTTTTTGATCAAAGTTTGTAAAGAATTTGACAAGTAGTTTTCAAAAACTACTAGTTTTAAATGCTCATTTTTTTAAGATTTGAGCTTATTGAATAGAATCAGATAAATTTCGGCTTGCTCATGAGCTTTTTCTAATCCTGACAATTATCTATTATTTAAAAAGTATTCAAATTTAAAAAAATATACACATAAGTTTTTCTTTTAGGAAAGTTTTTTTTATTAAAGTTTATAAATCTAAAATACAGTAAAATATTTATAAATCAGCCAAATATATTATTTTTATATTTTTTATAGAAAATTTACTTAACTAAATATTACGTTAATTTAATTTTAATTTTGTTAAAAAAATAATAAAATTTAAAAATGTTATAGAGAACGATAAAGAACGAGTTATTCACACAGAGTAACAGGTTTTAAAATAAATATTATATTTTTTTAAAAAATAATGCTCTTTAGAAAAACGTGTAAGTCCACACAATGTAATTGATTGCGTGTACTTCACATTGGGTGTAGTTACGATATGGGGAACTTATGTATAGCAATTGTATACAAAACTTAAAATATTTGAAATTTGCCAAAAATTTTATCTAACTTAGATCAATTACTTTACCCAGGGTATGGCCGCATTATAAGGGTCCACAAGCCAATATACGTCGTAAGTACACACAAGTATAGTGGCATGTAGGTTAGACAACATTTTTAGAAAATTTTATATATTTTAAGTTTCATATACAATTGTTATACACAAGTATCCCATATCGTAACTACACACAATGTGAAGTACACGAAATCGATTATATTGTGTGGACTTACATGTTTTTCTAAAGGGATATCTTTATTTATAATACAAAAAAATCTATTTATGAAAAAATTTTCAAACTAAATATTTATTTTCTTAAAACGTTTAAAAACTTACAGTTCCTTTCTTATATATTCTAACATAATAAAGGCATACTTACACAAATTTATTATAGTTATAAAAAAAACATTTATTTTTTATTTATTTCACATGACAATCGTTATTAAATAAATCCCTAAAAAATTAAAAACAAAAAAATCAAATTAAAAATTTCTGTAATGTAGTTAATGTTAATTGTTAAACGCTAGTTTTGATTTTGATATTATACTTAGGTTAATAAACCTTTTCAATTACAAAACTTTAGTTAACAACCTTGTGTAGTAAGTCCCTATATAAAACAAAATTAAAAGAAAATTTTTATAACTATAAACTAAACTTTTTATATACAAAAACAATAAAATGTTAAATAATTTTTTTAGTCCTAGTCAAAGTCTTTAAAATACGTTAAATAGCAAAAAATATGCCCTTTTTCAATACCTAAATACGTTTTATTAAGCGTTACCAAAGAAAATCTATGATTAAAAAATGTTGAAAATACTTTATTTCATAAGTGTAAAATGTATAACAAAAATACTTTAATAAAATAAATAGTAGACGAATTAAACAAAAAACAAAAAGTTTATTGATTTTCAAAGTCCAATGGTAAGTTTTTCCAAATTTTTAATATTTTTCTTATTTTTAAGCCTAATTTACACTATAAGGAAAAACTAAAAGTTTTTAAAAACTTTTATAGTATATTTAGACTGGGCAAAAACTAGTAGTTTTTGGTAAGTTTTAGGTTTTGAGCCGAAAACTATAAAATTAATTTAGTTTTTCAATACAATTTTCATACAAACTGAAAACCAGATTCTACCTGGTTTTTGCCAAAAACCAAGTAAAAATATCTGAAATTTGTATTTTTGATACACCCGATGTCTTTTATAACTAATTTTCGATACACTCTGTTACAACGAATATAGAATTAAAGCAAGTGTCAAAAATATATTTTTTAATTTTTTTTAAATATTTCAGTTTTAGTTTAAAATAGTGTGTTGTTATACATTTTTAAATATGTTAATAATTTTTTTAATTTAATTTAATTTAACCATAAAAACATAAACAAAAGTGCTTAATAAAAAAGTGATGTGACAAAGAAAAACTAAAAATTCAGTGTAAATGAATTGGCTTTTGTAATTTAGTTTTGTACAAAAACCATCTGGTTTTTGCTCAGTCTAAATTCAGTATTAGTCTTTAAGTTTTTAAAAACTTTTAGTTTTGAATTTAAAATTTGTATGGAATTTAACAAGTACACTCAAAAAAAATTGACAGTTACTACATGACAGTTGTTTGCGTAGTAATCAGTAATTGTTTTTAACTTACCGTTGTTTTTCTGTGGAAAATGGAAACCAACTGTTATGACAGTTATTTAAGAAACCAACTAACGAAAAGCACTATAATTTCGTAATAGTTGTTTAAAGCAGTTATTTTTATAGCATAATTAACAACTACCAAAACAGTATTTTTACAGTAAACAGTTGTTTTTGTAAGTTATTTAAAAAATAAAAAAATTTCTTTGAATTTCGTTGAATTTTAAAAAAATCTTGTTTAGTATATTTAGTTAGAATATTGCTCTACCTCAAGTCCAAATTCTAATACGATATTGTCATATTAGATTTTATTTTCTGTTTCAAAAATGTTGACCAATTCCATGATATACCATACAATTGTTTAGTGGGCATCACCCCAACTCTTCCGCAATAAGAAAGTGATGATTGGAAGAATCAAACCGAGACATTACATAAGATACAAAAATTCAACGGGACGAAAATGTTGTACTTTTGTATATCAACTGTCTGATTTTGTAAAACCAGTCATAAATAAACACTTCTTGAAAAGCAACATTTTATAAAAAAAAAAAAGTACCCTAATGTATGTAGAAAATCCGAAAAAACAATTTTTATATTTTTTAATGCAATTTTAACAACGAACACACAAACGAATACATAATAGTACCCCAAAGGTACTTTTATGTAAAATGTTGCTTTTCAGAAAGTGTTGAATTATGACTGGTTTTACCAAATCAGACAGTTTATATACAAAAGTAAAAATTCTCGTCCCGTTTAATTTTTGTACCTTATGTAATGTCTTGGTTTGTATCTTCCAATCATCATTTTCTTATTGCGGACAACTGAAGGTTTGGGGTGATAACCACGAAACAATTGTATTGTCTATCATGAAAATGGTCAACCTTATTAAAACAACAAATAAAATCTAATATGACAATATCATATTAGAATTTGGACTTGAGGTTGAATAATATTCTAATCAATATATGAAAATATAGAAAGTCCGAAAAAACAATTTTTGTATTTTTTTAATGCAAAAATTAAAATAATTCTTGTTTAGTTTATATTTTTTATTATAAATATATTCCTACACCCAAAATAATACATAGTTGCTGATTACTACATTTTTCAATATGTCATAGGTGAAATAACCCTCACTATCACATAGTGAATATGAAATAGTGGAGTACAACTACATTTAATTGAAATACAGAATTCAACTATGGATAAAGTCAATGCCAACGATAGTGTGGTTGAAGTAATATACTTTTTAAAGGTAGTAAGTGTTAACGATGTGCAATTAAAAAATAGTGAATAGAAACCATGTAACTTGCCATTTTACGTTATTTTCCCAAAAAAAAACACAACTTCAACCTTTCATAAAAATTTATTACCATTTACAATATTTACATATTAAATTATTATTCATACTACTTCGACGACCTTTCTTCTTTGCTTTCTGCTTCTCCCACAAATAATTTAATTATTTTGAAGTTCTTCTTAAAAATTTGCGTGGTCTTCATCTGTAAAATATAAAAGAATTTTGAGATATTTTGTAATTAAAGCCATAAATATATTTACTTACAAAAAATATTGTGGTTTTTTATATGTTCTGTATGCACATATTTTCTTTTTTGTTATTGAAAGAAGAAATATTTTGAAGTTTTAGATCAACCTAAAAACAATTTTTTCGACTTTGTTCATAGTTGTTCATAATTAAGATAGTTGATTTTTATAAAATATAAACTCACTATGGATTTTATTGACTATGCCACTACGTACTTTTTTCGGTGTAGATTTCAATTAAAAATCAGAAACTTGTAATGTAATGGAATTTGTACTTCAGATTTGAAATAGGCTGAAATAATTATACATACTTTTGTAGTCGAATGAAAAAAAATGTTTTTTTTCAATTAAAATATATTTATATAATACCAAAAGAATTAACTGTAAAAATACAGTAGTTTTTACCCATTTTTTCAGTTGTTTTAAAATGTTTATTGTAAAAATTTTTCAGTTAAATTTACGACATTGTTCGTTATTTTTAATGCATTTGTTAGTTATTTTTCAATAGCTAAAAATAACAACATTTTTAGTTATTTTAAAGGCAAACCCCTTTGTCGCCTCTTTAACCAGGGGTATGGCATCACCAAAAACAAAAGTTATAACGACATCGTTATCACTAGATGGCACTTTGTTCAAAAAATTGACAACTTTCTTTTTTTATTTAAATTGAAATAATAACAAACAAAATAGCGAATCAAAAAAAAAGGAATTCTCAAATTTTATTATTTGAACATATTTTGCGCTTGATTTTTTCTTATTTTGAGCAGTTTTCAGCAATTTTTGAGTTTCTAAATATAGGCTCAGCTGATACTAAAGTGATACTAAATAGTTGCTCAGGTGATACTAAATTTCAGCGCCCCCTACCGGTGAGTAGTGTAAGTTTTGATTTCCTATCTCTATAATTAATAGTTTCTGCCTTTAACTGCATATACCTGTCATTTTTAGTAGATTCTACAGACAAACCTTTTTGAGTGGGTTAAAATGGGGCTTGTGTCAAAATTTTCTATAATGTGAGTCAGCGCACCAAATTTCATTAAAATATCTTAATATTTGCGACCTGCAGTTTGTAACCAAGCCAATTTTGGGGGGACCCTTATATGGGCACTAGTTCTAAACATGGACCGATGTTCACCTAAATCAATAGGCTTCGTCCTTGGGCCAACATAGGTCTATGTACCAAATTTCATCAAAATATCTTAATATTTGCGACTTGCAGCGTATAAACAATATAATTTTGGTGGGACCCTTATATGGGCACTAGGTCTAAACATGGACCGATGTTCACCAAAATCAATATGCTGCGTTATTGGGCCAACATAGGTCTGTGTACCAAATTTCATCAAAATATCTTAATATTTGCGAGCTGCAGCGTATAAACAGTATAATTTTGGTAGGACCTTATATGGGCACTAGGTCTAAACATGGACCGATGTTCATCAAAATCAATATGCAGCGTTATTGGGCTAACATAGGTCTGTGTACCAAATTTCGTCAAAATATCTTAATATTTACGACCTGCAGCGTATAAACAATATAATTTTGGTAGGACCCTTATATGGGCACTAGGTCTAAACATGGACCGATGTTCACTAAAATCAAACGTGTTCGTCCTTGGGCCAACATAGGTCTGCGTACCAAATATCTTAATATTTGCGACCTGTAGAGTGCGCACAAGATTGCATGGACAGACAGACAGACAGACAGATAGACAGACAGACAGACAGACAGACAGACAGACAGACAGACAGACAGAATTCTGAACCCATCGGTATACTATAAGGTGGGTCTACGACCAAAATTTTTTGGTGTTACAAACATCAGCACAAACTTATAATACCCTGACCACATAGTGGTGTAGGGTATAACAATGTAATCAATAAATTTAAATGTTTTACCAAATAGTTAACTATTAAAATATTTAATAATTTGGTAGTTATAAAAAAATAAATTATTAATTCATACAAATGAATTATACAAATAAAAAAAACATTTTCATAAAATTAATTTGGTTTGGTACACCCACAATAATACGTAGTGGCAGAGTTATCAAAATCCATAGTCAATTTAGATATTATTTGAATCAACTACCATAATTAAGAACAACTATAAAAAAAGATAGAAAAGCAATTTCCTAGTTACCCTGTAATATGAAATTTGTAATAGTTTGAAAATGTCAAGAATGGGAAAAACAGAATTTGGAAAATATTTGGAAATATTCTACAACACAAATTTTATAAAACAATTTAAGTGTTTTAAATATCGTTTTTCCTCAGTTTGGCCAATATAAAAAGGACCGGATAATTGCATTGGTAAGTTTTATAATTCGTTGTAATGCATATGTATATACAATGCGATTTATTTTAAAGTAGACTTCAAGAACTCTTCCGTTGCTGTTTTGTCAGGATGATAATGATTCCACTGAAACAAATTTTACAATTTAGTTTTAGAAATTCTCTATGAATATACATAAATCAATTTTGTACATAATAGATGCATTTGGTAACAAATAAGAAATCTAATTTTTAAATTAAAATTATAATAATTAAATCCATAATTTCAATAAATGATTTTAAAATTAAATGTAGTTGGCATTTACTACATTCAAAACTTTCTTAATTTTCACTACTGAATCGTTGCGAGTGACTCCTCCCATAGTTCATTTATAGATTTTAAATACATATAGTTAGTTACCTTCCACTACTTCGTATCAACTATGACATAGTGAGGGTTATTTCACCTATGACATAGTTGAAAAAATAGTGCTCAATAACTATGTAATTTTTAGGGTGTAGTAATTTTTTACAATTGGATTAGTATAATGTTGAAAAAACTATATTAAATGAATTGTTTTATTTTGTTAATGACTTCATATATTAGGCACATCGATGTTCATAAGTTTACACCTCATAATTGACATCTTGGAAATTCTAACTCAATTTAGGCATGCCAAATGACTACTTGTGAACTTAAAGTGTTTTTAATATATCTTTGACTATTGAACGAAATAATCCTGTGACTGTACATTCATACCTCCTCAGTGATAATTGTCTTAAAGCCAACAGTAAAGAGCCAAAACGTAACCAATGGGACTGTTGAGCGGTATAACGAGCCAATGCCAATAATGCATTATTTGTATAAGATTCCAATACATTTGCATATTCGGAGTTTAAAGCGTATTCTAAAAAAGAGAAAATATTTCAATGTGATTTAAACACTATTATAATATTTTAGTAAACAAATCTTTGAAATTACTTTTAAAAAATCTAATCTAATCCGGAAGAATTTCGGTAGATAAGTTGTGGATATAGGTATAAAACTATTTTTTGAAAGTCTCAGCCATATCGGAATTGACATTATTCTTGTGCCAAAAATACGAAAAATATTTTATCTTATTAAAGGAAAACTGCTCAAAGTTTGCGCTCTCTGTTGCGCATTCAAGGTTCAAAATTACTCAATATAGTAAAAACGAACAATTCGCTGTGGAGAACGCAAATTTTTTACGATCAAAATTTCCGTTTTTTTTTTCTTGTTATTAAGAGAGAATAAAAAAAATTAAGAGAGAGTAAAAAATTCAGAGAAAATCAATTTCAATTTGGGTAAATTTTCCCAAAAATATTTTTACGGCGCTATGAAATGTCTTCCCACAGGAAAATAATTAAATAACCCGAAAAAATTACGTTGAAATGTTTGATGGTTATTTAATTTTTATACCCTACACTAGAGCACCCATATGTATATGGAATTTGCAAAAGTATTATTTTTTCACCTCCCCATGCATTTTCCAGTAAATTGGGAGTAAAAAATAATATCCCCGCAGAAATTGGTCCGCTCGTATTAAAACAGGCCAGTCACCCACGGCTTTTAGCCCTAAAAATGGACTAAAATTAATTCAAAGCTTCTTTGCGCTTAACTCTTAAAGTAAAGGTTATACAGAAAAATATCAAATAAGCATATCTACAGGGAATAATGTGGCTAGCATTTTTCTCATACACATTTTTGAAGTATCGATGACGCGTCATGGTGATTTAAGTGCTTAAGTCAAAATTTGTGTTTTACCATCTAAATCACTTTGATTTTAACCTCATAAATTACCATGACGCGTCATCTATACATCAAAAATGTGTATGAGAAAAATGCTAGGCACATTATTGTCTATAGATAAGCTTATTCAGTATTTATCTGTAAAACCTTTACTTTAAAGCTACATTCACAGTGATGGAGTACACCACTCTGCAGAGTGGAGTGTACTAAAATAGAGATGGCATGATACAAAAAATATGTAAGTGCGAAAAAGAAAGGAACAAAATCCACTCTGTAGAGTGGAGAACTCCATCACTGTGAATGTAGCTTAAGAGTTATGCGCAAATAAACTTTGAACTAATTTTAGTCCATTTTCAGGGCTAAAAGTAACGGGTGACTGACTGGCCTGTTTTAATTCGAGAGAATCAATTTTCGCGATGATGTTATTTTTTACGCCCAATCTACCAGAAAGTGCATGGCGAGTTGAAAAAGTATCACTTTTGCACATATGGGTGCTCGATTGAGCGCCAATCTGAATAAGCACCAAATTAACTCTTAAATATATTTTAAGTTCTGACTTATTTCTGGCATTGAACCTCAATTCTAAACTTTGATGTCTTCAAAGACTAGAGAGTAGAATTTTATGACAAATATTTTTGCGAAACATCGAAACTCTTCAACTTACCGGTCGTTTGTGGCAGTTTTGAAAAGGGGCAAAACCTCCCTTTAGTTGAGTATTTAGAGGGTTAAAATGTTCCACAAAAATACTTGTCATAAAATTCTACTGTAAGTCTCTGAAGACATCAAAGTTGAAAATTTAAGTTCAATACCAGAAATAAGTCAAAACTTGAAATGTGTTTAAGGGTTAATTTCGTACTTATACAGAATTGGCGCTCAAATGCCCACAAACCTGGATTTTAGGAGAAAACCATGTGAATCTTTCATTTCATATAAAACACTATGAGGATCATTCCTATGAAACATTTTGACATAGGAATGAATTTAGGGGTCTTTTTCCCTTTTAAAAACGGGTCCAAAAAAGTCCCTTTAATTGAAGAGTTAGAGTGTTAAATAGTTCCACAAAAATGTACACCGTAGTGTTTTACATAAGTTCGCTAAACACATCCTATACCCAAAAGGGAAGATTCACATGGTTTCCTACTGCACATATGTAAAAAATGTATAACTCAGAATCAGTTTTTGGGCTTTCTGTCATGAAATGGACGAAATATTAAAAAAAAACTTATTTTGCTTTTAACCCTCGAAGTGGCACATGGTTCTGGCCAGACATATTTCATTTTCATGCTTCAATTTAGCATACTTCTATTTTAGGTACATGGCTGTAATTTCAGGTGATCTCCCAAAATATTGTTGGCTGTATAAATTAATAATTGAAAAAAAGTCCTTGGAACAGGACAAAAAAGCCAAATAAAAAATCTTCACCTTACTTTTGGTACATGGTGTCTGGCCAGCCCCTATGCATTTTGTATGAACGCATAGGTAAAGCACATGGCACGAGTTGGAAATTTGTATTTACTTTATTCTTTTATGCTTCTTTCTTTCTTCTGATTTTGTTTGTGAGTTAGTTATTCATTGAACGTTGAACAGTGAAGAAGTAATCTAGTTTTTGTGCTGTAATTTTGAACTTGTGAATAATTTTACGCAGGTAGATTTGTTGCGTTGTTAGTATATTATGGCTGATAAACTGGTATTTATTTATAATACACGCTTGCGTAGCGCGAATTTGCAACCCCAATTGTCAGAGGCATTAGTGCGTGATTTTCAAAGTCAGGTAGAAGATGATGCATCAGACATAGAAAATGATTTGGAAATTGAACCTAACGAACTTTATGATAGTGATGAAGACGTAGATGAAGACGAAGAAAGTGGAAATGATGCTGAAGCAGCAAATGAAGTCGACTCAGGCTGTTTTTATGGTAAAGACGGTACTAAATGGAAAGAAACTGAACCCCCTGCATCTCGTTTGCGCCAGCATAATATCATGCGTTTTCAATCTGGAACAAAAACAAGGCTCACCAATCCAGTTGAGGTATTCAAGCTATTTTTCTCAACCAATATTACGTTCGTCATCATTAGTGAAACAAATCGGCATTGGCGAGAATCAATTAGAAAATGGAATGAAGAACATCCAGAGTCTACCCAAAGAAAATGGATTGATTTGACAAGCTCTGAGCTAGATGCATTCATTGGGATTTTGTTGGCTTCTGGTCTCAGCCATAATAATATGCAAGACTCCAGTATATTGTGGCGTTCTGATTCGCTGCCCATATTCCGTGCGGCTATGTCGCACAAACGATTCATTACTCTGTCCAGATATATTCGTTTCGATAATAGTCGTACGCGGGCATTCCGACAGCAAACAGATAAAGCAGCTCCTATCCGGGACCTTTGGAATTTTCTCAATGAAAATCTGCAAAATTATTATGAACCTTATGAAAATATCACCATCGATGAGCAGTTGTTTCCGTATCGTGGGCGCATAAAGTTCACCCAATATATCCCATCCATGCGCGGTTCCAGCAATTAATATAAGGGGAAAAATCATACGCCACAGTAGACAAATACATTGAGTTGGCCACTGAGGCGTATGATTTTTTCCCTTATATTAATTGCTGGAACCGCGCATGATCCCATCAAAACCTGCAAGGTATGGGATCAAAGTTTGGTGGGCATGCGATGCTAAGACTAAATTTCCATTGAAAGGAAAACTATACACTGGAAAGGAAGGAGACAATCGGGAGATAAATCAAGGTGAAAACGTTCTAATGAACAATTATTTCTGATAATTTTTTCACCTCATTGAACGGCGCTAAACGACTTGCTGCTATGGGACTGGCATTTGTTGGCACCATTCGAGCAAACAAAAGATGTCTTCCTAAGGAAGATATGAAGAGCACCAGACGACCAATTCTTTCAAGTGTGTTTGGTTTTCATGAAAATCTTGTGGCACTTTGCAGCTACGTGCCCAAAAAAAATAAGGCAGTCAATTTAATTTCAACCGTGCATTACACGAAACATGTTGAAGGCGTAGCCATGAAACCGGAAGCAATTTTATTTTATAATTCAACTAAAGCCGGAGTCGATACGATGGATCAAATGCTAACTCATTACACAACAAAACGGTCAACCAGACGCTGGACATACGCGTTTTTCTGCAACATGATTGATGTGATGGCATTGGCAAGTTACATTATATGTAAGCTAAATGATGAAAATACAAGAAAAGAAAGAAGACGCATATTTTTATATAAACTTGCAAAGCAATTGGTACTGGCCAACGTTGAAAATCGCATCAATAATCCGCACATTGTGGCTCAACCAACAACTCGTATAGCATTTGAAGCGTTCTTTGGGAGACCTCTCAATATAGCAAACCTTAATGTGGCTTCACGCAGTGGTCCAGACACATTAGCTGCCAAAAAAGATTGCAGAATTTGCCTGCAGCAAGGTGACAAAATACGCCGTAAGACACGCTTTTTTTGCTGCAAATGCAACAATCCTGTTTGTCAGCAACATTCAAAAGTAGATTATTTATGTTTTTGTTGCCTTCCGTAAAATTCTGAATAAAAAAATCAATGTATTCTTCATAATAATTTTCTATTTTGTCATAAACATTTATTACTTTACCCATAATAAAGAGAAATATATATAGAACAAAAAAATTGTTGCCCTTTTCATTCCAAAGATTTTTTCAGGTCTATTTTTTCTTCCTCAGGTAGCTAATAACATAGTAAAAAGAAATAGAAACACAAAATAAAACAAATATTTTCCTATCTTAGTAAAAAATTTAACGGCAAACAGCCCTTATTTCCATACAAATGCATGTAAATGCCAGAACTAAGGGCTCAAAATATGTGCCACTTCGAGGGTTAATCTACGCTAAATTTCCTATCATATTATGAAGAGTATACGTATTTACAGAGCTCCAAAATTAAATGAGAGACATTCAAAATTTAGTTTTGACACTAATCTTGATGTTTACCGCTTAACTTGTAACTTAATCACCAGAAGCTTCTAGTTTAAGAGTTATAGATGTATGGGTAATTTTAGGGTAATTTTGAGGACATAAATGTAAACGGACTTAGATCCTTTTAGTATACGGATCGACTCATAATCACATTTTGTTTTGATTTAACGCGTTCACTATCCTTGCACACTACAGTGTATACATTTTTAAAATAATATTATCAATTGATAATGAAAAAAACCTTTATACTTTTTGTAAATAAGTTTATTAGGCTCTTGTCCTTCAAATAAAAATCTTTATATGTGTAAACAGTTCGATAAAGCAATATAGTCGCAATATTTGTTAATGAAGTCTAATTTTTTAATATATTATAATCTGCGAGAAAAGGGTGGTTTGGTGTTTCTTATAAACTAATTAAGATAGATAATTGAAATTTGGCATATAGCTTCGTTTTATGGTGAGAAGAAAACAAACCAAAGGATTTTTGGCTATGAAGGGGTAAAACGGGGAAGAGAAGTTTCATAAAATCGATTTTCGGACGTCATTTTTGGATGATAGGAGGGGAGGGGGGCAAACATTGGAAGATGACAAAGCAAATTGTGGAAAATTTTTGGTGTTGTTTTTGTTGTTTCTTTGATATTTTAAATGTTTAATAACGCTCCTAGACGACATTCTCATTGAGTTTTTAATTTAACTTAACAAATATTTCCAGAAATTCAAAAAACGTCGTCCCCTGACAATTTCCTTAGGCAAGAATGAAATCCGGATAGGGACATGCCTACAACGGATTATTTTTCACAATTTGTTAAATACGTTTGGGATTTTAGCATATTTAATTCCTTTAATGCAATTAATGTATATCCCGATAAAATAAAATTAAAAAAGAAACATGTTAAATATTTTTTTCTAATTCGAGGACTCTTAACAAGAATCTAAAGTCAAAATAACGATACATCCACAAACAAAAAGTCGGTAGTGAAAGGGTTAACAATGTCCGTTAGACTGGTCCTTATCTTCTTAAATCAAAATTTTTAAAGCAGGGCCCTTTTAAATTGTTACTTTTGACAAAAACAAATATTCTGTAAAAATTTCAAATCGATATTTTAATTTTAAAACGTGCCGCGTTGAGATTGAACTTTATATAAGTGAAACGTACTGGCGAAAAATTTCTTTTTTGGCTTTTTTTAAATACTGGCTCTCAAATAACAGCATTCCATAAAAATTTGGAATCTAAACTGAATTATCTTTCTAGAAATGCCTAAAAATCCAAAATCGGTTGGGAAATGTTTAAGTAATTCCAAATTCCGCAAACCATTGTAGGGTTAAAATGAGATAAATTATAAAAGTCCTAAAAAATAAAATATTGTTTTTTAAAAAACTTACAATATTATACTCTAATTTCACTTCCACAAATATTCAGATATAAATTTTTGTCTCCTTCGGATGATGATAGTTTAGTCCCAGGTATGGCCAAATATGGGATTTTTTTAGAGAATAATTCAACTGAAAATTACACATAATCCTCTTTTAACTTAGCAGTGACGACGTTTTAAATTTGATTCTATTTACATTTTCCACAAATACAGTTATTTAAGAGTTGGTATTTTCAAAAAAAGCCAAAAAAAAAGTGATTTTTTCGCCTTATAAGTGTTAGCTATACTCTTTGATATTACCAAATGTATTGAACACCAGCAAAAATAACAATAAAGTTGACAACATTGGTGATAGTATGAGAAAGAAAAAATTGGAGAATAACAAAATCCGCCATTAAAATAAAATAGATTCTATTTCACAACAGTTACGCCCAGCGATTTTTAAATGTCAAAATGTATGAAAAAATCACTGCGCTCTAAACACTAAATCGTATTTCAAACTTCAGGGGCGATGCGGCACGTGTTCCCGTTATACGATTACCTTAATTTTTGAATGGTGTATTTTTAGACACTCATAAAAAAAAGTTAGTTCGAAAGTCTGTTAAACGCGTTCTGATTAAATTGAACTAATTTTTCTGTTATTTTCACTAAAAAAGCCCTTACAAATAGGTAGAAATTCTGCTAAAATAACAGGAAATAGTATATGTATTTGCGCCAGCACAATTTTGACCTATTTGTACGGGATTTTGTTTATTAGTGTACCCAATGGCACATTTCTAGATGGAGGAGGGACGGCCTTAATTGGCAAATTAAAAAATAAGGTTCATCCTAGTATACATTTTCACATCAAAACCAAACTTCTTCGCGTTACTTTCTAGAAGTTTTGCTGACGTACGAACGATTATACCGGAAATTTTATTAACACTACCTGTTTAAAAAGTTTTTATACTACAATCGGTTTAACATAGATTTGCTTTAAATACTTAACGTTGATAGGAATGCCCGAAAATACAGCTCGTATACAAATGTGAAACCATTTACAAATACGCATCGAATAACAGGAAAATGCGCATCGAACTTCCTCTTTTGAAGAACGCAGTATTTTTATGCAGTTTTATTTCGAAATTAGTATGTTTTTGACATGCTCCCGAATAATATATTTGTACCAAAAATGCCCGATTTTCATTGCATTATTGCATTTCCCTAATCTACAAGATGGGCGAAAATATGAAACAGCTTATTTTTTAGATTTCTTTTCTCTCACAAAACCAAATTAAATACAAATCGGAGAGTTTAGCTTGGGATACTTTCCTTGTTAGTATCTGCATCAAAGATTTTAATTTCTATTACTATAAACCTCAATTTCATGTTCATATAAATTTCATTAAATTGAATTACAATGTAATTTAGTATGTTAACAAACTTACCCTTTCGGCATAATATTAGTGTCTCGAGGAAATTTAATTCCATTACATCAGCATTTAATTGTTTAGCTTCATCTATGATGCGTTGCAAAGCCACATCACCACATCCTTCAACAACAGCCGTAATATCGAGTGTCCAATGTGAGGCTCTTAACACGAAACATTCACTCCAAACAGAATGCAATATGGTATCCTGTTGACAACGTGACAATGTACGAAATTGTTCATTGCTTTTGGCTTGACGCAAACATGTTACCAAAATTTGTGCTAGCATTTGAAAATTAAATGAATTTCCACTTTGAGGTACAACTAGGGGGGCAGTTAATACTGCAGTTGCGTTTACAGTTGTATTTGTCGGATATGTTAAATTTTCTATAGTATGAAAACGTTTTGTAATTGGTTTTAAAACACTTTTGATTTCATTATTATCTCGTGATATATTAAATGAGGATGTTAATGAATATGACGATGTTGATGATGATGCATTTCCCTGTTGTCTAGGACCTCTTTCTTCTTGTACTGCTTGAACATTCATGCCTTGTTTTAAACACTGTTGAAAACGACAAAATGGACACCAATTCCTACGGGCTTTATCCACTATACAATTGCCTTTACCCGCAATACAATTGTAAAGATTACCCTTTCTTACGCTACGTTTAAAAAAACATGAACAGCCATCACAACATATAACACCATAATGCTTTCCAGAACTTTGATCACCACATACTTGACAAAGATTAAGTTTCATTGTTGTCGCTGAGTTTTCCGTTAAACTATAAAATGCACTAGACAATTTATATGCCATCGCTAAATTTCTAAACAAGACTAAAGGAAATATCCTTAAGGATATAAACTTTTATATCGTGGAAATGATTTAAATGGTTATTTTGTATCTTTGTTGTATTAGCGCTATTTGTTGTTGTTGTTGTTGTGCTTGGTAATAACTATGTTTGTTTGTTTATTGTTAAGAATGAAAGAATAAATGTTAAATATTCAACACGTGACAGGTCATGTCAAACGATGAGTTGGCACAAATGATATGCAAATCAAATCAAAACTATTTACTGTTACACCTTTTATTGACCAATTAGTTATAGCAGTGACCACATAAAATCACACAATGCCATATGATTTTGAAGTGTTAAATAAACATTTAAGTAAATAAGCTGTATTTCTACAAGGTATTTACAATACAAGAAAATGAGATTAATGATACAAATGTGACCTGTCATTGTAGATATGTTTAAAAGGACATGTGTGAAAAGGAACTCATATTTTACATACATATATAACTAGTTTTGATTAAAAAATCAAATGATTACAAAATACTAGGGACGTATGGATGACAAAGACTAATTTTAACCATATTATTATTTTATAAAAAAAAATACAATTAAATTTTCTGAAAAACTAAGGTAAAAAATTCCTAAATATAAATTAATATTAAGCGAAACTGAATAGCTCTTTTTTGGAACAATTTTTCAAATATAAATTATAGATCATTTTTCCTAAATCAGGCCATATATTTTTTTCGATATATAAAATAATATTATTAAGGCGCATTTACACGCGAGAGAAAACTGCTAGAAATAGAGCAAAAAACACTTAAATCATTCACAATAAAGTTATTTAGAGGTGTGTTTTGCTCTATCTCTAGCAGTTTTCTCTCGCGTGTAAATGTACCTTAACGAATGAATAACATTAAAAAAAAACAAAAATACTCGTACGCACTATAGGTACTGGGTTGTATTGCAACAAAGTGCTCTGATCATTATAATAATGAAAAAAGCTGGTATAAATCAGAGCTTTGAAGAGTTAATTATTTAATTCAATTTTTGAATTTTGAATTATAAGTTCAAGGAATTAATTCACAAAAGACTTTATGTTGAATGGAATTAATTTATATTTGTTTTCGCTCGATTTCTTTTTCGGCGAATTAATTCAATTGCTATAGTTCTTTTTATTAACCCTCCGTTTCCACATGCAAGTAAATGGCTGCAAGTTGAGAATACGTATTATCAGCGAAAATTTCGAAAATTACCGAAAAAACATGAAAATTTTACATGTGTCCACACTACTTGCTGCAAGTTAATTTTTAAAATGTCGTCGAAGGCATAGGTTGTCACCATGGCGTAACAATATAAAGGTGGAATTATTAGAACATATATTTTGAATTGACATAACCCTGCAATGTCAAACAAAAAAAAATAAAAACTAATCAAATAAAGGAAGAAAAACAAACAAAAGAATCCGTATTTAATTATTTTTAAATTTTATTTTTAAAAAAAGTTTAAACTTTAACAAAATTTATTTCAAATTTATTTATTCCACTACCACAGGTCATATCGCTTGGAACTAAAAACCAAGCACGACTCCAGGGTATTCCAGATGCTGGTGTGTTTCAAGCATATTTACTTGAACCACGATATGTGCCGCCAGTTGGTGATTGGTTAGGTAAGAGAGGACGACTGCTGCTAGATGCATGATAAGGGAATTTTTTAATGATGTTAGAAAACGCATATCAAAATACCAGACAACCAACTTTACATTTGTGGGAAATTTTTAGTCATAAGTAAAACAGAAACTATCTTGTTTCATTTGTAGTAGGAAATACATGTTTTTTTTTTTTTAATAATATTTTATATTTTGTTTTTTAATAAGCAAATTTTGTATGTTTTTTTTTCATTTTATTTTTCTCTTTTTTTTGTTTGACATTGCAGGGAATAAAATTATGACACAAATGACAACTTTATCTAATAATTCTACCTGGCTACCTGGGTAGTTGTATAATGGGTTGTCACTAAATAGGACTCCAGTATTGCCAAGTATTCAATATTCTAACAAAGCTGGGAAAAAATTTGTTCTTAACAATTTTTTTTTTCAAAAACTTATAAAATTGATATTTTAAATTACCATTAAGATATGTGATTGTGTTCTTTTTTACTTTTTTTTACAAATAAATACAAAATCAGTTGCATTACAACTCTTACTTTACCAAATACTTGTAAATTAATAGAAAACATTACTAGGCAACACTGTTTTCTTTATTCTGTCATTTCACTTGCCGCAAGTGTCAAAAATCTACTGTCTTCAAAATTTGCTTGCAAGTTGAGTCGCAAGTCGTATAAGTGTGATTGTATTAGTGAAAAAGTGTGAGTGTATTGAGTTTTTCGAACTTGCACCTGAATGTGGAAACGGGGGGTAAGGGTGGTACGATACAGCATTTTAAAGAGCTTATTTGAATGGTTGTCAAAAATTTAAATAACAATATTTTTATCATTTTTTTTTTATTTAAAATAAATGCTTTTGCAATATTTTTTAAAAATTATTAATTTAAAATTTTTTTCTATTTATTATTTTGTTTATCAAATAATTCATTACAATTTCAGTGCATCTGCGCCTAACCTAGTGTCTTCAAATGCAATGAAATGTGCAAAGAAATTTGAAAATAACACACAAAACAACAACAACGAAAAAAAATTGTTGTTGCTTTGTGTGTTATTTTCAAATTTCTTTGCACATTTCATTGCATTTGAAGACACTAGGTAATAGGCATTGTTGAAGCAAGTTGCCAAAATTTACATTCTTTTTAATAATAAAGTTCATATAATTAAATAAATTTTATATGATAAATAATAATAAAATAAATATTTACTAACATAAAATATTTACTATTACAATTAGGAGATTACTCAATTTTAAATCTCGCCAACCAAAATCGACAGTATTGCCACTTCATTATTGGCCTTTTATAAAAAAGTCAAAATCGGCTGCCACTGTGCAGTGCAGCCTTTAGTAATTATCGGAATATAAAAATGTAAAGTGATTCTTAATGCCAGATAAATTCTCTAGTTCTTATCGTGGCTCGATTTTTTTTTTTATTATTTTTTTAACAAACTTGCTAAACAAACTTAAAAATTCCCAAAAATTCAAGAGAAACACTTTTGCTTGGGGATATAAAATTTATTTGAATAAAATTGAAAAAAGAGCCACGATCAGGTTTACCGCTGAGAATTTTGTTAAAGTAGCACAAAAAGTCGTTTTTTTTATAATAAAGTCGCACAAAAAAGTCGTTTTTCAAAAAAAAAAGTAGCACACTTTTGTTAACGTTTTTAATTTAAACAAAACACATCCAACGAAAAGAAATTAACAATTTAAACAAAAAAAACAAAAATAAGAAATCCATCGAAAAATTTATTGTTTTGAAAATTTGTTTCTGTGTTTTTGTACAAGTTCAGTAATGGGAACTCAATATCTAGCAAATGTGGAGTTGATAGCATCGAGTCACAGGTTTTGACTTTGAACTTATTGGTTAATTTAATTTTCATTAACCCCAATTTAGAAAAAATTCTTTTTCGCATACGCGCTGCTGTTTAAATGCGTTCTTATTCCATTGAACTAATTTTTATGTTATTTTGTCTTAAAATTTAGGATTAAACTAATATTTTTTATAAATTCCAATTTTGCATAACTATTAATTTCATTCGTATTTGAACTAATTTTGAAAGCTAATTTTGAGTAATTTGTGTTTCTGAATTTTAAAATTTTGCCAGTTAATTTAAATCACATTTGTTTTAAAATCATTGATGAAACTCACAGGGCGCACTATATTAAGTTTTAAATTAGCATTTGTCGTTAATTTGACCATTTTCTATGGATTAAACTTCAAAAATCTTGCTATTTTACAACGATAGCATATTAGCACTTAAACTGTGAATTCCTTCATTATATTTTTATGTCTCTACTTTCAGGGTCACATATGGGTGCCGCTATTTCCCATATTTTTAATTTCATAATCAGAAAATACCTTCTTTCTCAGAAGCTAAACGAAATACAGCACATTGGCCAAAAATTCGTCGCTCCCTACCTATAAATTTCTCCTGAAAACTGCTAGAGATAGAGCAAAAAATAGCCATAATTTGCTTAAATCATTCACAATAGAGCTATTTCGAAGTGTCTCCAGTAGTTTTTTCTCGCGTGCAAATGTGTCTTTATAATCTACATACATATCTATACTCTCAATAATAAATATGGTGATATCTTGGGCCGGATCCGGAGTGTCAAAAAATCCAAATTTTAAGCGATATTTTACTAGAAATTTTTTACACCAAGTAAAATTTCTGTCCATATATTTAGCAGCTTGCTAAAATTTAATCTACACGTGTAAAAAAGGTTAGATCTGACCTGATTTGTTTATATCTAATTAAATATCATTATATATAATTATATAAAGTGCCAGATCAGATCAGAATATGTATATGTATTACTGACTTTATAAAAAAGGGGGAAAAAGTCGCACAAAGTTAGGAAAAGTGGCAAAATTAGACTAGCTTGAAAAAGTCGCACATAAAGTCAAAGGCCGTCAAAAAGGTTGCAAATTGCAACTTTAGTCGCACAACGGTAACACTGGCAGCCGAATTTGAACTCATGGTTGTGGGAAAACGCGTTTAAAAATTTAAGTTAATTTTACGCTAAGAAAACAGCAAAATTTCAACAAAAAAAAACGTGTAAAAATAAAATTTAGGCCATCTAGTTTTCTACAGGTGCACCAAATTTGGGACGAATCGGTTAAAGCATATTTGGTATAATAGTCTTAAAAACGATAATAGCAAATTTATTATACATTTCATTTCGGTCAAAGTTCATTTTGTATTTTTTTCTGATTTTTTGTACACATTGATGAAGCCATCAATACCTACCCCATATGACGTGCCTTCGCCCACCACCGAGGAATCGTCATTGGCTTTTATTTAAAGAGTGAGTGCAATTCTTGTATTTTTGAATGTAGTTTTTATCTTTTTGTTCTGCCGTATTATTCGATATAAGATCTCTAATAAAAAAAATTAAATAAAAACGCAACAATAAATGCTATATCCAAATTTATCTCATAGAATATTACTTTGAGACTAAGGCCGGATAACACAATGTCCCGTTAAAATTTAAGCCAAAGGGCCGACATAAGTCGGTGTACCAAGTTTCATCAAAATATCTTAATATTTGTGACCTGCAGCGTATAAACAATATAATTTTGGTAGGACCCTTATATGGGCACTAGGTCTAAACATGGACCGATGTTCACCAAAATCAATAGACTTCGTCCTTGGGCCAACCTAGCTCTGTGTACCAAATTTCATCAAAATATCTTAATAATTGCGATCTGCAGCGTATAAACAGTATAATTTTGGTAGGACCCTTATATGGGCACTAGGTCTAAACATGGACCGATTTTAACCAAAATCAATAGGCGTCGTCCTTGGGCCCACATAAGTCGGTGTACCAAGTTCCATCAAAATATCTTAATATTTGCGACCAGTAGAGTACAATAATCCATGGACAGACAGACGGACGGACGGACAGACAGACGGACATCGTTAAATCGAAATAAAAAAAGATTCTGAACCGATCGGTATACTATAAGGTGGGTCTACGACCAATATTTTTTGGTGTTACAAACATCAGCACAAACTTATAATACCCTGACCACATAGTGGTGTAGGGTATAAAAACGTGTATGAATAAAATTTAGGCCATCTAGTTTTCTACTGGTGCACCAAATTTGGGACGAATCGGTTAAAGGATATTTGGTATAATAGTCTTAAAAACGATAATAGCAAATTTATTATACATTTCATTTCGGTCAAAGTTCATTTTGTATTTTTTTCTGATTTTTTGTACACATTGATGAAGCCATCAATACCTACCCGATACGACGTGCCTTCGCCCACCACCGAGGAATCGTCATTGGCTTTTATTTAAAGAGTGAGTGCAATTCTTGTATTTTTGAATGTAGTTTTTATCTTTTTGTTCTGCCGTATTATTCGATATAAGATCTCTAATAAAAAAAAATTAAATAAAAACGCAACAAAAAATGTTATATCCAAATTTATCTCATAGAATATTACTTTGAGACTAAGGCCGGATAACACAATGTCCCGTTAAAATTTAAGCCAAAGTTTAATTTAAAATTTATATGGTAAGGAACAACAAATATGCCAGTTAAAGTTCCAGTTAGTAGCTATGTTTTACCCCCATTAACAAGTGTTAATGGGGGTAAAACATACTTTACAAAAACACATTTGGAAATTTTATTTCTTCGAATTTTTAATTGAAATTTTTGGAGAATATAAAGAAGAGTATTCTCTATCCAAATCAAATATAAAAAGAATCTAAAGGCACATGTACACGCGAGAGAAAACTGCTAGATATAGAGCAAAAAGCAACCCTAAATTGCTTAAATCATTCACAATAGAGCCATTTAGAGGTGTTTTTTGCTCTATCTCTAGCAGTTTTCTCTCATGTGAAAAAAATGTTTTCTATAGTCAATACCCTCCTTAAATGAAACGAATTAATTCACTGGCGAACGTATTCAATTTTATAAATCGATTGGATAAGAAGTGAATTAATTCCTTATTGAATTAGCTCACCACTGAATTCATTCAATTCATTTTCGTTTAGTTAACTAAAAAAAATTACCTTCAGTGAATTGAAAAAAAATACGTTCAGTGAACTGAAAAAAAAATTATGTTCACTAAATTGAAAAACAAAATTAGGTTCACTGAATTCAAAAGCTGTTTTTTGCCATTCAGTACACAGTGCAATGTTTTCAAAATATTTTGGAAATAATTCAGCCATTTCTTAGTGGTTGGTCTTATTGAGATGCAACTTCACGGTCGACCCCACAGACCCACTGGGAGCTGTGCCACTGGACTCCAAAATAGGACACCTCGTGCATGTGAAAACTTTGAAAGTTTACCATTTTTCGATTTATCAACCAATTTTAAAAAGAATAACATTTTTGTAATCTGCTACTAAAGGCCTACGATAAACATATGGGATATATCTTAAAGTATTTGAAAATTGAAATTTTGCAATAATCTGGTCCAATTTTTGCAAATGCCTGAACCAAATCAATGCAATATCTTTTTCACGCTTAAAATGATAAGTCTTTAAAATTTTAAATTAAAAAAAAATAAAATTATGTAATTTTTTTGTGCGAAAGTTCCCAAGATTCTTTTGCCTCCAGATTAAAAGATTCTTTAAGAACACATATAGCAGGTATGGGCAGGTAAATGACTTGCAGGGCCAAATTTGAGATTTCACAATTAATACGTTACGCAATAAAATTTAATTTTTCGTAAAGCCTACTGCTAAAACCTGGTGGGCGCTGTGGTGTAATGGTTAGCGCGTTGGACTGTTACACGTGAGGTTGCGGGTTCGAGCCCCAACCAAGGCAACATCAATTTATGAAAAATAATAATATGTATGAGTTTTTTCTATCCCTCATACATAACGCAGCGTCCTCCTTCGGTGTTTCCATAGCACTTAACCCCACCGAAGTAAAATAATATAACAGGGCTATGAACTAAAAAGCTTCAACAAAGTTCGCCAACTTACCATCAGATGGCGCGCAACAACTGTTCTAAAATTCAACATCTCGCGCAATTACAGTGTTGCCATATTTGAAGCCCTTCATCTTTCACCACCTTTCACTTCTTCTCTATCCCCTTTCCAAAGGAAGCAACACGTTAATTAATAGGAAGAATTTCCTGAGTGTTGCTGCTCTATTTAAAAAAAAAAAAAAAAAAAAAAAAAAAAAGTTCGATTGAATAGCCTTCGAGCTGTGGGTCTTTCTCTTTTTATCCCCTCACCCAGGCAAATACTCTATGAGTCAATATTGCGGAGAAGTACATCAAAATCTTTTATATTTTTATGATTTTTTTATATTTTTCATGCAAATATATTTAAAAATGTAGGCAGACTAAATAAATGTTTTTAAAATATTTTCCCCTTCTTAACGCCAATATGAAGTCAAAAACCTTTGGCGAATTAATCTTCGAAAGTATAGTTTTCGTTATTTCAAAAATTTGGTTTAAGGTTTTCACCAGTTTCAAATATTTTCAAATTTACTTAGTGGATTTTGATCCCTTGTTTTATTTATTGAAATGTGTAACGTTAATTACGTTACGAACGGAATTTTGATACAAAAGGTGGAAAAATATAATTTTTATAGAAAATGTGAATGTAAATGAAATTTAAAGATTATAGGTCCACAAAATTTTCGTATTGAAAATTTGTAACAAATATCAAACCTCTCCGGCTCTGATTGCATTAAATTAATTCTTAAATTTTAAAAATTCAATCACAAGACTGATAACCCAGCCAGAAACTTCGAATACTTTTATGAGGGTTCTTATTCAGAGAGACAAAAATTATTCAAACAAAGCACATATTTTTTAAATTTTAAACCTATTTGTGAAAAATTGCTCATTTTTTGGACGAAAGTAATAGTCTTAAGTAGGGCATACACGTCCAATATTATTGAAAAATTTTTCAAAAATCAACAACAACAAATTAAACACTTTAAACACATTGATCAATCATATTGAACATGTATGTTTGCCTTTAGTGAAATGAGATAAAAAAGGCACAAACATTTGAAGCAAATTTTTAAATCCAAAGATGATTCAGAAACGATTCAGAAAATTAAATAAATTTGAATATTTTGATATATGTATTTAAATATTTAAAATGACTCAAATAAAGATTAACCCCTCAATTCATAAATGTTTGTAAAATTATAGCAGGTTTATTGAACATGTATGTTTGCCTTTAGTGAAATGAAATAGAAAAGGCACAAACATTTGAAGCAAATTTTTAAATCCAAAGATGATTCAGAAACGATTCAGAAAATTAAATAAATTTGAATATTTTGATATATGTATTTAAATATTTAAAATGACTCAAAAAAAGATTAACCCCTCAATTCATAAATGTTTGTAAAATTATAGCAGCTTTACAAAACGTCATTTTCATACAAAATTTATTCAATAAACCTCCTATAATTTTACAAAGCGTTTATGAATTTAGGGATAAGTTTTTAGCCTAAAACATTTTTTAAAATATTTCTTTGAGTCATTTTGGAATAAAAGAGAAGGCTCTTTTGGATGCACCACTTTCATACAATTGAAAGTGTAATAATATATTTTTAGCACTTTCTGATTCATTTTTGGGCTCGTTTGCTGACTGGGAACTCTAAAAAAATAAATTATGAAAATTTTATTTATGAGTTTAATATCATATTAAATAAAGAATAAAGATCTATTTTTGTGAAAGTAGCAATCTACTATTTTTCATTTCTGTTGATTTTAGCAGAATGACTATTATTATATTTAGCATTGTATTTTTGCTCTTCTAATCTTACTAATATTCAGCAAAAATTGGCAAAAATTTGTCTGCAAAATCACTTTTAAATAATAAACCTGTAAAAATATCAGAAAAAGCTACACCGAAAATATTTCTCAGTTGCTCAGTCAAAGATTTTCTCAGTTAAAACACAAAATAAATAAATTGCTAATTGCAGAAGGAAAACTATTTTAATTCTTATAAGTTTTGAATATTAAGGGAACATCTTGACAAAAATAAATTGTACTTAGGAAGATAAATACATAAATTTAATCTTTAATGCAATCCCATCAAAAGAATTCTTATATTTTTTTTAGACTATTTGGGCTTTGCATTTTGCACAAAACGAAAACAGAAATGGAAGATGTTAATGAACAATATGTAGTACTTGTATTTTTATTTGAAATAAAGAGTATTTAGTGGATTTTATCCATTATGTTTATTATTATTCACAAAAATAAATAAAATTATTTTTAATCGAAAAATTAGTTATTATCTACTAATTCCATATGTGGTTTAATTTTAACGGAGATATTGTTTTTTAACGGAAAGTTCAGTTAAAATAAATACATAAAATTATTTCTTTTACCATCAACTAAATCAAACAACTGAGCCTCAGAAAGGGGTATTTCACCTTAAGTCAGCTGAAAATTTAATAATACTCATTCCATGCTACTCTTACGTACTCAACTGGTACTCTTTTTTTTTTTTTTTTTTTTGTTCACAAGCTGTTCCCAACTCGATTTACAACCAAAGAGTAAATATTCCCTTATTAAAGGGAATTTTTGGTATGAAATTGCAGAAATTTGGTTTGAAAGTACAGAAATTGGTTTGATGTGCAGAAATGTCAGAAATATGTGCTGCCATATAAATTTTACCCGTTTTTTGTGTTCTCCAAAATCTCCAAAAATAAATTTAAAAAAATTGGTCCGATCGGGTCAAAATTTCTACCACAGGTAAAACTTTTAATTGAGCTTGCAAAACAACTTTGTTTTTTGTCGGTTGGGCCTATCTCGGGAGTTATTTCGGTTCAAAATTTGAAGTTGGACTTGCTTATAACTGCGCGATTTTTGGTCGGATTTGGACAGTACGCATACTATTGGAAAGGTATTTAAAATATCTTTCATATGACTTTAACGATTTTTATTAACACTTTACGGCTCAATTTGAAAATTTTAACTTTTAGAAGTTTTTTTATAAAAAAAGGTTTTATTTCAGAAGATTGTGTATTCAAAAATATAATTTATAATTAGGCCCTGTGCGAGATGCTTTAAATAAATTCTAAACTGAATACAATTTGACAAAAGGGTTTAAAATTTCTTTAAAAATTTTTGTTTTAATTTTTTTTCTAATTTCATAGAAATTTGGAAACCTGCATTTAGTTTAGATTTTATTTAGCCAGTTCGCACCCATCCTTACTAATATATTAGCTGTGTTTGCGCGGCAAACTATCAACGTTGGCTTATGTTGTGTGCGTTTTGTCGTGATCGGATAAGTATCTTCAGACTTATTCCAATTTCAATTTTCAAAAAAAATAAAGCCCCGCCCACTCGAGGCGTTTCCGACAAAAAAATTTGAACTCATGCCCGTAAACTGCACTTTAAGCACCGTAAGTTGTTTTTCACGTGGAAAATTTTCACTCCAACTTTAAAGGTCTCAAATTGTAATTTAAATCATAAAAATGAACAATTTTTAATATTTATAACAAAGGCACAATCACAATAAACAGAAAATGTCAGAAATAATGGAGAAATTATTTTTTTTATATGGAGAATAACAGTTTTTTCACGTGAAACTCAAACAACTTACGGTGCTTTAGCAAAAATTTACTTTTCTTTACTACTTTACCCAAAACAGGCAAATTTTACCAAAAACCGGCAAATTTATACTTTTTACTTTTTTTATAAATATGGCATTCTTCCACCATAACTAAATACACAAAATGTTGCAACTCAAATTAAAAATGTTGCAACTCAACTTAATTTTATGAGAAAAATTTTGTATTCGAGTTGGCTCGAGTTCGATTTTTTTTTCCAGAGAGTTAAGAGTAGCATAATTTTTCTCTATAATATATACTCTTTGATTTAATAGCTTGTAACTGAGAAATTTTTTCGGTGTACTAATTGTTTTGCTATTTTCATAGGTATATGAATAAAATTTTATTGTGTCTTACCAAATTTAAGTGCTTCAAAGACAATTCTCAAAAGTAGATTTTAGAGATCCTTGCGAGGTCCATAGAACAGCCTTATACATTTCCTTAAATGAAAGGTAATTTTTTTGAATTCAAACTAATAAAAAATAAGAGACTCCTAAGTACTTCTACATCATATTGAGACATAAAGTATTTTTCCCAGGCGTAAGGTTTAAATAAAGAAGAAGGAATTTTTCACTTAATATTCGTATGTAGGATGCGAAAATACTTTAAAATGTTTTAGAGGAACTCTGTTCTAGAAAGTCGATATTTGTTAATCGGTGTAATTTTTTTGAGGCCCCATTGGATGTTTTTTTGTTATCGCTGTTTTTCTTAATTAAAAATTTTTTTTTACTGTTTTAAAATTAATGAAGGGCCGCACGAAATTGGTTGACGGGCCGCATTTGCCCATGTATGACATATATCATTTACTTCTTTTAGATGGGCTTAATGGAAAAAATATTCTCCACTTGTCAATTTTTCTTCCCCCAGACCATTTTTTTATTCAGATTTCTATTTTAATAAATTTTTTCTATGAGTGCACTACTAAAAACTGTAAAAGAAATTCCATTTTTTTTAGTTTTCACAGTGCTTTGGGGGTTGTGGTTTTTGTTTTTTAACTTATCTCAAATTTTTTTATATTCTGATATAAAGAATAGTAACCAATAAGAAATGGCTGAATTATTTCCAAAATATTTTGAAAATAATGCACTGTGTACTGAATGGCATAAAACAGCTTTTGAATTCAGTGAACGTAATTTTTTGTTTTTCAGTTCAGTGAATGTAATTTATTTTTCAACTCACTGAACATAAATTTTTTTTAGTCCATTGAACGAAAAGAAAATTGAACGAATTTAGTGGTGAATTAATTCAGTGAAATATTGTTTGGCTTCCTTTTTTTCTCCAGGTAGAAAGGGATGAAAATATAAAAAACTGAAAGAAAATGAATACAATATTTTTCAATATTCCCTTAAATAAATTTATATTTTATATTATAAAACGTACCTTATTATTTTAATAATTTAATAAAATATATAACCTTTTCCGTATAACGCGTCTTCACTCTTTAGCGTTATTTTATGACTAAGAGAAAACATGTTCTTCTCATATTCTGTCACTAGAAATTTCTATACAAATGCTTATGTAATTGTAACAAAAATCAAAATAATTGCATAAAAAAATGTTACTACAATGTAGTAGTTTTTGAAGTTTGTTGAAAAAAATAACTGTTAAAAACATTAAAAAATTTTGCTCTAAGTAAATTAACTGCAATTGTAGTTAAAATAACTACAACCGCATTATTACACAAATAACTGTCATAAAAACACAAAAAATCCAAATTCGGAACTTGTTCTGAAAAATTTAAGTTTTTTTTCATTTAGAATATAGTCTGTAAAAAGCTCTATTGATTGTGTTTAATTTTAGGCTCTTGGCATATTTCAAAAAATTTTAACAAATTATTTACTAAAAACACTTTTATTTTTTTCAGCATTTGACCACGCCTACCTAGCCCACTTTGTAGAAAAGTAATAAAACAAGTAAAGATTCTGTTTTCTGCTACACAGACCTATATATACCGAAAATTTGACATTGATACGACATACATATGTTTTACAGTAACGGGGCAGTTGATGTGGAAAGCCACATATGCAGTTAAAAAGGCAACAAAGGTATTTATTTACCTTTAAAATAACTAAAACTTTTGTTATTTTTAACTGTTGAGAAATAACTAACAAATGCATTAAAAATAACTAACACTGTCGTAACTGACAAATTTTTACTGCAAAAATTTTAAAACAACTGACAAAATGAGTAAAAACTACTGTTTTTTATAGGCAATTCTTTTTGTTTATAAAAGTATATTTTAATCAAAAAAATATTTTTTTTCTTTCGATTACAAAAGTATGTGTTATAACTTCAGCCTATTTAAAATTCGAAGTAAAAATTCCAAACCGTCAGTGTTGTCCCAGAACTATTTAATAAATTAATAAAAATTAGTCGATATTTAGACAAAACGAGTTTGTCTGTGAAACATTTGCCACAAATTCTTTAGTTACTTTTGTAAATTTTTCAACACTGAACCCAATTTATGTTAGGAGAAATCAAAAATGATGCTATGTATTTTTTTGCTTTGTTTAAAGCACCTACTGTTGGTTATTTTTTGCTAAAATAATTGTCAAGCTTCTTTTAAAAATTCTATTGGTTTGCAAGACCATTTAAAAATTCAGCGAAAGAGTGGGAAAGTTTGGGTTTGTTATGATTGTGACTTTCTATTGTAATATCTTTTTTTTTCTGTGTAGTTAACACAAGTTTTTTCTGTATAGTTAACACACTTGACAAGCAAAATTTTAAAAATACGGAAGTTTTACAAGTTTTACTGTCTTGCCGACATTTAAAGCTAGGATTGAACAGGGCACATGTCATGATAATAGCGACGCCTTGGAGAATCTACTCCAGCTTTTTGTTTTTAAATCCCAGCTTTCCACTCAGAGAAAAATTGGTTAAATTTAAATAAAAACAGATAAAATTTGAGGGGTATGGGAGAGAATAATTAGCAAGTGGGTATTATTTTTGCTGCAATGCATCTGAATGAAGTAGACTTTCTGGAAAACATAAATACTTTGTTCTGAAAGAAACTTTTAATGTGGTTAAAATACCATTTTTTTAATATTCAAATTTTAAAGCACGCCATTTTAAGCCTAAAGAAGATATTGCTTTAAAATTGCCATTAATTAATAGAATATATATATTTAATCCTTTAATTCCCAGTGGAACATAGGGCCGTAATAGAATAATTTGTTGTAATATTTTCCACAACTTACAGTGTTAAATTTCATATCAGTAAGTAAGAAATGGCGAAATTATTTCCAAAATATTTTTATTCGTCCCCACTGAGCTCAGGAGAGTTTATTTTGAAATAATATAAACAAATTATAATTTTTTTTTTTTTTTAATAATAAATACAGCATTTATTTACTTCAAATTACATAACCAAAGCCCTGGGGGCCATATATGATTAATAAAAGCTACTACAAAAAAATAATAAAAATAAATAATAATAAAAATAAATAATAATAAAAATAAATAATAATAAAAATAAATAATAATAAAAATAAATAATAATAAAAATAAATAATAATAAAAATAAGTAAAAAATACAGTAAAACTATCATATAAAAAAAATACTGAAAACATTATCTTGAATAATATAAATAGATATTTAAATAAAAATAATACAATCACCAGATTTTCCGTAATTTCATACGGTTTTGGATAATTTTTGACCCACTGCTGTGTAATTTTTTGTTTTAATGGTGGCAACACTGCAAACCGTTCTCCAGTTATTATGCTTTTATGTATTGATATTACACATCTTAAAATCAGATGATCATAAAAATCTTGAGTTGTTATTACTAGAAAGTGTTGGTTCGAAGCCAATTTGTGACCAGCCGGATACGATTGGTATTTGTTCCCTCACCTCTGATGATATTACACATCTTAAAATCAGTTGATTGTAGAGTTGTAAAAGTATTGAGTATTCCGGTACTGAGTACTCAATACGAAAACGGTACTACTCGATACTTTTAAAGATGCAATTTTCCGTAGAAATGTGTATTTTTCGTATGAAAATACAACTCTAAAAATAGTACTCTAAAAATTCAGCTCTGAAAATTCAACTCTTTTTGTGAAGCAAAGAAATTTGTAGCGAATTTTTGGGAAAAATTATTTAATTTATTTATTTAAAATGTTTTAAATTAATTAAAATGTAAGTAACAATAGTTATTTAACACGTGTATGTGAATTGTTATTATTTTTCCTAATAAATACGAATTCATAACATTTTTAAACATTTTAAATTCAAAAAAACCGTTAAAAGTATTGAGTAGTATCGAGTACTCAATTGAAAAATATCGAGTAGTATTGAGTACTCAAAAAGTATCGAAATTTCACAACTCTAATGTATTGGAGAATGTACAATTCAAGTTTCTGATTTTTATTTGCAAACTAGAAATATATCAATAATAACAAATATAAACTAAACAAGAATTTTTAAAATCCAAAAAATTTTTTATTTTTTAAATACTAAAATAAGTGTTTACTGTAAAATAACTGTTTTGCTAGTTGCTTATTATGATAATAAAATATCATATTGGATTTTGGACTCGAGGTGCAATAGAACAGTATTCTAAATAAATATAAATACATTGATAATAATAAAAATGCATAATATGAAAAATAATTAATAAATAAAATGTAATTGAAATAATAAATTAAAGACAGAAAAATTTATTAAAAATAACAAACTGAAAATTTTGGGAGAAAAGTTGCGATAACTGAGATTTACTTTTGAAGAAGTTGCGTTGAGTCAACAATTCAAATAATTTTCGAGTTAAAATAATCGGGGATTTTCGTTAATCAAGCGTTAAGTAAGGTGGTTTGTTTGTATGCACTGGGTACCAAAACATGAATTTTATTTAACTGAAACATTAGTTTATACCAATCATTTCATTTAATTTGAATTTCTTCGGTTTTCTGAGAAATTCTTTAACTGCATAGCTGATAAAATTTGAACGGTATGGCCACCTTAAAATATTATTCTTGCCTTAAAAAAGCGCCTGTTGGCTACATTCTTGCCTCACAAACATTGCCAGCTTGTAGTGATGTTCCTCAACATTTGTTATGATGGTCAGGCTTACCAGACATCAGGTTTTGTATGCAAATTATGTGCTTTTTTGTTGCTCTGTTGAAAACTGTCAATTGTTTTCATTATTTTTTAATGAGTGAAAAATATTTTTCAGATCTTAACCCGGTGTCTTCAAATGCAATAAATTATATGATATGAAATGTTAAAACTATTGCTGAGCAACGTCAAAATGATATCAATTGCAACGTGGTGGAGAACATTTGACCATTTCATTGCTAAGAAATATAATAAATTTTTCTTCGAAAATCAGAAAATGTTATCAAACATTAATTTTTATCTACAAATAATAAAAAATTAAATACTTTCCCATTCTTTTTTTACCAAATTTTCTGTTGTTTTTTATTACAGAATTAAAATTAAAACAAAAAGTGACATTTCATGGCAGGCATCATTGCAAGAGTCGCTTGCATGTCAGCGATATCATGATATTGCAATAAAATTGAAATTGAGTGTCTTCCCTTGGATGAAATCATTTTGACAATTACTTGCTATCATTTTATTGCATGTCAAGACACTAGGTTACAAACCATTCGGAATCGGTACTCTGGGCGCAAACATTTTTATTTGAAGACAGAAGATTTTTTGGGAATTTCAAAAATATTTTGAGTATATTTTGGGAACAAAATCTTTCATAAATTTTGACAGTTTTCAGAAAACATCAATCACTTTCACACAAAAACTAAAAAGTGTATAATTATCGAAGTAGTTTCTTCAAATGTATTTTGAAAATTAAAAAAAAAAGTTCTTAAAAAATAAAAAATGTAGATTGTCAATTTTTTTTGTCAACTTGCTTAAAGGGGGGATTACTGAACCGTAAACTTAAATGTGCTGTAAATGCAACGTGCCGTAGCTAAAAATTGCACTTATAGAAAACTCTAAACAACATTAATATTTAGCATCTATTTCGTGTGTTTATTTATTTTATTCTAAATTTTTCCATTTATTTGTTAATTTTTATTTCTTATTTGTTGTATGATTCTATTTTCTTTATTCATTTTATATATTTTCCTACTAAAATAATTCTGCTGTTTCGATGACGGATAGAAAATCCTGATTTCAACTGAATGATCCTGCAAGTACGTTTTCATTTACGTGTTACTAACCATTTGCATTTACTTCTTCATTTGGTTTCGAAACAGCTGATTCGTTACAGTTACGTTTACGGTTGGGTAACTCACCCTTAAGCCTTTGTACCTTTCCATTCTGACGCAGCTAAAAAAATTTTAAGCTATCTAAGTTTTTTCTTTTGTAAATTATTTTAGAAGATATTATATTCTAAAACAAACTTTTGAAGTTGTATTTTAACGGAGTAATTCGAGAATTATACACTTTTTATTCCGTGTTTGTTTCAAAGAAAGATGGAAATTTACTTTTTCGTTGATTTTCCGCAGCTCCTTAACGTGAGGTTTGAAGAATTAATTCTATAACTAAATTTTTTAATTCCGATATGAAAATTCAATGAATTAATTCACAAAAGAATACACAATGAATATAATTAATTCATATTTGTTTTCGTTCGATTTCTTTTGTTACGAATTAATTCAATTGCTGCAGTTCTTTTTATAAACTCAAACCAATGGTGAACGCGTTCAATTTTATAAATCAAATGAACAAAAAGTTAATTAGTTCCTGACTGAATAATTTCACCAAAGAATTCGTTCAATTCCATTTTCGATCAGTGAATTAGTAACAAATACGTTCATTCAATTGAATAAAACACGTTCATTGGAAAACAAAAATTTCTTTCAATGAATTCAAAAGATGTTTTCTGCCGTTCAGTAGAAATAAATATTTACGGGTATTTAAAAAAATATAATAAGTAATTTAACAACGTTTACTAGAAAAACGAAATAAATTATGTATGAGTTTTAAGTACGTGTACACTCAGGGAATTATGTAGGTAGAATCAACTGCAAATGACAGTTAAAATAACTGCATTTGCACTTAAAAAGGTGTAGACTACATTTGCAGTTAAATTAACTGCAATATGAAGTAATTTTAAACTGTTAAAAATCAACTGACAAATGTAGTAAAAACAACTACAAATGCAATTGAAACAACATACATGCAAATTATTGTAAAACTGTACAAACAACTGCAAATGTAGTTAAAAAAACATAGATAAAAATTTTTTTTTTAATTATTAATTTAATAAAAAAAAACAAATTTATGTAAACACTATTAACTTAATTTTATTCTATAATAAATTTAAAATTGAGAAATCAAAATTTACACTTAATGTCACTTTTATTTTTCACTATTAAGATATTGTTGTACATGTCCGTCTGTGAGGGATGAAATATGCTGTTGTTTGGCTTCCTTTTTTTCTCTAGGTAGAAAGG
This sequence comes from Leucophora obtusa, assembly GCA_949987735.1. Taxonomy (NCBI): domain Eukaryota; kingdom Metazoa; phylum Arthropoda; class Insecta; order Diptera; family Anthomyiidae; genus Leucophora; species Leucophora obtusa. The sequence goes on along the minus strand of OX465295.1, from coordinate 313,155,881 downwards.
GATGAGAATATAAAAGAACTGAAAGAAAATAAATACAATATTTATTTAACATTCCCCGTAAATAAATTTATATTATAAAACTTACCTTATTATTTTAATAATTTAATAAAAAATTTATAACCTTTTCCGTATTACGCGTCCTCACTCTTTGGCGTTGTTTTATGACTAAGACAAGAGAAAACATGTTCTTCTCATATTCTTTCACTAGGAATTTCTAAACAAGTGCTTCATACACATACTCCTGTTTGCTTCGTGTGTGTGCACACACACTTGAAAATTTAAGTATTTGTAAATAAAATTCAAAATAACTGCATAAAATAAATGTTACTACAATGTAGTAGTTTTTGTAGTTTGTTTTAAAAAATAACTTTCAAAAACATTGAAAAATTTTGTTCTAAGTAAATTAACTACAATTGTAGTTAAAATAACTACAACCGCATTACTACACAAATAACTGTACACTCGAAAAGAGATGCTAGTACAATAATTTGTAAAGGCTTTACAATTTCACTTTACTATTTTTATACTAATTGTTAATAAAAAAAACATACTTTTAAAAATAATTTTGAAAATGACGGAATTTTTAAATAATTTTCGTTAACGATTTAAAAAAAATTTTGCAAATTTTTTAAAAACGCGTTGGTAAAATTAGCAAAATATTCTACTAATTAAAAAAGGAGATATTAAAAGATGTTTGTCTTTTTATAATAATCAAAACTAATAATTTGAAAAAAAAAAAATTAATAATTTAAAATGCATAAGTAAATTCATTTATAAAGTTGCACGCGTTCACCAGTGAATTCACTCTTTGCATGTGTTTCTTGTTGAATGAATTCAGTTGAATAAATTCAGTGAATTGCTTAAAAAAACAAATCATTCAAATCTAAAATAAATCTATTCTATTGTTAGTGAATACATGAAAAAACGTATTAATTCTTCAAATCTCTTCCCTTAACAATAAATCCTTTTTTTCCTGAGATGTAATGTAATTAATGTCCTTGAAACAATTGAAGTCTTTGAATTCAGATGATTTTTTAGGCATTTAAACTAAAACAGTATCAGAATTTTTGAAATCTTTTCTTATTGTTGGTTCTTGTTTTGTATTTAGTTGTATAGTTATTTTGTGGTTAATGTTAATTTGAACAAATTAATTATAGTCCATTACCTTTTTATTTTTTTTTTCAGGGATATTGTTTTTGGGATATTTTGTTCGGGGACAACGAAGAAGAATATCTGGCAAGCTTGAATATGGATGCCATTCAAAGGCAAAGTCAACATGTTGAGGAACATGACCAATGTTGCCAGTTTTGACGATTTATCGTCATTTTGACTATTTTTACTATAGAAAATAGCCAAACGACGATTTGACGATTTCCGTCTTCAAAATTACGATTTTTTTCAATAGGAAATATAGCAACAATTGGTTCAAAAATACGTTATTTTTCATATAATTTATAAATATTTATCATAAAATTTTTATTTAAGGTAGTCATTTTAGAATCTGATGGTTTTTTGTAAGAAAACTAACACAGAACCTTGTAAATATTTTTATTTAAAGTAGTTTTTACTAAATCTCTAATAAATGTAACGTGCTTTTCGAAGGGATGTATATCTCATATCGGACGTTTTTTTCATATAAATTCTTTAGTAGGTACCTGTGAAATATCTCTACACCGAAAAAATGTCTCAGTTACTGGCTACTAAATTTTCAACTGAGACTCAGGTGAAATACCCCTTACTGAGGCTCAGTTAATAAAGTTAATTGTATAAAACCAAGTGGGCAATTATCTTTAGCTAATTGTTCAGATTTCAAAATATAACTAATAAAACAGTTGCAATGAACGGGGCTTTAGTCAGAATTTGAGAAATTCACAAATTAGTTATAATTAACCAATTAATTTAATTTACAATTCTACGGGATTTAAATTTATTGGCAATAAGTATTTTCATACATTTATTACATATTTTATTAACAAATTAAATCCTGAAAATGTAAAAACTATTACGGTGGGTCTCATACTACAGGTTTAAACTTAGGTTAATAGTTAACCCAAAAATTTGTTGTTATTTTGTGTAAATTTTTTTGACATTTTATTTTGTTTTTAGTTAAGTTAAAGTTAAACCTACAGTGTGAGACCCACCGTTAAAGTTATTTAAAAGAATAAAACTTTTTGGCTGGATTCAGCTTAGCATGCTAAAGGTAATTTAAATATCGTCTCTTTAGTCCTCAGTACCAAAATCTCTCATTTGATGTATTTATTAGACTTCAGATAGAGTAAAACCTTGTTAAACATTCTTGCTTTCTATAATAAAAAATCTTTAAGAAATTAATGTCTTATTATAGAAAATCTAATTAAAAATTCAAACTTATTTGGAAATATTCTTGTTTTATGCAGATTCTTGACGACGTTTTTTTTTTATTAAGAAACTTAATTTTGAGCCAAATTTCCGTACTACATATAAAAATTGGATAAAGGAAAATTTATTTTATTTTTTGAACACACTTTGACAATTAAAAATTTACATTTGTGTTTATACAGGGTGATGAAAAAATATTGCATTTAACAGAAACTATAGTTGATAACAATTATTTCAGTTACTTTGAAAATTTTCGGTTTTAACTGAGGAATTATTCAACTGAGCAACCGAGAAATTTTATCGGTGTAGGCTAAGTACATTAAAATCTAAAGTTTTTTCGATACGATTTTTTTTTAAAGTGAACTTTTTCTTTCGAACAATTAATTTCAGTATATGGTAAATTTTCAATACATACACTCACAATATTTTATCGTTAAAAACAACCTAAAATACTTATTAAATTAATAGAAAACACAATTAAAAAAGGACTAGCTACTGATTTTTCATTATATTCAAACCATTTTGCTACTTATTTGCAAACATTGTTAAACAATCCATAAAAGAAATAAAAATAACTGAAAAGTCTGTTAAAACAATCATCAATTTTTAACTGACAAAAGGAAAAAAACGAATTTTGTGGTTTGTTTTTTCATATTTGAAAGTTTTTTGTTTGAATTTTCAAAACACTACTCACACGTTCATATTTTTATTGCCTATGTTTGTGTGTATGAGTAAAGAATTTCTTGTAATTTGAATTGAAATCATTTTGTGTATAAAGAAACTATTTTAACAAAAAAGAAAACCGAAAATATTTGAATTTTTTGTTTTAAAACAGAAAACAACGAAATTATTTTTTCTAAAAATAGAAAACTAAATATAGAACATTGGACTGAAAATATCAACTCCTACAGAGCATACATATTTTTTGTGGTTTGTTTTTTATTGACTGACAAAAACAGTTAAACCATATGTTTCAATGTATTTTAATTGATTCTTCAATTGAAAACAAACTTTACCTATTACTTTTCAAATAATCCTCAATCGGTGATGGAAAATGTATTGTGAGTGTACATAAAATTGTTTCAAATTTTGAGATACGAGTATTAAAGGATTATTTTCTAAAACACTTCGGTGAAGTGTTGCGTTATTTCTATAGAAATTCTTTTTGTTACAAAATCAATTTACATTAACTGTGTTATTCAAAAACTTTTAAAATATCCTAATTACAGATTTTTAAGCTAATATTGCAAAAAGAATATTCACAAATGATTAATAAAGAAAAATTAATTAAACGTTTAAAGCAGGGCATAGCCTAAAATATCTGTTTGATAAAGTTTGGAAAAAGAAAATCACTGTAAAAAACTAAAAAACGTGAATTTACAATGATTAAATGAATTCTTTAAGAGTCATCCACCCAAGAATAGATGTAATACAAAATTTTGTATCCAACCGAAACAAAAAAACTGTAAAAATCCCAAGACTAAAATATTTTTTCGAAAATTTTCCCAAATTTGCATGGAAATAAAATAAAAACAAATTCAATAAAATAGTGATGCATTTATATTAAAACCATACTCAATATTCGAATACTTTCAGTATTCGTAATACAAAAAATTCTTTAACACACTTTGTTCCCATTATTACTTCCCAATAATGTTTAAAAATCGCTTTTTTAATATGTTTTGATAAAACATTTTAATTTCCAAAATTTACAAAACAATATATTTACCTACAATTACCGAGTCAATCGTTCACTAAATTCATGTATCACTAACAATAAGAATAGAGAATATACAAAGTGTTGCCAGAATTAAAAACAAAATTAATAAACTTTTATTGTATGTTTTTGAATACAATTTTTTAATAAAGGTTTAATAGAGGTAATGAATGCTTTAGCAAATTCATGTTTTAAAGCTAAATTTAGAAGTTTTTTTTTGAATAACAGCGTAAAAGTTTCCTTCACATCAACCAATCAAATAAAAAACTAGTTTTAGAATTTTTCTTAAATTACAGCTGACACCGAAAACCGGGTGATTTTTTTAATTTTATATTATGATTTTATGGTTATAATAATAAAAATATTTGATTATTAAAGTTTTGACGATTTTTAACAGTATTTTGATATCCCAAGTAAAAAAAAATGATATGGAGCCATATGAAGTTATATTTAATTATATATAATCTTTTATGTAATTAGATATAATTATATCCGAAAAATGAGAACGTCTTATTGTATCATATTGTATCGAATTGTATACAATTGTATACAATTTGGTACAATTTGATACAATTTTATGCAATTCGATACAATTGTATCCGAATTTTGTCCTCATCCAATTACATCAAATTATATCTTTTTGTATAAAATTATATAAAATATTATAAAAGTGGACATAGTTTCATACAATTATATCTAAATATTAACCTTATACTTTTTTATCATATTATATAGGACCATATCTAACAATATACATACAAAAATAATTTTTTTAAATAAAAAAAAATTTTCAATTACTTATAATTGTAATTGTTCTTTTTTGAATTGCAATTACAAATAATCGGCCTGATTACGAGTGTCGAATTTGTAGTTGAAATTTTCGACTCCATATAAAATGATTTTGTATATAATGGAAATTATAAAGAAATGAAACTCTCATGGTGGATTTTTTTAAATCTGAGTGCTATATATGGTAAATCCAATTGAAAAATTTTTCAAAAGTTGCGTTTTTAGTGAGTTTTCAGTGAGTAGTTTCGACTACGACTACGACACTCGTAATAAGGCCGAATATGTAATTATAGATGAGTTGGTTTTTTCAATTACAATTACATGTAATTATGTAATTGCATGTTTAATTAATTACAAAATGTAATGATTAACCCCAGGCCTGCTGGAGATCTTATAATTTCGATAAATCTTCCATTACTTTTATCCAGATTTATCATGACAGTACAATAAACATGAAAAAAAATTTCTTTTAATTTAGTAATTTTAAAATAAAGTTAACAACACTGAAATTTTAAAGTTAATAGGATTATGATATACAACAAAGATATAAGAAATCAGTCAAGTGTACGTTATAGTATAGAGAATTTCGTATTAAAGCTTCAGTGTTGTTAATGTTATGGGTGCGGTGCGTAAGCCATTTTTGACTCATGCTCAAAAAAAAAAAACCAAAAAAAAAAACAAATTACTCACGCACGAGCATTTCGTTTTTTACTCAGCACATATTAACTTACTTATTAAACTTACAATCAGAAAATTCTCACGCAAAACAGTAAAAATTACTAAAAACATATGATGCAAAAAATAAACTCTCACACGAATCAATCACGGGTTATTCTTACTCACGCTCACGCACGAATCACTTAAGTATAGTAATTATTACTCACGATCACGTGTGAATAACGTGACTCAAGAACATTTCGTGTCACGCGCCAATCCCTAGTAATTACTAAATATAAAACTAGTTCAAAATCATTGATAACATGGAACCAAATATAATACAATACGGTTTTATATGGACCTTATATATTTTTATATAAAATCACTTTGAAAAAATTGCCTATGTGGGATGATATATAATTATAGATGATTTTATAAAGAACGTTATAAGTTATATATGGGTTCATATTCGTCAATATATAATCATAACTAACACAAATTATAAAAGATTTCTTATATGGATCCACATAGTTTTATATTATTATGTATAGTGTCATACTAAATTATATATAAACGTACATGTAATTATGTCTTTTATATGTTACTTTATGTACTTATATAGAGCACATACATATATATGTAGGCCAATATGTAATAATATAAAATCACATATGTCTCCTTATTAAAACCTTTGTTGAAAAAAGATCTAACATATGACTATATAAAAGTATATCTGCTTGAATTTAAAAGCATATGTGGCCTTATGTAACTATAAGTTACTATATGCAATTACATAAAATAATATATGATTATATCAAAACTTTTTTACTCGGGATTTCAAAACGCAATGACGATTTTGACGATTTTTTAAAAAATATTTGACGATTGTATGCCCAATTAACCTGGCAACACTATACATGACTTTAATCTGATAAGAACATTTTGGTTAGCTCTTAAATCTGGCAACATCGTCACTAGCATGTTGTTTATATTTTTATTGTGTGTAAAATATTTCAATTAAAATCATATTTTTTATGCACTTTCAATATAAAAAATTATTAAAATAAATAAATAACAAATTTGCAAAAGTAATAGTAACAAAAAATTTCCAGCAACAAAATGGCCAATTTTCAACAAATCGAACATGCATATAAAGAAGATTTGTGTGAACTAAATATACAAATAAAAAAGGCAAATGCTAGTGAAAAGGCACATGCTTCTGGGGACGCCAACTACGCACCAGGAAGATATCTACAAAATATAAGAAATTGTGATGTATTTATAGAGGATTATAACTTTTTAATTTATTTAGATGTGCAAATTTACAAGTAAGAAAATGGATATAAAAAAAATATATTATTTAAATTACCTATTGCCCTTTAAGATTCAAGTCCACTCGCCGTTTTGATCTGAAGGATTTGAAGTATTTATACTTTTATTACAATACCAAAGATCAAAAACTTCTTATCAATTTACCCTGCTTGCCTGTAAGTGACGAAGATGCTCAACAATCTAAAGTAAAATCTAGTGAGAAAAATTCCAAAGATTCGCTAGAACGTACTTTAGATTTATGGAAGTTAAAAAAGATAACCGATAGTTGTTTAATTAAAATCGATAATTCTACGGAGTTATTAAAACTTGAAGGCTCATTTGGTTATGGTTTTGCTAGTAAATTCCGTGGTTGTATCAGAGCTTTTGAGGTTAGTTTTGGTGTGATTTACCAGAAATCATTATTCATTTTTGTTTTTTTTTACGTTTTAGTGTGATTTGGAATTGATTACCCGTATGCCGGAACCACACGAAGTCAGCCCTTTACAACGAAGTATTGATCGAGAAATAGATGAAATGAAAAACTTTTCTAGAGATCAATATAAATTGAATTTTGTCGAGTTGCAAATACCGGAAGGTCATGATAATCCAATGCAATTTATTATCAATTTCAAAGGTGAGAAGATATTTTTGAAATCTTGATATTTGTAGTAAAATATGCTGTTATAAACATTAAAATCAACCGTTAATATTCCTTGCTAAAACCCTGCTATCTGCTCTTTAGGATTTTTTTAATTACATGTTAAAATTCTAATTCTCTTTCAGACATTGATTTAACCAGTGAAGAACAATGTTTGCTTCACAACATCACCTGCAAACCCGAACTTATGAAAATGCCAGATGAATATGATTTAACTGAAATTGATTGTAGTCTCATTAGCATTTTATTAGGCATTTGTTACGATGTAAGGTTAGTATCTAAGCAGCCTAAGCAAAGCATTTTTTTTTTACTTAATTTTGATTTCAGATTTACTTCCAATGAACCAAATTGTGAGTCAGCTTGGACTCGTAGTATTTTATCAGCCACTCTAACTTATTTTGAACCTTTCACTTCCCTTAAAGAAGTGGTAATAAGTTTTATGAGAAGATCTCTTATTTATCCCTTGTATCGCAATTATGAATTAAGTAAACAATGTGTAGAAGATTGTATAACAGCATTGCAATCAAATTCCTCCTGGATAGTAAAAGAATTATTAATTACACGTGACATTTTCAATACCAACGAACGTTCTGTATTTAATCATTATTATATAGATGATTATATACGTTATCTAAGCAATACTGCAATATGCCCAGCCTCCCATTTGCAAATGTTGGCTTATAATTTAAAAAATGTTTTATTTGATATATTCAAAAAACATATAGGATTGGGTTTGCAAGAATTGGAGACAGAACTTTTAAAAGAATTGATAACCGACATACATATTGCTGCTTCAAGTTCAGAAGATGATTCCGGTGATCCAGATTATGATGAAAGTGGTGAATCAGAATTTTATACTTCGCCTGAAAACAGTAGCAGTGAGATCAGTAGTAGTAGTGATACTGAAGAGGATAGTGTGATAGAACAAAAAATGGATAATTTAAAGTTGTAAGTAAAATTTTTTCTATGAATTTTACAAAAAAAAAAAAAACTGGATGTGAATTACTTCTAATGAAATACTTGTGGACTTCTTTCGGTAAAAGACTAAACATTTTATTTTTTCTAAATATGTGAGTGAGAGAAAAGTTTTTTTTTTAATGAAATGAATTAAAATAAATTATGGTTTTTGAACTAAAAAAAAAATAAATAAAACAACTTTTTAATTTAATTAAAATGCAAAAAACTTTTTATAAAAAATTCTTTATTATATAGAAATGGTAGATTCCAAACCACTTTTCTGTAGAAAAGTTTGTCATATTCTGAACTACTTTTATATAGATAATATTTTCACATTCTGTATAACTTGGGTGTAAAAAAGTTGTTAGATTCTGAACAACTTTTCTCTACAAATATCTATTCTGTAAACAATTTTTCTACATAAAATGTTAAATTCTGAGCTGCTTTTGCTACAAAAACTTGTATGGTGGCTTTATAAAGCAAAAATTTTAGATTCCAAACAACTTCTATATAATAAAATATGTAAATTTACGGTAAACTTTTGTATAGAACAGTTTTCAAATTCTGAACATTTTTTCTTTACAAAACATAACATTCCAAATAATTTTTCTATAGCAAAACTTGCAAGATTCTAAACAACTTTTCTCTACTTTCTCTACGACTTAAAGTAGAGAAAAAGTATTAAAAAAGTTTTCAGATTTTGATCAAGTTTTCGATAGAAAATTTGCTTTGAGAATCTTTTATGTAGAAAAAGTTGTCAGAATCGGATCAGGTTTTATAAAGAAAAAGTCAAAATCGGATCATTTTTTATAAAGAAAAGCTTTTAAAATCTCAAACTTTTAGATAAAAAAGTTGTCAGAGTCTGAATAACTTTTACGTACAAAAGGTTGTGAAAACATAAACAACTTTTTTATGGAAAAAGCTGTCAGAATCTGAACGACTTTTGGATAGAAAAAGTTGACAGAATCTGAACAACTTTTATATACAAAAAATTGTCAGAATCTGCACAACTTTTATTAAATACAAAAAATTGTAAAAACCTTTTTTTATTAAAGTCTCAACTGACTACTTTTATATTAACATTTTAGTTTCTGAACAACTTTTAAGAAAAAGTTTTTAGATTTTAATCAAGTTTTCTAAAGAAAATTTTGTCACATTCTGAACAACTATTATATGGAAAAGTTGTTACTTTCTGAACAACTTTTGTATGGAAAAGTTGTCCGTTTCTGAACTTTTGTATATAAAAATTGTCAATTTCTGAACAACTTTTGTATGGAAAAGTTGTCAGTTTCTAAACAACTTTTCTACGGAGAAAGTTTGTTAGATTCTAAATAAATTTTTTATATAGAAATTGGTCAGATTCCGAACAAATTTTGTATATAGAAATTTCTCAAATTTTTTATATTAAAGTTGTCAGGCTCAGCAAATATTTTGTGGAAAAAATTTTAACATACTGAACAACTTTTGTATAAAATAAGTTGCCCCATTGTGAATTTTTTTTTGTGTAGAGTAAAAGAAAAAGTTGTTACATTCGAAACAACTTTTATATAGAAATGCAGAAAAATTGTTCACATTCTGAAAAATTTTCTAAATTCTGAACAAATTTTATAATTTAAAACCAAACTTTCTATAGAAGAGATCAGATTTTGAACAACTTTCTGGTACGAAAAAATAATAGATTGCGAACAACTTTTCTATAGAAGTTGTCAGTTTCCAAAGAACTTTGTAAAGAAAAGATCAGATTCTGAACAATTTCCTGATACGAAACATTTACAGATTGCAAATAACTTTTCTATGGAAATATAATGAATTTTTTATAGAAAAAGTTTTAGATTCTGAGCAACTTTTACACAGAAAAAGTTTTAACAGCTTGAATAACTTTGTATAAAATAGGTTGCGATTTTTTCTTTTTTTTTGTATAGAGAAAAACAAATTTTGTGTAGAAAACAATTTTCACATACTAAATTACTTTTCTAAACACAAATTTGTTAATTTTTGAACATTTTTTTTTTAAGAAAAACAACTCTTCTATAGAAGTTGTCAAGTTCAGAATAACTTTGTATAGAAAAGGTAAAATTCTGAGCTCTGTAGAAAAACTACTTTTCTATCGAAAAATTTCTAAACTTTGAAACAACTTTTCTATGAAGCTGTTGTCAGAAATTTAATAACCCTTCCCAGGGTCATGGCGTCACAAAAAAAAAAGTCATAACGCTATCGTTATAACTAGTTGGCGCGTTATAGCGACACTTTTTTATTTAAATTTAAATAAAAACAGAAAAACAAAAGTCGATAACAAATTTTGTTATTCGAACATATTTACAGCTTGTTTTTTTTTAATGTTGCGCAGTTTACAACAAAGTTTGAATTTTCCAATATAGGATCAGCTGAATAAATAGTTGCTTAGGTAATATCAAAGTTTAGCCCCCACCAGCGGTCAGTAGTGTAAGTTGTGATGTTTTATCTCTATAATTAATAGTCTCTGACTCTTCCCCTAGAAAAATTTGTCAAATTCTGAACAAGTTTTATACTGAAAAAATTTTTATAAACAACTTTTTGTTGCATTTTAAACCAGTTTAATTCCCCCCCTAAATGTCGTATTTTAATAAAACATTAATTTTTTTAGATTTTTATTATTTTTTTTTATTTTAAACTTAAAATATTATTTGTTTTTTTTTTTATAAAACTAAGCAAAAGTAAAGCTAAAAAATTATACAATGCCTTTTATGATATAAAAAGAAAAAGATAAAAAGAAATAAAAAGAAAAATACTCATCAAACATTCATAATTTAATCATTTCGTTTCTACATCCTACAAAAATATTTAAATTAGAAATGTTTCCTTAAACAAAGAACTAAAAAAAGTTTTATATACAAATTCAAAATGAAACAAAATAATAATAATAATAAAAAGATAAAGGTAAAAAACTCAAAATCTTAAATACTACAACATCTCTTCAAGTTTAAATAATGGCTTTTTATATAATTTATAAAAATTTCAGAAAAAATTTAAGGATTAAGGCCAATTTTATAATAGTTTGTTTATCTGTTTCGTTACATTAAGTCTGGCACTCTTTTTTTTTATTGTATTTTGACATTTTTCATATTTTTTTATAAATGGTTATACCAATTTTTTCTGTTTTTCTGATCGTTTTTCTATTAAGGAATTTCATATATATTTTTTTTAATATTTACACAAAAAATTTGTTTTGAAACCTAATTTCTAACACACAACTAGGATTTTTGTTTTTTTTTTTATCATATATGAGTAGAAAAAGTTCTTTTCGTTTGTTTTTATACAAAATTTAAAACCGCTACAGATCTAAAACAATAAAGAAATAATAATTAAATTTTATTTTAAAAGTAAATTTTAGTAATTTGTTTTTTTTTTAACTTACTCATGGTTTCTTGTTGTATATCAACTTTGTATGACGGATTATCATAGGCAGCATCACTTTTACGTGGCGGTGTTATGGAAGCTGTTTGATGAACACGCCTTCTTGTCAATATTAACAATAGGACCAATGTTGACATTATAGCTAAGGCAGCAACAACTGAAACTACTACTAATGGACCATAATAATCTCCAACAGGTTGCTCAACACCAGCAGTTAAAAGTTTACCTACAAATAAAAAAGGTAAAGGTTAACAATGTAAGAAATTTATACAAAATTTTCGGTACAAAAAAATAAAAATAATAAAAAAAAAAAAGAAACAGAATGTGATCTAAATTTTTTTGCATTTGCAGATTCTTTTGTCCGAATCTGAACTAAATTAATTTAGACACAATCTTTAACTTTTATATAGAAAAATGCAGAATCTGAACAACTTTTAAGTAGAGCAAGTTGTCAGAATCTAAACAACTTTTATGTATTGGAAGTTGTCAGAATCAGAACAACTTTTATGTACAGCAAGTTGTCAGAATCTGAACAACTTTTATCTAGAAACAAAACAAATTTCTTATTTAAACATTTGTCAGAAACTGAATAACTTTTATAATAAAACAGTCGTCAGAATCTGAACAACTTTTATAAAGAAAAAGTTGTGAAAAGCCAAAAAACTTTTATAAAGAAAAATTTGTCGAAGTTTAAACAACTTTAATATCGAATAAGCTTTCAGAATCTGAACAACTTTTATATAAAAAAAATTCTCAGAACCTGACAACTTTTTTGTAGCAAAAGTTGTCAGAACTTGAAAAACTTTTTTATAGGAGAACTTTTATATAAAAAAATTTTTCAGAGCCTGCACAACTTTTTTATAGGAAAAGTTGTCAACCTGAACAACTTTTTTATAGGAGAAATTTTCAGAGCATGAACAACTTTTTTATAGGAAAAGTTGTCCGAATCTGAACAACTTTCATATAGAAAAAGCTGTCAGAATCTAAACATCTTTTATATAGAAAAAGCTTCTTAACAACTTATTTAAAAAATTTCTCAGAACCTGCACCACTTTTTATAGGAAAAGTTGTCAACCTGAACAACTTTTTTATAGGACTTTTATAAATAAAGAATGAAATGAAAAGAAAAGTTGTCCACCTGCACAACTTTTTTATAGAAAAAGTCATCAGAAACTAATATAGAAAAATTTATCAGAATCTAAACAATTTTTATATAGAAAATGCATCTGAACAACTTTTATAAAGAAAAAGATGTCAAAATCCAAACATCTTTTGTAAAGAAAAAGCTGTGAGATTCTAAACAACTTTAATATAGAATAGGTTCTCAGAATCTGAACAACTTTTATATTAAAAATTTCTCAGAACCTGCACAATTTTTTTGTAGCACAAGTTATCAGAACCTGAAAAACTTTTTTATAGGAGAAGTTTTCAGAACCTGAATAACTTTTTTTTAAAGGAACAGTTGTCCGAATCTGTAGAATTTTTACGTAAAAAAATCTGTCAAAATCTGAACAACTTTTATATAGAAAAAGTTTTCAGAATATAAACAACTTTTATTTAAAAATATGTTCAGAATTTAAAACAACTTTAATATAGAAACATTTTTCAGAATCTGAACAACTTTTAGTTAAAAAAAGTTGTTGGACTATGAACAACTTTTAAATAGAAAAAATTTTGGAATCGAAATAATTTCTGAATAGAAAAGCTGTCAGAATCTGAACACCTTTTATACAGAAAAGTTCTCTGAACCTGAACAACTTTTTTTTTTTTTTAGCAAAAAGTTGTTAGAATCTGAATAATTTTCAAATAAAAAAAATGTAGAACCTAAATAACTTTTAAATAGAAAAGCTGCCAGAATCTAAAAAACTTTTATACAGAAAAAGTTCTCAGAATCTAAACAACTTTTTTAAAAAGAAAAAGTTGTTACAATCTGAATAGCTTTTAAATAGAAAAATTTTAGAATATAAATAACTTTTAAATAGAAAAGCTGTCAGAATCTGAACAACTTTCATATAGAAAAAGTTGTCACAATCTGAACAACTTTTATAAGAAAAATTTATCTGAAACGGATCAGTTTTTATAAAGAAAAAGTCAGAATCGGATAAATTTGTACAACAAAAAAGTGTTCAAAATCTGAACAACTTTTTAGATAGAAAAAGTTGTCAGAGTCCGGACAACTTTTGGATGTGAAAAGTTGTAAGAATCTGAACAACTTTTATATAGAAAAAGTTGTCAGAATCTGATAATCTTTATTTTACAGAAAACGTTGTCAGATTTAAATAACTTAAATAGAAAACTTGTCCGAATCGAATTAACTTTTATATATAAAAATTTTCCAGAATCTGAACAAGTTTTAGAAAGAAAAAGTTGCACCAATCTGAACAACTTTTACACGGAAAAAATTGTCAGAATCTGCACAACTTTTAAATACAAAAACCTGTGAAAATCCGAACAACTTTTATGCAGAAAAAGCTTTCAGAGTCGGATCATCTTTTTTTATAGGATAAGTTTTATTTAGAAAAACTTTTCAGAATCTGATCAACATTTATATAGGAAAAGTTGTTAAAATCTAAACAACTTTTATGTGGAAAAAATTGTCAGAATCTGATTGATTTTAATATAGAAGAAGTTTCCGAATAAAAAACTTTTGTATAAAAATCTCCGAATCGAAACAACATTTTTTACAAAAAAAGTTCTTAGAATCTGAATAACTTTGGTGTAAAAAAGATGTCAGAATCTAAACGATTTTTATGAAGAACAACTTTTTAAAGAATAAAGAATTTTAACAACTTTTATATAGAAAAGTTGACAGAATCTTGAGAACTTTTAAATACTTAAAAAATTTTGTTAGAATATAAAAACTTTTATACAGAAAAATAAAAAAGTTTTCGAATCAGGACGAAATTGTATTCAGAAAATTCCGCGTACTCAAAATTGCGTGTAAATTGTTGTTGTTTGGGCTGTACGGGAATGCATATAATGTCGAATTAAGCGTAAATTCTGTAAACAACATTTAAACACCATGTGTTGCCAAAGTTATCAGAGTTTAAGCAATAATTTTAAAACTTTTATAAATTCTATACGATTTAAAACTCTAGATTATTTTTAAACACAATGCATTTACAATAAAATTAATTTAATTTTAAATACGATATGTAACTACAGTCAAACCTGGGGGATTTCAATTACATTTCAATTACAATTACTATTACTTGTAATTTGTAATTGAAAAAAAACTCAATTACAATTACATGTAATTACTCAAAATTTTCAGTTACAAATTATATGTAATTGTAATTGAAAGTGGTTTCAATTACATAAATTCAATTACTCTTAGAATTAGAAAATTTTTTTTGTCAAAATTTTGCAAAAAAAATTGGCTGGGGTAGGCGGGTTAGGTGTGGCCAGGCATAAAAGGAATACGCCATGTTGACTTGATGCCTAATTTGCGCTTTTTGTCTTTATTTCTTTTCCCCATAAAATGTAATTGACATTTTTCAATTACAATTACATGTAATGTGTAATTGGAAAGTTTCAATTACAAATTACATGTAATTGTTCTTTTTTAAATTACAATTGCAAATAATATGTAATTGTAATTACATTTTTTCAATTACAATTACATGTAATTGTGTAATTGGATAAGTAATTTATTTCAAAATGGAATGATTAACCCCCAGGTCTGACTACTGTTCATGTTTAATTTACCAATATTTCCAAAAAAGGCTTGTATCCTTTCGTAAGCATTAAAAACTTGGAAAAATTTGTTTAAAAAAAATTAAGATTTTCATTTAATTTTTCCCCTATTTCAATCACTAACTTACCAGTTTTTCCAGGCACATTATTATTACCACCCGGTTTAGTAATAAAGTTGACCACATTACTTTTCTTAATTTTGCCATTAGTCATATACATCTCTAACCATAAACGATATTTGGTACCAGGTTTCAAATCCATTATTAAAGTACCAGTAGTACTGTCTCTCTTGGCCACCTTAAAGACACTGGAATCTTCTTTGCCTGAATCACTTTGATATATAGCTCTATAGATGTTAACATATTTATCTTCAGGATATGGTACACCATTCCAGGAGACCTCAACACTTTGGGCTTTAATTTTAGTAACATTAACCATAACTTCAAAAGCATAAACATCGACCTTAGGACCAGTACGAACTTTAATCATATGACCAGCTCTGAGCTCAGCACCATGACCAGGTAGGGGTATATAATATAAGCCGATTTCATAGCCCGTATCGGGTTGTAAGTTTTCAATAGTATAACTAGTAAGAGAACGATGTATCAGCGGGGAGGAAGAATAAATCATGCCAGTCAGTTCCTTGTATCTCAATTGAATACCATCGACGTAATCTAGTTGATCGTCAGATAATTTCTTCCAAGTTAAATGTAACCACGTGGAATTTGTATCACTAACATTCAATTCAGGATCCTCAATATTCTTGAATATATCCTGGAAGTCGGGTCTATAATCAGAGATTGGTGGTGGTGGTGTTATAGATCTTTCCGCTGGAGTTTTCACAGTATATACCGAGCTGGTAGGTTGAGAATTTAAGTCTCTCAAGATTAACGTAATTTTAATTTTATATAATGAATTTGGTTCTAAGCCCGGTAAATCAAATTCCATTTGTGATGTCGCTATTAAATCTTCTGGAGGAGCAAATATTTGTTGATCCCATTTGGAGGTATCATTACCAGGACCATTAGTATAACGTAATTCCACACGACCATGTAAATTGACATACACCTGGGGCACAGTAAAGACAATACGTACAGTTCTAGCATCAATAGCTTCCAATGTATGAACTTCAATATCAGGTTGTAAATTATTGAAACCTAAATAGAAGTAAGAAGGTAACGATATTAGTTAATAAAAATGCTGAAGAGAGACTCTATTTTTTTCTAAGAGGGTCTGTTCAAGGACTTGAAAAAGTTTTTAGTTTAGTTTGAAATGCTACAAAATGTACTCTAGTTTGAGGTTGATTAATCTTTTTTTAATCTAACATGAAGTTAGTGTATTTACAAATTGTTAGTGTGGCTGTTTAAATATGAGATAGTGAATCCATAACCATAGCTCAAAAGAATTACAAAAATGTTTCATAGTATGAAATAATGAAATGTTCTAATACTACACACCATTTTCATATTTAAATTTTTAAACTTTCAAATAAAATTTGTATAAACTCCTGCACATATCGCAAGTTTGTACAAAAAATTGTAGATTGTTTAAACAACTTTTCTATAGGTAAAATTTTTATAATACAAACAACTTTTCAAAACAGATTGTCAGACTTTAAACAACTTTTAACATGTATGTATATGTTTTTAATATAAATGCATTTTACAGGAGAAGTTGATAGATTATTAAATTGTTAAAAAGTAAAATAATTTTTTTTTCTAAAGCTGATTTATAGGAAGAAGAAGAAGATAACGTTTTTATTGAAAAACTTAACAGAATTTTTTTTTTGAATTCTGATCATGAAAAACACTTGCTAGTTTCTGAATAACTTTTATATAATAAAGTTGCTAGATTCTGAACAACTTTTATATGAAAAAGCTCCTAGATTCTGAACAACTTTTATATAAAAAAGTTTCTAGATTCTGAACAACTTTTATATAAAAAAGTTGCAAGATTCTAAATAACTGTAAAAATGTATAGAATATGAACAAATTTCACATTCAAAAAGTTGTCGCAATCTGGACAACTTTGCGATAGATACATTTATCAGAACCTTAATATTTTTTTTAGTAGAAAAAGTTATCAGAATCCAAAAAATTTTTTACAGAAAAAATTTTCAGAATTAACTTCTATAGAAGAAGTCAGAATCTATGTAAGTTTTTTTTGGAACAACTTTTCTATAGAAAAAGTTGTCAGAATCTAAACAACTTTTCTATAAAAAGTTTCCATAATCTAAAGAACTTTTCTATAAAAAAAAAGTGGCCAGAAACTAAAGATTTTGTCTACAGAAAAACTTTTGTGAACTTGAAAAACTGTACTATTAAAAAAAATTATCTGAATCTTAACAACATTCCTACAGAAAAAGTTAGAATCAGAAGAACTTTTCAAAAGATAAATTTCTCAGAATCTGAAGAAAAATTTGTTAGCATGTGAACAACTCTCTTAAATATTTTCTATACAAAAAGCTGTCAGACTCTGACCTTTTCAGATATTAAATCGAAATATTACAAACAACTTTTATATTGAAAAAGTTGTCGGAATCTGAACAACTTTTCTATTAAAAAGTCAGAATTCAAACAACTTATCTAACTTTTTTTCTTTCTTCTAACTTTTTGTAGAAAAAGTTTTGAAATCACAACGACTTTTATATCGAAAATGTCAGAATCTGAACAACTTAGTTTATAAAGAAACTTTTCTAGAGAAAAAGCCAGAAGCTGAAGAATTTTTCTATAAAAAATATTGTCAGAATCTAGAAACCATACAATTTTTCTATATAAAAAGTTATCTGAAGCTGAAAAACATTTCTATAGAAAAAGTTGTCGAAATGTGAAAAAATTTTCTACAGAAAAGTCTCAATCTTAAAAACTTTTCAAAAGAAAAATTGTCAGAATCTTAAGAAGTTTTCATTAGAAAAATTTGTCAGAATCTGAAGAACTTTGTGATAGAATAAGTTGTCAGAATCTGAACATTCTATTCCATAATTTTAGAAAACTATAGTCCATAATTTTATAAAAACTATTCTGACAGTTTTGAACAACTTTTTTATGGAAAAAGTAACAGATTATTACCTGAAGTCCAAATTCTAATATGATATTATCATATCTGATTTTATTTGGATTTGAATTTGGACTTGAGGTAGAACAATATTCTAACTAAATATATGAAAATATAAAAAGTCCGAAAAACAATTTTTGTATTTTGTAACGCAAAAGTTAAAATAATTGATTATTAATAATTTTTATATTAAAGAAGTTGTTCATAATCCTTAATTTTTCCCGTATAAAAGTTGTTTCTATATAATCTGAACAACTTTTATATATTTGCTTAGAACCTGAGCTACTTTTTCTATAGAACAACTTTTCTTGTTAGTATCTCAACATATTTTCTTTTAGTATCTGAACAACTTTCTTATATAACAAGGTCTCAGCATCTTAGCAACTAGAAGTTGTCAGAATCTGAACAACTTTTCTATGGAGAAAGTTGTCAGAATCTAAACAGCTTTTCTATAGAAAAAGATTCCGGAATCTAAACAACTTTTCTAGAGAAACTTTCTGTCGACTTTGAACAACTTTTCTATAGGAAAAGTATTATTAATAACTTTTATATTGAAGAAGTTGTTCATAATCCTTAAGTTTTTTTCATATAAAATTTGTTTCTATAGAATCTATACAACTTTTATGTAGTTGCTCAGAATCTGAGCTACTTTTTTATGCAAACACTTTTCTTGTTATAATCTAAACATATTTTCTTTTTAGCATCTGAACAACTTTCCTAGAGAACGAGGTCTCAGAATTTTACCAACTTATCTATAGAAAAAGTTGTTGGAATCTAAACAACTTTTCAATAGAAAAAATTTTCGGAATCTGAACAAAATTTTCAATAAAAAAGTTTTCGGAAAAAGTTATCAGAATCTGATGAACTTTTCAATAGAAAAAGTTTTTGGAATCTCAACAACTTTTCAATAGAAAAAGTTTTCGGAATCTGAACAACTTTTCTATAAAAAAAATTCGTCATAATCTTAACAACTTTTAACTAACTAACAATTTTTTATAGCAAAAGTCAGAATCTGAACAACTTTTCTACGGCACAAATTATTAGCAACAATTTTAGTATAGAAGAAGTTGTCGAAAACTAAAAAATTATTCTATAGAAAAAGTGTAACTAAATAAATATATTTAAAATAGAAACGTAATCTAAATAACTTTCATATAAAAAAATTGAGTGATTTTCAATAACTGTTTCATAAAAAATTTTGACTAAATCTTAAATTTGAAGAAACTGAAAACTTTGTATCTAAGCAAATCTGAGCAAAGTTTTTATGTTGTTCAGAAGTACAACATAAGTTATACTGCGCTGTTCTGAGTTCCGAATCCACGAAACAAAATTCTCAAGTGAATCTTCCGAACCTTTTTACTGTTCTGTGTTCCACATTCGAATATTTTTTTTGTTTTATTTCGGATGCTAAATGTTTAACAAATTTATTTTTAAATTTAAAATTTTTTTAGAAACAACAAATTTCCGAAATTTGCAATTTCGTGTGATTTTACAAATCCACTCTAATGAAAAAGTTTCTGAACCCAGAACAGGGAAAGATAGTTTTTAATACAAATTTGACAATCTAAAATTTATTTGCTAATTTTTCAATAATAAATTTGGAAATGGTGTAGTAATGTGATTAAATGATGGTTTAAAGAATCAACCTGTTTGTTTGGGTTTTGTAACAGCTGCTGCTGCATGTTCTGTCGACTGGGAAGCTAAACCATTGGCAGATGTTGTTGATGAATATTGATTATTATTTAGGTGAGTAGCAACTGGTCCCACTCCGGGTATAACAGGATAACCACCATATTGCACTGGTTGACCGTCGACAATAGCAATACCATGAGGTGGAGGTGGTGGTGGTAAGCCACTATGTACTATGGGAACATATTGGGCATGATGTGGTGGCACTCCACCTTGAGCGTGATGATGAGATGGTATACCATTTTGAATATGATGTGGTGAAATTCCTGGATGATTTGCACCGGCACCACTTGTATTCCCATGACCTTGTGGTATTACCACAAATGGCCCTTGATTGTTATGTTGATTTTGTGTATTTGCATTTTGTTGTAAATGTTGTAAAATATGTTCAATTCTAACATTATGTGGTAGACTTGTTTGTGATGGTTTACGGCCTGGCCCACCAGCTCCTATAATATTGAATAAATCTGATTGACTAGTTGGTTGTGGGGGTTTACCTTGTGGTATACCATTAGGATTGATGTCATATTGTTCATATGGATTAAATGGATCATTATGATAAAATGGACCATAAGGACTCTGTGGACCAGGATGATGTGGTGCTAAATTTTGATTATAATTAACACTGTCATATGGTGATATACCACCACCCAAGTGTACGGGAACATAGCCTGGTCCCAAACCAGGATGATGTATGGGAACATCTTCTTCTTGTGGCTCATGAACATCATATTTGACATCATTTTGTTGTGGTTTTACCACCGGTTTCTTAGAATGTTTATCATGTTTTTCAGGCTTATCATGTTTTTCTGATTTTTCGGGTTTTTCAGGTTTATAATCAAAACTATAAGGCGCTTGACCTGATCCTTTAGGTGGTTTACCATCTACTGTGGGATAAAAAGCATTCAAAGGTTTTTTATCTCCCTCCTTAGTATCGATACCATTAAAACCACCTTCTTTTTTGTCAGGATGCTCTGTCGTAGAAACTAGTTTTTGTTGCATTTTATTTAACAATTTTTAA
Organism: Leucophora obtusa; assembly: GCA_949987735.1. NCBI lineage: Eukaryota > Metazoa > Arthropoda > Insecta > Diptera > Anthomyiidae > Leucophora > Leucophora obtusa. The sequence continues at coordinate 313,134,581 of OX465295.1, read as the reverse complement.
AATATTTACAAATGCAGTTTTTTGTAATTTTTTTAATGAAGCATTTTTTTTTTTAGTTTTAAAAAAGTGGGTGAGTGCGCAAATAAAATGAATTTGATAAAAGAAATACAAATAAAGAGTTAAAAATTTATAAAAAAAATAACAAATAAAATTAAAAAGTTATTCAGAAATCTGTAAAATTGTGATTCATAAGAGACATGATGATTTGAGGTCTTATTTTTCTTATAAGTTTCTTTCATGAATTTATGATTGATGTGATGTGATTTAAATTGAAATCCATAGAAAAATTCAGAAAATATGTGTGTAATTAAACAAAACATTTAGTTTTAAGTATTTCAAACATTAACGATATGGGTCTCATGCAGCAAGAGGAACCACTTAGTTACTTATATAATCTAATAAATTTTAATAAGAGTTTTTAAAATGTTAAATCCATCACTCTGTCGAAATAGATCCCGCGATTTTAAAAATATTCCCAGCAACAAAAAAAAAATTGGAAGTACTGCTTTACAAACAACTTCTTTCACTGCTTCACAAGTATCCGTTACTGCATTTTTACTGCTATTTTAGAAGTAATTCTGAACAACTTCAAAAAATCTGTTTCTTTCATTGCTTCCAAAGTATACATTATTATATTTTTACAGCTTTTTTAGAACTACTTCCGAACAACATCCAACAATAAAAAATCACTAAACCCTCTAACCGGCCTTAGCTTTTTTGCAATGAAATTTATACCATGTGTTCTTCACGAAAAATAAAAAAATAAGTTCTTCTACAACATTTTTTTTCGCTGCCTACTTTAGGCGATATGGGGCAAAATAGGTTAAGAGTGAATCTCGAAAACTAGCGCATACAAATTACTACGTTTAAGCATAAATTATTCCTCTTATCAATATGTAATTGCAATAAAAAAATATGTAATTGCAATAATAAAATTAAGTGGATGTAGCGATTTTCGTTTTTCGAAAAATGTGAAATTGAGCGAAAACACATAAGCTTTGCTTCTTATAGCAAATATATTCTTTTTTATCAAATTTCGAAAAAATCCGTCTATTTGTTTTCAAGTTAAGGCGATGTCCTTTAAAGGTATCCTTATGAAATCCTGTGTGTCCTTGAACCAAAGTAAGGAATTTTTTGAATAGCTTAAGCTTCAGTCTTACTTTGTGGTCATTATCAATTGCTTTAGTCAATTTAAATAAAGGGTTCTTCAACAGGGACGCTACAAAAGTAGAAAGACAGGGACAGCAAACGACGCCATATTTCTTGCCGCTCTTTTGACATTTCTCTTCAGTAAGGTTTGCCATTTCACGATGGAAAGATATACGAGCCAACGAGTCGAAATTATTAAAATTTACAACCGAAATTCGGAGTCAGTGGCCTCAACGTTAAGAGCGCTACGTCCAATTTATGGTCGTCATAATGAGTGGCTTCGTCAATAAACAAAATATGCGTTATTGGTCAGACAGCAATCCACACGTACTCCATGAGTCATCATTGCATCCCGAAAAAATTACGGTTTGGTGCGGTTTATGGGCCGGCGGCGTCATTGGGCCGTACTTCTTCCGTGATGATCAAGACCGGCACGTTACTGTGAATGGGAATCGCTACCGTTCAATGATAACCGAATATTTTTGGCCCCAATTGGATGATATGGACTTGGAGGACATGTGGTTCCAACAAGACGGCGCCACAAGCCACACAGCGAATGTCACAATCAATTTATTGCAAACCAACCTCGGTCGTGCGATTTGACGCCGTTGGACTATTTCCTGTGGGGCTACGTCAAATATATGTTCTATGCCAACAAGCCAGCGACGATTGATGAGCTTCGAACGAATATCGGCCGATTTATTCTTGAAAACCGTCGAAAATTGGGTTCAGCGTCTGGACTTATGCAAGCGTGCCCGTGGTGGCCATGCAAAAGAGATCGATTTCCATACATAATGGCATCGAACGTACTTTCACAGGAATAAAGAATTTCATTGATATTCAAAACCGTTTTTGTTTTATTTAAAAAAGCTTTTGTAGCGCTCTTATTGAAAAACCCTTTATGTTTTTAAGATTTTTGAAAAATTAATTTGTTTTAAAATATTTATTTTTCGAAACCCGTGTAAAAAAGTTTAAATCTGATCAGATCTTTTTGGATCTAAATACATATGATTGAATCTAATTAGATCCTGTACCAGATCTCATCAAATATGAACAGATATGGCATATGTGATAATACCTTATGGCAAGATATGATCAGATCTAGTGCCAAATCTGTTCAAATCTAAAGTGATCAGATCTAGTTAGATCTCAAATTTGTCCCCAATGTTGAGATCTAATTAGATCTGGTCAGATCTACTAAGATCTGGCCAGATATGCCTAGATCTGATCAGATCTAATTAGATCTCAAATTTGTCCCCAATTTTGAGATCTAATTAGATCTGGTAAGATCTACTGAGATCTGGCCAGATCTGATCTTTTTTACACGGGAATTTTAGTTTTGACACTTTCTCGCTTCCAAACCGTGCACTGTATACAAAAACATTCTTCACAAAAAATGGGAATTCAGTGTCGTAAATCCGGTTTCTTGGGTTATTTTTCTTCTAAAATTCCAGCCCGTGTAAAAAAGATCAGATCTGGCCAGATCTCAGTAGATCTTACCAGATCTAATTAGATCTCAAAATTGGGGACAAATCTGAGATCTAATTAGATCTGATCTGATCTAGGCATATCTGGCCAGATCTCAGTAGATCTTACCAGATCTAATTAGATCTCAAAATTGGGAACAAATTTGAGATCTCATTAGATCTGATCAGATCTAGGCATATCTGGCGCAATTGTCCAGATCAATTTAGATTTGAACAGATTTGACACTAGATCTGATCAGATCTTGCCATAAGGTATTATCACATATGTCATATCTGATTATATTTGATGAGATCTGGTACATGATCTAATTAGATTCAATCATATCTATTTAGATCCAAGATCAGATCTAAACTTTTTACACGGGTGGGTTAAACTAAAAAAATCATGTTATCCCAGCAACAAAAATATTGAGTTGTCATAGGAAAGGAGCACTCCCACTTCAACAATTTTTCAATACTTTTTAAACGAGTGCAAAGGAAGCTCTTGTTCCCCAATTAAAAGGTAAAAAAAATTCTTTGCAAAAAAAATTATACTTTTTTATTTTGCAAAAGTTTTTTTATTGGCGCCACCGGGTATCGAATTTGCGACCTCAAGATTGCTAGTCTAGCTCTCTACTATTCCTTGATATGAAAGTTGACTGGCATAAAAACAACACTTTGTCATTGAGAGATATTGTGCTTTATTGTCTGCAATAAAAGTACTTTTTAAACAAGTTCAAAAAGTGCACTGCAATTCAGTATTATTTTCAGTTCTTTTCCATAATTTTTATTTTTAAAAAATTAAAAATATATTAGTCCCTCCAGGAATCGAACCCGCAACCATCTGTTCAGAAATACCAAATGATACCAAAATCACTTTTGAGGATCACTTTTAGAGCAATTATGCTTTTGAAGCAATACTTAAGTGATTTTTTGGATGTTGTTCAGAAGTGATTCTAAAAAAGCTATATATATACTAACGGATACTCTGGAAGCAATGAAAGAAGTGATTTTTTGTCGTTGTTCAGAATAACTTCTAAAAAAGCGGTAAAAATACACTAATGGGTACTTGTGAAGCAGTGAAAGATGTAGTTTGTAAAGCATTACTTCCGATTTTTTTTGCTGGGTTGTAACAAAGGTTTATGATTCGTAATTTTGCCAGCTTGGAAAATTTTTAAATATTCGAGGTAGCCTACTTTGGTGTCGTACGGAACAGCTCGCGGTGGTTATATCAGGTCAACCGTCAAAACATAAGCTCGAAATTACTTTGGCTACGACTGTATGAAATTTAATAGTAATCCAACCATCCAGTGTAATGGCTGAATAATTTCCAAAATATTGTGATTCTGCACACTTTGCGTCACATATAACTTTGTTGCGCATAGGGATAGAAAACTCATACATACACTCACAATATTTTATCCTTAAAAACAACCTAAAATACATATTAAATTAATTGAAAACACTTTTAAAAAAACCACTATTTTTCATTATATTCAAACCATTTTGCTATCTATTTTCAAACATTGTTCTAACAGTACATAATAGAAATAAAAATAATTGAAAAGTTTGTTAAAACATTCTTCAATTTTTAACTGACAAAACGTTAGAAAAAAAAACGATTATGTAGTTTGTTTTTTCATATTTGAAAGTTTTTTTGTTTGAATTTTCAAAACACAACACACACGTTCATATTTTTATTGGCTATGTTTGTGTGTGTATGAGTAAAGAATTTCTTGTAATTTAAATTGAAATAATTTTGTATAAAAACAAAATATTTAAAAAAAATATATTTGAATTTTTTGTTTTAAAACAGAAAACAACGAAATTATTTAAATTATTTTTTCTAACAATAGAAAACTAAAAATAGAACATTCGACTGAAAATATTAACTCCTATAGACGATACGTATTTTTGTGTAGTTTATGTTTTTGTTGACTTATACAAAAAGTTAAACAATATGTTTCCATGTATTTTAATTAATTTTTCAATTGAAAACAAACTTTACCTATTACTTTTCAAATAAACCTCAATCGGTTATGGAAAATATATTGTGAATGTATCATTTTTCTAAATTGATGTTGCCGACGCTGGCGATCGAACCCCCAACCTTATGTGTAATAGTTTAACGCTATAACCATTAGACCACAATGCGCTCAGCGAAACTTTTTGTAGGGAATATTGAGTCAGAGTTGGGTTTATTTCTTGATTTTAATCGATAACGACAATAACTCATATTAATTTTCCTTTTTCCATGTTCACAACAATAAAAAAAAATAAGGAAGGCTTTTTCACCTCAAACTCCAATATTAAAAATGTAACAAATTAACTACTTCAAACAAAAGCATACTAAGCCGGTTTAACCTCCTGGACCCATATTAGTGATTGTTTTTTTTTTTTTTTTTAATTTTTGTTTTGCACAAACACATTCAAAAAAGCTCTTTTCAATACATGCGACATTTAAAGTACAGAAAGAAAACCATTTCAACATATTTACCATTATGACCAGTATGTTCTTCAGGTGTTTCTTTTTCTTCATCCTCTTTACTGGCATTGTCTGGACCATTATAAGGTCTCGCTGTGTCATATGCACTACATGACCAATGTTTACAACATTCATCATCCGGTATGGGTACTAAACGAGCCTGGGAAATATGACAGCCCAAATCGGCAGGGGGTAAGGCTAAGATAGGAGGACAAGCTGGACGACATTCTACTTTACCATTTTCACAATAACAATGTTGTTCACAACCTAGAGATGTTTGGGTAAGGGGTAAATAAAATGGATGAGCAGTGAAATATATAAAGTTAGCTTTGATAGCCAGTTGTTCTTTTAGCTTAAATGATGGGTTACAATTTTCAAAAACCTTACCTGTTAGATTAGTGGGTATTTGTGACCAATTTTCAAGTTCTTGGCCACGATATGTACAAGTGCCATTATCAACACAACGCATACTATCGGGACAACAGTTGGGAGCTTGAGGTTTAAAATTGGCGGGTTCTGGTTCCCATTTTAAGCAATGAGGATTTAAAACATCCAAACCAAATGATGAGGGACATTGTAATTTAGCGCAATGTACACCTTCCCGAGTACAAATACACAATTGATCACAACCATCATGAAATTGTTTACCATCGGCATATGTTTGTCCCTTATATGCACAAGTTCCCTCACCAACAGCACCATCTACATCACGACCTTCTTGGAAACCATAACCATCATCGCCTATGGAATTATGAGCAGTGGGAGGTGAAGGCGTTTGTTCATGATCATCCAAAGTAACATCACATAATTCCAATTGGCAGCAAACATCTTTGGGGTCCTTAACAAATACACATTTATCGAGACGAGTGTGATTACGTTCAGGACATCTAGGTCTACAATTCATTATGCCGCCATCATCACAGTGACATATTTGTTCACAACCAATTTCCAAACGTTCACGGAATTTGTAAATACCACCATTATAATAACAATCCAGACGTGTTTTATGTGTGGAAGCTGTTCAAATATTTTATTATTTGATTGATTGATTGATTGTAATGTTGTTTGTTTGGAGTGATGCAGTTTTTGAGTTTTATTTTCGAAACACAAAAATGAAAATGTATGAAAAACGATATTAACATTTAATAAAGTGATAAAAAAGCATGATTATAAGCTAATTATGGCAAATTTATGAGATAAACCAAAATTAAACTATTGATAATGGAATTTCTATAAAGGACAGTATCTGCGGTTAGTTTACTTTACACTAAAACAACAAAAATACTTTACCTTTTTAACTCTAGAATCTTAACTTCTCTTCACTTACCATTCACTGATTCAGCTGCATTTAACGATGACGATTGAGTGGGTAAAAATACTTCCTCTGCTGTGGCACATTCCATTGTGGCACAACATTCATCATCTTCTACCACAATTTCACGACAATTTGTTTCTACATTCATGTTCGTCATCATTGAACCACGTTTAAATGTTTTACCCATACAACGGGGAGAACAAATCCATTCACCACGATTACAAGTACAACGTTCGTCACATCCACGTTCCATATTTTCACCATTCTAAAAAAAAAAACAATTTTATAAATAATAAATTAAAATCAATTAGAATGTATTTTTTTTATAATTTTGGAAATTTAGTGCAATGCAATTGCTTGTAATTTTATCATTTTTAGAAAATTGCTTAAAATTTACTTTGAAATATAAATTAAAGAAACTTTACAGAGCATAAACATTTTTTATGGTTCTATTCTGCTTTCAAAATAAATCTTTAATTTTAAGTACATAGACAAAACAATTGCCAACCATCCATAAAATAAGCCAAAACTTCCAAAACCAAAATTTATTTAAATGTTGTCTGATGGTGTTTTTTCATTTCATGAAACAAGATTAAGTTTTTTTTTTTTATCTCTTAATATCATTTGTTGTTATAAAAACTATAATTACTTTCAAAGGTTAATTACTATTAGTTAGTAGGGTATAATGATAAAAAAAAAACAAAAAAGGTTAATACATAGATAATTTAGCAATAATATTGAAATTATTTAATATGACTCAATAAAGTTGAGTATATTAACTTAATGTTATGAATACAAATTAGTACGTTTAATGATGAAATGTGCACAATTTGTAAAGTCTAATCACTAACGCGTTTTCAGGCAAAAGCGAACGAACATTCGCCAAAATAGCAATGTTTTGCCAAAACGAAGTCTAATACAAATGTTAATAGCCTACGGGGAAAGGGACTGGTCCCAGATAACACGCATGATAGGTCCCAAGGTGGCGGAGACCGGTCGTTGATCGGTCTTTTTGTTTGAAAGAGACATATCACTTTAACATAGCGTTGTCATTGGAAATGACCAATTGCCACAGTTTAGACACCTTGTGACAGTAAGGTGGTGTGTCTAAAAATAGCTTTTCAAATAAACTAATAAAAAATTAAGAATTAAAACTAATCCACTTGGCGTTGAAGTAGGGCTCGATAGCACAACCTCCTGCTTGTAAGGCAAACGCTCTACCGCTGAGCTAATATGCTTATGCGTGATGGCTGGCTGATGGTAAAGTTATATATTTTTCGTTTCTATTGAATTCAAAAAGAAAAAGGAAAACAAACACTACAAGCAAATAAAAAAAAATGGAAAAGAAAAAATAGAAAAGAAAACAACACTAACACACACACAAATATAGTGGAAGTGCCTTCAGTATAACCCCAATTGACCGATCACAGGATAGGTCCTTTAATGTAAGTTAACGCGTTTTTTGCGTTGGCCATAATTAAATTAAAAAATCAATTAAAAATTAGAAAATTACCTCAAAAACTCTGATAATATAAATAAAAATTTAAAAAATTGCCCTTAAGTTAAAAAGAAAATTAAATGAAATACCAATTTTTTAAACTAAAACAGCTTTAACATTAAAAAACGTTGAAAATACAAAACTTAAAATTTTTTAGCAAAAAATTTAAAATAAAAGCTAAAATAAGCAAATCGTAAACAAATAAAGTTCAAAATAAATAAAAGAGTAAAATAAATAAAAAAATATTTTAAAAAATATGCCGCGAATTTTGTTTTTTATTTCGGTATCGGTCGAGTTTTTTAAAAGCAACATTGAAAGTAATGAATCAGAAAATACTTAGAAAATTAATTCATTCTCTTTGGTTCATATTTGTACTAATTTAGTAATATGCCTTCGGTTGACCGGTCACGGGATATGTCCTTGGAGGGCAATTGACTCATCATTCCCCGTAGGGTAATAACTAAATTATTCCAATAAAAAAAGAAATGCCGAAGCAGTAGAAAAAGCACTACAATTGATGATCTAGATGTACTTAATTTTTACAGAAATACTAATTATTTTAACATTGAGTTGTCATAGAAGAGCAGTACCTACTCCCATTTGAGCATTTCTTCAGTACTTTTTGAACGAGTGCAAAGGAAACTCTTTTTTATCATTAAAGTTAAAAAAAAATTTTTTTCGTAAAAAATTATATTTTTTTATTTTAAAATTTTTTTTTATTGCCGGCACCGGGTATCGAACTTGTGATCTAAAGATTGCTAGTCTGGTTCTCTTCTGCTGAGCTATTCTTTGATATGAAAGTTGACTGGCATAAAAACCAGTGTTGCCATTTCAATGCTTTTCGGGTATTTTTTGGTGCTTTTTTCCTTCCCTTACCCGGTGATTTTTTACAAATACCCGTTTTAAAAAAGCGGGTATTTACAGTGCGTTTTCAGATTTCTGGCAGTTCTTTTAGTGCTTTTTGTACAGTTTATATTTTTGGTATTTGTTCTCGTTTTTTTTTAATTTTCTTGAATTTTCTGTCAAAATTGAAAAAATAATACGAACTATACAAAAAAGACATTTTTTCACAATGTTTGTAGTAGAATTTTAAATAGCAACTTCGTTATATTTAAACTTTAAAATTTTGAAATATTAGTTTGGTGCTTTTTTACCCCTTTTTTGGTTATTTTTTTAACCTTTTTTACACGATTTTACAAAGCTAAAATTTGTTTTTAAATTCTGGATTTAAATTAAAAAAAATTAATATCGTTCTTTTTTACCCCATTTTTGGTAAATGTTTACCCATTTTACCCGTTTTCATAATGCTCGCGGTGCTTTGCTGCCTTCAAGAGTTAGCAACACTGATAAAAACACTACATTATCATTGCGAGATATTAAGCGCATTTTTAATCACCTGGATTTAGATTTTTTCACACAAAAAGGTGATTTATTAAATCCAAAAAAAGTTGTATTTATTTATCTGGGTTTACACATAGCAATGAAAATGCAAATATATGAAACAGCCTATTAATTAAATGTCAGAAAAAAAATACGAATGAATATTAAAAGAGAAACAAAAAACCCATCTAAATCTCAGTCATGGGTGCTCATTATTAATATCTAAAAAATAAGCAGTATAATTAGGGTCTACTGTTTATAATTCGGTGTCAAAACTCATTATTTTTGTTCGTCGTTTTTGTAAGTAGTTGTCCATATTCGCTGCATGAAAAAACGTACAAAATGTGTGCACCCGCTTACCCGCTGCATTACAAAAGTATATAAAATAAGTAGTTACCAAAATAAGTAGTTATTCGTGTGCTTATACACAGTTAAAAAATAAGTGGTTACAAGTTGCTAAATAATACGACTTACTTATATACCTACTAGTGGTTAAATAATAAGTAGTTACCAAATTCACATTATCTTTATAAATAAATAAGTAGTCGCGCGTAAGCGCGACTACTTATTATTTATTTAGGCTTCGCCTAAAAAAAATAACTAGTACTGACGCCGAATTATAAGTAGTAAAAAATTTTAGTTTCATTATATAACCACTTATTTTGGATTTTGCTGGTAAATTGCAAACCTAGCAAATAAAAGGTTTTTCTTAAAATTTTTTGTATCAAATATGTTTAAAAAAAAAACTACACCTCACCAAATACATATTTTCCATCTTGGACATGGAGAAATAGCTGGAATAGAAATGTCAATTTTTCACTCTACTGTAAGTAATTTAACTAAATCCAATTAGTGAATATTAAATATTGCAGTGGAATATTTTAATTGTGATAAATTGAAGTGATAAAGCTGAAAAGGCATACTGTCTATCGCTATTTTATATAAAATATAATTAAAAACGAGTAAAAAGGTTAAAGTCGGGCATGCCGACTATACAATACCCTACAGCAGTCTGGGTAAAAGCCAACTAATGTTTGGATCCGAAATTCGAATGGGTTAAAATGGGGCTTGTGTCAAAATTTTCTATAATGTGAGTCAGCGCACCAAATTTCATTAAAATATCTTAATATTTGCGACCTGCAGTTTGTAACCAAGCCAATTTTGGGGGACCATTATATGGGCACTAGGTCTAAACATGAACCGATGTTCACCAAAATCAACAGGCTTCGTCCTTGGGCGGCCATAGGTCTGTGTACAAAATTTCATCAAAATATCTTAATATTTGCGACTTGCAGCGTATAAACAATATAATTTTGGGGGGACCCTTATATGGGCACTAGGTCTAAACATGGACCGATGTTCACAAAAATCAATAGGCTTCGTCCTTGGGACGACGTAAGTCGGTATACCAAATTTCATCAAAATATCTTAATATTTGCGACCTGCAGCGTATAAACCATATAATTTTAGTAGGACCCTTATATGGGCACTAGGTCTAAACATGGACCGATGTTCACCAAAATCAATAGGCGTCGTCCTAGGGCCGACATAAGTCGGTGTACCAAGTTTCATCAAAATATCTTAATATTTGCGACCTGTAGAGTGCGCACAAGAATGCATGGACAGACAGACAGACGGACGGACGGACATCGTTAAATCGAAATAAAAAAAAAATTCTGAGCCGATCGGTATACTATAAGGTGGGTCTCGGACCAATATTTTTTGGTATTACAAACATCAGCACAAACTTATAATACCCTGACCACATAGTGGTGTAGGGTATAATAAAAAGATAAAGTAAAATCCTTCATCATTGAATTCGGTATTAAAAATTAGGGTGAAAGAAGATAGAAAATTCTTTTGAAAATAGGGATAATCTAACCCCATTCGTTGAGCACTTTTTGAACTACTTTTTGGATTTATTAAATCCAAGTGATTAACCCTTTGAGACCCAGATTGTAAGATGTGAAGTTTTCTCTTAAAATTATAAATATTTTCAATACCAATACACTCCAAAAAATAAGTTAGTAGAAAAATTAGTAAAACGTCTTGTATATCAAGTGTTCTAGTTTTCAGCAGTTTTTTTTTTTTGCTGAAATTCCGTCTTCAGCAAAAGTTTTAGTTATATCTTTTTAGCACTAAACTTATTTTGAACTAATGTTTTACTAATTTATTTATAGAGTGGACGACAACCAGACAGACAGGATGTAGATGTCGCATCTTGTCTGGAAGTAGTACAGAAAACGGAAATGATAATTAAAAAAACAACAACAACAACACAATTTCTATATATAAATTATCAGCAAATAAATTAACTAAAGTAAAATTTCTCTACACATTTTTTGAGTTTTTTTCAGTCTACTAATATTCAGCAAAATGTTTAGTGATTTTAGCAAGAATTTTTTCATTTGCAATCGACTAAGTGCTAGCAAAACTTTTGCTGAGATTACAATTTTTTTTGGTAAAAATCAGCTCGCTGATTTTCAGCAAACACCTTTTGCTGAAATTACAAACTTTTTTCCAAGCAAGCTCCTGACTAAAAATTTGCTGACACAGCAACATTTTTTGCTGACTTTACTAACTTTTTTTTGGGTGTAGGTTTATTTAGATAAAATAAATTCAATTATAGTTTTACCTAAATTATATTTCATAAAATATGAATTGAGATTGGAATATTTTATTAGTTTTATTATTATTTTACCTTAAAGTTTTAAAATCAATAAATTTTTGCAACCTGGTTGGGTCTGAAAGGGTTAAGAAAAGCGGTTATTGTTTCTTATTCTCTTCAACAAAAGTACTTTTTAAACAAGTGCAAAAGGTGCAGTGAAATTCAGTATTTCTTTTATTCAGTACTATTTTCACAGGCGCATAAAAAGCAATTCTTCATAGTTTTTAGTTTTATAAATATTTAAAAACTTTAAAATTAAAAAAATATTGAATTTAAACAAATTAATTATAAATATTAAAAAAACAAAAAATAAAAAAAATAAAAATTAACAAAAATTAAAAAAAAAAAAAATTAAAAAGTAAAAAAAAAAAATTTAAATTAAAAAAAAAATTAAGAAAAAATAAATAAAAAAATATTGGTCCCGCCAGGAATCAAACCGGCGATCTGTTTGGAAATAAACTGTATAAAAATCGCTTTTTATGATCAATTTTAGAGCATTACTTAATCGATTTTTTTTTTGGAATTACTTCTAAAACAGCTGTAAAAATATACTAACATATACTTTGCTTCCAAAAAGCAATGAAAGAATGGATTTATTTTAAGTTGTTCAGAAACTGATAGTTTTGATTATAGAAATGTAGTCGGAAGATCTGAATTTCAAATTCAATGTTCAAAATTTTAAGTATATAGAAAATCACAATTACTTTTGGCATTTTTCTACTTTCAATTGAAAAATTAAGCAAAACAAAAAATTCTGCTTTAACTAAAAATTTTTTAAATAAAACTAAAAAGTTACAATTTTATTTAGAATTTTCTTCAGTAAAAGTGGCAGCTCTGAATTTCTGATGGAAATTTTCAAATTTGAAATGGAAAATGCCAATTTATTTTAGACTATTCTCAATTCGAAATCAGAATTCTCAATTTTTCTTCAAATTTGCTGTTTTATAACAAAAGAAATTAGTAATTTACCGTAGATTTTAGTTGATTTGGAGATTGTTACAATGAGTATTATTTTTATTCGGTTTTAATTTCAAATATGACAAATTCCAAATAGAACTCACAATTTACCAGAACAAATGGTTGACAATTAATGCAATTTCAAGTGCTACCAAGAACTATTATCAGATTGTCTTTATGGGATGTCTATAGAGAACAGGTTATAATGTAGATTTTATTTATTATAATTATTTTTATTCCAACTTTTTAGTTTTTATTTTCCAATCAAATATTCGAGCTCGAGGTCCAACTTCTCGAGTTCAAATATTTGATTGCAAACTGTAGATTTTATTTTTTGTATTTACCTTAACTCCAAAGTGAAAAATGTTTCGAGAAGTAAACTCAAACATTTTTACTCAAACATTTTTATTTTAGGTATTACAACGAACATCACATTATAACCTATAGAGAACCCCATGAAAGTTCTAGAAAATTTTTTTCATAAGTTTTTCTCTATTTGTTGTAAAATTGTGAATTCTATTTGGGATTTGTCATATTTGATTTTAAATCCCAACAAATATAACACTCGTTGTAATTTTCACAACATTTTATGAAAAATTCAATTAAAAGTTTCTAGATAATGTCCATCTACTTCATTGGTTTTATGCAAAAATTCATTAATATCATGCAAGTAATTTTCTCAGTGTATGTAAATTTTGCTTTCGCAAGTTTATTGGCAAATTTTTATTAAGCTTTGACGCAGAATCGAAGAATTCTTGAATAAATATTTGTCAAAACGCACCTTAACCTTTTTCTAACGTAAAAACAGAGATGGGCTAAAATCATTACCATTACATTTTCATTACCATTACTTGATGTAATGGTAATGGAGCTTTTTTTATCATTACCATTTTTTGAAGAAATGGTAATGTTTTTTTTTCATTACCATTGCGTTAAAAAATGGTAATGAATATTTTTTTTAATTTTCATTTGTTTTGAAAATTAAAATGAACCTTTTTTTAATTTTCATTACTTTTACCTAATGTTTACATAGTAATGAAACACCCATTTGTTTTTCATTACATGCTGTTTTTGTCGAAGTTTTTTATTTTAAAAATATTATGTTTACAAATTACTAAAAGCATTTTTTGTTTCATAATCCGAGGCCTATGGTATCCATATTTGATACCAAGTTTTGGTGGCTAGTTTCAAAAAAAAATCGCGAAAAGAAATTGCATAAAGGAAAATTCTTGCATCAATATATTTCTTTGCAGAACATAAATAGCTGATTAAGTTTTTTAATTCAATTCTAGTACCATAGTCTTTTTTCGCGACCCGCCATTATTTTGCAATTTTGTAAGTGCGGTTTTTTTTTTTAATTTATAACCTAAGGACTATAATACTCATTTCGTACAACAAAGTTTGGTGGCTAGTTGAAAAAAAAAAATTGCAAAAAAAAATCGCAAACAAAAAAAATTCAAAAAGGAAAATTTTTGCCTTAATATATTTGCTTGCAGAATGTAAATCGTGATCAAGTGTTTTAATTCAATTATTTTACCATAAGGTCTTTTTTCGCGTCCCGCCATTATTTTGGAGTTTTTTAAGTGCGGTTTCTTAAAATTTATATTCTATTACTATAATACCCGTTTCATACAACAAAGTTTGGGGGCTAGTTAAAAAAAACCGCGAAAAAAATCGCGAAAAAAAAATTTTTAAAGAGGAAAATTCTTACATCAATAGATTTGTTTGCAGAATGTAAATCGCTGAATAAGTGTTTTAATTAAATTTTTTTACCATAAAGTCTTTTTTCGCGTCCCATCATTATTTTTGAATTTTTTAAGTGCGGTTTCTTAAAATTTGTAATCTAGGGACTATAATGCCCATTTCATACAAGTAAGTTTGGGAAGTTAAAAAAAACCGCGAAAAAAATAGCGAAAAAAAATTTTCAAAAAGGAAAATTCTTACATCAATGGATTTGTTTGCAGAATGTAAATCGCTGAATAAGTGTTTTGATTAAATTTTATTACCATAAAGTCTTTTTTCGCGTCCCACCATTGTTTTTGAATTTTTTAAGTGCGGTTTCTTAAAATTTGTAATCTAGGGACTATAATGCCTATTTCATATAACAAATTTTGGTGGTTAGTTGCAAAAAAAAAAATCGCGAAAAAAATTTGCCAAAACGAAACTTTTTGCATCAGTATATGTGTTTGAAGAATGTTAATCGCTGATTAAGTTTTTTAATTGAATTTTTCTGCCATAAAGTCTTTTTTCGCGTTCCGCCATAACTTTGCTATTTTTTAAGTGCGGTTTTTTTAAATTTATAATCTAGAGACATACATCAAAGTTTGGTGGCTAGTTGCCAAAAAAAATTGCGAAAAAAAATTTCCATAAAGCAAAATTTTTTAGTGTAGAACAAAGAACAAAACGTTTTTTACATCATCATGTTAAGTAATGGTAATGAAATTTCATTTGTCTACCTAGTGTAGAAAAAATGAAAATAATTTTTTGTTTTTACTACCATTGCGTATTGTAATGAAAATTATAAAAACGTTTCATTACATGTAAAGAAAACAAATGAAATTAACATTTTTTTCATTGCAATTACATTTTGTAATGGTAATGAATTTTTTTTAAATTTTCATTTTATAGATTTAATGGTAATGAAAACCAGCAATGGTCATTACAAAGTAATTAATTACTCCCATCTCTGCGTAAAAACACCTTAAATTTAAAAAAAAATTTAAAATTCTTATAAAATATTACACGGAGAATACAGATTCATAGTTACAACCGCATTTCTTGCCAACTGAATGGTTTGGTTGCAATAAAATGTATTCTTAGGTCAACTGAAAACAAACAAAATTCTGTTGTATCTACAAAAATTCGATTTGTTTTGTCGCTATAAACAAAAATATAGGTGGCTGCAATAGAAACATGCTGTTAGAAAAAATTTGTTTCATAACTTCCATTTTCTTTAAATTATTTTAAATACTCAAAAACATCACTTCTTCATAGTTTATTTAACCAATTTTGAGGTTTGCATATAAAAAAACGTAGTTTTTTGGAATTCTGAAAGAATTTTGGGAATATTTTTGTTATTAAAATTGTTAGAATTCTTTAAATATCTTATCTAATCTTTGTAATCTCTATTTTCTAAAAGAGAATTTTAGAAAAAAATTTCTTGGAATTCCCGCTTCATTTCCCGGGATTCCGGGAGTGAAAAAGGGATTCCCATGAAAAACTCTAAGTAACATATAACGGATAACATTTTTAAAAGCTTGGCAAGGATCACAATCCGGGCAAAACGGGCACAGGTTGACTTATTTTTTTTTACGAATTTATGCGATAACACAAATTAATTCACTCCGGTAATAAAAATTTCGTTTGCCGCTCCATTTCGTTCCCTGTGTTTAATATTTCTATTTTACGCGTATCTCGCTTCATTCCATTTCGTTCTATTTTACTTGGTTACAACCGAGAGTGAAATGCAAATCAGTATCTACATATATATTTTATTTCATTAATTTTATTAAAACAAGCCGAGCTTTTATAATTGTTGCTCAACTCTGAGAAAGAGGCATTTGCGGCACCTGCCCAAATTAAAAATATGACTGAGCCCGAAATGGCCCAGAAGTTTTGGTTTTCTTTTTTGTTTTTTAATGAGCCTAATTCCATCTCTGTTTCAAATACCTTTTTTTTAACAACAAACATCTCACACTTTTATGTTTAATGTCTAGTAATTATTTTACTAATTATAAACATGCAAATATAAAGACCGGCATGTTTCAGATGTTAATTTTTAAAACATAAAAGAAAAAGAGAAACACTTTTTGCTGACCAAAATAAGAAAAAATGCATTTACAATAGTTTGTTTGTTTTATCGCAAAATTTATAATACTTTCACTTTAAATATGAGTCTTACATTTGGTAACTTAATTTTTTTAAGTATTTTTTTTCTTTACGTTTGGTGCAAAAATGTACAATACATAAAGCCAACTCATGCCACACGTGCTTTATTTGTTGGTTTTGTTGTTCGGGAGTACATTTACCTGTAATTCATACATACATATATGTAGATAATACATGTTACATTTTGTGCTTAAGCGGGTTTGTAGCCAAAATATTCAATGACCAACTAACTACTTGTTGTTGTGGTGTTTTTAATTTTATTTTGTTAAAATTAATTACATTATTGCATGTTGATTTTTAAAGTTAATGTAATTATTTAATTGAAGTTAATTATAAAAAAAAAATGTGTAACATACAGAATAATAAAAACATTAAGATGGCCTGGAAAATAGTAAAAATGTAGACGACCTTAAGTAGTTGATAATAATAAAATAAACATGCTTTAACTTCCCAAAATAACATCTTGAAACAACAAATCAAATCCAATATGACAGTATCATATTAAAATTTGGACTTGAGTTAGAACAATATTCTAACTAATACTCTTATTCTAAACTTTATAACAATAACAAAATTGTGGTGAATGGAAATAAAATATAAACATCAATCCAATTTAATGGAAAATCACTGATGAAGCCTGTCCATAAAAAAAGGCAGAAACTAGATCTAGTCTGATTTGCAAATTAATAATGTGTCTATAACTTTGAAAAAATGTTTATTCTTCTTCTTAACCTCAAACGTACTTAAAAAAATTAAAATATTTTCGGTTTTCTTTTTTGTTAATTAGTTTGTTTATATACAAAATTATTTCAATTCAAATTACAAGAAATTCTTTACTCATGCACACAAACATAGCCAATAAAAATATGAACGTGTGTGTTGTTGTGTATGGTGTAGTGTTTTGAAAATTAAACAAAAAAAAAACTTTCAGATATGAAAAAACAAACCACAAAATCGTTTTTTTTACGTTTTGTCAGTTAAAAATTGATGATTGTTTTAAAAGACGTTTCAATTATTTTTATTTCTTTTATGGATTGTTTAAACAATGTTTGAAAATAAATAGCAAAATGGTTTGCATATTGAAGTATCGATAGTCCTTTTTTTAATTGTGTTTTCAATTAATTTAATAGGTACTTTAGGTTGTTTTTAAGGATAAAATATTGTGAGTGTATATGAAAATATGGAAAGTCGGAAAAAAATTTTTTGGTGTTTTTAATGCAAATACTAAAAAAAATTTTAATTTTAGTAGGTTCGAGGTTAAGAAGAAGAATAAACCTTTTTCTCTAAAAATTATAAACACATTAATATTCAAATCAGACTACACACAAAGAAAAAATATGGCATTTTCCAACTGAAATTCGGTTACATCTACTAAAATAGGTTGGTGCAACTGAATATTGATTATCAAAACAAAATTCGGTTTATATTTACAACTGAATTTTAGATACAATACCCAAAATATTTAGGAATCACATTCCAATATGGTTTCACCAACCGAATTTATTGGTTGTAGCAACCAAAATGGGCTTAGCAATTCGGTTGACAATTTTTTTTCCTGTGTGTACCCGAGTAAAAAAGTGATATAATTATATATACCCAATCAGAAATCGCCAGTGGTACAAAAAATCAAGCACTGACATACCACTGGGTAACCATGGTGTTGAAAATAAATGACTGGGAGAGCACTCATTTGGGACGCTTTGCCAGCGCTTTCAAAAAGCGTTTTTCCAGCATTTGTTTTACAAAAATTTCGGTGGTTTATAAAAAAACCACTGGCAAAGAATTGGCTTGGAGTGATATGTCAAGGTTTGCAACCAGTGGTTATCCAGTGCTACCTAGTCAGAAATTGCCAGCGGTACAAAACCAATTCACTGGTAGAGCAATGATTTTATAAAAATACTGACGCTTCGTTAAAAAAGGTTTGTAGTCAGGAGGTTCCGAGTTCAAATCCGGTTGCAAGCAAATTTTTTTTTTGGATTTTTTTTAATTTAAAATTTTTTTGTTCTATAAAATCAATTTTTTTGTTTGTGGAAAAGCTCCTTAAAGAACAACTTTTTTTTTGCTCTCCCAACGCTGGCATATTAGTTCCAAAAAACTGTTTGCCAGTGCTAGCTTTTTCGCACAGCCAGTAGTTGTCCAGCGATAATCACTCATTTATGTGTTTAGCTATCAAATATCACATGTCTCGTTAGCTCAGTGGCTAGAGCAATAGTCTGCCAATCGGACGGCCTGGGTTCAAATCACGGCAGGACCAAAAAAAAAAAAATACATATGAACTTTTTTTAAATTTTATTTTGGAAAATATATTTCCAGACCACCTATTTATTGGTTTACCAGCGTTTTGTCAAAGTTCAAAAATTTTGTTTCTCCAGTGCTTTTCCGTCGCTTTTTGAACAGCCGATCCTTTTGTCTAATTATGTTATCTTTTTGGGAATGGGAAAGCACTTTTTGCCAGTACTTATACCACCTGTTAAAGTGCTTTGCCATCACTTTCCCGTTTGTATTTTTCTGACTGGGTAGTTATGTATTATTAGATATGAAAATATATAACCCCATATATAATTATATCTGACATACATTTTTTGCAAATTGGTTTATGTGGTGCCATATAAAATTATATATAATTATATATGGTACAATATATAATTATATATGCCTTATATAATTATATATATTTACATATGGTGCTCTATAAACATTTTTTATTCGATTTTCAATAACTGTATTTAACAAAATTGAAATTTAAGATTGCTAAATGACACTGGATGACAAAATCATAAAAAAAATTCTTTAAAGAGTTAAAGACAATTCACACGACGACTATCCTTATCTACTATTTTTAAAATTTTTGTGAATTCTCTTTTGAAAATGACATTTCGTATCCTCAATACACGGAAATAATTGATAGGGATGGACAGAGATGGATGGCGTGTATATCAAGATTTATGATCATCGGTTCCACAAATCAATAATTTTATAGTACATTATATATGTAAGTAAAACAGTAGGGCCAATTAATGTATTATGTGATTGAATTTATAAATTTTCATCAAGTTTCATCAAGATCTGAGAGTTCATGTACTAAAATCAGAGATGGGCGAAAATCATTAACATTAAATTTTCATTGCCATTACTTTATGTACGAGTAATGGTAATAAAATTTGATTTTCGTTCATTCGCAATCACACTGTCAGTTTTTCAGAGGTGGATTATGTAACCATAGGATAAAACAATGAAATTAATGAATTTAAAGGCACGTATAATTAAAAGACTCAAACTTTACTTTTCTATACATGCCATGAAGTCTAAAAAATGACCATGAACACGATTTTTGTAAACTTTATCATTTTTAAATTGAAAATTGACATGATGAAACAGTTTGAAGACCATCTTTCGATTTAGTTATTCAAAAACGCTTACAATTAGTCGTAATTATTTTTGTTACTGTTGTAAAATTTTTGGCATATTTAATAAAAATTAAAAAATATTTGTAATCTGCAGAAAATTGTTTAAAAATATAAATTATTTAATTAGAAGAAATGCAAAATCTAGCTTAAATATATAGGGGTAAATTTATAAAAAAATATATAAATTTATATCTAATTATATAAAACTATACCCATTTTTCGGATATAATTATATCAATTTGTATATAAATAAATATATTTATATAAATTCATATAATCATATATAATTATATCCACAAAATTCCGCATATAATTACATATAATTTGATATGGGGCCATATTTAATTATATATGATTCCATATATTATTTTATATGACCCATATCAATTTTTTTAATCGCCGGTGAAAAAAAATTTATTCGGTAGCATATCGTTTTTTATTTGACATCATACTAAATTATATAAAATTTTATCCGCAAAATGGATTAATCAAATTGCATATAAACGAATAAAAAAGATATTTATTCAATTGCATTAAATTTTGTTTGTTTATATGAATATGTATAGTGTAGGAAAACAACCAATTAATTAACTGAGGGAATTATCTGAATGATAATAATAAATTTTTCAAACTATTCATTTTATTTATTAAAAGTTTTATCCACTTAATGAAAAAGCTTCATTAAAACTAAATTCATAAAATACATGAAGCTTTTTCATCAAATTTAAGAAATTTTTCATTTACCTTGTGAAGAAAACTTTATTATTTTAATAAAAAATTTCTTCTACCTCAAGTCCAAATTCTATAATGATATTGTCATATTAGATTTTAATTGTTGTTTCAAAAAGGGTTGATCATTTTCATGATAGACAATACAATTGTTTCGTAGACATCACTTTACTCTTCAGTTGTCCGTAATAAGAAAATGATTACTTTCTTACTCAAACCGATACATTACATAAGTTACAAAATATCAACGGGACGAGAATTTTGTACTTTCGTGCATGAACTGTAAATTTCCATATATGGATCAAGTTACACAAAATAATAATTTTTATCAAGTGAAAAATGATTTTTTTGATCCATTTGTACAGATATTTTTTCGAAAATTATGAAAGGTGTTATTCTGTAAATTTCCTAATGGGTCGTTTTTGGCCAAAAGTATAAAAATTGACCCCACATGGATCATGTTACATAAAATAATTATTTTTATCCAGTTGAGATTGTTTTTGTCAAATTTAAAGGCTTTACAATCTCGTAGTAATAATTACACTATGCGACAGTCAAAATCGGGATGGGATGAAACCAACGGGAAATGTTATATCGGTCAAAAACAAGTTATACGTGTCCCGGCGTTTCGCTGGGTCACCCCTAGGAATCGAGATATATCTTTTTCTTGACATAACTCGAGAACCACTAGTCCGATTTTGCTCAAACAATTTTAAAAAAATTAAAAATTACAATTCCTTTAATCTGTTCATATAACGTTTTTCTATATACTCAACAGTTTTGCCGGTAAAAATAAATGTTTGTTACCACTACCATAAAAATCAATAACCTTTTGTTTATTACTTTTTTTTTAATTTTTTAGGCAAAAAATATTTTTTTCTTTATACATTTATTTTTACTGGCAAAACTGTTGAGTATATAGAAAAACGTTATATGAACAGATTAAAGGAATTGTAATTTTTAATTTTTTTAAAATTGTTTGAGCAAAATCAGACTAGTGGTTCTCGAGTTATGTCAAGAAAAAGATATATCTCGATTCCTAGGGGTGACCCAGCGAAACGCCGGGACACGTATAACTTGTTTTTGACCGATATAACATTTCCCGTTGGTTTCATCCCATCCCGATTTTGACTGTCGCATAGTGTAATTATTACTACGAGATTGTAAAGCCTTTAAATTTGACAAAAACAAAAAAAAGACCACCAAAGGTCAAGTCGATATATCTCGATTCCTAGGGGTGACCCAGCGAAACGCCGGGACACGTATAACTTCTTTTTTACCGATATAACTTTCCCCGGTAGTTTGAACCCTTCCCGATCACTGACCCCTACCATTTGTCTCATAGTGTTAGTATTAAGTTTCATGGGTCTTTTTTTTAACTCTGAGAATAAGTTTGTTTTTTAAACAGTGGTTTTCAGTTATTTTTTAAAAAAAAGAAATACAACTTTTGGTTGGTTTTACTGTTTTATATTTCTAGACGGTTAACCGGCTTAACCAGGTTTTTCACAAACGGTTAACCGAAACTCGGTTCTTTGAAAAGTGTTCATTTTCGGTTAACCGACAAACCGGTTTTTCAAAAGGTCGGTTTATTGGAACCATTACTTTTCAATAAGAATTGTCAATTAAGAATAAAATTTAATAAGAATAAAATTTAGTTAAAGAAATTTTCTAAAAAATCACCGAAAACACATACAATAATTGAAACAACTTTCGCACCGGCATTATTAAAAGTTTTAATGTATAAACGACGCCGGTATATACAATAAAAAATTAAATGTATTATATTCATTTCCGTATTAAGACTTTATAATTAATTAGACAACTCGTAAGATTAAAACCTTTGCACATTTAATATGTAGTTTATGAACGAGTATGGGCCTTAAGTCTTTTGTTTTTATTTAATGAATCGTTCTAAAATGGATATTAATTACTTAATTAAATGTTAATAGATAAATAATGAAATGGTACACATCATTACAGTTTATAAAATAAATATTGTTTTTAATTCTTTAACCGGTTTTAACAATTTAGTATTTTTATATAATTTATTGCTTTAAAATTGTATATTATAATACACGCTGTAGAAATCTAAAATAGGTTTGATAAACCTCTTTTAGCTTTATAACGCATTTGAAGAAAATTAGCATTAAAATTCAACACATATATATTTTGTAATTATGTACCTATCTTAAATAAAAAAGTGAATGCATTTTTTCTATATGAGTGAATGGCATAACTTTTATGTTTTTTTTTTAACAATAATTTGAAGCATTGTGCACTATATACGAGTAGTAGCAGTTCATATACTAAATACATACACATACCTATATATAACTTACGGTCGTCTTATTTTATTTGTTACTATCTAATGCAAGTGTTTGCTAAGCTGTCTAACTTTGTGTTTATTTTTTTGTTGCATATTTCTTTAAAGATTTCATTGGCCTGCTTTTGTTTTATTAACTCTTTTTGTTGTTTCTCTAGCGCATTGTAAAATTCAATGCGGCTTTTTCGTTCCATTTTAATTTAATTTTTTTTGCAACCGGGTTTTCAAAATAATGTAAAAATTAAAATCACTAAAATTTAAAATTATAACCAAATATAAAAACAAACAAACAAAAAAATTCCCAAACAACTGATCTCATAACCGGTCTATATAGGGTGTCATTATGGTTAATATTAAAAAAGTGTTGGCTGATTGTTCGTTTTGAATGTTTGGGTAGCTACAAAAATTAACAAATAAGAAAATTATATGTGATTAAAAGCGATACAGCATTTGCCATATGGGACTGTTAATAAATTCAAATAGATTTATAAGATTTTCAGTAAATTATTTCAGTGAAGCTTAACAAAAATATAGAATTAGACAACTTTTTCACACAAAATCTTATAGCTTTAAAAATATCTTGAAAGGCCGTTAACGAACAAACAAATTTTGTAATCTAAAGAAAAAATTTATTTACTTTCCATCTATAAGCTTAAAATATTTATCAACGGAAATTCATTCTTAAAAAAAAATATTTAAGATAAATCATACAAAAGTCCTAAGAACCAACAGAATCTTATAAACAAACGACTTAAGACAGACACATTATTTTAAAAATGTTTCAATTCACTTAAGGGGTTTAGTCTCTTTAGAATTTTGTTACAAGTTTTTTTCTTTCGTATTTCAATGTTTTAAATTCTTTCCATATGTTTTAAAAATGTTGATGAAATAAAAAAGTTATAATATCACTTTAAACAAACTCTTAATGCGATATTTTATTACATTTTATTGCGATGTACATACATATGTCGATTGAAAACATGTATATTAGGATGTCCCTTAAATTAAAGATTTGTAGATTTTCGTTCATTTTATTGGAAATGGTCCCACATAGAGAAATCGATTTATTTATTTTTTTGGAAAACGTTAACCTGTGCCGAAAGTTGGACGAAAATGGCCCATGTTGGAGAAAAAGTGTATTATTATTAAAAATTCCCAAAATTAAAAATTTAGAAAAAAATTATTTTTTACTTCAGTTATTCATTTAATACCCAGTGCAAAAAATCATTACCAGATATGTGGTTATGTAACTACATACTTGGTAATGGTACCTAGTTACTTTTGTTATTACATTTCTTATTACCTTTATATGGCGATGTCGCGAAAAATAATGAGTTGTCGTTACACACCAGCATACGAAAACTCAAAAAATATATCGTTACCTATGTGCTTACCAGTACTGACAAAAATAATGAGTCTAAAAATAGATTTTCAAAAAAATAAATTATACCCGACTAAAAAAGTTTTTATATAATCTTATATGATTTGATATTATTATAAATGTTTATAAGCGTGGCTTTATATAACCATATACATTTATATTAACACTTTGGTTTTATAAATATGTTTGATATGACGTTATATATAATCATATGCGATTTGGTATCCAGCCATATATTAAGAGATCTGCGATATAGTTTATATATAATTATATATAATGGTGTATAAGCTTCTATAAACAATCTTATATCAAAATATATAACATAACATGAAATCTAATTATACAAAATTTTATACAGTTTATTGCACTATAACAATGAAGAAGACAAACTTAGAAAGAGTTTTTTTTTTATTTTATAAGAAAGACAAATTTTATAAAACAAAAACTCTAAAGTAGAAAAAGTTGTTCCGACAAATTTTTGTAAAGTTGAGTAAAAACCGAAAATTTACTTTGTCAAATATTTCCAAGTTTATTAGCACAAATTTTTCTAAGCAACTATTTCTCGTTTTGAATTTTGCTTTTTATTGTAATTTTATTACAAACTGCGTTATTCTAAGTTTAAGGACAATTTGCGTCCTAAAAACGTCCTAAATCGCATTCAATCCTCATTTCTATCAATACCAAAGATCGACCAATACCCACTTTGTTAGCCAAACTGTCCTGTCGGCCATTAGTATTTAATATGAATGAAAATAAGTGATCTCAACACACAAAAAAAATAAAAACTAAATTCAATCATGAAAACTGCCTATTCAATAAATTTTATCGTTGAAATTTCTCCAATCACAAAAATTGTCCATTCAACTAAAAATTTGTAGCTCTTTAATTGAATAAATTTTCAATAAAATAGTGATACATTTGATTAGGATTTTTATTCGTTTTTTTATATGTATTTGAGTAAAAATTAATTTATTGGATTAAAAATTGATCAATATTGTATACCTTCCAAATAGCATATAATATGCATTTGATTAAAAATTAATCCATTGGATTAAAAATTGATCAATATTGTATAAATTCTAAATAAGACTCTATTCAGCTGGATAAAGTGGTAGTTGTCATGCCAACTATAAAAAATATATTTCTTTATTTTTAGCTTGCATTTCATAAGATTGAATTTTATCAAAATAAACCTGTATGCAATTTTCATTCATTTGATGGATTTATTTATACTTATATGAAAGATTCTCTAACAGAAATTAGTTTTCTTGTTTTTTCTGGGGCATAAGGACTCTGTCAAAATTTTTTTGAAAATTAAAAAAATAGTTTGTTTTTATTGAAAACTTTTTGCGATTTTTTGTTTAAAAAAATTTTTAATTTTTTAAAAAAAATTTCAAAAATTACATTACTATTTTACAGTAATGTTCTAGAATTAATAAATATTCATATTTAATATGGCAAAATTAAAATATTTAACTAAATAAAATAATAAACTCAACGAAAATTTATAAAATTTTATAAAAAGTAATTTAAAATATCAGTTACTAATACATAAACATTTATAAAAACAACTACATAAATAAAACAAACGAAAAACACAACAAAATTTGAACAATATTTTTTTGTGTAAACAATATTTACTAAAATTTTATTTGAAAATTTTTATAAAATTATATGTATTTATATATAATTTAATGCAATTAGATAGACCCATTTTTCGGATCAAATTCTATCAGTTTAGATAACATGCTTATCTCGTTTGATATAATTATATATTCCAATATTCGTATCAAATTAGATATGAACATATATATGGGTTTATATATGGTGATATATGATTACATAACATCTTTTTTAGTCGGGTATAAAAAAAATATTTTTTTTTGTATTTTTTTTTGAAATAAAATTTGCTGGTGCGGGAATCGAACCTTGGTCTACAGATTGCCAGTCAATAGCTCTACCATCTGAGCTATATCGACATGTAATATTTAATAGATAAAAACATAATTGACCTGCTGCACACAAGTAAGCTTACTCGCCAACATACAAAAACTCAAAAAGTATGTGGTTACATATATCCTTACCAGTGTTTAAAAATATTGAGTCTAGAAATAGATTTCAAAAAGTTTTCAAAAAATCTAGAAAATTATTTTCTATTTGAAATAATTATAAAAATAAGTCATTATCAGTAACTCATTATTATATGTTTTAAAATAACGCAGAAGGTAAGTGGGTGTCATTACTGGTAGTCCAAAAAATAATGATATGTCATTACCGTTTCTACACTGGGTATAGTCGAAATGATTCAGATACGGAATTTCAACTTTAGCGGATATCATTAACCCACTTTAGCCTGGAATCCAAAATGACCCACAAATTTGATAAAAATGTAAGAATGTGTTTTTTTTTAATTAATTTTAAAGATTTTTTAAAATGCCTAATTTGGAGATGTCGATTGCTATTTGTACCATATAATAGTTGATATTAAAGAAAAAAAAAATAAATTGGAAAAATGATAATTCGAGTTTGTGTTTGGAGCGACTGCTTTCCAGGACATTTTACGAAAACTTATTATTTTGTCAAAAATTTAACAAAATTTGAATGTTTTCATCAAATTTTGCATAATTTTCCAGAAAATATCACTTAAATTTGATATGACTAAAATTATCTCAATTTTACTTAAAAAATTTTTAACCCTTAGGGGCCTGCGGACAAAAAAGAGCCATGAAACTTAATATTAATTATGACTACAAGATTGTAAAGCTTTTGAATTGATAAAAAAAGAACATTTACACTTGATAAAAATAATTATTTTATGTAACATGATCCATATAGGATTAATTTTTACACTTTTGGAACTCGAATTATCATTTTTCCAATTTATTTTTTTTCTTTAATATCAACTATTGTGTGGTACAAATAGCAATCGACATCTCCAAATTTAATTAAAAAAAAAAACACGTTTTTGCATTTTTATCAAATTCGTGGGTCATTTTTGATTTCAGGCTAAAGTGGGTTAATGATATCCGATGAAGTAAAAATTTGACTATATTAAATGAATAAATGAAATAAAAAATATTTTTAACGAAATTTCGAATTTTTGGTATTTTTAATAATAATACACATTTTTTCGGCACGAGTTAACGTTTTCCAAAAAAAAAAATAGATTTCTTCTATTTGGAACCATTTCCAATAAAACTGGGGCTGTAGTGACAAATCTATTTTTAAGGGACACCCTAATGTATATGTCTGCCTATATATTATTATCATTATCGAGAGCAGTTATTCGGCCTCTAGTTCGATGTTTTCATTTATATTTGGTTTAATAAAAACATTTATTTAGAATTGCTTAAATGTAGTTGTTTTTATTGATTTCTAAAGAGGGTAATTCCCTTAAGTTATTTGAAATTCTTAACAGATATTTTTCACTTTTATTATATTATCTCACTTTTTTCTGTCTATTTTGTGTTATGATACAATTTGCTGTCACTTGGATCACGTCTGATTTTTTTTAACATTAAAATTACATAGCTTGAATTAGAAATTTGTTTCTGTTTAAGCATTTATAGATCAATCATTTATCACAAAAAAACTTTTATCGCTTTTTTATAAATTTTCCATATGTATTAAAATTTTTAATGTTATCGTTTTCTTTTCCAAAATTGAAAAAAAATACTTTTTACTGTATTTGCACTTGCTTTCATTTTAGTAACTTCCTTTTATTTTGTGTAGTTTTCCTGTCTTTCATTTTATATTCATAAGGAAACTTACAAATAAAGTTGTCGTATTTTTCATTTTGCATAAATAAAATTAAATATTTATGTCGATTTTTGTAATTTTATTTTGGTAATGTCTTTGATATCATATCATGTCTTGGCTTAAGTTTTTGTTTTCTAATATATTATTTTCTTTTAAAGATCACAAAACACTTCCTAGTTGATCCAGTTTTTAATACACAAGTTATAAATTATTATGTTTTAGTTTTCTTTTTTTTAATTTTGTTTATAGAGTGCGTGGCTAAAAAATAGAGTGTAAATATCTGGTTATGAAGTGTGTAAAAAAGTGTTTTTGAATGCGGACAATGACTTGAAATAGCAAATTCAATGATAATCAGATAGTTTATAGAGCAATTAATAAAATTGTGGCTGTAGTAAAGATACCTGCTGCTTTTCTTTATGGTACGTGAAGATTTTGTAGCGTTAACTTATTTAATAACAGTAAAACACTTAGAATTTAGATAACTCTAACAAAAATGCGTATTAATGCTGATAAGCAAGGCAATTCAAGCTAAATACTTCGATTTTGGTATGATTTGTATATGCTGCAAAAATAAAAATTATCAGTTCGACCTGTCTCGAGCCATTTCTAAAATTCAAGTAATCAAAATGGGGTTTAAAAATCGTCATTTTTTGAAGTTTTGGTTTTTATGGCATTTTATTCAAAGGCACCATATGCAAATGTTGAATCATTGGAAATGGATTCTAAAGGTTATTCTTATTATTTTGTAAAGTTGTTGTAGAAAAATGTATCCGTTTTTGGTTAATTTATATGTAGAACTATACTCCAATGGCTTCCGAATGGACATACATATTTTACATCCTATTTAATGTAAGCGAACACGTAGTTTTCTGTTTTTTGATATTTGTTTTAAAATTCATTTAAACGAATTTCTCTCGAAGGTATTTTTAGCTACTTTTTGCAACAACTTGGCAACCTTGTGCTGATACATCCCAGCGAAAAAATTGCAAGCATTGCTTTACAAACTACTTCTTTCACTACTTCACCAGTATTCATAGTGTATTTTTACAGCTTTTTTTAGAATTAATTCTGAAAACTTAAAAAAATTAATTCTTCCATTGCTTCCAAAGTATCCGACCGGTTAAAAACTATTTAGAAAATAGTAGTTGGAAAGTTCTCCCTCACCCGCCTTATAGTCCAGACCTTGCCCCGTCCGACTACCATCTGTTTCGATTCGATGCAGAACGCTCTCACTTCGAGCAGGGTACCCGAAATTGGCTCGATTCGTTCTTGACCTCAAAAAGTGAGAATGGAAAAAGGTCATAGCTAATGATAGCCAATACTTTGAATAAATTTATATTGTACCAATGTTTCACAATGAAAATCAAAAATCGCTCATTTTTATCCCAAGAAACATTTTAACGGACTCTCCGGCACGTACGGAATCATGAATCCGGCTTTTACGGCACATTAACGGTCCGTTAGTACACGTATCCGTCAAAGCTTGTAGGTATACGGAACATTAACGGACCGTGTAATCGGATTTTCGAACATAATACGTTTTAACTCCGTTTCTGTACCGTAAAATACGGACTGAGTTGATTTTAATTTGTGTTCAAAATAAAAACAATTAAATTAAAAAAAAAATGAATCTCAACCCTTCAGTCGGTAAAAAAGTATTTTTGTGGCGAGAAATTAGCCGCGATGGCGGGAGTATATGCAACACATCATCAATCAAATAACTTGAAGTCGCATAGATACATTAGATGGTAAGATTTATGAAATTTAGTGCATGTTTCACAATGGTTTCCGTAAGATGGTTTGTTTTTGTAACAAAAGCTCTGTTCCACGTACATTAACGCGTCTACCCAATTTTTCCAAAAAGCGTTTCCATCGTCAAAATTATGCGTAAATTGTTGTTGTTTCGAGTAAATTGGGAACCCGCGGCAACGACGTGGAACAAGCCTAAAGTGTGCCAATTTGAATCGTATGCAAAATACCATTGTAAATACAATCAGTTAAACTATAGCTAATTTATTTTTCCCTTTGCATGTAGATGATCGATTTTATTATGGGTCCCTATCGCGTATTGATTCGCTGGATAGAACTAAACTGAGCGGGATGTACTAATATAAATTGTAAATAATTAATATCGTTATCAATAAATTTATAAAAAAGCATAAAAATTACTACTCAACATTAGTAAACATATGGTCAATTTAGGTAGATATATAAGTCCGGAGTCACTCCGTTTATACATGACATAACAGTCCGTAAATGGTCCGTCATTGACGGACTTTCAACGGACCTGTCCGTTTTTTACACGACGTAACGGTCCGTAAACGGTCCGTCATTGACGGACTTTCAACGGACTTGTCCGTTTTTCACACGACACAACGGTCCGTAAACGGTCCGTCATTGACGGATTTTCAACGGATTCAAATCAGTTTCGATGTTCCTTAAGTTCCGTTTTCTGGTCCGTATACGGATCCAGAAAACGGTACGTAAACGGAGTTGGATTCCGTTTATGACGGACCGAAAACGGTGCGTAAACGGAACGAATTGTTTGTTGGGATGTTATACACCAATATAAAAAAGCGTTTGAGTCGTTAGTTTGTTTGTAACTTAATATTTAAATTTTGTACTACGTTAATTGACAATAAAGATTCAGAGAATCCAAGCCGCCTTCCATTTTTGCTAAGAAATATATATAATCTGAAAATAATATTAATTTTAGTTAAGTGTTTGTAACCGTCCACTAATAGAAAAAAGTCTGTAAAAAGTTTACCTAAAACTTCTAAAAATTAGTTAAAAATTATGCTGCAGGAAAAACTGCTATAATTAACATATTATTTTTGCTATATTATTAGTAATATAGGAACAGCAAAAATAAAACTGTTAAATATACAGAATTTTAGTTATATTTGAGTTAAATTTTTGTTAATGGAAAATAGCAAATTAACCTGCTAAAATCATTAAAAAATTTTCATAAATAATTTGTAGCCTAAAAAATCACAAAAAATTTAAAATTTTCGAAGTTTTTTTCGATTTTTTTTAAAAATCGAGCCTTTCGAAAACAGCAGTTTACAACTTTTTAGCAAATATTTCTGTTGATTTTAGCAGGATAGACTACTATTTGCATTCAACTAAATTTAGCTTAAAAATTGTAAAAATTTTGTAGATAGAACAGTGTTTTTTTTTGCTATTCTTAGTCTACTAATATTTAGCAAAATTTTCTGCAGATTTTACAGTACAATTTTTTATTTTCCATTAACTAAAAATTAACTTAAATATAACTAAAATTTTGTAAATTCAACAGTTTTAATTTTGCTGTTCTTATTTTACTAGTATTAAGCAAATAAAAAAAATCTGCTAACTTTAGCAGTTTTTTCTGCAGCATAATTTTTAACTAATAATTAGTAACTTTTTCTGCTGTTTTTACAGATTTATTTCTTGTGAGTCATAGGATAACCGTAATTAATATTATAATTAATTACCAAAGAATTTTTTTCCAAAGCCTATTTACAGGAAGAAGAAAACATTTTTATTGAAAATTTAATAGACACAAGGGTTTTGTCTCACCCAAAGACTTATCAGTGGTTAGTTTATGTGTCAATTGATCAAAATAATTTTAATTGTTAATTTGGCTCTATATGAAAAACTTTTTTGTGTATTTTCATGACCGGGAATGGAACCGGCAACCTGCAAAGACTATGGCTCATAGCATCACCTCTTAAAGAGATACACTACGATAGCCACATCGATGAGTGAGGGTAATTGAAGTTATTGAAGTTTTGTCAATCACAGCCTACCCAATGTCTGTTTGTAATCAGAAGAGCCAGAGTTAACTAATAGATGAGAAATTTATTTTTCAATTAGAATGTTTCCTCTTTTAATCCTCTCTTAATCGACCGTGATTCTGAGTCCATCGTTTGAAATATATTTTTGATAAAAAATAAAGAGTTTGTAAGTAAAAAGAATTTGAAGTTGCTTTATACGAATGCATTTATTTTTTATGTAAAATTTTTATTTCGAAGAAATTTTTTCTAAAGAGAAATTTATTGCTAATAAACAACAGTCAAAAATCTATTAGCTTATAATAAATTTTATTATTTTTTAGTTTATTTTTTGCTTGCAGGTTGCAAAGATTTTCAAGTCTTAAATTCTCGGAAAGTTTTTTATTTAAGTATAAGGTTTTACCTAAATTTTCAATATAATAACGGACGTTTAAATAAAAAAGTAATATTCGTTAGCTAGTGTCATAACATAGACATAATTAAATTTTTCATTAATTTTCTATTCGAATCGAATTAGCCCAATAATTCTTCTCTATATTGGTCCAACAGCATTACACGGTCATAATATCATATATTTAATATTAATAAACATTTCATTCATAATTATTTAAAGGCACAATTAAATTTATTGTCATTCGTTAATCAAGTAATATGTATGTGCTAAATGCATTCATTTGAACTTGAGTTTTATATTTTATGATTATAAATAAATTTTTCTATTTTGTGTTTTTGTTTGCTCTATCCAGCAAATAAAAAAAATGTCTAAATAACACGGTGTGACAACAAAAATATTAGGGGTTTTCATATAAAATCGTAAATTCCTTGTAAACCTTGTATAAATACAAACCATATTTTTTATGTATGGAGTTTGACATTAAATCATAAACATACCAGGTTTACACCGTTTACGAGTAGAATACGAGTTTATATGGAAACCCCTATTACGTAATTGTTTCAATTTAACAATTTGGTAATTCAATTAAAAATTTATTCAAATAATTTTTTTTATCAATCAAATTTTTGCTTTAATGCGTCAGTAAATTTCGTGAATAAGTCTTTAATAATTAAGGAGTAATTAAAAAAAGTTCGTAATAAATCATAAATTTTGTATGTTTTGTGTACTAACTTTAACTTTTTGATTGTCTTTATATTTATACTTTCTGTGAGCAAATGGATTGTTTTACTTATTCTGCACTCAAAAAAGTTTGTCGGTAGAATCTACTAAAAATTACAAATACAATAAAGGTACACTCACAATTTTTTTATCCTTAAAAACAACCTAATATACATATTAAATTAATTGAAAACACAATTAAAAAAAGGACTACTGATTTTTCATTATATTCAAACCATTTTGCTATTTATTTTCAAACATTGTTTAAGCAATCCATAAAAGAAATAAAAATAATTGAAAAGTCTATTAAAACAATCATCAATTTTTAACTGACAAAATATTAAAAAAAAAAACGATTTTGTGGTTTGCTTTTTCATATTCGAAAGTTTTTTTGTTGTTTAATTTTCAAAACACTACACCACACACAACACATACGTTCATATTTTTAAGTAAAGAATTTCTTGTAATTTGAATTGAAATAATTTTGTATATAAACAAACTATTTTAACAAAAAGAAAACCGAAAATTTTTGAATTTTTTGTTTTAAAACAGAAATCAACGAAATTTTTAAAATTATTTTTTCTAAAACTAGGAATCTAAAAATAGAATATTTGACTGAAAATAACAACTCCTACAGACGATACATATTTTTTTCTAGTTTGTTTTATATTGAATGATAAAAAAAGTTAAACAATATGTTTCAATGTATTTTAATTGATTCTTCAATTGAAAACAAAAAAAAATTTTTTTTTCTTCTTTTGATTACAAAATAATGTGCATTTACTTCTGTGATTCTCCAGTTATTACGTTTTTATGCATTGGAGATAAAATAACATTATTTGATTTTTATTTGCCAACAAAGAATATATCAATAATAACAAATATAAACTAAACAAGAATATCCAAAACTCAATGAAATTTTTTATTTTTTCAATAACTTACAAAAACAATTGTTAAATGCAGTAGTACTGTTTTTGTAGTTTTTTTATTATAATATTAAAAGTAACTACTTTAAACAACTGTTACGAAGTACAGTACTTTTCGTTAGTTGATTTTTTAATTACAATGATATTTTTCCATTGAAAAACAAGTAATTACAGTTAAAAAGAACAACTACTGTTTGCTACACAAACACCTGTCATGTAATAACTGTCAAACTGCTTTGACAGTTACTACACTGCAGCTGAAATTAATCTTGCAAATTGAAAACAAAATTTTTTATAAAAGTAGAACTCATAAAAATGTTTTGATGCGTTTTTTGAGTTGAGCAGGCTAATGTACATAAGAAAATTATAGTTGCACTTAGGGCATAGAAAAATATTATATTTTGTTAATAAATCTAATTAGAAATTTGCTGGAATAATGCAGGAAAACTTCAACGCCAAGAATATTTTTACCGTAACTGCTAACTAGTTATTTTTAACGGTTGCTGTAGTTTTCTTTGCGTTAGACTAACACTCAGGGGTGCCCCCTACTAATGCGAGTGAATTGGGTTCGAATTATGAAAAAAGGTTATGGGAGGGAGGCAAAAGGGAGGACATTTGACTTGAATTTCTCTATACTTATTGTAAGTGACTGGGAAAACTTCTGTTGGGAGTTTATTCCACATACGGCTTGTACGACTTATAAACGAATTTTCCCCGTAATGCGATGTGTGATCCACGGGACAATCGACTACAAACCGATGTGCTCTACTAGATAAGCGAGTATTCCGAACAAAAACCGTGGCCCTAGGAATAAGTTCACTTATATCGCGATGCACAGCCCATATTCCGACGATACTGAAATGAGTCAATAGAGCCAAATACCCTACTATTATTGATGAGCGCCGACGCCTTTCTTTGAAGCACCTGCTCATATACATATGGGAGGTATATTTCATCTTCGGTCGCATATAAATAGGTGGTATAAATAGAAAACAGATCGTATGGAGTGAATTATTTCTTACACCGTTTTGAGAAACCAGACACTTGAATTGTTTTCTCGACACTTCTAATACGTGTTTATCCCATCACACTGAATTCGATTCCTCAATATCGATTTCACCCATATTGACTGATGACATTGACAACCCCACAGACTTATGGGTCATCATAAAACGTTGGGTTTTACGTGCTTTAAAATCGACCCTACACCCAGAAAACAGTCCCAATTTTGGCCACCGAATTTGTTGCCAATCGAATTCATGCAACTGACAACTGTATTTATATTAAATTATATTTTTGGTCGTGAAAGCCAAATATTCAGTTCTCTAATTCAGTATTATATTCCATATAAATATTATTATGTTCCACAAAATTTTATTGAAATTAAAAAACTTTTTTAAAATTTTCTGAAATTGAAACCGGCTATTCAGATTCATATTTCACACTCTTACCCATTGCACCACAACTACCCAGCAAAAAAAAGAAAAGAAATGCCGAAGCAGTAGAAAAAGGACTACAATTGATGATCTAGATGTACTTCTTTTTTAACATAATGATTTTAATATTGATTTGTCACTTAAACAATTTTCAGTATTTATTGAACGAGTGCAAAGTAGCTTCCTTCACCAATTAAAGTTAAAAAAAAAATCTAGCCCAGCAAAAAAAATTGGAAGTAATGCTTTACAAACTACTTCTTTTACTGCTTCACAAAAATCCTTTAGTGTATTTTTACTGCTTTTTTAGAAGTAATTCTGAACAACTACAAAAAAATCACTGCTTACAAAGTATCCGTTAGCATATTTTTACATTTTTTTTAGAATTACTTCTGAACAACATCCAGAAAATCACTTAAGTATTGCTTCTAAAGCCTAATTGTTCTAAAAGTGATCCTAAAAAGTGCTTTTGGTATTTCTAAACAGATGATCGCTGGTTTTATTCCTGGAGGGACCAATATTTTTTTGTTTTTTTTTTTTTTAATTTTTGAGCATATTGCGATTGGGCGGTAGTTTTCTGGGTTGTTAACTGATGCCTTCTTAGGGATGGACTGAACATGTAAGGTTAAAGCCGAAGTCAACAAAGTTTTAACAACATTTTACTTCACTTCTTTAATTTGTATAAAATTCTGCAAATAGCGAATTCGGATCGAATATAGTTTGGGGCGGAGCATTCATTCAATCCAACACTAGTCAAATCTATTTCAACAATTTTGTTATTCTAAATTTTGTAACGCCGTGTAGTTAATTACAAATTTATTTTAGTTTTAACTTATCATGTTGTTTTTTCTAATACAAAATTCTTCTGAAAATCATTATTGTTTCCAAGCAATCACAAAAAAAAACTACAGGGTCATTTTAAACGTCACTTAATTACACACAAATTGTTTTCATACATACCGTATAACTTTTGCCATCTGCTAAACATTCACGATGCATTGTATCACCGGCTGCAGTTATTTCTGTAATTTTCATTTGTGGCCCTGCTAAAGAGTCTGTCGTCGTCGATAATGCAGCATCAGGGGCAACAGTAGTAGTTGTAGTCGAAGTACTGGTCGATGAGCTTGTTGTGGTCATCTCTTCTTTAGTATTTTCATGTATAGCAAAATGATCATGTGTTTGTTGTTGATGATCATGTTCATGTAAATTGTCATGGGTTTTGTGCAACTCTTCCTCTTCATCCATACTAACATCACTTAAATCTTTAAAAGCGAAATTTTTCTCTTCATGCTTCTCGTGGGCTCGATCAGTTGTCACAAAATTATAATGATAATTAAAATTGGATAAATTATCATCTTCAGCCGAAATGGAGGAGTCAACTGAACGTCCCTCACCATTGTAAACATAAACAGCTGGCATTTCATGGATTTTCTCTGTTGTCGAAGAGGTATTGGAGGTCATATGTTCATGACTGTCATCTTGTGTATTAGAAGAATGCTCATAATGTGTATGATCATGTGGGTGTTCATGCATATGTTGTCCTTCAACTATGCTAATTACGGGACCTGCAGGTGTGGTTGTCGAACTTTCTCTGCCAGCATCGTTCATATTGATAGCTCTAGCCCTACCCTCTGTAGTTTCATTATTACCATGCACTTGTAAACCACCTACCATTATAGGTTTGGCTGTTGCTTCATTTTCATTACTAATAACAATTTCATCGGTATGAGTTTCTGCAAAAGGTTGTGGTGTTGTCGTCGTCGTTGACGTAGTAGATGTGGATGAAGCATCCAAAGAATCTTCTGTACTAGATAACATTTGATAATCTTCATGTTCGGCTAAACGATCATGATTTTCTGACAATATATGAGCATGATAGGGATCTTCATGTTCTTCCGAAGATTTTGACATATCTTTATCTTTATTGTGAGATTCTTCACTTTGACTAGCTGTAATTAGGGTGACTGGATGTCTGAAATTATTTAAATCTTTAACATCATCTTCTATTTCACTTGATATTTGATTAATATGTTCTTCGGTATGAGGTTCAATTTCATTTAATTTTTCTGTTGTGGAAGTGGATGTCATAATATTATGATGATCTTTTTCATGCTGATGATGTTCATTTAGTCTTTGTATATGATCACCCTCGGCTACTGAATAATGATGTTCTTCATGTTCATTCATCATATTTGTTTTCATTTCATCCATTTCATTCATCGTCATCAATGTCTTATGTTTTTGCTGTGGCTGTTCACCTAATATTGTAGGTGTTGTTGTGGGTTCTGTTGTCATAATCGGTTCAATTGTTGTCATTGGCAAAGAAGTTTCTCCTTCATTTGTTGTTTCAATTAATTTATTTGTTTCCGTTGTGGTAGTTGAGGTTGTTGTTGGAGATGATAATGATAAAGACGATGATGTAGATGATACTTCGGGTGTCATTGTGGTTTCTATTGCCATCGTCATATGTGGTGGCACTGTGGTGTCCATAGATAATGATGATGATAAATCTGCAAGTAATGAGAATTTAAGTATTTATTAATAGTGTTTTCTTAAAGTTTCTTTTAACCTTCAAAGCCCTAAAATTGGGTCAAATAGTTTTCTTTACACTCAAAAAATTTTGTCGGTACACAGAAAGAATTTACAAAATTCTAATTAAATTTTACCAAATTTGTAAATTAAAAAATTTTTTTTTGAAAAGGCACCAACAAAGAAATTTGTAAATCCAAAAACATTTTTCTTTTTTTAATTGTAACTTTGAATTTTTATTTTCAAACAATTTTTATATGAAAGACAACAATTTAAAAACGAGTTACAAATATTTTAAACAAAAAAATTGTTGGGAATTTAATTTCAATTTAAAATAAAATGTGATTGCTTTTACAAATTCATTGTTGGTTCCTACTGTTTTTTCTGTGTAGAATCTACTGAAAATGACAGTTACAACAAATGTATGTGCAGTTAAAAGGGGCGACAAAAGTAATTTCCTTTAAAATAAATAAAAATATAGTTAAAAATACATTATGAAATGCCCTGTGGCAACCCGTCTCCAATATATGCAAGTTGGCTACTCTTGAACGTAAAAACCATAAGTCAGTGCGGCAACATTTGTAAAAAAGGAGACACGGAGGAGATTGGAAGATAAACAAATCTAAAAATAGAATGTTTGTATGTGTCTGTGATCTGATTAGGAAAGAAAACAATGAATTAGTTACATTGCATTCATAGCCTTACTTGGGTGAGATGGCTAAGCTATCGTCGCACTTCAGTATAGTTACGTTTGTAATGTGGTTGTTGATAAAATTATTATATAGAGGCAATCTGACAATAAATATGTAAACAATAAACAATTTAATGGAAAATGACTGCCTGTCCATACAAAAAGGCAGAAACTAGATCTAGTCTGATTTCAAAATTAATTTTTATAATTTTTGGAGAAAAAGGTTTATTCTTCTTCTTAACCTCAAACCTACTAAATACTAACAATAAAAAAATTTAGTTATTTTTATCAGTTGCAAAATAACTAACAACTGCATTAAAAGGAACTAGCAATGTTGTAAAAATAACTTGCAAATTTCTACTAAAAAAATAATAGTCTTTTCTTTTTTAAAGTTAATTTTTATGTTTTAAAAATATATTTAATGAAAAAAATCTTTTCCAGTTAGGACTATAAAAATCAGGTTGTGACAAACGAACAACAATTGTTTTCTAGTCCAAAGTCAAAAAAAGCTTAGAAGAAAAGTACAGCAGGTAAACATTTTCGATAATTATGGAATTTGTATTTATAATGTGATCCTTGGTCACTTTAACACTTGTAAGCCGCTGGTTCATATTTCTATTAGAAAATTTAGAATTTTCCTCATAACCTTGTTTAGAACTCTTTGTCATTTGAGCATTATGTGTTGTTTACAAAAAAGTTATTTGAGCATTATATGTGTTGTTTACACAATAGCTGTGTTTGTGCGGCATTCCTATCAATGATATCTCGAACAATTTTGACAGTAGAAAGCCGAAATACGTTGAAAAACTGTCAAAATCGTTCTTGATAACACTGATAGAGCTAACGTGTTAGCACAAAATTTAAATTAACACGTGAAAATATCTTGCAATGATTTATTACAATTTTTGATGTGGGTTATCTAGACAAGAGTGCATAGATAAATTAAATTCAATTTTTGGTGATGAAGCTGCATCTTTTGCAACTGTTAAACGCTGGTATAACAAATTTGAATACGGACGTCCATCATTCCAAACCGAATTTGGAGAACGTCGTCCAAAATCAGTTGTTGTGCCAGAAAACATTGTGCAAAAACTGATAATACAAGATGATCATGTGACATATTCTGAGATTGAGGTTACCTTAAGCATAAGTTCCACCATCATAAATAAAATATTGCATCAAAATTTAGCCGTAAAAAGGTTTGTTATCGTTGGACTCCTCTTAACGACAACTTAAAAAGAAGCTCGAATCGATTGGTGCAAACAAATGCTCAAGATTAATCATGGGTCTATGCATATGAGCCTGAAAATAAACAGCAGTCGACTGTATGGGTGTTTCATGATAAAGAAAATCAAACAAAAGTTTTTTTTTTTTTTTTGAAAAACTGGTCTTGTCACAACAGTGCCGTTAGAACAACGTAGAACAGTTAATTCTGAATGGTACACCACCATTTGTTTGCCAGAAGTGTTTGGAGAAATGAGAAAAACCAACCATCAAAAAAGGATAATTCTTTACCATGACAACGCGAGCTCTCACACATCGGCGTAAACAAGTGACTTTTTGAGCACTCAAAATATCGAATTAATGTTTAATCTGCCGTATGGTCCTGACTTGGCACCAGAGCTGTAAATGAATAATTCTTTTTTGAATTAATTCGCGAATCATTCATGCATTGAATTAGCAAAATTTTTAATTAATTCTTTTCACAAAAATCCCGAATTGTATGAAATTTGAATCAATTCACATGAATTTGGCAAAAATTAATTACAATTTAAATGAATTTGCAAAATGAATTGCAATTCATTTTCAAATCAAATGAATTTTGTAAAATGAATTGCAATTCATTTCCAATTCATTTGAATTGAATTGATTTTGAATTAATTCAAATTAATTAGAAAAATTAAAAATTAATTGCAATGACATTATTAATTGCTTCTTGAATATGAAATGTGTTTTTGTCATTCAGCGTTGACATACCAAACACCATGTTTACTTTGATTGATTGCAATTCATTTTTTATTTCAATAATATGAATGGCAATTAATTTTTAATTCATTTGAGTTATTTCAAAATCAATTCAATTCATTTGAACTAATTCAAAATCAATTCAATTCATTTGAATTGGAAATGAATTGCAATTAATTTTTGCCAAATTAATTTGAATTCATTTAAATTTCTTTCAATTCTTTTCGTTGGTGAAAAGAATTAATTCAAAATTTAGCTAATCGAAATCAAAATACAATGATTCATTTATAGATCTGATTGAAACCCAACCACTTTTTCTTGTTCCAGCACATCAAAGATAACCTAAGTGGACGGACAACGATTTTCGTCAGCAGAAGAAGCCGTAGAAGCATTCTAAAACCATATGGTTTGTTGCCGCATCCACCGTATTCGCTAATATGTTGATGAATAAAGTCGACTTTTGCCAAAAAAAAATTGTTGTTTTACGATCTGTTATTTAGAACATCTAAAAATCATCAAATTTCGACCAATACGAGGGCGGCACAAGAGGTCCTTGACTTTTCGAACTTTCTTCGTAGACACATGAAGTGCAACACTGCACCGGTCAAGTACCATCTGCCAAAGTACTGCCAAAGTTTGAGCAAGTTCCGTCATTAACTTTTCGTTTAGCAGGTGTTCAAAGCATACATCCTCATGGATTTTTGTAAAAATGGAAAAAAGTAAGTTTCATCAAACATTATTTTTTTGCGAAAACCTTGATAAGTACTATGGGGAATCTGCACCATCAACTTCAATGGTAAAAAAGTGATTTACTGGGTTTCGTTATGGTCGCACAAGCACTAATGACGCTGAACGTTCTGGACGGCCAATTGCGGTCAATACACCCGAAAATGTCGAAAAAATTCACGATATGGTGTTGGGCGATCGGAGAGTGAAGGTGCGTGATATTTTTAATGCCATAGGCACTTTATTTAAATTATCAGTTGGGTTTTAAAAAGATGTCCGCAAGATGGGTGCCGCGTTTGACCATAAACGCAATCTTGTGACAACTTCAAAAAAGTGTTTGGCGTTGTTCATCCGCAATGCGAATAAGCAGATTTAGCCTCCGGATATATTGATTTAACCCCAGTGACTATTTTATATTTCCAAACCTAAAGAAATGGTTGGGTGGAGAGAGATTAAGCTCCAACGATGAAATTATTCCTCAAACGAATGGTCAGCATAAAAAATTGGAAAAACGGTGAACTAAGTGTATTGAGCTAAAAGGAGACTTCTTTGAAAAATAAAAACCCTTTAAAAAAGGCAGAAACTAGATCTAGTCTGGTTTGCAAATTAATAATGTGTTTATAACTTTGTAAAAATGTTTATTCTTCTTCTTTACCTCAAACCTACTTAATTAAAATTAATAAAAATGCATATTGATTACAATATTAATTGCATTTGGTCTATATGACACGTTTGAAAAAACAACACTTTACTAGAAAAATAAAAATGCCTTGCTGGCAGTCCGTCTCCGATATACACAAATTGCCTGCACTTGTACGTAAAAACTATACGTCAGTGTGGCAACATTTGCGCAAAAGGTGACAAGGAGGAGATAAGAATATAAACAAAAAAAATCTAAAGTAGAATGTATGTCTATTTGTTCACTTCTGAGAATAAAAACAATAACAGAAAGCTGAATAGGAAAGAAAAACTATGAATTAGCCACACTATTAACAAGGCCTTACGTGGGTGAGATGGCTAAGCTGTCGAAGTCTAGTATAGTTACGTTTGTAATGTGGGAGTGAATGGGTTCGATTCTTACAAGCCGACAGGTTATTGAAAAAATTATCAATCTGACAATTAAATATAAAAACTAATACAATTTAAAGGAAAATCACTGATAAAGCCTGTCCATAAAAAAGGCAGAAACTAAATCTAATCTGATTTGCAAATTAATAATGTGTTTATAACTTTGAAAAAATGTTTATTCTTCTTCTTAGCCTCAAACCTACTTAAAAACCTTTTTTGTTAAACAAACTATGTTTCATTGAAAAAGATTATAAATCCACCCTCGTAATTGGCCATAATGTCCATTTTATAAAACGGTAATACCCACATTATTTTTATGGGGTTCGAAAAATATCGTGGATTATGTCCATGGGGGCTTTGTCCGCGAGCCATCACACACAATGATTGATTCAATAATACACTCAACAAAAAAAAAATTAGTTATTAGAAAAATTAGTAAAACAATCTTGTATATCAAGTCTACTAGTTTCCATAATTCTTTTTGCTAAAATTGTGTTTTCAGCTAAAGTTTTAGTTATATTTTTTACGGTCGTCTGGACATTTTTATATTTTACAAAGTTTCCTAAGGAATTTTCGAAAGATTAAAAAAACACAATTTATAGATTTAACTTTTCAGCGCATAAATTAACGAAAGTATAGTTTTTTACTAATTTTTTCAGTCTACTAATATTTAGCAAAAACTTTGATTGTAATCAAAATCAACTCACTGATTTTCAGCAAACCCATTCTTACCAACTTTTTTGAAAATACTCTCCTGATTGAAAATTTGCTGACACAGCAACATTTTTTGCTGACCTTTTT
This sequence comes from Leucophora obtusa, assembly GCA_949987735.1. Taxonomy (NCBI): domain Eukaryota; kingdom Metazoa; phylum Arthropoda; class Insecta; order Diptera; family Anthomyiidae; genus Leucophora; species Leucophora obtusa. The sequence continues at coordinate 313,091,147 of OX465295.1, read as the reverse complement.
TTTTTCCTTTTGAGTGTAGTTAATGAGTTTTTTCAAGTCAATCACCTCTTATTTTTTATAGATTTATGTATTTTATTACTTTATTAAATAATGTTTTATACAAAAAATTTAAAAGCCCACGTACAGTTATTATAAACCAAAAATGGTAACAAAAGTATGTCATAAATAAAAAATTAACATTAATTTCATCAAAAAAAACTGTTAATTTCTTTAAAAAGCAAACAGAAAAAATATTCTAACAAAACATTTGCCATAATCTGCCATCTTTCTACCTATAAACAAACTCATAGAAAATAATTTATTTGAATTTATTTGAAAATAAAAATTATAAGAACTATTGCTATCAACAGTTACTTAAAAACTTGTTTTTTAATACCCTTTTAAAGAGACAAAAAATCTTAAGATTTAACATTTTTTTTAATAATTTGCCAAACTTAAAAAAAAAAAAAATTGATGGGTATCATGAACATGTAAAGTCATTATGTCATTATGATCTTTTTTTCCATTCAGATATACAAGTATTAAGGTGACTTTAATTTGAAATCACACATTCTTTAAAATATTGAAAATATTTTGGAGTGATTTTCTTTGGCTTTAAATTATAATTGGTTGAAATTGGTAATGAAAAATCAGCATGTAATCAGGTTTAATTGGTCAACTTGCATCTACGAGTGCAAAATTTATTCGTGTAAGAATATGACTCAATCTATAACAAAATTTTAAAAATTGACACAAATTTTCACCGTATTTGTTACCATAAATAAACAAAATTAAAAATTATCTTCCTCCCTACTAAACATGTATGTTTGATAAGTATATGTATGCACTTATGTTGTGTTTTTAGTTTGGGGATCTTAGAAAAAAATCGTTAACAACATATAATCATGATGGCTGTTATGCTCTTTGTTATTGTAGTATGGTGTTATTATGAGTATTTCTAAGCTTATTAAAAGAAAAAAAAAATAAAGAATTGAAAATGTTTAACAAAAGCTTGAAAAAGGTAAACAACAACATATAATTTTTTTTTTTGAAGATTCTCAGGCTTGTTTTGAGTTTAGTGCGTTTTGTGCTAAAAGATAAATGTTATACAAATTGAATCATATAAAATTCTTAGAATCATCTTTTTTTGTTTTGTATTTATATCAAGGGTATTTTTAATAAATATCTCTGGTTTTTTGAGATTAAACTTTTTTTCCACTTTTAATAAAAAATGTAATTTTAAGTGTACAAATGAATCATTCATTGTTTATTATGATATCAAATATCTTGCATTTTATTTAGATTTTATTGTGTACATTAAAAATTGTTAGATTAAGCTTTTAGAAGGCATAAACGGGAACAAATAAGTCGCTATAGAAATCTAGAAAATTGTAAATTTTGTTGTGATTTTAAAAAAATTTTAGTTGGAGGCAAATAAAAAACTAATTATAGGGAAGTTTTATAAAACAAAGTTTTAGAAAACAATGCAAACATAAAGACTGCGTTCAAAAAAATTGTCCATCAAAAAAATTTTTCAATAACTTTTTTTAAAAATCACTAAAATTGAAAAAGTTTTTTAGTAGGCTTTGAAATAAATATAAGAAAGCATTACTTTAAAATTCTGCATAATTTTCTGTAGCGTCACCTGGCCTTTCCTGGGCGATTTAGCTACTACATATTTTTATCTTTAAAAATTAAGGCAACTAGAAATTTATAAAAATTTAGAACAAAATTAGAAAAACTTGAATTGTCCCTATTGTATTTTCAACCACTGTATATTTTTGGAATAAAAGTCAAATTATATTTCAGATCCCATGATTGGAAAACAATCCCCCTGATTATGTAAGGCGTTGGCGTATTTAGTAAAAACGCCTCCATACAAATCGAATTTTTCAAAATTGAAATTAACAAAAAGCGAAATTTTCCTGGCGAATCTAATATAATTTTAGTAAAATGTAAGACTTAATTGACCGTTAAATATTGCAAAAATATTTGTTATAACGACTTTACTGTCAAAACGCATAAAAACGTATACGTCTACGCCTTACATAATCAGGGGGGATATATGAAAGTTTTAAAATTTTAAAGTTGTCAATTTATCGGTTTCGAAGATACTTATAAAACCATTTACCTGGTTGAAATATTTTAGTACAATTTTTATTTTTTCTTTTCTCTAATACAATTTCTAGTACAAGTTTTCTTTAAATTCTTAGATTTTTTGAAAAGTTTTAATAAAAATTGTTTTTTTTTTTAATCATTTGTTTTAGTCGATTATTCGTCAAAAAATCTTTGAATTATTCTTTAATCGAAAATCATGATTTTTAAATTATTCGCTCTAATTATATTTTTGTTCGTTCGATTAATGGAATAATTTTTAAACGAGCGACAAGCCTAATTATTATACAGAAATTATTTAATTGTATTTATAAAACCGAAAATCACTTATTTTGTTTATTTTTTTTAAATATAATTTACAAAATAAAAAAAATAATTTACATCATCGTAACCATTCGTTATTACATAATATCCAATAATTTTTATATGTTTATGCACGCAAAGTGACAAAATTTCCAAATTAACAAAAAACCCTGAATTTATTAACGCAACGAAAATACGTATAAAATAAAAATAAACAACACCCAAATCAAAATAAAAAAACACAAAAAATTATAAATTAATTAAAGTACAACCCACAAAAACAAAATAAACTTTATTACACATAACCTAAAAAAACAAAATTTTAATGGTAATGACTCACTCATAGCTTTATTTCTCATTTTTTAGCAGCACCAAAACAAAAAAAGCACGTGTTTGTGGTTAAATAAAATCTGTATTTTTTTGTCTGTTACTTTTTATTATTTTGTTAATATTATTATTTAATCAATGATGAGTTTCCGTTAAAATAGTTACCATCTTGTTTATGTGTATATAACTATACACTTAAATATACATATAAACATCCGCTTTGGTTTTGTTTTTATTTTTTTCCTTGTTTTTGTTTTTTAACATTTAATGTTCTGACATTAAATAATGTATATTTCTTTTTTCTTTACTACTTTAATGGTAAAACGTGCTTCGATTTAATAATGGGTTCTTTAACTTTGTAGCCACACTTATGTGTTGTGAATATTTATGCAGATTTTGAAGAAGAAAAAAAACTAACTTCAAAGAGTTGTTTAAATCCTTGTTGTGAAAAGATTGTTGGGAAAAAACATAAGACTTAAGACACAAACTTGGTATTTGAAAATATGGATTTTTATAGACAGTTATATGAAAGAGTATAGAAAATAAAGAGTATGCAATTCTCTCAGTTAGTGAGAAAAAATATATAAAATGTGTCTGTTTTTTTAATGATAAAATTATATTTTTCAATATTGCTGCTGAGAGATTTCGTCATATTTATTGTAATTTAAGTATCAAATTTATCAATTCATCTTTGGTTTTCCTTAAAACTAGCCCGTTTCCTGTTTGCCGGCACAAGCTGCTAATATACGGTGAGAGCACCATTAATTATATAAGTTCTTAAATTTTATATAAAAATTGTAAAATAAAAACAATCAAGATCATCATAAATTAAACTTTGCTTTTAGTTTATTTCCATTTAATGCGTATTCTATAATAATGGGATTGATCTAGTTTTAATTATTTAAAGCTTTTTAAACATTTAACTATCTTTAATTGACAAACTACTATTTATACCCTACACCAGTGTAAGAAGCATTGAATTTGTGCTGATGTTTGGAACTACAAGATATAATGTATATTATACACTTTAAAGAAGTACGCCGTTAAAAAGCATAACACACATTTTTCTTAACTCTCAAATTTCAAAAAATCGATTTTCAAACGTCAGTTTCGGATTAGGAGGGGTCAAACTATGTTATATATATATTTTTTTTTTCTAATTTGAGGACTCCTAACAAGAATCTGAAGTCAAAATAAATATATATCCGAAAACAAAAAGTCCGTAGTGAAAGGGTTAAAAATGATGTTGCAGAAAAAACTTCTGCAATTAGCAGATTGTTTTTGCTATATTTTAGTAAGAAAGAACAGCAAAAATAGAACTGTTAACTATACAGAATTTTAGTTATATTTGAGTTAATTTTTGTTAATAGAAAATAACAAATAAACCTGCTAAAATCAGCAAAATATTTTGCTAAATAATTAGTAGCCTAAAAAATCACGAAAAAATTTTCTAAATTTTTTTTTAAATAAAAATAAAAGTCGAGCCTTTTGAAAACAACAGTTTACAATTTTTTAGCAGATATTTCTGTTAATTTAACAGGATAGACTACTATTTGCATTCAACTAAATTCAGGCTGAAAATAACAAAAATATATAGATATAACAGTTCGTTTTTGTTATTTTTAGTTTACTAATATTTAGCAAAATTTTTTCAGATTTTACAGTAAAATTTGACATTTTCAATTAACTGAAAGTTAATTTAAATATAACTAAAATTCTGCAAATTTAACAATTTTATTTTTGCTGTTCTTATTTTACTAGTATTTAAAAAAAATTCTGCTAATTTCAGCAGTTTTTTTGCAACATCATTTTTAACTAATTTTTATTTACATTTTCTGCAATTTTTACACCTATTGCATATTTCACTATATTTATTGCACCGCTAATTGAAATTCTCTTCCCGGAATATGAACGAGAACGTACTGTGATGTAGGGTTTCCTATAGTTGGCATGTCCGACTTTAATTTTTTTTTTTACTTGTTTCGCTTAGTTTTTTTTTTTTTTTTGCAATTGCAACTTGACCTTCATCTTGAGATATAAAATTCAATTTAAATGTATTTTAATAATCTCTACAAACACTGTTTTGTATCTAAAATGATTGCAAACACATTAAAAATCGTTTGAAACTAGCATTTTTTTTCATATGTGTGGATTCGTTCATGGTTAAACAGCAACGAAAAATACACATTTAGAAGACAAGTCATATGATCTCAATAAGACTAGACAAGAAACTGAACTTTGTAATCGTAAACAGTTCAATGTTTAAAAATATTGAAACAGCTTTTTTCCAATTTAAATATTAAATGAAAATGAACAAGCAGCTAATTTGCTAAAATAAATTTGCGTTATATTTTTAAATGATTCAAGACATTTAACACAAATAGCTTACCAGTGAAATAATGAGAAATGTGGTAGAATATAAACCAAAATCGTGTGTGTCCTGTTTTTCTAAACCCCTTGGAAGTAGGGTTTTTCTTTTCCCGGACTTTTTCATTTCCCGGGACATCGGGATTTTTTTCAGAATTTCCCGGGATCCCGGGAATTCCCGCTCGTTAGAAAATATAATAGTTCGACATATGTTGCACTTGAAAAACTCGATTACTGTTTAAACACCGTCTGACAAAGTTCATCTTTTGGTTGTACCCATGAGAAAATGTACTTAATATATTCTGAAAGGATGGCTAAATATAAAATATCAACGTCTTCCACTTTTTCTGGATCAATTCGTTTAACAATTTAATTCGTTAATTAATATTTAAGTAATATATTTATATGGAAGGCCGTCTTAATTTTAAAAAACTCTTAGAAATATATTAATTAAATATTAATTCGCGGTTTAAACGGTTAAACCAATTGATATAGAAAAAGTGAAAGACACGAGTATTTTATCTTCATCTCCTTTTTCAGAATATATTGGAATTGTTAATGGGTGCAAAATCGTGTCGGATCAGTTTTATAGTCAGAAATATGATCGATTTGTGCTAAAATATTTCTTAAATAAGAAATCCAAAAATTTCTATTTCTAGATATTTTATATATATCTTTCTATGCAGATTTTCAAAAGTATCCGTCTAGAATTATTTTTATAAAAAAGCTTAAAAGTGAGTATTTTTCATACAAATTTTTAGGCAAATTCGCCTAAATCGTTTTATAAAAAAAGACACTACAACATTATTAAATAATTTCTTAACTTTAATTGGTTTTCTGGAATAGACATTTTTTATGCCACAGCTACTTAAAAATAAATTATTTAGTTTTCGTATTTAGTTGCATTTTAAATTAACATATAAAAAATCCAAAATAATTTTAAAAAGCATCTGATGGATTATTTTGAAAACAGTTAATATTTAAAAAATACAATTGAAATAAAGGAATAACAATTGAACTTAAAATTAAATTATTTTAAATAAAAGAAACTCAAAATACTTGTCAATTGAAAATAAGAAAACATTACAAATATTTTAATTTTAATGTCTAGCTTTTTTGAGGTATTTGGAACTGAAATAATGATGTTGGAATGTTGAATTAGGCTGGTTTACACTATAAGATTTTCGGTACGACTTTACTTTAGTACACATGCAAAACATATAGGCAAGGTTGCAGAATTTTTCCGAAAATATAGTGTAAACCAGCCTATAGAAATATTTCTTTATTTGAACAAAGATCATTTTAAAGAAAAAAAATTTCCGAAGTACATACAAGAATTTTTGTTGGTAAACTTGATAAAATTTTTTCGGTTTAACTAAACCAAATTCAATTGACATCTAAAAACAATTTGGCTTAATTCAGTTTATTAAATTTTAAATCGTATTTTTTTAATTTGAAATATTTTTTGATCAAATTAATTTCAAAAAAAAACAGTGCTTTAAATTTAAATAAAGCTTCCAAAATTGCAATAATATTAGCTAAAACTTCTGTAAAAGAATAAACAAAAATCCCGGGAAATCCCGCACAAAATTCCCGGGATTACGGGATCCGAAAAAGGGCGGGATTCCCGGGAATCCCGTCCCGGGAATTCCCGGGACATAAACCCTACTTGGAAGTGAGAAAAAGAAAAAAAAAACATAAAAATATTTATGAAATTCGAAAAATAACTTCAAATTAAAGTTATATAGTATATAGCAGAAATTTAGAACGCGTTTAACATTTATAAAGCAGCAATTGAAATTGCTTGGATTTTACTACACCCAGAAAAAATTGTTATAGAATAGCTACCCTACGGGAAATTTTAACAAACTGTCACCGAACTGGCCCCTTTATATTAAATAGACTGGTCACTTTTACATGGCGTTGTCATAACAAAGGGAAATTGACCCCTTGTGACATGTCACAAGACAAATCCCAGGACAGGTCCCTGAACTTTGTTTTTTATGAGAGTTCAGTAACCTGTCCTCGGATTTGTCTTGTGACATGTCACAAGGGGTATTTTTCCCTTGTAACCCCTTTTACTGTCAACTTTAATACCAATGATTTTTGTTTGAAATTATAATAAAAGCAACCGCTTCTATGGCATCCAAAGTGGAACCGGTTGTCCTATAATCAGTTCTGGGACTAGTTTGAGAACTTATGGAACTGGTGCTAGAACTGATTCTAGAACCAGTTCCATGGAATCGGTTTAAGTGAAACCAGTTGCAGAATTAGTCAGATTGGAAACCGATTTTTAAACATTTTCCAGGGATCTTTCGTTATGAAAAAGTTTCGTTTATAAGAACATGACCGTGTGTTAGCTTTCTTGTATTTATCTTCAGAAGAAAAAGAAGAATAACGAACGCATCTTACATTGTTTTGTTTTCTTATTTTTGTTCTTCGTTTATTTTTTAACTCAAGGTTCATGTCAGTAACCCTTTCTGTAATATAATAAAAGTTTTTAACTTTAATGGCCTAAAGGAGAAAAAATAAATAAAAATAAAAAGAAAAATACTAAAAAGAAACTCGTCTTGCAGCCAAACAAACATTTTTTTTAACCAAAACAAAAAGTAAAAGAAAGACATAAACGGAATGAACCTAAAACCACCAAGTTGTACTACAATACGTTTGTGAAATCGAAACACACTGGGTTAAGATGTCAATCCTTTTGTGTGAAATCTAGGCTATGAACTTATAATATTGACATTTTTGAGCCAATAAGGAGTAAATACCTAAGTGTAAATTTTTTAATATTTCTTGAGAAATATTTTGTGTACAAAAATTCTCTGATCTTGTTTGTTTTTAAATTCTTAGTTTGAATTTTTTATAATAGAAAGTTGCCAAATTCGAATATTATACTATTCAAAAAATTTAAAGATTTTGAAAAAAACTCCTATAGAAATTCATATTTTCTTATATGTTATTTTACGCTAATTCCAAATATGTTACATTTCTTTTGAGAAATCGATGTTTTAAAATTTGAGTTCAATACTTCATTTTGTGGCAGTTTTTAATTAAGTTTTCAAATTTGGACCATAAGATAATACTATTTATTTTAAAATTATTAATCTACATAAATTAACCTTTCATTTGAGTATCATCATGTCGGTCGGTGATCACAGATACTTGACTGACACTTCAAGCATGTTGAATTCTTCTTTTAATAGGTTTATCCTTACACTCATAGAAATAAACTTGTAAAGCTAGCTATGCAAATCCTAGTAAAATAGGAACAGCAAAAATAAAACTACTAAATTTACATAATCTATATTTGAGTTACCTTTTAGCCAGCAAAAAAGAGATGCCGAAGCAGCAAAAAAATCACTACAATGGATGATCTAGATGTACTTCTTTTTTAATATAAACACTAATGATTTTAACATTGAGTTGTCATTGAGTACATTTTTTCAGTACTTTTTGAACGAGTGCAAAGGCAACTCTTTTTCACCAATTAAAAGTTAAAAAAAAAATTCTTCTAACAAAAATTATATTTTTTACAAACGTTTTTTATTGCCGCCACCGGCTAACAAACTTGCGACCTCGTGATTGCTAGTCTAGTTCTCTTCCGCTGAGCTATTCTTTGATATGCAAGTTGACTTGCATAAAAATACCACTTTGTCATTGCAAGATATTGCGGTTTATTCTCTTCAATAAAAGTACTTTTTAACAAGTGAAAAAGGCGCACTGCAATTCAGTATTTTTTTCAGTCAATTCAGCAATTTTTCATCATATTTATTTTAAATAATTTTAGAAATTGAAAAATTAAAAAAATATTGAATTTAAACAAAATAATTATTAATATTAATTATTAAGTCGAAACCGCGTTCATTTGTTTAGAAATACCAAATCACTTTTTAGGATCACTTTTAGAGCAATTATGCTTTAGAAGCAATACTTAAGTGATTTTTTGGATGTTGTTCAGAAGTAATTCTAAAAGAGCTGTAAAAATATACTAACGGATACTTTGGAAGCAATGTATGAAGTAATTTTTTGAAGTTGTTCAAATTTACTTCTAAAAAAAATAGTAAAACTACACTAACGGATACTTGTGAAGTAGTGAAAGAAGTAGTTTGTAAGGCATTACTTCCATTTTTTTTGCCGGGTAATTAACTGAAAATGAGAAATAATACTGCCCAGCAGAAATTACTGCTTGCTTGGAAGTTTTGTCAGGGAAAGTTGAGCACAGTGAAGCGATTATATTATTGATGATATCATGCCTGATTTTTGTTTGAGATAGCTCGCGTGAAAGCAGCTGTTTCGAGATCCGAAAAGGCATGAATTCACCGCTTTTAATTAGTGCTCCTGTTTTTCTTTTAAAATGTCGATAATTCATGCCTTCTCGGAAGTGCATATTATAAAGCTTTTCAACTATTTAAAATCATGCCTTCTTAAAAGCACAATATTCCTGCATATTTTTCGATGAATTGAAAATGCCTCTTATTTTTAGTAAAACCTCTTATTTTCCGCATTTTAAAAAATTTTGATAAAAAAATATTTAAGCAATCAAAATGTATTGCTCATTTCATGCCTTTTTGAAAAGCACAGCAAAAAGCGATGTAAACAATTAATTAACTTAGGCCTTTCATTGGTGCTGTTTACGAAGCTATACATTTTTAAAAGCGGTAAAAGTAGCAGTAAGGAAGCAGTAATCGTTTTTACTGCTTCCACATTTTTGCTGGGTGTAAAATCTCCAGAAAATTTTGCTACATATTACTAGACTAAAAATAGAAAAAAAAAACTTTTATATTTACAAATATTTTGTTATTTTAAAGTTGAATGTAAATAGCAATCTATTCTGCTAAAATCAACAGAAATATTAGCTAAAAAAACAGTAAACTGCTGATTTCAGAATGCTAGATTTTTATTAAAAAAATAGAAAAAACTTTATGAGCTTTTAGTCTACCAATAATATAACAAAGTTTTCTTGTTTATTTTAGCAAATTATGTTGTTATTTTCTATTAACTATGTAAAATTTAACCTAAATATAACTAAAATTTCTACCTACAACGTATTATTTTTCACAATTTTGGGATTTTAGCATATTTAATTCCTTTAAAGCAATTAATGTATATCCCGATAAAATAAAACTAAAAAGATCTAATATGCAAGTGATTGTGCAAATTTAAATGTTACTGATACTTTAGAAAACATTGTTTTCTATTGTTGTTTCTACATGAATGGATGTCACTACATTGCTAGATCTGTCAAAACAACAGAGTAGTACATTAGAAGATGACAAACCAAATTGTGGAAAATTTTCTGTTGTTGTTTTTGTTTTTCTTTGATATTTTAAATGTTTAATAACGCTCCTAGACGAGAACAAGAAATTCTCATTGAGTTTGTAAAAAATCTGTATATTTAACAGTGTTATTTTTGCTGTTCCTATCTTACTGAAATTTAGCAAAAATATTCTGCTAGTTTCAGCATTTTTTTCTGCAAGGTAATTTTTAACTAATTTTTAGTAGTTTTAAGTAAAATTTTTACAGACTTTTTTCTATGAGTGTAGAAATATAACCATTGGCGTACCTAGACCATTTTTCTGGGGTGGGCAAGCGACCCATTAATTTTCTGCTGTTTATTTGTCCAAAAGTGCATCTATTTTTCTGAAGAAAACCTCGTACAATGAATGTGTTCCAAGCTATATTTTCAGATTATTATGATAGAGAAAAGAAATCTAAGATCAACCTGTCTAATTCGTCTACTTCATTACTTAATTTACCGAGGTGGTCAAAGACAGTGAGATGTTCATCTTACAATTTTTTTTCTCCAAAATATTGAAATTTTATTAAAATAACATAGTAATGTTTAGTTTGAAGAAACTTCCTTTGAAGAAAACTATGAAATCTAAGATATTTAACTCACCAAAAAAGATTATGCGTTATATGTCTATTATTGAACAACTTTGCGATTCTAATAATTTTTCTTAAAGAAAAACTCGTATGGTCAATTTTATAATCAGAACTAAGATCGATTTGTTTCTTAAATATTTCCAATATTTTTCAAACAACTTTTTTATTTAAGAAATATTTAAAACAAAAATCGATCTTAGTTCTGAATATAGAACTGACCCTTAGATTGCAACAACTTAGCTGCCTAGGAATCTAGTAGAGATTTTCCCAAACCAAAAACACAGGATTAATTGATATAAAAAAAGTAATATTGTGATACTTTTTGCCATCGAAATTATAGATAAAAGAATTGTAGGTAGATTTTTTTTAAATTCTGGGGTAGGCAAAAATCAGTCTAGGGTGGGCTTAGCCGGCCTAAGTCCGCCAATGAATATAACAGTTGTTATTTAATTTTGTCACTCTCTAAATGTGCATGAACTAGACACCCTAATGAACGTAAATTAGCTTTAAACTTTCAATCTTGCCGAGTAGATTTTGAAAATATTTGAAAAAATATATCAAAATTTTGAACTAGACTCGCATGTCCTTGCTTAATAATTTTTTTTATCATGTCTTTTTTGTTTTTTAATTCAATACTTTCATTTGTCCAACCTTATCAAAGACAAGCTAGATTCCACTCTGGGCAGCCTGCTCCTTCGTTTTCGACTATAAAATATTGGTTGGCGGAGTTTAAACGAGGCAGTAAGAGCAGCAAAGGCGAATACCAGAAATGATTAAGAAAATCCACAAAATGGTATTGTGGATGGTGCTATACATCCCATCTTGACCAAAAATTGAAGATGAGAAAGCTGTGCGCAAGATGGGTGCCGCGTTTGCTCATGGTGGAACAAAAACGGCTGCGTGAGTATAATTCAATATAGTAATTGGCGATGTTTCGCCTCAATAAAGCCGATTTTTTGCGTCGATTCGAAACTGTGGATGCAACAAGGGTCCACCACTTCACACCAGAGGCAAAGGAACAGTCAAAACGGACAGAAATAGGATAATCGTTTCCAAAGAAGGCGAATACATTTCCATTTCGTCGACCGGCCTGCAAAATGTCACATGTGTTTTTTAATAAATTTTCAGAAGAGCGAAAAAACTGTTACAAAATCTACTTTTAACATATTTTATTGGCATCATATGCCTTAATGGTTAACGACCTCATTTAGTAAAATCATCATTAAGGCATATGATGCCAATAAAATATCTTAAAAGTAGACTTTGTAACAGTTTTTTCGCTCTCCTGAAAATCTATTAAAAAATGCATGTGACATTTTGCAGGCCGGTCGACGATTTGTTTTATGGTCCGGTACTTCTGCGACCGCAATATATCTGGCAATTCAAGTGTATTTTAAAATTTTAGTTGGAAATCTAACTGCTTCGGTTTCTTTTACCACTTTGTCAAGAGATATAGCTCAAAAGCCCGATACTTCGTTGCCGATAGTTCTATTTTGTTCCCTGTGTTTAGTGTTTTAAAGCCATCCCATTCCATTTCGTTCCACATGTCTAGTGTTTAAAGTCCACTCGTTTCTTAGTGTTCCAGTTTTTTAGCCAGAACTAGGATAGATTTTTTTCTTTAATATATGAAGAGATATTTAAGACAAAATCGGTCTTAGCTCTGACAATAAGACTGACACTATGGAGTTTAGAAATTTAAAATACCCATTTCTTCATTATTAGAACGGATTGGTGCTTTCAGTTAGGCCAGATGCTCTAGTTTACAACTTTTGTACATGGCATACCCAGTGTAGAAAATGATTACCAAATATGTATTTATGAAACTACATACCTAAATGGTAATGGTAAGTAGTTACTTTTCTTATTACATTCTTATTACTTTTATATGGCGATGTCGCCAAAAAAAATAAGTTTTATAAAGAAAATACTTTTTTATTGTAAATTTTTTTAAAAGAAAATAAATCGAACCTGGAAATCCTGATTGCCGGTCAATAGCTCTACCACCTGAGCTATCTTGACGTATTATATTTGATACAGAAAAATATAACTGACCTTCTTTGCACAAGTTTGCTTACGCCCCAAACACAAAAAATCAAAATATATGTCCTTACCAGTGTTGGCAAAATATTGAGTCTAAAAATTGTTTTCAAAATAACTGATTATTATATGTTTTAAAATAATGCAGAAAGTAGGCCGGTGTCATTACTGGTAGTAAAAAAAAAATAATCATGTCACAGTTTTCTAGATAAATCAAAAATGGCAATGGTGAATATTTCGGTTTTTTTATATAAATCTTGGCTTTCTAACCGGGTTAGGCGTGCAAAATTTGTTCGTTCAGTTAGGCTTTGAGTTCTATTTTCCGAATTGGTGGATTCATTCAACAATTTTATATAAAAATGAAAAAACATGAAAAAAAATTTAAATACCATAAGTTTTCTAACTTTTTGGTTTTTAAAACAAAAGCAACAACAAAAGAGCGCGGAAAATTAATAATATTTTACATTCGAATTTTGTTCACAAAAAGCGCAATTAGCTTAGTAGCTTATCCAATTGCAACATAACCATCACTAAAACTATTTCACTTAAAGTTGTGATTAGTTTCTTTTTGCATAAAAATTTAACACATAAGAGAAAAAAATTAAAATGGGATAATTTTTTATCTCACTTTTTAAACCTTAAACGTGAAATTGGTTCCCCAATAAGCGACATATCTTAATTATATCGCAAGAAGGGTAAACCTCCCAACGAAGTTCCTTTATAAAACAATTTCGTTTAAAAATCATACTTTCACAAAACAACATTTATTATTTTATTTTTCCAAGCTCATTAATTAAATTACTGAACCCGACAATTTAGCAACATACTTGAATTCCTTTTCCAGTGTGCCAGAGTGTGACTAAGTTGTTGAAATAAAACTCCTAACAATAAAGGCAAACAAAACAAAAAAATAAAAATAAAAGAATGAACAAAAAAACTATGAGGGATTTGCATGGTTTGTGGTAATATACCTAAAGGTTCTTAGCAAAAATCTAAAAGAGTATTGTATATTTCTATGATGTTGTTTTAATGTATAAGACGATGTCTAGTTTAATGCTTTGTTAAAGCATAAAAAAAAGAAAACTCCATTTATTTAAGGTATATTTTCTTTTCAGAAATACAAAAAAAAAAAAATTAAAGGAATTCCTACGAAATTTATTAATGGTGTCTTATGATTGTAAAAAAAGTGGAGTATATACAACGAAATATATCTAATGTTATGGTCTCGCTACAAACTAAAACAAAATTTGAAAGGGATTTCAATTGTTTAACCCATTATTGCTTCAAAGTATGAAATTTCATACTTCGTAAATTATTTTAAAAATTTTATTATGACAATAATTGAACATCATTTTAACTTAAATTTTTTGCTAAACGCTAAACTGTCGTTTACAAAAGCGTTTTTTTTTATATTATATAAAACTTTCTATGCCAACTACCCCGCTACAGAAAAACGTATATCAAATTATTGGTAAACTTGCAGTATTTATTGCCCAGGAAATTCTGTAAATTGTCAATAGATTTTTATATGAACAACTACAAAACAAATTAAATACTGAAAAAAAAAATTCAGAACTAGTTCTTTTATACAATATTATTTGTGTAATAAATTCAGCGATTTATATAAAAATCGTCCTGTTTTATTTTTTATTCTTTTATTTCTTAAAAAAGAAAATATGCAAAAAGAGTGCTATTTTGCTGTCTTGCAGTTTCAAACATGTTGGCAAGAGTGTTTGGAGGACTTTGTGATTATGGAAACCAAATTAACTGTCAGAAAAAGAATTTCGAAAAAAAGATTACAAGAATTTACGCTGCGTGAAGCAACACAATCGACAAAACAATATCGGCGCACGATAATCGTCCTATGAATTCGGTCCCTGGGTTTTAGCCAAAAATTTGTACGGTGTTATTAATTTAATTTAAATAAGAGCTGAATAGTCCAATATATTTGGGTGAAATCAAAAAATTTGATAAATTTTTGGGCCAAATTTGTGTGAAGCAAAAAGTGTTAATATTTCGGTTTTTTCTTAATGGAATCAGTAAGTTTAGTCATTATAAACCTAATTGCAAAAAATCTCTTCTACAAGTTGTCGCAAAAACTTTTTTTGCACAATTTTAATTTTTTTTTGTTGTAACGGAGTTTACATTTCTGCAAGCAAAAGATATAACAAAAAAAATTGCGCACGAATTTTCTTCAATTTATTAGTTTTTCGTATTTGGGTTTTCAACATGCTTTCCAATGATATATAATTTGTGTTTATCAAATTGGATGTTTCGCGAATAAAAATACAATTCATTCAGCGAAATTTTTTTTTTTTTTAATTTTGTATTTTATATTTTTGCTTTTCAAAAATATAAAATTTTTTAAAATCCAAACAGCGGTTGCGCAGTTACAAAATAATATATTAAAAACATAACATTTCACGATCAAAAAATTCTTAAATTGTGTGAAACAAATTTAATTTGTCAAACTAATGTCAGTAATGACTCGAAATATCGATTCAAAACCAATGAAATGCAAAATCAATCGTTTTTCGCTCCAGCAGCTTAGGGTAAAAAATTGATAACTTTTTTTGATTTGACGCAAAATTATTAGTTGAATCGTCTTTTGACGCATAAATATTAATTGAATCACCTCTGTTTATGGTTATTTTAAACATTTATCTACATTTATTTGAATGAAATCTGATGCAAACAATTATGGTTACGGAGTTTACAGTTACGGAGTTTACATTTGGTTACTTTTTTCGTTTTCTTTCAGAAACGCTTTGCCAGAAATTTTTTCCGAAACAAAATCGCATGATGCCTACAAGGTGAATCCAAATATGACATTGTTTTTCTTACTCGTTAAATAGTTTGGTGTAAAAATTAGGAACGGAGTTTACAACATTTTTTCAAATCTTATTAAAGACATCCTTTTTCATCTCGAGAATGTTACATGCTGCAGAAAAGTTTCAAGTCTGTTATACTGGATGATTACTTACAGTCCAACGATCATTTGAGTATAAATAACATTATACTTTTCGCAATATAAATAATAGATAACTCCAAAATTCTGGTATATGCATTTTTATCAAAAATTATGACGAAAAATCGTTACAGAGTTGAAGTCGTGATAGCTAAGATATACGAAAAAGTTTGCAAAATGTATTAATTTTTATTAAAAATGGCACTTTTCCTCTTCATAAAAATTCTTACAGTTAGTGTTTAGCTTTATTGGTTATTATAATATAAGCTATTAAAGTTAAAAAACCTTATGAGTTACTTGTTACGGAGTTTACATTTGGCCAATAAAATTGGTCACAAATTTAATGTATTAACCAAAAATTGGTCAGATTGTTATAAATTTTGTAAAACTGGTGACAATGCGGTGATATATATCGCAATATATAACTCAAATGTAATTCATGTATTAGAAATTAGCTGGTTACACGGTTTTTATCACATTTTTTGTTATCACCCATTTAAAATTTCGAAAATATAGAAAACCTTTTTGCTTACAATTTTTGAAAGTCTTAGTTTTGGTGCACATTTTTCTGCATATTTCCATTTAATTGCATACTTTAACGCATTTTTTGCATCTTTTGCTGCACATTTGAAGCACATATTGTCGATTTTTTAGTGCACACTCACAATATATTTTCCATAGCCGATTGAGGTTTATTTGAAAAGTAATAGGTAAAGTTTTCAATTGAAGAATCAATTAAAACACATCTAAACATATTGTTTATTTTTTTGTACAAGTCAATAAAAAACAAACTACAAAAAAATACGTATAGTCTATAGAAGTTGATATTTTCAGTCAAAGACGAGAACAAGAGTCCAAGAAGAGAACAAGAAATTCTCATTGAATTTGTAATTTAACTTAACAAATATTTCCAGAAGTTCTAAAAACATCGTCCCCTGACGAGTTCCTTAGGCAAGAATGAAATCCGGATAGGGACATGCCTCCAACAGATTATTTTTCACAATTTGTAAAATACGTTTGAGATTTTAGCATATTTAGTTCCTTTAATTTTCTATTTTTAGAAAAAATAATTTAAATAATTCGTTGTTTTCTGTTTTAAAACAAAAAATTAAAATATTTTCGGTTTTTTTTATTAAAATAGTTTGTTTATATACAAAATTATTTTAATTTAAATTACAAGAAATTCTTTACTCATACATACAAACATAGCCAATAAAAATATGAACGTGTGTGTGATGTATGGTGTAGTGTTTTGAAAATTAAACAACAAAAAAACTTTCAAATTTGAAAAAACAAACCACAAAATCGTTTTTTTTTACGTTTTTTCAGTTAAAAATTGATGATCGTTTTAATAGACTTTTCAATTATTTTTATTTCTTTAAGGGATTGTTTAAACAATGTTTGAAAGTAAATAGCAATATGGTTTGAATATAATGAAAAATCAGTAGTCCTTTTTTTAATTGTGTTTTCAATTATTTAATATGTATTTTACGTTGTTTTTAGCGATAAAATATTTTGAGTGCATGAGTGTCGCTGCCCTCATAATAAGTATACGTACAGTGGTATAACTTCTGATATGATGTTATGTGATGACTTATGATAGAACAAATATTTAAATTTTTATTGAATAATTTCTAAAAAAACTAGTATTACTACAAAACAAATGTTGGCCGATTCAGAACTAGTTCTTTAGTGGGATTTTGTAACTTTTTAACGTCAAAATTCGGTAGTTAAGTTGTTAGTTTATGTTACTATGAAAACTTGTCAATTTAACTATCGAATTTTGTTGTTAAAAAGTTTCAGAATTTTGCCTCTGAACATTTTAATGTTTTTAAATTGCCTACTGGCATTTGCCAAATTCCATTAAATTATAATAAATAATGTATTTAAGAATCCTAATGTAGTCAATATTTAACCGTGTTTGTTCCATGTATAGAGATAGGAAAACAAAACTTACACTACTCACCGTTAGAGGGCGC
This sequence comes from Leucophora obtusa, assembly GCA_949987735.1. Taxonomy (NCBI): domain Eukaryota; kingdom Metazoa; phylum Arthropoda; class Insecta; order Diptera; family Anthomyiidae; genus Leucophora; species Leucophora obtusa. Next base: position 313,073,183 of record OX465295.1, on the reverse strand, counting down.
TGAAATTTAATATTACCTGAGCAACTATTTAGTATTAGTTTAGTATCAGCTGAGCCTAATTTAATAACTCAAAAACTGCTGAAAACTGTTCAAAATAATCCGCCTGGAATATGTTCAAATAATAAAATTTGAGATATCCATTTGTTTTTTTGCTTTGTTGTTAGTTATTATTTAAATTTAAATAAAAAAAAGAAAATTGTAAATTTTTTGAACAAACTGCCATCTAGTGATAACGATGTTTTTATAACTTATTTTTTTGGTGACGCCATACCCCTGGTTCCATGTTTTATTTCTGTAATATAGGCGAACAATTACTGTAGGTTTGACATTGATATCAAATACATTAGGTATGAAAAGTCTCATATATATTCTGCTGATGCTTGTAGATAGTCTGGTTCCCTTGTTATTATTATAATTTACATAAAAAAATTTTTTGTAATTTTTGGCTAGCGTCATAGCAATTTTAGCAATACCATAAAAAACATTGATTTCACCTTCATTGATAAATAAAATTAAAATTCTTGTAGTGATCGCAATAAAACTAATGCATAACATTTGTTTAGCAGCCAAATTACGAGTATAAAAACTGATTCACATAAATAACAAAGAAACCTAATTAACCACGCATCACATGGTAACATTATAATATATTATATTCTTTAGAAAAATTGTTTTTTTTTTTTTTTTTTTTTTGTAAAATAGCAATAAATAAATACTTGAACCTATAAATGACCTTAAATTTCAAAACAAAAAACCTATGAAATTTTAAGCGCAAAATTTTAAAATGTAGGCATTGGCAAGGTTTTAAAATCAATATGGTAAATTTCATATATAAAAGCTATTCATGTTTAAAGAATTTCAAAGAATCATATTAAAATGATTCATAACTGTTATTTTTAGGGAGTTGCCATTCACAAAAATATTTTATATTAAAAATAACAAACGTAAGAAAACATTGCAAAATTACATATATGAAATATTAGAATTGACAACCTTTCGTAATGAATTGTTATGGAAAATGAATTCAACTTTGAAAAACAACTGCTGTAGCAAAAAATTCATTTAAGTTAATAATATTTTTTAGACGCCTTTGTTAGTTATGCTACCATAGGTTTAAATATTTTTTTGTTTTTTTCGAATACAAAAAGTGCAGTGGTGCGTTAATAAAATTTAATTGCATTTTATTTTAACTTGGTCTAGACTAGAGAGAGGTGTTACAGATATTACAGTTTTAGTTTTAAAGTAATTTTCATTTTTTGTACAAATAATAAATTGCGTATATATTTTATATAATTAATTAAACAATGGACTGAAAATAAATTTTATGATAGACAAAAATTATAACAGAATTAATAAAAAAACAATAAGTTAAACAAAAACTTATTTAAAGGCATAACAAATGAGGAATTTTTTTAAACTCAACAACCCTGACATTAATACAACACAAATATTTAAAATATTTATTAAATAATTCCTTTTTAATGTCAAAGCAAAACAAGTGAAACTTCTTTTAAAGGATTTAAAAGCCTTTGAACTATTCCAACAAAATTCTTTAAAATCAGAGAAAGTTTTGTTTTGTTGATGTATTTTAACCTTCCAAAAACAATAAATTTTATCTTAAATCTAACAAGTTTCTTTTTTTTTTTTTTTTTTGGCAATTTTTCCAGTATCACTGTACTAACAATAAGAATAAATTTCTTTATTTTTCTCTTTCTTACATTTTATAATTTATTTTTTTGATATAAAGTATTCTATTTAATGTTCATTCATTAAAAAAATTTCCTGCAAAAACAAAACTACAAAAAATACTTGTCTTGATGTAATGACATTTTTTATGTGATACATACAACCAAATGTGTAAAACAAGTTTTTTTTTTAGTATTTTCCATTAGTTGGCTCCTCATTTCACTGATTTTGTACGTTTGTTTAGTTTTTGTTTTTTGTCTCTTACTAAGAAAGTATTTTTGATTTCTTTTACTAAAAAACAGGTTAAAATAAAAACAAGTGATATTTTTTAGAGGGTCATATTCACTTTTTTTCTTCTCCAGTAGTAGTATTATCACCACCGACCGGTGAATATTATTTTGTTTAAATAACATAACAATTCAGCAACATGTTTGTAGTTTGTTGCATATTTTATGTTTGTATCTTTATAAATTTATTCAACCATAAAAGTACACAATACTCACAAAAAAAAAAAAAATAGGAAGGGAGCTTATAGTTTGATGAAACAATAAAAAATAATATTTAACTGGAAATTTCTACTAAAATTTTAGAAGCAAATAATAATGAAGAAAATACATTAAAGTCTTAATTACTGGCTTACCTTATATTTAAGAAAAATCCAAAAACTTATTCTTAGGGTATTTAAAAGCTCATTAAAGTTTGGCTTTTTCACTTGAATAATAAACATTTTCTTCTATTTTTGTTTATTTCTTTAATTTCAGGTATACAAAACAAAAGACTTAAGAAACATACATGTTTTATATAAAATATTAATCTTCTATAACTGATTATATAATTTAAAAATTAGTCAGTTTACAAACCAAAACAACAAAAAAAGTCCTAAGGCCGCTTAAAATAATTTGTATATGTAAAGCAAAAGTAGCTATCTCAGAGTACAAATATACTAAAAAAATTTTTAAATTTTGTCTTACAAAATTCTATAAAAATCTTACAACTTATTTAAAGGAAAATGTTTTGGAAACCTACAATTTTTTTAAAGAAATCTACAATTGTATAAGAAAAGCAAAAGTGCCTTAGATTCTGAAAGTATTTTAAAAAGCGATCGTCTTTTCATTCCTGAAAGTGTAGAGGTTTTTAAAAGCAAAAACTCTGTGAAGTATTGGTCAGGAGAATATCCTGATGAAGAAAAACAGCAGTTTTTGAAAAAAGTACTTATTATGTTAATTCATAGTAAGGAAATTGGCCTCGAATTAGAATTAATAAATTTCAAATTTAATTTATTAATTTAATTTATTTTAAAAAGAAAATCTCATAATCTAAGAAAAAAAACTATAAGAAGCGACTGCAGCATCAATTAAAAAAATTTATGAGTTTTGTATCCCTCATACATTCATCGATGTTCCCACAGCACAATAAAATAACATAAAAGAACTATGAGTTAAAATGCTTCAACAAGTTCTTCAACTTTCCATCAGATGGCTTACAACAACTGCTAAAAAATTTAACATCTTGCGTAAAAATGGGGGTTCAAAAGAGGAAAATATCCCCTTAACGGCCTGCCCAAACTGCTGAAACTAGAAAGTTGAAATTTGTAATGAAGTTTCTCCTCCTGAGCAGACATCCGCTAAGATGGGATTTTTGGAAATTCCTACGGGTAAGGGGCAAAAGGGAAAATCTACCCTTGACGGCCTGCCCAAACCTCTTTGGCTATAAACGTAAAATTTTAAATATGTGTTCTTAGGAGTATGTGCTGGGTTAGCATTTTAAAGTGATAAAACTGGAGGTACAAATATGGAAAAGTCCCTTCTCTTAACGGCCTGCTCAAACGTTTTTGATTCGAAACTTAAAATTTAAAGAACGAGTGTAATTGGAACACTGAAATGGGGAAGCGAAATGAAATGGAACTGGGAAAAACAGGAATGGAAACACTAAACAAGTGGAACGAAATGAAATAGAACTGGGAATGAGTGGAGTTTAAATACTAGGCACTGTAAACAAAATGGAATGGCGAACGAAATGGAATGAAAGGGGCAACAAAATGGAATAGAGTGTGGAACTAGTAGAATTTAAACACTAAATTTAGGAAAGAGTGGGGGAAGTAATGTCACTTAAGCACTAGACGAGTGTATATAAAGTGGGGTATCGACTCTAGGAAAAATTTTGTTTTCGAATTTTTTTTATATTTTATTTTCATAGATCATACACTTCAGTATATGCTTAGAAAATATCAATAAAAAATTCGAAGAAATAAAATTTTTTTGTAAAATATATTTTAGTCACAAAGTAATATTCTATGCATTAAATTTGTACACAAAATTTTTTGGGAGCGTTTTTATCATTGTCTTTATTAGAAATCTTATTTCGTATAAAACAGGAGAACAAAAATAAAAAACTATATCCAAAGATGCAAGAATATCACGCAGTCTTAAAAGACAAGCCAATGACGATTCCTCGATGGTGGGCGAAGGCACGTTATATGAGGCAGGTGCTGATGGCTTTTTATAAGTCATAAAAGTAATCAATGTATATAAAATATAAAAACCAAATACAAAACTAATTAAAAAATTCACACAAAATAAAAGATTGTGACCGAAATGAAATGTCTAATAAATTCTCTACCATCGTTTTTAAGAATATTTGGGTTAATATATAAAATACTCTTTATCCGATTCTTCCCAAATGTATAGAAAACTGCGAGATGTATATTTTGTTCATACACGGTTTTTTGAAATTTTGTTGTTTTCTTAGCGTAAAATTAATTTTAAACTTTAAACGCGTTTTCCCACAACCCTGAGTTCAAAATCGGCTGCCACTGTACAGCCAAGGTGGTCAAACCGATTTCGATCCGGGTTTTTTTTTTCGTAGGCAACAAAAAACTCTAGTCTTTATCGTGGCCCTTTTTTTGAATTTTGGTCAAATAAATTTTATATCCCTGAGAAAATATGTTTTTTCTTGTCTTTTTGGGAATTTTTAAGTTTGTGTGGCAACTTTGTTTTAAAAAATTTTTTAAAATAAAAATTGGGCGACGATAAGGACTATAGAATTTGTCTGGGATTAAGAATCACTTTACATTTTTATTTTCCGATAATTAATGAAGGCTGCACAGTGGCAGCCGATTTTGCCTTTTTAAAAAAAGGCCAGTAATGAATTGGCAACTCTGGCGTCTTTGTCTAGGGAAATATAAAACTGATATTTTTAAAAATACTAAAATAACATAGTTTTTAAATGAAAAAATAAAATATTAAAAATATTGTTAATTGAATTTTTGACAACAGTTCAAATATGCCCTTTAAAATGCTGTTGCTACAGTATTTACCCCCCTTAATTGAATGGATCAGGGAACAAGTATAATTGAAACGCTAAAATTGAGTAAAATGCCATGTAACTGGGAGCGAGTGGAGTTGAGAAACTATACAATTGGGGAACGAAATTGAATGGAACGGGGAACGAGTGGAATTCAAACACTGGACAATGACATGGAACGGGGAAGGAAATGAAATAAAACGGCCAACGAGTGGAACTAGAACACTAAAATTGGGAAATGAAATGGTATGAACGAGTGTAGTTAACGAGTGTATTTAATATACTAAAAACAGAAATCGAAATGGTATGGAATGAGCCCGAATTTAAGTGATATTTAATCATGTGAACAATGATAATAATTTTATTTCAATTGATATGAATGCAATGGTAATAAAATCAATTAATTAGTCCACTTAAGTCATTAGCAATGTGACCAATTAAGCATATTTAGCATTTTAGCATGAGAAAAAATCATCTAGCATATAGCACTTTTTTTTAGTAATTTTCTAGAAAATTTTAGCATTACTTAACATTTTTTACAGTTTTTTTAGTGTGTTTTTAAAATATTTTGCATTATTTGAATTTTTTTTAAATAATAAAAATATTATTATTGTTGTTTCCAAAAAAAAAGGCAACAAACAATATTGAATCAACCACTTTCCACGGTTATCTTTAAACAACTGAACTGGGATTTTTAGAGTTTTGTAATAAAATGTTAAAACTGTGTTAACAGTGGTACTTTTAATTATTTTTTTTAAATTATTTTAATTAGATTTTATGTTTGTTTGTGTTGCTTATTATATTCTCCACATTAATTATATTAAAATTTACACGAAATTTTAATTATTTTTATTGAAATATAAGCATTAAAAAATCACTATAGAGTGTTAAAATCCCAGTGGGATATAAAAATTTGGAGACCGTTTCAAATGGGTTGAACCATCGTTGCTTGAATAATTATCTATTATTTTACAATTTAAATGTAAAAGTAACAGAATATAAAACGAGTAAAAAGGTTAAAGTCGGGCATGCCGACTATACAATACCCTACACCAGTCTGGTGTATTGTTTGGATCCGAAATTCGAATGGGTTAAAATGGGGCTCGTGTCAAAATTTTCTATAATGTGAGTCAGCGCACCAAATTTCATTAAAATATCTTAATATTTGCGACCTGCAGTTTGTAACCAAGCCAATTTTGGGGGGACCCTTATATGGGCACTAGTTCTAAACATGGACCGATGTTCACCAAAATCAATAGGCTACGTTATTGGGCTAATATAGGTCTGTGTACCAAATTTCGTCAAAATATCTTAATATTTACGACCTGCAGCGTATAAACAATATAATTTTGGTAGGACCCTTATATGGGCACTAGGTCTAAACATGGACCGATGTTCACCAAATCAAACTTGTTCGTCCTTGGGCTAACATAGGTCTGCGTACCAAATTTCATCAAAATATCTTAATATTTGCGACCTGTAGAGTGCGCACAAGATTGCATGGACAGACAGACGGACGGACGGACAGACGGACATCGTTAAATCGAAATAAAAAAAAATTCTGAACCGATCGGTATACTATAAGGTGGGTCTACGACCAATATTTTTTGGTGTTACAAACATCAGCACAAACTTATAATACCCTGACCACATAGTGGTGTAGGGTATAAAAAGAAATGTATACTTTTTTTAACTTTAAATGTAATAAACGCTTACCTCTGAAACTAGTGCTTGTTTGGAAAATATTTTTATACGTACAAATTATACGTACATTTAATTCTCAGTAAGACGAAAAAGAAAGTTAGTGTTTTCCTGTAGCAGTGATTTTGCACAAAACTACTGCTCCAATTTTTGTACGATAAAAATAATTTAAGGAATAGAGTTTAAAATATTTGCAATTTTTAACTTTTTTATATTTGGTTCATAGAGTGTAATGTGGAATACCGTGATAATTAGCGTTTTCCTATCTCTTAAGAATTTTAGAGTATAATTGAAACTGGACCGGGAAAATTATTTTTTTTAAGCTGATTTATAGGAAGAAGAAGAAAACATTTTTATTGAAAACTTTAACAGACACAAGTTAATTAGCCCCTTTTTCAAAAAGCGACAAAAAGGACTCGTAAGTTGAAGAGTTAGAGGGTTAAAATGTTCCAAAAAAATAGTTATCATTCAATTCTACTAAAAATCTTTGAAGACATTAAAGTTGAAAATACATATTTTATAAAAAGATACATATTTTAGACAAAATATCCAAATTTTCTGAAAAAATATAAGTAAAAATCAATATATAAATTACACTGTGAGACAAATGGTAGGGGTCAGTGATCGGGAAGGGTTCAAACTACCGGGGAAAGTTATATCGGTAAAAAAGAAGTTATACGTGTCCCGGCGTTTCGCTGGGTCACCCCTAGAAATCGAGATAAATCTTTTTTTTGACATAAATCGAGAACCACTAGTCTTCTTCTTACTAACCTGTATGACACTTGAACGTTGAAATTTTCCCTGATTTCATTATTTGTTTGACGGGAGGACATAAAAGGGTTGAGTTTGCTTTTGCGTACTATAGTCCTGTCCATATAAGTTGTAGTTTTTGTATATATTTCGCGAACACTTTAGTATTTTAGCAATTTGAGTTGGAGATTTCATCTTCGTTTTTCTGGATTACAATGTTTTCCACGTCCCATATTGGAATTTACTTATTTCAAACGCAAATTATGAAAAGAAAATTATTACTAAGTGCATCGAGTAAAATTCTGACAATTATTGCAAGTGTCCTATTTGTATGTCCATGTCAAATATGAACAAAGTAAAGTAATTTTGTTGTAAATATTTGCATGTTTTAAATATTGCAAAGTTTTATATATAACCTGAGACTACTTGATTACAGTTTACAATAATAGAAAAGAAATATAATTGTTGCTTTATAATTATTAAGAGAAATGCATAAAGATAATTTTGTATGAAGTGTCCTATTTCTATGTCCATAGCTGTATATAACACTGATTTTAATTTTAAAAAGGATAACAGGTATTTAGCGTGCTATAATTTTGTTGTTAACAAAAGCCCTATCTTGCAAAAGAGGACATTCCATAGATACATATATATTAATGCAAAAAAGAAATTTTTATAGCAGTAAATATAAGAAAACTTGATGATCAAACTTGAACATTTTTTGTATGAAATTTTTAAATTACGCGAAGTCCGCCACTTCGATTTCAATTTGGATTTCATATTCGTAATGTTCGTCTAAAAATATATTAGATTTGATATGTCGTAATCATTATAAGCCGTATTTTCGCTCATACCTATCAACGTTAAGAGTTTAAAGCATATCTACGTTTAACCGATTAAAGTATAAAAAAATTATAAGCAGTTACGGTGGGTCTCACAATGTAGGTTTAACTTTAACTTAACTAAAAACAAAATAAAATGTCAAAAAAATATACACAAAACAACAACAAATTTTTGGGTTAACTATTAACCTAAGTTTAAACCTGCAGTATGAGACCCACCGTTAGTGTTTATATAAGTTGCGGTATAATCGAAGGTATGCCAGAAAAACTTTTTGGAAGTCACGAGAAGAAGTTACACAGAGAAAACAGATACGTGCTGACAACCGAATTTGTAGCCAATCGAATGGTTCGGTTGTGGTAACCGATTTTTTCAGTTAGGTCAACTGAAAACCAGTTGAGTCAGGATTAATTTGACTATGACAACAGAATTTCGGTTGCCTCAAAACCAATTCGGTAGTCACAATCGAAAAATGCGGTTGCTCCAACTGATCCATTCGATTGGCTACAAATTCGGTTGTCAGCACGAATCCGTTTTCTGGGTGTATGTTAGATGTAAAAACGTATAAACGTTAACTTTTTAACTTTGGTAATTATCCACGTTTCAAGATACCGTGCATACGAAAAGTAATGTGTTAGTTTTCGTCTCATACACGTTTTTGTGTACTTTGAGTTTTTTTCTGAGTTAACGGATATAGTTAAGTCGAATACACAGCTATAATTACATTTAATTTTGCTCACATTTTCCATTATTTTTAATTAATTAAAAATAATAGAACAAGTACAACTTTGAAACTTCAGCTGCGATCTGCTACCTCTAAACAAAACTTTTTTGGCAGACCATATTTATTTTCTTAATGGCACCTTTTTTTGGATCCCTCCACACTTAAAATAATACATCAGTAGAAAAATTTGTTAAAAGGGTTTCAAATCGATTTGACTAATTTTTAACAAAAATTTTGTTGAAAAGCTGATTTAAACAAAGAGTTTAGTTATCTCCATTTAACACATTGCTAAAAATCCTGAGTACTTTAACTAATTTTGAGTGTTAATTTTCAAAATTATTTATAACTAATTTTTAAGAAGCATACGTTAAATTTTAAATAATTTATTGTTAAAATATAATATTTATACCCTACACCACTATGTGGTCAGGGTATTATAAGTTTGTGCTGATGTTTGTAACACCAAAAAATATTGGTCGTAGACCCACCTTATAGTATACCGATCGGTTCAGAATTTTTTTTTATTTCGATTTAACGATGTCCGTCTGTCCGTCCGTCCGTCCGTCTGTCTGTCTGTCCATGCAATCTTGTACGCACTCTACAGGTCGCACCTATTAAGATATTTCGATGAAATTTGGTACATAGACCTATGTTGGCCCAAGGACGAACAAGTTTGATTTTTTTGAACATCGGTCCATGTTTAGACCTAGTGCCCATATAAGGGTCCTACCAAAATTATATTGTTTATACGCTGCAGGTCGTAAATATTAAGATATTTTGATGAAATTTGGTACACAGACCTATATTGGCCCAATAACGCAGCCTATTGATTTTGGTGAACATCGGTCCATGTTTAGACCTAGTGCCCATATAAGGGTCCTACCAAAATTATACTGTTTATACGCTGCAGGTCGTAAATATTAAGATATTTTGATGAAATTTGGTACACAGACCTATATTGGCCCAATAACGCAGCCTATTGATTTTGGTAAACATCGGTCCATGTTTAGACCTAGTGCCCATATAAGGGTCCTACCAAAATTATACTGTTTATACGCTGCAGGTCGTAAATATTAAGATATTTTAATAAAATTTGGTATACAGACCTACATTGGCCCAGTAACGCAGCCTATTGATTTTGGTGAACATCGGTCCATGTTTAGACCTAGTGCCCATATAAGGGTCCTACTAAAATTATATGGTTTATACGCTGCAGGTCGCAAATATTAAGATATTTTGATAAAATTTGGTACACAGACCTACGTTGGCCCAAGGACAAAGCCTATTGATTTTGGTGAACATCGGTCCATGTTTAGACCTAGTGCCCATATAAGGGTCCTACCAAAATTATATTGTTTATACGCTGCAGGTCGCAAATATTAAGATATTTTGATGAAATTTGGTACACAGACCTATTTTGGCCCACGGACGAAGCCTATTGATTTTGATGAACATCGGTCCATGTTTAGACCTAGTGCCCATATAAGGGTCCTACCAAAATTATACTGTTTATACGCTGCAGGTCGCAAATATTAAGATATTTTGATGAAATTTGGTACACAGACCTATATTGGCCCAATAACGCAGCCTATTGATTTTGGTGACATTAGTTGGCTTTTACCCAGACTGGTGTAGGGTATTCTATAGTCGGCATGCCCGACTTTATCCTTTTTACTCGTTTCATGTTACTGTTATTACCCGGTAGATGGCGCCACCAGTTTTAAAAATGGTGCTATTGCTTTCCTTCCCGATATTTTTAAATGGCCCGTATCTCGAAAATTAACAGACATAGAGCAAAATTTACGAAAATTTCAACTATCTTTAACCGTTGAACAGCTTGAAAGGTTATATCTATCAAAAATGGACCCTGTAGGGCCCTAGACCCTCGAAAATTTTTAATAAAAATTTTACACTTCATAAAATGGCCCATATCACGAAAACTAAGCGACATAGAGCAAAACGGACAAAATGTTTGCTCTAGCGGAGTGTCCTTACATGCCTTTAGATAATATGGACTAGGCCCGGGGGTTCCGAGACTCTAAATTTGAACAAATTTTACGATTCAGTATAATTACAGATAAAACTATAGTTTTACTAATTTTTTAATTAAATTTTGGTCTGTTAAATTGAACAAACAATTTTTTTGAAATCAAAAAATTTTATTTTAAGCCAAAAAAACAGGAATAAATTTTGTTAAAGTAAGAAATTTTTCTGTTCAGCCAACAGAGTTATTATTTTGAGTGTGCATAAAAATTATTGTTGGAAACCGAAACGTATAAGGGGCGATTTTTTAGCTTACATTAACCTTTTAGTGGCAGAGTTTCTACAAATTAAGAACATTTGGTTATATATAAACACTATTTAGCACAGCATAAGAATATAAAACACTTAAATGATCCATTCAAGTCGGCTTCAATTTCAATAGTATAGTGCTAAGCGTATTTAACTGTGAACTATCCAATCGACCCAGATTCGCTTCGGTTGCCAACCCTGATAAAAATTCGTGATTTCCTTAATTTTAGTGACAAAATATTACATTTCAACTAAATTCCTTTCTTAATTTAATTCCAATTATCATTAATGTGTTAACAAAATGTTTACAGCTAACAAATTTTTGTTGGTTTGTAAGTATTTGATAATAACAACAGTAACAGTAACAGTGCCTTTTACTTTTTGCCAACGGTATTTCATTAAATTTAAACCACTTAAGTATAACGCTTTCTGCCAACCGTTAAAAAATATATATATAAGAAATGTATTGCTAGAATAAAAGCAATAATATATTTAATTGTTACAAATATAAATTTTTTATGCGTATTAATCGCTGATTTGTGAAATGTTTTTGTAAATGACTTATCAAATTTTGTTTCAAAAATACAGTCGAACCCTGATTTGCGCCCTTTAATGTGCCGTTAAATTTTTCCCATAAAAGAATATTTTTCTCACAAGCAAAAATTGCAAAAAATTTTTTGTTTTATGTAAATTTTTTATTTTATATGAAAAAAATCGGGGTTCGACTGTATACTTAAAAGTTGATAAAAAGTTAAAGTAGGTGAGCTATTTTAAGCAAGTGTTATTAAAATCAAAATATGAATTTGTTTTTAAAATTAAGAAATTTAAAAAAATTTATGTTTGTTTGTATTTTATATACTTAATACTTACTTTTATACTTAATATTGTAATAAAATGATTTTTTCAAATAACGGGTCTAAGAAAATGTGAATTTTCAAATGTTGGCATTTTTTAAATCTTAAGTTTGATATTATGGTTATAAAATAAATTACCTTTACTCATAACCAACAGCAAACAAAAACTCTGCAAATACACACGTATAATATTTACATACTTATATAATTAATATTGTTTCTCTTTCAAAACCGAACCCATTTTTTAAATCAACAAATGTTATTCTTTTTAGAACTTTGTAATACCATTTAAAAACAATTAAGATTATAGCAAAAGGGAACGGAAATTTTTAATTAAAAATAAACTTCGTTATAATACTCTTTTTAACACCTACTTAAAAAAACTCAAATATATTTTCAAGTAATTGATAAAGACAAGGCCATTGTTAACAATATTTAATTAAGCAAATTTGTTATTAATAAATTAATATTAAGATTTAACATACAAATAAATAAATAAAAAAAAAAACTAGTTTTGTTGCTAATTTTACAACTTCGTTATAAAGATTGAAGTTCAAAGTTAATTTACAACATTTTTAAAAATATTAACTGTCTTTTCTCATTAGAATTTCAAAACCATAACCATGATAATAAAGTGTACTGGCAAATGTATGTGGTCGTTTGGCCGTATGTGTCATTAGAAAAAAACAACTATTGTGGAAGTACTGGGCGAAAAATCAAGTGTTTTTATACAAACTAAACAAATTGTTGTGCTCAGAGTACTTATTAATATATCGTCAGCTTATTATTGGTTTGGCCCATACGCCAGAAAGTGGGTCTCGAAAAAACGGTAAAAAAAGTTTACATTCATTTGTCCATAAATCTACATCAATAAAATCTATACATTATTGTGTAAATTCATAATTGATTTATAAAGTTATAGCCGTCTTACAAAACAAATTTTCCATACAAATTTTGTTTTATAAGTCTCCTATAACTTTCTAAAGCAATTATGAATTTAAACATATAAATAATTTTTTTATTTTTTTATTTTCGCCCTTAATTGTTTTTTCGCTTTTTTGACTCAAATTTTTAGCTTTAAAATAGCTTTTTATTAATGTTTTTGAGCATTAAATGCTTTTTTAAGACTTTTTGCCCAAAATGGGGTTTTTCTGACAAAAAAAAATATTTATTCTCTTAACTTCGAACTTTTTTATTTTTTTTGTTTGCTTTTTTACAGTATGTTTTTGCTTTAAAAACAACGAATTTTGTTTTTTTTTTCGCCTTCTCTGGTCATAAGTTATTATGCCTTGACAAAAACAAAATTGTTTTCTGCAGCATATCAATTTTTGTTTTCCAATTTGACTGTCTTTGCTGCATATCCATACTTTTATGTGAGCCTAAAAGTAGTAATCTTTTTGTTTTTAATATACGCTCGTTATTATCGCAACAATAATAAAGTATAATTTTTTTTGCAAAACAAATTTTCTGTAATATGCTGGCGATATAATATTTACTACTTTGGCCTTTGATTTATAACTGCAAACTAGTTTCAATTGCCGTATTAAAGTGAGAACCATAAATGCTACATTTTAAAAGAAAATTAATATTTTTAAATATTAGCCTTTTGTCTATTGCTTTTTTTTTAGCATACAGTTTATTTTATAACCAGGTTTGGTAATGGCAAATTAGAATGCGTCATTATACAGTTTACTTTACTTTTTAAGCGGCCCATACATTCACAATATTATGGCACAACTTTCCAAGTTGTGAAAACATATTAAGTTGATGGTTGAGCAATATTATGGAGTGATTTTTCTTTTATTGTACAACTTGAATTATTGTTAATTCTTTTGGCAAGTTTTATTTTACGCTGTTAATGTATGCGTACATTTTTAGATTACTATATAAAAATTTAATATCACTAAAATATTGCATAAAATTTTTGTAACAAATTTGTTGGAAATTATTGCATGATATGTAAAAAATCGATAGAAAAATACTGTGTCATTATATTACACGTGTGTGGGGTCCTTTATTTTATTTAATTGCTATTGATCTTTAAAACCCATTCACTTTGTATTTCTTTATAAATATTTATTATTGCCATTATATGTTAAAAGGCGGATTAAAAAAAAAATAATTAGTAGAATATGATTTCATATATTTGTTATGAAATAATTTAAATAAATATATTTAGTTCAAAGTTTTAATTTCAAGATTTAGTGTTCCTAATTTGTTAAAAACTAGTTCATGACTTTAGTTAATTAATTCAATAAATAGTTAATTATTTCAATAAATCACAAACAAATTTTGTTATTAATAAATAAGTTTTGTAATTTTTATCTTTTGTAACTTTAAGTTTTGTAAATTTTTTCCAGAAATTTTAAAAACATCATCCCCTTATGACAGGAGAGGACTGAAATCCGGACAGGTATCAGCCTACAAAAAATTATTTTTCACAAATTGAGTGTAATACTGAATTTAGAGTGAGCAACAACCAGCTCGTTTTTGTACAAAACTAAATTGCAAAAACCAAGTCATTTACACTGATTATTTAGTTTTTCTTTGTCACAACACTTTTTTATTAAACACTTTTCTTTCTTTTTTTATTGTTAAATTAATGTAAAAAAATTATTAATATATAACTTTTTTACTCGTTTAAAGTTGAAGTCGGGATGTCAATCTGATTTAAAGCCAACTAATGTTTGGTTCCGAAATTTGAATGGGTTAAAACAGACTTGTGTCAAAATTTTATATAAAATCATAAAAGAACAGAAAATCGAAAATATAGCCCATATGGGCGATAGGTCCAAATATGGACCGATCCTATTTAGAATCAATAGGCTTTTTCCTTGGGACCATGGGAGTCAACGAACCAAATTTCATTAAATATATTCGTATTTGCGACATGCAGCGTGTAACCAAGCCAATGGGCACTGTGTCTAAACATGTACCGATTTTAACCAAAATCAATAGGCTTCGTCCTTGGGCCGATATAGGTCGGTGTACCAAATTTCATCAAAATATCTTAATATTTCTGACCTGTAGAGTGTTCATAAGAATGCATGGACAAACAGACGGACATCGTTAAATCGAAATAAAAAAAATTCTTAGCCGATCGGTGTACTTTAAGGTGGGTCTAGGACCAATATTTTTGCGAAACACGATCAAAACTCTGCGAAACACGATCACGATGGCTCTGCGAAACACGATCAAAACCCAATTTCAAAATCCAACAAAGGGGGTTATTTCATTATGAAACCTATGTTCAGTATTTCATTGAGGGTTATTTCGTAGCACCTATTTTCCCTTAAAAAAACTTAATTTTTTAGATCCAATTCTAATGCAAGTTGTTTTCCATTTTCTTGCAATTTTCTGGTACTTTTTATATCTCCGATTATGAGGCATTTTCTCATCGCAACATTTCAACTTCTTTCAATCTAGAATTTTAGAAATTTTCCGATTTACAAGCTCTATGAAAAATTTAACCATTATGGAGTTAAATCAAACATTTTTGTAGCAAAATTTAACATTTAACTGAATGTTTTGCTGGTCTTCCAATAGTTTAAACAAAACGTCGCGTGCCACCTAAAATCCACTCGCGTGCCACTACTGACACGCGTGTCATAGTTTTGCCAGCCCTGGTGTAGGGTAATAATTTTCAATGTTATTTACAGTTATTTTTTTAAACATCCTATAAAAGATATAGCAGTTTGGTTACAAGAAAAACATACATTTGCAGTTGTTTGAATTTTCATTCACTCCTCGTTGGAATCAACTTTAACTGCACTTAGAAAAGTTTTGCAGTTACTACATGACAGTAATTGGTGTAGTAATGCGGTTGTAGTTATTTTAGCTACAATTGCAGTTATTTTACTTAGAGCAACATTTTTCAATGTGTCTGACAGTTATTTTTTTAAACAAACTACAAAAACTACTACATTGCAGTAATAATTATTTTATGCAGTTGTTTTGAATTATGTTACAAATACCTCAATTTTCAAGTGTGTGTGTACGAAGCACACAAAAATGGTATGCCGCTTGTTTAGAAATTTCTAGTGAAATAATATGTTTTCTCTTGTGTCTTTAATCATAAAACAACCCTTAATAGTGAAGACGCTTAATACGGAAAAAGGTTATACATTTTATTAAATAATTCAAATAATAAGGCAAATTTTATAATATAAAATATATATTTATTTACCGGAATATTAAAAAATATTGAATTTATTTTCTTTCAGTTCTTTAATATTTCATCCCTTTCTACCAGGAGAAAAAACTAAGTCAAACAAACAACATTTCATCCCTTGCAGGTAGACATCTAGAACAAAATCTTATTAAGAGACTTTAAGTCTTATTTGCACTAAATAAATAAGTAATAAAGATGATTATAATATATAATAGTGAACAATAAAAGTGCTATTAAAATTTGTTATATCTGTTTTAAATTTATTCGAGAATAAAATTAATGTAAGAGTATTTACATAAATTTGTTTTTATTAAATTAATAATTACATTCTTACAATAATTTTTTTATGTTCTTTTAACTGAATTTGTAGTTGTTTGTACAGTTTTACAATTATTTGCATGTATGTTCCCAGTGTAGAAAATCATTACCAGATATGTGGTTATGTAACTACATACTTGGTAATGGTAACTAGTTACTTTTGTTATTACATTTCTTATTACCTTTATATGGCGATGTCGCGAAAAATAATGAGTTAACCATAACCATAACACACCAGCATACGAAAAATAAAAAAATATATCGTTACCTATATGCTTACCAGAACTGACAAAAATAATAAGTCTAAAAATAGATTTTCAAAAACAATAAATTTAATCAAAAAAAAATATTTTTTATTGTATTTTTTTTAAATAAAATTTGCTGGTGCGGGGATCGAACCTGGGTCTACAAATTGCCAGTCAATAGCTATACCATCTGAGCTATATAGACATGTAATATTTAATAGATAAAAACATAATTGACCTGCTGCACACAAGTAAGCTTACTCGCCAACATACAAAAAATCAAAAAATATGTGGTTACATATACCCTTACCAGTGTTTAAAAAATATTGAGTCTAAAAATAGATTTCAAAAAATTTTCAAAAAAATCTAGAAAATTATTTTCTATTTGAAATAATGATAAAAATAAGTCATTATCAGTAACTCATTATTATATGTTTTAAAATAATGCAGAAGGTAAGTGGGTGTCATTACTGGTACTCCAAAAAATAATGATATGTCATTACCGTTTCTACACTGGGTTGTCTTAATTGCTATTGTAGTTATTTTTACTACATTTGTCAGTTGATTTTTAACACTTAAAAATAACTTCATATTACAGTTGATTTAAATGGAAATATAGTGTACACCTTTTTAACTGCAAATGCAGTTATTTGCAGTTGATTTTACCTACATAATTCCCGGAGTGTATACATTGGAAAATATCAAAAAATGCTATCCTTTACTCCTAAGATTTAAGGAAACCAAAGGCTTGCTTGCTTTTGCCCTCCGAATTTTTGCGTATCTACTTAAGATAAGGCCAACCTTTGGAGGTTATACATTGGAAATATCAAGAAAGGCCAACCTTTACTCCTAAGATTCAAGGAAACCAAAGGCTTGCTTTCTCTAAAAATTTTCGCTAAAGGTATAATTTTAATAAATTAAATTAAATTTCTCATGAATCATTATGAAAAATTACGTTAATATAACGAAAAGTTTGATTGACTTAATTCCAAACAAGTTTTATCGTATATACGCAAAAATGCCATAATATCATGGAGATAACTAACTCACTGTAAGTCCTTATCTAACAAAAAAATTGGAAGTTATGCTTTCAAAAACACTTCTTTCATTGCTTCCAAATTATCTATTAGTATATTTTTACAGCTTTTTTTGGAAATAATTTTTAAGAACATCCAGAAAATCACTAAATTATTGCTGCTTAAGCATTATTGCTCTAAAAGTGATTCTAAGAAGTGATTTGGATACAGTTTATTTACAAACAGATGATCGTGGGTTCAAATCCTGGCCTGGTAAATATTTTTAATTTTTTTTCATAATATTTACAATTAATTTATTTAAATGCCTTATTTTTTAATTCACCAAAACAATCAAAAAAGTTTGACAGTTACTACATGACAGTTGTTTGTGTAGTAATCAGTAGTTGTTGTTTTTAACAGTAATTACAGTTGTTTTTCTATAGAAAAAAGCAAAGCAACTTTTATGACGGTTATTTAAGAAAACAACTAACGCAAAGTACTGTAATTTTGTAACAGTTGTTTAAATCAGTTATTTTTAATATCATAATAAACAACTACCAAAACAGTATTTTACAGTAAACAGTAATTTTTGTTAGTTATTTAAAAAATAAAAGATTCCTTTGAATTTTAAAAATTATGGTTTCGATTATATTTGTTATTATTGATATATTTCTAGTATGCAAATAAAAATCAGAAACTTGTATTTTATCTCCAATGCACAAAAGCATAATAACTGGAGAACGGTTTGGAATTTTTACTTCAAATTCTTAATAGGCTGAAGTAATAACACATATTTTTGTAATCGAAAGAAAAAAAAATTTGTTATTTTTTATTAAAATATACTTTTATAAACAAAAAGAATTGACTGTAAAAAACAGTAGTTTTACCGATTTTTTCAGTTGTTTTGAAATTTTTGTAGTAAAAATTTATCAGTTTATTTTACGACATTGGTAGTTATTTTTAATGCATTTGTTAGTTATTTTTCAACAATTAAAAATAACAAAAGTTTTAGTTATTTTAAAGGTGAATACCTTTGTCGCCTTTTTAACTGCATACACCTTTGATTTAACTGTCATTTTCAGTAGATTCTACCGACAAACTTTTGTGAGTGTAGTATTTTTATGCCAGTCAAAATTTATATCAAAGAATAGATCAGCGCACATAGGAGTATTTGACCCAAAAAGCTGACCAAAAAGGCAAAAATGAATTTATAGAAATTAAAAACAAAGTACGCAGCTCAATAGGCAACTAAATTCTGCATTATGTTGCAAATTCTCAAGATTTTAAGTTGAGACTTGTAGTTTCGAGACACTGTTAAAGTCAGGAAAGTTAAAAAAATATCATCCCCTTTTATTGATTTGTTGCAGTTTTAAGTGGTTAATATTATATTTTTTTATGGAGGTTTTAAATTGATTTTTTTTTAATAAAATACTTGATTAAGTAATAGCTATTTACAATTATTTTTAAAAAATTTTATTTTAAATATTTATGTTGAAACTCTTCGTTTAAAAATTAAAAAAAGGTTTTTTTCTACACTTTTTTTTGCAAAAAAAAAAAAGGAAGAAGGTTTTCAAAAGTGAGAGTAGTAAGTGTAGGAAAAATGTTATATAGGAAAAAAAAATTTGAAATCTTTTTTTTAAACAAAAGATAAAAGTTTGCGCAAGTTTGCGGCATGGTTTTTGGCGATTTTTTGAAAATTTCATCTTTTTTAAATTTCTGCTCATCAGGCACTTTTTCTCATATTTGTTTGGGGATTAACACTGCCTATTAACTTTACAATGGTTTTTGCTTTGTAAATGTAATTGAATGAAAAATTATTTTCATCAATGGATTTTATTGGGCGATTGATTGATTACATAAAGTTGATGTACAAATCCACCATTCGGTAGGTATCTCTCTCAGGTGCTGTGGATGTGTTGATCATGTTTTCTTGACGGGTTTCTAGGGAATATTTCAATATTGTCAAATTATTGGTGACGTCTATTCATTGGTTTTTTCGTGTGGTTTTGTGTAAGTTTATGAGGTGTAGGTTTCTGATATTTTTTTCGGGATCATGTTGATATGCATCCCAGAGGGGTTCTATGGAACCAGTAGGTTAATTCCGCTGATGAGTCCCTTTGGCAGGGGACGAAAGTGCTTCAGGAATTGCCCAAGTGCCTGCATGGTTATGTTTTTGTATGGATGGTGGGTTTGGTTATTCTGTTTTTGTTTTCTGGCTTAGTTTTTTTTTTTTTTGGGGGGGGGGGGGGGGGGGGGGAGCGGTGTTTTGTTTTCATTTGCGGTGGTAAGTTGTAGCGATGAATGGAAAAACCGATAAGTTTGATATTTTAGGGCGCTTTTTCCCCTAATTGTCTTTCCACAGGATTACCTTATTGGCGGACTATTAGGAGAACATAGATCGTCGATGACCCAAGTAGGGAACTGGCCACCAAAAGAATGGTCTCTAGGCCCCTTAGGTGTACGGTAGGGTCTGCAATAATAAATTGAGGGAGTTATCTACATGATATTAAAGAGTTATTGCGATGGGGAAAGACATTAAAATTTGTGCAGAAAACTCTCTGTATGGCGCTTTCTCCCTATTTGAACAATTTTTTTTTTAATAAATATCAAAAATCAATTTAAATATATTTAAAAAAACTTTAAAATATGTAGAGATTTGTTATACAAAAAATTCAAAATTTTAGTTTTGGAAAAACCTTGATTAGTTCCGAAGATACATCCTGTCAAAGTTTGAACTTTAGTTCCAAATATTTCCACTAGGGGGCATTGCAAAGGCACAAAATTAATCTAAAATACTTTATTTATGTGTATCCATGTTTTTTAAAACTTTATACGAAAAAGGATTAAAATACAAAAAAAAATTTGGAAACTCGCATTCTCCTGGGAAGTACGAGTAAGCGTGGGATCAAAAAAAAATACGAACACTCCAAATATTCGTCGCTGAATTCTTTTTATCAAATTAAACCCAAAACTATCAAAAACCCCAAAGTTTTAGTCCAAAAAACACGTTTAATAATTTTGGCCAGCTTTTCGGGTCAAATACTCCTCTGTGCAGCGGTGCCCAAAAAATACTGCAAAAATGTTGAAGTGGGAGTACTCCTCTCCTATAAAGAAGTACATCTATATCATTAATTGTAGTGCTGTTTCTACTGCATTTGCATTTCTTTATTTTTTTTTCTGGGTATTTAATAAAAACTTAACACAAGGAAGTCCTCCTTTCTATAGCTAAATTTTGGTAATTTTTTCTTATAGCAAAACTGACAGATTCTGATTTCTCGGCTTTAAATTAGCGCTAATTTATTTTCAAAATCGAATTAATTTTTAACCCCATCCAATACGATACTTGGTTTACAATCAAGTCTGCATTTGCAAAGTTTTTAAATATTTGCATAATTTGTTTTACAACCTATTTGTTTCTGCTTACCTTGATTTGCATATTGTCATTTATGACAACCATTTATACACATGCATGTTACGGGCACAAAATGTTCGCTTAATTAAGCTGTTGAATGTGTAGGTGTAGATTTAAAAAAATATCGTAAACAATATGCAAATTATTTCTTGGTTTCTTTAACTTATAGTTACAACCTTTAAAAAACACTTGGTTAGTTATATAAAAGCAAAATGCTAAAACTTCATTTCAATTAAAGTCTGAATACATACATATCGGAAAGTCTTAAAACCGACAATTCGTTCTAAATGGTATGGAAATAGTAATTTAATTTACGATTAAATACAAAAATGAAAGTAATCACACAACACTTCTTTAAAATGAACGTAAAAATAATAAAATTTTAACAAAAAGATGAAAGAAGTCTGAAAGTAATTTAAAATTTTAAAAAAATTTTAATTTTCTAATATAGTTTAATCATTTGAGCGATAATATCTATTGACCTGTTTTAAATACTTAAGTCTCAATTTAATGTGGTATTAAGCATTTAATCTGTAATTATTCACAGTCGACCGCTTTTAGTGAGTCCGGAAATCTTTAAATGAAATTTTCTTTTTATAGTTGATATGTATATTGAAAAAGAAACCCGCCTAAATTTCTTTAGAGAAACCAATTGAATGTCCCAACTATTTTTTAAGCATATAATTAATTTCTAATAAAAAAAAAAAGATTCTTTAACAAAAAGCGTTTTAAAAATTCCACTGTGTTTATTAACAAAGAAACGAAAGATTGGTTGAAATAACAACAAGTGTTTTTCCAATTTTTTGTTTCAATTTTCTTGTTGTTTTATTCTTCTGAGATCGACCCCTATTTGTATGAATATTATTAACACAGACACACATAAACATAACATCATACCACAGCTTGGCATTCTAATCTATAGAAGACTAATGTGGTAAAAAAACTCTCATAAATAAATTTTTTTGGGTTTTCAAAATAATAATAAAAAAAAAACAGCTAATTGGAAATTCAAACCTATAACACAGACAAAAAGCCAAGAAAAATTGGAAAAAATCTAATATAATCTCAAGGCAACATGCAAGAAAAACAAAATAACAACAAAAAATTCTATTGTTTTATTTAACCCTCTAGTGTAAAAGGCAAACAAAAAAGAGACATTTTGCCAATGTTTTTGGCAAAAAAAGTTGTTAAAAATGTATTTAAAGTAGTGCTTTTCTTGGAAATTGCGTTAACATAAATGTTACTTCAAACCTTGTGGCTTCGATATTTGCTACATTCAATATAACAACTTTGAAATCTAATTGTCCAAAAGTAGAGCATGATGATAACATAAATTCAAAACCATAATCTTACAAGAAGATAACCCGACGCACAGTGCTTCGTCCCCATATAACAATTGGACAAAAGTAGGAGTGGAGACAGATCTTTGACATTTGGTACACTGACATTGAACCTCTTAGTTAAGAAAAATTAAAATTTTTGGAAATATCAAGGACACGCCCACCTCCCATAGGTCCTGAGAAAGAAAATAGTGTAGCGCTTGCATTATTGCTGGTATAAGGCATGATTTTTGTTCGAGATAGATCGCTTGAAAGCACTTGTTTCGATATCCGATATGCGTTTCTATCATAGCTCCAAACAATTGCATGAAATAACAGCTTTTAGCTAGTAAATTCGGTTGTCATTGTCATTCTTTCGTGCTTTGTTAGAGCGATAAAGTGTGGTAAACAAAATTATATTGCCTTTTTTAACACACTACTGCAAGCTATAAATCCTCAGAAGCAGTAAACGAAGCAGAAAAGAAGCTCTAATCATTTTTACTAATTTTTACCGCTTCCGGATTTCTGCTGGGATAAAACTGGAAACGTTTGTGTCAATTTATATCCTTTATTTTAAAATCTTTATAAAACTGCAAAAATTATCCGATTGCGATGAAATTTAGCACGTGAATTGATATAAGATCAATATAAGATCAAGCCATATTTGTGCCAAATTTGGGTAAAATCAATTCATTAATAAAAAAAATGCCTTTCACAAAAATGGGTTTTAAACGCTTAAAATAATTGTTATAGAAAAAAAAAAAAAAAAATTAAATAGGATTAATATAGGAAACCATGTGAGTCCTCGATTTTAGGCATACGGCATGTTCAGCGAACTTATGTTAAACACGACGAGGAATATTTTTGTGGAACATTTTAACCTTCTATCTCTTCAATTAAAGGGACAAAACCGACCCATAAGTGGAAGAGTTAGAGGGTTAAAATGTTCCGCAAAAATATTTGTCATGAAATTCTACTATAAGTCTCTGAAGACATCAGCATTGAAAATTTAACTTAAAGTCCAGTAATAAGTAAAAACTTTAAATGTGTTTAAGGGTTAATTTCGTACTTATTCAGAATTGGCGCTCAAATGTCCCACAAACCTGGATTTTAGGGAGAAACCATGGGAATCTTCCATTTTAGGTATAGGATGTGTTCAGTGAACTTATGTAAAACACTACGAGGAACATTTCTGTGGAACATTTTAACCCTCTAACTCTTCAAATTAGGGGTCTTTTTTGTCCCTTTTAAAAGGGGCCCAAAAAATTCCCTTTCATTGTAAGTCTTCAATGGAACATTTTAACGTTCTATCTATTCAATTAAAGGGACTTTTTTGCCCCCTTTTTAAAAAGGGACAAAAACGACCCATAAGTTGAAGAGTTAGAGGGTTAAAATGTTCCACAAAAATGTTTCTCGTAGTGTTTTACAAAAGTCCGCTCAACACATCCTATACCTAAAATGGAAGGTTCACATGGTTTAAATACTAAACACTCTTAAATGCGTGAAATTTTGCATAAAAATCATGAATTTAGGCATTTCAAAAAATCCATTTTTATTTGATTTGTGGTAAAAAATAGTAATTAATTTTTAATGATCTATTATATAACAGTATAAACTTACAAAAAAAGACAAAAAAAATATCTAATTTTATAAAATTTTTTTTTATACTCCATAAAACATAAGTAATTTTTGGATTTTCAACAAAAAAAAATGTGTTTTTCGGAGCAATAAAAAATAATTGTTTTGTAAACATATACTAAAATCCATATTTTAATTTAACTACAAATATATTAAAGTAATTAAAAAAAAATATTCGAACAAGGTTTTAAAAAAATGTATTTTTGAGAATAATTTTAAGTCAGTTTTGCATAAAATTCTCTGAGTTTAGCGCCCTCCCTCGGCGGCAAAAACAATCTCACCAAATAATTTTTTCACATTTATTTGAGTTACTTTCTTATGTTTAAAAAAATCCTTCTTTAATCACAATTTGAGATAAAATTTTTTTTTGATTTTTGTCCATGGGACGAAGCATAGTGCGACGGGTTCATACACATACTGCCCATGTTATGAAACCAAGGTTGCCACTTATTTGAAATATTTGAAATTTTGGTGAAAAACTCTATGGGAAAAGTCGTTATCGACAACGAATATTGAAAAAAGCCCAGATAACACCTCGATTAAATTAAATAGGTATTATTATTTATATGTACACTCATAGAAATAAATCTGTAAAAATAGCAGAAAAAGCAACTAAAATAATATAAAAATTATGTTGCAGAAAAAACTGTTAAATTAGCAGATTTTTTTTACTAAATACTAGTAAAACATGAACAGCAAAAATAAAACTGTTAAATTTACAGAATTTTAGTTATACTTAAGTTAACTTTTAGTTAATTGAAAAATGACAAATTGTACTGTAAAATCTGCAGAAAATTATGCTAAATATTAGTAGACTAAAAATAACAAAAACAAATTATTATATCTCCAAAATTTTCGTTATTTTTAAGCTTAATTTAGTTTAATGCAAATAGCGGTCTATCCTATAAATTAGCAGAAATATTTGCAAAAAAAATTGTGAACTGCTGTTTTCAAAATGTTCAACTTTGCATTTAAAAAAAATTGAAAAAAAACTTATAAAATTTTTAATTTTTCGTGATTTTTTTAGGTTACTAATTATTTACCAAAATTTTTTGCTGATTTTAGCAGGTTAATTTGTTGTTTTCTATTAACAAAAATTTAACTCGAATATAACTAAAATTCTGTACATTTAACAGTTTTATTTTTGCAGTTCCTATATTACTAATACATAGCAAATATAATCTGCTAATTTAGCAGTTTTTTTTGCAGCATCATTTTTAACTAATTTTTAGTAGTTTTAACTAAAATTTTTACGGACTTTTTTCTATCAGTGTGGCATTATTGAAACTTATTTCTTCAAAATGAGATCGCGTTACGGTCAATGGGGATCGTTACCACACCATGGTCAATGAGCTTTTGTTTGAAAATATGGATGGAAATATGGTTTCAACAGGATGGCGCTACGTGCCGTTCGGCGACCACAATCATCGACTTATTGAAATTAAAATTAGGCGATAAGTTAATTTCGAGAAATGGACCTGCCAATTGACCTCCAAGGTCGTGCGATTTAATACCTCTCGATTATTTCATGTGGGTCCACGTGGAGTCACTGGTTAAGGTTGATAAACCAGCAACAATTGATGGTCGTTTCCCAAAGAAAAGTCGTCCAAAAGCCGACTTAAGCGAACTTGAGTGATTGTGAGTGGATAAAACATATTCGCCAGTGTGTGCGCCTGTGTTATTTTAAATTGTGCGTGAGTAGAATTTTAATAATAAATTCCATTGGTTTTTTTTTGGTTTTATTTATTTTTGGGCGATTTTATTTAAATTCAGTATATATTCGACTCAATTCCAAGTTATACTTTCCAAATTTTCTTAATTTTTGCATTTTTCTTTTTCCGGTAAGTTTTTATTTTATGAATTTGCATGATTCATACGAATCACGCGTGAGTGTGACTGAAAGTTTTACTTATTCACGTGAGTTTGTGATTGTGAATGAAAGCTAAAATTCACTCACGTGCCCGTTAGAGCGTACCACCTTACAGGCAAAAAAAGTGCGCCGTACACCCTCCAATATGAAGTATTTTTGCAAGGAGGTTTCAAAGAAAAAATTTTTATTTTTTGTAGGGGTCGCCATTTTACATTTTTCGTTATATCTTTGGCATTTACAGTCGGATCTTAAAGTATGATACATCGATGTTTTTCTCTCGAGGAGACCAGTGTTTTGCTCAAAGGGCATTTTGAGCTTAAGTATCCCGTTCTAGTAGTTACCCACCAGATCTCAGTTGCTACCACCCTAATGTACAGCCCTAATGTCAGAAAATTAAAGCTCGCAAAAAATCAGTAAACTTTTGCTAAGGAAGTTTTTCGCTAAACCCAGTAGAATTTTTTTTTATATATTGGTTGCCGAACGTAGGGGTAGCCTTTTTAAATTTTTTTTAATTGGATTTTTACTATATAGCAAAACACTGGTCTCCTCGAGGCAAAAAAATCGATATATCACACTTTAAAATCCGATTTTAAATGCCAAAGCTATAACAAAAAATTAAAAAAGGCAACCCCTACGTTCGGCAAAAAAAAAAAAATTTTTTTTTGAAATCGCCTTCCAAAAATACTTCATATTAGAGGGTGTACGGCGAACTTTTTTTTTGAGGTACGGTCTAGTGCCCGTCCTTAGTTTAAATATCCCCCCAAAAAATATTAGTCCTTTAGAGAGTTAAGAAAAGTTCAAAATCAAAATAACAATAACAATAAAAACAACAAAGCTTACCATTATTTGTATCCAATGGAGTTGAGGTGGTGGTACTAGTGCTGCTAGATGTTTCATCTAAAGAAGTAGATGATGATGATGAGGTTGAATTTGTTAAAGAAGATGTTGTTGTTGTTATTGGAGCTGGAGTAGTAGAAGAAGACGAAGTCATTGAACTAT
The DNA here is from genome assembly GCA_949987735.1 of Leucophora obtusa. Classification (NCBI taxonomy): domain Eukaryota; kingdom Metazoa; phylum Arthropoda; class Insecta; order Diptera; family Anthomyiidae; genus Leucophora; species Leucophora obtusa. The sequence goes on along the minus strand of OX465295.1, from coordinate 313,046,045 downwards.
CATTATTCATTTCAGTTGCTGGTGTTGCTGCCATTATTTCTATCGTTTTAGCCTCAACATCCATCTCTATAACATCATCAAGTCGATTGATGTTGCTGTTGCTCTCAGCGTTGGTGTTAGTGTTATTATTGCTATTGTTGTTGCTATCGTTACCAATGTTTTGCAATGTTGGCATCATAGTCGAAGATGATGTTATTGTAGCTTCATTTATTGTTGATGTTGTTGTTATTGTTGCTTGTGATCCATCAGTAACATCATTTGTAACATTATTATTTGCATCATCGTTGGCTGGTGCTGCTTGAGTTTGAATGCCACCACATAAAAGTAAACCACAAATTAAAGCAACCATAAACCATGATGAGGCTATTGATGCTGCTGCTGCTGATTTGGACGGAGTTGTTGTTGTTGTTGATGGTATTGTAGAAGAAGAAGATTTTCTACGTTTACTTGTTGTTAACATTTTCGTGAATTTTTTTAATATTAATTTTATTTTGGTTGTTTGATTGTATTTTGTGTGTATGTATTATACAATTTTCTTTTAATCTAATTTTCACTAGACTTTAATTTATTGATGATTTTATTATTTTTTTTATATATTTTTTTCGTTTCGTAACTAGGAAGTTTACACGTTTTCTTGTTTTATATTCACAAGTATAATTTAAAGTAATGCCCAAGTGATTTTATTTTTTTGTTTTCACATCTATTTATTTTAAATTATTTTATTAAAGGGCACATGATGCTAAATTTCAAATAAAAAACTAAAATGGTAAGGAAATCATTAGGAATTCAAATTAAGCTTATATTTGAAATGTAGTTGTAAACCATATATATATATATATATATACAAATGTATATAACCATACACAAAATGACAAACAATTAAGTAAAAATTACTTTTGAAAATAATAGAGAAAGAATGCTAAATATTTTTAAAATTTAAAATTAATGACCACCACAAGTCCTTTTTTTAGGACCAAAAGCATTAAGTTTCCACCCTACCCAATAAACAAATTTCAAAAATTCAAAATTTATTTGCCAATAAATGCCAGTGTGACGGTGCACTAAAAAATCTACTTTCTTAAGCAAAAGATATAAAATATTTACGCACAAGCACAGTTTTCTGCTGAAAAGTTGTTTAATTTACAATGGTTTTGATACTTCGTATGATACAATACTGTTTAATAAATGGAAATGCCAAATTTTTAACTTCTAATAGCTCAAAAAAAAAAAAACAAAATTTAACTAACCCATCTTTTACCAACGCGACTTTAAAGACACGTCTACTTTTAAAAATCTATAGCTTTTGATAGGAAGGCGATATAATAACGCTGGAAAAAGCATGTGAAACTTTGAGGTCTTAACTATAAATGCAATTTAAAAAAATTTTTAAATTGGAACGCTTGCATTGAAAATTTATTTTGATCTTTTTCTTCAAATAAATTTTTCTACAAATATTTGCAAATGTAGGGAAGATTGGCGTAATTAAAGTGATTTGCTGATTTCGATAAAGATTTGTGAAAAAATACTTAAGGGAAGAAAATTTCTTCGTTCACTATATACTTTAAAAAATAAATAATATTTGTTAAATTTGTATGCAGAAATTTCGTTTTTCATATCCAAAATTCGCTATTTGCTCTCAATTAGCAAAGAAGTATATAAACACGAGCCATTAGAGCTGCTATTGTTTCGCAAAATGTCTAAAAAGAATTTTTTTTAATCCTTAAAAATATGCCCAAGAAATTCTTCAAAGTTTTTTTTACAAATTTTTCACAGAAATTTGTATTATAATAATTTAAAAATTAAATTAAAAATTTGAAAATTAAATTTTTTAAAAATACTACACTACCGCTTAAGCGCATACAAAGTGTAAAAGTCTAAATTGAATTACTTGCAACACCATTGGAGGGTGCAACTACGCTAATAGAAAAAAGTCTGTAAAATTTTTAGTTAAAACTAATAAAAACTAGTTAAAAGTGACCTTCCAGAAAAAACTGCTAAAAATAGCAGATTGTTTTTGCTAAATATTTGTAAAATAGGAAAAGCAGAAATAAAATTGTCAACTATACAGAATTTTAGTTATAATTGAGTCAAATTTTAGGTAAGAGAGAATAACAATATAGCCTGCGAAAATCAGCAAAAAATTTTGCTGAGTAATTTGTAAACAAAAAAATTACAAAAAAATTTAAAATTTTCAAAGTTTTTTTTTCTATTTTTTTGTAATGGAAATAAAAATCTGGCCTTCTGAAATCAGAAGTTTACTAATGTGTTAGCAAATTACAGTGTTGCCACATATGAAGCCCTTCATCTTTCACCACCTTTCACTTCTTCTCTATCCCGTTTCCAAAGGAAGCAACACGTTTATTAATAGGAAGAATTTCCTGAGTGTTGCTTCTCTTAAAAAAGTGTTGCTTCTACTTGTATTCAACTAAATTTATTTCTTTTTATTTAAATGAATGTTATTTTAGTTTGACTCAAGATCATAAATTAATATCACTTTCTGTTTAAATTATTTTCAAATCAAAGAAAGATGATACAATTTTTACAAAGAATAAAATTTATTGAAAAAATTCGATAAGACCAGCAAGGGGCAGAATGCTGGTCTTTCAATAAATTGTCATGAAATTCTACTATAAAATTAACTTCAGTGCCAGTAATAAGTAAAAACTTAAAATGTGTTTAAGGGTTAATTTCGTACTTATTCACAATTGGCGCTCAAATATCCAACAAACCTGGATTTTAGGGAGAAACCATGTGAATCTTCCATTTTAGGTATAGGATGTGTTCAACGAACTCATGTAAAACACTACGAGGAACAGTTTTGTGGAACGTTTTAACCCTCTAACTTTTCAACTTACGGGTTTGTCCCTTTTTAAAAAGGGGCCAAAAAATTCCCTTTCATTGAAGAGTTAGAGGGTTAGAATGTTCCACAAAAATTAACCACGTAGTATTTTTATCGCTGATACTTAATTGAATTTGCTCCCAAAGTTCAAAGATAGAATTTTTTATCAGCTGGTAATTTAATTAAAATTATTAAATATATGTAGCTTTTATTAGGTGAATGAGATATAAAAAAGAGTATTAAAAAAAAAAACATTTTTTTGATTTCTATAAAAAATTGTTAGATAATCTTTTTTTAAATATAATAAATACAGGTCTATTCTAACAAAAAATAATAGTAACCCAGTGTACAATTGGAGTCCGAAAAGATTCAGCCCTTAGCCCTTCTGAATGATGCTTCAAAAAAGCAAAAATCTGAAGTATTTGTCAGAGGAGTATCCTGATGAAGAAAAATAGCAGTTTTTGAAAAAAGTACTTATTATATTAATTCATAATAAGGAAATTGGCCTCGAACTAAATTAATAAATTTCTAATTTAGACCAGTCCTAAATTCACCGGTTACGGGACAGGTCACTGGATAGGTACTTTCAGACCGATACTGTTTTCACAGTCATGGTACATGTCCCTTTAGACTGGTTCTGTTTTCACCGGTAACGAGACAGGTCACAGGAGAGGTTAGTTGAGACTGGTCCTGTTTTCACCAGTCACGGAATAGGTGCTCGCATCACATCTGACCCCTATTTTCGCACAGTGTAATAACGAACTTACTCAAAATTTGGCAGATGGTACTTGACCGGAGCAGTGTTGCATTTCATGTAACTACGAGGGAAGTTCGAAATTGATTCGCCCTCGTTCGTAAAATAGAATAATAAATATTATTTCAATATTTCAATAAAGTCTATGATTTTAGACCATAATTTATTGATGGCATTCATAGTTCGAACTATTTCAAGTAATCAACATTTTGCATAACTTTAGAAATTTCAGTTTTTTGCTTTTTAGGAATTGTTTAAACTAAAAAATCATACAAAATTAATAATTTAACTATGAATTCAATATAATTTTTATTTTATTTTATTTTCTTCCTTAACTTGTAAGAAAACGTTAGTTTTATTGTAATAAAATAACATAATTGGTAATGAATAAGGGATATGTATAGTTGATCTTTTTATTTGGTAAGTGAATGTTTTTAGTTGATTTTTAATTGGTAATTTAAAAGTTTTTTTAAAATCGAATGCAGAAAATCGAATGTCATTCCCAAATTGTTTACTCAAGTAACACACAATCGAATGATCGATTGAATTCCCAAATAGTTAATCGAATGAGTTAGAAATCGAATGAATTCCTGATGATTAAATTCAATGATTGATAAAATAGAATGAGATATATCGATTGAATTCTTTATATTTGAATTCGATTGAGTGAATTCCAAAGACTAAAGTCTCTGCGAATGGCTACAAATTAATTCAATCGATTTAGAATTAAATCGAATAGTATTTTTTAGGGACTTCATTCAAAATAGAATTCATTCTTCGAAGCTCTGGTTTTAACGAACAATTTGGCATTATATTTTTCTGTGTGTAAATATCTTAAAAACATACGAAAAATATTCTATTTCCTTCTAAATATTGTATTTTTTAATTGGTTTTGTTATAAGATTAAAAAAAAAATTGCACATTTATCCATAATTTTCTAATTAGATAATATTGCAATTCCATTCAAATGTGTATTATTTTATATTGGTCTTATTGGCATTTAATGAATGGTGAATTCTTTCAACATTTTCATAAAATTAATTTTTTTCTTATTAGCCATGTGCATTTGTTCTGTTAATATTTTAAACATTGGCTTAACTTTTATAAATTATGAATAACTTTTATTCAATTGTATAAAATCAAAAACAAGTTTGTTTCTCAAGTCTTTCGTTTTCACTTAAGATATTTTTTCTTAATTTAAAAAATAAACATTCTTTTCTTTAACGACAAAATAAAAATTAATTAATGCTAAAATATAAAATATTCTCTTGCATAAAAGTCACAAGAAGAACCGGTTTCAGTTATAAGAAAACCCAAAGACATCAAGCTTTAGCACACTGAAACTAGAGGAACTAAATGCGAGACGAATTGAATTTTTTTTTTTTATCGAAATGGTAACTTTTTTTCGATGGTGGGTTTTTTTGGTGTCTTTAAAGTTATGTGAACCTACAAACAGCTGCAAAATGTACAACAATATATGAATGGTAGTTTTTTTTTTTAACAAAAAATGCACTAAAAAGTAAAGCAAGTTTTTTTTTTTTTTTTGTAAGACGTATAATGTTAAGTAATCATTGAAATTTTGGTTAAAATTACTTAAAAGTTTTAAAAATGAAAGTTTAAACACTATTAAGGGTTTTTCAAAAATGCATTTTAAAGTTGAAAGGAAATGGAATATTAATTAAATGTTGATTTTTATAAATTATTTTGTTCACTTTAATTTAAAATTTTGTACTAATTATTTTGTTAATTTATTTTTGTACTTCTTTTTTTGTCAGTTTTATATCTTTTGAAAATTTTCCATTAATTTTTATGGTTTGTTTTTATAGTCATCACTTGTTTGTTTTTTCATCTAAGACATATTTTTTTTAATAAAATTTTTTATTACCACTTTCTTATATATTTTAACCCGTTTAAACGCCCGTTACCGTACAAGCTCTTTAACCAACTAAAGTTGTTTGGTAGTCAGTAAAGTTGTTACCAGAAAACAAACCAGACCAACTGAGATTTCTCTATTATTGTATATACACCTCAATATTTTCTTTTACACCACTTCCACTAGCCAACGATCCAAATGTATCATTTTAGCGGATTTTAAAATTGATAAATCGCTTGATTGATTCGAGGTTTTTTAAACATAAGTTTCTTACTTAAATTGATTTAAGATTAAAAACAACACTGTTGCAAAAACTCAATGCTAGAAGTTTTGGAAAACATAATGATTACATGAAATACAGCAAAAACCACCAACACATAAACACCGCTAAAATTTAAAAAATGCCCTAAATATTCAGTTAAAATCTCAAAAAACTAACCCCCATTAACAATAAACAAATAACCTAAAGTTAACACAAACTGAAAGTTAAAAATTCAAATTTGTATGGAATTTGACATCTGTAACTCTAAGTTAGCTCAAACTTTAGGATAATTTATTTATTGTTAATGGCCCTAAGCGATATAGAAACAGTGGCCGCTTTTTATATCTAAAGCACCGTAAGTTGTTTTTCACGTGGCTAAATTTCACTCGAATTTTAAAGGCCTCAAATTGTAATTTAATTTATAAAAATTAACAATTTTTTAATTTTATAACAAAGACACAATCACAATAAACACAAAACATCACTTTTTCCCAAGAAAAATAATTATCTTATACATTAAATTTGCGTGAAAACAAACTCTACACAATTTTCACGTAAAACTCATTATCGTGAAAAATCGTTTTTTTATATGGAGTATAACAGTTTTTTCACGTGAAACCGAAACAACTTACGGTGCTTAAAACTTAAAAAAAGCGGAAACATGAAAAAGTAAAAAAAAAAGTATATAACACAAAGGCGTAAAAAACCAAATGAAAACAATTAAAAATCGCTGTAGTATTCAATTGTCAAAGTTTAGAAACAAAAATTAATTGATACTTAAATAACTTAAATAAAAAAACGCCAAAAAGAATTAAATAAAAATGCGCTCAAATTGAAAATAATCGTAAAAAACTAAAGGAAATAGAGAAAAATTTGCTACATATTTGTGTTCAAAACTTAAATGAACTAAACAAGTCAAAAGCAAATAAATAAAAGAAAATGCTTAAATAAAAGAACAACAACATTCTACACCAGTCGGCTTAAGTCAACTAATGTTTGGATCCAATCTAAATATGGACCGATTCTAATCAAAATCAGTATACTTTGTCCCTGGTGTCATGTGAATCAGGATACCATAACTTTTAATGAAATATCTGCATATTTGGCACTTTTACCTTTCGAACAAGCATAGAAGCGATTTAACCAAAATCGTAATAGGACCCATATAAGTCGGTGTACCAAATTTCATCAATAACCGCGTTTTTTGCATTGAATAATTCTAAATATTAGTTCTGAAAGTTCTCAACAGATGGAGTTATCTTTCATATATTTTAACAGAATTTTTCTATCCGACACTTCTTTCACCCTAATTTTTAAATCATTGTAAATGATGCAATATTTTATTGAAACTTTAAATTCTTTATTATATATTATACAAAACGGCAAGAAATAGAGTGTCTTTTAACTTTCATCATTTTAATTTACATTTCTACACAAAATATTCGACTACAATATTAAATATTCACTAATTGGATTTAATTAAATTACTTACAGTAGAGTGAAAAATTGCCATTTCTATTTCAACTATTTCTCCATGTCCAAAATGGAAAATAATTATTTGGTGAAGTGTATTTTTTTTCCTAACATATTTAACACAAAAAATTTAAAGAAAAAGCTTTTGTTTGTTAGTTTTACAATTTTTTTTGTTTCTCTTTTATTTCTGACATTAAATAAACAAGATATCTCATACATTTGTGTTTTTATTGTTATGTTTAAATTCAGATAAATAAATACAATTTTTTTCGGATTTAATAAATCTACTTTTTGTATAAAAAAACATAAATCCAGGTGATTAAAAAATGCGCTTAATATATCAATATTTGCGACCTGTAGCGTGCTCATAAGAATGCATGGACAGACAGACGGACATCGTTAAATCGAATCTAAAAGTGTTTCTGAGTCGATTGATATACATCTGCACAATCTACCTAGGTGCAAACTTATATCAAAGACATCTTAAAGACATTTCTGGACTTTTTTCTTTTTAAAAAATTACGTTAACAAACTACCTGTTTGTCAATAACACACTTATTCTTAAGAGATTAATCAGAACTGGGTCGACAACGACAACGAGAGTTGCTTTTTCATATATTTTGTATGGGAAGCAAAATGTCGCCATGTCGTCCGGCGATTTGTCGTCGGAATAGAATTTATTCTATTTTCGTGACAATACACTAATACACACTTAAAATATTTGTCAAATTGTTGCCATATTTTTAACTAATTAAAGATTGCTATTAGACCAGAGTTGTTAGAAATTCGTATTAGAGCTGCAAAAATTCGTACTTTGTTTACAAAAAATTTATTTTTTTGACAGAAAAAATATAATTGAAATTTAAAATACATAATTTACGGCAAAAAAGCAAAATTAAATACAATAAAATATAAAACAATAAGAATTAGTAAAAGACCAATTGAATTGGTGAAGAATTGTGGTGAAACAAATACAACCATATTCTTGTTTTGCTTTCCTTTTTTTCTAAACGTAAATGTCGACGGTCGCTGAATTTAAATTAATCGTGACGACTTTTGCTGTCGACAATCGACCCAGTTGTGATTAACCTCTAACTCGTGCTGACTAACTGCTCATTTGTCATCATGACAAGAATTTCATAATTTGCGCTGAATAACTGCCGCGATCCTCAAAACTGAAAACATATCGATATCTGAGCGTTTAGATCAGAATCCACCACTTATCTTGAAACAGGGTTGCTTTTCTTTCATTTTAGAATATGTCTACCACAGTATCAAAAGGTATACAGCGTGACGTCAATTTTCTGAATTCCATGTATTTGACAGCTCAGCGTGTGGTGTCACTAATACATTGAAATGGCAAAGGCAACTCTGATTCAAGACTAATGGTGGACTGTGATCTAGACATATATAAAATAAAAATATTTGTAGAGGGTTCTTTGATTTTTTTTTAAATTTTTGTTCCTTTAAATTATATTTGTATATGTTTATTATTCTTTAAAAAGAAATAAAAAAAATATATATAAAAAAACAAATGACAGCTGATGTATCACTAACTCTGAGTCTTGACGAGACATTGATTTGTTTGCCCAAAAACTAATAGTCGGCAGAATAACGGGGAAAAATTTGTCCATTTGTTTTGGGTGGAGAATACGTAATGTCAGACAATTCATTATTTTTTGGTTTTTGTTGGAGTTGGTCACAAACGAAACTATTTATTTTCATATTTTCAATGTGTTTTTCACAAATTTTTTTACAAAAATTAAAAGTAAATTGCATTAAATTCAATAATAATGCAAATTATTTTCGTTTTCTTAACATCCCAGCAAAATATTGGTAATGACACCTCATTACTATCTGCATTACCAAAAATGATATATCAATACCTTTTGCATTATTTTATAATATAAAATAATGACTTTCTAATAACGGCCTATTGTATTCATTGTTTCTAAATATAAAATAATGACTTACTCGTAATAGTTTAAATAAGTACTTTTTACACAGTTAAATTTTATACATTTTTATTTATTATATGTAAATATGTTTTATGTTTAAATTTTTATGACGAGTCCTAAAATTACACACTAGAGAAAACTTAAATTTTTCTAAATGTATATCCTTAAGCTAATAGTATTTGCTTAACTCCTTATTTTTATGAATCAAGTAAGCAATCGGATAACCACTTATAATTCAACTTTTTGTAAGTATGTGTGTAACCACTTATTATTTAAAATCTCATAACTACTTATTTCTCATTTTTTCGTAACCGAGCGGGTAAGCGTGACTACTTATAAAAACGACCACGCCAAACAAAAATAATGAGTTTAGACATCAAAAAATAAGTTGTGCGGAGCTATGAATTTCTATTATATAACCACTTATTTGGTAATGAAAGATTTTGCTGGGATTTTACTCATTTTCTTTAGGTTTTAGTAATGCCACTAAGAAAAATTAGATCTGGCATCGTGATTGATGTTGCACATACATAGTTGTGAGAACAATTGTGCTGATAACGTTGTCTGAACAAGAACAAAACATGAACAAGAGTGGTCCACACGAGACCAATTCATGGGTGAACAAAAAATTGTTCGTTGGTTGAACAATTCGATGTCTCGTCAAGACACCAAGTAACTGCTCACAGAAGTAGCGTTACGCTACTGCTGTCATCATTTATTCATCACAGTGACCTCCTGTTGACTTGTCTTGTTCACAGTTTTACATTTGTATAAAAATGTCAGCAAGCGTTTTGAGGTATTTTGTATGGAAACGGATCAGCAAATCATTTGAAATTTTGTTTAAAAAATTTTAAATTTTTTTTAAATAACAAATCGCAAGAAATAAATTAAAAATTATTTTAAACAACATAAATTTAATCTAGTTGTCAACAACAAAAAAATATCTTTTTTAAAAATTATCTCAATTTTTGCATTAAAAAATACAAAAATAGTTTTTTTGGACTTTCTATATTTTCATATATTTAGTTAAAAACTAATATGGCAATACAGGGATGATAAAGTTAGTACTATAGTACTTTTTGTGGTACTATTGGAACTTCAAAATTACTATGGTACTCCTCTGACTAATTTAGTACTATTTACACATTTTCCGATTTTTAAATTTTTGTGCTTTTTTAATTTTCATAGATATTATTGTGTTTATAGCGAACACATCAAATATCGGAGTTTTAAATAAAAAAATACTTATGTTGAAAATATTTTAAATATTAGATGCTACTATTGAAAACTGAAGTTAAACACATAAAAAAATGTTCTTTTTCATTTTTAATTAAAATGCGTATAGAAAAAATATTGAGAATTAAGAAATTTATAAATTTTTGTGTTTTTTGTGTTTTTTGAAACTAGCAAAATGTTTTTACCCACCAAAACTCATAAATAATTCACTCATTCGATTTTTAATTCTGAATGATTAAATACCTAAACCCTATTTCGAATAATCGAATGAATTCTTAATCCACCTTATTCAATAACTAAATTCATTTGATTTGATTTTGAGTCAATTTGTTCATTCGAAAATATTCTTATGACATTCACAAGGTAGAATAGACCCATAAATACTTACAAAATACTATTCGTTTTAAAACGTAGTTGAATACGCTTTTCAGGGACTTAAAATTCTGAACCCTACACTCACAGAAATAAAGCTGTATAAATCGCAGAAAGTGGCAAATAGCAAAAAAATTGACTTACAAAAGAAAATGCTTAGATTATCAGATTTTTTTTCCTAAATACTAGTAAGATAAGAACAACAAAAATAAAACTGGTAAACTTACCAAAATTTTCGTTATATTTAAGTTACTTTTAGTTCATTAAAAATAACAAATTATACTGTAAAATCTGCAGAAAATATTACTATTAGTAGACTAAAAGTACAATAGCAAAAATAAACTGTTATTATATCTACAAAATTTTTGTTATTTTTAAATTAAATTTAGTTGCTTAAATCAACGGAAATGGTTGCTAAAAATAATAAACTGCTGATTTCACAAGACCAGATTTTTATTCTTATTAAAAAAATTTTAAAAAAAACTTTCCAGATTTTAAATGTTTTGTAATTTTTTAGTCTACTATTATTATTTATTTGTGATTTTGGCAGGTTATGTCGTTATTTTCTATTAACTAAAATTTATTCAAATATAACTAAAATCTTGTATATGTATTTAATAGTTTTGTTTTTGCTGTTCTTATCTTACTAATATTTTACAAAAGTCATCTGATTGCATTTTTTATGCAAGGTAATTTTTAACTAATCTTTAGTAGTTTTCTATTGCCCTTTGAGTTAGATATAACAGAACTCTTTATTTTTTAAGAGTTTTTATTTGTTAATTTATAATGATAAAAAAAATTAAATGAAAAAAATTTTTGGTACTATAGAGTTCGAAAAAGTACTATATTTAGGGTAGAGGGGGGATCCTTCGGCAGTGGGGCACATACACTAATCCCATTTTTCTTCGATGTTAAGGGAAATAAAAAATTGGAAAAAATATATTTTGTGCATTTTTCAATTACCTTTCCTTGACATCCACTTTGACGAATTTATATCACATGTGGTCGCAGATAGACGTGTTTTGTGTTTTTTGGGGTGCCAAAAAAATAAATGAAATCGTGTAATAAAAAAATAATTTTTCATTATATTAGACCTTTTGATCCTAAGCTTTCAGAAAATAATAACTTGATTTTAATAAATGCTTAAAAAGTGTGAAAAAATATTAGTTTTATATTAGTGCCTGTATCTGGGGCACAATCACCAGATGGCCCCTGGAGCTACGAAGAGTTGGCCCCTGCCTAAAATGCTCTATAAGGCTTTTCTATATGTTTAAAATATGTTTAATAGTAAATTAGTATAATCGTGTTCATTCTTAAATTTATATTAATTATTCAGTTTTTTGTAATTTTAAAGAATCATTATATTATAGTTTTAAATTATTTTTTTTTATTTTAGTGGAGATTTATTGATTAAAACGAATAATATACCTTAAAGAACTTATTCTAAATTATTTATTTCAGTCATTAAAACATTGACTTTGCCGTATTAATAATATTTTTTTGTTGAAATTGTATCTAGCTCTTTTGGCGAATATCCCCCAGGTTTGTTACGCCGATTTGGGTTACTTTGAAAATCATAAAAAAAATAATAGAAAATATGCAAATAATTAAAATAAAAATCATGGAAAATAAAGCCAAAATATATGGTTCTTCAATTTGAAAGAAATTTTTGAAAAATAATTAGGGGTTAAGAAATGACAGAGCTTTGAAAAAAAAGTGGCGAAGGATCCCCCCTCTACCCTAATATTTTAAAAATCCCCTTTATCATCCCTGTGACAATATCATATTAGAATTTGGACTTGAGGTAGAAGAATATTCTAACTAAATATCTTTTTTAAAATTATAAAACAAATTTTTTTTTAAAAAGAGACCTAATATTTTAGCAAAAAAGAAAACTCATTTCTATGAGATATTTGGTCACATAAGTAATAATAAATCTATTAACTGAACGAGAATTGCATGTACGTTTTATTTGAATGAAATTCATTGTTATGAAATTCAAGCTAAAAATCAAAATATATATTTTTTTTACAGTTGGCATGACAACTATCACTTTATACAGCTGATTAGAGTCTTATTAAACCAAAAAAAATCCTAATCGAATGTATTAATATTTTATGGAAAATTTATTCAATTAAAGAGCTACAAATTTTTCATTGAATGAACAATTTTCATGATTGGAGGAATTTCAACGATCAAGTTTATTGGATAGACGGTAGAGTTTTAAAAGTATGGAGTATTTGGGTATTGAGTACTCAATATAGACAGTTTTTTCGAGTATTCAGTACTTAAATGTACCTGCTCAATACGTTCAGATTTGCATTTTTTATACGTAAGTGTAATTTTGCCATGAACAAAAAAACTATGAAAATTTAAATCTCATATTTGGTATGAAAATACAACCATACTTAGGCCTAAATGGACCAATTATTTGACAATTTTATTGGCATTACTTAATAACAATAATATTGAAATTTTTTTTGGCATTAAAGCAAATTTACACGCGAGAGAAAACTGCTAGAGAGAGAGAGCAAAACACACCTCTAAATAGCTCTATTATTAATGATTTAAGCTATTTAGGGATGTTTATTATTCTATTTCTAACAGTTTTCTCTCGCATGTAAATATGCCTTTACAATTTTTCAATTTCAATGAAATTTTTTGCATTACCTAAAACAATAATTTCAAATTGATGAAAAAAACTTGTTTTCGAAAACATTTTGAAAAAAATTAAAAATTCGCGTACTTCTGATCTAAATAATCGCTATTTTGTCAAATATATTTACTATAGGCTGATTTATCTAGACTAACCAGTGGTCAAAGATTAACTATCGTACACTTGATACAATAAAATGTTATAGATTATAATATTATAGATTTGAAATTTTAGATTCTTGTCTTAATTTAATTTTTCTAAAAAATTATTTTTAAGGTTAAAAAACTTATTTTTAACCTAAAAAAATTCTAAAATTGAATGTATAATTTTTTGCACTCACGCACTCGTAGTAAATTTGTCATATTTATAGTAGAAGAACAGTTTCCTACTATAATCTGACTAAATTAAAATAAAAAAGAAAAAAAGTTAGAGTGCAGGATTTACATGAATATGCGGACTGTGAGTCTATTGGTTTACTAGTGGCTTTGGTAGTTATATTGTAAGTACCAGCACAAACTCAATATGCCCTCACTCACAGAGTGGTGTAGGGCTTAAAAAGTTCAAATCATGGTTTCCCCGATATTGAAACTGATAGATATTCCTATATACAGGGTGCGGCTAAAGTAACTATATGATTTGTTTTTTAAATAAATATTGAATGGAATGCACGTTGAGTATTAACTATCGAACGATTATTTTCAAGGAATAGAAAACCAATCTTAGTTCTTTGCGTAATTGTATAGCGTTCCATTTTTATATTCTCCCAAGTTTAATTCCTGAAATAGCAATCAAAGAAGTTACAATTTTTTACATCATATATTTACTTTAGCCGCATCCTATATAAGATAAATCCAAAATGTCGGTCATAAATTGTAATATATAGAAATATGAAGTTTTGGAACAGAGTGAGTTTTTTTCTTGAAATCGTAATTTTTTGCATAAATTTTTTATTCCCTCTTATTAACGACAAAATAAGAATTAAAAGTTCAAATTCATTTAAAACTGAAATGCTTTTAATAAAAATCAATGCCTATTTGGCTGAAACTTTCGAAAAATGTTTTTTAGAGTAATCACAACTAATCTACTCCTACTTTCAAGGAAGCTATACCGGTGGGTTGCCTTCGGTATTAATGAAATTCGAATATGTGATGGAGAAAAAACTAATACATTCGTGTTTTTTCTAGCTGCCCGATCTTATATTTAGGGTTTAAAAAGCTAGCTCAAATTTTTCCCATTTTTTGTAGGGAAATCAGAAAGAAAAGGCTCTTTGGGAAGTCGTCTAAAACCAAAGTGAAAGAAAACGCTCAGACAGCCGCTCGATTAAATTAAATAGTAATTTTTTAAGTAAATTTGAACCCAGACCAACAACAATATCATGTATAAATATGCTATTAAAAAAACATTTTTTTTTTAATAATAAAAATAGTTGGAGACGCTCGGACATGTTTTATATAACTTTTGATTTCAATAGTTTTCAAAAATTATAAGTAATAAATTAAAAAATTTATCATACAAAATAAACCCAAATTTCACTACTCGAGATTTATTACTAAATTTCATTAATAATTGACATCACTGACTTCTTTTCTTAAAATGTTTTGAAAAAATATTTTTTTATATTTATTCAGCTTCTTTATTAGGTAGTTTTATGAATGTTGGCCACGTTTCAAGTTGAGTAGAGTTTAAATACAAAAAAAAAAAAAAAAAAAATTAAAAGAGAACCACTACTAACAATCACCACCATTAGTTACTGAATGTATACATGATCTACGCTTATGAACATGCACTTTTGTTAGATACCATAGAGAAAAAAAAATCACGCAATAGTTCAAATATTGTAAAAAAAAAAATCATGACTAAACCCAATAGCAATCAGCAACAGGTTTAAAATGTAGTAAACAAAAGAAAAGACAAAGTGGGGAATAATATAAAAGTTCCAGTTGAGAGAAAAAGGTGAATAATAATCGCATTCACTTGTAAAAACAGCTGAATAAATAAAAGGTGGATTTGGAATTTATTTAATAGTATTGATAGATTTTGAAGCACAAGTATTGGAAAAGGTTTAAACAAATTAACGTTAGTTATAATTTTTAATTAATGTTAATATTAAAATGTTAAATATATATTTTTTTAAATATAAAAAAAAAATTAAGAAAAAAATACTGTCAATTTAACTTTAAAACAAATTAAAATTGCTTAATTAAAGCGAACTTTCTTATAACACAATATTTATAGTAGGACAAAAGCAAATCGAATGCGTATGCGTTTATCTCTCTGCTTCTCAAATTTGAATGGCTGCGAAATTCTTGAACAAACTTTGTTGAAACACTCATAGATCTATGGAATAGCGACAATATTATAGTTGATCTTGTCAGTTAACTGCAATCTATAGCGGAGATATTTGGAGCTGAAGTTTAAAATTCTGCCAAAATTTAAATTTTGTTTTTTTTTCAAATTCTACATAAAACTTCAACAGCTTCTTAAAACTTTCGTCAAATTTTAAAGAATTTTTTAGAAAAAATTTTTTTTTTTTTTAATTATCATATGACTACCATGGTAAAATAGCTGTTATATACATACGTATTTTAAAGAAAATATGCTAAAGTTGTTTTTTACAAATACAAAATTTTATATTTTGTTAAAATACCTGTAAAATAATTGATAGCGAAAAGCTATATTTTAAGAATGTCTTTAAACACATGTCATGTCTCGCTGGCGCAGAGTGGATATATATAATACTTAAAAGGAACAAAGATGCATTTTTAAAGTTTTGGATTGTATTAGAGCAATCTCGTTTATTAAAAACGTTTAATAACACTCCTAGATGAGAACAAAAAATTCTCATTAAGTTCGTAATTTAACTTTAGAAATATTTCTATAAATTCTAAAAACGTCGCTCCTGACGATTTCCTTAGGCAAGAATGAAATCCAGACAGGGACATGCCTTCAACAGATTATTTTTCACAATTTTTTAATAAGTTTTGGGATTTTAGCACATTTAATTCCTTTGATCTTTATGTTATTGTTTGACAATTTGTTCTCGTTCAAAAATAATTTTTTCTGGATTACTTAATTTTAACTATCACACTTTCTCGCTTCTAAACCCTGCTGTTGCAAGAAAAAAGTATTCACAAAACTTGGTAAATTAAGTTTTTTTTATGGAAAAGCTTAATTTTTCATTACAAAATAACACTGTGCAACAGCAAAGAAAATGCTTTTTCATAAATTGAAAGTTAAAAAAAAATTTACCAAAAAAAGAGAGGAAACATTATAATTAAAAAATAAATTGCTAATTTTTTAGTTAATTCTGGCTCTTCTTATTGCGTAGGCTGTGATTGACAAAACTTCAATTGGCAACACTCACCGCTATGTCGACCGTGGTGTATCTTGTTAAGAGGTGATACTACTAGTCATAGCCTGTGCAGAGGGCTGCCGATTCGATAGCCGGGCATTTCATACATAAAAAAGTTTTTCATATAAAGACAAATTAACAATTAAAATTACTTTGATCAATTGACATATAAACTAACCACTGGCCAGTCTTTGAGTGAGACAAAACTGCTGCAGTCTGGAGATTCCCTTATGTCTGTTAAATTTTACAAAATTTTAATGTTCTCATCAAATTTCACACAGTTTTCGGAAAAACATCACTAAAATATGGTTAGACTATAATTATCTTTATATTTGTTTAAAAAATATTTAACCCTTAGTGGCCTGGGATCAGAAAAGAGCCATGAAACTTAATATTAATTATGACTACAAGATTGTAAAGCCATCAAATTGATTTTTAAAAAATCTCAACTAGATAAAAATAATTATTTTATATAACGTGATCCATATGGTGTTAATTTTTATACTTTTGGCCAAAAACAACCCACTAGGAAATTTACAGAATAACACCTTTCATAATTTTCTGAAAAATATCACTTCCAATGGACCAAAAAATCTTTTTCCCACTTGATAAGAATTATTATTTTGTGTAACTTGATCCATATAGGGTTAATGTTTTCACTTTTTGACAAAAAATACCCACTTGGAAATTTACAGAATAACGTCTTTCCGAATAACAAAGCTTTTAATTTGAATCTAATACAATTACAAAATAAAAATTGCTATTAACATACGGACACTTTTGACCCCACCTCTTTAATCCTTAAAAATAAGATTGGATCTATAGAGAATTACGCTTGTTCGTTAGCTTTGTACCCTCTATCGCATATCCCAATTTAATAAAAATCTGATAAATGTTATTCTGTAAATTTCCAAGTGGGTATTTTTTGCCAAAAAGTGAAAGCATTAACCCTATACGGATCAAGTTACACAAAATAATAATTTGTATCAAGTGGGAAAAAGATTTTTTTGATCCGTTGGAAGTGATATTTTTCCGAAAATTATGAAAGGTGTTATTCTGTAAATTTCCTAATGGGTCGTTTTTGGCCAAAAGTATAAAAATTAACCTTATATGGGTCATGTTACATAAAATAATTATTTTTATGAACTTCAGATTTTTTTTTGATCAATTTATGGCTTTAAAATCTCGTAGTAATAATTAATATTAAGTTTCATGGGTCTATCCTGAACCCATGCTACTAAGGGTTAAATATTATTTAAACAAATGTAAAGATAATTATAGTCCAACCAAATTTAAGTGATACTTTTCTGAAAACTATGTAAACTTAGATGAAAACATTAAAATTTTGTTAAATTTTTGACAAAATAAGCAATTTTTGTAAAATGTCCTGGAAAGCAGTCGCTCCAAACACAAACCCGAATTATCATTTTTCCCATTTTTTTCTTTAATATCAACTACTGTGTGGTACAAATAGCAATCCACATCTCCAAATTTAATTAAAAAAAAAAGTTTTTGCATTTTTATCAAATTCGTGGGTCATTTTGGATTTCAGGGCTAAAGTGGGTTAATGATATCTGATGAAGTCAAAATTTGACATCTGAACCCTTTTGACTATATTAAATGGGTGCTGTGGTATAATGGTTAGCGCGTTGGACTGTTAACGCGCTACGTAAAATAATTATTTTTGTCTAGTTGAAATTTTTATACCCTACACCACTATGTGGTCAGGGTATTATAAGTTTGTGCTGATGTTTGTAACACCAAAAAATATTGGTCGTAGACCCACCTTATAGTATACCGATCGGTTCAGAATTTTTTTTTATTTCGATTTAACGATGTCCGTCTGTCCGTCCGTCCGTCCGTCCGTCTGTCTGTCTGTCTGTCCATGCAATCTTGTGCGCACTCTACAGGTCGCACCTATTAAGATATTTTGATGAAATTTGGTACGCAGACCTATGTTGGCCCAAGGACGAACAAGTTTGATTTTTTTGAACATCGGTCCATGTTTAGACCTAGTGCCCATATAAGGGTCCTACCAAAATTATACTGTTTATATGCTGCAGGTCGTAAATATTAAGATATTTTGATGAAATTTGGTACACAGACCTATATTGGCCCAATAATGCAGCCTATTGATTTTTTTGAACATCGGTCCATGTTTAGACCTAGTGCCCATATAAGGGTCCTCCCGTGTAAAAAAGATCAGATCTGGCCAGATCTCAGCACATCTTACCAGATCTAATTAGATCTCAAAATTGGGGACAAATTTGAGATCTAATTAGATCTGATCAGATCTAGGCATATCTGGCCAGATCTTCGTAGATCTTACCAGATCTAGACATATCTTGCGCATTTGTCCAGATCACTTTAGATTTGAACAAATTTGGCACTAGATCTTATCAGATCTTGCCATAAGGTATTATCAAATATGCCATATCTGATCATATTTGATGTGATCTGGTACAGGATCTAATTAGATTGAATCATATCTATTGAGAACCAAAAAGATCTGGTCAGATCTAAACTTTTTTACACGGGCTACCAAAATTATACTGTTTATATGCTGCAGGTCGTAAATATTAAGATATTTTGATGAAATTTGGTACACAGACCTATATTGGCCCAATAATGCAGCCTATTGATTTTGGTGAACATCGGTCCATGTTTAGACCTAGTGCCCATATAAGGGTCCTACCAAAATTATACTGTTTATATGCTGCAGGTCGTAAATATTAAGATATTTTGATAAAATTTGGTACACAGACCTATATTGGCCCAATAATGCAGCCTATTGATTTTTTTGAACATCGGTCCATGTTTAGACCTAGTGCCCATATAAGGGTCCTACCAAAATTATAATGTTTATATGCTGCAGGTCGTAAATATTAAGATATTTTGATGAAATTTGGTACACAGACCTACATTGGGCCAATAACGCAGCCTATTGATTTTGGTAAACATCGGTCCATGTTTAGACCTAGTGCCCATATAAGGGTCCTACCAAAATTATAATGTTTATACGCTGCAGGTCGCAAATATTAAGATATTTTGATGAAATTTGATACACAGACCTATATTGGCCCAATAACGCAGCCTATTGATTTTGGTGAACATCGGTCTATGTTTAGACCTAGTGCCCATATAAGGGTCCTACCAAAATTATAATGTTTATACGCTGCAGGTCGCAAATATTAAGATATTTTGATGAAATTTGATACACAGACCTATATTGGCCCAATAACGCAGCCTATTTATTTTGGTGAACATCGGTCTATGTTTAGACCTAGTGCCCATATAAGGGTCCTACCAAAATTATAATGTTTATACGCTGCAGGTCGCAAATATTAAGATATTTTGATGAAATTTGATACACAGACCTATATTGGCCCAATAACGCAGCCTATTGATTTTGGTGAACATCGGTCTATGTTTAGACCTAGTGCCCATATAAGGGTCCTACCAAAATTATAATGTTTATACGCTGCAGGTCGCAAATATTAAGATATTTTGATGAAATTTGATACACAGACCTATATTGGCCCAATAACGCAGCCTATTGATTTTGGTGAACATCGGTCCATGTTTAGACCTAGTGCCCATATAAGGGTCCTACCAAAATTATAATGTTTATACGCTGCAGGTCGCAAATATTAAGATATTTTGATGAAATTTGATACACAGACCTATATTGGCCCAATAACGCAGCCTATTGATTTTGGTGAACATCGGTCTATGTTTAGACCTAGTGCCTATATAAGAGTCCTACCAAAATTATACTGTTTATACGCTGCAGGTCGTAAATATTAAGATATTTTGATGAAATTTGGTACATAGACCTATGTTGGCCCAAGGACGAACCCTATTGATTTTGGTGAACATCGGTCCATGTTTAGAACTAGTGCCCATATAAGGGTCCCCCCAAAATTGCCTTGGTTACAAACTGCAGGTCGCAAATATTAAGATATTTTAATGAAATTTGGTGCGCTGACTCACATTATAGAAAATTTTGACATAAGCCCCATTTTAACCCATTCGAATTTCGGATCCAAACAATACACCAGACTGGTGTAGGGTATTGTATAGTCGGCATGCCCGACTTTAACCTTTTTACTCGTTTTTAATCAATTTGATGGCTTTACAATTTCGTAGTCATAATTAATATTAAGTTTCATGGCTCTTTTCTGACCCCAGGCCACTAAGGGTTAAATAAATTTTAAACAAATATAAAGATAATTATAGTCTAACCAAATTTAAGTGATGTTTTTCCGAAAACTGTGTGAAATTTGATGAGAACATTAAAATTTTTAAATTTTTGACAAAATAAGTAATTTTTGTAAAATGTCCTGGAAAGCAGTCGCTCCAAACACAAACTGGAATGATCATTTTGCCAATTTATTTTTTTTTCTTTAATATCAACTATTATGTGGTACAAATAGCAATCGACATCTCCAAATTGGGCATTTTAAAAAATCTTTAAAATTAAGAAAAAAAACACGTTTTTGCATTTTTATCAAATTGTGGGTCATTTTGGATTCCAGGCTAAATAACCGATGAAGTCAAAATTCCACATCTGAATCATTTCGGCTATATTAAATGAATAAACGAAATAAAAAATTATTTTTTTCGAGATTTAGAATTTTGGGAATTGTTAATAGTAACACTATGCGACAGTCAAAATCGGGATGGGATGAAACCAACGGGAAATGTTATATCGGTCAAAAACAAGTTTTACGTGTCCCGGCGTTTCGCTGGGTCACCCCTAGGAATCGAGATATATCTTTTTTTTGACATAACTCGAGAACCACTAGTCCGATTTTGCTCAAACAATTTAAAAAAAATTAAAAATTACAATTCCTTTAATCTGTTCATATAACGTTTTTCTATATACTCAACAGTTTTGCCGGTAAAAATAAATGTTTGTTACCGCTACCATAATAATCAATAACCTTTTGTTTATTACTTTTTTTTAATATTTTAGGCAAAAAATATTTTTTTCTTCATACATTTATTTTTACCGGCAAAACTGTTGAGTATATAGAAAAACGTTATATGAACAGATTAAAGGAATTGTAATTTTTAATTTTTTTAAAATTGTTTGAACAAAATCGGACTAGTGGTTCTCGAGTTATGTCAAAAAAAAGACCACCAAAGGTCAAATCGATATATCTCGATTCCTAGGGTTGACCTAGCAAAACGCCGGGACACGTATAACTTCTTTTTTACCGATATAACTTTCCCCGGTAGTTTGAACCCTTCCCGATCACTGACCCCTACCATTTGTCTCACAGTGTAATACACCTTTTTTCCAAAATGGGCCATTTTCGTCCAAATTTCGGCACGGGTTAACGTTTTCCAAAAAAAAAATTGATTTCTTACATTTTGGACCATTTCCAATAAAACTGGGGGGGGGGGGGGGTGTAACCTAGAGAGAACCCCATAAAGACAATCTGCTTGGTTGTACTTGAAAATGCATTAATTGTCAATCATTTCTTATGGGAAGGTTTGTCTTCATAAGGTTTTTCCCTATTTGTTGTAAAATAAATTGTTAATTCTATTTGGAATTTGTCATATTTGGTTTTAAAACCGAGCAAAAATAGCACTCATTTTTTGAAGTTGTTCAGAATTACTTCTAGAAAAGTATAGTAAAAATACTTGTAAAGCATGACTTCCAATTTTTGTTTTGCTGGGATATTCAACGAAACAAATTTGCATAAAATTTTTCTCTAGGCTGTAAATTAACTATTTTTTTAAGTACATTAACATTTCTATTTGACAAGACTACACTCAAAAAAATAAGTTAGTAGAAAAATTAATAAAACGTCTTGTATATCACGTGTACTAGTTTTCAGCAATTTTTTTTGCTGAAATTCCGTTTTCAGCAAAAATTTTAGTTATATTTTTTTAGCACTAAACTAATTTTGAACTAATGTTTTACTAATTTATTTTGCTACAAAAATTGTGCTGATAACCGCATTCATAGCGTGGACGACAACCAGATAGACAAGATGTAGATGTCACAGCTTGTCTGGAAACGGAAATGACAAAAAAAGAAAAACAACTCCACACATATTCTACACTGAAAATATTATTACAGTAACTGACTGTAGTTTATTTAAAAATTTATCCGTACATTTGTTTTTAAATGATTATTCAGTTAAAATACAAAGAAATATATTTTTTAACTGTTTTTGTCGTTTATTTAAAAAATAAATTACATATAAATACGGATTTTGTGTTACAGTTAATATTTTCATTTAAAATGTTTTGTTAAAAAAAGAATTCCTTTTCGATTTCTAGGTCAGTTAAAAAAATTAAATAAACTAAATATCGTTTATTCTTACGGATTTTGTAGTTAATTTTTTGAAATTTAAAAAAACGAAATAAATGAAAAATCATTATTTTTTAAGGATTTTGTAGTTTATTTATTAACATTTAAAAATAAATGAAAAGTTCTTTTGATTTAAATGAAAAGTCAGTAGACCGGTTTTCAAGTGATTTTTCATTTATTTTAAATTACATTTTCAGTTAATTTAAACTACAAACTATTTTGAGTGTATATTTAAATTTTCAGCTAATAAATTAACTAAGGTAAAATTTCGCTACAAGTTTTTTGAGTTTTTTTCAGTCTACTAATATTCAGCAAAAAGTTTAGTGATTTTAGCAAGGATTTTTTTCATTTGCAGTCAACTAAGTGTTAGCAAAAATTTTGCTGAAGATTACTATTTTTTTGGTAAAAATCAGCTCGCTGATTTTCAGCAAACCTTTTGCTGAAATTACCAACTTTTTTGCAAGCACGCTCCTGACTAAAAATTTGCTGACACAGCAACATTTTTTGCTGACTTTACTGACTTTTTTTTTTTAGTGTACAAGTAATACATTAATATTCAGCTTTTCCAAGATTTTACATCCTCCTCGCCTTTCTCCACCTCAAGTTTCCAGCAGAATATATTTGTTGAACATTCTAACACTTAAAATGATCGACTAAAATGAGTTATGTAGATTTAAAATGATCTGCGAAAAACTTCCCAATTTCATGGTGGTTACCTGAAGACTGGCTGACTAAATAATGACTGCAATCACACAGCGCCAAACTTTAACTTTAAGAATCGTCCACGCCAAAAACTATCAACTTCATTTTGTTACTTAGTGTAATCATTTGACGTATTTGTGTTCAACTTTATGAACCCCGCGGTTCTACCTGTTAGGAAGGTTAAGATAATAATTATATTGAAGTAACACTGGAAAATGAGTAAATTTTTAAAGTTTGTATTGTATCTCTAAATAATAATTTGTTTCGATTTCAATGATTAACATTTTTAAGTCTTTCACTTGTTATATCTTTATATTGGATTTGTAACGAAAAAAAAAATGTTCACACACATTTTAAGCTTGCGCCTTTAAATAAACGTAAATTCAACTGTAAATTTTAATTTAACTATATGTGTTAAATTTGGTATGACTACCAATTTTGTAAACTGTTTAGCTTAAATGTTTTTTTTGAAAAATTATATATTTTGAAGTTCATTAACTGTCTAAATCTTTAACCTCTCATAATAATATGTAATAATTTAATTACCATCACATGTGTTGTTTTTATGAAAAACACAAAATCCCAAAGCCAATATAAAACCTGACTGGCATTGATTAAATCTTTTAGGCTTTAAGTTAAAAACAATAAATAAAGACTGTTAAACAAAACTTTTGCATGGCTCCTCAAAACTGAAAATTGATTGACAATTACTTTAATAATGATTAGACACCGCATTCACGTATACACATATAAACGTGTATGTAATCGCATCTAACACATACTGAAAAACCAATTTTTATACACATTTTTTGTTTGTGAATGACTTTAAACCAGTTGCATATGAAAGTAAAAGTGATATAATATAAATATATATATACAAAAAAAAATATATTTTTTTTAAACAAACATTAAATAATTATTAACAAAAAAAAAAAAAAAAAAAAAAACAACACACAACTAATTGTTTAAAAAAAATGTAACCCATAATAACTGGGTATGTTATAATGAAAAACTATTAAACTATTTAAAAACAATCATTGGGAAAATATCAATAATAAATTTTACAAATAATAGCGGTTTCTTTTTAACATTAAACCATTTAACCACATATTTGTTAATTAACCTTTTAATTCGAGTTGGATATTAAACCAAAATTTTATAATATTTTTTTCTTGTGAAATCTTTTGGTCTCCATAAATGATGTCATAATATTTTTTAAGGAATTTTTGAGCATTCCCGAAAATTTAATTTGAAAATAAAAGATATAAAATTCTTCGAATTTTTAATGTGTTTAGTTTTTTTCGTTTAACTTTATTTGACATTTATTAAAATTAATTTTTTATGATATGAAAAATTATTAATATACCTCAATATCTATGGCAAGAGAAAAAAATAATAAATTAAAACAAAAGACTTAAACAACAAACCTTTTTTGCATGTTTGTTAGCTAAACAAAGTTTGTTGTCTAAGTCTTTTGATATTTTTTTTTTGTATTATTTTTTTATATTGTGGTTTTCCGTTCTTGTTTCCGATTTTTATGGAAATTTTTTAAAAATTTAAATGAACTACGAATTTTTAAGGTATACATGAATGTGGTGATACTTAAGGCGAGTCAAGAGTAATGAAATCAAACAACACTCTCAATGTAGCCTTTATTTTTTGTAATCCCAAAAATAATGTCTTTTAATCGATATATGAAGACTTAATATTGTGGAAACACAGATCTATGGAAAGCGATTGTTTTGTTGGTTTTGGAGCCTCACAGCGCCTCCTAGTGCGGATTTTTGGAACTTAAGTTCTAAACTTTGACTTAATCTAGATCGCGAACCAATTAAAATCTTGTTAAACTAAACTCTATGAACATTTTAGATGTGACAAAATAATTCAGTTTTCATAAATGAATTTGTTTGTCATTTTCTTGTGACAGTTGATAGTTAATTAGGTTGTCATAACTGAATCGGTTGAATTGTAGACCCCTAGTATCGACACGATTATAAATAAATTGACAAATAAAATTTGTATTTTTTGAATTTCATTGCTGTTTTATATGAAAAGTTGTGACTTTCATTCAAAAAAAAAAAAAAAATAGTCACAACTCTTTACAGGCTCTATGCTCCTTATAGGAACGAAAGGAATCAATATATATATATTTACAGGTTGAAGTTTGAAGGTGTTTTCGTGCGAATAGTTTTTTTTTTTTATTCTGAAAATCTCTAGTAAAAACGGAGTACAAATCCTTAAACACGCACTATAATTTGAAATCCATATACCTTTTGTTAATTTATAACAAATATTTATGAAAACGAAGTAAAAAAGTAAAAACTCAGTAATTTTGCATTTTATAAATTAATATATTCCCAATAAACTAAGGAACAAAACTAATATCCGAAAACGATATCATATTCTAATAAAATCACAATATTATTTTCGATTAGGTTTTAGCAAAAAAGCTAACTTCAAAATATTTATTGCTGAAAACACTAAAAGTAAAATTTCACAAATAGATGAAACTTATAAAAAGTTGGAAGTTTTCTACTTCTGGATGGTGTTAGAAGGAGACTATGTTGATGAATAAAGTCGAAATTTGCAAAAAAAAATGTTGTTTTATTGGTTATCCAACGAACTTTTCACTCGATGTGTTATTATTATTAAAACACAGTCACCCAAAAACAACACTAAGAAAGCTCAACACCTTCTCGACAATTTCCAGTTTGTTTCATAATGTTCGAATGCGTAGTTTAGAAGTTCTGTACTTTTTACCAATTTTGTTTTTGGAGAAGACTCCACTGTGCACCGGCTTGTACGCCTTTCACAAGCGAATTAATAACAAAAATTCTCAAAAAATTTTGCTTTTTTTTTCGTTTTGTTAAATAACATGTATGAGTTTTCTTTCCGTCACACATATCGCAGCGTTCTTCTTCGGTGTTACCATAGCACTTAACCCCACAAAAGTAAAATACCATAATACCTCATTTATACTGAACCCAAAACTAGTAGTTTTCAAATTTATTTTGTTTTCGATTGTCAAATCCCATAGAAATTTCAAATCGAAAACTTAAATAAAACGAAAACTTCTAGTTTTGGGTTCAGTATGAATGAGGCTTAACACGGCAATGAACTAAAATGCTTTAACAAAGTTTGACAACTCTCCATCAGATGGCACGCAACAACTTTTCTAAGAATCAACATCTCGCGGAATTACAGTGTTGCCATATTTGAAGCCATTCACTTTTCACAACCTTTCATCTCTTCTCTATCCCCTTTCCAAAGAAAGCAACACTTTAATTAATAGGAAGAATATCTTGAGGGTTGCTTCTTTTAAAAAATTTTTCTTTTGGGGAAAACAATGTTGACAATTTTCTTAGTTTTTTAAAAAGTTATTCGGAGGTCGCGACTCGCGACAGCTCGTTTTTTTAATTCCATTTTTTTTCATTACCCCTCAATTACATTCGTTTTGATGAAGTAAATATTTGGCAACTTTCTTAAATAGATTTTTACAAAATTTTTATTACTTGTAGCATTTTATTTCAAAATTTTCTTTATTTCATGAAAAACCCAGGGGAGCAACAGATGACGCTGTCTGCTGTTTTGTTTTTTCTGGCAATACTGTTTCATTTTATTGGGCAGCAGTGTTGCCCGACAGGTTTTAGCTTTTTCCCATTTTAAATGTTTAAATCCCCAATGTAATACCCAATTCATTTTAATTTAAACAAAAACTCAAAAGAAAAAATAGGAGCTAAGTTAGCATCGCTCTTAAGTTCAGAAAATTATTAAGAAATGAGTGAGCCAAGTAAATAAAATTGAATATTTTACGAAGAAATATTTACGTTTTCACTCGAACTTAAAAGGCCTCAAATCTTTGTTAAAATTGTGAAAGTAAAAAAATTTTATTATACGAAAGACAAATCTCCAATTAAGATGAAATGTCACCGTTTCAAAATAAAAGTCGTATATTAAATTTTCGAGCGAAAAACTTCCTCTGGTGGAGCTATTCGGTGTGATAGGGGATAATCGGATAGGGAGACGAGGGCAAGGTGGACAACCTTGACCACTTGTAGGATATCTCGGACCCTATGGCCACTGCCTGATCCGGGGAGGACAAAGATTCTTCTTGGATTTGGCAAGCGGACGATCGGAATGCCTAACGGGATACAGCGCGATAGGCCGAATGGCTGTTTGTTGGGGTTACACCCAGGCGGACTACTGCAGGGGCTGCGGGGACGAGGAGGAGGAGGAAACAGGGCATAATCTGCTTTGTGATTGTCCGGGACTGAAGGAACGGCGACTCAGATATCTGGCATGCAGGTTCTTCGACGACCTGGACAGTCTACGCGATGTTTCTCTATCTGGTCTTGCAAACTTTTTAAAGGGATCGGGATGGTTCTAGATTTCTCGGGTCGTGGTATTTCTTTCCATGTTGATAAGGGGAAGATTAAGGGAATCGCAATGGGCCCTATGGACTCCGAGTTGAACTCGCCGTTCTGACGGGCTCCCATTCAACCTAAACCCTAAAACCTTAAAGGCCTCAAATCTTTGTTGAAATTGTGAAAGTAAAAAATTTTATTATACGAAAGACAAATCACAATTAAGATGAAATGTCACCGTTTCAAAATAAAAGTCGTATATTAAATTTTCGAGAGAAAAAATTCTACACAATTTTCACACGAAGTTTATTAAACTCTTTTGAACATTAAGTTTGCATAAGTCGAGTTTACACGATTCAGAAGGTACATAAGACGTTATATGAAAACCCCTGGTACTTTTTGAGCCTACACAAAATGTATTTTTTCTGAGTCCTTTGCATGTAACAATTTCAGTATTTGGAAAAAAGAAAATTTTTTGATTAATTATTGAGCTTGGTTGGTTTTTGTTATTTCAAGATTCATAAATATTTGGAGAACATTTCTTCAATAATTGAAATAATTTGTAGATATTTTGAAATTCTTTAACAGACCTAATTTGATCGACTTTAATTTGAAATAATACGCATATAATTTGAAATTTACAAATTTTTTAATCTGGGGACGAAGTCGAAATCCCTAATTTGGGCCCAATTCCCCTTACCTAACACCTCTGTAAAACCTCAATTGACATAAAAAAAATCCTCTCTTGACAAAATTTCCCAAAATAAAATCCCCCTTTGACAAAATTTCCCACATGCTAGCGACATCTACATTTTGTCAAAGAGTAATCTATGACTTTCAGGTATGAAAAGATTATAGTTTCGGGGATTTCCCAGTTCCGCATCGTCAGTTTATAAAACATCAAATTTCATATAAAAACATAATTTGATAACCAACTAGATGAGAGCCTAAAAAATGCGGCTAAAAAAGACAAATATGCATTAAAAACATAAAAAAATATATACTTAAAACGATTATATTTGCAAAAATAAAGCAGTTTAAAACATAAAAATATATGTAAGGTAGATAGTTAGTTTGCAAATAGACACAGAACTCAAAGATTTTCCATATGAATTTGATGATTCGGATAAATATTTATGCCCGTATTCTGGCAAAATTATTATCTGTGACAATTTTTGGGCAGGTCTTAGAAGTACTGTATAAAAAAAATTTCAAAGCGTTTATTGTTCTAAAATCATTTTTTTAAATGAAACATTTTAAAACAGAGACCACAAACAAAATTACAATTAATGAAGCAATCAAATATTATCCGGTAAAATACAAACACTTGAACTCCAATTTTTAATTTTTCAAAAGAAATTCCTTTTTTGTTTTTATTTATTTCTTTGTTTACATTTTAAATTCAATTTCAAGGATTGCCAATAATAAATTATATGAATCCCTACAAAAATAATATTTTTTTTACTTTTTCCCGGCAATCCTTAAGTGTAAATATTTAACACTATAAGTAATAACTTAGCCCTTGTTTATGTATTACGAAAATACTCTTAACGAAAGTAAAGTAATGCAAATTTGTTTTTGTTTCCCATGTTATTTCGACGAAAGTAATTGTCAATTTCTTTCGTTTAGATTATTTTCGTAATACATAAGCAGGCCCTTAAAAAACAGTCACAAAGACGTAGTGATTTACAAAATAACATTTTTTACTACCAGCGTTAGTGAAGTGTCGGTGATGTCATGAACGTAGGTGAATTACAAAATTCCTACATAATTCATATTTTTCAAAAAAAACATTTGGAAATTTTATTTCTTCCAATTTTCGGAGCGTATATTAAAGAATATGTTCTATCTAAATAAAATATAAAAATCGAAAAGAAAATTTCTTCTATGGTCGGTACCCCCTTAAAACCAAAACTTTTCATAAGCCGCGTAATAGCATTTAGAGAAATTTTATAAAAAAAAAATATTTAACACAATTTCACGACTTATGAAAATTTTTTTAAATTATAAGAAAATTAAAAATATTTTACCGTAGATTTTAGTTGATCTAAAGATTGTTACAATGAGTGTTATTTTTTTGTTCGGTTTAATATCAAATATGACAAATTCCTAATAGAATTCACAATTTATTTTACAACAAACAGAGAAAAAACTTATGAAAAAAACTTTCCTAGAACCAGTGGTTGACAATTCTCTCTAGGTTATAATGTAGATTTTAGTGTTTTTTTTATTTTTTTGTTGTTTGTTAACTCAAAGTAAATAATTTTATGAGAACTAAACTCAAACATTTTTACTTAGTTATTTGTATTACAACGAAAATCACATATTTTTTACCAAGCTATTATTTTTCTCTATGTTATGGTTGTTGCTATAAACTAAAGTTCCTTTAGTAAGTAAAACAAGTATTTGTATGTTGTGTTTTTAACATTCAAGCTTTTAATTATAATTGATTAGAACAAAAGCAAGGAAAACAACGATTATTTGTTTTTTGTATTTTTTTGTATTAAACCTAGGGAATGCATCCCGGGATTTCCCGTCCCGGGATTCCCGGGAAATTGAGCTTTTTTCAGTTCCCGCATTCCCGGGAATTTGGATCGGGAATACCGGGATTTCAAAAAATGCAGTTTAAAATGATAAAGTTAATTACTTCAAATTTTCTTATGCAAAATTTTCCAACTTTTGAAAATAGTAAACATTTTACATTAGGCGTATTCGTTTACTTACTAAAATTTTCTACTTTTGCCACAACTGGAAAAAATGAAAAAGTAATCAAACAACTAGTGGGTAAAAGTAGTAAGATTTTCGAGTAAACGAACACACTGATTAGTTTGTGTACTTGATCAAACTTTTTAAGTTCCTTTTAGTGCCTCTCAAATAGTGTTTGTATAAAAAATTTTGAATCGCACTTATTTTGCACAGAAATAAAGATAAATTGTCCATTTTAAAAAATTTTCAAGTCAGTTAAAATTTGTTCCCATAATTTTTAAAAATTTTTCCAATTTTCTAAAATTATTTTCTATATTAATATTTTATTTTTATTTTGACGGACAATTTTTTTAGACTTAAAATTAGTTTTAGGTTATTCAATTTTTAAAAATATATAATTAGACTTATATACATAATTTCTAATATAAAATTAATTCTTTTCCACTACCAAAGAATTTATTTATTAATTTATAATAAATTCTTTTTGTTTATTTAACCTTCTTTTTCAATTTTTAACTCTACTATTTTCTTGAGCTTAAGGTTTGGTTTTTATTTATAAAAAGTTTTTTATTTTCGATATTTCGCTACTCCAATGTGTTGCATCTTCAGGAAATAACAATTAAATGAACAAATTATAAACAATTTCAAAGTTTTTTTTTTTTTTTTTTTTTTTTTTTTAAATTTTGTTTATAATTTGTTCATTTAATTGTTATTTCCTGAAGATGCTACATATTGGAGTAGCGAAATATCGAAAATAAAAAACTTTTTATAAATAAAAACCAAACCTTAAGCTCAATAAAATAGTAGAGTTAAAAATTAATTTACAATATTTATTTATAAAAATTTTTAAATTATTATAAAATATTTTCTTATTTATTTTCCTTGCGGGATCCCGGGAATTCAAGATAAATTTCCCGCTTTCCCGGGAAATCATATAGTGCGGGATTTTGCATTCCCTAATTACACCCTAACCCATTATGCCATATAAATGACTAACATATAGCAATTAGGGAATACAACTTAATAATTTGGACTGTACCTTGTCTGTGAAGTATATATTTAAAAGTTTTACATGCTTATTAACAAAAAAAAAACTTTTTGTCTTATTAAAGCCTAATTGAAGGATATTTGTTGTTATTTAGCATGTTGATTTGTTTCATTAAACTGTAATAAAATTCAAAACATTTCTGTGAATTCAATCCTTATTATATTAATATTTTGCAAATATTATTAAATATAAAAAGAAATATATGGGTGATATCAAAAAATGTGATAAAAACCATGTAACCAGCTAATTTCTAATGCATGGATTAGATTTGAGTTATATATTTCGATATATATCTGCGCATTGTCACCTGTTTTACAAAATTTATAACAATCTGACCAATTTTTGGTTAATACATAAAATTTGTGGCCAATTTTATAGGACAAATGTAAACTCTGTAACCAGTAACTCATAAGGTTTTTTAATTTTAATAGCTTATATTTTAATAACCAATGAAGCTAAACACTAACTGTAAAAATTTTTGTGAAGAGGAAAAGTGGCGTTTTTAGTAAAAATTAATACAATCCACAAACTTTTCTGTATGTTTATGCTAACACGACTTCAACTCTGTAACGATTTTTCGTCACAATTTTTTATAAAAATGCATACACCAGAATTTTGGAGTTATCTATTAATTATGTTGCGAAAAGTAAAATGTTATTTATACTCAAATGATCGTTGGACTGTAAATAATCATCTAGTATAACAGACTTGAAGTTTTTCTGCAGCATGTAACATTCTCGAGATGAAAAAGGATGTCTTTAATAAGATTTGAAAAAATGTTGTAAACTCCGTTCCTAATTTTTACACCAAACTATTTAACGAGTAAAAAAAACGATGGCATATTTGGATTCACCTTGTAGTCATCATACGATTTTGTTTCAGAAAGAAAATTCGAACAAAGCGTTTCTGAAATAAAACGAAAAAAGTAACCAAATGTAAACTCCGTAACTGTAAACTCCGTAACCAAAATTGTTTGCATCAGATTGCATCCAAAAAAATGTAGGTAAATGCTTAAAATAGTTTAAAATAACCAAAAACAGAGGTGATTCAACTAATATTTATGCGTCAAAAGATGATTTAACTAATAATTTTCCGTCAAATCAAAAAAAGTTATCAGTGTTTTACCCTAAACTGCTGGAGCGAAAAATTTTTGATTTTGCATTTCATTGGTTTGGAATCGATATTACGAGCCATTACTGACATTAGTTTGACAAATTAATTTGTTTCACACAATTTAAGAATTTTTTGATCGCGAAATGTTATGTTTTTAATATATTATTTTGTAACTTCGCAACCGCTGATTGGATATTAAAAAATATTATATTTTTGAAAAACATTTAAAAGAAGCAAAAATACAAAATTAAAAAAAAAAATAAAAAATTTTTTCACGGAATGCATTGTATTTTTATTTGCGAAACTGCCAATTTGTTAAACACAAATTGTGTATTAATGAAAAGCATGTTGAAAACCCAAATACGAAAAACTAATAAATTTAAGAAACTTCGTATGCAATTTTTTTTGTTATATCTTTTGCTTGTGAAAATGTAAACTCCGTTACCACAAAAAAAATTAAAATTGTGCAAAAAAAAGTTATTGCGACAACTTGTAGAAGAGATTTTTTGCAATTAGGTTTATAACGACTAAACTTACTGATTCCGTTAAGAAAAAATCGAAATATTGACACTTTTTGTTTCTCACAAAATTGGCCCAAAAACTTATCACATTTTTTGATTTCACCCATATATGAAAAGAACAAGATGCCGCGATCTCTGAGAATTTTTTTAAAAATCTAAGTAAATTGTCAAAAAAAAATTTGTTTACCAAAAGGGGGCAAGGTTCGTAAAATTAAAAAAAAAATTCTGGGCACCCAGTTTTTTTTATTTTTCTCAAAATAGTGTATTTGTTATTCGTTGCAATTCCATAATAATTTTAAATATCTATTTATTTCTTCCACTCATCTAGCTGCATTTATATCTGAATATATTTTTTTTTCTTCTTGTTTTCAAAACAATTGTTTTTTATTGTTCTTGGTTACAGTTTAAGCCGTCATAAATACCACAAATATACAAAATAAAAAAAAATATTTTTTCATTGTTTGTAGGTTGTATATTGTGATTGTTTAGTTATGCATGCAATTCAACCACTACACATCACAGCTTTTGTTAAATAATTTTCAAGAGAAGTTCTTAAAATTGTGTTAAATTTTTCTGACTTCATACTTATATACAATTTGTTATAACAAAGACACGACAGTTTGTTGAAAAATATAATAACACAGAAATGTGTGAAGTTTTGACAAGTTTTTTAACGTTTTTTTTTAATATTATTTTTTTTTTTAATTTGTTTAACGAACAAAATTTAATAACTATGAATTTGGTTGTTTTTAACACTTTTTAATTCTTTTTAAAGAAAATCTTAAATAAATCGTTATACTAATTTCAAACTTTCTTTGACTGCGACTTTCAATAAATTATAAAGAAATTGTCTTTCATTTTATAATTTGATTTTTTTTTTCATGAAAGTGAAATTTATTTTAGTAAAAAAACCCTTCCTCTTTTTTATCTTACTTCATGCATTGTAAATAATTTTTATTTATATTTGTTGGTATGAAAAAAAAAATAAAAGAAAATTAACAAAACAAATATTGTAAAAAACTGAACATTGGGAAAAAATTACAAATATTTAACTTTTAACATTTGTTAAAAATAAATATAAACAAAAAAAAATTAACAAAAAGTCATTGACAGGCTTAGTGAAAAAACAAACAAATTGAAGAAGATGAAAGAGCAAACAAAAACATTTTGAAAACCATTTTAAATTAGTGGTTTTAGACAAATTTATGAGGTATAAATAGAAATAACACCGCAACAACAATTTCTGTTTTCAATAATAATTAATAAACATTTTAATGGGAGTATTAAACTATTAACATATAATTAAAAGAAAGTTTTTCTTCATCATATTGACGTTTCTTAACAAAACAAAAATTATAACAATAAACTAGTTTGTGTCTTAAGTCTTTTGTTTTGTTTTATCTTTATTATTCACTCCCTGCTGTATATTTCAGTTAATCAATGAAATGGTGTCATAAAAACAACAATTTTGTAGTATATTTTTTCAAGTTTTAATAAGTTTAATCTTAAAATCAAATGTTTATGGTTTTTCTTATAAAAACAAGTCTATACAAGTTTTTTGTTAATATACCGGCTAAAAGAACAAATACTCATTCTTAACACAGCTTGGATAATTAAAAAAAAAGTGGTCTACCTTCAAATCCAGTTGACATTCTTGTTATTTTTTCAACACTAAACACACTCTTTATTAGAACACAATTGTTAAATATGTATTACAAAAAAAAAACAATAATCACAAGACTTTGTTATTTAAAGTTCTATCGAGTTTTTTTTAGCTAAAAATTTAGCAGCAATTTTTTAATGTGTGTAAATTGCTAACAGGATTTTTTTTGTAATTTGTTTTGCAGATATTTAAGTTTTATGATCTATACATGACTTGGATTTTTTTGTTAATTTCTTATGGTAGATTTTATTTTTCGAAATACAAAATTCTTTGCCAGTGTGTTATAATGTAAGCCTACATATCAGCGTATGTTTTTTTTTTCAAAATTTTTATAATTTTCGACAGCTGTATAAGCAATTTTTAAAGGAATTTGTCTAAAAGTATTCAACTAGAAAACTCTTGTATATTATTTTTGCAATTTTTTTTTATTTATAAATATTTAAAATATTAATAGAGTGATTCAAAGCATAAGGACTGTATCGAATTATTTTTGAAACACTGTGTTGGAAAAAAAGAAAACAGCTAATGTAATAAGCATGAACTTTTTTTATTTATTATTATAAATTATAATGCTAAAAATAGTTTAACGTTCAGAAAATGTTTGAATTATTGCTAGGTCCATTCCTTTCTTATTTCCGACAGTAATTACTTTAATTGATGTTCTTGAAGGTGTCTTTTCATTTTTTGATAAAATCTGCTTTATCTGGATTTTGTTGTTTTTTGTTTATGAGATCCGAATAAATAAGAAAAACTATTAAGTGATTTTTATTATATTTACTAATGAGCTAATAAAAACTAAGCGTTCTTTAATAAAATAATTTTTTAAAATTAATAAAAAATATTTTGAATTCCGCCTTCAATTAATGAAAAATCGAAAAAAAAATTAGCGATTGTAATTAGAAACTCAAAAAAGTTTTTTATGATACCAGAAATATTTTAAAATGATCATATAATTTTTTTTTTATTTATTTATTGTCTTTTTGATTTTGAATTTGATTTTATATTGCATTAAAAATGGGTATTTGTTTTTTTGTTAATGGGGTAAAAGTTTATTTATTATTTGTATTATTGTTTGTCGTTTTGAACTAAACACCCATTATGATTAGGTATTATTAGTTTTCTTCATTATTACTTGTATCGACTTTAGTAATTTTTAATGTTTTCTAATTGTTCTCAAAACTAGTTTATTTAAGTACAATACACTTCTTTTTGTTAATAATTTTGAATTCTATCTTAGCTCCCTTTTAATTTAATTTTGAGTGAGAAAATTTTAGTAAAGTAAACGCGTATCACTTAATTGCTGCCTAGCTCTAAATATTAAACTACAGTAAATTTAAACTACTGGCTTTTTTATCAGTAAAATTTCATTAATAGGGTATGTTTTTAATACTGCTAATTACCTGATAATATTGACAATATTCCTTGGAGTTGAAATCAATATCAATTATTTTTATTTCTTATACAGGGTGGCGCAAAAGTAATGTCATAATGTGAATGTGCTTTAATTTTTGCAACTGGCATCAAATCTCATTGTGCTTTGACATCTATGTTGTAGACAGATAGAGAACTTTGACAACAAGCAATGGAGCGATACACACTTGAAGAACGTGGAATTATTGTTACTGCTTATTTGAGCAGTTTTCAGTCTGTTGTTTTAACGCAAAATCATAAAATCATAACGAGCGACGAAGCCCATTTCCACTTAATTGGTTACGTTAACAAACAAAATATGCATTTCTAGGGCACACAGAACCCACATGTCAGTCAAAGCGACTGTTTCGTGATGTTTTGCGAGCAACAATGCAAAATGCCGTAAAACGAGCATAAATGTGTATCAACTCGGGAGGTGGTTATTTGACCGATATAATTTTTTCAACTTAAAGTAATAAATTTTACATCTTAAAATAAACTTTTCGTGAAAACAGAAATCACGTTTTTTTTCATTTCTAACAAAATGGTAGGTTATGACATTACTTTTGCGCCACCTTGTAGTTAAAGCAATGGCTAAGTTCATAAGACGATAATAATGTTTTGTCACACATAATGAAAGAAAATTTCTTTAATTCATGCGATGAACAAGAATTTGATATACACAAAAAAAGTGACAAATTTTTTTAAAAATTTTAAAAAACGTTATAAAGGGCAAAGAGAAGTTTTTTCTGTTACATAATAAATTATTAGAAAATGAAGTTGTCTTCAAAAAGTTACCCACTACTAACAATAGAAGTGGGAAAAAGGGCGACCAACAAAATCAATTAATGAATTAATTATTGAACCGTTCACTAGATCAGAAAGACGCAAACTTGAAAAGGTAAATGATGAAATTTCTCACAAAATCATAATGGAATCTATTCTGCAGGGGTATGGCATCACCAAAAAAATAAGTTATAAAAAAATCGTTATCACTAGATGGAACTTTGTAAAAAAAATTGACAATTTTCATTTTTTATTTAAATTTAATAACAAACAACAAAGGAAAAAATACAAACAAATATTTCAAATTTTACTATTTGAATATATCCCGCGTTTGTTTTGTCCTTATTTTGAGCAGTTTTAAGCAGTTTTTGAGTTTTCAAATATAGGCTCAACTGATACTAAACTGATACTAAATAGTTGCTCAGGTAATACTAAATTTCAGCGCCCTCTATCGGTAAGTAGTGTAAGTTTTGATTTCCTATCTCTATAGGAATTAATAGTCTCTGCTATTCTGCATCAAATACTTCTAACCCAAAAGACAAAATTACAATAATTAAGAAAATAGTAGAAACGAGCCCCAGTCGCACAAAAAGATTTTTTAACAGCTTTTCTACTCCAATTAAAGATCATAAATTTAATCCAGAAGAAGCGTTAGCACTTTTTATACACTACACTACTGCATGGACAGGGTATAATAAGTTCGTGCTGCTGCTTGTAACACCAAAAAATATTGCACCTAGATCCACCTTTTAGTGTAGCGATCGACTCAGAATCACTTTTTGTTTCGATTTCACGATGTCCGTCTGTCTGTCCATGCATTCTTGTGCGCACTCTACAGGTCGCAAATATTAATTATTTTGATGAAATGAAGATATTTCAATGAAATTGGGTTTGCTGACTCACATGGTCCCAAAGACAAAGACTATTGATTCTCGATAAGATCGGTCCATACGTGGACCTATCGCCCATATGGGCTATATTTCTGATTTTCTCTTCTTTTATCATTTTATAGAAAATTTTGACATATGCCCATTTTAACCCATTTGAATTTTGGATCCAAACATTAGTTGACGTTTAACCAGGCTGGTGTAGGGTATGATATAGTCGGCATGCCCCACTTTAACTTTTTTACTCATTTTGGATGAAAAATTGACAAAAAAATCAGCACATGGAGTTACGATAACGAACCAACGAAAAAACTACTTCTTACCACGTTGCTGTATTCAGTAGATCCATATTTGTCCAATATTCGAACAAAATTTAAATCTACCTTAATTGAATTAGATGAAGAAGCTAGAAAACTGCTCGAATAAGAACAGCACAGTTATAAAGAAGATATTTTTTTAAAATAGTTTAATTTATAAATAATAGGGGTTTTCATAAAAATTCGTATTCTACTCGTAAATGGTGTAAATCTAGTATGTTTATGAGTTTAACGTCAGACTCCATACATAAAAAATATGGTTTGTATTTATACAAGGTTTACCAAGGAATTTACGAGTTTATATTAATATTTTAAAAGTGGATATAAGAAAATATTACTTAGGGCCATTAACAACCCTACGGGAAATGGATCAGTCACAGAGCTGGTCACGTGACTGGAACTTTGTGGGAGTCACCGGTCCTCGATTCGGTTTTTTTATATGAAAGTAACCGGCAACTTTAACATGGGCTTGTCATAGGAGGTGACAATTTCCTCCTTTTGAGCTACTTGTGACTTGTCGCAAAGCTTGTCGTTTATAACATATCACACTACTGGTTTAAGAGAGTATGCAATAGAACAAGTTAAAATTATCTAATACGGAAGTAGTCTCATATTAGACATTATGTGATATGTACCGAAACTAGTGCGAAATAAAACATCACGTGACTGGTTTAAGCGCATATATCACAGAACTAAAGAAAAATATTTGTTAAAAAACTAGTCACACATTAATCAATATGTGTGTTGTTGCTGAACTAGTACAAAATAATAGTTTCATGACATATCACTATACTGCTCTAAGTTAACAAGTCACAGGACTAACTGAAACTAATTGACGTGTAATATGTCACTTATTATTCAGCATGTGTCATAATAAGTATGGGTGCTGGAAGAACCCAGAAGGATCCAGTCACTGAACTTACGTAAAACGACAAGTCACCGAATCTGTTTTTAAAACATCACAAAGTCACAAAAAATTATTTTAAAAAATAGTTTTTTTTTTCAAATAATAATAAATAAATACCAAAATAAGTATTAGGGGTTTTTCATATAAACTCGTAAATTCCATGTAAACCTTGTATAAATATAAACATATTTTTCATGTATGGAGTTTGGTATTAAACTCATAAACATACCAAGTTTACACCGTTTACGAGTAGAATACGCGTTTATATGAAAACCTCTATTAACTCATGATTACAATTCAATTTAGTTAAGTTTATAAGCTATACATATAAATTATTTAAATTTTTGCATTAAAAATTCAAAAATAGTTTTTTCGGATTTTCTAAATAGATTTACATATATTTACTTAGAATATTGTTCTACCTCAAGTCCAAATTCGAATACGATAATATTGTAACATTAGATTTTATTTGTTGCTTCAAAATATCATATTCGAATTTGGACTTGAGGTAGAACAATATTCTAACAAATACATATATAAAAGTATACATATAAATTTTAACGTAAGTTAAGAAATACTAGTTACACCATACACCACTACTTCGACAATCAATCTTGTCAATCATAACCTACACAATGAATGTTTTGTAATCGGAAGAAAATTCCTATCGTTATTTCCTTTTCACTGGTAATTATCATATTATGATGATTTCTTTGGCCAAAATTGGGTGATATGGATGTGAACGATATGTGGTTCCAACAGGCGGCGCTACGTGCCACATAGCTGATGCGACCTAGACATACTGCACGACCGATTTGAGGGCATGGGCAATAGTCACCGAAATCGTGCTGTTTGACCGCTTTAGACTTGTTCTTGTGAGTTTCCATCAAGTTGCTTGTCTATGCGAATATAGCCCGTATGACACTTGCTAGTTTCAGTATTAATAATCCAAAATAGAAGAGAGCACGAATTTCCTTATGTGAGAAATAATGTATGTGAAGAGAACAACTATATCGAAAAACTATCAAACTGTCAAATTGATGTTGGTAATGCAGTACCCTTCATATGATTTGCATTGATGGTGCAAAAACTAGAGTCTAGAAACTAGCAAGTGTCATATATGCTTGAGTCAATTAAAAATTGTATGTAATATGATAGTTATTAAACTTCGAAAAGTGTATGATAATCGTCTATCGTATTATACAATATGGGCACATATTTTAAGTAAAACCCTGTTAAGTTTACATATAAAAAAATATGAGCGTAATTTACAAAGATCATTCCTGAATTCAGCACTAAACTGGTTTTCGGATCATTTTGGGCTTTTTGAGCTAGTTTTTAGTTATTAACATAAATTTATCTTCTCTTATTAATTTTTGCAAATACAGATGTGATCTACCTATTTTAGTTCTATGGGTCATTTCGACCCCTTAGTGATTTAGCTTCCCTAGTGATTTTTTTTGGAATACTTTCCTCTATTTCATAATGGTAATATCGGTATTATAAAACATTTTCACCAACGATTAGAGAAAAGAATCGGTAATTAAAATATCCAATAAAAAATTCTGACTTTGACATTCTCAGTGTTTGTGAATAAATCCAAAAGGGTTGTACAGCCTTTCAGTCAGTCACTGAACAGTTTGTTTTACTTGTCATTGACACTCTATTATGCATACTCGTATCCGAACACTATTTTTGAACTACTCGTAGTTTATTATTATGTCATCATTTCTGTGGCCACAAAGTTAAGTATTATGTAAACTTTGTTAAAGGGTTTTACTACCGATCGCCATTTTTTCATACACATCTAATTATACTGCACCTGTTCTGTGTTATATCACTACTTCAACTGCAAAGGTACTAGTTACTGTTGTCAATTTGATGTTATGATATTTTTTCTCCAGTTATAGGATATATCCAAAATGAACCAGTTAATATTTGGCCTCCATTTCAATAGTCACGAGGTTGAATATTTTGCTGGAATTACCACTTTTTGATACACCGAAATTTGGGTTTACATCAGTTTTGTAACCTGTCCCCTATGCACCTGTCTCAGATTTGTCACTTTGGATCAATCGACCCTTCATTTCCCGCAGGGAATAAACAAATTTACCTAAAGTTTGAGCTAAGTTAGAGTTACAGATGTCAAATTCCATACAAATTTGAATTTTTTAACTTTCAGTTTGTATTAACTATAGGTTATTTGTTTATTGTTAATGGCACTAAACAAATAAATGAACGTGTTTAAATATTTATTTGCTATTTATCGGGCCACTCTAATGTACACTAAAAAAGAAAAATCTGTAAATTCAGCCAAAATGCTAGCAGTGTCATCAATTTGCTCATTTTGTAGAAGGATGCTTGCAAAAAAGTTTCTAATAACAGGAAAAGCGTTTTGCGGAAAATCAATAAGCTAACTGTTAGCAAACAATTGGAGAATTTAGTAAATATTTTGCTAACCTTTAGTTGATTAAATATAAATTACTACTAAATTAAATCCAATAGACTTTTTGCTGTATCTTAGTGAAATAAAAAAATATATAAAAAATTAATGAAAAGCCTGCTATATTTATTATCTTTGTTTTAACAATGAAACATTTTTGTTTTTTTATTATTTAGAAATGCAATTTCAGCAAAAAAAAAAATTGATTTTGCTAAATTTTTTACTTACTTATTTTTTTGAGTGTTTGATTGGAAAAATATAGGAAAACGATGGTTTTTTGCTTTGTCTACTTTTATGAAAAGTTACCAGCCCATAGTTGTTCAAAAATTCAAAAAAATTTTTTAAGAGAAGCAACATTCAGGAAATTCTTCCTATTAATTAACGTGTTGCTTTCTTTGGAAAGGGGATAGAGAGGAAGTGGATGGTGCTGAAAGATGAAGGACTTCAAATATGGCAACACTGTAACTAGTTCATAGTCCTGTTATATTATTTTACTTTGGTGGCCCAGTGTAGAAAATCATTACCAGATATGTGGTTATGTAACTACATACTTGGTAATGGTAACTAGTTACTTTTGTTATTGCATTTCTTATTACCTTTATATGGCGATGTCGCGAAAAATAATGAGTTGTTGTTACACACCAGCATACGAAAAATCAAAAAATATATCGTTACCTATGTGATTACCAGTACTGACAAAAATAATTAGTCTAAAAATAGATTTTCAAAAAAATAAATTATATAAAAAAAAATATTTTTTATTGTATTTTTTTTTTTAAATAAAATTTGCTGGTGCGGGAATCGAACCTGGGTCTACAGATTGCCAGTCAATAGCTCTACCATCTGAGCTATATCGACATGTAATATTTAATAGATAAAAACATAATTGATCTGCTGCACACAAGTAAGCTTACTCGCCAACATACAAAAATCAAAAAATATGTGGTTACATATATCCTTACCAGTGTTTAAAAAATATTGAGTCTAAAAATAGATTTCAAAAAATTTTCAAAAAAATCTGGAAAATTATTTTCTATTTGAAATAATGATGAAAATAAGTCATTATCAGTAACTCATTATTATATGTTTTAAAATAATGCAGAAGGTAAGTGGATGTCATTACTGGTAGTCCAAAAAATAATGATATGTCATTACCGTTTCTACACTGGGGGGTTAACACCGAAGGAGAACGCTGCGATATGTATGAAGGATAGAAAAAACTCATACATATTATTATTTTTCATAAATTGATGTTGCCTTGGATGGGGAAAGAACTCGCAACCTTATGTGTAACAGTCCAACGCGCTGACCATTACACCACAGCGTCCACAATATAAATAACTATAAAC
Source organism: Leucophora obtusa (assembly GCA_949987735.1). Lineage (NCBI taxonomy): Eukaryota > Metazoa > Arthropoda > Insecta > Diptera > Anthomyiidae > Leucophora > Leucophora obtusa. The sequence goes on along the minus strand of OX465295.1, from coordinate 313,002,726 downwards.
TTTGAAAATCACAACAATTTTGCAACAATACCAATAGTGACTGAAATTTGATATTTTTAGAAAAAAATAATTCAGTAATAGTACAATAGATTTTTAGTACAGTAAAATATGTTTTTGTTCTTTAAGTCTAAAAAAGTGCATATAATTTATTTATGCAATATTACATCGCGAATTGTGTAAAATCTAGAGCCAATTTGAATAAACTTGTTGCAGATTCGAAATCAGCACCCCCTAATTATCGTAAATTCACTAAAAAGTTGTGCGACTTATAAATATTGTCTTATTTTGTAGAGCTGTGTAATTAAACCCTTAAGTGCTTATGCATAAGAATTTGAAAACTTTATAACACTTTTATAAACTGAATTTTGTTTGAAAAATTAATTTTATAAGGCATTTATAAATTTCGAAAGTAATTATGCATATTACCCTTCATATTTAATTTTCTTTTACTACTCGATCGATTTACGATCGATATATTCAATTAAAACTAAAAGTTTTGGCTTTCCAACAAAAAATCCGCATTGAAATACGTCGTTACGGATTTTTGACCGCCTTCTCTGAAAATGTATCACTGTGCGGCGTTCTTCTGGATCCAATATTTTGCACATATTTTTGGATATATCGAAATTAATTTAGTTTGGTAACAATTTTACAATGTTGACTCAAATTAAAAACTTGTCGAATTGCACATTTTGTAGCAAACTCCTAATAAAAATTCATAATAAAATTTTTTATTGTACAGTACAAAAATTTCTATTTCGCGTACATGTACGTGTGTACAGTACATGTACGTGGGGGAAAATTATTGATTTTCAATTTAAATGCTAATGCCAAAGCATCGATTAGAGCTACGCGGTAACCATCATGAATTACAATACATGAATTTTTCCTTTTAAAAATTGTTTTGGGTTAAAATTTAATAAAGAGCTCGATTTTTTGGCTTTTTCCCATCGAAAAATTTATGCTAAGCAATTTGTTGGCTATTTTAATTTATTAATACATATATCGCAAGGGAATTGCGATACTTTTGGTGGTAAACATGTACTGAAAACGGTAATAATTACACTGCGCTAGAGTCGAATAATTTTTTTTCCGCCTAACCCGAACCTAAAACTACGGTTAGCAGCACTAGATTCAGGGTATTGGAATTATGTTTATCGGGTTTGTGGGGTTTCCAACTAGCAGTGTAATTTTCCGAAATATTTATAGAAACTTTAATTTTTAAGTTATCAACTATAATTCTGTAAATATAATTTCAAGACGCTTTGTTAATAATTTTAAAAGGTCTCTATGTAAATTTTCATTATTATCGGTTTAAAGCACACATTTTTTTAACGAAAATATAAAAATGTTTAACACATTTTTTCGCTGGTCTTCTATGAAAACTAAAATTTTTTAAAAATATTCAACAAACGCTCATTTCTGAACACTCTCTCATGGAATGGACGCTAAATATGCAAAAATATGAATTAACAATTGGATGCCATTTTGTTGCAAATTTGTTGATTCGCAAACATATTGAGTTTATACTGTTCTCCAGTTAATGACAGTAGACATGTTTACAAGAAGCGCCTTGCCCAGATGATTACAAGGCTAAATGAATATATTTTTTCGCACCAAGTAACAATGGAATCGTAATTTATAGTAAAATATGTTTTAAATAATGCATAGAATTAAAAAAGCGCTTGCAAAATATCCATGTTATTAGGAATACCGCAGACCAATAATGATTGATTATGAAATAATTTTTTTGTGATTAGTAGTGTCACAAAAAATGCCCAAAAATGATAAAAATTTTTAGTACATTTTCAAAGCTCCAAGTGGTGTTTTTTGAAATTCTGTTTAACAAAAATTAAAAATTTTCAGATTACACTACCAGGATTTAAAAAGTAGGTGAACCAAAGAAAAGAAAAGACAAATCCATATCCCTCCTTTAATTTAGCGGAGTCAGCTAGTTAATTTTAGCGAAATTGGAGAAAATAGCGATTTTTCTCAAAATTTGGTCAATAGCATAAAATCAGATTACTATTGTTGAGGTTTAAACACAGTTCGAAATTCTATAACCTACACGCAGGGAAAATATCAGTTGGAAAATCATTGCATTTACCACAGTTTGACGAACACTGCAAAATATAAGTCAAAGTTATACAATATCAATTACGTTTATAAATTATTACGGTTAGGGCCCGAAAATTTTAAATTCTAACTGAATTGATAAGTATTTTCCATTAAATTCGGGGGTGGCAACAAATTCTGATAAAAATATTTTATTTTTAGATAGTTCGGTAGTGGCAACTAATATAAAAATAAAAATATTACAATTTCCCCCAAAAATAAGCAGTACCAATTACGGGATAGTTGTTACAATAAAATTTAAGGAATTATTCAATACTAATGTTATACTAAATATTTTCTACCGAATGATAGTAATTCACACCGAATTAAAAAAAGAAAACACATCGATTTTCAGTTACCATATCAAATGTTAAAAAGACTTAAATTGTTTTTAAAAAACTTTGGGCATCATAACCGAATTACTTTGTTTCGAAATTTATTTGTTTACAATTTGTCAAAAACAAAAAAACAAAAACAGAAATATAAATATAAATAAATATGAAAACAAATATATACATAATTAATGTTTAAATTCATAAAAAATATATCAAAGTTTTGCCATTTAAAATATTCGCGTTTTTTAATAAAGGTAAGTTTAATAAATACCTATTCTACGAATTTGATTTTTATACCCCAATGTTTTTCCCAATATTTATTTTTTTACGAAGGATTTCTGAATTGCCAGTGGAAACGAATTAAATGGAAAAACTGCAAAATATTTTATTTTGGTTTTGATTGACGGATCTGCCCTTCATGGAAAAGCTTCATTGGAATTTAATTGCCTTCAAGAAAAAGTTTTCAAATTTTCGTAAGTAATTCATAACCGACAGTTATGAGAGTTAAAATTAAGATTTTCAGAGAATTTCCTTGACCAAAGAACTCAACTTCTCGAAGCATGCATCTATACTAAATTTCTAATTAATGCATCTATACTTTTCATAGAAAATAGAAAAGTATAGATGCATAATTAAAAATTTCATATTAAAATTTTGCTCCAATAAAAGCAAATACAGACTTTTTCCTTCAGAAAAACCTGCAGAAGGTTAGAAGTTTTTTACTACGTAAAACCCCTATGGAAAAGCCCTCATATTCTAAGCACATTTTCTGTAGAATACCCCTCAGATTCTAAGGAATTTCTCTTCAGAAAAGATTCTGCCAACATTTTTCCTCAAATTCTGAGGACTTTTTTCTATTGAAAAATTCTTATGTTTTTAAGACTATTTTCTTCAAAAAAACCGGCAGATTCTAAGAACTTTTTCCTTCAGAAAAACACTCAAATTCTAAGGACTGTTTCCTATAGAAAATCTCTATAGAAAAGCCCTCAGATTCTATGTACTGTTTCTAAAGAATACCGCTCAGAATCTGAAAAGTTTTTCGTATAGAAAACCCCTCAGATTCTGAGTACTTTTTTTATAGAAAAACTCCCAGATTCTGAGGACTGTTTGCTATACAAAAATCCTCAGATTCGAATGACCTTTTTTCTACAGAAAAACCCTCAGATTCGCAGAATTTTTGCTATAGAAAAACTATCATATTATGAATACTTTTTCCTATAGATAAATCTTCAGATTCAGAGCACCTTTTTCTTCAGAAAAATTCTCAAATTCTGAGGACTTTTTGCTGCAGATTCCGAGGACTTTTTCAAATAGAAAACCCTCATTCTAAGGATTTTTTCCTATTGAAAAAACCTCAGATTCTGAGGAATATTTCCTTCAGAAAAAACTTCAGATGCTAGGCATTTTTTACCATAGGAAACCCCTATAAAAAAGCCCTCAGAATCTAAGTACTTTTTCTATAGGATACCCCTCAACGAGAAACTTTTCCTACAGAAAAACCCTCAGAAACTAAGGACTCAGCCCGTTTTAAAAACCTTCAGATCCCAGAGAACTTTTTCTGTAGAATTTAGGTTGGAAAAAGTCCTTAGAATCTGATTGTTTTCTTTTAGTCTTTGAAATATGGCGGTTTTTATATGAAAAAACCTAACAGATGAATTTCTTTTTATTTGAAGCTTTTGTGTAGAAAACATTTCTCAGATGGAAAGAGATTCTGCAATTTTTTTATAAATGGAAATTCTACAGCTTTCTGTGAAGAAAAAACGAATATTTGCGATGTTTTTCCAGAAAAATATTTAAAGAATATAATAGGTGGTTATTACTTATTAAATGCACATTAATTTTTTTTATTATTTTTTGTTTTAGTTTTTATTACTATTTTTGTTAATTTTATATATAAATAAAACCAATTTTGAAAATAAATATTGGAAACAGTGTTTTATTTAATTAAGTAGGAAATGATAAAAATATTTGGTCGGGTCTACTGAATGTTAAATTTAATCAGGGGGTGCATAAGTTATTCGGTTTGATCAACTTCTTCATATCGTACTAGTGTAGTAGGTATAACAGCAAATATCGGTTACTACAATCGAATTATGTGATAGTACATGGGACTACCAAAATTCGGTTAGCAACAAATTCGGTTGTCACAACGAATCTGTTCTGTGTGTGTATTTTTAAAACTGGTCCAAAATTAAACAAAGCTCGAAATGTTTGTTTTTTTTTATTCAAATACATTAAAATATTTTTTTAGATTTTGCGGAGTTTGATAAAAATTATTAATTATTTTAACTGACTTAAATTTTTATTTGACGTATTTTTACTGATTAATAATCTTTCCATAATACTGGCTTTTAGATTAAAAAAATACTATTTTAAAAAATAACGTATTTTTTAACTGCTCTGTAGACTTCTTTGTTTTAAGATTGTTGTTTATATTTATTATTTTTGGCACACAAGCCTTAAGCAATATTCAGATACATTTATGAACGTATGCAGTATATTCATTCAGTTGTCTCTAAAATAACGACTCATCATTTCACTTAAGATATGTATGATATTTAATAATAACACATGGTTTGAAATAACCTTGAATATAAGTTTGTTTTTTTTTTTTTAGTTTTTAGTGTCTTTGTTAAGATTTATGTCTTTTAGCATTTTATATGAATGCAACTAAAAATTCATCGCTGGTTTCTGTTGTTTTGAATATTTTTTTCTTCGACTTCTGTTGAATACATATAATCTATAACTTAAATTTTATTTGATTTGTTTTTAAATAAACAACAAATAAACGATTTTAAAAGCATTATAAACATTAATTTGTCTCTAAATATAAAGCAACTTGTTCAAAACCTTTTGTCAATATTTCACGAAAAAAAAAACAACGAAATATTAAAAGATATCAACAAATGAACTTGACATAGTAACTTTGAAGAGATTTGGAACTTTTCATTAGATACAAATATAAATGTGCAAATATAAAAATAAAAAATATAAATGAAGAATGTGGGAACAAGGCTTCCAAAACCGGAAATTAGTATAACGGATTTAATAAATTCTTGTATTACATTTCTGAAAATAATTTGCAAATGTGAGTGCTGAAAATAATTCGGCAAATGAATTTTTAGCCTGCTATCTTTTGAGTGCACGGGTTGTGGGTTCGATTCCTACCAGATGCTCTGGTCTGTTTACACTACAACCTGCTGATAGCCTTAGTTGCTAGTAAAGGCGTGCATGAAGGCATTCGTTTAGTTGTGGGGTTTTTTTTAATCCAGGAAATCCTTCCTATTAATTAACGTGTTGCTTCCTTTGGAAAGGGGATAGAGAAGAAGTGAAAGGTGGTGAAAGAATAGAATAGGGTTGAGGGAATGATTTCAATTAGATGAAACTTTTATTTGTGGCTCTATTAAAAAACCAACCGAGACAAAACAAGCTCAGTGTTGCCAACTACTTTAGGCATGACAGTACCGTAAGCATTTTAAAAATGGGTAAAAAGGGCAAAAATTTACCAAAAATGCACAAAAGTATTTTTTTTAAGTATGTTTGAGGTTAAGAAGAAGAATAAACATTTTTTCAAAGTTATAGACACATTATTAACTTGAAAATCAGATTAGATCTAGTTTCTGCCTTTTTTTATGGACAGGCTTCATCAGTGATTTTCCATTAAATTGTATTATTGTTTATATTTTATTGTTAGATTGTCTCTATATGATAATTTATTCTCAGAAGTGATCGAAGACATACAATCATTCTACTTTAGAATTTTTGTTTATCTTCTTATCTCCTCTTTGTCACCTTTTTCACAAATGTTTCCACACTAAGTATGGTTTTTACGTACAAGTGCAGGCAATTTGTGTATATCGGAGACGGACTGTCAGCAGGGCATTTTTATTTTTCTAGTAAAGTGTTGTTTTTTCAAACGCGTCATATAGACCAAATGCAATTAATATTGAAATTAATATGCATTTTTATTAATTTTAATTAAGTAGGTTTGAGGTTAAGAATTTTTTTTATTTTACGATAAAAGTTAAAATAATTATAAAAGGGAGTAAAACTAAAGTAAAGAGCTGATAAATGTATCTTTTTTTGTAGCTCATATTATTTTTAAATATCCCGACTAAAAAAGATATTATATAATCATATATCACCATATATAAACCCATATATACGTCCATATCTAATTTGATCCGAATATTGGAATATATAATTATATCAAGCGAGATAAGCATGTTATCTAACCTGATACAATTTGATCCGAAAAATGGGTCTATCTAACTTCATCAAATTATATATTAATACATATAATTTTATAGAAATTTTCAAATAAAATTTTAGTAAATATTGTTGAGATCACTTATTTTCATTCATATTAAATACGTATGCTTAATGTTTAGAAAAATTTTTGTTAATAAACTTGGAAATAGCTAACAAAATAAAACATTACAAAAATTTTTCGAAATAACTGTCTTATAAAATAAAAAAATAACTTTCAGAATTAATTTTTTTTCACGGAAAAAATAACTGAACTTAAACCATATTTATTTCAACATATGTTTTTCTAATTTTTATTTTTAAATTTAAAAATTGCAATTAAACTTTATAAAATTTTGTATAATTAGATATCATGTCAGATATAATTATATATAAAATTAATACAATTTTCTATTAACTTTGTTATATATTTTGATATAATATGGTTTATAAAAGCTTATATGCCATTATATATAATTACGTATGAACTATATTTCCAGATCTCTTAATATATGGCTGGAGACCAAATCGCATATGATTATATATAACGTTATATCAAACATATTTATAAAACCAAAGTGTTAATATAAATGTATATGGTTATATAAAGCCACGCATATAAACATTTAAATTTATATCAAATCATATATGATTATATGAAAACTTTTTTAGTCGGGATACAAAAAACACTAAATTCTTGTCAGAAATTAAAAAAAAAAGTACTGTAATAATCACCTGGTACAGAGAAATAAAATAAAAAGCACTAAAAATACCCGAATGGCAAAAGGTTAAAAAATTACAAAATTGAAAATATATATTTTTTCAATTTTGCAAATTTTTTTTAATTTTAGCAATTTCTTTTTTATTTTGGTGATTTTTATCAATTATGACGTTTTTTAAATTTCAACAGTTTTTAATTTTGGAAATTTCATTTAAATTTTTTGTGATTTTTAAAGTTTTTGCATTTTTAAAATTTTTTAAAGTTCTACCAATATTTTAATTTCTGGCATTTTTTTTTAATTTTGGCGATTTTTTCAATTTTAGCGATTTTTTTCAGTTTTTTCAATTTTTGTAGTTTTATAAATTTTTTTTAAGGTCGCATATTCCGGGCATTTTCCGGCCAATGCTCGCTTCAAACGAATCAGTTGTGTTCGGCACAGGTCCAATATAATCGTCTGACCCGATTTCAACATATTATAATCGATGGGACCCTTCTGGTCCTACCAAATACAGAGCAACACCTTGGTGCCATGGATATTCGGCTTTGGCGTTGATTTGGTTGGTTGGATGGTCTTCACATACGATTTCATGCGCTTCTTCGGGTTATCGTAATGGATCTATTTTTCATCGCCAGTAATCCACCATCTTCGAACAAGTCGAAAAATTAAAAAAAAATATTTTCTTAAAGCTCAATATAACCTTAATATTCTCTGCAAATTTCAGAGTGAAGTTCGAATGGATTCTATTTTTTTCCTATTTTTTATACCCTACACCACTATGTGGTCAGGGTATTATAATTTCATTGTAGTACCATGAAAAATTGCATTTTGTATGTGAACATTATTTTTTTAAGTATGTTAACGAAAATGTTAATGCATGTATGTATGCAAAAACACTAGGTAACAGTGTTGCCAAGATTCCCTAGATTATTAAAAAAATTGTTTTTCCTTAAATCTGCTTAGCTATATTAAACAAAATATTTGTTTAATATAAAATAAAAAATTATTTTGAAATATAGGCAGTCGTAATAAAGCCTAAAAATTCGCGAAACAAAATGTAAGAATTTAAGTGTCAAATATTTTTTGAAGTAACTCTACTCTGCATTTGTGAACTGTTAACATTTCAATCTGTGCTGCAGAGTATAGTCACTCTACCACTGTTAAAGCACCCTAACTCTAGATATTTAACCCTATTCTCAAGTCATTATACCCTACACCACTATGTGGTCAGGGTATTAAAAGTTTGTGCTGATGTTTGTAACACCAAAAAATATTGGTCCTAGACCCACCTTATAGTATATCGATCGGCTCAGAATTTTTTTTTATTTCGATTTGACGATGTCCGTCTGTCCGTCCGTCCGTCCGTCTGTCTGTCCATGCATTCTTGTGCGCACTCTACAGGTCGAAAATAATAAGATATTTTGATGAAACTTGGTACACCGACTTATGTCGGCCCAAGGACGACGCCTATTGATTTTGGTTGAAATCGGTCCATGTTTAGACCTAGTGCCCATATAATGGTCCCCCCAAAATTATATTGTTTATACGCTGCACGTCGCAAATATTAAGATATTTTGATGAAATTTGGTACACAGACCTATGTTGGCCCAATGACGAATCCTATTGATTTTAGTGAACATCGGTCCATGTTTAGACCTAGTGCCCATATAAGGGTCCCCCCAAAATTGGCTTGGTTACAAACTGCAGATCGCAAATATTAAGATATTTTAATGAAATTTGGTGCGCTGACTCACATTATATAAAATTTTGACACAAGCCAACTTTTAACCCATTCGAATTTCGGATCCAAACATTAGTTGGCTTTTACCCAGACTGGTGTAGGGTATTGTATAGTCGGCATGCCCGACTTTAACCTTTTTACTCGTTTTTTTATAAAATAAATGCAGAAAAAATTTCCAATTGTCGCAAAATTTTTAAAGAGTCTAAACGTTTTTGCATTTTCAAATTTTTAAAAATAATTGAGAGTTGTAAACGCGAAGAACACAAATTTTAAAAAATTTAGGCAAATTCTTTAAATTATTTTCTATTTTCCTACTTCTAAATGGCCATGATATCTATAGATGAACCCCTTAGAACCTAAAACTTTGCATGTAGTTTTGAAGTATAGTCTACCTAGCTCTATCAGTCATTTCTCTCAGTTCAAAAAACTTGAAAAATAAGAAACATCTAAAGTCTGTTTCAACGAATCTCTAAATTTTTTTAATTTCCACAAATTCGTTTACTTAAATGTGTAGTTCCATATAATGTAATCGGTTGTGTGTACTTATAATATGCGATACTTGGTATAACAATTGTATATGAAATTAAAAGCATTTAAAATTTTTAAAAATGTTTGTTTCACTTACATGCTATTGCACTTGTAAATACTTACGAAGTATATAGGCTTGTATGTTCTTACAATGGGTAAAATAAGCCGACTTATATATAGAGTTTGAAAGTACTCGGGGATACTTGTGTGTACTTACTACAATCCACAAGCACTTTCAAAAACTGCATACAAGCTGGCTTACTTCACCCAGGGTATGGCCGCATTATAAGGATACACAAGCCAATATATTTCGTTTGCAAACACAAGAATAACAGTATGTAACTAACTCATTTTTAACCCCTAAAAGAAGATTGATATAACCGACTGTTTATTTTTCTTTTGCCTCCTCTATCACATATCTAAGTTTCGTTAAGCTCTGCGGGTTACACCTAGTTTACTTTTGTAAGCTACAAACTGTAATCCATCCATTAAGGAATAAAAACTGATTTTATACAAAAATTAGTTTTCTTTGATATTCACCATTTTTTTTTTTTTTTTTTGCAAACCACCTACTGTTTAAGTACTTAAGTGTCATTTATTTAAAATAATCGTATACTCGTACGTATGCATATACAAAAAGTACTTCCTAAACTTTCGTTTTTATTACCACAAAAGATCGTTTAATAAACATATCACTTTTCTTTAATATCTCATCTTTCATTCATACTATAGTAAACACGTATGTATGTTGGTGTAATGATGTGACGAGTGTATGCATGTATTGTAACATTTACAATGTGTCAGATATAAAAACCAGATGAAAATGTCAACAAACTATTTGAAATAACACAAGATATAATAAAAAAACTACTATGTATGATAAATGAAAATAAAAGTTACTTTTTCATTGAAAGTGGCTAAAAAATAGAGCTTTAAAAGAACTTATTCTTAAAATACTGAGGCGATTCATTTAGGGAAACTTATTTCCAACATAAAAACACCAACCACAGATATTTCCATTAAAGTTGACATTCATAACCAGGGCAGCGATTTTCATGCAGTAAAAAATGCAAGTTATGCACTTAAATGTGCACTTAAACGGAAAAATGCACTAAAAACCCAAAAATATGTACTAATAATCCAAAAATAAACGCTTCAAAACAAAAAAATGCACTTTTAATTTATCGATTTTTAGAAATCATATTTATTATTCGGGAGCGTTGGGTTAAAAATTAAATCCAATATAAATGTCTAAGTAGATGACAACTTGATGTTTTCCTTCTAGTTAAGTGCTGCGTTAACATTTGCAAATTCTTCTTTTTCTTTATTTTTCATTAAATCTTAATTTTAATTTTTTAAAAAATATGAAGAAAATATGCAAAACCGGAGTTGGCAATCCTTGGTTACAAACGTCAAAAATTAAGCTCTGCAAAGTGATTTTATTAAACTTATTAAAAACTATATTATATTTGTGCTTTTAATAAAAAGATAATTGAATATTGGTTAAGAAATACAGTGAATATATTAATATATTGAAGTATGGCTGCAAAAGGTCGTCGAAGCATTGCAATTGCCAAAATAATCTGTGGCCAATGTAAAATGGAAATAAATGAGGAGAAAGAGGAGAACATACAATGTGATAAATGCGCCAAAATATTTCATTCTTTGTGTACAAAACTTGACAAACGTCAGTATGTATATTTACTTAATAATGAAAGTGAGGAACATATTTGTCATCTCTGTGATAAAAGCAGTGGTACATTGAAAGAAGAACTTAAAGAAATAAAAACAAAACTTAATAAGCTAGATCAGCTGACTGCAGTAACTGAGGCAATTGAGTTTATGTCCAAAAAATATGATGACCTATTGAAGAGTATGGTTGAAAACAACAAAAAGGTGGAATTAGTTCAAAAAGAAAACCATGCTTTGAAAAGTGAAATAGCTAAGTTGAAAACATCGGTCAAAATTTTAAATGATCAGCGGGTCAAGAATGAAGTGAAGTGAAAAATAATGCAACTGCTATTGACACTGTTTTGGAGCTTACAGGGAATGTCGGAATAGATTTAAAGGAAGAAAATATAGAAGATGCATGTTTCTTTAAAAAAGGTAAAAATGATAAGGACGATAAGGACGATGAAATCCGTTTATGTAAATGATAATTTGAGTAAGGAAACTCTACGTCTTTTCAATTATGCTAAGACTTTAAAAACCATTGGCTATTGTTCTGTTTATACAACTGGTGCCAGAGTTTATGCGAAGAGGAGTGAAATATCGAAGCCTAGGTATATAAAAATTGAAGATGAAGTAGATCAAATAATTTCTGAATCTGCAACTTTAAAACCTAAATGCAGGTCGATGAATAGGGCTACTGCTACCCCTGATGAATCCAATGGCGAGGACAATCACTCAGCATTTTTGTCTCCAGTTTAAAATTTAAGTATCACTTCTTTTTATACCCTACACCACTATGTGGTCAGAGTATTATAAGTTTGTGCTGATGTTTGTAATACCAAAAAATATTGGTCCTAGACCCACCTTATGGTATACCGATCGGCTCAGAATTTTTTTTTATTTCGATTTAACGATGTCCGTCTGTCCGTCCGTCCGTCCGTCTGTCTGTCCATGCATTCTTGTGCGCACTTTACAGGTCGCAAATATTAAGATATTTTGATGAAACTTGGTACACCGACTTATGTCGGTCCACGGACGACGCCTATTGATTTTGGTGAATATCGGTCCATGTTTAGACCTAGTGCCCATATAAGGGTCCTACCAAAATTATACTGTTTATACGCTGAAGGTCGTAAATATTAAGATATTTTGATGAAATTTGGTACACCGATCTATGTCAGCCCAAGGATAAAGCCTATTCATTTTGGTTAACACCGGTCCATGTTTAGACCTAGTGCCCATATAAGGGTCCCCTCAAAATTATATTGTTTATACGCTGCAGGTCGCAAATATTAAGATATTTTGATGAAATTTGGTACACAGACCTATGTTGGCCCAAGGACGAAGCCTATTGATTTTGGTGAACATCCGGGAATCGAACCGGGGACCCTCTGTTTGAAAATGCCAAATGATACCAAAATCACCTTTTGCGATCACTTTTAGAGCAATTACTCTTTAGAAGCAATACTTAAGTGATTTTTTGCATGTGGTTCAGAAGTAATTCTAAAAAAGTTGTAAAAATGTAATAACGGATACTTGATAAGCAATGAAAGAAGTGATTTTTTTAAGTTGTTCAGAAGTAATTCTAAAAAATCTGTAAAAATGTAATAACGGATACTTGGGAAGCAATGAAAGAAGTGATTTTTTGAAGTTGTTTAGAATAACTTCTAAAAAAGCAGTAAAAATACACTACCTGATACTTGTGAAGCATTAAAAGAAGTAGTTTGTAAAGCACTACTTGCAATTTGTTTTGCTGGGTAAATATAAAATCAATGGAAGACCACTCAAACTTATATCTTTTCACAGATCTCAGAAATGTGATATTAGTACCTTTTCCAATATTATGGAAAATTTTATAAGTTTATGTGGTCGAAGTTCATGCATTATTGTTGGTGATTCAAATATAGACTTTCTTGATAATACAGTATTAGCAGATTTTTCAAATTTACTTTTACATTATGACTTTAAAGGCTGTCATACCCTTGTAACACGCCCTACATCTGGATAATGTATTTAGCAACATTTCAACCATGTTGTTTATTGATTCTGTTGAATGTTATATATCTGATCACAATATGGTTTCTTGTAAAATAAAAGGTATTGTTCAAAACGTCAAACACTTTGAAACAGTTAAAAAGTTTTGTGACTTAAATAAATTTAAGGATATTTTTGAAAATGATTGGCTAAATCTGCATACTGGAAATCCATCTGTTGATACTTCTAGATTAATAGAATGTCTTACAAATGCCTACGATAATTCCGTGGTTGTTACGAAGAGGAAAAAACTAGTAAAAGATGAAATAACACCATGAATTTGCAGAACCTAATTATATTTAAAAGAAATTTGTTAAAGCTAAGAAGAAAAAGACCAAACAACTCTGATATTCAAAATAGATTAAAAAGAATAAGCAAAGTTATAAAAATGGCATATCGAGATTCAATGAACAATTACACAGTACAGCAGCCAATCTGGGGGGTGAGAAATTCCAAGTCAGGGTGATGGTACTAGGTCAGTATAGTAAAACCCTCAAAGGGTTTGGCGTTCGTATGTGTCATTTTTTTTTTATGACCTTTTAAATTTTTTCCTTATCTTGATGTTTTTTCGCTTAGTTGTAACATTTTGGCAAAAACGTAGTTTAACATAACTCGAGAACCACTTGTCCGATTTTGATGAAACAAACTTAGAAAAATTTAGAATTACAATTTCTTTAATCCGTTCATATAACGTTTTTCTTTATAATCAACAGTTTTGCCGGTAAAAATAAATTTGTGGAGAAAAAAAAATATTTTTTTGCCTAAAAATTACAAATTTTTTTTTTTAAATTCATAAAAAATCCAAAACGGAAAAAAGGATCAAGTGTTATTAATTTCATGTAAAGTCACATAACCTATAAACAAAATTTAACGCGTTCTGCTTTTATTTACAATTAAGTGAAGGTATCCCATTTTGACAAGAATATTGATATTTGTTTTTATTCAAAAAAGTGTCATTTATCGCCTTTTTCATAAATTTTCCCCAATAACTCCAGACTTCTGGCCATAAACTACTAAAAAAATTAAGTAAACATTTTTATAATTTTTATTTTTATTTTATTTATTTATTTTTATTTATTTTAATAAATATTGCCTAGACTTTTTCGATGGTGGTTGTTCGGGACTAGTGGCATCGCATTCATCGCTATCATCAGTTTCTGAACCACACATAATGTCAATGTGTGACTCCACTGTTGGCCCTTCTGCATCTCCTGAAAATTCTTTATCATCAAGATCATCCTTGTCTTGCCACACTAACTTACTCCACCAGCAAATTTCCGCAATTATTGCACTCGGCGACTTTTTGCCTCTATATCTGTAAGTTTTTGTTTTATTAAAATGAGTTTGAAAAAATAAAAAATCAGTATTACCTCATTTCAAATGGCATAGCAACTTGATGATAGCGTTCACCTTGTTCATCAGATTCGGTAGCCAATTGTTTGCTGAAGTAGTCCAGATGATGATGTAAATACTGGATTTTCAAGGACATGTGGACACCAATTTCCGAGAATGCTCTTAACATCCTTGCGACAGAAACATCGTAGTTGTTAGAACGATGCTTTCCCAACAAGCCTTCTATTACTTCTTTGATTGCCTGCCATGCATTCAATTCAGCGTCAATCAAAATATTGTTGAATGCGTCACTTTTAATCAGCTTTCGTATATCTGGACCATTTAGTACGCCTGATTGGAAAAAATTAATTTGTTAAGATGGAAAATCATGGGAAATGAATGTGATATTATAACTTACCTTCTTTAATTTTACTTTCGCTGAGTCTCGGGTAAATTAGTTTCAAACACAAGAAAACTTCATCTCTTTTGGCGACAGTTTTGATAAAATTCTTAACAATTCCAAGTTTAATATGCAGTGGAGGTAGCAATATCTTCTCCTTCGGCACTAGAGGCTCACGAATAATATTGGCCGTTTGTAACCTGCTGTGCTCTCTGAGTTTCCATCCGTGGCATGCATATTGGTCACCGGAAAATCGTGTGTCCCAATGGCACAAAAAGCACATATATTTTATATAGCCGCTTTGAAGACCGCAAAGCATTGCTACAACTTTTAAATCGCAGCATATGCGCCACATATGTTTGGCGTAGTTAACCATTTTTAAAATATTTTCCAGTGCATCATATGTTTCTTTCGTTTCTGTACTGTAGGCGATTGGAACTGAAGGTTTTTTATTGGTCTTATGCAGTAAAACCGCCTCCAAGCTGAGTTTTGAACTGTCAATAAATAATCTCCAGTCATCTGCTTCATATTTTATTTCCATTGCGTCCATCAATTTTCCTACATCCGGGCAATATGCAGAAGTTTTTTCATCATTCACAAGGAATAAACTTTGGAGTGTTGCCTGACGACTTCGATAAGCTGTGACTTTCACACCGGGTGCCAACAAATTGTTTGATTTCAAAATGGAAGCCAGCTCTTCCGATTTATGCTGTGTTAATTCCAACTTGGCAACAATTGAATCAAGCTTATTTTGATTTCTTAAAATTGGCTCATTGGATACTGATGGCTCATATGGGGAATCATCACGTGCATGATATGTCGGAGCAGTCGTAGAAGAGAAAATATCTGGGCTAGAAGCTTTTGGCACAGGAATGTGGTCCGAATGAGGCAATGGTGTTGCGGCACTTGCAACACCAACGTAATTATACGATTTTCTTATCCTTTTTGCGGCTCCTTTATTCGCACATGCATAGCAATTCAATGGATTGTGACCTTCGCCAGGATTAGTCCAAGTCATTGGGATACCGAATGGCATACTTTCACGTCTTCTATTTTTCCAATCCATTAGACGGTTGTAGCAGCTTTTACACACTATATTTGGTACCCAATTTTCGATCACTATAACATTTTGGTTGAAGTACATCTCGTATGTTTGAACAAAATCAGTACTGAAATTTCCCCTTTTTTTATGTGTTGAGACATATTGACCACAGCAGTAGCAAAAGCTATTTATATCTGGCTTGCACAGTTCCATATTCTGTTCTCTTTTGTTCACTTTTAAAAAACTGGAGAAAAATCACTTTTACTGTTCGCGTTCGTCGGCACTTGTTGAATGACAAAAATCACAGAACCAGTGTGAGAAAGAGAAGAAGTATAATGACAATGCATGTTTTATGTGAACATTACAGAACCAGTGTTGCCACATCAATATTTCTCTTTTAGTACAGTAGAAAAATATGAGAGAGTTCGGCTTGTGAGTGTCAATGTTTTCTCCAAATAATGTTGTGCATATCTGGAGCAAATTTTTGAAATTCATACATTTACCTAATTGTGAATAAATGAGAAACGCGTGCATCGATTTTCATGATCTATGCCTTTTTTTGCTCATGAGTTATGTGACTTTACGCGAAAGTAATTAGTTTTGGCACTTTTTTCCATTTTGGATTTTTTATGAATTTTAAAAAAAAATATTTAAATTTTTAGGCAAAAAATACTTTTTTCCCTTCATACATTCATTTTTAACTTCGAAAGTGTTGCACATATAGGAAAACGGTATAGAAACAGATTAGAGAAATTGTAATTCTAAATTTTTCTAAATTTGTTTCATCAAAATCGGACAAGTGGTTCTCGAGTTATGTTAAACTACGTTTTTGCCAAAATGTTACAACTAAGCGAAAAAATATCAAGATAAGGAAAAAATTTAAAAGGTCATAAAAAAAAAAAAATGACACATACGAACGCCAAACCCTTTAAGGGTTTTACTATACTGACCTAGTACCATCACCCTGACTTGGAATTTCTCACCCCCCTCACAATAATCCCAAAAATGTTCCATAGTGTTATTATTATACACTCTTAAATGCGTGAAATTTGTGTAAAAATCATGAATTTAGGCATTTCAAAAAATTAATTTTTTTTAATTTGTGGTAAAAAATAGTAATTAATTTTTTTAATGATCTATTATATAACAGTATAAACTTACAAAAAAAAGAAAATAATATATCTAATTTTATATAATTTTTTTTTATACTCCATCAACTAACAAAAATAATGAAGTAATTAAAAAAAAATCTTCGACCAAGTTTCTAAAAAAAAGTATTTTTGAGAATTATTTTCGTGAAACAATTAAAACCCATTTTTCTGTTAAGTAATTTTTGCATAAAATTCTCTGAGTTTAGCGCCCTCTCTTGGCGGCAAAAGCAATCACACCAAATATTTTTTTTTTCCACATTTGTTTGAGTTACTTTCTTATTTTTAAAAAAATCCTTCTTTAATCACAATTTGAGACAAAACTTTTTTTTTTTATTTTTGTCCATGGGACGAAGCATAGTGCGGCGGGTTGTTGAAATATTATCATCAGAGAGGACAGAAAAAAGCAAAATCCGATGTTTTTAAAGCAAAAAAAATATTGTAAAAAAGCGCGAAAAAAGCAAAAGTAAAAAAAAAACAGTTTTTTTTAATTTTTTAATTCAAAGTTAAGAGAAAAAATATTTTTTTGCGAGCAAAAGAAGTATTTTTGGGGAAAAAGTCTTAAAAAAGCAATTAAAAGCTCAAAAATCTTAAGAAAAAGCTTTTTTAAAGCTAAAAATACGAAAAATCCAAAAAAGCAAAAAGAAGCAAATATGATTAAAACAAGCAATAAAAAGCATAAAAAGCAAAAACAGCAATTTTGTCTTCTCTGATTATCATATAGAGACAATTTGACAATAAAATATAATCAATAATACAATTTAATGGAAAATCACTGATGAAGCCTGTCCAGAGGAAAATGCAGAAACTATTTCTAGTCTGATTTCTAAATTAATGTGTTTATAATTTTTAGAGAAAAAGGTTTATTCTTCTCCTTAACCTCAAACCTACTAAATTAAAACAATTGTGTTTTGTCGTTTATTTTTAATTGTTAATTAATTAACTAGAAAAGTCGGTAAGAATAATAGATTTCTCGTTTATTTTAAAATTAATTGTATTATAACAACTGATTATTTTTAACAAAAAATTTTGATTGAATATTTTAACTTCTACACTTATAAAAAAAGTTAATACAAAAATCTGTTAAACGCGTTCTGATTAAATTGAAATAACTTTTCTGTTATTTTCTCTAAAAAAAGTCCGTACAAATAGGTAAAAATTCTGCTAAAATAACAGGAAATAGCACATGTACTTGCGCCAGCACAATTTTGACCTATTTGTACGGACTTTTTTTATGAGTGTACAGAATGTCGTATTTTGTGTCTTTTCTTTATTGAATGACTTACAGAAAAAGTTAAAAAATATATTTCTTTGCAATTTAACTACTTATTCAATTGAAAGAACTTTACTGATTTAGTTTTTAAACTACTGTTGAACTTTTACGGTAAAATTATTGTGAGTGTATCTTATTTCTAAAACCAATCTTACCCTAAAGGTTCTATCTTTTGAAATTTTTAAGATTTTAAGATATTTTTTTAAAGGTTTCGTAAATTCGAATTTTTAAAATTTTTCTATTAAATACAATAGACTTTTATCCACAATCGACATAACGTCTCTGTTCTTTCAACAATATTTTATTTTCTGGGACATTAAACATGGAATAAATCTCAGCTTTGAATTGTTACGAAAAGCATAAAAGCTTAAATTTGTAACTTTCTTTGAAATTATGTGAACAAACCTGAATGATGTTTTCTGAAGATTATACAAAATTAGAAATACAACCTCAATTAAAATTGCTTACTGCGACATTTTTTGATATACTTCCCTAGTTTTAAAAAAATAGAAAAATAAAGTTGGGCTGAAAAAGGTTAGGTGGTATTTTTTATTTCATCTACACATTTGTTAATAAAAATATAATAGTTCCGTGATATTATCTTAAGAAAATCTTTCACCCATTTTCATAAATTCCAGTTTCATTTTTGGCACCAGGTTTAAAAGGAAATATAATTTAAAATTCTGAACTTGTTCAAAACTTAAGTCAGAAGGAATTTTGAAAACATAAAAAGCGGTTTGAAAAACGCAGCTGTTTAAAAATAAGTTGCCGTATGAAAAATCTAAGTTAATTTTCCGGAATATGAGCAATTTTTATACATTTCCCATGGTACTCAGAAAAAAGAACATATAAAATCAAAATTTTCTTTATAAATTTAAATAATTTTGGAATCTTCTTTGAGTCCGAAAAAATAATCCTCCTTTTAAGACAGCTTTTTAGATTGTAGAGACAACTTTTTGGATTGTTTTCTGAGGGTACATATTCTCTACAAAAAAAAGATTGTTTTCAAAAAAACAATAATCATTTCTATGAGCCATTTAAAAATCTTATTTACGAGCGCTCCGAAATTGCTGGCTGGGAATTTTATTTTCTACAGTTTACTAATAACACCATTTTGTTAGTAAGTAAACTTTAGAGTTTAAAGATATATTAAAAATACATAAATTTCATTATCATTAAAGTATTCATTCTTTAAAATTATGTTATTTATTAAGAAATAAAAACATGCATACGACAAATAATATATGACTATGTAATTAAAACTTCGACAACTTATTAAGTGAAAAAACCGTTACAAAAGTCATAGTAGAAACAGTGAAGGAAGATATGTCTGTAAAGAAGATGCCACTGAAAATTATTTCAAAGAAACAAATAAATGCAAGTAGTATTTATCGAATGAGTGTTAATTTTACCATAAACGTTTCGGTATTATTACTATGTAACTCATGGTTTAATGAGGAAATTTAAAAACAAAAACCAAATATATGAAATATATGTGAATATATGTATATTTTTGAAGTATTATTTAAAATATATATTCAATCATACGAATACTTTCCAGAGAGAAATGCTTCCCAGTAAGAAAAGCACAGAGGGGAAAGCTATGGCAAAGGCACTTTAACAGGGGTACAAGTTCTGACAAAATGTAATTTCCTATTCCTAAAATGATAATTAGACCGGTCCTTTGTCTAACGTACTGGAAAAACTAAAATTATAACATTGACAAAACCAAAAAATATGTGGTCTGGAAATAGAGTTTCCAAAATAAAATGAAAAAAAATTCACATGTCGTGATTTGAACTCAGATCGTCAGATTGGCAGACGAAAGCTCTAGCTACTAAGCTAACGAGACATATAATATTTAGAAAAACAAAAACGGTGGTAATAAAAATCAATTTTATAAAAAAAAACTTTTTTAAATTGGAAATAAAAATTTCTGCCACCCGGAATAAAACTCGAAACCTTTAAATTTCAAACCTTTGTTAACAAAGCTACATCATTTTTATAAAATCAGTGCTCTACTACCAATGCAATTTTTTAGCTGTGTAGTACCGGATAACCATTTTTGCACACGTTGGCATTGATCTTTGGGCCATAATAAACCACTGAAATTTTTGTAAAATAAACACTGGCAAAACGCTTCTTGCAAACGGTGGCAAAGTGTTCTCTTAGATATTTGTTTTTAACGCCACCATTATCCAGTGGTATGCCAGTGTTTGATTTTTTGCATCACTGGCAATTTTTGACTGGGTAATTACCCTAAAGCCATCTGCACTACATTTGAAAACGCTATCGTTTTTTGGGAGCTATTTGTAATGTGTGAATGCCATAAGTGGCCATTGCTGATGATGATGGAGTTTAGATAACATTCATTTCAAATTAAAATACCTACGAACAGGTATATGTAGCAAGTTTGGTTACAAATATAAATTTTTGAGTTATGTTAAATCAATATTATTAAATGAAAGTGACTTTTTCACAATAGGAAGTTTTAAATAATAACTGGTCTTTCCAAACAAAAATTAATAAACAAAACTATTTTTTTTTTGTTTTTGAAAAAACTGTAAAACTTTGTAATAAAATAATTATATTTTACAACCTAGTAATGCAAATTATGGGTCATGAAATTTAAGAGTCACTTTATATTAATGAAGAAATAGTCCAAGAAAAAATGGTATTTCAAAATTATAACACCATTAGGTTTGTACGATTACATTTCTAGTAAAACTAGTAAAAGAGAAAAAATATTGAAAAAGTTGTCAAAATATTGAAATGTAATCAAATAAAAAAAAAGTAAAAATAAACAAAAAAAAGAATTACGAAAATCGCAAAAAAAAAAAAACGTCCTCGGAGTGCAAACTTTAATGCGAATCATAAGAGTTAATTAATTTAATAACGATTCACATAAAAAAGCATGTAAAGAAACACACTTAAAGAAAATAAATTCAGTAATGTGTCATTAAATTCCAACCTTCTAAAAATAAAATTCAAGTTCAAATATTTGTATTACGTAAACTACGTACTAACTGTTTCGATGAGTACTTAATGTATTTAAAATTCATTCATATTGGAAATTCCTGTCATTAAAATGCAGCTAATTTCTTTATGTTCGTATTTCTGGACTGTAGTGATAATTTTTTATAAACGTCTACAAATGAATACTAATTTTGTTTATAAATATAAATTGTGATTCAGTGCTACTGAATTTATTATGAACTCATTAATAACACGTAAATTTAGATCCGCTGGATATTTTTTTTTAACAGAACCAACATATACAGTGGTGGAAAATATAATAGAAACGATTCAAGTTTTTTCTAATTTTATTCTCGTTGCCTTTATTTTTAAAGATCAAACTAGTGGCTAAATTTACCCCGAAAGGCGAGTAAAAAAATTCAGAAAATTGTACAGAATTTTAGCGTAAGGTTTGTTTTTTTACTTTCCCGGTGAAAAATGCTCATATACACTCGAACATGTTCATAATATGGATTTTTTATGAACATATATGGATTTTATATGAACATATAGGGAAGTATATGTGATTCCATATATGGAAAAAGATTTCATATACAGACATATATGGAATCATCTGTTATTTCATATATTGAAATGGCACTAATATATGGACAAATATGGAAGTATGTATATGTTATTCAATTTATGCAAAAGGGACTTGTATATGAACATATTTGGAAGAATACATTTTTCCATATGTGTAAAAGGAGCTCATATGGATAAATATGGAATTATATTTAATGCCATCAATAAAAAAGGAACATATGAAGTGCCTAATTCGAATGTCATACATAAATTTATATCTATAGTACAACCTTATAATAAAGGACAGCAACGTCCGCATGTATTCGCATATATTTAATAAATGTATATGTTCATATATGTCCATATATGAACATATAATTAGGTGTTACCTCATTTTTCGGATCCATACATATATGGTTGAACCATAAATGTTCATATATGAACATTTTTCACCGGGTTGTCACTTGTTTTAAGTGGGCGTTGCTTTTAACGTAAAATTAAAGATATCGACCTTTTATCAAATTATATAGTAAAATTTAGAGACTTCTATTCGGTTCTGTACAAACTGTATATTTTTGAAAATCCTATAAAATTTTCTTAAGTCTCACATTATTTTTATCTACAAATAGTTGCCAGACTTAAAATCACAGTACCTTAAACATGACCAAATTTTTCTTTGTTTTCAATGATTTTAAAAGAAAGTTAACAACAGTTAAAGAAAGTTAACAACACTTAACTTTATTTTAAAATCACTAAAAACAAATAAAAATTTGGGTATGATTAAGGTACTGCCATTTTAAGTCTGGCGACTATTTGTAGATAAAAATAATGCAAGACTTAAGGAAATTTTATGCGGCCCTAATCTCCTTGCAGGAGTAAAAGAAACAAATATATATAAGGAAATTTTATAGGATTTCCAAAAATATACAGTTTGTACAGAACCGATCTAAACTTTACTATGTAATTTGATAAAAAGGACTAAATCGCTAATTTTTCGTTAAAAGCCACGCACACTTAAAACAAGTGACAAAATAAAAAAAAATGTTACGCTAAAATTCTGTATATTTTTCTGATCCATCTCCTCTCCTTTCGTGACGAATTTAGCCACTATTTTGATCTTTAAAAAATAAAGGCAACGAGAATAAAATTACAAAAACTTGAATTGTTTCTATTTTACAATATTTTCCACCACTGTATATACAAATAATGCTTTATTAGAATTTTTCGTAATTGTATTGTGTTTAACCCGCCCTCTAGTGTAAATATTGGCAACCAAGTTTAAACTGCCAAATCGGTGAAGGCATTTAAAAAATGTTATTTTATGTAATAAAGTTTATACCTTTAAGCATACCACGGCTAAAATCTCATTCAAATATTTATTTTGTTTTGAGTTTAAAGTTCGTTGTTTTTACAAATGTATTGACAACGGACACACAAACATACATATAGATAGTACCCAAAGGGTACTTTTATGTAATTATTGTTGCTTTCAAAAAGGAGTTGATTTATAGCTGGTTTTACCAAATCAGACAGTTCATATACGAAAGTACAAAATTCTCGTCCCGTTGATTTTTTGTACCTTATGTAATGTCTCGGTTGGTTTAGTAAAGCTATCATTTTCTTATTGCGGACAACTGAAGAGTTAGCATGATGGCTACCTTTCTTGAAATAACAAAGAAAAATCTAATATGACAATATCATATTAGAATTTGGACTTGAGGTAGAAGAATATTCTAACTAAATACACTCTCAAAACAATTCCGTTGTGACAATCGAATTTTTTCCAACCGAATTGGGTCGGTTGCCCCAACCGAAATCAGTTGAGGCAACCGAATTAAAATTGAATTCGGTTGCCGCAACTGAATTCGGTTGATGCAACCGAATTACGAGGTTGCAGCAACCGAATCAATTCGGTTGGCAAAAAATTCCGTTGCCACAACGGAATTGTTCTGAGAGTGTATATGAAAATATAGAAAGTCCGAAAAAACAATTTTTGTATTTCTAATGCAAAAATTAAAATAATTGTTTAAGTATATTGGTAAATTTATGACCTTCGTTTTTGTAACCATTTTAAAAGGAAATTTGCAATCTTTATTCGTATAAAGCACAGTAAGTTGTTTAGATTTCACATGAAAAAAACTGTAACACTTCATATAAAAAATGATTTTTCACTATAATGAAGCCTACTGCTAGAGATAGAGCAAAAGACACCTCTAAATACCTCTATTGTGAATGATTTAAGCTATTTAGGGTTGTTTTATGCCGTGGATTTGATATGAAGGCACTTTGAACCGCGACCAATATATTTCTTTTGTGCTGCCTGGAGTTCCCTAGATATTCAGGCTACCAATAAAGCCAATAATCCTGTTAGGAGAATTTTCCCAAACGTCCGAAGATGACACTAAACGGTCACCCAGAAATCTGAGTCTCCTATCACACAGTCTCGGACATTCGCGGAGAATATGCTTGGATGTCTCACCTTTCAGCTCACAAAACCTGCAAACATCAGTGTCCGACCGACCCTGTTTGTGAACCTGGTACCTGAGCCCTCAGTGCCCAGTTAAGTATCCCGTCAGCGTCCTAAAGTTACACCTGTCGGGTGACAATATGCGCCTTGATACTCCGCCGGAAACAAACTCAGTTTCTCTCCACAGCCTGGGTTTTTCCCTAGCGTCCCCCCGGGTATACCAAGGAATGGTTCTGGGCCGATGAAGGGTCGATGGGCTCCTTAATTGGCTAGACAATCAGCCCTTTCGTTACCCTCGTGCCCTTCATGACCAGGAATCCATCCCAGTGTAAGGGAGTTGTTCCTACCGAGTTCATTGAGAATTCCCAAACACTCCACGATCAGACCAGATGATAACCCGCAAGCTCCTAGAGCCGGAGCCTGGCAGTCACAAAAAATGTAGATGCGGGATCTAGCCGCGGCTCTCCGCAGGCACTCTCTCACACATACGCAGATGGTGAAAATCTCCGCCTGAAAGACGGAGGGATATTTGCCCATTGGTATAGCACGTTGGAACCCGGGTCCAAAGACACCTGCCCCCGTGTCACCATTAGCCTGTTTCGAGCCTTCAGTGAACCATATCTGAACCCCCTCTTCAGGCTTCCAGGACTGGCTGAGCCACATATCCCTGTCAAATGACATGTCAAAAAGCTTGACGGAAATCTGCTCCGGCATCATTTTGTCCGCGAAACTTAAGATTGGGTCGTCCATAAAGATCCCGGCGATCCTCATGTGACCCTTCTCGTCCCCATTCCTCATGTCCCTGACCTCCCGGAGACTAAGGAAGCCCATGCTTGCAGCCTCCTTTACGGAAATATGCAATGGTGGAAACCCAAAATGGCCCCAGTGGCATCCGGCCCCGTAATGCCAGTGCACACAAGCCGATACACCTTCTTTAGAGTTTCCCTTGCAGTTGACCTTTGGCCACCATTCTAAGGTAGCATACGTGATCATAGATTTTATAATGGTGTCGAATAACCAGTAGACCATGTGTGGTCTTAGACCCCATGTTTTCCCAAAGAGCCTCTGACAGGCATAATATGCCCTGGTGGCACGGAATCCAGATGATCATTCCAGGTAAGTAATTTATCTAGGCACCCCTAAATATTTTACACTATCCGATAAGCCTATCGTTTTTCCTCCAACAACAGGTTCGGTCAGGTTGACCCTTCTTCTCCTTGTGAACGGTATCAGGATCGTCTTCGCCGGGTTGATAGTCAACCCTTTTTCCCGACGCCATGAGTGGGTAAAGTTCAGAGCTTGCTGTATACAATCAGAGATGGTCCTGTCATCCCAGCCGACAACGGAGATGACAAGATCATCGGCGTAACCTGAAGCCCAGGTCGTTCATACCCTCAAGCTACTCATTTATGCTGTAACTCTAGCACTTTTCTCTCGCGTGTATATGTGCCATAATGAAATAAAAAAGTCATTCTTTTTAAGAATTAAAAATTACATTTTGAGGCCATTAAATTTCGAGTGAAATATTCCACGTAAAAACAACTTACGGTGCTTAAAGCATACAGTTTTTTCGTTAGTAGTCACCTAAATAACTAATACTGCAGATCTCCTGAATTTCTATACAAAATAAGATAGCCAGCCAGCAAAATTTGGATAATTTTTTGAGGGTTCTTATTCTATGATTCAAAACTTATGCAAATAAAACACATTTTTTCAAATTTTTTATCGAAAATTGCTCATATTTTGAATGAAAATGTGAGCCTTCTAAAATGAATCATAAAAGACACAAAAATTTGAGCCAAATTATTAAATCCAAAAGATGGTTCAAAAATGACTCAGAAATGTAAACAAATTTGAAGGCTCAAAAAAATTATTAATTTTTGAGCCTTTTGAATTATTTTAAATCTTTTTTTTGAGTCATTTTTGAATCAAAAAAAGATGGCTCTTTTGGATGAACCACTTTCATACAAAAATTTTAATTTTTTTAAATATTTTTTGAGCGTTTTTTATTCATTTTCGGGCTTGTTTGCTGACTGGGTAGCAAAATATTGAGAAATATTTTTATGAATAAATAAAGAAAGCTTAAAATATAAAACAGACCTCGAGCTAAAAAAGTATTTTTTCTCAAAAAGTCAGCGAGTCCAAACATAGAAACATCCCGCAGACTGTGGAAGAAACTAATTTTCAAACACCTGAGTTACCACTAGTTCAGTCCCGGACAATCAAATGCAAATGCAGCATTATCTCCTCCTCCTCGTCCCCACAGCCCCAACAATAATCCGCACGAGAGTAAATGCACCGCACAGCCACTCAGCCTATCGCCCCAAGAAGAGTCTACACCGAATAGTTCCACAAATGAACCAGAATATCCGTCTGTATCAGGCCCCGACAGAAAAAAAAAAAATGTTTACCAAAAAACGTTTTTATTTTTCCACATAGTCTCCTTTTAGCTCAAAACTTAGTCCGGCGTTTTTCCAATTTTTTTTTATTCTTCCAAAAAATAGGACTTCTCGAGGTCCTCAAAATAAGCATTTGTTTGAGAAATAATTTTATCGGCTGCGCTAAATATCTTTCCACTGAGCCATTTCTTTAGGTTTGGAAGTAAAAAATAGTCACTAGGGGCTATATCCGGAGAATATGGCGAATGGGATACCAATTCGTAGCTCAATTCATGCAATTTTGCCATTGGGACTACAAACCCGTGCATTGCCTTGATGGAAAATCCCTTTTTTCTTGTACAAATGGGGTGGTTTTTTTTAAATCGTCATTGAATCGGTGCAATAAGTTGGATTATTCGCATGCATCCCCAAAAAATGTCGCATGACCTGGTTGCCTGCCAAACCCACCTTGACCTTCTTCGGAGCTGGTTCACCCAGTGAAATCCTTTGCTTAGACTGCTGTTAGGTCTATGGTGTTTTGTAACGGATCCATGTTTCATCCGCAGTTACAAACATATTGTGAATTTTATCGACATTTTCAGGTGTATTGCCTTAATTGGTCGTCCAGAAAATTCAGCGTCACTAGCGCTTGTGCGACCTCAAGTTGAAGTTGATGGTGCAGAGTTCCCATAGTACTTATCAAGCTTTTCCTTGGTTTGAGTGACGATTTTTTCGCAAAAAATAATGTTTGATGAGCAGTCGAAATTCACTTTTTGCACTTCTCCAAAAATCCATGAGATTGTATGCTTTGAACACCTATTAATCACAAAGTTAATGACGGAACTTGCTCAAAATTTGACGGTAGTCTACTAACAGAAGGTACTTGACCGGAGCGGTGTTGCATTTTATGTAACTATGTGGAAAATTCGAAAAGTCACGGTCTTATTGATCCGCCCTCGTTTGCTCTGATCGGTATTTTGCATAGTTTAGAATCCAGAATGCCAATCAGGTACTTCGCTTCCCTCGAGAGTTGATGAATGGCCTTTCAGCCTTGACAGAATAAACTTTTCTAGAGTGTATTTCCTTGTAAATAAAACAATT
Source organism: Leucophora obtusa (assembly GCA_949987735.1). Classification (NCBI taxonomy): domain Eukaryota; kingdom Metazoa; phylum Arthropoda; class Insecta; order Diptera; family Anthomyiidae; genus Leucophora; species Leucophora obtusa. Next base: position 312,974,654 of record OX465295.1, on the reverse strand, counting down.
ACGGCATTTAGCTGTTTGACTCCCAGACCATTGCCCTTTGCCCATGTAGGAGTCTCATAAGCGATAATTACCTACGATCATTGATCTTTTGCAGAAATTTCCCCCAACGTCGTAAGTGTATGCCATAAGCTTCGTCCCTGTTCTACCCATCGAGTCGAGGATTCCATTTATCACAAGGTTCCACAGAAGAGGAGAAATGACATCGCCTTGTAGAGTGCCTCTTAAAACCACCTTCCAAGAACATGTTGCCCGTCCACAATTTAATCAATTGAGTGTACTTATTATATTACGTATTTCATAAGAAAAAAATAATTGGCCTCGAGCAGTGGTACTATTTTTCATTATATAATTTTTGCTCAAATTTAAGTATGCATTTTTAAATTAATACTGCAATATTGCAACCAAATTACATATTGAGCGGACTCATATAAATATCGTGTTTTTATCACATTTGTATCATACATAAATGTTTCACCAACCCTGCAAAGCAAATTCTACAATTTGTTTTGCATTTTTCTTCCAATTTTGCAAACATTCTTAAACATGATTATTTTGAGATTAATTATTACGAGGCGTTTCATGAATCCCCCAATTGTAACTAATTTGCTTCCAAAATGCTTCAATTTCCATCATATCAATTTGATAATAACAAATTTTTATGTAATTAAATTACTTGGAAATTAAAAAGTTTGTCATTCATTTACATCATACATGGGAATTTTTCATTACCATTGAAATTTCATTACCATTAGTTCATACTAATGATAATGAAAAAAATTTCATTACCATTTAATGGTAATGAAATATTTTCCATTAGAAAAATCATTACTAATTGTAATGAAATTACACTAATGTATAAAAAAACTAATTACAATTGATTAAAAACCATTTGTTTACAAAAAAATTCAGACAAATGAAAACGAACAACGGGTTTGGCCGGGGAAGTTATAAAACATAATTTTTTAAGGAGGATCCATTCCATTCCGTTAAACTTTACCTGGATACAAATAACAATGGCATGGAAAGTAATATTTAATTTTAAATGAGCATGAGCCTGAATGAGCATATTCCATCCTCGATTTCAGCGAGTTTTACTCCATTTTTACGTTTTTCTGTCAATGGCAATTATTTTTTTTTAATTTATTCATTATCAATGGTAATGAAATTTAAAATCATTGTCATTAATCAATGAAATTAAATTTTAGAATCATTACCATTAATTAAAAAAATGGTAATGAAAATAATTTCATTACAATTGATATCAATGCAATGGTAATGAAATCATCAATTAATTAGTCCACCTAATTAATTAGTCCCATGTATGATTTACATAAATCATAATACTTAATCCATAAACGCACTTTTGATTATAATTTAACCTGTCATACTTGTTTTTTTTTTCTAAAAACTAAAAAGTTTTAAAATCAAACCCCGCTTTTTGAGAAATAATCAAAGATGGCAACCGGAACAAATACAAATCTACAACCGACTAAAAACCGATACAAATTGCAAGCCGTTCACGTTTCTTGTACCGTAAGCGTTATTTTCCAAAAAAATATTATTACACCAATAGAAAAAAGTCTGTAAAAAATTTAGTTAAAACTACTAAAAATTAGTTAAAAATTATTTTGCATAAAAAACTTATAAAATTAGGAGATTATTTTCGCTGAATATTAGTAAGATAGAAATAGCAAAAATGAAACGGTTAAATAAAGAGAATTTTAGTTATATTTGAGTTAAATTTCAGTTAATATAAAATAATAACTTAACCTGCTAAAATTAGGAAAAAAATTTGCTAAACAGTTGACAAAAAAATTTTAAATTTCCAAAATTTTTTTTTTAATTTTTTTAATGCAAATAAAAATATAGGTATCTGAAATCAGCAGTTTACTATTTTTCTAGCAAATATTTCCGTTGATTTTAGCAGGATAGACTGATATTTGCATTCAACTAAATTTAGCATTAACCAAAATTCTGGTAGACATAACAGTTTACTAATATTTAGCAAAAATTTTGTCTACTAATATTTAGCAAAATTTTCTGCAGATATTACAGTATAATTTGTCATTTTCTCTAAAAATATAACTAAAATTCTGAAAATTTAACAGTTTTATTTTTTCTATTATTTTGCAAAAAAAAATCTGCTAATTTCAGCAGTTTTTTCTGGAAGGTCATTTTGAATTTTGTCATTTTAGTATTTAGTACTAAAATTTAAACGTATCTAACCGCTATAAAAATTGGTGTTATACCACGAATATTTAGTCACCGTATCTGATATAAACATGTGTCTAAGAACAGCCTTAAATTGAAAATCGGAACCATTTCAAATACCACATATCGTTATTTTTCGTTAACATAACTAATACACCGAAAAAAATTTCGGTAGAATCTACTGAAAATTACAGATAAAACAACGATATATGCACTTAAAACGACGACAAAGGCATTTATCTTTGAAGTAACTAAAATGTAGTTATTTTTAATAGTTGAAAAATAACTAACAAATGCATTATAAACTACTAACGATGTCGTTAAATTAACTAAGAAATTTTTACTACGCAAATTTTAAAACAACTGACAAAAAATTTTAAAACTACTGTTTTTTAAAGTTAATTTTTTTCATGTTATAAAAGAATATTTTAATATAAAAACACAATTTTTTTCTTTCGATTACAAAAAAAATGTGTAATGACTTCATGCTAATTGAAATTTGAAATAAAAATTCGAAACATTTCTCCAGCTTTTACATTTTTATGTATTGAAGATATAATACAATTTTCTGATTTTTATTTACAAACTAAAAATATATTAATGGTTACAAACAAAAATTTTTAAAAATTCAAAGAAATTCTTAATATATTAAATAACTAACAAAAAACAACTGTTTGCTTTAAAAATAATGTGTTGGTAGTTGTTTATGATATTAAAAATAACTGCTTTAAACAGCTTTTACAAAAATACAGTATTTTTCTTTAATCTTTTTCTGAAGCCCTGGTATATGTATTACGAAAATACTCTAAGCGAAAGCAAATTAACGAAAATTTGTTTTTGTTTCCCATGTATTTTTGACGAAAGTGATTGTCAATTTCTTTCGTTTAGACTATTTTCGTAATAGATAAACAGGCCCTAAATAACTGTCAGAACAGTTATTTTGTGAAAATTAACTAAAATTACAGTTAAAAACAACTGTTTACTGCGGCCCTATGCTCCTTGCAGGAGTAAAAGGAACAAATATATATATTTACTGCACAAACAACTGTCATATATGTAGTAACTACCAAACTTGTTTGTGTGTACCAAAATATATAAAAAATTAACCCGTATGAATACCTTAACCGTTAATCGTTTCGGTTGCCATCATTGGTAATAATCGCATGTTTTCATTTTGTATATATTAACAAGTAGTATATTCAAACATGTCTATAGTAAGTCTAACTAACTACAAGTTACTAACTTCTTTTTTTTCAACACACTCGCAACATATTCAAAAATGTTTTGGCGGTTTTTTTTTTTTGTTGGTGTTGCTATAAGTAATATGAGTTATTGTAAGTACGTGTTTTTCCACAAACTTTTTTTTTAAATACCAGAAAAATACTTCCTTGCATTTTCAAGGTAATAATAAGTCTTTGGTGGTTTGGTTTGGGATTTGCAGAAGAAGAAAAAAAAACATGTAAAAGAAAAAAAAAATGGCAAATGAGGTGGCAAAAAACAAGTCAAAACCAAAAAAAATTCAATACGCGTTTTTGTACGCTACAATCAGTGTTGCCAGAATTCATAGATGGAAATATGCTAGATTCCTAAAAATTTTCTGCTAAAATCTGCTAAATCCTAAAATAAAAAAATATATGCTTAAGAATACGTTAAATTAAAAAATCGCAATTTTTTTATTATATTCATTATGCTAAAGATCTGCTAAATTTAATACAAAAAATATGCTGAAAATCTGCTAAATAATTTTTTTAGTATTATTTAATAAAGTCTTATTAATGCAAAAATACTTGTTTTAAACAATGTTTATAAAAAATTATATTTTAATACTTTTTTAAACTACACTCTAATTAAATTCTGTTGAAATTTACCCAACTTATAGTAGGAAACTGAACTCCTACTATAAATTGGGTAAATTTACTCTATGTGCGTAATTGAGAAAAAATACGCACATTGTGTTTAAGTTGGTGCACAAATAATTTGTAATTTTACATTGAAAGTGCGTAAAAATTAAATGAAATTTTGAAAGTAGTGTGCTAATTTACTAAATTTGTGTGTAAAAAAGCACGTTTCACGTGTAAATGTACGCATAAAATGCGTAAAAATCCACAAAAAATGCGCAAAAGTCCACAGAAAGTGCGTAAAAATAAAATATAATGCGTACATTTACAACAGGTGTGCTAACTTTAAGCACCACCCAAAATTTTTTTTAAATAAAATAACAAATTAATTTTTATTACGTATTTTATTAATAATAATATCCGAGTCATTCTCTCATAATCGTTTATGTCCAAATTAGTCGTTTTGGGATCTTAAGGCATTTGTATAAAATTCATATAAAAATTTGTTATAACTATTGAATGGGTGCGATGACTCCTGTTCAACAAAATGCCTTCTTTGAAAGGGGGGCAGTAACCGTCAACAATAATGGGAGAAAACGCCTTAAGAGAGATATGGCCTACGCAGGAACAACTGAGTGCAATGACTCCTGCTCAACAAAGTCAGTAGTCATTGAGTACTGCCTAACTTGCAAAGAAAGCATTTTGTTGAGCAGGAGTCATTGCACTCAGTTATTCCTGCGTAGGCCATATCTCTCTTAAGGCGTTTTCTCCCGTTATTGTTGACGGTTAGTGCCTCCCTTTCAAAGAAGGCATTTTGTAGAGCAGGAGTCATCGCACCCAGTTGTTTTACCTAGGCCGTATCTCTCTTACGGCGTTTTCTCCCGTTATTGTTGACGGTTGTTGGTTGACTGCCTACCTTGCAAAGAAGGCATTTTGTTGAGCAGGAGTTATTGCACCCAGTAGTTCCTGCGTAGGCCGTGTCTCTCTTACGGCGTTTTCAATTTTGAAATGAGGTTTAGACTACCACATGCGTTAATAATAATTACCAAAAACAATTTCATGCTTATGTTGCTATTTCCAGACTCTAATGTGTTTGTGGAAATGTTGTAATTCACAAAAAATAATCCGTTTTCGCTTTTTGTTTTTATTATTTATAATTTTTTTTTCAATTTTTTCCAATTTGAAATGTCAGAGTATTTATTACTATTATTGGATAGTATATTTACCAACTTTGTGCGTAAAAATTTTATTTAACAAAACAATAGTAATTTTAGGCACAATTTGTTTATTTATAAGCACATAATGTCTAAAAATACTTTGTGTGTGTATTATTGCGTATGAAAGTGTGTACAAAAAAAGTTTACGCATTTTTTGTTTATATTTACCGAATTTTCGTAAAATTAAACAAAATTTTACCCATTTTATAGTAGTAAATTTACAAACATTTTTTAGAGTGTATCTTAGAATAAATATAAAAGTTTACCCCTAAATTCATAAATGCTTTCAAAAGTTATAGCAGGTTTATCGAACAAATTTTATGTGAAGAATTTGTTTTATAAACCTCCTAGAACTTTGCAGAGTGTTTATGAATTGAGAGGTAAACTTTTACATTTATTCTAAGATACTTGTAAATACTATTTAATCTTTCTTTGAAACTAAAAAAATAAACTTTCTTATTTAATTTTTTCACAATAAACATAACTGATTTCAAATTGTTGCAATATTTTGTTATGGTTTTTGTAGCATTTTCAAATTATAGTAATATATCAATACTACTAAAAAAGTTTACATTCAAAAAATAATTGAATAATTATGCATGAAATAAAAAGTTATGAAAACATTAGCCGCTTTTTCTAATCATTTGGATTTAATAAATCCAAAAAGTAGTTCTAAAAGTGCTCAACAGATGGGGTTAGATTCTCCCTATTTAAAAAATAATGTTCTATCCGACACTTCTTTCACCCTAATTTTTGATACCGAATTCGATGATGAAGGATTTTACTTTAACTTTTAAGTTTTAATTATATTTTATATAAAACAGCGATATACAGTCTGCCTTTTCAGTTTTATCACTTCAATTTATACTTTTACACAATTGAAAAATTCCATTGGAATTAGAGTTTGCTAAAAACCGAAAAAATTTAAAACCGCGGTTTCGGTTTTTCAAAATTATAAAAACCGCGGTTTCGGTTATTTTTCGGTTTTCTTGTGGTAATAATAGAATTGTTTTAAAATAATTTAATATATATAAAAATTAAATATTTTACTACATTCAAGATATTTATTAAAATTCGATTGAATTGCTTACTCGAATAAAGGCAATAAAGCCAATAAAAAATGCGGAAACCGTTATAAATTAAAATTTGAATTATTTTTCGGCAAATAAAGCTGTATTTAAAGAGTTTAAATTTGAAATTTAGCAGTTTGTTTAAAACAATATAAGGTAAGAATTTCATACAATAAATTTCGCGGACTACGAAATAAAATGTTTTGAATACGTGAAACTCAATATCTCTTAAACTACATGACTATTTGGTGCAATTTTTTTCTAAAATTATAATCCTCAGCTTATATTATCTGTAATAATAAAAACAAACAAAAAATTAAATTAATATTTAATGGTGAAATTGTTCATTACAATTAAATACAGAATTTTGTAAAATAGGAGCTGAGCCCTTTTCGAAATTCAAGACTCAATAATATGTTATTTAATTAATTATTTTAATTGTTTTAAGTATTTATTAAAAACCGACTTATTTTTGCCGGTTTTCGGTTTCGGTTTTGAGGCTTGAAAAACCGCGGTTTTGGTTTCGATTAAAACCGAACATCAAACTCTAATTGGAATATTTAACATTCACTAAATGGATGTAATTAAATTACTTACAGTAGAGTGAAAAATTGCCATTTCTATTTCAACTATTTCTCCATGTCCAAGATGAAAAACATATATTTGGAGAAGTGTAGTTTTTTTTATAAACATTTAATAAAAGAATTTTTATAAAAACCTTCTAATATTTGTTAGTTTTTCAGTTTTTTTGTTTTTCTTTAAATTTTCATTCGTATTTTTTTCGACATTAAATTAATAGGCTGTTTCATATATTTGTGCTTTTATTGTGGATTTATTAAATCCAGCTTTTTTATGTATGAAAATTCTAAATCCAGGTGATTAAAAAAAACGCTAATTGTTATTGTTATAAATATTGTTACAACAAAAATTATTTTGTTAAAAAATATGCTAAAAATATGCTTTTATTAAATAAAACAAAATATGCACGCAGAAAAAAAAGGTGTAACATTTACAAAAATTAGAATAAAAGTTTACAAAGTTCCGTGGTAGATATACAACTACATAAAATTAACGACAAATTTGTCAAGGCGCTTAGGTAAATTTTCAAAGAGATATATATGTAATTAAATCGAAGCCTTTGTTAATATAACAACACGCGAAGGAAAAAAAACTTTTTGTCTTTTAGTAAAACAAACATGGTTTATTTTTTAAATAAATAAAAGAAAAATTGGAAATTCTGTATTTTTATTTTGGTTTAATTTTAATTAATTAAATTTTATTTATATTTTAATATTTTTCTTTGTCCTCAATTCCTCTGCTGGCGAACTGTAATTGTGTTTTGTGTTTACCAACCCTTCATTGCTCTATTCGTCATTTCCGTTCAATAACTGTAGGTATAATAATGATGTATATATATAAACTATTTGTCTAAAAAACAAATGCGAATTATAAGACACATTTTGCAAAAAAAAAAAAATTGAGTAAATAAAAGATTACTATGTCTGTAAAAGTGTTGAGTACCGAGTACTCATTTCCGACTTTTTTTTAGGGTACCCAATGCTGAAAAGTAATTACTCAATACTTTTAGGCTTGTATTTTTTCAACAAGTAAGCAATTTCGACATGAAAATTACAATAAAAATATATTATTTTTGTTTCTATTTGCATTAATATTTTTTATATTTGTTTGCATTAATAATATTAAAAGATAAAAACTTGAGAAAATCCAGCATCATTATTCTTTTATATTAGAGATGTACATCCACCATATTGATTTGCATATGTCAAAGGAAACTCTAAGCGCTTTTTGACATTTGCCTGTCTTATTAGAAAAATATACTTATTGCTTATTTTATTTTCAAAATTAAATCAATGCAAATTTTACATAGTACGTTTTTAAATAAATTTCACCAATGTAAATTTAACAAAGCACGTACTTAGCCAACTTAACAAAAAAAGCATTCGTAATTTAGCAAAAATGCATATCAATTAATTACCAGGAATTTGGGGCTTGTATTTTTGTATTAGTTCATTACTATGCAAATTTTACATAGCAGGCTTTTTAAAAGATACATCTGTTTTTTTTTCTGCGTGTGCTAAAAAATCTGCTTTTGTCCAACAGAATATGCTAAAAAGCAGTTAGCATATTTTTACAAAAAATATATGCAATTGCCCAACTCAATCTGCTAAATCTAGCAGAAAATATGCTAAAATGGCAACACTGGCTACAATATGTTGTGGTTATAAAAAAAGTTACAGCTTCAGCGTACACAGGAAAACTTAGAAACGTGTTTTAATTATGAAATTACTTGAATCAAATACTATATTAATTGATTTTACACCCAGCACGTAATGATGGTGTTAATTACTTATGATTGCGAATGATGAATTAAAATGATCACTTTTTCTTTAATAAAATAATATTATAAATTATTTAAATATTTTTTTAATTGAATTCAAATATTAATCCAATCTGTTAACAGGTAAACTTAAATTGAAGCTAAAATTGATTTAAAAAAATTATGAATCAAATCTATTAGAATTCATTCATTTGATTCAAAATGTAGCTAAAATTAATTAAATTTTAATTTAATTATATCTCAAAAGTAATAGAAAGTTTAATTGACTCAATTAAAAAAAAAAAACAATTAAAAATTTTTAACAAGTTTTAATACTTTTTAATGCTTTTTTTATTTGTGAACTTTTGTTTCAATTGGTGTTATCAGGGACTAGTAATTATAGAGATAAGACATAAGAAGTTGTACTACTGACCGATAGTGGTCTGAGATTTTTATTATTTATTTCTATACAAAAGATCTCAGATTGTCATCAGATTTTCCTATAAAAGGTTTTAGATTGCAATGACTTTTTCATACAGAAACGTCTTAGATTCAAAGCATTGTTTCCTATACAGTATTGATGTTTTGTAAATTTTATATCTGCGACCTTTTCTAAAGAAATTCTAAGGGGTTACTTTGTAAAACGTAACGCCCTGCGACTTTCTATATAGTTATACAGGGTGTTCCTCCTTCACGTTAATATTTTGTATGGCAGCTTATTTAAAAATGTATTTTATTTAATTTTAGAATATTCGGTTTTATTTTCCTATGTCATGTTATATATTTTATGAAAGCGTATTAAAAACTTCATTAGTTGATGAAGCAATAATGGCATGCTATGTAAAAACTAAAAAAGATATTTTGGAAAAAACTACATTTTTCATGAAATTTAAACAAATTGAAAAAGCTGTCAAAATATTAAAATGTACTCAAGTAATATTTCCCCTTAAATTGTTTACAAGTTTTTACTATTTTTTTTTTGTACTCGAACGGATTTTTGAGTGAAAAAAATGGTAAAGCTAGTAAAAAATAGAATGTTAACGAACACACTTTATACAATACTAGCGGACAAAGCCTTCTACGTTGTTAGCATGCCTTAGGCCTAGTTTTTGGGATATTTTTACATTATTGCTCATAACTTTTTTATTAATTATTTGAATGGAATGATATATCGCCTATGTCCATCCTTAAGTACTATTCTAAATACTGGAACAAATATTTTAGTTACGGAGATTACCTCCTACATACAAACAAACAAATATACACAAATTACTTCTTTATTATATTAGTATAGATATGGATGGTCTTAGCATTATTTCAGTATTTGATTCAATTTTTCTTTTTATAATTTTCTAATTTTTTTAAGAAAAATATTTTTTAAATTTAAGTTTAAATTTTTTAATATTCTTAACCCTTTGACGACCATAGGCAAGTATGCTTGCCAAAGGGTTTTTCGCACTTATAATTGCCCAGACAAAAGATAGAGTAAATATGTCCAAAGGTGATTTGTATAGGAGGGTTGAGGCAACAAAAGTGTATTAGGCGGTAAATCCCTACTTGGTGCCACTTTCCCCTTGCAGGCCCACGAAGTTAGTTAATTAGAATTCTTCATTTTAGGGGTAAAAGCACAAACTTTGACAAGCGAAATGAAGGGGAAGCAAGGGGTCTATGAGGCCAATTTTTTGTTAAGTATCTATAATTTAGTTTCAGATCACAAAAATAGAATAATAATAAAAATCGCTTCGGGCGGAACGGCGGGGTCGTCAAATGGCAAATATTTTTGACAAGCGAAATGAGAGGTAAGGCGGGGTTCAACGGAGTAAATTTTTCTTGGCATAACTATCATTAGGTCAGAGATTATGAAAATCGTAAAAGCTTCAAAATCTCTCCGGCAGTAAATGTATGGTCGTCAAGAGGTTAAGCTTTAGTTTTCTGGTAAGTGTAACTAGTTCAGTTCATTAAAAAACCTTGTAGAGTATAAAAAAGTCATTACTAACCCACTTAAAATTTCCCACTTCTTTATAATCAAATAAAAAAGAAGGAAAAATTAATATTAAAAATAAATATTTTTTACAACAACCAGATACGAAAGTGTTTGAAAAGAAATGCAACTTAAACAGAGACAGGAAATATGTACTATAATAAAAATGTTAATGTACAACCAAATCGAAATAAGGAATTCCTAAATAATATAATAGATATTGATGTAGGTCAATGTATTCCATTTATAAAACAAATGATATCGAATTCCAATTGCAACACTCTTTAAAAAAAAATTATAATTTATATGTATTAATATTACTCATACGTCACATGTGAATATATTTTGTACTCGTATTTTAATATTTAAATCACTGAAACCGTTTCGTTTTTTATTTATTCTTTTCCAATTTCAAATTGTTTATAACCACAAGTTAAAAACTGTTACGTTTAAACATGTTGACACCCGTATATTAACTGACAAACACAATTTTTTTTAAAAAACCTCTATATGGTTTGTTGAATATAAAAAAAAAATCACAATTTCCTTTTTCATGTAAATGAAAATGAAAATTCACTTAAAACAAATAAAAAAAAGCGTAGAAAAACCCATAGACACATGTATTGCACTTTAGTTGAATATACAAAAATGTGAAAAGTATAATTGTAGTTTAAAAAAATCTAGAATGAAGTGACCTAAGAAATCTATATTCGTACTTACATACATATGTATCTATCCACATTATAGACAACTTTGTATTATTTGATGATAGAAATAAAATGTTTATAAAACAACTATCTACATACATATGTACACTCAACCAAAAAAGTCTGTAATGACAACTAAAAATTTTGCTGTTATTACGGGAAATTTAACTGTTTTGAGGCCATCGGTATTTTTTGCTAATTTTAGCAACACATGTCTCCTAATCTGTAGTACAATAAAATTAGTAGAAAAAATTAGTAGCCGTTACTAAATTTTAGTAAAATTTATGTAAAATGCAATTCAAAATCGATTTGCTAAAATCAGTTAAAAAACTTACTAAATATCATAATTTTAGTACAATGAAATTAGTATAAATATTGAGTTGCAGCTACTGAATTTTAGTAAATTGCTGTAAACTGTAATTTAAAATCAATCTGCTGAAATGAGCAAAAAATTGTACTAAAAAATAAAAAAACTGTAAAATTTTCTTTCGATTGTAACAAGCGTATAATTACTTCATCGTACTTGAAATTTGGAGTCAAAATTGCAAACGGTTCTCCAGTTATTCCCGTTTTATGCATTGGAGATGCAATAAAATTTTCTGGGTGTTATTTCTAAACTAACCACTAAATTCATAAACGCTTTGTAAAATTATAGGAGGTTTATTGAACAAATTTTGTATGAAAATGACATTCCTGCTATAACCTGCTATAACTTTACAAAGTATTTATGAATTGAGGGGTAAGAATATATCAATAGTAAAAATATAAACTAAACAAGAATTGTAAAAAATCACAAAAAAAAAATATTTTTAAATTAGTATATTTTTCTGCTAAATTTAGCACTCGGTTTTGAAAAATTAGTAAAATGTTTTTCTGAAATCAACAGCGAAAATTAGTAAAAAAAATCCGTAATTTGTAATAAGAGAATAGCAAAAATGATTACTAAAAATAAAAATTGTACTAATAATCAGTATAGAAATAGTATAGTGCGATTGGAAACTGTTTACAAATTTTTTTACAAACTTTTTTATCTGAGTGTATGTATGTATCATGCACTGCAGAAAATTTTTCCTTCAAAATAAAAATAACTCTGGGGACGGAACTGTAACAAAATAAAAATGTGATTGTTCTGAGGCTTACATAAGTGTTCGAGAAGACAAAATATATTGGAAACAATCTCAAAATAATTCGGTATGGCAACCGATTTTTTTCCCACAACCTTATAATTCGGTAGCTCAAAATGAATTCAGTTATCCCAACTGAATTACGCGGTTGATCCGATTCGGTTGAAAAAAGTCGGTTGTGACAACGGAACTGCACTCAGAAAAAATCTGTTAATACATGACAGTGAAGTAATACGGTTGTAGTTATTTTAACTTACAAATTGAAGTATTAACACTTGCAAATTGAAGTACAATATTTCTTACAAAATTAAAAACAACTGCATAAAATAAATATTACTACAATATAGTAGTTTTTGTAGTTTGTGTAAAAAAATAACTGTCAAAGCATTGAAAAATTTTGCCCTAAGTAAAATAACTGCAACCAGATTACTACACAAATAACTGTCGTGTAGTAACTGTAGAACCTTTCTGAGTGTCGAACAATATCTTAGTAGTGAACAATAAAAGTGATATTAAGTGCGAATTTTGTTTTATCAATTTTAAATTTATTTCAGATCAAAATAAGGTTAATATTATTTACATAAATTTGTTTTTATTAAATTAATAACACTGTGCTAGTTGAAAAATCTGACAAGCGGGATACCCGATTCTAGGTTAGCTCTTAAAAAAATATATTTGTGTTTCAAAATTGCTGTCCAAAAGTTCCCTTAAAATTCGATTTTTCTAAATTTTCGACCCCTTCTTTTTATCCAGGTTACTTGCTATTCCCCCATTCAGCGTTGGATCAAAAATTATCAAAATCGGAGCAGCCGTTAAAAAGTTGGAGTGAAAATGTGAGGACACTTCGAAATTTTCTATACAGAATAGTACAAAAGTTGTGATTGAAAATGTGAGAACAACTTAAAATCTCCACACAAATTTAAATGGCTTTAAAATGTACTGCAATTTGAATTGAAATGAAACATTTGTGTGGAGATTTTAAGTTGTCCTCACATTTTCAATCACAACTTTTGAACCGTCAGACCAATTTTGACTATTTTTAATACAATGCTGCTTGGGAGAGTAACAAACAATCTAACTATCGCAAATCTGGAGTCCTTGGAGCCATAATTTTCATATTCAAATACCTTTTATTTTTTGAGAGCTAACCTAGAACAACGGCTAGCACCTTGGATTCAGAGTAGCCGAATTAGTTTTAAGTACTGGGTGCCCCGCTTGTCGGAAAAAAATGTCTTCGTTTCGAGCACAGTGTAATTGGTGTTAATAATTTAGGCAGCAACAAAAACATTAAGGGTTTTCACAAGGGGTGTTCTATTTGTTGTATCGTTGTATCGTCCTAACAAAAAACAGAGTTGTTAAAAATTAAATTGAAAAAATACAACATTTGAGAATAGCACGATACAACATTTTTACGTATGTTTAGTGTCCTATGTTTAAGTGTGCTAACAGATAGAAAACTGAATAGAAAATCGTTGTTAAACACAAATAAAAATTTTAACAACTCTGTTTTTTGTTAGGACGATACAACGATACAACAGATAGCACACCCCTTATGAACAACCTAATTAGTTTTTAAATTTCTACAAAAGTTTATGTTGTTTTATCTGCATTTGTAGTTGTTTGGGCAGTTTGGACAGAATAATTTTTATATATGTTATTTTAATTGCAAATGTAGTAAAACATTTGTCAGTTGATTTTTAACAGTTAAAAACAACTTCATATTACAGTTGATTTCAATTTGAATGTAGTGTACGCTTTTTCAACTGCATATGCAGTTATTTTAGCTGTCATTTGCAGTTGATTTTATCTACATAATTTTATCTACATATCAACATATATCTATTGACGGAGCTTTAAAACATAAACAATATCAAGTATTGTTTTTATTAGTTTTCTGCTAAAATTATTTTGCAATAGTTTTTTGTCACAACAAGAACTTGATTAGATATTTACATCATCATCATCACCATTATCTTCACAATGGTTGGCAAAGGAAAGAATGTGCGCAAACAAATTTCACCCTCCTCTTCTCCACAATCAAAAATGCAACGTACCGAGTCCCCTTCTCCAACAGATTGGCTACAGTTATTAGATGAGAAGTTAAATATTCAAAAGGAGCTTATAGTTGAATCTCTCACTAATACACTCAAGGCAAGTGATATTAAGATAATGGAGCGCATTGATGTATTGTTTGGTGAGTTGTCTAATTTGAAAACATCATTGACAGAGATAGAGAAACGAGTAACAATAGTTGAATGTGCTCAACGAGAAAGTGTTGATAAAGTAAACAATGAATTATCTACAGTGAAAGCCAAATATGAAACACTACAAAATAATTTTGTGGCTTCTGATTTAATTATTACTGGTATTACCGAAATTGAAAATGAAAACATCCTCGACACTTTCTCAAAAATCTGTCATACTATAAAATTAAGACCACCACAAGTTAAAGAGTCGTTTAGGTTGAAATCTAGAAATAATAAATCTAGTTCAATTTTGGTTAAACTTAATTCACCGCATGACAGAAATCAACTATTTCGGTCCATTTCTGGGTTCTGTAAAACCAACAAAAGGTCATTACATAATGCGGATATTGGTCGCAAGTCTGACGCAAACATATATGTCCACGAATGTCTTACGGATAGCAACAGAGAGTTAATGTTTTATTGTTCTCAGCTGAAACGTGATGGCAAACTTACATCTTCCTTTTCAATTCGTGGGAAAGTTTTTGTTCGAGTGGCGAAAAATAATGAAGCAATTCATGTCACCGATACGACGAGTGTTGATGCTTTGATTGCACCCTAAATGAAATATTATATTATCATGTTTGTCTTTATATCCATTTTATTTAAGTTTATCTTTTACGCTTTTTTTGCATTTTTTAAATTAACATTAGATAGTTATTTTAGTTTTTATTATAAATATTTTTTTCTGCCATTTTTATTAACAATCGCGGTACTATTTAAACATGTCTTTATCTCTAATTATGACAGTTAATTCGAACAGTGCTACTCACAATTTAAGAACAATTCTGGGGATTGTTAGTAATACTCACAAAGGCTTTCAGATTTGCCATATGAATTCTAGAAGCCTTAATAGCTCGAAAATTGACTATTTGAAATACATTTTATCTAACTGCTGTATTGATGTACTATGTGTCACTGAAACATGGTTTAATCCTGATATTAGTGATGCTATGTATAATCTTTTAAATTTTAAACTTATACGTCACGACAGAAAGTCAGGATCTAGGGGTGGTGGCATCGCAATATATTACAAAAAAGGATTGAAAGCTAAGATTCTCCTAAAATCGGATGTCAAAAATGTTGTTGAGTATCTTGCAGTCGAATTTGAGGGGTCTAATAATACCAAATGTTGTGTGATGTGTGTTTACAATCCTCATAAACTGAATCCGCTTACTGATCTTTTTGAGAAGTTAAATAATTTTATTGTACACTATGAAAACATTATATTATGCGGTGATTTTAATATTGACTTATCATACGACAATGTCAGATCACAAAACCTTTTAGATGGTATAAGTTCCTGTGGACTAAATGTTATTAACTGTTGGCATACTCGCTTTGCGCCCAACGATAAACCAGCTTTGCTTGATCTAATGTGTTCCTCTGTCGTCTCAACTACCGTTCATTTTGATCAATTTTCTCTTGCCGGAATTTCTGACCATGATTTTCTGTTTTTTGCTTGTGACATAAATATGTTTTACGATAAAACTGATTCTCATATTTTTATCCGCGATTTTAAAAATATTAATAATCCACAACTTAGTCAAGATGCTGCGAATACTCTGTGGAATAACTGCTGGTTTTTCGAAAATAGTAATGACAAACTTAATTTCTTCGTTAGTAACGTATTGTTACTATATGAAAAACACGTTCCTTTGCGTAAAATTAAAATCAATAATCATAAACAGCCATGGTTTAATAATGAGGTTAAATCAGCTATCAAACGGCGTGACAGACTTTATGCGATGTGGAGATTAAGGCAAAACGACAACAACTGGGAAAATTATCGTGTGGCTAGGAACAAAGTACATGTTGTTACTAACAACATGAAAAAATTATACTATCAGAGTAAATTGAATGCGAATATTCCAGCTAGTGAGCTATGGAAAAATCTTGACCAAATTGGTGTTAGAAAAAAGAAAACTGAATGCGATATTTGCCCTGAAATCATGAATGACTTTTTCCTGAAATCTACAGTTAGTAGTAATGCAAATTCATTTAAAGAGAATACCAGTCTGCTGTATCAGGGTAATTTACTGTATTTTGAACCATTTACTGTCGAGGATGTTGGAAAAGCTATTTCTTCAATGAAATCAAATGCTGTTGGATACGATGGTATAAATATTAAATTTATTAAACTTATTTTACCCTTTGTGTTGCCTGCCTTAACCCATATCTTTAACCACATAATAACGACGTCACAATTTCCAGAATCTTGGAAGATTGCAAATATCATCCCTGTTGGTAAAAAGAATCAACCTACTTTACCTGAAGACTACCGGCCAATCAGTATTTTATCAAGTATTTCCAAATCATTTGAGCGTTTAATTTCGAAACAAATTATCAAACATCTGGCAAGCAATAACCTTCTTACTGAAAATCAATCTGGTTACAGAGCAGGGAGAAGCTGCAGTACTGCCTTACTTAAAGTCCTAGAGGACATTCGTCCATCTTTTGATCGAGGCCATCTCACTATCATGGTTCTTATAGACTTTTCTAAAGCATTTGATACCGTTAATCATGATGTATTATTGATAAAACTGATTAAGTATTTCGGTTTCAGTAATTTTGCCTCTAATCTTATCAGATCGTATCTGTCAGGTCGGTCACAAAGGGTTAGTTGTAGGGAGTCTTTCTCAACTATGAAACCTGTTTTTTCAGGAGTACCTCAAGGTTCAATTCTTGGTCCTATTCTGTTTAGTATTTTTATTAATGATATAGTACACTGCTGTAAAAGCTCTAATATTCACTTATATGCAGACGACGCCCAAATATATCTTTCGCGCCCTCCTGGACTTATGGAAGATTTGGGTTGCCGACTTAATGAGGACTTGCACGAAATTTGCCGTTGGTCGTTGGAAAATAATCTGTTAATTAATGCTTCGAAAACTCAAGCCCTATTAATTGGCAGTTGCTCTTCTGAAATATTGCCAATTATCACCATGCAGAATGAAGTAGTTGAATATGTGAGAGTGGTAAAAAATCTTGGATTTTTAATTAATTCTGAGCTTAATTGCAAGGATCATATTAATTATACAATTACTAAAATGTATTGTGCTCTACGGAAACTCTGGTATGCATCAGCGTTTGTTCCGAGTCACACTAAGCTCAAATTGGTGAAAACGTTACTTATACCAATTTTGACTTATGGAGCAATTGTTTTTGGAAACCTCGATGCCACATCTAATACTAAATTACAAATGGTTATTAATAATTGTGCTAGATTTGTATTCAACAAGAGAAAATATGATAGAATATCTCAATACTCCCTTCAAATCTTGGGATGTAATCTAACTTCATATCTAAACATTCGAAATTTAGTATTTTTACACAAAATTATATATACGAAGGAACCTGATTATTTGTACCGGAAAATTAATATGTCCAGATCAAGTCGAACAAGCAATATTATTACGCCTGCTTATAATTACTTATCATCCTCAAGATTGTTCTTTGTTAGTGCTGTGAAATTGTGGAACTCTTTACCTAATCAAATTAAATCCGAACCCCGTGTATTGTTTTTTAAAATGGCAATTATGAATTTGTTCAAAGATTAATCGTTTATGTTGTTCTGTTTTTTTTTTAGGTTTGTTGTTATTATTACTGTCTATTTTTAAGATTTTATGTATCTTATTTAAGCATTTAATCACTGTGACTTAAAATATTTGAGGTGCTTTAAGAGACTCTAAGTCTTATTTGTACCAATGATTGAAATAAATAAATTAAATTAAAAAATTCCCTGAGTGCATTATCGGAGTGCACATATTTTTTTTTCGGACCAATCTTTAATTAAAACGGTAATAAGGGGCCAGTTTTATAGTCATATTAAAGATCTTTTTGTTTCTTAAATATCTATATTATTTACAGATATATTTAGGAATAAAAATTTATCTTAGTTTAACTATAAAACTGGCCCTTAAAGAATTGTCAAAAACTTAGAAAGTGTCGATGTTTTTGGCGTCTGAAACCTATTGTTTTTGTTTGGCGTGGTTGTGTTTATAAGTAATCACGCTTACCCGCTCGCTTACGAACAAAAGAAAAGTAGTTATATGATTTTGAATAATAAGTGGTACACACATTCTTACGAAAAGTTAAATTATAAGTGGTTATCCGATTACCTACTTGATTCTTAAAATTAAGGGGTTACATAAATACTATTACTTTAAGCAAATACATTCAGAAAAGTTAAAATTTTTTAGTGTGTAATTTTGAGAATCGTCATAAAAATTTAAAAAATTAAACACAAAACATTTTCTTATAATAAATAAAAAATGTATAAAATCTAACATGGTTATTCATAAAAAACTTTTTGTCTTATTAGAGGCTAATTGAACGATTTTTGTTGTTGTTTTGCATGTAAATTTGTTTTATTAAACTGTAGTAAAATTCAAAACATTTTTTTAAAAAAACAAGCCTAAATGTATATAGTCTAAATTAATTATTTAAGTCATTAGGAGTAAGTCATTATTTTATATTTAAAAACAATGACTACAATAGGCCGTTATTAGAAAGTCATTATTTTATATTATAAAATAATGCAAAAGGTAACGATGAGGGTAAGATTAAGGGAATCGCAATGGGCCTTATGGTCTCCGATTAAACCTAACCTGACGATATATCATTATTGGTAATGCAGATATGAGTAGTAATGAGGTGTCATTACCAATATTTTGATGAAATAGTTTGTAAACAAATATTGTCTCGATAAACCCAAACCTCACCACTTTTTTATTTTAAGCCTCATTCATACTGAACCCAAAACTATAAGTTTTCGTTTTTTTAAGTTTTCGATTTGAAATTTATATGGGATTTGACTATCGAAAACAAACTTAATTTGAAAACTACTAGTTTTGGGTTCAGTATGAATGAGGTATAAAGAAAGATATTTAAAAAGTCTTAAGGTGTGTCTCATACTGAAGGGTTAACTAATTAAAAGAAAAGGTCAAAAAATTATATACAAACCAGTAACAAATTTATGGGTTAACTAATTCTTCACTCATATTAAAGGTTTAATAGTTAACTAATAATAATAATTTAATTTAACTAAAAATAATAATTTTATACAGGGTCCGCCATCTAAGGTTTTTTTTTTAACTAGTGCTTATTTCGTGAATGGTAACACTTAGCTCATGTCTGATTTGACAGATAATTAGTTTTATCCTTCCGCTGAACGAATATGGTTGTGTATACGCTTGAACAACGCTGGGAAATATTGCGACATTACTTTGAAAATCATGGTAATTTTGCCGGAGTGGCCGTTACAGTCAATGGCGATCGTTATCGGGCCATGTTGAACGAATTTTTGTTCACAAAAATTGAAGAGGAGGATATTGGCAACATTTGGTTTCAACAGGACGGCGCTACGTGCCACACAGCCCAAGCTACACTCAATGTTTTGCGCCCTGTTTTTGAAGATCGCATTATCAGCCGCAGAGCTGATGTCGTTTGGCCACCTCGGAGCTGCGATTTGACACCGTTGGACTATTATTTGTGGGGTGCCCTCAAAGATAAGTGTTACGCCGACAAGCCAGAGACAATTGACGCTTTAAAGGACAATATTCGTGAAGCCATTGGTGAAATACAGCAGCACACAATCGATAATGTGCTTAAAAATTGGGCCGATCGTGTAGGCTACTGCATGGCCAGCCGAGGCAGCCATATGAATGAAATTATTTTCCATTATTAACCGGAAGGATTGTACTTTCAAATAAAAAAAGAAATTTGAGAAAATATTCAGTAGTTTTTTTTTATAGCATTTTCAAAAAAAAAAGTTATTTGGCGGACCCTGTATTATTTGAAAATAATTTTATTGATTTTTACTAAAAACTCATACACATTTTTTTAGTAAGGTGTAAACTTAACTATAGTTCATAGATTTTTTGAGTGTACGCTTTACCCTCTAGAAGGCGCAATTTGACTATTCAAAGTTATAAAAAATTATGACCGGAAATCAAATTAGCATAATGAGTTGTACAAAATGAAGTTTTTTCACAAAGAAAATGATTTTTTAAAATCCTACAAATTTCTTTAATAGTGGTGTGCAGACCGAAATAAAGGGTTCTTCAACAGGCACGCTACAAAAGTAGAAAGACAGGGACAGCAAACGACGCCATATTTCTTGCCGCTCTTTTGACATTTCTCTTCAGTAAAGTTTGCCATTTCATGATGGAAAGATATACGAGCCAACAACGAGTCGAAATTATTAAAATTTACTACCGACATTCGTACTTCTTCCGTGATGATCAAGACCGGCACGTTACTGTGAATGGGAATCGCTACCGTTCAATGATAACCGAATATTTTTGGCCCCAATTGGATGATATGGACTTGGAGGACATGTGGTTCCAACAGGATGGCGCCACAAGCCACACAGCGAATGTCACAATCAATTTATTGCAAACCAAGTTTGGAGAACGTGTTATCTCACGAAATGGTCCAGTCGATTGGCCGCCTCGGTCGTGCGATTTGACGCCGTTGGACTATTTCCTGTGGGGCTACGTCAAATCTATGGTCTATGCCAACAAGCCAGCGACGATTGATGAACTTCGTACGAATATCGGCCGATTTAAGCTTGAAAACCGTCGAAAATTGGGTTCAGCATCTGGATTTCTGCAAGCGTGCCCGCGGTGGCCATGCAAAAGAGATCGATTTCTATACATAATGGCATCGAACGTACTTTCACAGGAATAAAGAATTTCATTGATATCCAAAACCGTTTTTGTTTTATTTAAAAAAAACATTTGTAGCGCTCTTATTGAAGAACCCTTTAGCTATGTTGAATTAATAGTTTTTTTTAGAAAGACCTAAACACTACGTGGTCAGGGTATTATAAATTTGTGCTGATGTTTGTAACACCAAAAAATATTGGTCCTAGACCCTACTATAAGGTGGGTCTAGGCTCAGAATTTTTTTTTATTTCGATTTAACTATGTCCGTCTGTCTTTCTATCCATGCATTCTTGTTAACACCCTACAGGTCGCAAATATTAAGGTATTTTGATGAAATTTGGTACACCGACTTATGTCGGGCTGAAATCGGTCCATGTTTAGACCTAGTGCCCATATAAGGGTACCCCCAAAATTTTCTTTTTACCACGCTGCAGGTCGCAAATACGAAGATATTTCAATGAAATTTGGTACACAAACCTATGTTGATTTTGGTTGAAATCGGTCCATGTTTAGACCTAGTGCCCATATAAGGGTACCCCCCAAAGTTTTTTTTAACATTCTGCAAGTCGCAAATACGAAGATATTTCAATGAAATTTGATACACAGACCTATGTTGGCCCAAGGATGAAGCCTATTGATTTTGGTTAACATCGGTCCATGTTTAGATCTAGTGCCCATATAAGGGTCCCCCAAAAATTGGCTTGGTTATACGCTGCATGTCGCAAAAACGAAGATATTTCAATGAAATTTGGTTCGTTGACTCACATGGTCCCAAGGAAAAAGCCTATTGATTCTAAATAGGATCGGTCCATATTTGGACCTATCGCCCATATGGGCTATATTTTCGATTTTCTGTTCTTTTATGATTTTATAGAAAATGTTGACACAAGTCTGTTATAACCCATTCAAATTTCGGATCCAAACATGAGTTGGCTTTAAATCAGACTGGTGTAGGGTATTATATAGTCGGCATGTATTTTTATATTTAAAAAAATTGTTTATTCGACATAGCTATTTTGGTCAGAACAGGACCATATATTTTATTTTTAAAAGAAATATTCTAATGTTTCTTAGCAGTACAAAATATGGCTAAACTTCGAAATTTTTTCTGGGTGCGGAAACAATAATAATTTCTCTTGGTGTATCTTAAAGCGAAATTTTCTTTTTGTATTTTTTAACTTTTGAGTACTTTATAACCCAGATTAATTCGTATGAATGTGTGTTTATAATGCACTTGTGCTTGTATCATACATACATATGGCACTATATGAAATATAACATTAAGGACACTCACAGGAAGTACTCGTATCATAATAGTTGTGTTTGTGTGTAGCTTAAATGCTTTTCGCAGTAGAAAACATGAATTCAACATCGTGTGTCATAAAAATAAGAAAATTTTCTAGCTCCGTTTTGTCTACACTCAGAAAAGTACTGCAGTTACTACATGACAGTTATTTGTGTAGTAATGCGGTTGTAGTTATTTTAACTACAATCGTAATTAATTTCTTGAGAGCAAAATTTTTTTATGTTTTTGACAGTTATTTTTTTAAACAAACTTCAAAAACTACTACATTGTAGTATTATTTATTTTATGCAGTTATTTTGAATTTTGTTACAAATACTTCAATTTTTGAATAGACTTGGGCATTCTAGTTCATTTTGGTGACCGCTCTTTCCAGTTCAATTTGTTGTAAAGATCTAGTTCGCTCTTCTAGTTCAATCGCTCTTTGACAATTTCGTTCAATCGTTCATAAAACAATTTTTCCGATCGTTCGTTTGGGTATTTTATTAGCTACCTATTTATTCTGCTAGTCTTTTAGTTACACGGAGGAAAAAGACGTTTTTGTTTATGTTTGGAGGTAATTATATTATATTTACAAACTACCATATATGTATTTGGAGTATGCTTTCAATTATATTGTTTTATAGTTACTATACATATATTTCCTGGTAATAATTATATTTGTGGGATACAATTAACATATATTTGGAAAAACGGCAAATTTCCATTCTTGATACATATAAAGTTGTATGTAGCCATTATAACTTTTGTAGTTGGTAATAATCGTTTAGTTTAGCTAAACTGCATCTAGTCAGAAAATTTAGTGATATTTTTCCTTTATTGTGAAAGATGTGAAAAATAAAATAAATTAGTATAAATAAAACATAAAATTGTGTTAAAAAGAAAAAAACATTATTTAATTGTGTATATTAAAGTATTAACTTATTATAAGAGTTTTTAATTAATATTTGTTAATAAAAATAAATAAAAAATAAATGAAGAAATTGTAGTTATTGTTTTTCAATGAAAGATTTGTATTAGATGTAAAATTCAATGTGATTTATAATATATTTAGTTATTAAATAATCGCCAAACAGTAGATGTATTAATTTTACTTTTTATGTTTTTCCATTAAAATATAGAGAAATTTGGAGAGTAGAATAAATACGCCTATTGTTTGGCATATATTAATAATTGCTTTATAACTAAATATATTATTTATATATAGTATTTGCATGGAAACATAATTTGTTTATGACACACATATTATATGTTTGCTGCCAAACATATAATATTTGTCGATAGCGTCATTTCATCCAAACATTATATATTTACAGGCAAACATAATATATTTGCATGCAAATATATATTGTTTCTAGTAAAAACACGGCGAATATGTTTAACAATTTCTCCAAATATATATATATTACCAGCAAAAATATGTTTGGGACATGCCGTTTTTTTTCAGCGTGTATCAAAGATATAAAATTCAGACAAATTAAGAATTTAAAAAAAAAAGAAAAATGTTTAGTGTAAAATGCGTTTTTCAATTAATTAAAAGGCAATAAATTTATCCGACCAAAGGTAATAAAATGCACGATTGAACTAAAAGAGCGATTAGTAGTGAACTAGGTCTTTCGATCTATTGAGTAACTAGTTCAATTGAACTAGTTCGTTCACGAACGGCACAAGTCTACTATTGAAATAATATGAAAAGAACATGTTTTCTTTTGTCCTAGTCATAAAACAACGCTATTGAGTGAAGACGCGTAATACAGAAAAGGTTATTAATAATAAGGTAAGTTTAATAATAAAAGATATAAATTTATTTACGGGAATATTAAAATATATTGTATTTATTTTCTTTCAGTTCTCTTATATTTTCCTCCCTTTCTACTTTTAGAGAAAAAGGAAGCCAAACAATATTTCATCCCTCACAGACGCACATCTAGAACAATATAGTGAACAATAAAGTGATATTAAGTGTAAATTTTGATTTCTCAGTTTTAAATTTATTATGGAATAAAATTAAGTAAATACGCTTACATGAATTTGTTTTTATTAAATTAATAATTTATAAAATAATTTTCATTTATGTTATTTTAACTACATTTTCAGTTATTTGTGCAGTTTTACAATAATTTGCATGTATGTTGTTTTAATTGCATTTGTAGTTGTTTTTACTACATTTATCAGTTGATTTTTAACAGTTAAAAATAACTTCACAATTATTTTAACTGTCATTTGCAGTTGATTTTACCCACATAATTCCCTGAGTGTACTATACACTTTGAACTGTGATTATCCTTTATGTTTAAAGGAATCCTTAACGTTTGTCTATATGTGCATACATATGGCCTTATGTTATTTGCTGCCTTGCATTAGCTGAACTATCTTTACACTAACGGTTTTCTAGTTATACATTAGTTTGTTTATGATGTGTCATAACTAAAGATGTTGCTATAAGGCATTATCCACATACACACACGTTCACATGAATTAATTTATTCTTTTTTTATGGAAATTTTCTTTTTTTTTCTAGTTCTATTCTTCGAAGGCCAATGCAAAAGGTGAATGTTAAAAGAAATGGTTTTATAGGGATTAATTTGTGTCAAAGGAGAAAAAACTGATTTAAGAGAAACAAAAGACTAACTTATTATAGTGAAGGTTTTTGTAAAAATTTTAGCTAAAAATTAAAAAATGTTTGCTGTAAAAAAATTTATTTTAAAATGAAAAGCTCGTTCTCTACAACTAGCATTTTATTATGGCTGTATAGAGTGTTATCAGATAGAGGGATTTCACACCAAATTAGGGAGTTTAACTTCGGTTTGGGGAGAGATTTTCATCGCAAGAAATTTTTTGGCGATTTCAGTATTTTTTATTGCGTATTTACCTTAATTTAAGATATGTATTTTTTCTGATGCATATTATTTTGTAAAACAGCTTTTTAAAGTTGGCAATAATAGAAATTTACAAGAAATGGCAACCATATTATAACCAGGGGCCAGATTTCCGCAGTCGTAAGCGTTCGAAATTGTTAAAAAAAATTACGTTTTACAAGTGCAAATAAAAGAACACGAATAACTATTGTTACAACTTTAAATCATATTTGTAATAATGGAACTAAATGATTCACCTCTAACCTAGTTTTAATCTTTGTAATGTTTTAAGTAACAATAATTGCTATCGAATAACACTCGATCACGACTACGGTTATTTGCCCCCTGGCCGATTAAAATTACTAATCGGTTATCACAGTACTCTAGTCTTGAAACAGGGTTGATTTTCTGCTATTGTAGAAGCGGGGTTTACATTGGGTTTGTTCCACGTAATTCTGGGTAAAGTCTGGTAAAATGAGAGTAAACAAATAATAATCTCAAAAAACAGTAAAATTGCTCACAATACCTGGAACGCACAAAACCACATTTCAAGCCCAAAAATTAACGTCAAAGTTATTCATTTAAACAAAAGCTATTTTTAAGAATAAAAAATCGAAGGGAATAAAGAAAAAATGTTAGAACGTGGTATTTGTTAACGATATTAATTATTGTTTACAAGTTTTGTTAATATTTAAATTATTTTTACAAATTTAAAACATCTGATTTACAAACAACTAGGGATTTGTAGTTTTACCATTTTACCCGCAAAAAAGTACGGGTAACTTCTGGTAAAAAGAGAAACAAATTATTCTCTCATCAACGCTCTCATTTACCCAATTTTTAACAATAGAAACGCTTTTTGGTAAGATTGGATTCCCGTGGGTAACCTCGGTAACATACGTGGAACAGAGCTATTATCTGATTCTATATCTGATTTAATGTCTGACAAATCAAATTAAGAATCCTACGAAATGACGCAATTGTCAAAAAAATCTTGTGTATTTGTTTACATTGTCAAATGCAAAATTTCCATCGGATTTTCTGTACGTATCAGACAAAATATGTTTACGCATAGAACTTTGGCTGACTGATTTTTTGACAGATCCTATGACTTATGGTATAAAGTAAACCCCTTTTCAGACCATACCACCTTACAGGCAAAAAAAAAAAATAGTCCGCAGTACACCTTCGAATATAAAGTATTTTAGTATTTTTGCAAGGCAATTTCTAATTTTTTTTTCGCCGAAAATAGGACTTACTTTTTTTAATTTTTTGTTAAAACTTCGGCATTTACAGTCAGATCTTAAAATGTGATATATCGATTTTTTTGCCTCGAGGAGACTAATGGTTTGCTATAAAGGAAAAATCCAATGAAAAAAAAAAATAAAAAGGCGACCCCTACGTTCGGCAACAAAAAAAAAAAAAAATTCTGCTGGAATTATCGAAAAACTCCCTTACCGAAAGTTTAATGATTTTTTGCAAGCTTTAATTTTCTGACATTAGGGTAGTGCGTTAGGGTAGTAGGAACTGAGATCTGGTGGGTAAATATTAGAACGGGATACTTGATGTCAATGGCCCTAAAGGCACATCTACACGAGAGAGAAAATTGCTAGAGATAGATAAAAAAACACTTCTAAATAGCTTAAATCATTCATAATAGAGCTAATTAGAGGAGTTTTTTGCTCTATCTCTAGAAGTTTTCTATCTCATGTAGATGTGCCTTTAGAGTAACACATTGGTAACCTCGAGACAAAAACATCGATGTATCATACTTTAGGCTCCCACTGTAAATGCCAAAGATATAACGAAAAATTTAAAAAAGCGACACATACATTCGAAAAATATTTTTTTGTAAACCTCCTTGCAAAAATAATTTAGATTCGACGGTGCATGGCGAACTTTGTTTTGTACGGTCTATTGTCCACGCCTATCTCAACCAATTTTTTTCCCAAAATTATAACAAAAAAAAATTTCTAATGCTAAAAGTAATTGAAAATGTAATTGAAATCCCTTTCAATTACAATTACATGTAATTTGTATTTGAGAATTTTCAATTACAGTTACATTTAATTGTAACTGAGTTTTTGTATTTTTATTGTAATTGAAATGTAATTGAAATCCCCCACGTCTGATTAATGCATTTGTTAGTTATTTTTCAACAGTTAAAAATAACAACGTTTTTAGTTATTTTTAAGGTAAATACCTTTGTCGCCTTTTTAACTGCATATACCTTTGTTTTAGCTCCTATTTTCAGTAGATTCTGCCAAAAAACTTTTTGAGTTTATATATTAAAAGTTAAAATTGAAATTTTTTTCTAAATTGTAAAATTTATTTAGAATAAAATCCAGTGAAGTGTCTTAACAAAAGTTTGTTTTTATTAAATTAATAATTGGTCAAACTAACAAAAACAGTAGTTTTTACAGTTTTACAATAATTTTTATATCTGTTGTTTTAGCTGCACTTGTAGTTGTTTGAACAGTTTTATAATAATTTATATGGCTGTCGTTTTAACTAAATTTGTAGTTATTTTTACTACATTTGTCAGTTCATTTTTAACCCTTTGACGACCAATGGTTGATATATATCCTATTTTTACTTTTTGCTATTTTAGGAAATCTTGTGAGACGATTTGAACTAAATTATTGTGGTTGACACTAAAGAGATGTAGCTTTGTAAGGATATTCATAACTTGTAGCCAGATAGTCTCAGAGCAGTACAAGATCAGCTCAAATTCGAAAATAAACTTTTCTTTTTTTAAGATTTTTTTGTTTTTAGTTTTTTTAATTTTAAAAATTCAATTTGAAATACACAAAGAATTATTTATTATTTTTGGATTGGCCATAGTTTAGAGAAAAATAGAAAATTAAAATTTTTTAAAAATGTTAACCCTTTTAGAAGCGATAATACATTAATATTATAGCTTTAGTTCCATTTTTCTCCGATACCAGGCATAGTAAAGCGCCAAAAATAAAATAAAAATAATTCTCAGCCAAAGGTCCATGTCCTCAAAAAGTTTCGTTAGAATATCTGCAGCGGTTCAAGTTTGGTCGTGAAAGGGTTAAAAGCGTGGATGGTAACCGAAACGATGCGGTTATCGGTAAGGGTAACGCTATTTCAGATTATTGCGGTAACGGTATTTTAAGGGTAACGATATTTTATTTATTTCGGTATCGGTATTTTAAGGATAACGGTTTTTTAGTTATTTCGGTAACGGTATTTTAAGGTTAACGGTTTTTTGATTATTTCGGTAACGTATTTTAAGGTTAGCGATATTTCAGTTATTTCGGTAACGGTATTTTAAAGATAACGGTAGACAGTTATTTCGGTAACAGTGTTTTAAAGATAACGGTATTTGGGTTATTTCGGGAACAATATTTTAGGGGTAACGGTACTTAGCTGAAAGGGTTTTGAATCGCCAACGGTATTTTAGGGGTATTGCCTGCCCTTAAGGGATCACTTGGTTTATTTCACTCACAAAAGTTTGTCGGTTGAATCTACTGAAAATGACAGTTAAAACAAAGATATATGCAGTTAAAAAGGCGACAAAGGTATTTACCTTTAAAATAACTAAAACTTTTGTTATTTTTAACTGTTGAAAAATAACTAACAAATGCATTAAAAATAACTACCAATGTCGTAAAATTAACTGATACATTTCTACTACAAAAATTTCAAAACAACTGACAAAATCTGTAAAAACTACTGTTTTTTATAGTCATCTGGGGTTTGTTGGGGATTTCAACTTACGAAATAGGGAGCTAAAATTGATCTGGCAGCACTTGATGCTAAATACTTAAATTTTTTAAAACATATCTTCAGGCTGTTTTTAAATAAATGCATTTATGTTCCCTCTAGCGGACAGTAGTAAAAGCTTCAGTTGTCAACATGCAATATCAAAACAACCAGTGTTGCCGGACCAGCATTAACTTGTGTCGCCATGGCTGTTCAAATCCCCAAAAATCCTCAAATTTCTTAATTCAGTTTCTAATACAATTGTCGTAAGAACCTACCCAAGAAACATTTTTACGGACTCTCCGGCACGTACGGAATCATGAATCCGGCTTTTACGGCACATTAACGGTCCGTAGTACACGTATCCGGCAAAGCTTGTACGTATACGGAACATTAACGGAATGTGTAATCGGATTTTCGAACATAATACGTTTTAACTCCGTTTCCGTACCGTAAAATACGGACTTAATTGATTTTAATTTGTGTTCAAAATAAAAACAATTAAATTATTTTAAAAAACTTTTTGTGACGAGAAATTGGTGGCCGTAGCTGGAATGGGTTCAACACATCATGAATTAACTAACTTCAAGTCGCATACATATATTAGATGGTAAGAATAATAAAATTTAGTGCGTGTTTTACAATGATTTGTGTAAGATCGTTTGTTTTTGTAACAAAAGCTCTGTACCACGTACGTTAACGCGGCTACCCAATTTTTCCAAAATTGTGTGTAAATTGTTGTTGTTTCGAGTAAACACCATCGTAAATGCAATCAAATAAACCATAACTAATTTATTTTTTCTTTTGCATGTAGATGATCGATTTTATTATGGGTGACTATCGTGAATTGATGCGCTAGATAAAGAGGCAACTCAAAGGTAAACTCAAAGGTAAACTGATGTACTAAATATAGTGTAAATGTAAATAATATCGTTATTAATAAATCTATTAAAAATAAAAAAAATTTAGTAAATTTAATTTACTCAAAATTAGTCTATTTAGATAGGTATACAAGTCCGTTTTTGGTCCGAAGTCACTCCGTTTATACACGACATAACGGTCCGTAAATGGTCCGTCATTGACGGACTTTCAACGGACTTGTCCGTTTTTTACACGACACAACGGTCCGTAAACGGTCCGTCAATGACGGACTTACAACGGACTTGTCAGTTTTTTACACGACATATCGGTCCGTAAACGGTCCGTCATTGACGGACTATGAACGGATTCGAATCAGTTTCGATGTTCCTTAAAATCCGTTTTCTGGTCCGTATACGGATCCGGAAAACGGTACGTAAACGGAGTTGGATTCCGTTTATGATGGACCGAAAACGGTACGTAAACGGAACGATTTGTTTGTTGGGTATGTATTTTCAAAAATTAAATTACCCAGCTATTCCATTTATATCGCTACATGTAATTTAAGGCTAACGGTATTTAAGTTGTTTCGTTAGAGGTGTTTTAGGAACAAATGTATTTCGGTTATTTTGTTAATGGTATTTCAGTTATATGGGTAACAGTATATTTTGGTTACCGTTAGTCAGTTATTCAGTGGAATCTTTTTTCGCTTGAATCAATTAGACAAGACTATTGAAAAGTTTAGCTGGCTTTGTTAAGCTTATGACACTTGCTAATAATTCAAAATAGAAAAGAGCACGAATTTCCTTATGTGAAAAATAATGTATGTGAAGAGAACAACTATTTCGAAAAACCATCAAATTGTCAAATGGATGTCGGTAATGCAGTACCTACCCATCCTATGATTTGCGTTGATGATTCAAAAAACTAGAATCTAGAAACTATAATAGCTTTCAGATTTTGGATCTAATACTGCATTGAGACTGAGGAAAAACTATCTAGTTTTTGGTTGTTGCTAGCTTTTAATTGTCAAAACGCATATATAAAAAACTAGCAGAAACTACACGAAGAAAAACAGGTGGAACTTTATCCATATATTTAATCCTTTAATTCCTAGTGGAACATAGGGAACTTTATCTAAGTGCTATGTAATTATACAACTACATAAGTTCGAAGTAAGTTTTACAAATTTATAGCAAAATATATGTAATTTTTCGGATATTTTCCACTACACATGTATATATTTTGCAAGGAATGTTTATATTTTACAAAAAAATGTGGATATTTTACTAGAACTTTGTAAAACTAACTTATGTTGCATTTACATCTGCACCCAAATCCCGAGATTTCGACTAAAATTGACATTTCAGTGAAAATCTTATGTGAAATCCCGAGATTTCCCATACAAAGGAAATCCGTAAATTTGCGAGATTTCGAAGAAATCTCATGAAAATCTCACAAATCTGGAGACTTTTGCAGAATACAACACTGTGTTTCGCTTAATTTGTAGAGTTTTTGCATGAAAAAGTGGCAACAATGGTCAACAGCTGACTAAAAAAATAACTTAAAAATAACACAAAATAATGAAATAAAAAAATTATTATTAATTTAATAAATATGACTTTAGACCCAATGGAAATGTACTAATGATTATAAGAAGTGTTACGTGGTTCTAATTTTTGCTTCCCGTGAAGCATAACTATGAAGAAAGCATTGGGAAGTGCATGTCTTCCTTCCTCCAAAATATTGCAAAATCTGGTCAGAGACTATTAATTATAGAGATAGGAAATCAAAACTTAAACTACTCACCGATAGATGGCGCTGAAATTTAGTATTACCTGAGCAACTATTTAGTATAAGCTGAGCCTATATTTAAAAACTCAAAAACTGCTGAAAACTGCTCAATATAAGGAAGAAGCAAACGCGGAATATATTTAAATAATAAAATTTGAAATATTTGTTTGTAATTTTTCCTTTGTTGTTTGTTATTATTTAAATTTAAATAAAAAAAGAAAATTGTCAAAATTTTTACAAAGTGCCATCTAGTGATAACGATTTTTTTATTACTTATTTTTTTGGTGATGCCATACCCCTGAATCTGGGTTCTAGCTTGTCGTCCTTATAAAAAAACAAATTTATTTAAATGTAAATTGTACTCCGCCAATGAACAAATATTTTTAATTTGAGGTTATTTTTTTATGGTACTTTGTTTACAAAAAAAGTGCAGCTGTCAAATCGAAATCTCGCTACTGTCATAAAGTGCAAATGTAAACGGTCAAGATTTCCGTTCGAGATTTCCATTGAAATCTCGGGATTTGAAAACAGATGTAAACGCAACTTTTAATATTCCCCCTGTTTTTCCTTTGTGTAGTTCTGTACAAAAACTAGGTAGTTTTTGCTCGGTCCAAATTCAGTATAATAATGAATTT
Organism: Leucophora obtusa; assembly: GCA_949987735.1. Taxonomy (NCBI): domain Eukaryota; kingdom Metazoa; phylum Arthropoda; class Insecta; order Diptera; family Anthomyiidae; genus Leucophora; species Leucophora obtusa. The sequence continues at coordinate 312,942,074 of OX465295.1, read as the reverse complement.
AGACTGAGCAAAAACTACCTAGTATTTGTATAAAACTAGCTTTTGTTTGTTTTTTATGTATGCCTTTTGACAAGTAAAAACTAGCAAGTTCGAAAAACTAAATGCAGTATAAAATTAAACCCATCTAAATTTAAAGCTTTTTAGTTAAAAATTAACAAATAAATCTGCAAAATTGTATCAGATTTTCAATAAAAAATATTCGGAATATTCATATTCCAAATCTATATTTTAATTGAAAAACATCAGAAATTTCCAAAAATATATAAAAATAGTTGTTAAATCTATAATCAATCAACAAATCAAACTGTAGTCGAAATCCCAAATTTGGCAACACTGGTCGTGATTGATCGCGCTAGGTTCGAAACAAAGTTTAAAATTGTTTGTTTACCTTTATTAAAGCATCAACTTTTAGAAAAAAGTCCATGAATCCTCCAAGAGCTCCAGCACCCTCACGTTTTATACGTGGTCGTGGTAGAGGTGGCGGTGCCTACCGGCCATATTTTTATTTCAAACGTAATGGACGTACAATACCAGCACACAGCCGTGGTACTACACATCCAAATCCAGGTAGAGGTGGAGGCGCTGCAACAGTTCCAGCAATGCCTACTCGTTTAAATAATATACCACAACACACAGCTCTAGACTCAAGTTTTATTCGACCTCAGATTTATGCTGCACCCGAAGATCAAAAACAAATACAATCAATTGCAATAGAGACTCCTTTTCCACATCCTGGCTGGAGATTATATTTTTATAAGGAAATTTATGAAGAATCGTCCGAATTGGTGAAACATATAAAACTAATGGAAAATCACTTTAAAAACTACAGTTTCCAATACAACTATCTGAATATACAGAACACCGGATGCTTTGAATTAAAAGCCAATATTTTAAGGCAAGATGTTGACTTGCAACAAAATTGGCCGACATTAATGAATGATTTTCTTACAAATCCTTTAAAAACTCTAGCTACTTTTGGTGTAGCTATGCATTCATTGGCTACCAATGCTGCTATCGAAGTTTATTCAAGTCAAGAAAAGTGTTCCAAAACAAATTACGTTCCAAAAATCAAACCACGTAAAATGTATATACGTCCTATTGATTTCATGGCAGAAGGACCAATATCACGTATAAGTTCATTGGAAATTGATCAATTATATTGTGTAAGAGGTGTTGTCACGGAAATTGGATGTGTTGAAGCTACTGCTTCATGGATAGCCTATAAATGCACAAGATGTTCTCAGGAACAGGCCATAAAACAAACAGGTAAGAACTAACAATTTAAAAATATCTCAGAATCGAAGAATTTTGTTATACGAAAAAAATTTTCACAATATACATATACTGAAAGATGAGATTTTTTCTATAGGGAAATATGTTTCAGAATCTGAGAATTTGTCAAAAACATCTCACAACTACATAATTAATACAGAAAAATTTCTTGGAAATTAAGAATTTTTCTATGCGGAATAATGCCTCAGAAGCTCGGAAGAAAACATTTCTCAAAATTTAAAAAATGTACAAAAATACAAGAATATTTTCAAATTTCCAGGTTTTTATCCATCTCGTCCTTATTCCTGTAAACGTCAAGGTTGTCAAGCCAAACAAGGTTTTATAGAATTTCGTTCCTCGCCCTTTACACGCATAACACCTGTACAAATAATACGTGTATCTGAAGCCCGATTAGATGTTCTCTCTGATGATCAAAATTCTAAAACTTATCTTGATATTGAACTAAAATATGATTTGGTAGACACAGTCTATTTGGGACAAGAAATCATAGTAACAGGTTCGCTAAAAATGCGTTCCTTACAAGAAGAACAAGAATATCAAAAAACGACTGCCTTAACGGGAACAATGCAAGTATTTCTAAAAGCAGCTTCCATTAAAGATGCCAAATACTGTACTCATTCTTATACGGAAAAGGATGTGGAGGCTATAACAATGATAAATGGTGAACAAGATAGTTTTAAGCTATTGGTACATTCGTTAGCACCAGAGGTACATGGTCATGAAATGGTAAAAGCGGGAGTTTTGCTGTCATTAATTGGTGGTTCAGGTTCACAGATTCATGATGAGACAGAAATTAATGTTTTACTGGTTGGGGATCCAGGAGTAGGCAAGAGTGGTATAGCGCAAATGTGTTCAAAAATTTCTCAAAAAGGTGAGAAGGAATTTCGTTCAAAAAAGTTCTTTGTATCTATAATTTTGTTTTTTTTAATAGGTTCGTTGGTCCAGGCTAAAAGAGGCAATACTACCACTGGCAATAAATTGACTTATTTACTGAAAGGACGTTCGAATTTATTACTCGAATCTGGTGGTTTACTTAGCGCCTCAAATGGCCATTGTTGTATAGATGATATTGATCGTTTAGCTACTCAACAAGAAGCTTTAGTTATTGTTTTGCAATCAAAAATGCATTGCATGGCATATCCTTCAATATTTACTACATACACTACACCCACCTCTGTCATTGCAACAGCTAATTCTATGCGTGGTCATTATGATCAATCAAAATTATTAACCGAAAATATTAGAATAAATCCTACACTCTTAACGGAATTCCATTTGGTATTTGTTATGTTGGATAAACCGAATATAGAAATGGATACTTCGCTAACCGAACATGTAAGAGCTTTACATGCTGGTTGCAAAAAGAACTCAGTTATCGCTAATAAATTTAATCAAAAACCTAAAACAAATAATTCTATGAATATGTCAATAGAATATATTGAAGTTGGAACTGAAGAGGAAGATTATGATTTAAATATGAGATTAAGATTGAATCCATTAGAAGAGCTAGATTTGGATTTATTACCTGCTGTATTAATGAAGAAATTTATAGGTATATTTTTATACACTTTTGAAAAGTTGAATGATTTTGTTTTCTTAATAATTTGTTTTAATTTTTCAATATAGCTTATTCTCGAAATCAAGTTAAACCTTTGCTAACTGCTGAAGCTGCTGATGCTTTAAAAAACTTTTACAATGAGTTGAGACAACAAACAGAGAATTCCCAATCAGCCATATCATCAAGGTAAGTTTAATTATAAAAAATTAAATTTATTATTGAAAATAACAAGAAAGGATGTGTGTAAGCATCATTACAATTAATTAGGGTAATACCGCTATAAAACCGTTATCAATTCAAAACCCTTTCAACTAACTACCGTTACCCATTATCATTTGCGAAATGATCGAAATTCCGTTATCCTTAAAATTTCTTGTACCGAAGTAACTGAAATGCCGTTATCTTTAAAATATCGATACCGATATAAGTACATTGAGGGGATAAATTAGTTTTGTTTTTATTTTCATTTGTTTTTTTGTAAAAAAATTTGCAGTATGTATCGAAATAGCTGACTAGCGTTACGCCTAAAATATCGTTACCGAAATAATTAAAATACCGTTATTCTTAAAGTACCGTTACCGAAATAACTAAAATACCGTTAATCTTAAAATACAGATACCGAAATAAATGAACTAGCATACCGTTCTAGAAATAATCTAAAATAGCGCTACCCTTACCGATAACCCCATCTATTTCCATCCATGCAATTAATCTGATATTATTATAGTTTGGAAGTCCAAGCCACAATCTAAAATTTAATATCGACTTATTTTATAAAAACCTCCGAAAGCTTTTGATACAGCAGATGATTGGCTTTGATGGATAAAGTTAAATTTTTCCTATAGGGTAACTCAAAAAAATAATTAAAAATATCGACGAAAACGGTTTTAAATCTTAAATTTTGTCTTATTTCCTCTGAATTTAATTTAACAACATTTTCTTTATAATGAGCTCGGATCCTTTTTTATTGAATTGATGGATAAAGTGTCACCAGATAAATCAAAACCAAATCAAAATGAGAAATCTAAATTTGAAAAAATGTCTTAAAATTCCAATTGTGGAAAAAGTCTCAAAATTAAAAATGACACTTCAAACAATCATATGCAACTAACTTCTGGTGTTAATTTTAAAACTATATTTTTGGTGAAACCATATTTGCGAATAGTTAATTGAATGGACCAATTTATTGACAATTTCATTAGCATTACAATTGACCAATACCAATGAAACTTTTTTCAGTTGGCATTGTTCAATGCCTAAAACAAACAATTACAGTTGATGAAAATAGCATATGATTCCAAAAATATTTTGTTCTGATAAAAAAATAAATTAAGAGAAAAAAAATTACAAAATCGCGTACAACTTGATAAATAATCGAATATTAATAATTTTTATAGCTGTTAAATTTTCCATTCTTTTCATAATTTCCCTTTTTTCAGAAAAAAAATTATATATAGGGTAGAGGGGATCCTTCGCCAGTGGGGCACTTACACCAATCTCATTTTTCTCCGATATTAAGATAGATAAAAAAATTGGAAAAACTATATTTTGTGCATTTTTCATTTACCTTCCATTGACACCCACTTTGAGGAATTTACATCACGTGTTATCGCAAGCAGACATGTTTTTGTGTGTCTTGGGGTGCCAAAAAAATAATAGGAAGCAACTAAATTTTGCAATAACTTCCTCAATTCGTGGGTTACAAAAATATTTTTTCATTATGTTATAACTACAACCCAAAGCTTTTGAATAATAATAATTTTATTTAAAAAAAAATACTTAAAAAGTGTGAATAGTTAATTAGTTAAGTTAGTTAATCTCTGGGCACATTCAACATATGGCCGCTGGAGCTACAAAGAGTTGGTGCACCAATGTGTAAAAAGATCTAATAAAAATTTTGATTTTGCTGCATAAACAAATTTTTGGTGAAATTGTAGGTAGTTTTTTTTACCAAATTGTTTAAGAAAACTGTTTTTATTATCAGAACAATATTTTCTATTAGGTTTTGCAGTGGGAGCTTGCACTCAAAAAAGTTATATCCCTAATGTAGATTTTCAACTTAGAAGTAATTTTCGGAAAATAATGATGATCCTCTACCTTGCCTTTTTCTTCATTTAAATATAATTGGTTGCTTCGAGTTATTGGTGTACATTTCATTGCCATTGGTTTAATCATTGCCAATTGCAAAATTGGGGCCCTATGCTCCAGTGGGAGTTAGAGGAATATATAATAATTGCAAAAAACTTCTTTGGCATTGAATTGTAATGAATTTTTTTTGGATTGGCATTACGTTACTTCACGCAAATTAAATTTCAATGCCAATAAAAAATTCCCAAGTATGGGTGAAATAATTAATCAGTATTTTATAATTTATGATTCTACCTCGTCTAATCAAATCCCAATTGATACAAAACTTTCGGGAATTTATCCAAATGAAATTGATATAATCACAGTGAAATCACCGATGCCGCTGAAATTGCTTTGCAGTGTGGAAAAATTTTCAATTCTCCTTTTATCGCTAAGAAGAAAATTATTAATAATCTTCCTCAACGCCATAAATTTCAATGCAAAAAATAGAAGAAAACACTCAAAACACACAGATAAAAACACTCAAAACACACAGAATAGGTTTGCTATTTTGTGAGAGCTTAATATTGAAATACATATGTTATGATCTTTAGTTATCCAGTAATTAAAGTCTGAGTTACCATAAACCAATCGCGCGTATACCTGTATTAACAACTAACAATATATGTAACACAAAATGAAATGAACAATACAGAGATACACTAGCGGCATTATAACAAAACAATACAATAGTTGCATATTTTAGTATAACCCGTAGTTGCTTATTTGGGTGTCCCAACATCTCTCCTTCTTTTAGAAAGCACGTAATCGGGGGTCCAAACTGGAGGACGCTTGCGACGATTGGAACAGCGTTGTTCTGTAGGAGCTGCTTCAGATTGAAGAACAGGAGATTTTTCTATCACAGGAGACGGTGCTATTTCATTTAACACTGTAGAGTCAGATGCAGGTGTAGAAACTTGAGGTTGATCTAGAGACTGCATCTGTTCTTGTTCACTGACTGATTGATGTTGTTGAATGCTTTGCGGTGTAGATACAATTTCGATATCTTCATTTTCTTTATTACCATTTTGTACTGAATGTTGTTGTGTAACGTTAAAATAATCAAATAAGACTTTAGTTGGAGATCCAGTAGAATCAGCATAACGAGGTCTTAGTTGATTAGCATGGGACCTAACGGCACGAAAGTCTGGAATGTTTTCAATTTCGACTTCGTAATTTACATTTCCAAGAATTTTTTTTTATTATCCCTTGAAACCATTCACATTTGTTGTATTTAAATAGTTTTGCCCAAACTTTTTGACCAATAAAATATTTTCGCTCTTTAGCACCATAACGCTTATTAAATTGTTGTTCCATTTTTTTATTACGTTGCAGTTGCGATATTTCTGGTTTCTTAAGTAAATCAAGATTGATCCTTAATCTTCTCCCCACGAACAATTCTGAAGGCGTTTTACCGCAAATACTTGGATTTGGAGTTGATCGATAGCATTTGAGAAAAGTTTGTAAGTTTTCATTTGATGTACCTGAACCTTCAAGTTTTTTCAATGCACGTTTTAGAGTATCCACAAACCTTTCTGCCTGACCATTTGATTGTGGGTGGTAAGGTGCTGTAAATTTGTGTAAAATACCATTCTCTTGACAAAACTTTGAAAATTGCTGACTGGAGAACTGTGTTCCATTATCACTAACTAGAAGTTCTGGATTTCCGAAAAATGATGTAAAATCGCGTAAACAATTTATAATAACGTTAGACGTAATTGATTTGATTTGATAAATTTGAGGCCATTTAGAAAATGAGTCTATAATTACAAAATAATAAAAGTTATCGACAGGACCAGCTATATCTATGTGAACTCTTTCCATAGGACGTGTTGACAATGGCCAGGAACAAAGCGTTGTTTTTGGCAAAGTTTTTGCTACTGATGAACACTTAACACAATTTTGTACATACCGCTTAATTTCATCATCCATATAAGGCCAATAAACGTAGCTGCGAGCCAGTGCTTTTGTTCTTTCGATACCATGGTGTCCTTTGTGTAATTCTTTTAAAATACGTTTTCTAAAACAGTTTGGTATGACGAGACGATCACCATACATTAAACAATCATCCACAATACTTAAATTTTCCTTTCTTGAAAAATAACATTGCATATCAGCTGATTTGTCATTTGGCCACTTACCAGTTTGTAGATGTGTAATAAGATTTTGAAGCGTTGAATCTTTCTTAGTAGCGGCATAAACCATATTGAATTTTACTGGCAAAGCATTTGTTATGTCATCTATTACCATTTTAATATCCTCATCAACTTGAATGGATGCAATGACAGTGTCTTCATTTGGTTTTGATGCGTTACCAATTAGACGTGATAAAATATCAGCTGCGCCAAATTGATGTGTTGAAACATATTCTAAATTAAAATCATACGACATGAGCGTTAGAGCCCAACGTTGAAGGCGATTTGCAGAATGTGCAGGAATTCCCTTCTTATTGCCAAAAATTGCAAGCAAAGGCTTGTGATCGGTTTGAAGTGTGAATCTTCGTCCAAATAAATATTTATGGAACTTAACCACAGCAAAAACCAAAGCTAACCCCTCTTTTTCAATTTGGGAATAATTTTTCTCAGCAGGTGTAAGGGACCTTGAAGCATGGTAAATAGCTTTTTCACTACCATCAGGGAAAACATGACAGATGTATGCACCTAATCCCACATTAGAAGCATCAGCTGCTACTTTGATAGGAAGTTTTGGATCAAAATGTGTAAGCAACAGGTCAGATGATAAAAGCTGCTTAAAACGATCAAAACTACGTTGGCATGGTGATGACCAATTCCACACTGTATTTTTCTTGAGTAATTTATCCAAAGGATCTCTAAGCTTTCTCATTTCGTATATAAATTTACCATAATAATTGATTGCACCAAGAAAAGATCTTAATTCGCTCAAGTTTTTGGGAGGTTGAAACTCTAAAATTTTCTTGATTTTATTTTTATCCGGATAGATGCCATTACTGTCAACGTGATATCCAAGATATGTGCACGACGTTTTAAAAAATTTACATTTTTCAAAATTTACAGTGATGTTGTGTTTCTTTAAACGCTCAAATAACTGTTTTACAGCCATAACATTTTCTTCTCGTGTTTGTGTGGCCACAACGACATCATCTAGATATGGAAATACACCTTTTATGCCAGCAACAATTGATTCCATGCACTGTTGAAAAGCACCGGGAGCCGATCTTACCCCTGGCGCAAGACGATTAAAAGTATACATACCACGGTGTGTGTTTATGACGAGTAGTTTTTTCGTATCATCATCAACTTCAATTTGCATGTAGGCATTGTTCAAATCAATTATTGAAAAAAACGAGCATTTGTTAAAATTTACAAAAATTTCATCCGGAAGTGGTAATGGATATGTATGTGGTTCCAGCTGTGCATTGAGTCCAGTGGAATAATCACCACAAATTCGAAGATCGCCAGATGCTTTTTTTACTACTACGATGGGTGCTGCCCATTCGGAAAAATTTACGGGAGAAATTATACCTTCATGTTCAAGTCTGCTTAATTCTTTATCTAGATTCTCTTTTGCTGCATACGCTACTTGTCTTTTGGGACGAAAAACTGGTACAGCTTGTGGTTTAAGTTGTAAGTGAACTTTAAAATTTGTGCAGTGTCCAATTTCATTCCTAAAAACTTCTGGATACAGTGTACGTAATTCAGATTCTTTGATTGAATTGTTGACTTGAATTGCTTTACATGTGGTATATGAGTCAATGGGTTTGTTCCACAATTTAAATTTATCCATAAGGTCAGAGCCAAATAAATTTAGATCTGGTAGTGAACATACTAAGATTTTACCTTTTTGTGTTTCACCGTTGACCACCACTGAACATTCAAATTCACCCATAATAAAAATTTCATTTGTAGACGCATCTCGAGGAATATGCTGAGAAACTTGTAGAGGCGGTTTACCAACTTTCACCCAATTTTTTTCTGAAATAATTGTTACGTCGGAACCAGTATCATGTTGTAAGGTTAGGTTTACCTTGTTGATTATTACCCCTACGTATCTTCTATTTTTGCAATTTGACGTTGTAGTATACACGCTGTTTATGTGTTTACGCGTTTTTTTAAGCTTATTTTTGTTGTTGTTGTTATTATTTTGCTGTTGCTGATGATTATGTGATTTGAGTTTATCTGGAAAACATGAACAAAAACCTTCTTTATGACCAACCCTATTGCATTGTGCACATTTGTGGAGGCTGTAGCTACATTCGCGTACAAAATGCATGTTTCCACATTGCCAACAGGGTCTTCTTGGTTTTCTGTCACCTTTGTTGCTGTTTTGGTGTTTAAAATTATTCACAGTATTTACCTTTGGACTGCTGTGGTTTGCATTTGTGGAAACATCTTTTTTCAAACTGTTGATACGTTCAATTTCAGCAACCAAATTGTCCAATGTTAGGGGATTTTGCTCCGTTTCAGAGTCAAGCATAGTCAGAAGTCTTGCTTTATACTCCTGATCTTTCTGTGAATTTAATCCATTAACGAACATAAGGCACTTAAAATTATCAGCAGTACATTTACTAAGCACAAAATTTTCACAATGGCGATTTACTTTTGCGGCATAACTTATTATGTCCTCATTTTCCTCCTTTCTACTCTGCAAACATTTTACACGAGTGCTGAATTGACTCTCTTTCATTCCAAACAGTTTTTTAAAAATTTCCACTGTTTGTTGGAATGTGACGTCACGAGGTTGTTTTGGTAGCAAGTAGTCTTTGTATTTGTTAAAAACAGCAGTACTGACCTTTCTTAACAATAACCTCACTTTTGCAGCATCGTCAAGTTGATCAGCTTCCACCTGGAAAACATCTTCATACCGCTCGTACCATGTATTGAAAACTTGGTGTTCTTCAGGATCGTAGACAAACTCCCTTATGTTTTTCGACAAAATATCCATTATGGCTTCTGGTGCTGCTGTGTTAACTGTTGGTGTTGCACTTGTAGAAGAGCCATTTTGTGAAAACGCCATCAGCCTTTCCATGAGTTCATGCTGTTTTTCCATGGACTCTTGCTGTCGCGCCAAAAGTTGTGCAACAACTTGCTCCAAAGCCGCCATTTTTTTTCAACAAAATCCAACAAACAAATCTTTTCAGTTTTTTTACCTCGTCGCCAAATGTTATGATCTTTAGTTATCCAGTAATTAAAGTCTGAGTTACCATAAACCAATCGCGCGTATACCTGTATTAACAACTAACAATATATGTAACACAAAATGAAATGAACAATACAGAGATACACTAGCGGCATTATAACAAAACAATACAATAGTTGCATATTTTAGTATAACCCGTAGTTGCTTATTTGGGTGTCCCAACAACATAACTCAAGGAAGGTTAATTCGGGAACGGATTCCAAAAAGACTGATTTCAAGAAGGATAGGGGAGTATCGTGTACCATGTTACTTTTGAAAATCCTGTGTCAATATCTCTAAGATTAAGATAGATGCGAAAAATCTTTAAATATAGAAATATTGGTGTTGATGTTGTTATAGATTGCAAATAATAAAAACTTCAATAATTCTTATGCATTTTAAGAAATTACAATGTTTTTAGAAAAACGCAAAAGTTTCCAAATTACAAATTGGAACTTGTAAAAAATTAAGGGAATTTCTTAAAAAAAATATTTCTCCATAATGAAATTTATTGCATTATTTGCATTAGAGTTAATATCTACTTGAAAGGAGACAATGCAATTTAATATTTGCATAAAAACATAATTTTTAAGAAATGGCGAATATCTTAAATCAAAGGTTATTTTGTAGCGAATTTAATTCAAAAAGTACAATTAGCAATGTATTGAAATTTGTTGGATACACAGAACAGGAAATATTCAAAAAGTTCCAAGGTACACGCGTTTTAATTTTTGCAAAAAAGATAGTTTTTTTCTTATTTGTGTAATATAGTTAAGAAATTTACTAGTTACTGCATTTAGAAAACGACAAACTTTATATTGATTTAAGCCCGTAACTTGAAATATCTTGATTATTTTAAAAAAATTAGTTCAAATTTTTTTCAAAAATTTACTTTTGTGGATCCAAGGTACACGCACCCAATTTTAGGGTCTCCTATACTTATCTGAAACTTTGAGTAGTTTAAAATCATCATTAGGCAAAATAAAAAACTTCATAGAAGAAGACTTTACAGTAAAAAATTAACCCTTTAATGTCAAATGGTGGCAACATTGTATATTTTCGTTATTTTTGCTAACGGTTTTATTCCAACTGAAATTAATATGTGTGAGCATTCGTTTACGAAGTTATATTTTTAAAAGCTTTACAAGTGTTCATTTGCGCGCTGTGTTTCATAGTGTCCCCACACAAATTGTCTCACATTAAAGTTTAAAGAAAATAAAATTTTTGTTTCAATTACTCTCAAAAATTATGTGATGAATAAAATTCAAAAACTCTAACGGTGGGTCTCATAATGCAGGTTTATACTTTAGTTAATAGTTAACGCAAAAACTTGTTGTTTTGTGTACATTTTTTGACATTTTCTTTTGTTTATAGTTAAGTTAAAGTTAAACCTACAGTATGGGACCCACCGTAAAAATTTTATGTAGAGTTTAGTTATAGAAATAATATAAAAATAAAATATAAAAAAAATCCTAACCCGCTCGGGACTCGTAGCATGTTAACGTCTGAATTTTAATTCCAAATATCTTCGCAAGGCGGTGCTGCAAAGCTATAAAAATAATAAAAAATATTTCTTTGGCATAAATCTACATTTCTACAAAGTTTGGTCGGAAAATTCACTGCCATTAAAATTCGGGCATGAAAGGGTTAACAACTAGAAGGAAAATGCAATGTTCCAAGGTACACGCGATCCAAGGTACACGACATTCCCCTAATATCTTCTGTCCACCTATATTTTTATTCAATGTCAATATTAAGAATTTAATTCAACAACTTAATGCTAGGAAAGTTATTTATAAAATTGCCAACAAAAATAGGTAGAAAAGTAGTAAAGTACTTTTAAAGGATGTATCGTTCAAAAATGATGAAATGATGCAACTTCTAAGATATAAAAATGTCGACTCATAATCATATACCCCCATTGAGCAGAAAAGAGCGAATATTGTTTTACGCGATTTATATTATAAAACCGACATGGAAATTATTAAAATAGAAATCGATTCGTTAATTTCAGATACAGTAGATTCTTTTTCAGAATTCACAACTCCATTTTATAGAAAAAATGGTTTTGAAACCGGTTTATTTTTGGTAACTTTAATTCCGGGTAAAACTTTGACTGAATTAACATTAAATACATTTTAAATCAGTGGATTACTTGGGAGTCTTCTAAAGAGAACTTAAAGGGAAATTCAATGCTGGCGGTGTCATAAATGGGGTCATATGTCTCGTAATTGCAACTGACCATATGAATGTATAAAATGTGATGAATATCATGCACCATGAGAGTGCAGATTTAAATCAGATAAGGATAATTAACCATTTCATTATAACTGCAAAGAACGTGGCCGCCATTCAAATTTGAAATGTTGTTTTGAATACAACAGGTATATAGAAATGAAGAAAGGAGATACACGAAGTTATTCAAAGAAATAAAATGTTTCTAATAATGTAACAAATGCCTTAATTGGACCTAAGATTGTTCGTCAGGGAAAATCCGTTGCTAGCCATTTCCAAAGTATTAATTTCAACCATACCAATCAGAATTTTCCAAAGCCTAATGATTTTTAAAAATTCCAAAAATTGTTTGTCTACCTCAGTTAATGTCTTTAGAGGAAAAATTAGAAAATTTTGTTAGAAATTATGGGAAACTATTAAAGGAAGTGGCTACACAGCAAAGTCGTGGTCTTTTGATTGAAATAAACAAGACTTTTGCCCCATAATGGATTTAATTTGCTCAAATTTAATGTTCGATCTCTCGTTGAAGTTAGTCGAAGGATAGATTTATTGAACACTTCAACAGCTAATAAGCTAGATATAACATTTGTTCAAGAGACTAATTTAAGGAAACGGAAAGGTGTTGTTCTTAATAATTGTACTTTTATTAGAGATATGCAACTAAAAACAGCTGTGTTTCCACTTTCACATAAAACCGGAGAGAAATTCTATTTTCAATAGAAATGTCCATCACGTTACGACTCGTTTACGTCGAGTACTCTGCACAATGTGTATTTCATTACGCAGGTTGGATCCGCTGATTCGTCGCATTACCTTTACGTTCAAGTAATTTGGGCTATTCTATTTAATATGAGCTACATAGTTTCTAAATCTGAGCTACTAAAAAATTTGCTTTTGGTCGCCTTCTCCAAATATATGCCACAGTGCGTTGCTCCACTGCCTACACAATAGGGGAGTTATATTGATCTAAGTTAATCAAAATAAGAAGTATGTCATTCTTCATAATTCTCTTCTTAGTCGAGTATTGAATATTTTTTAATTCTTAATTCTAAATAAATTACAATGAAGTCTTAATACAAAAAAACTATAAATTAATTAAAACATTTAAAATTATCTCAATAATTTTAAAAATGATGAAACTGGCAGTTCTACTAAAATGGCCAAAGCAAATGATACCATATATGATGCTGACATTGTAAAAACAATAAATGCAAACTGTAAAAAATTAAGAAACATATTGAAAAAAACTTGTTTGTTTAAACATTTTTAATTTTTACCACATACCATCATTCCCGTTCCAAAATAAATTGGCTGTCTTAGAGTAGCTATAACTACTCTAGATATTAGTAAATGAACCATAAAAGCGCCATAAGTTAAACGTCCCAAAATGCGGAATATAGGAAGACAACAGAATTTACGGAAGATCCCTAGGAAAGAAAAAAAAAATTAGAAAAACTTTCAAACTTTTAATTCAAGACACCAGGTGATTTAATTTCTTCATTAAACCACGTTTGAAGTCTGCAGTTTGATAATCAAATAATGATATTAAAGTCAAAATTTATTTTTGCTTTTTACAACAATTAAAATAATATCAGGATTAAGATTGAATTAATAATTTTACTCACATCCGCATTTTGATGACATTCCTATAATGAAGGTACCCAAACCTATGGCCCAAACATTACGTTGCACAGCTGCATACAAACTATTCCACAAACGCATATCCTCATCATGATATTGTTGTAAGAAAGTATGACCTGAAAACATCCATAAAATTCCTATTGGAATGAGGGCAAAGAAAAACGTATGGAACAATTTGTGTTTGTGCAATTTCAATTGATTTGTAGAAACATGATCATAAATTAAGGCTGCCAAAACACCACAGAAATAACAGCCAAAATTCATGTGGAAGGGAACATAAAATTCATTAAATTGACGGTACTCTATAAAGGAATCACGTTGAATTCTGAAAAAAAAGATTTAAAATTTTTAATAATCAAGCAAAGCCATAACCGAGTTGTTTTGTATACCCTCCATAATGTTTTCTTATTTTTTTTCTGACTAATTTAATACGTTAAACTTAAAATTTTAGATTTTTTTTTTACTTTCTGATTATAAAACAAACTTTAAACTAAACTGAGGTATCGCCAATTATGCGAAAAGGTTCCTCAAAATCTAACAAAATAACCCTTACAAATTTAAATTTGAACGAAATTTATCCCCAGTGTACAATTGGAGTCCAAAAATATTCATAAAAGAGCTCTTAGACCTTTTGAAATCAAAGCTATATGAGAGTGGTTTTCTTTACCGATGAAGCCTCTTTCTGAGCGCACTTTTATGACTCACAGAAGACTCCGAATTATGAGCATTATAGCGTAGTTAGTTAATTAGTTAATTTATTTGCTGAGTTGTTTTTCTTTTTTATCATTTCCGTTGTCTGTACTATATCCAGACAAGCTGCGACATCTACATTTGTTTATCTGGTTGTCGTCCACACTATAATTGCGGTTATCAGCGCGATTTTTGTAGCAAAATAAATTAGTAAAACATTAGTTTAGAATTAGTTTAGTGCTAAAAAAATATAACTAAAACTTTTGCTGAAAACGGAATTTCAGCAAAAAAATTGCTGAAAACTAGTAAACTTGATATACAAGACGTTTTACCAATTTTTCTACTAACTTATTTTTTTGAGTGTACTTTCCATACATGGATGCATAAATCTCCATGCAGCCATATATGTCCATTAGACCATCGTCATTTACAGTCGGATCTTTCTTTTGCTTCGAGGAGACCAATGTTTTGCTATAAAGGAAAAATCCAATGAAAAAAAATTTAAAAGGCGACCCCTACGTTCGGCAACAAATAATTAAAATTTTTCTTGCTGAATTTATCGAAAAACTTCCTTAGCAAAAGCTTATTGATTTTTTGCGAGCTTTAATTTTCAGACATTAGGGTCGTACATTAGGATGGTAGCAACTGAGATCTGGTGGGTAAATACTAGAACGGTGTACTTGAGGTCAATGGCCTTTGGAGAAAAAACAGTGGTCTCCTCAATACAAAAAACATCGATGTATCTCACTTTAAGATCCGACTATAAATGCTGAAGGTATAACGAAAAATTCATAAAGGTGACCCCTACGATCGGGAAAAAAAATTTTTTTTTTTCGAAACCTTGCAAACATAATTTAGATTCTACGCTGTACGGCGAAGTTTTTTTTGTGGTAAATCTCTGTTTTTTGTTAGGACGATACAACAAATAGCACATCCCTTGTGAACAACCTTAATAGTTTTTATTAAAAAAAAAAAAAATAAACTGGAAAAATGATACTTCCAGTTTGTGTTTGGAGCGACTCCTTCGCAGGACATTTTATGAAAATTGCTTATTTTGTAAAAAATTTAACAAAATTTGAATGTTTTCATCAAAGTTTGCATAATTTTTGGAAAAATATCACTTAAATTTGATTAGACAATAATTACCTACACTGCATGACAAAATCTTGACTTTTAAAAATTAATAGACACAAAAAATTCATGTTAATTGAATTTGAAAAATTTTTTATATAAAAAACTGAATGGACAACCGCCAAATTTTAAAGACATTTAGCGAAAAATCTGTACCATTGATCGAACAATAAATTACGCCATTGTAATCAGCATGTCCGAAATATATAGAACTGATGGTCAGATCTCCATTAATTTTTTGAGTGTCATGCAGTGTTATCTTTACTTTTATTTAAAAAATCTTTCACCCTTAGTGGGTTACTAGGGACAAAAAAGACCCATGAAACGTAATTTTAATTATGACTACAAGATTGTAAAGCTTTTAAATTGATAAGAAAAAGTCTACACTTGATAAAAATAATTATTTTATGTAACTTGATCCATATAGGGCTAATTTTTAACGTTTGGCCAAAAAAGACCCACTAGGAAATTTACCAACAAAAAGAGTTGGACAAAACTAAAATTGGATCGTTTTTCGACTCCACTTTTTAACCCCTAAATAGGAGATTGGGCCGCTAAATATAATATAAAAAATAAATATGAGTACATTATTTTTTTGCTCCTCATTAAGATCAGAGAGAATCCATCGGGATACCTTCCTTGTAAGTCATGAGAATTTATTTTTATTTAACCAAATACTTCCCAGTGAAATTTTATTAAATATCAACAGTAAGGTTTTGGTAGATTGATCCAAAACATAACAGACAACTTATCTTATGTAGATGCCAAAATTTCTTAAATTTAAAAAGTACCAAGTTTTTTGGTTTCCAGTTCAAAAAACAATAACGCTTTTGTTTAGGTTTTGTACAGAAACATACAAAACTAGTATTTTTTAAAAATAAATCGACCAATCAGAATCATGGTGGGCAACCGAAACGAATAAGGGGCGATTTTTCAGTTTACATTAACCTTTTAGTTGCAGGGTTTCTACGTATTTAGGAATATTTGGTTATTTAATAATACTAATTTTCACAGAATAAGAATATACTTCACTTAAATACTCTTCATCCATTCAAATCGGCTTCAAATTCATTAGTATGGTCCCAAGTGCATTTACGAGGGCAGTACGAAATGTTCTTAGCCTCACATAGAGATGGCGGTATAAACAACAAAAAGCTTTGTATAATGGAAACTTCCATCCGCCATATCAACACGTGTTAAATTTCATTTCGATCTGTCAACTTATTCGTATATTAACAGGGGTTCAAAAAAGGCGCTTCAGTGATTTTTTTTAATGGAAAAATTAGAAATTCGTGGTGTGATTAAATATTTACATAAGAAATGTTTATCGGGACAAGAAATTCGTAATGATATGGTGAATGTGTTAGGTGAAAGTGCTCCTTCATATGCAATAGTAAAAAATTGGGTTGCTGAATTTTAACGTGGTCGTACAAGCATTGAAGATGAACAACGAAGTGGACGTCCAAAAACTGCATCAACGCCAAAAATCATAGCTAAACTCCATGATATGGTATTAGACGATCGACGAGTGAAAGTGCGTGAAATATGTAGGGGAAAGTCGAGTAGCTTGGGTCGCGTGTACCTTGGAACTTTGCATTTTTCTCCTATTTGTTAATGTTTTACTGTAGTCTTCTTCTATGAAGTTTTTTATTTTGCCTAATGATCATTTTAAACTACTCAAAGTTTCAGATAAGTCTATAGGAGACCCTAAAATTGGGTGCGTGAACCTTGGATCGACAAAAGTAAATTTTTGAAAAAAATTTAAAATAATTTTTTAAAAATAATCAAGATATTTCAAGTTACAGGCTTAAATCAATATAAAGTTTGTCGTTTTCTAAATGCAGTAACCAGTAAATTTCTTCACTATATTGTACAAATAAGAAAAAAATGATATTTTTTGCAAAAATTAAAATGCGTGTACCTTGGAACTTTTTAAATATTTCCTCTTCTTTGCATGCCACAAATTTCAATACATGATTAATTGAATCTCCACATGCTAACTGTACTTTTTGAATTTAATTCGCTTCAAAATAACCTTTGATTTAAGATTTTCGCCATTTTTTAAAAATGTTGTTTTTATGCAAATATTAAATTGCATTGTCTCATTTCAAGGAGATATCAACTCTACTGCAAATAATGCAATAAATTTCATTATGGGGCGGTATTTTTTTTAAGAAATTCACTTAATTTTTTGCGAGTTCCAAGGTACACGCCAATTTGTAATTTGGAATACTTTTTCGGTTTTCTAAAAAAATTTAAATTTCTTAAAATACATAAGAATTATTAAAGTTTTTATTATATGCAATCTATAACAACACCAACACTAATATTTCTGCATTAAAAGATTTTTCGCATCTATCTTAATCTTAGAGATATTGGCACAAGATTTTCAAAAGTACCAAGGTACACGACTCTCCCCTAATGTCATAGGCATATCAAATGATCGAGTACATTTTATTTTACGATGAAAAAGCATTCTGACCAAAAACGCATTCGAATGAAAATTTCAAAATTCAACGAATTGAAGTACGAATTGCTTGACCACCCACCTTATTATCTTTATTTAGCTCCCTATGACTTCTACCTGTTCCCAAATCTATAAAAAATTCCATGCTGGCAAACGTTTTACCTCGAATGAAGATGCAATTACAGCTGTAAACGATTATTTTGAGGAGCTTCAGGAAAATTATTTTAATCCAGGGATAGAATTGCTAGAAAAACGTTGGAAGTTTCAGGAGATTATATTGAAAAATAAAACAATTTTAAAAATCTAGCTCTTGTTTTTCATTGTTAGGCTAAGAATATTTCGAACTGCCCTCGTAAGTCTGAACTATGAAATCGAACCTATGTAATTTGTTCCGATTGCCAACCATGATTAGAATGCTAATAAAACACAGCAGATTTTGAACTCCTTCTTTGGCTATAAAAAATAATTGTAATGAGGGAGAGCGAAACCCATCGGAGATTTTACTACCATATCCAAGTACTTTATTTTGCCTTTGGTTTGGTTGGGGTCCTAAAATATTTGTTGCACTGTGCAAGATCAAGAAATAAAGGAATTCAATTTAATGTATTGAGTCGTTGCTTATTGATAATAAAAGGCTTTTTACAATTCATTATTTTGTAATGCTTTTATAATCCTGTTTAAAAATAATTTTTGTTTTAAATTTATAAAGAGTGCGAAAGCTTTTTTGATGCAACATTAAAAAATAATCTCATCCGTTTTAGATACGCAATTTTGAATTTTCTATATCTGTTTTCATAATCGCTTTTACAGACTAAATCTGACTTTATATACGAATTTAACAACCTAGAAACTTCTACTATTGAATTTATTTTTATTAAAAGCAAACTAATTAATTAAAAAAAAAAAAAAATATTTCCCCCTTTTGGATCCGTCATTTTGAATTTTCTAGATCTGATTTCATATTTTAGTTTAGCGTCCTCAAAGCCTCATCCACTAATAACTAAAAATCGAACCAGCCACTTTTGAGAAAATTATGTCGGCCATGTTGAGAGTAATAAATTGTAAAAAGATTCCAGTACAAGATTACCTCTGGTATATTTTTTAAGTTTGTCTACTTACTGTGGCGTTGGCACAAATATAGCATGGAAATTTTGTATATAAGTCACCACTCCTGGTACAGCTATGAAAATGGCTAACACTAAGCCAAAAAGCCAATTACGTACTTTACGCCATCTAATAAATAATTGCAGTGTGATTGATACGTTTAATTTTATTAAATCTCAAATCTTACTTGTGAGCAATCATTAAAAATGCTAAACTTAGTATAAAAGATTGTGTATCCGAAGCTAAATACCAACCCTGTAGAAGACACTATTGAAAAAAAGAAAATACTATGGTTAACATATTATAGTTTTTTCCAACTATCAACATAAACATACCCTTTCATTTGTATTGACATAATTGTTTAAATACAATAAATTGGTCCACCAATTCTTACGGCAGGACAGTTGCTCTCGTTCTAAAATATGACGCCATAAAGGACCACCAGCATTTTCAAAATAAATGCCACTCCATAAGATAACAAAAGCATAAGGTATAGTCAGTCTGTCAAAATTGTACATTGTAATTTAATTAAAATATACTATACAAATTTACCTTAATAACATACCTTATATAACGAAAAAAATTAAATTTTATAAATATTACAATGTATTCCATTGTGGTAATTTTTCCAAGCTGTTTAGCCACCACTAACCAATTTATAGTCAACAGTAGACCACTAATTACAAAAAATGTTACCGTAATTAAAGATCCAGCCACTAAAAGTGTTCCAGCCAAAGTGTGTAATAATCTTTCTGGATCTTGTGGATTACTTATCGCACCTTCATATAACACCCAATTAGTGTGGGCAAATATTACCAAAAACATTGCGAAAAATTTAAAACAATCTAAGAATCTTAATTCTCTGCCAATTTTTCCATTAGGTTCTTGATTTAAACGATACCAATTACGGGCCATAGAAAAACCAACACAGATTTTACCAGCTAAAAAAGAACAAGATTGTTATTAGATGTAAAATGTAAATTATTGGAAGAGTTATTTCACATTACCTAAATTTGCTGGTGGTGATTTATAATGATCACGATCTGTTAATAACTTATCTTTACGTTTATGCTTTAAATAGAAATCAAACAAACTGCTGGCTGTAACCAATAAAATTAAGATGCCAACAATGCCATAAAAGGTTAAATTCCAGGGATCTATAAAATAAAACATTGAATATAAATAATTTTTTTTGTAATTAAAATAGTTTTTTCTTTAAATTTATTTAAAAGGAAAATATTTTTAATAATAATAAAGCTTTTCAAACATTACTGACAATATTCTGTATGAAAGCTCATTATAAAGCTTAACCTTCACCCTTCGTTGTACTCTCTAGAATTTAATCGTTGGACTTAGAGTTTGCTTTTCGGTTTTAACCGAAACCGAAATCGCGGTTTTTGAGGCCTCAAAACCGAAACCGAAAACCGACAAAAATAAGTCGGTTTTTAGCAAATACTTAAAGCAATTAAAATAATTCATTAAATAACATATTACTGAGCCTAGGATTTCGAAAAGGATTCAGCTCTTATTTTACAAAATTCTGTATTTAATTATAATGATCAATTTCTCCATTAAATATTACTTTAAAGATTTTTTGTTTTTACTACTGCAGATAATATAAGCTGAGGATTACAATTTTAGAAAAAAATTGCACCAAAAGTCATGTAGTTTAAGAGATATTGAGTTTCACGTATTCAGTTCAGATTCTCACCGCTTATATTTCAAAAAGTAATATTTCGAAGTCCGAGAAATTTATTGTATAAAATTTCAACTTTATATTGTTTTAAACAAATTGTTTAATTCCAAATTCCAAACTCTTTAAAAATAGTTTAATCTGCCAAAAAAAAAAGAATAAAAAATTTTAATTTATAACGGCTTCAGCGTTTTTTCCCCAGCAATAGTGTTTTTGCCTTTATTCGAGTGAGAAGTTCAATCGAATTTTAATAAATATCTTGAATGTATTAAAATATTTAATTGTTATACATACATATTAAATGATTTTAAAACAATTCTATTAATATCACAAGAAAACCGAAAAATAACCGAAACCGCGGTTTTTATAATTTTGAAAAACCGAAACCGCGGTTTTAAAATTTTTCGGTTTTTAGCAAACTCTAGTTGGACTCTATAGAAATCGTGAGAACCCTCTTACGTTATCAATATCGACTTTTATCTAATTACTAAAATTTTTTACTAAAGTTTTAAATAATCAACAAAGGGCGTTGCACGGTGAAAAAATGGACACCCATTTCCTATCAAAATAAGAACTTTTTAGAAAGTTTTTATAAATTTTTTTTTTTTAAAGGTTACGCTGTGTTCGAATCGGCGACAAGCAGGGCAGCCGAATCCAGTAATATGTCTGTTCCCGTACTTTAGCGAAGTTACACAAAATTGCGTGTAAATTGTTGTTCTTTGGGATGTTTTGGGTTCCCGCGGGTACCCGCGGTAACGTACGGGAACGCACATAATGCTAGCCGTTTTTCTAGATTTTCTCGATTTTATAGCTCTTTTGTGGAACTTAATGTTTCTGTAGTAGATTATTTCAATAAATTTTAAAATTTGGACCCGAATATCTTGATTAAGTGGCCTGCGACACATAAGTTGCCTGGGGGAATTATCTCTGCTGATTTTTAACCGATTCAAATTTTTATGGCCTTATTATACTCTAAATCACGATTCTTTAGTGTTTTTAATTCGAATTAGTGTTAAAATATCAATGTTTTCGAGAAAATGCACAAAAAGTCATATTTTTCCCCTTGTAATCTGTGTTCCAAACTTCCTAATTTTTTGGGGGACGTAGTTTTACACCGAAATAAATAGAACGGTGAAAAACTGAAAATTTATTTTCCTCCATACAAGCTTGGAGCACTCTAGTGTACACATCTTTTGAAGAATATATAAAAGTTGATAATGCAAAAGAAAACTTCAGACTTTTTGTAAATAAGTTTATGAGGATCTTGGCCTTCAAAAAAAAAAAAATCATTATATGTATAAGCAGTTCAACATGGCAATATGGTCGCGATATTTGTTAATGAAGTCTAATTTTTTTTAATATATCCTAATCTCCGAGAAATGGGGGTTTTGGTGTTTCTCATAAACTAATGAAGATAGATAATTGAAATTTGGAATATAGCTTCGTTTTATGAACAGAAGAAAACCAACCAAAGAATTTTTGGCTATTCGAATGTTTAAGGGGTAAAGCGGGGCTGAGAAGTTTCGAAAAATCGATTTTCGAACGTCACTTTTGGCGGATAGGAGGGGAGGAGAGCAAACATGTTACTTATTTTTTTCTAATTTGAGGTCTCTTAATAAGTATCTGAAGTCAAAATTTCGGTACATCGGCAAACAA
The DNA here is from genome assembly GCA_949987735.1 of Leucophora obtusa. Taxonomy (NCBI): domain Eukaryota; kingdom Metazoa; phylum Arthropoda; class Insecta; order Diptera; family Anthomyiidae; genus Leucophora; species Leucophora obtusa. The sequence goes on along the minus strand of OX465295.1, from coordinate 312,919,322 downwards.
AATCGGTTTCAAATCGATTTGATTAATTTTTAATAAATTTTTAGTTGAAACACTGATTTAAGCAAAGATTTTAGTTATCTTCATTTAACACAACACTAAAAATCCTCAGTACTTTAACTAATTTTGAGTGTTAATTTTCAAAATTATTTAAAACTAATTTTTAAGAACCCATTCATTAAATTTTACAAAATTTATTGTTAAAATATAATATTTTCATGTTACTGTTATTACCCAGTAGATGGCGCTATTTCGTTCCCTCCCGATTTTTTAAAATGGCCCATATCTCGAAAACTAAGAGATAGAGCAAAATTGATGAAAATTTCTACTACCCATAACCGCGTAATACCCCTGCGAAGGGGGTATCTCTATCCAAAAATTAACCTTGGCAGGGCCTTGGACCTTCGAAAATTTTTAATAAAAAATTTCCACTTAAAATGGCCCATATGTCGAAAACTAAGCGAGATAGAGCAAAACGGACAAAATATTTGATCCACTGGAGTGCCCTTATATGCCTTCACATGATATGGACTAGGCCCGGGGAGGGTCCCGATACCCTAAATTTGGATAAATTCTACGACTCAGTATAATTACAGATAAAACTGTAGTTTAACAAATTTCTTACTTAAATTTAGATTTGTTAAATTTAATAAACGAATTTGTTAAAATCAACAAATTATATTTTAAGCCAAAAAACAGGAATAAATTTTGGTAAAATATCAAACGTATTATTTTTAGTGCACCAACGAAAAAACTAAGAGCATAAACTTCACAGGCTTCACCGAGAGCATCAACTTAAAAGGATATTGATTAATTCATGTTTTTTTTGCCTTTTTCTACAATTTTTAATATATTTCTAGAATTTTCGATTTTTCGATGTAAAATACTGCTGGAAAATGTGAAAAAAGCATTTCCCAGTATTATAATGTTCTGAAGAATTATGAATTATAGTATAAGGAATATATATTATATTCGTTTGCTGAACGTTAATCGTTGATTAAGTTTCTTAATTAATTTTCTGCCGCACAAAGCATTTTTTCGCATTCTGCAAGTATTTTGAAATTTTTTAACTGCGGTTTATTTTAATTCATAATCTATATCTTACACCAAAGTTTGGTGGTCAGTTTGCAAAAAAAATTTCCAAAAAGGATAATTTTTGCAACAATATATGTGTTTGCAGAATGTCAATCGCTGATTAGTTCATTTAATTAATTTTCTGCACCATAAACCCTTTTTCGTATTCCGCCGTTATTTTGCAACTTTTTAAACGCGTTTTTTTTTAATTTGTAACCTAGGGATTATAATATCCATTTATACAATAGAGTTTGCTGGTTGCTTGCAAAAAAGAAAAAAAAAACGTATTTACTTTTGAATCCACAATGGATTGGTTGATTCAGATATATTAAAATAATAAGCACAGATTTATAACAAAACTTTTCTAAAATTTTTTGGCCTCCTTAATAATATGAAGTTTGCAAACCATGACTCGGAAAGTAAGTTGTCGATAGCTGCAATTCAACTTCTAAGAAGTTGTTTGTAAGTTGTTGTAGATAAGAATGGATTCATATCGTACTATAATAATGTATGCTTTAGAAAGTTGTGCGTTTGTGAATCATTTAATAATGTCTTTTTAAAAAGGTCTTTTTTTGCTGGGTTAAATCGGGATATGGATTCAGGAGATACGGTAGTTCTAAGTAGTTCCTTAATAGCGCGAAAATCCACTTTAATTAGCGATTATTAAAGAAAAAGTTGAAATAAATTGCTTCAATACCAGTTCTTTTAAACGGAGAAATATTTGACGGTTCGAATAGATTGTATAATTATATTTGTGGAGCTATGAAATATAGAAAATTTTTGATATTGGAATTAAATTGATTTGTTTAAAATTTGAAACTGCACTGTATTAAAAACCAAATTGAAATTAATATTTAAAACAAAATCTATTTTAAATTAAAATTTGTACATGGTAGACGACTTATGTCATTATCATAAAAATACTTTATTTTAAAATTGTAAACTAAATACTTAGCGTGTTTTTTAATCACCTGGATTTAGAATTTTTCATACAAAAAATGGATTTATTAAATCCAAAAAAAAAAGGATTTAATAAATCCACAATAAAAGCACAAATATATGAAACAGCCTATTAATTTAATGTCAGAAAAAAATACGAATGAAAATTAAAAGAGAAACAAAAAAATTTAAAAACTAACAAATAAAAGGTTTTTCATAAATTTTTTTTTCATGAAATATGTTTAGAAAAAAAACTACACCTCACCAAATACATATTTTTCATTTTGGACATGGAGAAATAGCTCAAATAGAAATGGCAATTTTTCACTCTACAGTAAGTAATTTAATTAAATCCAATTAGTGAATATTAAATATTGCAATGGAATTTTTCAATTGTGTAAAAATATAATTTGAAGTGATAGAATTGAAAAGGCAGACTGTTTATCGCTGTTTTAGTAAAATATAATTATGAATTAAAAGTTAAAGTAGAATCCTTCATCATCGAATTCGGTATTAAAAATTAGGGTGAAAGAAGTGTCGGACAGAACATTTTTTTAAAATAGGAAAAATCTAACCCCATCTGTTGAGCACTTTTAGAAATACTTTTTGGATTTATTTAATCCAAGTGATTAGAAAAAACGGCTACTTTTTGAAAATAAAGAACTATTATTATTATTATTATTATCAGTTTACCTACGTTTTGATCAGAGATGGGAAAACTGAAAAGGCTCATATCTCTGAAATTAATATAAAGGATTTTACTTACTTTTTGTGGTTACTTTTTTTTTTTTTTTTTTGAAATTTGCGACCATGTGTGCACTATTAATCCATTTAAAGCTTAAACAAAAGCTCTATCGTAGCATATTTGAAAGCTCTGTCGTTTAATTTCTTTTTACTGATTCAAATATTTCTTACCTTGTTCTATGGCTCTATTACTATCTTCACAATATTCAATAACACTCTCTGCAGCTAAATTATACTTTTTCAATCTCAAATTAATGCATTGATTTAATAAATGGTTGAAACGTTGACGATTGGCATCTTCCGATTTAAATAAATTTAAATATGTATTAACCTGTAAAATGCAATAAGATTAAAGAAAATACATGAGACAACAATCAAAATATAGTAATAATAAACATAAAAGATAATAAAGCCACTGTTAAATGATGTGAAAACGACACTGAGAGAATTTTATTGGACAATTTTTATTAAATGATTCATTAAACTAATGAAGTTTATTTAAATGAAGTTTTCTTTACGTAGACAGGGTAAATTGAGCTGGAAATTGTGTCTTAAAGGCAATGTCATCAGCGACTTATTATATACAAGTCATCAGCAAAGGTTTAAAAGGCTTAATTCTTTCATTCACTTTTTAAAAATTAATGAAATTTGGGTTAAATTTCATTCGCTAATAGCATTCTTATGGAATTAATTCGATAGCTTAATTCCCTATAGCTGAAAATTATATGAATTCATTCTATTTTGATTGAATTCTAAGTGAATGAAACCCAATTTACCTGAATTCATTTAATAAAAAAGTGAATGAAAAATTATTTGTTTTCATTCACTTAATCAAATGAAAAATTTTAATTTGTATGTAATTGCTGAAATATTAGCATAATACAATGAAAAACGTTTAAAATTCATCTAACAGAAATAAATAGTATCGTATGCTTTGTTACAGCTTGTATGCTTTGGTTTTGATTATATGTTAGTTTCAAACTACACTGCACTAAGTGAATGGTAATAAAATTTCTTCATTCAATTAGTAAAATGGTGAAGGAACATGCGATTTGAATGATTCAAGTTAGGAATTCATTCAATTCATATTAAAGCTTTGGGAATGAAGCTTATGAATGAATTCTTTACGAATGGTTTAAGGGAATGGTACATGAATCTTCTTAAAATCTGAATTTAATTTTTAGTGAATTAAGCTTAAATTGAATTAAGTTTTTCGAAGCTCTGGTCATCAGCTAAAGACATTTTACTTAAGACGTCTTAAAGACATGTCAGCATTTTGTATTCTATTTTTAAAAACGCTGACTAACTGCAGACTTGCTAGCACCGGACAACTAACGTATGACATTAAGCTGCATACGTGTCAGCAATAGTACTATTGTTTTATTTCAATAAATTATTAAAAATTATAAATTTTTTTTATTAAGTAATATTTTTGGGATTTTTGTATTTTTTACGACAAAATGCTGTCATGTCAAACAGACGTTTATAGGAAATGTCTTTAAGACGTCTTAGTGAGATATTATGAATTAGTCACTACTTGTGACGGGCTGCTGAATAGTCATGAGGTGTCATCCGCTTTTTCTGGAAATAATTCATTCAGACGTCTTCAGGATATGTCATTATTTAATCCGCGTAAAGACCACTTGATGATTTGTCGTGATGACATTTTTACATTTGTATGAAAATGTCATCAGGTGTCTTAAGGTTTTTGTATGGGACCGGATCAGAAAGTCAGCAGTTATAGCGACATGTCACTGAAGACATCTTGATGATATTTCCAACTGGGGTGCTAATGTTTGTAATATGAAGAAGTATTGTACCTAGACCAATTTTTTAGTATACCGATCGACTCAGAAAAACTTTTTGATTCGATTTAGCGATGTTCGCCTGTCCCTCAGTATTTTCATGTATTCTTGTGATAAACCGACTTACATCGGCTCAAGTACGAAGTCTATTGATTAAAATCGGTCCATGTTTAGACCCAGTACCCATATAAAGGGTACAACAGTTGGGCCTTGTAGTGCTCTCATAAAGGCCCCACAAAAACTGGCTCTTATGCATGTTTGCGCGCTACAGGTCGCAAACATAAAGAGATTTTGGATCAAATCGATCCATATTTGTTGGAACCAGCGTACATCTGGTCTTTACAAAAAAGGAAAAAACCTAACTTTTTATCATTTTATAGATAAATTTTGTGAGAATTTTATTTTAACCCATTCAATTTCAGATCCAAACATTAACTGCCTTTCAAACAGACTGGTTTAGGGTATCATATGTCTGACTTTAACTATTTTACTCGTTAACAATAGGTTTTATAAATAAAGGGCGAGTAACTTATTTCCAACATAAGATTGCAAGTTAACCACAGATATTTTCATATAAATTTGACATTTATAACTTTGGTTAAGCCCTAAACTCAGTTTATTTATAACAAAAAGAAGTTAGCAGGTCTAATTCTAAAAAAATATCTAAAAAACCGGGTATTCGATAAAAAAAAACCTGGTTATTCGTTAAATATACATTTCAAAATGGCCGAAGCGCAAAATCTTCACCCTAGTAATGTTCTCAATTTCGAATTTTGGGGATTATGTCCAAAAATTTTTGGGACATATTCCCACAATCGATTATTACAATGATATCTATTGGGGTTATGTCGCCTCTCAAAACACATCACTCATTTCATTAGTGGTTTTCTCAATACATAATGGAAAACTTCAAATGAAATTTCTCAAATTTAAGCGTTTCCCAGCAAAAAAAAGGAATGCAAAAGCAGTAGAAACAGCAATACACTTAATGATCTGAGATGTACTTTTTTTTTAACAGATTTAACGTTGAGTTGTCATGGGAGAGGAGTACTCCCACTTCAACATTTTTAAACACTTTTTCATCAATTTACAGTAAAAAAAATACTAAACTAATATTTTTTTACAAATTTTTTGTATTGCCGCCACCGGGTATCGAATTTGCGACCTTAATATTGCTAGTCTTAGCTCTTTACCGCTGAGATATTCTTTGATATGAAAGTTAACCGAAATAAAAACACCACTTTGTAATTACGAGATATTGTGTTATTGTTCTCTTCAATAAAAGTAATTATTAGGACAAGGAATTTCATGCAAATGCATGTTTTTTTTCGTTAATCCAAAACTAATGTGGACTAAATATTTATTCGAATCATCAATTTTAAAACAAAATGGCATCAATTTGTAGTTGCATATTTTAACAAAAATTCAGGTTTTTGCATATTTTGGCTTCAAATTCAAATTTGGTTACTTTTTAATTCACATTTTGTGCATTTACATGCATATTTTGCATTTTTGAGTAAAATTTTTTTAATGTGTTAAAAATATTAAAAATGGACGCATTTCCATATTTTGATTCAAACAAAATACTTTTTTGTTATTTGAAAAAAAAAAAAATACATTCTTAAAAATCTTATTGACATAGGAAAAAGCGTTGAGTTCTGTGACTATTGGAAGATTAACTAGATTTTTATGTTTTAAAGCACGATATTTTTGCAAAAATATGTTCTTTAAGTGCATATTTTGCATGTTTTAATGCATATTTTTCTTTTTTATCTGCATTTTTTAGACGCATATTAACGTTTTTAAGATCTAAAAATAATATTCTTAATTTAATTTTAGAAAATTAACCCTTAAGTGCTCTTGGGGAGTTTTTAACCCTATGATGAAAATATACTAATATTTTTTGATTGGGGCATATAGGCCCCACAGCACTTAAGGGTTAATTTTCTGAAATTAAATTAAGAATATTATTTTTAGATCTAGAAAAATAATATCAAGAAGTTTAATTAATATTAGCTCAGGAATATCTGTTATATTAATATGTTAAAAAAAATTAAAATGTCCTCAAATTTGACCTCTGACCTTACACAGGGGCAATTTAATGTATTTATATTTTGCCTTAATTTTCAGGATTGAAGTATTTAATCTTGTGTTGTTATATTCCGGCCAAAATCATTTGAAATTAAAAGAAGAAAAAAGAAAAATTTGCCTAAAAGCTAAATAAATGCCAAAAATCGCTGTTTTCTCGAAATCCGCTCAAAGAAAATCTCTGCCGCAGCCAAATTAAAAAACGAAATCCTACAATTTTTGTAATTTTTAATCTCTAATATGTACTTAATAAAAACTTAAAGTTCAATCGTTGATTTTTAAAAATTTCTTTAAAAAAATTTAAAAAAATTTAAAAAAATTTAAAATTGTAGATTTGAAAACAGTGTTTAAGAATTGCGACCTTCTTTACCACTAATTTAAAACGAGTTAGCAAAACACAATAGAAAAAAATAATTCTTATCTGAGTTCGTGGATTTTATAGAATAGAAAAATGTTTCTGTAGTAGATTATTTCAATAAATTTTGAAATTGGAACCCGAATTTCTTGATTAAATGTCCTGCGTCACATCAGTTGCCTGGGGAATGTTGTTATAACTCGGCTCATTTTTAACCGATTTAAATTTTTATTGCTTTATTACAAAGAGAATTCACTCTAAATTACGATTCTTTAGTATTTTTAATTCGAGTTAGTTTTAAAATATCAATGTTTTCGAGAAAATTCACAAAAAGTCATATTTTCCCCTTGTGTTCCCGTGTTCCAAACTTCAGGGCCGATGCGGCACGTCTTTCCGATGTCCGATTGGCCTAATTTTTTGGGGGACGTAGTTTTCCAAATAAATATTTTCAGGGGGTAGCACGGTCAAAAACTCAAAATTTATTTTCTGCCATACAAGCTTGGAACACTCTAATGTCCATAGAAAAAGGCAGAAACTAGATCATGTCTGATTTGCAAATTAATGTGTTTATAACTTTTAGAGAATAAAGGTTTATTCTTCTTCTTAACCTACTAAATTAAAATTAATAAATATGCATATTAATTACAATATTAATTGCAGCTGGTCTATATGACGCGTTTGAAAAACAACACTGTACTAAAAAATCTCAATTTTATTTGGTGTTTTCTTTGAAAATGAAATGCAGAATTTAAATTTCATTTGGAATGTTCTTAATTTAAAATGAAAGATCTAAATTTCTTATGGAATTTTCTAAATTTTTTACGGAAAATTCCGATTTCATTCGGAATATTCTTAATTTGAAATCAAAAATCGGAATTTCTATTAAAATTATCTCAAGTGAAAAATCTTAATTTAAATTGGGTATATCCCAATATCATTTGGAGAGTTTTGAATTTCAATTAGAAATGTTGTACTCGTAATTTTTAATGAAATTTCTTTCACTGATTTTATACAAAAATTCATTAATATTATGCTTAGAATTGTCTCAGTGTATCAAAAATAAATCATTTGTAATTCATAAAAAGACGGCTTATTTTACAAATGAATGAAAACTCAAAATCATGACCTTGAAATTATTAAAAACGCATAAGAAGTAAATAAAATCTGTAAATCAATGTTTTTATTAATCAAACTACAAAACTGTACGCACAATTAACAAACACGAAATATAAACAAAATTTCTATCCCAGACACACAGACTTAAAAATGCATATTAATATATAAATTTTAAAGGCCTAGACTGCCAGCATTTTATTTGTTGTAACGCTATAACTTTATTTGAGAGTAACTAACTGATCATTATGATCGTGATTATTAGATTCCGTAAATCAAGTAGTATTAGTGTGTAACATTTAATTGGTTTATGGTAGCCAAAAGATTTTTTAGATCTTCAAACCGTTGTAAAACCGGATACCGGTAATTTTGTGTAAAATCATGTGGTTTTATTTATTTAGTTTACATTTATAATAAAGGTCAACGCAACCAAAATCCGGACATTGTTTTTAAAATAAAAAAATAACCAAAGCAGCTTTTGAGTTTTTTGTTTTTAATTTAGATTAATGTATTTATTGCCCGATAAATATCTCGTGCTTTTTTCGCGGCCAAATTCCACTTAACACGGAACTCATCAATAGATTGCACAGATACACGTGTCTTCTTCAAATTACCTTTGATAATTGGCCAATATTCCTCTGTTGGTCTTAGCTTAGGACAATTAGCAGGATTGTTTACTTTCAAGACATAATCGATGCATATACCATGCAAGAGTATTTTTTGCATAGTGGCAACTGGCTAAATTTGCCCAAAACAAAGGTTTAGTACCATGACCCCATATGAATGGCAATAGACGTTTTTTAGACAGTCATCTCTGTAAATTTCACCATTAATGGTTCAGATTTTCTACCACAGGATTATATTGCCTGCCAAACCAAGCATTTTTTTTTGAAATTTGGACTTAAATTTTTTCTTGTAATGATCAGGAACATCTCTACGACTACGTGCTGTATAAAAATCCTGTCCTGCTTTGTACTCGAAGTTTGCAAATCAATATCTTTCATCATCCATGATAACACAATTATATTTTGTTAGCTGTTGTTCATATAGACGATTTGCTGACAAATTTTGTTTTACTTTGCTGTCTGGACACACTTGGGCCCTAAAACATTTTAGTCCGTTACGAAATTTAACATTATGCACGAATTTAGCGATCTTTAAACTTTACTAGCGACTTCGCGGTTCGAACTGGAAGGATCTTTTAAAAACGCACTACTTTTTTAACCGCTTTAAGGTCACTTTGGCCATATTCGCTACCACTTCCACACTTTCTTTCAATAGTCAAACGTTCATTGAACTTTCTTATAATATCTCCTACCGTTTAATATGGTAACTTCACTTTTTTAGCTAATAAACATATTGATACCCTGAGAGAATTATCCTTCATGATATTAATGATATAATTTCATTGAATTTTTTTCGTAGAACCAATGAAGAATTTCATTATGTATATAATATTTAATTATTATTATGAAATTTTTCATAACTTTTCTTTCATAAAATTTCATAATTTCATTAAAAGAATTCATTGAATTCCATAAATTTAATGAAAATGTTCTTTATATATATGAAATTGTTCAATAGTATTTACTTTTTTTTAAATTTTTTTATAAAATATCGTCATTTCCTGAGACAATCTTTTATAATTTTTATATTTTTTTAAATTAATTTTTTATTATTAATTTTGGACTATGAAATTTTTTATAAATCACAATAAGCTTGTTCGTTCACTGAGAGAATTATCATCACTTCAGTAATGAATTTCTTCATAGTTTCAATGAAAATTGTCACTGGAACTCGTCCACTGAAACTTTTCATAGAATCTATGAAACAGGTTTCATTAAAGTCAATGTTTATGAAAAGTTCATAAAATTAATGAAACTCTTCATAAAATGAACAGCCCACTCCTCCAATGAATAAACCATTCAGCCAATGAAGAGCTTCATTAAATTTATTAAGCAATTTCATTTATTATTATTTATTATAGTTCGTTGTTGTCGTTGCTAAGCTGGAGTGGATAAATAAAAAGTATTTAGCAAATTTTAAGGATGTACAAAATATATCTAATGAAAGAATTCATAAAATTAAAAAGTTTCATAGAATTTTATAATAAGCTTAATTTAATTAATTAAATTCCTTATAAATGTTTCGAAAAAATTAATATAATTTATAAACAAACTTCATAGTCCAAAATTAATAATAAAAAAATTAATAAAAAATAAATAAAAATTATAAGATAATTCTCTCAGTATGAAAATTAATGCACATCACTAAAACTCGGCCTTATGGTTATATAAAACTATTGTATTTGAGAATTAAATGTTTAATATAAAATTCTAATTGTATGAAAATTTTTAAAAATTAATGGAATGACTATATTTTATAAAAAAATTAAAAAAAGTAAATACTATTGAACAATTTCATATATGTAAAGAACATTTTCATTAATTTTATGAAGATCTAATTTATGAAATTCAAAGAATTTTTTTAATGAAATTTTATGAAAGAAAAGTTTTGAAAAATTTCATAATATTAATTAATATATTATATACATAATGAAATTCTTCATTGATTCTATGAAATTATATCATTAATATCACGAAGGCTAATTCTTTCAGTGTTTACTTACTACAAGTTACTACTTTTACTACAGCTGGAAAAATTCAATACAAAAAGTAAACAAAACTTTCCAATTGTAGGAAAAGTAGTAAGAAATTCGAGTAAACCAACACACTGATTAATTTTTTCGAAACTTTTTTTAATGAAACTTTTTAATTTAATGAATTCTTTCTTTAGATATATTTTGTACATCCGTAAAATATGCTACGATTTTATTACGCCTTTTGCATTTGCTAAGTACTTTTTATTTATCCACTCCAGCTTAGCAACGACAACAACCAACTATAATAAATATTAGTAAATGAAATTGCTTCATTGGCTGTATGATTTATTTATTGGACGAGTGGCCTAATCATTTTATGAAGAGTTTCATTAATTTTATGAACTTTTTATAAACATTGGCTTTAATGAAACCTGTTTCATAGATTCTATGAAAAGTTTCAATGGACGAGTTCCAGTGACAATTTTCATTGAAACTATGAAGAAATTCATTGCTAAAGTGATGACAATTCTCTCAGTGTAGGTTTTTGTTTTTATTGTATTCGTGCAAAATAATTTTTCTCCTAATTTAGACGCCATTATTTTAAAAACTACTTAAAACAATATAAAATCAGAAATTTTTAATTGATGTGGATAAAAAGCCTACTCGTATAATTTCTATTTTTTTAATTCGGTAAGTATTTAGAAAGATAATTCAAGTCAAAAGTGTCCAGATTTTGGTTGCGTCGACCTTTATTCCATTTTTAAATCTTAGTGTGTGGCATAACGTAAACGAAAAAAAAACAAGTTCAAGTCATCATTATCAATGGAAACAAAAATATTATGTATTAATTAACAAAATTTAATATTATATTTTGCAATAAATTTAATAGCCATAATTGATAGATTTTAGTGCACTTTTTTTTTGTTTTTGTCCAATGTAACGTTAGTAACCACAGACATACAGTTGTAGCCACGAATTTAAGTAAATTCAAGTTTTTTCTAATTTCATTGTTGTTGCCTTTATTTTTAAAAATCAAAATAGTGGCTAAATTCGCCACGAAAGGCAAGGAGATAGTTTAGAAAATTGTACAGAATTTTAACGTAATGTTTTTTTTCATTTTGTCACTTGTTTTAAGTGGGCGTGGCTTTTAACGAAAAATTAGCGATATCAACATTTTATCAAATTACATAGTAAAATTTATTCAGTACTGATCGGTTCTGCACAAACTGTATATTCTTGGAAATCCTGTAAAATTTCCTTAAGTCTTGCATTATTTTTATCTACAAATATTCACCAGTCTTAAAATTGCACCACTTTAAACATGACCAAATTTTTCTTTGTTTTTAGCGATTTTAAAAGAAAGTTAACAACACTGAAATTTTAACATGAATGCTTTTTACTATAACGTAAAACATTTTTGACTGATTTGTTATATTGTGGTAAGAAAAGCATAAAACTATTCACTTTAAAATTTCAGTGCTGTTAACTTTATTAGAAATCGCTAAAAACAAAGAAAGATTTGGTCATGTTTAAAGTGCTGCACTTTTAATCCTGGTGACTATTTCTAGATAAAAATAATGCAAGACTTAGGGAAATTTTGTAGGATTTCCAAAAATATACAGTTTGTACAGAACCAATCAGTACTGCCTAAATTTTACTATGTAATTTCATAAAAGGTTGATATCGCTAATTTTTCGTTAAAAGCCACGCCCACTGAAAACAAGTGACAAAATGAAAAAACAAACATTACGTTAAAATTCTGTACAATTTTCTGAACCATCTCCTTGCCTTTCATGGCGAATTTAGCCACTATTTTGATCTTTAACAATAAAGGCAACAACAATAAAATTAGAAAAAACTTGAATTGACCTAAATTCGTGTCCACAACTGTATATTAACTTAACATCAATACGTTCAAATAAAATTTTTTTTATATTTTTTAATGTAAATAATTTTAAGTAGACGACTGTAGTATCTTTGTTAAACTACTCTTTTTCAGTCCCGTTGTCACAATGTCTCGCTAGCTTAAATCTTTCGACTGTTACCGAACAATTTGGTTGTGTTTCGACAGAATAATTTCATTTTTTTCTTTCGCGTTAGTTTTAATTGACTTTTTACGAAACTCTTGTATTACCTTTATTTCAAACATGTTTTTCAAATGGGTGGCAAAATCGAGTCCAATATTCTTCTTTCTTTTTCCTTTCCACTATACTTCCGGCTGGAGTAAATAAGTTTCTCACTGGCCAGCCCCGTGCTATTTCACCTACATTCGCAGTTTCTAATAATATCTAATGCCAATTTTTCATGTTCTTTACCCAGTTGCAAAAATTTTCCACACTTGTTAAAAGTCCCGAAATTCCAACATTTTGATACGAATCTAGATTTTCTTTTTAAAGTAGTTTCTAAAAATTTGTCTAAACATGAAATGGTTGCTCCCAGACACATGGAGCTTGTCGCCCGAGTGCAAGGTTCAACCCATAACCTCCTGGGAGATTTATCCGTTCTCTCCGCAAAAAATCACTAAACTTTTGTTAAGGAAATTTTTCGATAAACCCAGCAGAAACTTTTTTTATTTTTTTGGTTGCCGAACGTAGGGTCGCCTTTTCAAATTTTTTTCATTGAATTTTTCCTTTATAGCAAAACACTGGTCTCCTCGAGGCAAAAAAGCGATATATGAAACTTTAAAATCCGACCCTACGTTCGGCAAAAAATTGCCTTGCAAAAATACTTTATATTTGAAGTTGTACCGCGTACTTTTTCTTGCCTGTAAGGTGGTACGGTCTAGTGTACAACAAAAAAAATTCTTCATTGAAGCAATTGTTTTGTGTTCTTTAAATTCGTAAATACTCGGATAAAGAAATACATTTGAGATATCAGTAATCCATTAAAATATAATACAAAAATGGGTCCGTCATGGTTCTATAAACTCCAATTTGAAATTTCTGGAAATTTTCTTTAAAAAAAATTTAAAAATTTAAGAATGCACTTAATAATAATAAAATAAAAAACGAGTAAAAAGGTTAAAGTCGGGCATGCCGACTATACAATACCCTACACCAGTCTGGTGTATTGTTTGGATCCGAAATTCGAATGGGTTAAAATGAGGCTTGTGTCAAAATTTTCTATAATGTGAGTCAGCGCACCAAATTTCATTAAAATATCTTAATATTTGCGACCTGCAGTTTGTAACCAAGCCAATTTTGGGGACCCTTATATGGGCACTAGTTCTAAACATGGACCGATGTTCACCAAAATCAATAGGCTTCGTCCTTGGGCCAACATAGGTCTATGTACCAAATTTCATCAAAATATCTTAATATTTGCGACCTGCAGCGTATAAACAATATAATTTTGGTGGGACCCTTATATGGGCACTAGGTCTAAACATGGACCGATGTTCACCAAAATCAATAGGCTGCGCTATTGGGCCAACATAGGTCTGTGTACCAAATTTCATCAAAATATCTTAATATTTGCGACCTGCAGCGTATAAACAGTATAATTTTGGTAGGACCCTTATATGGGCACTAGGTCTAAACATGGGCCGATGTTCACCAAAATCAAACTTGTTCGTCCTTGGACCAACATAGGTCTGCGTACCAAATTTCATCAAAATATCTTAATATTTGCGACCTGTAGAGTGCGCACAAGATTGCATGGACGGACGGACGGACAGACGGACATCGTTAAATCGAAATAAAAAAAATTCTGAGCCGATCGGTATACTATAAGGTGGGGCTACGACCAATATTTTTTGGTGTTACAAACATCAGCACAAACTTATAATACCCTGACCAGCTGTAGGGTATAAATATTACAAATATCCTCCTTTTTATTTGGCGAGGGTAGCGGATTTTGATGAAAATCAATTATTTATCAAAAATTTGGTTTTAACGGTAAAATTTTTTTTTATTTTTTATCACAATATCAAAAAGTGCTGACTAATATATTTTGGCAAAATATGGGCCTGTTCGGAAATGCATCACTGCTCTGCATCTGATGCGCATTTGTGATGGCGATACAAATCAACTGATACACTCATAGAAATAAATATGTAATAAATAGCAGAAAAAGTTACTAAAAATTAGTTAAAAATATATATAAGTAATATAAGAACAGCAAAAATAAAACTGTTAAATATGCAGAATTTTAGTTATATTTGAGTTAAATTTTTGTTAATAGAAAATAGCAACTTAACCTGCTAAAATCAGTAAAAAAATTTTGCTAAATAATTAGTAGCATAAAAAATCGCAAAAAAAAATTTCTATTTTTTTTAATGCAAATTAAAATCGAACCTTTTAAAGACAGCAGTTTACAATTTAGCAAATATTTCTGCTGATTTTGGCAAGATAGACTGCTATTTGCATCCAACTAAATTTAACTTAAAATTAACAAAAAATTTTGTAGATATAACAGTTTGTTTTCACTATTTTTAGTCTACTAATTTTTAACAAAATTTTCTGCAGATTTTACAGTACAATTTGTCATTTTCAATTAACTAAAAGTTAAACTAAATATAACTAGAATTCTGTAAATTTAACACCCGACTAAAAAAGATATTATATAATCATATATCACCATATATAAACCCATATATACGTTCATATCTAATTTGATCCGAATATTGGAATATATAATTATATCAAGCGAGATAAGCATGTTATCTAACCTGATAGAATTTGATCCGAAAAATGGGTCTATCTAACTGCATCAAATTATATATTAATACATAAAATTTGATGAAGATTTTCAAAAAAAAATTTTAGTAAATATTGTTGAGATCACTTTTCATTCATATTAAATACTAATGCTTAATGTTTAGAAAAATTTTTGTTAATAAACTTGGAAATACTTGACAAAATAAAATTTTACAAAAATTTGTCAGAACAACTTTTTCTAGGTTAGAGTTTTGGTCTTTCTTATAAAATGTGTGTCTTATAAAATAAAAAAATAACTTTCAGAATTAATTTTTTTCACGGAAAAAATAACTGAACTTAAACCATATTTATTTCAACATATGTTTTTCTAATTTTTATTTTTAAATTTAAAAATTGCAATTAAACTTTATAAAATTTTGTATAATTAGATATCATGTCAGATATAATTATATATAAAATTAATACAATTTTCTATTAACTTTGTTAAGTATATATTTTGATATAAGATTGTTTATAAAACATTGTATGCCATTATATATAATTATGTATGAACTATATTTGCAGATCTCTTAATATATGGCTGGAGACCAAATCGCATATGATTATATATAACGTTATATCAAACATATTTATAAAACCAAAGTGTTAATATAAATGTATATAGTTATATAAAGCCACGCATATAAACATTTAAATTTATATCAAATCATATAAGATTATATGAAAACTTTTTTAGTCGGGCAGTTTTATTTTTCTTTTTATCTGCTAATTTCAGCAGTTTTTTTGCAAGGTCA
Source organism: Leucophora obtusa (assembly GCA_949987735.1). Taxonomy (NCBI): domain Eukaryota; kingdom Metazoa; phylum Arthropoda; class Insecta; order Diptera; family Anthomyiidae; genus Leucophora; species Leucophora obtusa. The sequence goes on along the minus strand of OX465295.1, from coordinate 312,903,153 downwards.
TATTTAACTTATTTTTAGTTGCTTTTGATGCTATTTTTACAGATTTATTTTTATGAGTGTATTATACACTGTCCAAGTAGTTAAGTAGGGTATTTATACTAAAGGGTTCTTCAACAGGGACGCTACAAAAGTAGAAAGACAGGGACAGCAAACGACGCCATATTTCTTGCCGCTCTTTTGACATTTCGCTTCAGTAAGGTTTGCCATTTCATGATGGAAAGATATACGAGCCAACAACGAGTCGAAATTATTAAAATTTACTACCGAATTTCAGAGTCAGTGGCCTCAACGTTTAGAGCGCTAAGTCCAATTTATGGTCGTCATAATGAATGGCTTCGTCAATAAACAAAATATGCGTTATTGGTCAGACAGCAGTCCACACGTACTCCATGAGTCATCATTGCATCCCGAAAAAATTACGGTTTGGTGCGGTTTATGGGCTGGCGGCGTCATTGGGCCGTACTTCTTCCGTGATGATCAAGACCCGCACGTTACTGTGAATGAGAATCGCTACCGTTCAATGATAACCGAATATTTTTGGCCCCAATTGGATGATATGTACTTGGAGGACATGTGGTTCCAACAGGACGGCGCCACAAGCCACACAGCGAATGTCACAATCACATTATTGCAAACCAAGTTTGGAGAACGTGTTATCTCACGAAATGGTCCAGTCGATTGGCCGCCTCGGTCGTGCGATTTGACGCCGTTGGACCAAATCTATGGTCTATGCCAACACGCCAGCGACGATTGATGAACTTCGTACGAATATCGGCCGATTTATGCTTGAAAACCGTCGAAAATTGGGTTCAGTGTCTGGACTTCTGTAAGCGAGCCCGTGGTGGCCATGCAAAAGAGATCGATTTCCATACATAATGGCATCGAACGTACTTTCACAGGAATAAAGAATTTCATTGATATCCAAAACCGATTTTGTTTTATTTAAAAAAACTTTTGTAGCGCTCTTATTGAAGAACCCTTTATTTATGTATTCTTCCTGAATTAAATTTTTTTTTCTCAAGGTATAAAAAATAGTACTTCAGGCTAAATTAACTTTAAGTGCTCTTGGTGTTAAAATGGGCTACTTTTTCGCATCTGGCCCCGAATTCTGTGACAAGTTCAGTAACATGCAGCTCAGCTCCCACGGATGTCTCAAATCGAGCCCAGTATATGGCTATTAACATTTTAATTTTTGCAAGTGCTATGTTATTATGTAAAAAACTGTAAATTTCAGACCTTTAATACTAAAAAAAAAATGCAAGGCATTTTTGCCATCTCTGTAACACAACACAAATTTAGCTAAACTTGGAAAATTCTCTTTGTTAATGTCGGTTTACCGTAAAAAAAATGTAATTACTACTTATCAGAGAAGTACCCCACACATAATTTAAAAATAAACAATATCAAGTATGTGTCTTAAGTCTTTTGTTTAAACCATATTTGAGAGAATAGTACTTGAATTGTTTACTAACCTTTGTATTATTCATTAAAACTCCTTTAAATAGTTTATAGGCTTCTTTTTCGGGTAATTTTTCAATTTCCGATTCACACCATTGTACACAGATGCCATAATACAAATGACGATGTTGAAAATGATGTTTATAATATTTAGAAATTTCCTCGATAGCCTGCCAAGCTTCATTGTCTTCATTGGGTATGATATCAGCGCGTACAAAACAATATTTAGAAAAATCATTGAACTCTTGTAGGCAGCGGTCATAGTCGTCTAAATCATTTAAGGAAGGCATTTTATAATACTGGGTCACTAAAAAGCAGAAAAAAAATATAAAATGATAAAATCTTAATTCATACAGTCATCAATAAACATCATGAACTTATCAATAAAAATGTGAAGTCATTTTAAGTGGGGAATTCGATATACCCTTAATTGACTCAATATCCTTGAAAGTTGATATATTTTGTTTTCCTTGTTCCTAGTAAGATTGTCTTATTAACGGTTTTTTATCTGTTTCTTCTTTTAAGAAATGAAAGGAAACTTGTTTTGCATTGTTCTTAATTTCTTTAAATACAGGTAATGTAAGTTGGTTTCATTTGTTGTTTTTCTGCAGAACATCCTTTATTAGGTTTCTGTTATTGTTTTTTTTTTTTTTTTGTTTGCTAGAATTATACTAATGGAAATTTTTCTGTTTTTAATGTTCTATAGAAAACAAGTTTATTGTTTACTAATTTTTTGTTTTGTTTTGATTTGCTTCTAGTAAAAGGTACCATTGAATTATCTGCTAATGAAAATTCCCAGCAAAAAAAGACTTTACGACTTTAAATATCCACCAAAAACTATACCTGAAAGGCATGCCATAAATTCATTTTTGTGTAACTTCTCAAAAGTTTAATTGCAGTTTTAAACATCTTGTGTGCCATGTCTTGTAAATTGGTGATTATACATTGGTGATTATGCATGCTAAAAGCAAACAACTTCCTTGATTTATTGTAAGTTACACAATTTTTTTTAAGTTCTTCATCAGCAATAAATTTTACAAAGCATGACACATAGAGTAAGTTGTTGATATATGCAGTTCAACTTTTGTGTAGTTGTTTATAAGTTAATGTGCACAAGACTGTATTTAGTTACACCCAGTGTAGAAAATTATTACCAGATATGTGGTTATGTAACTACATACTTGGTAATGGTAACTAGTACTTTTGTTATTACATTTCTTATTACCTTTATATGGCGATGTCGCGAAAAATAATGAGTTATGGTTACAAACCAGCATACGAAAAATCAAAAAATATATCGTTACCTATGTGCTTACCAGTACTGACAATGAGTCTAAAAATAGATTTTCAAAAAAATAAATTATATAAAAAAAAATATTTTTTATTGTATTTTTTTTTAAATAAAATTTGCTGGTGCGGGAATCGAACCTGGGTCTACAGATTGCCAGTCAATAGCTCTATCATCTGAGCTATATCGACATGTAATATTTAATAGATAAAAACATAATTGACCTGCTGCACACAAGTAAGCTTACTCGCAAACATACAAAAAATCAAAAAATATGTGGTAACATATATCATTACCAGTGTTTAAAAAATATTGAGTCTAAAAATAGATTTCAAAAAATTAAAAAAATATATAGAAAAATATTTTCTATTTGAAATAATGATAAAAATAAGTCATTATCAGTAACTCATTATTATATGTTTTAAAATAATGGAGAAGGTAAGTGGGTGTCCTTACTGGTAGTCCAAAAAATAACGATATGTCATTACCGTTTCTACACTGGGCATTTTAGTTTTTTATTTACTTTGATAACTCATTCTTTTGAAAGATGTATATTTCTCTATCATTTAATAAGGTATCCTATTAAAAGACCTTACCTTATTCTTTGCTGTGTTGGCATTTTATCACAGGAATCTTTTTGGTTCAATAAACTCGCATATAGGTATTGTTTTCGTATTGAATATATAAGTTGGATGTTAATCGAAGAAATTAAAGCACCATGACAACATTAAAAATAATATATTAAAATTTAAACTATAGGCTATTTTTTCAAAAACAAATTAAAAAAACTAGCTATTCGTAGAATTAAATACGTAAATTATGTTTCGCATTTCGTTTTCTTAATCAATTTCTATTTTCCAACACTTTCAATTTTAAAAACTTGAAATATTTAGTTTTAAAAACTTGAAATATTTTGTAAATACGAGTACCAGGCACATGTAGAATATGAAATTTTGATTAATTTGGATAGGGTGAAGTCGAACTGTAGATTATTTTTAACTAATACTGAAAGTCTGTATTTTGGTGTACTTTTCTTTACTAATTAACTTTTTAAATAACTACACAGAGAAAACAAGTCATAATTAAATCAATGATTGTACAATATCGTATTTGAATTATCCTTGAAATTTTTCAATTAACCCTCTAATGCTCCTTCTTCTGATGGCGATATTACTTAAACTATATATATGGCATTGAAAATCTACTATGAAAAAAATTATTAAAATTTTAAATTATCGCTTTATTTAGGCGATATAGCAAAATAAAGGCTAAAGACGATTAAAAAAATCCAATAGTCAAATAACTTGCGATTTTTATTCTAAATAACACTATGAGTAAAATAAAATTAAATACCAAAAATTTTTGATCTACACTGAAAGAATTTAATGATATAATTCTTCATGATATTAATGATATAATTTCATAAATTTTTTTTCGTAGAATAAATGAAGAATTTCATTTTGTATATAATATTTAATTAATATTATGAAATTTTTCATAACTTTTCTTTCATAAATTTTCATAATTTCATTAAAAATTCTTTCATAATTTCATAAAAAATTTCATTCATTGAATTTCATAAATTAGATCTTCATAAATTTAATGAAAATGTTCTTTATATATATATATGAAATTGGTCAATAGTATTTCCTTTTTTTTAATAATTTTTTTTTTTAAATTTCCATACAATTCGAATTTTATATTAAACATTTCCCTACGGGGAAAGGGACCGGTCCCAGATGACACGCAGGATAGGTCCCAAGGGGGCGGAGACCGGTCGTTAATCGGTCTTTTTGTTTGAAAAAGACATATCACTTTAACATGGCGTTGTTATTGGAAATGACCAATTGCCACAGTTTAGACACATTGTGGCAGTAAGGTGGTGTGTCTAAAAATAACTTTCCAAATAAACTAATAAAAAATTAAGAATTAAAAATAATCTACTTGGGGTCGAAGTAAGGCTCGATAACACAACCTTCTGCTTGTAAGGCAAACGCTCTACCGTCTGAGCTAATGTTGCTTATGCGTGATGGTTGGCTGATGGTTAAGTTATATGTTTTTCGTTTCTGTTCAAATAAAAAAGAGAAAGAAAAAACAAACACACACACAGCCAATAAAAAAATCATGGAAAAGAAAAAATAGAAAGAAAACAACTTTAACACACACACAAATATGGTGGAAGTGCCTTGAATATGCACCCGATTGACCGGTCATGGGATAGGTCCCTTAATGGCAGTTGACTTGTTTTTTGCGTTGGCCATAATTAAATTAAAAAATCAATTAGAAATTAGAAAATTACATAAAAACCTATGATAATATAAATAAAAATTTAAAAAATTCCCCTTAAGTTACAAAGAAAAGTTAAATGAAATACCAATTGTTAAAACTAAAACAGCTTTAACATAAAAAAAACGTTGAAAATACAAAACTTAAAATTTCTTAGCAAAAAATTATAGAAATTTTAAATAAGAGCTAAAATAAGCAAATCGTGAAAAAATAAAGTTAAAAATAAATAAAAGAGTAAAATAAATAAAAAATGTGAAAAAAACGGATCAGAAAATACTTAGAAAATTAATTAATTTTCTTTTGTTCCTATTTGTACTAAATTTAGTAATATGCCTTCGGTTGACCGGTCACGGGATAGGTCCCTGGAGGGCAATTGATTCCTCATTCCCCGTAGGGTTAATTCTCAATAAAAGTTGTATATAAGCACATGACCGAGTTTTAGTGTTGTGCATTAATTTTCATACTGAGAAAATTATCTTATAATTTTTATTTATTTTTTTTTATTCATTTTGGACTATGGAACTTTTTTTATAAATCATATTAATTTTTTCAAAACATTGATAAGGAATTTCATTAATTGAATTAAGCATATTATAAAATTATATGAAATTTTTTAATTTTATGAATTCTTTCATTACATATATGTATATTGTACTTCCATAAAATATGGTACAATTTACTACGCTTTTAGCATTTGCTAAATACTTTTTATTTATTCACTCCAGCTTAGCAGCGACAACAACCAACTATAATAAATAATGATAAATGAAATTGCTTCATAGCTCTTCAATTGACTGAATGATTTCTTCATTGGAGGAGTGGGCTATTCATTTTATTAAGAGTTTCATTAATTTTATGAACTTTTCATAAACATTGACTTTAGTGATACCTGTGTCATAGATTCTATGAAAATTTTCAATGGACGAGGTCCAGTGACAATTTTCATTGAAACTATGAAGAAATTCATTACTGAAGTGATGATAATTCTCTCAGTGTAGTGTTGTTATTTTTGAAAATTACGAAGTTCGGCGAATTTGGCACTAAATATCAATAAATTTCGGGGAAATTAGTTTTACTTACTTCTAGCTCTGAGTATATAATCTGTGTTTAATTAAAAAAAAAACCCGTCGGTTAGTTTTCGAGTTACAGAGATATTCCTAAAACGTATCTTGACGTTATCCTGCGATTCCTGGAGAAGAAATTGTAACTCATTTTACAAGTAGAGACTCTAAACTAGCTTTGTTATTATCAATAAGGTATGCCAGATTATAAATGTATTTTTGGCGATTTTTCAAATATTTTTTTCTTTTTTAAAAAGTTAATTTTTTCAAATTTACGAAATTTTCACTTCACATCCTTCTCGCCTGAAAACCGTTCGTTGTACAACAAATGTTTAAAGGCAAGAAAGGTAGTAAATTGTGTTTTGTGTCAACATAATTCAATTGCTTTTATAAAAAATTGTTATTTAGCCAAAAACTACTTAAGATCTGAAGAGCGCTTTTTAGCGGCCTTGGGCATTAGAGGGTTGGTTAAGTATGAATCTTATTAAAGTTAATATTATTCTGTTTAAAATAAACTTTTTATTTCAATTAATACATCAACATTTAGATTTTGTTTTCGCATTATAAACATAAATAGAAACATTCAAATCCAAACTTACAAGGGATACCAACGGGTTCTCTCCGGTTTTGGTGGAATTCGGATATGTGATAGAGGAGAAAAAAATAGGAGATACGTATTTTTAACAGCCCAATCTCACGTTTAAGGGTTTAAGGGGGATCAACAACTAACCTATGTAAAGATTTATGAAACGTATTTAGACTTATTTGTAGAGTTACTCATAAAGTACTTGAGAAAATAAAAATTTGAATACCCATATTGCACGTGTTGTGGGCCCAGGGTTGCCACTTAATTGAAATATTTGAAATGTATATTAAAATTTAATTATTATCAGGGGTATGGCATCACCAAAAACAAAAGTTATAACGATTGATTTTTTTCTTATTTTGCGCAGTTTTCAGCAATTTTTGAGTTTTTAAATATAGGCTCAGCTGATACTAAAGTGATACTAAATAGTTGCTCAGTTGATACTAAATTACAGCGCCCCCTACCGGTGAGTAGTGTAAGTTTTGATTTCCTATCTCTATAATTAATAGTCTCTAATTATTATATGTAAATTTTAACTAAAACTAACAACAATTTCCCATACAATTGTGGTATTCGAAAAAAATAATAATTGAATAACAAAAAAAAAGTTGGTCATGTTCCGAAATGTCTTGTGTACCGGTAGATGCACCTCCAAAAAAACTTTCATTTGATACCAAATTCGTCTATTTTTCTTCAAAATTTTAAGAAATAAATTTAAAAAATGAGAAATTGGGCCACTTGACTCTAAACATGATATTGGGCCGCTGAAAAAAATACGTGTACATTATTTTTTTCTCCTCTATCACATACCCGAATCTCATTAGGATCGCAGAGAACTACAGTGTTATGCATAAAGTTTCTAAACAGTTTAATTACACGTTTTTAAGCTTATTTGGCAAATACAGTATGCATAATTCGTTTAATAACGACAAATTTAACAACCTGTAAAAGTAGGATAAAGCTTTAAAATTTAAAAATAATTAAAATTTGGAAAATAAAAGTCTAAGTTTAAACCACAAATATTGAATTTTTATCAATTTTAAGACTTTTTCAAGGGTCATCCACCCAAGAATATGTTAAACCCAACATCTGATATCCAACAAATTAAAAAAATCTGGAACAATTGGACCATTTAAGTCTTTTTTCATTAAATTTTCTCAAATTGGTGTACAAATAAAATACTAAATAAATTAATCAAAATAGTGATGTTGATTTCTAATATAATATTTTTTCGTTATTACTTCTTAGTTATGCATAAACATTGTTTTTTATCATGTTTAAATTTATTATAAATTATTTTTATTGATAAAATATTCAAAACAACATTATTCACATACGATTAACGAGTCAATCGGTCGCTGACTTTATGAATCACTAAGAATTTATTTGAAAGGGTGTTGCCAGAATAAAACAAGAAATTAACAAAATGTAAAATAAATACTTTAGCAATTGTATTCCTAACGCAAAATTAAGAAAAGTTTATGAATTAGAGCCCTAGGGTTTAGGGACGGGAATTTTGTACGGGATTTCCCAGATTTTTTTTTGTTGTAGAAGTTTTATTTAAAATTAAAACATCGATTTTTTTAAATTTTAAGTGACAAAAATAATTGTTAAAATCTGATTTCCATTTCAACAACATTTTTAATTGAATCAATTTAATATTTTGTTGACGAATGCGTTCATTCTGTTCCCTGATATACAACATTTAAACACCAGTACATGGTTTCTGGGGTTGTGTAATTCCGACGTAAGTTTAAATTTTAATCTTTCTCCCAGTTGATAACAACAAGTTCAACATAAACGACTAAAAGGATTAATAAACAAATCGATTTTTCAATTTTCCATTACCAGTTACACTAACATTTTGGTCCATTTCCATACAAAAATAATGTAATTTAAAATTAAGTGGTAAATGTAGAACAAATAAACTCGTATTTTATTTTAAATATTCGTAATCATTTCAGTAAATTGATTAAAACTACACAGAAAAAATAATTAACCTAAAATATCGCATTAAACATATGATAAAAATAAAAACTGTTTTTAATCGAATATTTAATTGAATCAATTAATATTTTAATTGTTTCAATTAATTGTATACAAATTTTAGTAATTAATATAATCAATTTCGTAATTAAAACTCGTTTTTCGTTTTTTCTGTGTTCCCGTTAAATTATTAAAATTATTAAATTTCGTATTTTTAATTGTTATATTTTGAGTTTTAGTTACCACTTCAAATAATTTTATTTAAATTTCAGTTGCTATTCATTATCAATTGTATTTTTTTGAATCATATTTATTTTGACATGCTTTTTCAAATTGGTTTGAAGTTTTTATACCCTACACCACTACGTGCTCAGGGTATAATAAGTTTTTGCTGATGTTTGTAACACCAAAAAATATTGGACCTAGACCCACCTTTTAGTATACCGATCGACTCAGAATTACTTTTTGTGTCAATTTACCGATGTCCGACTGTCCGTCCGTCTGTCTGTCCATGCATTCTTGCTCGCACTTTACAGGTCGCAAATATTAAGATGTTTTGATGAAATTTGGTACACCGACCTACATATGGCGGTCCAAGGACGAAACTTATTGATTTTGGTGAAATCGGTCAATGTTTAGACCTAGTGCCCATATAAGGGTACACCCTCCAATATGAAGTATTTTTGCAAGGAGGTTTAAAAAAAATTTTTTTTTATTGCCGAACGTAGGGGTCGCCATTTTACATTTTTCGTTATATCTTTGGCATTTACAGTAGGATCTTAAAGTATGATACATCGATGTTTTTCTCTCGAGGAGACCAGTGATTTGCTCTAAGGGCCATTGACCTCAAGTATCCCGTTCTGGTAGTTACCCACCACATTTCAGTTGCTAAAACCCTAATGTACAACCCTAATGTCAGAAAATTAATGCTCGCAAAAAATCATTAAACATTTGCTATGGAAGTTTTTCGATAAACCCAGTAGGAATTTTTTTTTATATATTGGTTGACGAACGTAGGGGCCGCCTTTTTAAATTTTTTTCATTGGATTTTTCCTTTATAGCAAAACACTGGTCTCCTCGAGGCAAAAAAATCGATATATTACACTTTAAATCCAACTTTAAATGCCGAAGCTATAACGAAAAATTGAAAAAGGCGACCCCTACGTTCGGCAAAAAAAATTTTTTTTAAATTGCTTTTGAGGTAAGGTCTAGTGCAGGGGTGGCAGATGTACATATTTATTTAATAACATCCAAGAAATGACGTAAAAATGTTTGAAGGTAATTTAATTTTTGGGGGTTTATTTAAAATTAAAATCCCCAATGAAATAAAATTAAAACCGTTTGAACATTATTGCCTTTTCATTTTTTTTGGGGTTATTACATTTTTGGTGGTTATTTCATTTTGTTAAAAAAAAAGTTAAATTATTGGCCACCATCATATATTTAAGTACGTTAGAAACTAGTTGAAAAATGTGCTTCGGGCAAAAATTTGATTTTGTTAAAATAAATCGCGCGGTTGTTATCATAATAATGAATAAAAAGCGCATATTATGGACTTGAGCAGAGAAATTTCTATTTCAGATGAAATGGCTCTTCGAAACACGATCAAACCCCAATTTCAAATTTCGACAAAGCGGGTTATTTCATTATGAAACTTATTTTCAGCTTTTATATCATGGAGGGACATTTCGTAGGACCTATTTCCCCTTTAAAAATAAACTTAATTTTTTAAATCCAATTTTATTACAAGTTGTTTCCATTTTTGTGCAATTTTGTGGTACTTTTTATTTATCCGATTATGAGTCATTTTCTCATCGAAACATTTAAATTTTTTTCAATCTAAAATTTTAGAAATTTTCCCAGAATTTTCTGATAATCGAATTTGCGAGTTCTCTATTAACCATATTTCTTTAAACAAAATATGGTGGCAATACAGAGTTTTATTCATTTTAAAAGACGATTTAAAAGGTTTATGAAAAATTTCACCATTATAGAGTTAAATCACACATTTTTGTAACGAAATTTAACATTTAACTGCATTTTTTGCCGGTCTTCTAATAGTTTAAATTTTTTGAAAATATCCAACAAAACTTCGCGTGCTACCTAAAATCCACTCGCGTGCCACTACTGACATGCGTGTCATAGTTTTGCCAGCCCTGGTCTAGTGTATGGTATTACATAGTCGGCATGCCCGACTTTAACTTTTTCACTTGTTTTTTATATGAATTATTTTTTTTAATAGTAGTTTTGGTATAAAACATTTCTATTAAAAAATACCAAATAAACAATTATTTTAACTTTTGCATTCTAACTAATTTATAAAAAATTCGGATGACTTTGACTAAAAATTGGTGCGAAAAACGCTCACTTTTAAACTTTTTTATAAAAATATTTCTAGACGATTATTCGTGGACATTTAAAGAACCAAAATATCTCTAAATATAGAATCCACAAATATAGGTCAAACTTTATATTTTTGAGAGTACTTCAAAGCTGCGCAAACATATTTTAAATATTAACACGGCCTCATATACAAACATATTGCCTAAATGTTGTTTCTGCTTTCTGATTTAAAATTTTTTTTCTGTACTATTAATATATTGTGAGCGTATAAAAGATTTCTTAAATCGATTGCACTGATTTGCGTATTACAAATAACACATGCGTTCAAATTAATTAGCAACAAATAAATAAGTTAATTGTTACACTAAAATCAATCTTTTAGTATAAACTTTTAAAGGAAAGCGCAATTTTTTTTTGGGAATACCAACAAAAAAAAAAAAAACAATAAAAAAATGGTTAACAAAGTAATAACAAGATAACCGAATCTTGTGGCCAGTTTTATAGTCAGAAATATAAACGAGAAAGAAATGTTGTTTGACATTTTCATACTTAACCCTTTCTCTACAGATTTTGTTTGGCTGAATAGTTTTTGACCAAACTTTATGAAAATATAAACATGTGCCTAAGAAATATTTTTTTTTTTTTTTTTGTAGATTTGTCACGCCTCCTAGCGAAGAAATTTTGGCTAAAAATTCAAGCTTTAAGACGCTGCTGCTCCCAAACGAGTTAAGATTTTTTCTAATTATTATTGTTTTTTTTTTTTAATTTTTGCATTAACAAAAAATTAGTGTTATTTTTGCTCGATTTTAAGATCAAATATGACAAACTCCAAATAGAATTCACAATTTATTTTACAACCAAACGGAGAAAAAACTTATGAAAAAAACTTTCCTAGAACCAATGGTTGACAATTAATGCATTTTCAAGTGCTACCAACCACTATCATCAAATTGTCTTTATGGGGTTGTCTCTAGGTTATAATCTAGATTTTAGTTTTTTGCATCTACGTTAACTCAAAGTGAAAAATTTTTACTTAGTTATTTGTATTACAATGAAAATCGCATGTTTTATACAAATCTATTATTTTTCTCTATGTTATAGTTGTTGCTATAAACTAAAGTTTCTTTAGTAAGTAAAGCAAGTATATGTGTGTTGTGTTTTTAACATTCAAGCTTTTAATTATATTTATAGTGATTGAAACGAAAGCAAAGAATACAACGATTATTTGTTTGGCATTTACAGTCTTAAAGTATGATACATCTATGTTTTTGTCTCGAGGGGACCAGTGTTTTGCTCTAAGGGCCATTGACCTCAAGTATGTAGTATTTACCCACCAGATCTCAGATCCTACCACCCTAATGACAGAAAATTAAAGCTCGTAAAAAATCAATAAACTTTTGCTAAGGAAGTTTTTCGATAATGCCAGCAGAAATTTTTTTATTTTTTTTTTTAAATTTTTTTCATTGGATTTTTCTTTTATAGCAAAACATTGGGGTCCATGAGGCAAAAAAATCTATATACCACACTTTAAGATCCGCTGTAAATGCCGAAAATATAACGACAAATTAAAAAAGGCAACCCCTACGTTCGGGAAAAAAATTCGTTTTCTTCGAAATTGCCTTACCAAAATACTTCGAATTTGAAGGCAGTGCTGCCACCAATAAAACAAAAAATTACAAATATGTAGGTCAAAAATTATCCAAAACTGTATGAAATTACACAAAAAAAGTTATAAAATTTTTTTATATTTTTCCAAATAATATATGAGGCCATTTAGACCAACTCTACTTCGCGTTGTGGTGCAGAATCAAAATAGTGATTTCTTACCAGCTGGTTGGATTACTATGAAATTTCTCAGGGTCGAAGACAAAGTAATTTCGAACTTAAATTTTTCCGGCCGAGCCCACAGTGCCACAGTGCCACTTGACACCAAACCAGACCCCCTCGAGCATTGTGAAAGCCTGCCTGAAATTTTGCATATTTTCAATAACCTGGTCCAGTTTTCTGCATAGCCAAATCAAAGTCAATTTTTCTGAAAAATATTGGTTATGTTTGCTTAAAATAGTGAATTATATGGTGTCGTTCATAGTTAAAAGAAACCTTTCTAGGTTAGCTATTTCTAAATTGAATTATTTTCAAAATATTTTGATTCTGAACCACTGTGATGAGTTAACAACATTTTTATCTGATCATTGAAACTACAACAAAATAATTTCGCGCTGGGTTAAAAGCTGTTATAAAAACTTTGATAATTACTAGTTTTTTCAGTCAATCAGAAACTAACTAATCCAAATTCACTCTGTCGCAGCATTTTCAAATGGTCTTGCCACCCAAGAGAAAAGTACTATTTTTACATGAAGTGTTTAAAATATATTCGCAAAACATGAACAATATACGAGGTTAAAAATACAAATTAAATATAGAACAATGTTTTTGACTTCCTTTCATTGGGCTTAGTTTTGAACAAATTGACGAAAAAATTCGTTGGAAAATAGAAATTTGTGGTAAATGTTTCACAAACTCATTTAATCGAAATATCGACTAGTTTTCATTTCATTATTAAAAAGCTCGGGAAACGAATTTACGGAAATTTCTGTAAAAAGTGAAATTGCACGAAAACTACACAAAAATGTCATTATTCAAAAATTATCCAACGAATGTGTAAACAGTCCCGTTTTTGAATAATTATTCCAAAAGTGGCAACACTGTTTGAAGGTGGCATTGCTCAATGCCAATTGAAAACAATTTGATTGGTATTGACCGAAACAATTGTAATTCCACAAAATTTCATTACCATTGGCAAGTAGTGCCATTCTGGCATGTGATGGAAAACGATCGATTTTGATTTCGATCGATTTGGTTAAAAATCAAAAATTAAATGATGAATAGAAAAGGCAAAGAGGTTTGAAATTGTTTTTAACCGCTTTAGTTGTATCAGGTATATCGATTTACGTCTTTTTATTGCTTTTAAATTAAAAATAATGCGAAATATTCAGGATTGCAATTTCAAAAACGATCGATTTTCATTACATGCCAGTATGAAACAATTAATTCGGCCATTCAATTAACTGGCCTAGTAACTAGTATTGTGTTTTCGAGCGAAAGTCAGCAAAAAATGTTGCTGTGTCAGCAAATTTTTAGTCAAATCACCGATAGTAAAAGAAATAAAACTACACTCAAAAAAAAAGGCAGTAAAGTCAGCAAAAAATGTTGCTGTGTCAGCAAATTTTTAGTCATTTTTAGCTTGCAAAAAAGTTGGTAATTTCAGCAAAAGGTCTGCTGAAAATCAGCGAAAAAATTGTAATCACAGCAAAAGTTTTGCTAACACTTAGTCGATTGCTAATGAAAAAAATTCTTGCTAAAATCAACTTTTTGCTGAATAATAGTAGACTGAAAAAAACTTAAAAAACTTGTAGCGAAATTTTACTTTAGTTAATTTATTTGCTGAAAATTCAAATATAGAAATTGTGTAGAGTTGTTTTTTTTTTTAATTATAATTTCCGTTGTCTGTACTACATCCAGACAAGGTGCGACATCTACATCTTGTCTCTCTGGTTGTCGCCCACGCTATAAATGCTGTTATCAGCACAATTTTTGTAGCAAAATAAATTAATAAAACATTAGTTCAAAATTAGTTTAGTGCTACAAAAATATAACTAAAATTTTTGTTGAAAACGGAATTTCAGAAAAAAAAATGATGAAACTAGTACGCTTGATATACAAGACGTTTTACTAATTTTTCTACTAACTTATTTTTTTGAGTGTAGTAAAAATTATTATTAAAACAAACAAAGCTTTATTTATTCTTCTTTATTTTATTCTTTTCTTGTCAGCATAAGCATAAGAAGGGCCAGTTTTATAGTCAGAACTAAGAAAGGATTTTTTCTTAAATATTTCTTAAGTTAGAAATTTTATTTGCAAAATTACTGACTTGTAAAACTTTAGAAAAAAATCGTTCTTAGTTCTGACTATAAAACTGGCCCTAAATCTATTATCTACATATTTTTCCTCTCTTGCGCTATAATTTGTGAATAAATTAAAACTTAATTTTTGCATAATTAATAAAGAAGTCAATGAACTTTTTTGTAAGTGGTTTGTAATGTTATTGTTTTTTTTTTAGCAAACTAACATGAAAACATAATAAGTTCGTGGTGATCTCACAAAGACATAAGTTTTTTGGACAATTTTTAATTTAAACTATATTTTTACTGGGGGTTTATACAAGATGTGAGTGACTACATGTATTTTGTTTTTGCATTGTCATCTAGAAACACCACCTTAAAGTGGACAAAACATAAATATGATGAAAATCGTTTAATAAAAAAGTGATAGGAAAAAAACCAAATAGCCGCTCAAATGACTTGGCGTTTTTAATTAAGTTTTTTTTTCCTAGGTATTTTTTCCTCAATCTGAATTCTGTATAAAAGATAAGTACAATATGTCATGAAAGGATTAAAGTAAACACAGAAAAAACCCTACGGGGAATAAAGAGTCAATTGCCCTCCAAGGACCTATTCCGTGACCGGTCAACCGATGGCATATTACTAAATTAGTACAAATATGAACCAAAAATAATGAATTAATTTTCTAAGTATTTTCTGATTCGTTACTTACACTGTTGTTTTTAAAATACTTGACCGATACCGAAATAAAAACCAAATTCGCGGCACATTTTTAAAAATATTTTTTTATTTATATTACTCTTTTATTTATTTTGAACTTTATTTTTTTTACGATTTGCTTATTTTAGCTCTTATTTTAAATTTCTATAATTTTTTGCTAAGAAATTTTAAGTTTTGTATTTTCAACGCTTTTTAATGCTAAAGCTTTTTAGTTTTAACAATTGGTATTTCATTTAATTTTCTGTTTAACTAAAGGGGAATTTTTAAAATTTATATTTATATTATCATAGTTTTTGAAGTAATTTTCTAATTTTTAATTGATTTTTTAATTTAATTACGGCCAACGCAAAAACGAGTCAACTGCCATTAAAGGACCTATCCTATATCAATCGGGGGCATATTCAAGCCACTTCCACTATGTTTGTGTGTGTGTAAATGTTGTTTTCTGTTCTATTTTTTCTTTTACATTTTTTTTATTTGCTTGTAGTGTTTGTTTTTTCTTTTTCTTTTTTATTTGAACAGAAACGAAAAATATATAACTTTACCATCAGCCAGCCATCACGCATAAGCAACAGTAGCTCACAACCTTTTGCCTTACAAGCAGAAGGTTGTGTTATCGAGCCCTACATCGACGCCAGTAGAGTATTTTTAATTCTTAATTTTTTATTAGTTTATTTGAAAGGCTATTTTTAGACACACCACCTTACTGTCACAAGGTGTCCAAACTGTGGCAATTGGTAATTTCCAATGACAACGCCATATTAAAGTGACGTGTCTCTTTCAAACAAAAAGGCCGATGAAGGACCGGTCACTACCCCCTTTGGACCTATCCTACGTGTCACTTTGACCGGTCCCATTCCCCGTAGGGAAACTAAACATTTTTTTAATGGATTTTTTTTAATTGAAATTTTATTTTTAACAATTCTTTTGTTTGAAATGTTTTTAACAGAGACTAATTATAGAGATAGGAAATCAAAACTTACACTACTCACCGGTAGAGGGCGCTGAAATTTAGTATTACCTGAGCAACTATTTAGTATCAGTTTAGTATCAGCTGAGCCTATATTTTAAAACTCAAAAACTGCTGAAAACTGCTCAAAATAGGAAAAAACAAGCGCGGAATATATTCAAATAATAAAATCTAAAATATCCGTTTGTTTTTTTGCTTTGTTGTTTGTTATTATTTAAATTTAAATAAAAAAAGAAAATTTTCAATTTTTTGTACAAAGTGCCATCTAGTGATTACGATATTTTTATAACTTATTTTTTTCATTTCATTTCTTTATTTTTTATAAAGTCTATGGATAACAATGATCCTTACAGACTACTCGCTGATGCCATACTCGGTGATGCCATACCCCTGGTTTTTAAATTGTTATTTTAAGCACCGTAAGTTGTTTGAATTTCACGTGAAAAAACTGTTATACTCCATATAAAAAAAATAATTTTTCACAACAATGAGTTTCACGTGAAAATTGTGTAGACTTTGTTTTCACGCAAATTTAATACACAAGACTATTATTTTTCTTGTGAAAAAGTGACATATTTTGTGTATATTGTGATAGTATCTATTAAATTAAAAAATTGTTCATTTTTATACCCTACACCACTATGTGGTCAGGGTATTATAAGTTTGTGCTGATGTTTGTAACACCAAAAAATATTGGTCGTAGACCCACCTTATAATATACCGATCGGTTCAGAATTTTTTTTTATTTCGCTTTAACGATGTCCGTCTGTCCGTCCGTCCGTCTGTCTGTCTGTCCATGCAATCTTGTGCGCACTCTACAGGTCGCAAATATTAAGATATTTTGATGAAATTTGGGACGCAGACCTATGTTGGCCCAAGGACGAACAAGTTTGATTTTGGTGAACATCGGTCCATGTTTAGACCTAGTGCCCATATAAGGGTCCTACCAAAATTATATTGTTTATACGCTGCAGGTCGTAAATATTAAGATATTTTGACGAAATTTGGTACACAGACCTACGTTAGCCCAATAACGCAGCCTATTGATTTTGGTGAACATCGGTCCATGTTTAGACCTAGTGCCCATATAAGGGTCCTACCAAAATTATACTGTTTATACGCTGCAGGTCGTAAATATTAAGATATTTTGATGAAATTTGGTACACAGACCTACATTGGCCCAATAACGCAGCCTATTGATTTTGGTGAACATCGGTCGATGTTTAGACCTAGTGCCCATATAAGGGTCCTACCAAAATTATACTGTTTATACGCTGCAGGTCGCAAATATTAAGATATTTTGATGAAATTTGGTACACAGACCTATATTGGCCCAATAACGCAGCCTATTGATTTTGGTGAACATCGGTCCATGTTTAGACCTAGTGCCCATATAAGGGTCCTACCAAAATTATACTGTTTATACGCTGCAGGTCGCAAATATTAAGATATTTTGATGAAATTTGGTATACAGACATACATATATTGGCCCAAGGACGAAGCCTATTGATTTTGGTGAACATCGGTCCATGTTTAGAACTAGTGCCCATATAAGGGTCCCCCCAAAATTGGCTTGGTTACAAACTGCAGGTCGCAAATATTAAGATATTTTAATGAAATTTGGTGCGCTGACTCACATTATAGAAAATTTTGACACGAGCCCCATTTTAACCCATTCGAATTTCGGATCCAAACATTAGTTGGCTTTTACCCAGACTGGTGTAGGGTATTGTATAGTCGGCATGCCCGACTTTAACCTTTTTACTCGTTATAATTTAAATTGCAGTTTGAAGCCTTTAAAGTTCGAGTGAAATTTTTTCACGTGAAAAACAACTTACGGTGCTTTATAAAAGTCGTCTATGTCGATATTTTCAATAACAACAAGTAAAAGTATTGTTTTTTCCCTTGTACGTCGCATTTATTCAACCCTATGGGCGAACTACTATTACACATATAAAAAAAAGTTAGTACACAAGTCTGTTAAACTCTTTCTGATTTAATTGAACAAATTTTTATTATATTTTGTCTTAAAATTTAGGATTGAACTAATATTTTTTTAAATCCAGTTTAGCATATCAATTAATTTCATTCGTGTTTTAACTAACTTTGCATGCTAATTTTTAGTAACTTGTGTTTCCTAATTTTACAAATTTTTCAGCTAAGTTAAACCAGCCACAGAAACTTTCGGTTAAATCAGGTAAAGTTTCTGTTGAATTTAGCTCAAATTTCTTAGGTAAGTTAACTAAAAGTGTTTGTATTTTACAGTGTGCTGTAAAATTTAGCTTACCTCTAAATTTAGCAGACCATAATTCTCAACTTCATTGAAAATTCTGCTGGTGCAAATACAGGTACTATTTCCTGTTATTTTAGCAATTTGTTCGGCTTTTTTATGAGTGTATTAAAAAATAAAATTTTGAGTTTGTTGGCATTGTGTCTTTCGTATAAAAAAAAAATAGTTTCTTTCACAATTTAACTTAAGAGTTGAGGCATTTAAAGTTCGAGTGAAATTTTTACACTTAAACAAAATTTACTATCCTTAAAAAAGACCAACAACAAAGATGTCAGTTCTGACTAACATTACAATCTTAATCAAAATAAAAGCCACCCATAAAATATTAAAACATATGGATAACAAAGTGTGAATCAATCAGGACATTCAACTTAATTTTTTAAAATGTGAATTTTTTAAATAAACATTAATCTTCTTAAAATCAATTATAGCATGTCAATCAAAAAAAAAGAAAAATATTTTTTTTATTTTTTTTAATTTTGGGTGACTTTAAAATATTTTTTTTTTTTGCAATTCTGAATAATATTTGATTCACACCTTTGTTTTTTAAAATATAGCTTGCGGCTACATGTTCATTAGGCCAATAACCAAATTTTCGGTATAGCCCCACGTGACCGTCAAGAGTGGTTTCGAGAAATTTAAAATAACGATTTTTATATAAGTTTTATACACTCATGGAAATAAACCTGTAAAAATAGCAGAAAAAGAAAAAGATATTTTTACAGGTTTATTTCTATGAGTGTATAGAACTTATATAAAAATCGTTATTTTAAATA
The DNA here is from genome assembly GCA_949987735.1 of Leucophora obtusa. NCBI lineage: Eukaryota > Metazoa > Arthropoda > Insecta > Diptera > Anthomyiidae > Leucophora > Leucophora obtusa. The sequence goes on along the minus strand of OX465295.1, from coordinate 312,883,487 downwards.
TCTCGATTTAACGATCTCGCAAAAGTAATATAACCTTACTTAATAATTTTTAATGGCCTACTCAACTACACTCAAAATTTGTTGATTATAACACATTTTTTGTTAAATTTAGAAATCTTAATTTAAGTAAAAAATTAGTAAAACTAAAGTTTTATTTGTAATTATACTGAGGGTAATTTTTGTTCAAATTAGTATTAGACCCTCCCGGGGCTATGTAAGGCTGCTCCAAATTAGCAAATTTTTTGTCCGTTTTGCTCTATCTCGCTTAGTTTTCGTGATATGCGTCAGTTTATAAAATATAATAAATATATTTATTAAAAATTTCCAAGGGTTTTTTATGAGGGTGTTCCTATTTAAGGATAGGGTAGTCGAGATTTTCGTCAATTTTGCTCTTAGTTTTCGAGATATGGGCCATTTGAAAAAATCGAGGGAAGAAATAACACCATCTTTAAAACTTCGAATGCACTGGTGGCGCCATTTACCGGGCACTAGCAGAAACATGAACATGTTATATATTAACCATACTTGGGACTAGTTAATGGAATGGACCACGACAACAATGTTAAAATTTATGAAATTTAAAACTATTTTTACAGAACAGGAATGTGCTCTCAAAAAGAAAAATTTTGATACCCATATTGCCTAAATTGAAATCACTGGGTTGCCACCGTAATGTAAAATATAGGGTTTCGGGAAAAACCCAATAAAACGCGAAGTATCCGGAATATCGAAAAACAAGAAATACGGGTCCGCTTAAACTTAACAAGGAATAATATATGTGAATTTGACGATTGTATGAATGTACATGTCCATATAAAGTACCCTAAAATTAACACATTTACAACAACAACCACAAAACAACAACAATGTACCTTAAAAATATGTACCTTGGATAAAATAACAAATAAATGGAAAAACAAAAAAATGGATAATTTTTGACACCAGTTTCAACCCCCTAAATTCCCAAGATGGCCGATAATCTCAGACACCCTAACATTAGATTTTTTTTCTACAAAATATCCGAATTTCATAAAAATCGGCGACTGTCACATGAGATACTTTCCTTGTAAGTGGAATGTGGCAGCCAGAAAGGTGAATGAAATTCTCGTGTTTTGCATTATACCAATCAACTTCTGATTCATTTTTTTTTTGGGATTTTTATAATTACTATAGATATACATGCACTCATAGAAATAAATCTGTAGAAATAGCAGAAAAAGCAACTAAAAATTAGTTAAAAATAATGCTGCAGAAAAGCTGATAAATTAGCAGATTTTTTTTTTTTTGCTAAATCTAAATAACTGTTATATCTACAAAATTTTTGTTATTTTCAAGCTAAAATTAGTTGAATGCAAATAATATTCTATCCTGTTAAATTAACAGAAATTACAATATTTGCTAAAAAATTGTAAACTGCTGTTTTCAAAATGCTCGATTTTTATTTGTATTTAAAAAAGAGATCGAAAAAAAATTTAAAATTTTTAAATTTTTTTCTTAAATTTTAAGGTTACTAATTATTTAGCAATATTTTTGCTGATTTTAGCAGGTTAATTTGTTATTTTCTGTTTACAAAAATTTAACTCAAATATAACTTAAATTCTGTATATTTAATAGTTTTATTTTTGCTGTTCCTATCTTACAAATATATAGCAAAAATAATCTGCTAATTTAGCAGTATTTTTCTACAGCATAATTTTTAACTACCCAGCAAAAAAATCCATTACAAAAAAGTTATTTTAAAAGCACTCCGAATAGCATCAACTGATTGTGAATTAGTTACAATTTAGCTTTAACACTGATTTATTTTACACGTGATGTCCCATGTTGTCAGTAGTTCAATTTAAGCATTTTGTTAGTAATTTAAAAGTGATTACATGATGTTAATAAAAGTATGGTTTTTAGATACACATTTTCATCACATCAATACGAGTACATTTTGTTTGCATTTTTAGAGTGATTTAGAAGTACTCTTAATAATATATAATATTACCAGCAAACAAAGATGCTCATTAATGACTCACAAATGAGCTCCAAAAACATAAACATTTTTCCACTTTTTCCTATGAAAGTAGTCCGTCCAAAAGAGCCCCGTGTGTACTCAGAAATGACTCAGAAAAAGAACGTATAAAATCGAAATTTTTCTCATAAATTTAAATAATTTTGTAATCTTTTTTGAGTCCGAAAAATGAACTCTCATTTTGAGACAGCTTTTTTGATTGTAGAGACAACTTTTTGGGTTGTTTTCTGAGGGTTCATATTTTTTACCAAAAAAAGAGTGTTTTCAAAAAAACAATAATCATTTCTGTGAGCCAATTAAGAATCTTATTTATGAGCGCTCCGAAATTGCTGGCTGGGTAATACATTTTTCAAAGTGATTTAAATGTGCTTTTTATAATGTCTGAAATAGCATATTTTAGAGGCAATTTTAATGTTTAGCCTTTACACAACCCATTTCTAAACCTATTGTGTAACAAAAGCTTCAATTTATTATTATTTTTAGGGCAATATTAAGGAAACACTCCTTTTGCATCTGAATCGATTCGATTAAGTTAAAATCAGACAAAACCAATTTTTTTTTTTTAATTTTTGTTCAACAGTTTTTTAAATAAGTTTGTAACATGTTTACTTAAGTCGTTAAATTCGAAAAAGCTACGATATTGAATTAAATAATTGCCGTTTTTTCTAATCACTTGGATTTAATAAATCCAAAAAGTATTTCTAAAAGTGCTCAACAGATGGGGTTAGATTTTTCCTATTTTAAAAAAATTTTCTGTCCGACACTTCTTTCACCCTAATTTTTAATACCGAATTCGATGATGAAGGATTCTACTTTAACTTTTAATTTATAATTATATTTTACATAAAACAGCGATAAACAGTCTGCCTTTTCAGTTTTATCACTTCAATTTATATTTTTACACAATTGAAAAATTCCATTGCAATATTTAATATTCACTAATTGGATTTAATTAAATTACTTAGTGTAGAGTGAAAAATTGCCATTTCTATTTGAGCTATTTCTCCATGTCCAAGATGAAAAATATATATTTGGTGAGGTGTAGTTTTTTTTTCTAAACATATTTCATATAAAAAAAATTTAAGAAAAACCTTTTATTTGTTAGTTTTTCAATTTTTTTGTTTCCCTTTTAATTTTCATTCGTATTTTTTTCTGACATTAAATTAATAGGCTGTTTCATATATTTGTGCTTTTATTGTGGATTTATTAAATCCAGCTTTTTTTTTTGGATTTAATAAATCAATTTTTGTATGAAAAATTCTAAATCCAAGTGATTAAAAAACACGCAAAATATTAATACATTAAGACGAATTTTTGGGATGTCAGTTAAACTTGGTTTAGTTAAACCGAAAACGAAAAATAAAATAGATTTTAGAAGCAGTATTCCAGTTATAAACTGCGTTAAACTAAGTTTAAAGATAATCTACATCCTAAAAGCTGGGCCTAAAAGTTATATGTAACCCTCTGATTGATTATTTTTTTTTTAAACATTTTTTTAAACAATTTTCAGAGTATTAAAGCGTACTAGGAAACTATATTTTGATTTTACAACTCTACAGTAATAAGGCCATCATTATAAATTTGCTGAATCCACAGATCTATAATTGAAATTTTAGCTTTAAATTCATTAAAGAATCGGAGAACAGTTGGAGGACAGTTTTTCCCCAGACATATTTCGAAGGCGAATACAATGTCGTCATTTGAATTTTGCAAGTCAACCATCGTTAGCTTAAAATCAACTTTTCCTTTAAACGATGCATTAAGTTCCAACGCTATAATTTGCAATCGTGATTAGTTAAATTCTTATGTTGAAGAATTTCATTTAGCAAAATTTTAACTTTAATTAAAATTTGGAACTTTAATGTACATTTTAAAGTTGACGGCAGTTATTTTTTTAAATCTATTTTTAAGTTGAAGAAATAATATATTTTTTGTCACTAGCTGTATTTTCGTTCATATCTATCAACGTTAAGTATTTATAGCAAATCTACGTTAAACTGATTGGAGTATCAAATTTTTTTTAAATAGTTAGTATTTATGATAGTTCCGGTGTAATCGAACGTGCGTCAGCAAAACTTTTTAGGTAGTAACGCGAAGAAGTTACGCTACGTGTGAAAATGTATAAACGTTGATTTTTCAACGTTGATAATTATCCACGTTGTAAGTTAACGTGCATACGAAAAGTAATATGTTAGTTTTCGTCTAAAAAACGTTCTAATGCACTTTGTGCTTTTTTGAAAGTTAACGGATATAGTTAAGTCGAAAATACAGCTACTATAGAATTATTTATTTAGCTTGATTTTACGACTTTTAAGGTGTAATAGCAATTAAAGCATATCGACATATAAAGCAGGTGACATTTATAGAACTTTTAATGTATAAGCAAGGGTAAGGGACCAACCTCTGTTAACGAACCTCTTAATTGGTATTTTTAAACGATAAAATATGTTAACATTGCAACAAAGTTTATTAACATATTTCTTTGGTGCACGGTGCAAAAGCACGCGAGCGACTTCATAGAGCCTTAACAATACATTTTAATTGTTAACTTTTATATATTTGCATTTAGTGAAAAGAAAAATTCATATTTGGGTCATAGTCCAGGAGGTTCAATGGGATCCAATTCTTTATTTCCTTCCCTTTTTCAATGGGAACTGTAATTGAAGTATTTTTTAAAATATGTACGAATAATTAAAAAATATGTAAATAATCGTAAAATAATAAAGTACGTTAATAAAATTAACTATTTTGTTTTTTTAGACATAAAAAATGGAATCTCTAACAAATTCGTAATTTACAAACAAATGCATTTACAAAGAAAAAAACAACATTATATATACATTTTTGAAAGTTGTTTTAAAGCACATACATTCGAAGCAGAAAAAGAGCACTTATCGCTCCATTGTAACCAATTTAAAAGTTGTTTGTTTTGAATGACAAACACATATTTTTGCTGGGTAATTTTAGTAGTTTTAACTAAATTTTTTTTAAAACTTTATTCTATTAGTGTATGTAATGAAAATTAAAAAAAGAAAATCAAAAGCTTTCTTGAATATTCTTTTATTTAGAAAACAACCCAAGCAGAAAAATACGATCGGCACAATGTTGGCATACCGTTGGCGATGGTCGGTTATGCGTTGGCAGAACGTGGGATTAACAATCTTGACAGTATTGTCCTGTTACCCGATTGATAACAGCGGCCAACCGTTGGTTGGCGCAAATTTGCTAACGTTTCCACAACGTTGTCAAAATTTAAAAAACGGTGGTCTAAAAATAGATTTTCAAAAAATTTTTTTTTTCAAAAAAATAAAAAAAATTGTTTTTAGTATTTTTTTAAAAACATGGTTCTGATGGGAATTGAACCCAGGGTCAGCCGCGATCTCTACACACTAAGCTAACAAGACTTGTAATATCTAATAGCTAAAAAATTAGATCAATGATAACAACAGTTGTATCTAACTTACAAGCGTCGGCAAAAGGTTGGTTGACACTAAGCGGCCAACATTGTCATGATGTTGGAAAAACCAAAAAATTGATGGTCTAAAAAACTTGAAAAAAAAAACTTTTTTTGCGAAAAAAATTTGTTTAGAATAAAAATGTTAATTATAATTATTTTAAATAAAACATGGTCGGGCTGTGACTTGAACTCGGGCCGTCAGATTGCCAGATAATCTCTCTACACACTAAGCTAACGAGACATGTAGTACAACATAGCTTAAAAAATAAATGAATGATAACAATGGCTAATATGTAAACATTGGCATAACGTCTGCTGGACCTCACCTGCCAACGTTGGCGTAACGTCAGGAAAACCAAAATATAGACGGTAAAAAAAATTAAAAAAATTATTTTATAAAAAACAATTAAATTTAATAAAACGAAATGTAATTTTATAAAAAAAGAATATAAAAAAATAAAAAAAAAGAGAAAAAAATTGTATGTTCGTGACCGTAATCGAACCCGAGACCTTCCGACTTTACCTTATTTTAACAAAGCGTGGTAATTTTTATAAAATCAGTGCTCTGCCAGTGTTTTGTTTTTGGTACAGTTGGCAATTTCTGTCTGGGAAAGTAGTTTGATTTTGTTATTTCAACCTTTACATGAAGTAACTTTTACTTGTTAAAGCCACTATATTTTGATTTGAATTAAAGTTTTCAGCCACTTGATTCGAATGTTCGCGGGGTACTGATAACAAATGATGTTTTAATTGCACTCATAAAAAAATTTTGTACAAATGTCTGTTAAAATGTTCGAATTCAATTGAACAAACTTTTCTGTTATTTTGTTTTAAAATTTAGGATTGAATTAATATTTTTTGTAAATCAAATTTAGCATACAAATTATTTTCATCCGTATTTAAATTAAATTTGCATGTGAATTTTTAGTAATTTGTGTTTCTTAATTTTACACATTTTTCACCTAATTTAAACCACAGTTATTTTCAAATGATTATATTTTGGTGTCTCTGCTGTCAATATTACAGATTTCATGAGATGCACGCATAATCATAATATAATTAGGTAAACAATAAATACTCAAGAGATAATGTCATTATAAATAGTGAAGTGCAAGAAAAAATATAATTTCAGTTTTCAGACCAATTTTCTAATAATCAGAACTTCATTATATTATAAAAATTAAGACATTATTTTAATATAATGTTAGAAAAAATCATTTGTTTATTAACATTTTAATTTTCAGTCCTGTTGGAAATTTCTGTGGAAATGCCCATATATAACACTTACTATTCATTTCAAATCCTTGTGATTTTATTCCAATTGGCGCTACTATAGCAATAAGCCATAAAATGTGTTTAGAAAACATGTTTAGTTGTATTTAAAAATTATTATAATATTTTTTAGGATTTATTTTATTTTGTTTGTTTAATAAATTTATATTTTATTCATTCCAAAACTTAACACAATTATTTTTACACGTTTTGCTCAAGATATTTAATTTTTTTTCTTTCGATCTTTTAACCAAAATGTAACAAAATTATATTTTTTTATATTTAAAATGTGTGTTTTTTTTGACGGCCGTTAAACTTTTTAACGGTTTCAAAAATTTCAAACCGCACGCGCTGAGAGCTAAATATTGAATGATGTTAAATGGCACCTGTATAAATTATAAAACCCTAGAAATTAAAACTTTGTTCCCTGAAGATAGCAGATACACAAAAACTAAAACAAGAAAAAAAAGATTATATTAAAGTCTACATTTGTAAACTGGTCAAGAGAGCAGATATGTATCATCGTTCATCATCAACCTTATTTATACTATTAAGCTTTTGTTTTACACGTTTTAAAATTTGAGTGTTCTTAAGCAAAAAGTTATTTTGACAAATAAATTAGTTAATTGGAAACAACATATTGAAAAACAATTTGCATTTCATGAAAAGAAATTGAGCAAAAAATAAATTCTGAAAGATTTGATTTTACGTTAATTTCAAAGAATGGCGTATTTTTGTGTTCAACCTCCAAATAGTTCCTTAAACTTTATTAAATTTATTTTGCATATTTTAATTTATCTTGTTTTTAGAACTCTTCTATAATTTTTTGCGCATTTTTATTAAGAAATGACAGCACCTACTCATATTAAGATCGATTTTGGTAATAAGTAGTTAATTTCAACTAAGGAGTGATATCGAAAAAAACCCGACGCACATTATCGCCAACAACTTTGTTTATGTAAATGCAATATTTTTGTTTGTTTTTTTAATCACGTTGACTTCCAAAAAATATGTCAGACATTAAATTAATTTTTAATTTCTATTCGTTAATTTAAACACAATAGCTAAGAAAAAAAAGTTCATGCTTAAATGATCAAAATTTTTGAACAAAATAAATTTTGGTCTTATAGGAACATAGGAAAAAGCATAAAGTACACCATGATACTGTTTCCAAGGCTATTGAACGCGACGACGAGCACTAGATCATTGATAGAAGACATGGATCGGGAAGAAAAGAAGGCCCGCAGAATATTGTTAACGCCAGAAAAATTGAGAACCTTAAAAGAGCACTGAATACATTTGGATCAAAAGCCGCCCGATTAGCCAAATTTCTTTGTAAGAAAAGTAAAACCCAATGTATTGTAGATAGGAAAACGTTTGAAGTTCTTAAGTTGGAAATTTAGCTTGAAAAAAAAACTTCTGACAGATTTCGTTGAAATTTGGATATTCAATAGAGGAGAGAATCAAAATGAACACGTCTTTAGCACACATAATTTTAGTTACAAATTACGCAGTGTTATGTGGAAGTAAAATATAGGACCGAAAAGCAAATAAAAAAAAATTCTAAATAATTTGCGATTTGTAGTTGTGGCAAAAGAAGCCAGTCGTTTATGAGTTTTGATTCATTAACCCGGAAATATGTATACATATATTAAAGGGTGTTAACAGAAGAGACTGCTGCCATTCTTGCAGCATAACAACGTATCCACATACTTTGATTTGAGCTCAGGCCTGTGGAGAGATATTGAAATCCAGTAAAACGAAATATGAAGGCCACAAAAAAGGTCTCCAAGGACAAAACAGATTTTTAGCGCAAGTAAACTGCCTGTTCCCATGAAGTGACGGAAGCAACAGTAAAGTCTTTAATGGGAGGAGTGGATAAATCCTTCAGCGGCTACACTAATAGAAAAAAGGTCTGTAAAAATTTTAGTTAAAACTTCTAAAAATTAGTTAAAAATGGCCTTGCAGAAAAAACTGCTGAAATAAACAGCTTAATTTTGCTAGATATTAGTAAGACATAAAAAAAATACAGAGTTAATTAAAAATTATCTTGCAGAAAAAACTGCTGAAATTAGCAGATCATTTTTTTCAAAAAAAATTAAAATGTTAAATATAGAGAATTTTAGTTATATTTGGAATAAATTTTAGTTAATAAAAAATAACAACATAACCTGTTAAAATCAGCAAAAAAATTTGCTAAATTATTAGTAACCCAGCCAGCAAACAAGCCCAAAAATAAATCAAAAAATAGCTCAAAAAATATTAGCCGTATTTTCTAATCACTTGGATTTAATAAATCCAAAAGTTAGTTCTAAAAGTGCTCAACAGATGGGGTTAGATTCTGCCTATTTTAAAAAGATTTTCTGTCTGACACTTCTTTCACCCTAATTTTTAATACCGAATTCGATGATGAAGGATTTTATTTTAACTTTTAAGGTTTAATTATATTTTATATAAAACAGCGATAGACAGTCTGCCTTTTCAGTTTTATCACTTCAATTTATATTTTTACACAATTGAAAAATTACATTGCAATAATTAATATTCACTAATTGGATTTAATTAAATTACTTACAGTAGAGTGAAAAATTGCCATTTCTATTTGAGCTATTTCTCCATGTCCAAGATGGAAAATATGTATTTGGTGAGGTGTAGTTTTTTTTTCTAAACATATTTCATAAAAAAATTTAATAAAAACCTTTTGTTTGTTAGTTTTTAAATTTTTTTGTTTCTCTTTTAATTTTCATTCGTATTTTTTTCTGACATTAAATTAATAGGCTGTTTCATATATTTGTGCTTTTATTGTGGATTTATTAAATCCAGCTTTTTTTTGGATTTAATAAATCCCCTTTTTGTATGAAAAATTCTAAATCCAGGTGATTAAAAAAAAACGCTGATTATCAAAAATTAAAATTTTTTAATGAGCCTTCTGTTTTGATTAAAAAAATAATAAAATAAATAATAAATAAATAAAAATATTTAAAAAACTTCTAAAGGGTCAAAAATGAATCTCTTTTGAGCCTTTTTGAATTATTCACAAAATATTCCAATTTGCTTACATATCTGAGTAGTGTTTCCAAACCGGATAACCGAAAACCGGGTTTTTGTTCATATTTCGTTTTTTTTGAAAACCGGTTAACCAAAAATCTTAAATCTCGGTTAACCGAAAACCGGTTTATTTTCAACGGTTAACCGGTTTTTTATTTTATTATTTTATTATTTTTAGCTTAAAATCCTCTCAAAAATTAAGAAACATAAGTGGCGAATTGCTAAAAAATGTTAGTTCATACAAATGCCACCCCAAAATCTTGCGGATGGCAAATATTTATTAATTAATGAAATTTTGATATGAAAATAAGAAAACTTATGTTTTTATCGACCCATTCTTACGTTAAATGGTTAAAAAGAGTGCTAAAAATTACACCTTTTTTCGTTTTTTGGATTTTTTCATGTTTCTTAAAAATAAATATTGTCTATTAAATGAAAGGTAGAGTGAAGTACTTGAAATATAAAAAAAAGTTTTCAAATAAAAACAAATTGCAACAGCATTCAAACTTATTTTTACTTCCTAAATATCAACTTCGGCCGACAAGATTAGTACCGAAAGTTTCATAACTTTGTCCTCCTAAATAATATATAAAAATTTCATCGAAATCTACCGAAACTCCCAAACCTTGTTGTCAGTGAATCTCTAAAAATATAAAATATTGTTGCTGAAGAATAACGGTCAGATTTTAATATATTCAAAATAAAACCTCTAGAAAAATTCTGAGAATATTTTTGTCACTCTAGCCGTTTTTAAACTATATTTTTCACTTTTTTTATTTTAATTTTTGGTGTTTTTTACTGTTTTTATTTTTAGTCGGTTAACCGGTTTACCCGGTTTTTTCACAAACGGTTAACCGAAACCCGGTTTTTTAAAATAGTCCATATTCGATTAACCGGCAAACCGGTTTTTAAAAAAGTCGGTTTTTTGGAAACACTATACATATCTGAGTCATTTTCGAACCATCTTTTGGATTTAATTTGCCTCAAATTTTAATAGTTCATTTTAGAAGGGTCATATTTTCGTATAAAATATGAGCAATTTATGACAAAAAATTTTAAAATTTCAAAAAAATGTATATTACTCGATTAATTCTTGAGTCATAGGATAAGAACCCTCAAAAATGTATCCAAATTTTACTGGCTGAGTAACAAGAAAATCATGTTTTTTTCTATTTTTTTAATTCAAATAAAAATTTAGCCTTCTGAAATTAGCAGTTTACTATTTGTTTTTTTTTCTTTAGCAAATATTTCTGTGGATTTTAGCAGGATGGACTGCTAGTCGCATTCAGCTAAATTTAACTTAAAAATAACAAATATTTCGTAGATATAACAGTTTGTTTTTACTATTTTTAGTCGACTAATATTTAGCAAAATGTTCTGCAGATTTTGCAGTATAATTTGTCATTTTCAATTAACTAAAAGTAAAAACTCAAATATAACTAAAATTCTGTAAATTTTACAGTTTTATTTTTGCTGTTATTATCTTACTAGTATTTAGTAAAAAAATCTGGTAATTTTATTGTAGCAATTTTTCCTGCAAGGTAATTTTTAACTAATTTGTAGTAGCTTTTTCTGCTATTTTTACAGGTTTATTTATATGAGTGCAGTGATATTCCAAAATGTAATGAATTTACGTTTAAAAATTTTAACTTGTTTTCAACATTTTAAATTAAACGGTTGCTTTTTTATTTAACTTTATTTGTGTGGGTTTTTTCGATCTCATTTCTTAGTTGACAACAAAAACTGATTCACAGATTAACGCTTTAATAAAATTTTTCAAATCGTTCATTTGATTTCCTTATAATGAGTTTGAAACACAATGTCGTTTCATACATTTGTTGTTATCTTAAAACATTGTCATACTTGGCTTACAACATTTGCTGCCTTAATTAAGCCAATGTCATACGCGCGTCTTACAACATTTGTATTATGCAATTATAGTGGTTTGTTTAAACGTTTGTTGAATTCAAACTCATACAATTTCTTTTTGTCTTATAAAGTCTATTTTACATTGAATTCGTCGATTGGATGGGTGCTAATAAATATCACATTATAAATTACATCTTATGTACTCCGAATTAAATTGGTTTAACACAACTTGGTTTTTAATTATCAAATGTGTATATTTTTAAATTTAACAAAGAATATTTTAATTCAGGCAAGATCTTTAGGTGATGAATAACCATACATGGGAATTTTTCATTACTATTGAAATGTTTGTTATTTCCAATTAGTTGACATTAATGATAATGAACAGAATTCCACCAGAGATTATTAATTATAGAGATAGGAAATCAGAACTTACACGACTCACCGATAGTGGACGCTGAAATTTTGTATCATCTGTGGTCTTCTAACCTCTCTTCCTCGCTCAAACCTGGTTCTTTATTTTTGTTTGTGAAATCAAAAAGTATGTATTTACTAGAGAGACTACCCCGTGCTCACCGTTTATTGTTGTTGTGTGTCGGACTTGGGAAAGTAAATTAAAACATGTTGAGGTTCTTAAGAGAAAAAATATGTTTCAAGAGCATTTTTAGAAACATGTTTTCGTTTTTTTCTTTTGAAAAAAACTTTTTATATCAGTGTTGTCAAGTTTGGTTTTCATTTAGAGGTTTTTTAATGAGTGCATTGAATTTTTTTCAACTACTATTTTTAATAATTTTTGTTAACATTATTTGAAAATTTTATAAATAATTTATTTTATTATACAAACAACATATAATTCAACTTTCCCCGTTCTTGTTAATTTAAATTTATATTATTTTTGTTAGCTCATTTAAAAATAAAACAATGTTAAGGGTGTTAATACTGTAACAGCAGTATTTTAAAGGGCATATTTGAACGGTTGTCTTAAATTCAAGTGAGTTCTTTACATTGTACTTAGACTGTTCTGTAATCTTCTTTAAAATGTTAGTAAAGAATGTAAAGAACTCACTTGAATTTAAGAATAGATTATTTAACAAACAAATACGAAGTGATGAAAAATTTGTTTCTTTTGATGTAGTTTCTTTATTCCCAAGTATTCCTGTTGATTTGGCAATGAATATTATAAGGGAAAAATGGAATGTTATTGAGGAATACACAACAATTGAAAAAGGCTTGTTTTTGCGTATTTTGAAATTTTGTATAGATGATAATAGATACTTTCAATACAGTGAGAAGATATATTTACAACAGAAGGGTCTTCCAATGGGATCCCCTGCTTCTCCAATTGTGGCTGATATAGTTATGGAAGAATTATTAGACACTTGTATTAGAAAACTTGATGTTAGGCCAAAGATAATGACTAAATATGTGGATGATTTATTTTGTGTCATTTCTGAAAATGCAATTGATAATATGTTATTAGCATTAAATGAATTTAGTCCTGATATTAAGTTTACCATGGAAAAGGAATGTGATTCTAAACTTTCTTATTTAGACACTTTGGTAATAAGAAGGGGTAATAAATTGATAATGGATTGGTATCAGAAACCAACAGCGTCAGGTAGAATTATTAATTTTTATTCAAAACATAATAAGAAAATCATTATTAACACTGCGAAGAATTTGATAGATAAAGTATTGACTATTAGTGACAGAGAATTTCATAGAAGGAATGAGGAAATAATTAAGAATTTATTAAGGAATAATGATTTTCCGACAGAATTAATTTGTTCATTAATAAATCAATATAAATTTAGGAGGAATAATAACACAGGGAACTTAATTGAACAGAAGATTTACAAGTCTTTGGTCTATGTACCGGGAGTATCAGAACGTTTAGAGAAATCAAAGATAATCGATACTAATAGATATAGAATAGCTTTTAAATCATACAATACAGTAAATAAATTATACAAAGGACAAAGGATAGGATACAGAAATTGGAGATATCAAATATAGTATATAAAATACCATGTAGTGGAAATGGCGGAGAGAATTGTGATAAGGTGTGTATAGGTACAACAAAGAATAAATTGAGAACTAGAATAATTGGACATAGATCAGATCAGAAATATAGACATATTAATTCACAAAAGACAGCATTATCTTCTCATTGTTCAAATTTTAATCACTATCCTGACTTTGAAAATGTATTAGTTTTAAATACAGAACATAATTATAAACGTCGTTATATATTAGAAATGTTACAGATAATTAATACACCAACAACAAATAGAATTAACTTTAAGGCAGATATTGAAAATGTAGCTCAGAATTATAGATATTTAATACAAAAGAAATAGCACACATTACATTTATATTTATAACATATAAATATTATATTAATACATTTTTTATTGTTAATTATTATTATTTTTGTTTGTTATACTTTTATACCAAAAATTTTGTTTGCTGGTATAAATGTATCATACATGGGAATTTATATTTGACAAATATTTTTCAACTTTTTCAAACTTTCAAATTGTTCATAATTTATTAATTTGTTAATTAATTTCTTATTTCCTGAAGATGCTACACAATGGAGTAGCGAAATATCGAAAATAAAAAAACTTTTTTATAATAAAAAACAAACCTTACGCTCAAGAAAATTGTAAAATTAAAAATACAGAAAGAAGGTTAAATAAACGGCAAGAATTTTTAATTTTTTTTTAACAAAGTTACCACACAAACTTAAAAATTCCAAAAAAAAAGACAAGAAACAACACTTTTGCTCGGAGATATAAAATTTATTTGACCAAAATTCAAAAAAGGCCCACGATAAGGACTAGAGTATTTTGTTGCCTACGAAAGAAAAAAACCCGCCTTGGCTGTACAGCGGCAGCCGATTTTGAACTCAGGGTTGTGGCAAAACGCGTTTAAAGTTTAAAATTAATTTTACGCTTAGAAAACAGCAAAATTTCAAAAAACCGTGTATGAACAAAATTTATATCTCACATTTTTCTACATATTTTCCAAATTTGGGAAGAAACGGTTAAAGAGTATTTTATATATTAACTAGGGTTTGGAGTTCGGGAATTCCCGGGAAAAGTTTGCCGGGAATTCCCGGGAAAATAATATATTTTTCCCGGGAAAACGGGAAATTTTAAAAATATTAAATTTTTTAAATTGTTTTTGTTTCGAATAGGATTTTTTAATTTTAGGCATAAAAACATTTTAAATACCAAAACAAAAATGTCATTGTTAAAATCTTTTAAAAGGGAATACGTTTATTTGACACACAAATAAAATCTCTGCCAAGTAATTAGGAGCATTTCAACTAATAAAGATTTTTCTCATAACTTATTCAAAATTTAAGTAGTAAAACCTAAAAACTTGGTAAAATGTTTAAAAGAAATATGAAAAAAAGCTTTGTTTCTTACAAATAATCGCCCTTATTATCTAAATTTTTCAAATGTATAATTTAGGTAAAGTCGACTTTAGTTAAAATATTGGGTGGCAGTGTACCTTGACTTGGTTTATTTTTGGAGCATTCTGATTGGTTAATTTATTTTCAACCAATCAAAATATTTGAAAATATAAATATTTTTGTAAGGTTTGTAAGGTTACACAAAATTAACAAAACCGTTTGATTAAAAATAAAGTCGACTTTAAATTTAAAATACTCCTTTATATTAAGGGTCAATAATTTTATAAGTAACGTTTTCATTAATATTAATATCCGACATCTAAATTTGGTTCACAAAAAAAAAAATTGATGGTCGTGCAACTTCTCTTGAAGAAAACAACATCAAGAATAACGTTTCAGCTAAAATTAGCAAAGTACCTGAAGAAAAAAGTGTAAGCTGAATAGGCATTAAAGGTTTTATGGTAGGGCAAACATTTCCTGAAATGGTATCCAAATTAGCCGCAGTCAATCCGCACCATAACTAGATCTTCGTTTATTCGAGAAAGTTTTTATAATAAAAACCTGGCATTGCAAAAAAATGAAACCTTATATTAAATTATTACAATCATGTAAAAGATATCATGATAATATCGAGCAATATTTCTAACAATAGGAGATTTACTATAATCTTAGATGAATGGACAAGAATATCACAAATGAGATATTTGAACATATGTATAAACGGAAATAATTCATTTTATAACCTGGGGTTGGTTTATATATGAGGAAGATGTAATGCTGATGAAATAAGAAGAATTGTAGAAATAAGACTAGAAGAGTTTTAGTTGTCTTTGGAAAATAACATTGTGGCCACCATATCTAATGGGCCAAGTGTGATGAAACGGTTTGTTTCCGACAGTCCAGTAGTAGGTGCTTTCTGCTGGAATCATGCAATTATTTGGCAGTGCTGCGAGTAATTTATGTGAAATCAAATGTTCAACATTCTGATATTTTTACCTTGAATTCTCAATACACAGACTGCATTTGTACTGAAATGGTGTTTTTTTTAACAAAAATTACTTATATAGGTGGTTTTCATTAACAATTTTGTTCAAAAATATTTCCCGGGATTCCCGGGAATTAAATTTTTTCATTCCCGTTTCCCGGGAAATAAAAAAGTCCGGGAAATCCCAAACCCTAATATTAACCCAAATATTCTTAAAAACGATGGTAGAGAATTTATTAGCCATTCCATTTCGGTCAAAATGCTTTTAGTTCGTACATTTTTTAATTTGTTTTGTATTTGTTTTTTATTTTTTTATATAAATTGATTACTTTTATGGCTTATAAAAAGCCATCAATACCTGCCCCATATAACGTGCCTTCGCCCACCATCGATGAATCGTCTTTGGCTTTTCTTTTAAGACTGCGTGCAATCCTTGCATCTTTGGATGTAGTTTATATATTTTTGTTATGCGATATAGTAAATAAAATAATTAAATAAAAATAAAATAATAAAAAAAAAAATTAAAACTGCAAAAAATGTTATACACAAATTTAGCGCTTAGCTTGAGCCTTAAACATATTTTACAAAAAAAACATGTGGAAATTTTATTTCCCCGAATTTTTTACTGAAATTTTCAGACCATATAGGGGAGAGTATACTCTATCCAAATAAATAATAAAAAAAAAAATCGAAAAAAATTTCTTCTGTAGTCGATACCCTCCTTAACTAGAGTAAAAATCTGAAAACCGCGGTTTCGGTTTTTTAAAATTATAAAAACCGCAGTTTTGGTTAATTTTCGGTTTCGGTTTTCTTCTGCTAATAATATAATTGTTTTAAAATAATTAAATAAGTATAAAAAGTAAATAGTTTAAACGCACAATATACTTATTACTTAAAATCCAATTGAATTTCTCACTCAAATATATGCAATAACGCCGTTTCTAGGCCTTTGCGGGAGAAAAAAGAACGCGGTAAACCATTATGAATTAAATTTTTTTATTCTTTTGTCCGCAACTAAAGCTGTATTTTCATGGCTATAAATTTAAATTTAAGCAATTTATTTAAAACAATATAAAGATAAAATTTCATAAATTTCGCGGCCTACGAAAAAGGACTTTTTGAAAAATACACGGTTAAAATTGAAAAAAACTCAATATCTCTTAAACCACTTGACATTTTGGAAATTTTTTGTTTATTAAATTAAAAGCCTCAGTTTATGTTATCCGTAATAACAAAAATAAAAAATTTTTTAAAGTAATATTAAGGTTGGCTAACTTATCTAAAAGTACGCTCAATTTAAGACTATCCGGAGTCATTTTAATGCGAATTTTATTCGTGGTTAAGGTTAACCACTACCTTAAACAATAGTAAAATTTTCATCAAAACAACTCTAAATAGTGATAAAATAAGCATTCTTTTAGATATGTTAGCCGACCTTAATGGAGGAAATGTTAATTACAATTAAATACAAAATTTTGTAAAATAAGAGCTGAGCCCTTTTTGACATTCGACATTTTTCTGAGCGCTCAGAAATTTTGACTCGTAAAAGACTCAAATTTTAGAGTTATAAGCATATTAGACTCGTATTGATGAGTGCATTCAAAAATTTTTTTATTATTGAAGAATTAATAATAAATGACTCATAATGGCTCAGAAAGTTATAAATTTTCCAATAGCCAGCCAGCAATTTTGGAGCGCTCATAAATGAGATTCTTAAATGGTTCATAGAAATGATTATTGTTTTTTTGAAAACACTTTTTTTTTGGTAACAAATATGAACCCTCAGAAAACAATCCAAAAAAATGTCTCTACAATCTAAAAAGCTGTCTCAAAATGAGGGTTCATTTTTCGGGCTCAAAAAAGATTCCAAAATTATATTAAATTTATGAAGAAACTTTCGATTTTATACGTTCTTTTTTCTGAATCATTTCTGGGTACACAGGGGCTCTTTTGGACGGACCACTTTCATAGAAAAAAGTGGAAAAATTTTTATGTTTTTGGAGCTCATTTCTGAGTCATTAATGATCATCATTGTTTGCTGGGTAATTCTCATTATTCGGAGTCTTTTATGAGTCACAAAAGTGCGCTTGGAAAGAGACTGCATCAGAAGGTCTTAGGACTCTTTTATGAATCTTTTCGGATTTTAATTATACACTCCGATGCAATTTATTAAATTATTTTAATTGGTTAAAGTATTTAAGAAAAACCGACTGATTTTTTGTCGGTTTTCAGTTTCGGTTTTGAGGCTTGAAAAACTGCGGTTTCGGTTTCGAATAAAACCGAACAGCAAACTCTATCCTTAACTATCAATATTAGTTTAAAAACCAATAATTTACACCACTGATTAATGTTTAAGGCTGTTTTACACTATAAGATTTTCGGTACGATTTTGCTTTAGTACAAATGCAAAACATATAGGCAAGGTTGTAAAATCTTTCCGAAAATCTTATAGTGTAAACCAGTGATGCGCAAAATTGATTTGCAATTGTATTAGTGAGCAAGAGAGAGAACTGCACTAGAAAAACAATTGAGCGAATTAAAAAATATGTATTTTATATATTTATCAATCTCCATATTTTTTATACAATCTTAATGACATTTTCTGCAACCTATTTTTATAGATTTTAAACAAAATCTTCTATGTTAATACTTTTATGACAATTTTTGTTTTTCTTTATTTCTATTAAAGGTATACTATGAAAGGTATTACTATGGAAATAAGCATAATGTCTTTTAATAACATATTCCCTAGATTCCTGAAAAGTTTTATAACGTAAAAGGCATTGCATGATATCAAAAACATTTTTCATCATATATTTTCTGAATGTCGTAATTAATTTTTTTCAATGCACATGAAAAAAATATCAAAACACCCGTTAAGCATGTGCACTCGTCGCTGTCTCAGTGACGACTAAATTAAAGAGCATAAGAATATGTGTGAGGTAGTAATTTCACAATTGTGCTATGAAACGCGCACCCCTGGTGTAAACCATCCTTTATTGGTATGGGAATTGTTTGGTAGTTGTGGCAACATGGGAATCTCTTAAATTCTATTAAAAATTTTCAAAAGCCACTCCATTTCTCACGATTTTACATAAGAAAATATGGAAAAAACACTCAATCTCTCACTTTTTTACAATATTTATCAACATGTTTTTCATGGCTTTGCCCGACTTCAAGAACAAAAATAAAGAACAAAGGTTGACCGAGGAAGAGAAGTATAGAAGGACACTGGTTAAACTCTTTATATATAATTTTGTTGTTGATCGTTTTTCTGATCGATATCTTAAGCATTAAACACATAGACGACTGCAGCTACACGACTACAGCCTGTCAAAAATAAAATACACACGTTTATATGAAAACGATTATTTTGACACCAACACAGCTACACGGCTACACGACTACTTTTGCCGCTGTAGTCAACTTAGGATAATTTCTATTTTTGTTGGCTACAAAACAAAAATAGTGTTGACAATATAACAAAATATGTAAAACAGGACAATTTTTCCCGCTAGAGGCGAAATAAAATCGCTAGTTCTGACTAGAAAATCACCGTTTTGGGAACACTGAAGAAACAGGTGTTTATATTTTACAATTGTTTGAAGGTTTCATTAATTTATATTTGGAAATAACTTTATTGTGATGTTTTGTAAAAAAAAATGGATCTTACAAAATTAACAAAATATTACTCAGCCATTATTTTAGAAGCACAAACCAAAAAAGATTAATATTTATCAAAATGTCAAATATTTAGGATTATCTGTTTACATGTTGCTGTCGTTTTCAAAAAAATTAAGTAGCTGACTACACGACTACAATTGCAGCCAGCAGCATTTGTAGTCGTGTAGTCGTGTAGCTGCAGTCGTCTATGTGTTTAATGCATTAAATGAAAGCTAAATATCTTCCCCATTGAGCAAAAATAAAAATTGGATGACTCATTCAGAATTTATAAATTTTTGACAGACTTCTCTGGAAATGTGCCACTGTGCGTCGTAATAAAAAAAAACTAAAGCTGTGCGTACAGCCCAGCAAAAAATACTGCTTGCTTGGTAGCAGGTTTGTCAGGGAAAGAAAATAGTGTAGCGCTTGCATTATTGGTGATATAAGGCATGATTTTTGTTCGAGATAGCTCGCGTGAAAGTTTCTATATCTGATATGCGCTTATATCATAGCTCCAAATAATGGCATGAAGTCACAGCTTTTAGCTAGTAAATTCGGTTATCATTGTCATTCTTTCGTGCTTTGTCAGAGCGATAAAGTGTGGTAAACAAAACTTTATTGCCTTTTTTAACACACTACTGCAAGCTATAAATCCTTAGAAGCTGTAGACGAAGCAGAAAAGAAGTACTAACCATTTTCACCGCTTCCGAATTTCTGCTGGGAGATGTCTTGTGTACAATAATTAAAAAAGGCTAAAACGCCTTGTTCAACAGATTGGTGTATTTAAATTTTTGAATCACTCATAAATTTTATTCCTTTTTTCATAAAAATATTTCATTAAGCCATAATATTCATAAAAAATCCCTTTACATCTACCATATATATTATTATTATTTTTTTTTTTTTTATATTTTCAGCCACTTGGCTGGATTAATACGTTTATGTCAAGCTCGTGCACGTATTGATTTCTCCTCTGAGGTTACTAAACTACATGTACGCGATGTCATTTGTATAGTTAAACATAGTAATGCCGATTTAGCTTTAGGAGATTATGTTGACATAAATCCAGCTAACGCTATAGCAACAACTGTACAAAGCCAAAGACCGGGTGGAACCCAAGGCAATGTACGTAAATTCATACAAATGCTACAAATGCGTTCGAGTGCTTTGGCACGGCGTATATTTGATTTTGATGAATTGAAAGATATGGCTCGTAGAGTGGGCATACACTGTGGTGTTACCAATTTAATAGATATAGTTAACTTGCAGGGTATATTATTAAAAAAAGGTCCTAATTTATATGAAGTTATGATGGATTAAAAGAATAAATTTGTTTTTTATAGTTTTTTTTATTGTTTTTATTGAATTTTTTGTTTTAGTTTTTATTTAATATTTTTTTCCTTTTTTTGTAAGTAGTCATGTAAAGTATTTTTAAAAGTTTACCTAAAATGTAAGTATTAAATATAAATTAATATATAGTTTTTTTTATTAATCTAAGTTCTACGCAATGTCTTTTTTCATCCTTTTTTAATATATTTCGTTTTATGTTAAATATTTTATATTTTATTCGAGGCTTTATTTAAAATTTTGTTTTTCTTGTAATATAGTAACTATGGTATTTAAATACTATGATGATACTAAATATAAAATAAATCATAAATAACTTAAACACTTAAATTGTTTTTTTAAATATTTGTTTCTTTTTTTTATAAATTTTGGTTTGAAAAGTCTTATTTACATAATTTTTGTAATATTTTTGAAATGGTTTCTTGGTAAATATTCGTGCAAATATATTAATATACTTTTTTTTGTAACATTTTTCTCTTTTTATTTGGCTTTTATTTTAAATATTTTTCCTTAAAAAATAAAAATATATAAATTAACAAAATATTACGATTCATTTTCTAAAATATATAAAATATAAAACTTTAAATATAAATGTTGTCTTATTTTGTGTTTAAAATATATTTTTACTAAATAAAGGCAAGTAATTGTTATTTTTAACTTTGTATTTTTAATTTAAATGTTTTTAATATCTATAATTAAAACAAAACAAAGCAAATCAATATTAAATATTTTTAAGTTAATCAGTCATTAAAATAAATAAAAAAAGAATTTGTCTAAACAAATTAATATATTTTGCTAACAATAAAAATATCATAAATTCTGTATTTTTTTATACAATATGAAATTAATTCAATACTAAATGGATCAAGTTTTGAAATAAGTAAATCAACAACCATAATTTGTTATTCCAAAACTAGAATTGATTGCGTTCTAATGGCAATGTTGAATCTAGCATCTCCTAAAATCGAGTTACAAAGCGCGACGTTCTGTCAAAAAAATCTTGTTTATTATCGTATATTTTGTATGATAGCTCCCTAAATACGACGGAAGTACAATTTAAAATGTTGCAAAATCCAAATACAGGACATAACGTTCTAGTGTGTGGGAAATGGGTTATTAATTTCAATAAATTAAATAATAAAAAAAATCATAAACTATTATTAAATAGTATCAACAAAGTATAACAATAATAACTTTTCCATTCCTGATAGCTCACCAAAAGATATTGAGGGTACTAACAGTTCATGCTATTTTAAGCAGTAAATTACCATTCATCGTAAATTTGACATCTTTCTATGAGTTAAACTTCAAAAATCATGCTATTTTACAACGTGCCAACTTTAGCACTTAAACTGTGAATTCCTTCATTGTTTTCTGTTGTTTTGATTACACTGTGAGACAAATGGTAGGGGTCAGTGATCGGGAAGGGTTCAAACTACCGGGGAAAGTTATATCGGTAAAAAAGAAGTTATACGTGTCCCGGCGTTTCGCTGAGTCACCCCTAGGAATCGAGATATATCGATTTGACCTTTGGTTTTCTTTTTTGACATAACTCGAGAACCACTAGTCCGATTTTGCTCAAACAATTTTAAAAAAATTAAAAATTACAATTCCTTTAATCTGTTCATATAACGTTTTTCTATATACTCAGTAGTTTTGCCGGTAAAAATAAATGTATGAAGAAAAAAATATTTTTTGCCTAAAATATTAACAAAAAGTAATAAACAAAAGGTTATTGATTTTTATGGTAGCGGTAACAAACATTTATTTTTACCGGCAAAACTGTTGAGTATATAGAAAAACGTTATATGAACCCTACGGGAAATTTTAACAAACTGTCACCGAACTGGCCCCTTTATATGAAACAGACTGGTCACTTTTACATGGCGTTGTCATAGGAGGGGGAAATTGACCCCTTGTGACATGTCACAAGACAAATCCTAGGACAGGTTACTGAACTCTCAATAAAACAAAGTTTAGGGACCTGTCCTAGGATTTGTCTTGTGACATATCACAAGGGGTCAATTTCCCCCTCCTATGACAACGCCATGTAAAAGTGACCAGTCTATTTCATATAAAGGGGCCAGTTCGGTGACAGTTTGTTAAAATTTCCCGTAGGGAACAGATTAAAAGAATTGTAATTTTTAATTTTTTTAAAATTGTTTGAGCAAAATCGGTAGTACGGACATAATAAAATTTTAGTAAAACATGAAAACCCGTTTTACGATTGTAATTATCCAACCAGTTGTGTTTAAAATCTAGGCTGAATAATTCTTAAATGGTTCTTGTCTTGGTTAGGTCATGCTGAATTTTGGCTTTGGAAAAACTTTCGAGAAATCCAAATATATATGCTAGGGGTTTTCATATAAAATAGGGGTTTCCTTGTAAACCTTGTATAAATACAAACCATATTTTTTATTTATGGAGTTTGACATTAAATTCATAAATATACCAGGTTTACACTGTTTGCGAGTAGAATACGAGTTTATATGATAACACCTTCTATTTTTTATAAATGTATTTAGTATTAACCATATTTCATATTGTATAATAAGTCCGTAATTTATCAAAAATTGGTTCCGATTTTCGGCATACCATAAAATCTATTAAAATTCCTATTTTTATAGTTAAAAATTATGAAATCCACAACTTTTTTACAAAATTCTTTAATTGCAAAATTTATTAATTTTTAACCAAAAAATTGTTTATTTGAAAAATAACATCAAAGCAAAAAAACATTTGCAACAGCAGTAGAAAAATTACTACAATTAATGATCTACATTAATAGAAATAAATCTATAAAAATGGCAGAAAAAGCAACTAAAAATTAGGTAAAATTGAAGTTGCAGAAAAAACTGCTAAAATTAGCAGATTTTTTGCTAAATACTAGTAAAATAAGAACAGCAAAAATAAAAACGTTAAATTTTAAGAATTTTAGTTATATTGAAGTTAACTTTTAGTTAATTGAAAATGGAAAATTATATTGTAAAATCTGCAGAAAATTTTGCTAAGTATTAGTAGACTAAAATAGCAAAAAGAAACCGTTTTATCTACAAAATTTTTGTCATTTTTACTAAAAAAATTTGTAAAGTACAGTTTTTAAAAGCCTCAAATTTTATTTCCATTAAAAAAAACCGAAAATAAATTTTCAAAATTTAGAAATGTTTTCTGATTTTTTAGGTTACTAATTATTTACCAAAATGTTCTGCTAATTTTAGCAGGTTAAGTTGCTATTTTCTATAAAAAGAAATTTAACTCAAATATAACTAAAATTCTGTATATTTAACAGTTTTATTTTTGCTATTCCTATCTTGTTAATATATAGCAAAACTAATCTGCTAATTTTAGCAGTTTACTATTTTAACCTAATTTTTAACAAAATTTTAACAAAATTTTTAGTAGTTTTAACAAAATTTTTTACTGACTTTTTTCTATTAGTTTAGATAAACTTCTTTTTTATTAGATCACTAATGCTTTTAAAATTAAAGTTGTCGTAGGAGGATAGTAGGTACCCCCACTTCAAAACTTTTTTAATACTTTTTGAATTAAAAAAGAAACTACCACGAAAAGTTAGTTTTTTTGTTTTATAATTTGTTGCCGCTTCAACATTGATGGTCTAGCCTTTCACCGCTGATTCTTTGATATGATATGTAGATAAAAATATTGAACTTAATTTAATTAGAAATATTAAAAAAAAAAATATTAGTCCCGCAAGAATTTGAATCGGCTATCATCTGTTTTGAAATAAACTTTATCAAAATCACTTCTTAGGATAACTTTTAGAGCCGTAATACTTTAAAAGCAATAATTAAATGACTTTCTAGATTTTGTTTAGAATTACTTCAAAAAAAGCTCTAAGAATATACTAACGGATACACTAATGGAAAGTATTGAAAGAAGTAATTTTTTAAAGTTGTTCAGAATTACTTCTGAAAAAGCAGTAAAAATGCAGTAACAAATACTTTAGTCACTATTTCCCAGTATTGGCAAAGCGATTTGTCAAATTTTGATAATTTTTTTTTTTTTGATGACATATTGTAGCCCCGCTACTTGGAAGTAGTACATATGGGTGATCAGAGATTGTTTGAGTGTTAAGCAATCTTAAAATTTGAAACTAAAAATTATTAATTTTATTAAATTTTATTTTAGGCTGAAAATCGGTAGTTATTTTTGTAAAAATTACATGCGTTTTTTTTTTGAGTGCATATTGTTTTCTTCTAATTTTTTCTCTAATTTTGATATATTTTTTTTGTGATTTTTTTTCTAATCTAAGTGCTTTGTTGTGATGTTTGATATTTATTTAACGTTTTATGTATAATAACGTGTTTTTTGTTTTTCTAATAAATATATTTATATAATGCCTGAGAAATAAACCCTTTTTGTTAAATAAATAAATCTTTAATAATTAAAAATTCTATTTAAAAATGTGATTTTTAAGAGATAAATGTACATATTTATCAAGTTGAGATGTCATAACCTCCACGGACATTATACCTATTACCGATTTGAGAAATATGACCCAAACCAAAATAGGGACTATGACAAACATGATTATGGCCATAAAGCACGCTTTTAAAATGGACATATTCCCCATAGGCTTTAAGACCGTTTTGTAAAAGAACAATCTGGCAAGTGAAGAAAATCGTTCGATTTTGATTTCGATTGATTTTATTAAAAATCATATTATAAGCAGTGAATACAAATAATAAAGAGAATTGAAATTATTTTTAATCCCTTTAGATAAATCAGGTATATCGGTATATATTTAATCCTTTAATTCCCAGTGGAACATAGAGCCGGTATACATATTCTTTTTTTTTTTTTTTTTTTTTTTTTTTTTTTTTATTATTATTATTCTTTATTCATAAAATGTGTTTACTACAAGGATAGGGCCTCAGCGTCACTTGGACATTATTGAGGCGAGTTGGCAAAAAAAAATAATTTACAAACTTAACAATGTTTCAAACACAGGAAAAAAAAAAAGTTAATAAATAAGTAAAAATATACATATGTATATGTATATATACATATACATATGTATATTTAGAAGGTTTAAACAAGTTATGATATTTTTTAGAAAATAAGATAAAATTTACAATAGAAGCATTTCTAAATTTTGTAATAAATATTCTTTAATATTCTGTTTAAAAATTGAAATTCTCTCAATGGTTTTAATATTTTCCGGAAGATGATTATATTCCAAACTACCCACGTGCTCCACTCTCTGTTTAGTTTTTTCCAATCGACATCTTGCCACTCTTAGATTCACAGCATTTCTAGTATTAAATGCTGTTTGATTTCTTAAAAATGAAATAGTATGATAGCCAATATTGTTAAGGGACTTAAAAACATAAAGTAGAAGTTGCATTTTATACAACCCATATACAGGGAGAATTGTTTCAGATACATCTCTATATAGAGATAAAGTTGAAAAGGTTAGCGGTAGATTAAAAACTGTTTTTAGCGCCTTATTTTGAGATCTTTGCAGTGATTTAAACTCATTACTTTTCCTGCAGGCATAAATAATAGGCAAATAGTTTAAGTGACTGTGAATTAACGCTTGATAAATGATTGTTTTTGTTTTGGTATTAAATTTATTTTTAAATTTATAAAGCAAACCAGTAGCAGATACAATTTTAGTTTTTAGCTGTTGGATATGCATATCCCATGACATATTACTTTGTAAGATTACACCGAGATATTTTGTTGACAGGGTTTCGTTAACTTCTTTCCCATCTACAAAAATGCTAAAACTTTGATTTTGCACTAAGTATGGCCTAAACCTAAGTAGTTTAGTTTTTCCAGCATTTAAACATAACCTATTTATTCTCGCATATTCTGTAATCAGTGCTGCATCATATTCCATATGAGCTTTCAGAGCAATTTCATGTTTATAAGGATAAAAAACACTAATGTCATCAGCAAACATAATCAGATTTCCAAAAAGTTGTAGGTTTTGTATGTCATTGATATATATAGTAAAAAGCAATGGTCCCAACACACTTCCTTGGGGAACGCCATATTTAACATTACCCATATAACTCCTGCAACAGCTCACTTCAACATATTGTTTTCTGTTTGTTAAATAGCTTTTTAACAAGTATAACGCTCTTCTTTCAACACCATAATAACGCAGTTTGTCAATCATAATATCATGATCTACAAGATCAAACGCTTTCGAAAAATCATAAAAAATGCCTGCCACGCCATTAAATCCACTATCTAATCCTTGACATATATTATTGATAACATTAACAACCGCTTCTTCGGTACCACATCCATTTTTGAATCCATATTGGTGTCTATACAGTAAATTGTTTTCATCTAGATATGATGATAGTTGTTTGTACAGAATTTTTTCAAAAACTTTATCAACTAAAGGTAGTAATGCTATTGGTCTAAACTTTTCTACCAGTGTAGCATTATTTTCTTTGGGTATTGGAACAATTTTAGCTATTTTCAAATCATCAGGGTATACTGAATTATCAATTATACTGTTGAAAATCCTTGAAAGATAAGGAGATATTACATCCTTGCACTGAAACACCATTTTAGGTGAAATTTCATCATATCCACAACTTTTGGTCAGATTTAAATTTGAAATAATTTCAGCAATCTCCATTTCAGTTGTATGGGAAAAGTTAAAACTGCATTGACATTGATTTAGCGTTCGCAGAATATTGCAAGTATCATCGGGTAAATATTCTATCTGCTGCTTCAAAGTTCTTGGAATTTGAAGAAAATATTGGTTAAAAATGTCACTTTTTTTATCATTTGCAATCAAATTACCATTTGCACCTGTAATATTTATTTCGCTCTTTCTTTTGCGACCAAGGTTTTCATTTAAGAACTTCCAACATTTCTTTGGTTCCTGCTGAATTTGATTTAAATTGTTATAGTAATAATTATTCATACATACTCTGCAAGCCTTTCTGATAACATTACTAAGTCTTTTTAGTCTACTTTCGACATCATATCCACCTTTTTTTCTCATCTTCAACAACTTTTTCTTATAATGTATTAAATCAAGTAAATTTTTGTTCAACCAAGGGGTCATTTCGTTTTTTATTAATTTTTTTTCACTCTTTTCTATAGTAGAAATTCTAGCTGCATCTGAGATATACCTTATAATATTTGAATAATCTTCCGATGGATTACCAGTTTCCTCATGAAATTGCAAAAAATTTTCAAGATTCTGCCTAGCTTGATCATAATTACATACTCGCCGAATTATTTCAGCATATTCAGAATTATTAGCAGGTGTTTTTATTTTACATGATATTATATTGTGATCAGTCAAACAACACGCAATGGTATCTATAAAAATATCTTCCGTAATGTTACTATACACATTGTCAATACATGTTCCAGATTCAGGACGAGTTATTAAATTATGGCAATTTTTGTAATTGAAGCTTGATAGTATATTAATCAAGTCAATTGATAGCGGGTTATGTAAAAAATCGATATTGGAATCGCAAACAACTATGCTAGGATGCCGACCACAACTGGTTAGTAAATTTTCAATAAAACTTGAAAATTTAATAAAGCAACACTTTTGCGATTTATAAAACGACGTAAATTTTAAGGCTTTGCCGTTGATCTTGTAGCTTTCCAACGATACTGTTATTCTTTCAATAAAATCTTTACTTTCGCATGTTTCAATTATATAGTCCAAACTATTGTGTATAAAAACTGACGTTCCCCCATAACCATCTGATCTACAACAATGTACCACATTATATCCAAAAATATTATAAATTTTCGCTAAGTCTGGAGAAAACCATGTTTCTTGAACAGCTATAACGCTTGGTAGTTTTGGAAATTTTGATATCATAATCTTTAACTTGTTAAATTTTTCAATAGAAGAAATGCTTCGCATGTTTACAGAGATAATATTAAACAAAGGAAATTTAAATGTTTCATAATAGTTTTTAAAAGAATTAAAGTTTAAAAAATGATTTTTATTCATAAGAGAAAATATATTTTAAAATGTTTATCAAAAAAAAAAAAAAAAAAAAGAAAATTGGTTTCATACTTAATTTATTAAGCAGGCGACATATATGAACGGTTATCATCATCATCATCAGTATCTTCCCTTATAACAGCTGCTTGAATATTTGACCTGCGTTTCTTTTGATTCGTTGTGGCTTCTAATAACAAATCATCAACTTCCTCCTCGCTTCTTATCAATTTTGGCTTGGATATTGCGCTTCTCTTCACATAAACTTTCCCATTATAGGTGTAGACTGACAGATAGCCAACATTTTTTAGTGCTTTGGCATATTTTAAAACGTTTAGAGTTTCTTTACTCAGGTAATCATTAATAAAAACATCTTTGGTATCATCATTATCTTTTAATTTAGATTTTGCTGACATAAGCTTATCCTTAGATTTTTTTGAATCAAACTTGACAACAAGAGTATGCTTCTTATTCATTGGATCTTTATTTCTGATGATGAATGCATCCTCCCTCAACATCATCTTCTTTTAAATTTGCTCCAACATCTTTGGAAATATTAATCAATGTATCAACGGCTGTTGCATTATCTTTGACATTCACTCCTCTAATTAGGCAATTATTCTTCACTCGTTCATCATTTAATAATTTTACAGATTCTTTTAACATTTTAACTTCAGATTTTAAAAAACGGTTTTCTTTTTGAACTGCATCAATTTTCTTTTTATTCTCAGACACCCCTCGTAGAATGTCATCATATTGTTTAGACATAAAAACAATAGTCTCTTTTAGCTCAGCTAGCTGATCGAGTTTTTTTAACTGCTGCTTTATTTCACACAATTCTTCTTTAACACTACCACTACTCTCATTACAGATGTTGCAAAAAAAGTCTTCACTCTCGTTGTTTACCAAATATGTAAATTGTCGTTTATCGAGGCTAGTACATTTTATATGAAATGTTTTGGTACACTTGTCACACTCAATGCTATCCTCATTTTCCTTTACCTCCATTCTGCATTGACCACAATTAATTATTGTTTTTTTTAAACTGCGACGGGTTTTTCCTGGCATACTTCAAAGTAATATTTTTCTTTGCACTTTGTTTTATAAATTAATTAACTGTTTATGTTTATAAACAAGGATTTTGCCAATGTTTTTAATAAAAAATAAATATATTCACAGACGTTAAGAAATTTTGACGTTAAACTTAAAGGGTTGCCAACTCAGTTTTTGATATTTCGAAACATTTCGTATTAATAATAATACGAAATGTTCAGGATTTTGATATTTCGAAACGATCGATTTTTATCATATGCCAGAATATTATTTTGGTATTAAAAATTGTGTGGATAATTATAATCAGAGTAAAGTTTTTCTGTGTAGCCGGCCTGCTACAGGGCTTTTGGGGATTTTTACCCTATTGTATGATGAAGCCGGCTTCGCCGAGAATAGGTTTTCTGTGTACCCATCCTTTCAATGTAAAAAAGTCGACTTCGCTGAGGCAATCATTTTTGCATAGCGGCACTTGACTGTAAATGAGAGTTATGACGTCATTGGGGTCCCATTTTAAATTTTGGGATTATGTCCGAAAAGATTCGACCAAAATCCCCAAAATGGAAATGGGGATAATGTCCGTGGGTGTTATGACCTGTCACCACTTATCAATGGTAAATACATATTTGCTTAAAGGCTTGGTGAGAACAGGCTAAACAAATTCCAAAATTAAATTCTACAATAGCTGCGTTTTTTCCTTAATTTAAACGCGGTAGTTAACTCATAAAACATAAAAGTACACAAAAATGTGTTTGGAGCATCCACAAACACACAACGTTTTGTAAAGTTGTTCACTTTTAACGCGGTCAATTATTAACTTTGATAACTCAAGGTTCTTATTCGTAATGCAACATTTCGCGTTATATCAATTATAATGTAAATTTATTAATGTACTAGCAGTGGATTCTCTTTTTTGTTAGTCTAAACGCACTTAATAAAATTCCGAAACATAATAAGGGAGAAAAAATAATGACACGTATTTTTTAGCGGCCCAATATCATCCCAGTGTAGAAAATCATTACCAGATAAGTGGTTATGTAACTACATACTTGGTAATGGTAACTAGTTACTTTTGTTATTACATTTCTTATTACCTTTATATGGCGCTGTCGCGAAAAATAATGAGTTGTCGTTACACACCAGCATACGAAAAATCAAAAAATATATCGTTACCTATGTGCTTACCAGTACTGACAAAAATAATGAGTCTAAAAATAGATTTTCTAAAAAATAAATTATATAAAAAAAATTTTTTTTATTGTATTTTTTTTTTAAATAAAATTTGCTGGTGCGGGAATCGAACCTGGGTCTACAGATTGCCAGTCAACAGCTCTACCATCTGAGCTATATCGACATGTAATATTTAATAGATAAAAACACAATTGACTTGCTGCACACAAGTAAGCTTACTCGCCAACATACAAAAAATCAAAAAATATGTGGTTACATATATCCTTACCAGTGTTTAAAAAATATTGAGTATAAAAATAGATTTAAAAAAATGTTCAAAAAAATCTAAAATATTATTTTCTATTTGAAATAATGATAAAAATAAGTAATTATCAGTATCTCATTATTATATGTTTTAAAATAATACAGAATGTAAGTGGGTGTCGTTACTGGTAGTCCAAAAAATAATGATATGTCATTACCGTTTCTACACTGGGATGGTTAGGGATTAAAAGGCGGGGAAAAATTAAAAAATTTTTCATTATTTTCGATATTTTAATTTATTTGTTATAATTATAGAAAAAAAAATAGATACAAATTGGTTATCACATGAAATGAGACCCAGCTACCGGTCTACGAACCTGTCCAACTGTTTTGTTATTATAATTTTTTTTTTTAATATCATAATTTTATAAGAAATTGTTATTGGATTCAATACAAATTTAAGACGACGTTTTCCTAATACGCTGTTCATAGTACGATTCTTAAACACGTTAAAATAAAAATTAAACACATACGTCTCGAACAGCTGTCCAAAGAAACCGAAAATTTACCAAAATTTCCCAAAAAGTTATTTTTTCTTCTGTAGGCTACAAGAATAATTAATTTTTGGCATTGTCCGCCCTAGTCGGAAACAAGATTTTTCAATTTCTGGTTAAAGAACAACTTCATTGCTGTTTCTAATTTTTTCTTTTTACCGGAAGAAAAATTTATTGAGTTTTTGTTTTGTCTATCACTTTATTAAGAAAAAGCTCCTTCAAAATGGGTTTTACTTAAATTTAATTAATTTTATTCAACTTTTATTTATTGTCTATGTTTTCTTAAGCTTCGAAGTTGTCACTCACGCTAATTGATAACATTAAACTTAAACGTATCGAGTTTAACCAGTGGTTTGGATTTAAAACATGATAATTTTAAGTGTTTAAGGGCAGAAAACTGTACTGCAAAATATCTCACTTAAACAGTGTTCAATACGGCATTCACACGCACGTCTTTAACTCGATTTTACGTGTTTAAGCGTTAAATATTACATGTTTGATAGTTCATTTTTCTGCCGTTTAACACGCTAAATTATCATGTTTAATTTCTAAACACGATAAGTTTGATATCAATTGGTGTTGAATGGCAAGTTTGAAGCAAAAGAAGGCATCAACAAGGAAAATAAAAAAATTAAAATTGAATAAAACTCAAAGCTACTAAATTAAAATTAATAAAAATGCATATTAATTACAATATTAATTGCAGCTGGTCTATATGACGGGTTTAAAAAACAACACTATACTGAGGAACATTGTAAAAAATGCCCTGTTAGCAGTGCGTCTCCAATATACACAAATTGCCAGCTCTTGAACGTTAAAACCATACGTCAGAGTGGCAACATTTGCGAAAAAGGAGACACGGAGGAGATTAGAAAATAAACAAAAAATCTAAAAGTAGAAATTTATGTGTATATTTGATCACTTCTGAAAGTAAAAAACAATAACAGAAAACTGAATAGGAAAGAAAACTATGAATTAGCTACACTACATTCAAGGCCTTACGTGGGTTAAATGGCTAAGCTGTCGAACTCTAGTATATTTACGTTTGTAATATATGAATGCACGGGTTCGATTCCTACAGCCGCCTGGTTGTTGAAAAATTATCATATAGAGACAATCTGACGATATAATATAAACAATAATACAATTTCTGTCCACAGAAAAAGGCACAAAAGAAGATCTAGTCTGATTTGCAAATTAATGTGTGTATAACTCTTGGAAAAAAGGTTTATTCTTCTTCTTAACCTCAAACCTACTAAATTAAAATAAAATAAACTAAATATAAATAAAAATCAGTTAAAATGTGTTTTTTTCTTAATAAAGTGATAGACCTACAAAACAATTACTTAAATTTTGCTTCCGGTGAACGAAAAATCCAAACACAACCATGAAGTTGTCCCTTAGATAAGAATTGAAAAAATCTTGTTTCCGACTGGGGCGGACAATTTTATTTCACTTTTTATAGCAATTATAACGTTGGATATTGCTAAAAATTATTAATTATTGTCGCTGGACAAAGAAAAAATATGTTTTTGGGAAATTTTGTTAAATTTTTTTTCTTTTTTTTACAATTGTTAAGGAACAGCTAGCTGTTCGAGACGTTTAACTTTAAACACTTCAATTTTATGTGTGAACTGATATGTTTAACTTTTACATAAACGTGTTTAAGAATCGTACTGTGAACGCAGTATTAAGTGTTTAAGGGCAGAAAACTGTACTGCAATATATCTCACTTTAAGAGCGTTTAACGCTTAAACACGATTGACGTATTTTTTCTAGAATTTTAATTATTTTTTTTATTTATTTTCACTAGTATATTAGGTTTGTTTTTTTTCGAATTTTGTATCTATATCTATAACTACTTGTAAAAAAAGGAATATCCGTACCTACTTGATTTTCTTTCATTTTTTGTAAACAAACAGAATTTAAGCATTTGGGGTCGCCTTTGTACAAAAGCTGTTTTCGTACAAAGACTTCGCCGGAACTCGAAATGGAGCAATTAGCTTGTGTGCCCTGCTCTACCTTTACCAACAAACGCATAATTCATTTGTAAGCTTTTGTTGTTTTTAATATTTTATGAAATAAAAAATTATACAATTTCAAATATTTTTATGACAAATATTTTTGTTTACATTTGAAAGAGAAAAGCCAAGAATTTTTAAGACTTGGTAGCATTTTTTTTTTTTTTTTTTTTTTTTTTTTTTTTATTCACCATTTTGTAATTTGAAATCCTAGTGGCCAATTAATAAATTACAATATTCCACTCACTTTTTATAACTACTTGATTTTTAAGCAGCTAAATTTATACCTACTTAAAAATTTTATAAATGCTTAAATTTGTATGGAATATTTATACAAAATTCGAAAAAAACAAACCTATTATAAAATAATCAGCCTTATTACTGTTGTCGTAGTCGACGTCGGGAGTAAGTCGAATTTGTTGAAAAATCGAGCAAAACACAACTTTTCAACAATTTTGTAATTGAGTTTATCATAAATAAGGACCAATCGTTAAACATACATAATCAGACATTAATTTATTTACAATTTCCAATTTAAAGAAAATCATTTTGTATAGAGTAGAAAATTTCGACTACAAATTCGACAACCGTAATCAGGCTGAATATTTAAAAGGTTAAAATTAACCCTTAAACGTGAGATTAGACCGCTAAAAAATACCTGCCTCTTATTTTCCTCTCCTCTAACACATGTTCCAGACTGGAGGAAACACATCGGGATAGCTTCCTTGGAAGTTAAATCAGTTTAGCGTAGGTTTGCTTTTATACTTGCCCGGTGTAGAAACGGGCAGTGTCATATCATTATTTTGGGACCACCTGTAATGACACCGACTTACTTTCTACATTAATTTAAAACAATAATGAGTTTTTACATTATTTCAAAACAAAATATTTATAATGCGTTACCAATAATGACTTATTTTATCATTATTTTAAGTAATAAGTAATGTTCAAGATTTTTTAATTTTTTTGAAATTCTTAAAATATTTTTAGCCTTGATATTTTTTCAATACTGGAAAGGATATATGTATGTAACTACATATTTTTGATTTTTTGTATACCGGCGCGTCAGCATACTTATGTATGTGCAGCAGATTAATTATGTTTTTAACTATCAAATATAATATGTCGAGATAGCGCAGATGGTAGAGCCATCGACTGGCAATCTGTAGTCCCAGGTTCGACTAAAAAAATATATTAACAATAAAAAAGTTTTTTTTTATAAAAACTTTTTTTTTGAAAACTAATTTTTATATTTATTATTTTTAGCAATACTGTTAAGCATATAACGAAACATTTTTCGAGTTTTCGTATGCTGGTGTATAAGCATTACCGTTTATGCAGTTTAATAACCACATACCAGGTAATGATTTTCTACACTGGGTAACGATGATAGGTTAGAGCAAAATGCAGCTAATTTTGTTTTATTCTTAAGTGCTTGTAAACATTTTCAAAATTCTTCGTACCGTATTTTAACTAATTTGGAATATGTTAACCATAATGTACTCAAACCTAAATATTTTGTTAATTAAATAATTTATTAATTTGAATATTTGTTACAGTAATAAAAAGGACGTGGCTTATATTGCACTATTTTTTTTTAATTTTACTAAAACTATTTGTTAAAAATGTAATGATGGCGTTTTGAAATACTTTTGCATATAAACAGATAATTTTGTTGGCAAAAATAACTGCAAATGCATTTAAAAAGGTGTACACCGCATTGCAGTTAACTGAATTTGTAGTTAAAATAACTACAATATCAATTGATTTTAAATGCGATTGTAGTGTACACTTTTGTAGTTCTCTCAGTGCACTTTGGTCTTAAATATTAACATGGTTATTCAGAAAAAAACTTTTTGTCTTATTAGAGGCTAATTGAACGATTTTTGTTGTTGTTTTGCATGTTAAATAGTTTTATTAAACTTTAATAAAATTCAAAACATTTTTGTGAATACAAACCTAAAACTTTTGTTACGAAAATAATTAAAATTGACGTGGCCCAGTTTGTAAATATATAATTTTATTGCTCTAACGATATTTCTACTGACTGTGATAAAATTTGCACCATATTATTGGAATTTAAAACAATTTTTGGGCAAATCCTAAAATGTTACCTTTTTTGATATCGTAAGTACAATTAAGTTTGAAAACACATCAAGAAAACCAGTGCAGATATAATTTCAACATTTGTAAAAATCACACTTTAAGGACGGCTACCTTAATTAAAAAATAACCAAAGTTAAAACTTAACCACAGATATTTTCATAAAGCTTTGACATTCATAACTATGGTTACCCAGCAAGATCTCAGTAATGAGTGCTGATTGCTAATATTCAAATTATAAGCAGCAGATTTAGGATCTACTACATATAATTCGGTGTCAAAACTCATTATTTTTGTTCGACAAAGTCGTTTTTGTAAGTAGTTGTCCATATTCGCTGCAGCAAAAAACACACAAAATTTGTGCACCCGCTGCATTATAAAAATATATAAAGTAAGTAGTTACCAAAATAATTAGTTACTCTGGTGCTAATAAGTAGTTAAAAAATAAGTGGTTACAAGTTGTTAGAAATAAGGCTTACTCATATACTTATTAGTGGTTAAAAAATAAGTAGTTACCAATATCAAATTATTTTTCTAATTAAATAAGTAGTCGCGCGTAAGCAAGACTGCTTACAAACACGTCTTCGTCTAACAAAAATAACTAGTACTGACGCCGAATTCTAAGCAATAAAAAATTTTAATTTCATTATATAATCACTTATTTGGTAATGAAAGATTTTGCTGGGTTCGGTTATTTTTTAATAAGTTAGCAGGTATTAGTAAGATAAAGTTATACACCGCACTCAAAAGAGTTTGACAGTTACTACATGACAATTGTTCGTGTAGTAATCAGTAGTTGCTGTTTTTAACTGTAATTACAGTTGTTTTTCTTTGGAAAAACAAAAACTGTTACGACAGTTATTTAAGAAACCAATTAATGAAAATACTGTCATTTTGTAACTGTTGTTTTAAGCAGCTATTTTTAATATCATAATAAACAACTACCCAAAACAGTATTTTTACAGTAAACAGTTATTTTTGTTAGTTATTTAAAAATTAAAAAAATTTCTTTGAATTTTAAAAATTCTTGTTAAGTTTGTATTTGTTGTTAAAAATGAGAAACTCGTATCTCCAATGCATAAAAGCATTAATACCGTTGTCGACTCAAAACCCTTTCAACTGACTAAGTTACGCCTAAAGTACCGTTATAGTAATAACGAATTCGTTGCTTTTGGTAATTGCACGTGGTTATTGAGAATTGAATATTAAGTTGATAAATTTTTGTTTGTTTCTTTTCTTTAGGTAAAATATTTGCGGTATACATCTTAATAACTGCCCAGGAAAATTTTCTGTTCCAAAGATTCGGTTGTAGAATAGCTACTCTTCATTTACAACCCCTTCTACTGTCGATTCTAACACCGTTTCTTTTTGTTTGAAATTGTCCCAAAAGCAACCACTTCCATAGCTCCAAAGTGGAACCGGTTGCCCTAGAATCAGTTCTAGAACTAGTTCTAGAACCTGGGTGACTATCGTTACCCTCAAAATACCCTTACCGAAATAACTGAAATAACATTAACCTTAAAATACCTTTACCGACTTAGGGAAAATATCTTTATAATTAAAATACCGTTACCGAAATCACTGAAATGCTGAAAACTTAACCCTTTACTGCATGGCGTGCATATATGTATGTTATGCAATGAATAGTATCTCTATTCTAATACCTAATTGATAATGTTTAGAAAATAGCGGAAAATTTGGAAATATAGCCTTTTTGGTAACGAGAAAATTGTTAAAAATTTAAAAATTGATGATTCCAAAAAAGCTAAAATTAATCAAATTTAAAGGACATTTATAATTTAAAAATTATTTAACAAACTAATTAAACATTAGTAGAAAAGTGCAATCTTGCCGACACACTTATTGTGGTTTTTATATGGTCGCTATATTTCCAGTTATTGTGTGATCCGAAAATTTGACCATTTTTAATTTTTTGTGTACTAAAAGCCTGCATGAATATATTTAAAACAGGCTGTGAAACATTCACTACACTTTTTGCAATTTATAAATCATCAATTGAAATTCATAAAATATCAGTTAAAATTGAGAAAACATAACATCTATCTTAATTCATGATTTCTATATTTCAGTTGATATTCTCTGAATTTCTATTAAAGATTTCTGAATTGCAAAAAGTATAGTGAATATTTCCCAGCCTGTTTACTTATTTTTTATGCACTATTAATATACAACGTTTGTGAAGTTTCATGCAGTAAAGGGTTAAAGTACCGATACCGAAATAAATGAAACAGTGTTACCCTTAAAATACCATACCAAAAAAAAAAAAAAAATAAAATAGCGTTACCCTTACGATAACAACATCGATTCGGTTACCATCCATGAATTAAGCAATTTTTTACCTGTAAGAAACAGTAGTTTTTTTTACCAATTTTGTTAGTTGTTTTAAAAATTGTGTAGTAAAAATTATATCAGTTAATTTTATGACATTGTTAGTTATTTAGAATGAATTTTTTAGTTATTTTTCAACGGTTAAAAAATAACTACATTTTTATCTTATATGGAAACTGCCATTTTTTCAACCACTAATCTTCAACCTTTTAAAACACCTTTTCGATTAGGATTTTTTATTTAGAGGAAGACATTATCCACTATAACTTATTTAAAGGACTCAAGCATATTTGTACAAACACCAAACAAGACTTTAACAAAAAGAAAAATAAAAAACATTTCCTTTTCTTCTTTTTTGATACGTTTTAGTTTTTAAAACTAAAAAATTCAGCTTGGTTCTGAATTGCTTAGTTATCAGAGAATTCAAAAAGTTTAAAATCGACGCTGCGCCATTTTTTGAGAGGTTTAATAAAAACACCTTTATTTTGGTTTTCCGCGGTGTTTTTTTAAAGTTTTTTTTAACTAGAAAATTTGATATTTTGATATATTTAAAAAAAAAAAATTATTAAAAATATATTCCGAAAAGGTAAAACGAAGCCGTTTTCTATGAGTCTCTTATATTCTCTTAAAAGTTTTCATGTTGAAATCAAATTTTCTGAATATGCATAATATTTAAACCGCCATTACATTTTTAAAATATAATTTAATTTTATGCCATATTTTACAATAATAACTTAATAAATAACTAGTTTTACTAATATTAACTATTTTCTAAAAGAAATAATAACTAAAAAGAAGAGGTAATGTACGTAAAATATAAAAGTTTTGTCATTTTAAAATAATTATAAAATACTGTTGTAAAAAATATGCAAAGCTATTGGTATTGGGGGATGCGTTTACACAGAAAAACTAGAAAAATTATTAAGATTTTACAAAAATTTTTCTGCATGCTATTAATGAAGTTTGGTAGTAAATAAATGAACTTTCGCTGGAACTCGTTCATTTAAACTTTTCGTTAAATAAAAATATTTTCAAAAATTTCATGCGCTCAATGAAAAGTTTTAATTAGAAACTAGTTTCATAAGGACTATGAAACTTTTTCGTTAAAACAAAGAATTTTTCATTCAGTTTATGAATACATCTTCATTAATTTGGTGAAAAATTTCGCTAAAACAGGTCCAAGAAAATTCTCTCTATGTTGAATCAAATTTTATATGAATATTTATTGTTTAATGTTTCGTTCATAACTGCATCTTAATCCTGAGATTTTGAAATTTACCACTATGAAAAACAATGAAGAAAAGCTGATCGACGTTGAATTTTGATAAAACACACACATATTTAAAATATTACACTGATAGAAAAAAGTTTGTAAAAATTTTAGTTAAAACTACTAAAAGTTAGTTCAAAATTACCTTGCAGAAATAACTGCTAAAATTAACAGATCATTTTTGCTATATATTAGTAACCCAGGAATATTTTCTGTTCCAAAGAATCGGTTGTAGAATAGCTACTTTTCCTTTACAACCCCTTCTACTGTCAATTGTAACACCGATTATTTTTGTTTGAAGTTGTCCCAACCACTTCTATAGCCCCAAATTGGAACCGGTTGCATTAGAATCACTTCGGGAACTAGTTCTGGAACTGATTCCACGTCAGTCATAACTTCCTTATGAGATCCGTGAAACTGGTTCCGGATGCAGTTTCATGGAATCGTTTGCACTGGAACCAGTTTGGTTTTGCTATTTTTGTTCTACTAATATTTAGCAAAATTTTCTGCAGAATTTACAGTATAATTTCTCCTTTTCAATTAACTAAAAATTAGTTAAAATATAACTAAAATTCTGTAAATTTAACAGTTTGATTTTTTCTGTTCTTATTTTACTAGTACGAGTATTAAGCAATTTCTGTAGTTTTTTTTTTTCTGCAAGGTCATTTAAAACTAATTTTTAGCAGCTTTTTCTGTTAGTTTTACAGGTTTCTTTCTATGAGTGTATTTTATTAAAAAATCTGTCAAACTGGTTTCAAATTACTTTGACTAATTTTTAACAATTTTTTAGTTGAAACACTGATGTAAACAAGGATTTTGTCTATCTTCATTTAACGCAATAGTAAAAATCCGCAGTACTTTTAACTAATTTTGAGTGTTAATTTTGAAAATTATTTATAACTAATTTTTAAGCACCCATTTGGTAAATCACACGATAGGTGGCGCGATAAGTACATACGAAGTTTATAAGCTGGTGCTATTTCTTACCCTCCCGATTTTCTAAAGTGGGTCATATCGCGAAAACTAACTGAGTTAGAGCAAAATAGACGAACATTTTTATTACTCTAACTACAAAACGTCCATAAAAAGGTTATCTCTATCCGAAAATGTATCTTGGTGTGGCCTTGGACCCTTGAAAATTTTAATATAAAATTAAATTTTTTAAAATAGCACATATTTCGACAACTAAGCAAAATAGAGCAAAACGGAAAAAAGTTTGTTTCTTTGGAGTATCAATACATGCCCTTAAATGATACGGATCGTAGAAAGGTTCTGAAACACTATAAATAAAACTGTAGTTTTACTAATTTATTACTTAACTTTAGATTTGTTAAGATCAATAAATATTTTAAGCCACAAAACTGGAATAAATTTAGTTAAATTAACAAATTTTGCTGTTTAGCCAACAGTGCACACAGTTCCAAAAAATATATTCTCTGAAAATCTAACGTCTATTAGCTTTTAATTTTTTAATCTTGGGATTTAAATGCAGCAGTAAACGCAACCTCACTTAATTTTTCAGTCCTTTTCTGCATGATCCCCTAAAGACTGTTTGGAATGATTGGAAAACCATTGGTATATTGGAAAGGAAAAGTGTTATAAATTTGTACCTGTATATGAAAAAAAAAAAAGAAATCAAATGGAAAATGATAGAACTCAGTCTGGTATATAAAACAAAAATATAAATTAAAACAAATAATTACAAAAAAACACATCAGTCAAAATATAAAATAAATTAAAAATTACACTATATTCGATTTGAATTTAGAAAATATTAATTGAAATTAAAAAAAAAACATATAGGGTCATATGCATAATCACTTTTTAACTTTGTAAATGGCTTTTAAAACAAATTTTCTATACAAAATTCATTTTATAAACATGTTATAAGGTTTTAAAATGATTATGCATAAGCACTATAGAATATTCTTCTCAAAACGTTGATTTTTATAAATAAAAACATAACTAAAATTTGAGTAAAACAAATAAATTAAAACATTTGGAATTTCTTTTAATATTTTCTAAATTAAAATTGAAAATATTGAGATACTGAGAAAATCATAAAAATAATGTATCTTCAAAACTAAAAACTATTTGCTTAAAGTTTTGATTAGTTAGTTTTTCATTTTGCTTTCATCTTATACCTAAGTTTTAAAAGTAACATTAAACGTTAATATTTCCATGGGTTTTAAAGTGATTTCGTTAAAAGATTTTAAAACTTTACGTTGCTGTGAAGTTAACATACCAGTTAAACTGGTAGATTCTAAACTATACAAATGCAATTTATTAAAACTAACACGACCTAAACCTTTTTTATTAAATGGACATATCGAGGATAAATCGACCAATTGATTTTGTATCGAACAATCGTAGCCCTGTCTCTGCAGTACCATTAATGCCGACGAGGAGGGGAATAACTGTAGTTGTTCTTCGGAGAGTGTACGGAAATTTAGTAGATGTACATCACATGGCCAGGAGCCATGATCTAATAACAATGCTTTTGATTTCAGTTGTGGTGGATTATCGAAATTTTCTACAAAATATATAGTTGGTGGATAACGTAAACCATTTCCTAAATAATTGGTTAATAAACTGGGTACTTGATATGTATTGTGTTTGGTGGTAGGTGATGGCATATCTTCTACAAGTACCCAGAATTTGTGACGTGTTAGACGACTATCGACTATACCCTCTCCCATGCCACGATAGTCATCATACAGGGTACGTCTATCTAACATTACCTCTAATTGACCAGGCTCATAACTAGCAGCGCCTTGCGCGTGGGTAGTTAGTAAAGTAAATCTTACTTTCTCATCTTGCATAAAGGCGGCCGTAGTAATAGGGAAATAGTTACCCTCAATACCTATTGAAGGTACTTTAATGCGTCTAAAATAAAAAAGAAAATTATTAGAAACATGATCGAAATTTATTAACAAATGGAGTTTCCACTTACCTGTGATATTGAAAACCATTTTGATCTGTATAAAATTCTGGTAACTCTGGTATAGTGTCGCCCTCTTTTAAAGTATCCTTATTTATAGGAGCTATGTTTTCTATATCGGTTACAAAACGCATAAATAATTCAGTTTCTCGATTTTTTGGTGGCGGTTCAAAATCAATATCATTTTCTATGTAAATCGCTGCATCTAAATGAGTTTTGGTGTTAAATATTCTCACAGTATGAGCCAAAAATGGACCATATATTACGGTTACATCACTGGCTATGGGTCCCGATGTTATGATTATGCGTTTGTCTTCATATTGTTCTAAAACATCTTTTTCAGCTTCACTTTGTTCGGGATCGGTTTTAAAAAGATAGGCACCCGAATGGAATTGAGCGCTCCGATAGGCTGCAAATTTAATGGCACACTGCATAGGATTCAGTAATTGTTGATTGGCTGCCTTACGTGTAATAGTCTTCATGAAACCATTCTTTTCGTCGAATAATAAACGCATGAAATTATTTTCCAATTGGACATCACCTGGAAAAAAATTATTAATTAATATAAGTAATACAATATTATAGTCGGTCAGTTTGGATAAAATTTCACAAAAGTTTTGTTCTGAAATTCTAATGGGTCCGGAGTTAAAAATACAATTCCAATAAAAAAATTTTTATCTTTTTTGACTCTATGTGTATTAGGGGATAGTGTCGTATGGGGAACCTTAGTAACAACATTTGGTTACGCTAGAACACTTTATTTTGTGAGGTTCGTAAAAAAATGCATGAGCCAAAAAATGGGAAATTTTGGGTGATGGCATCTGGCCCCTCATCGGGGTCAAAGTAGGGACGGCAGGGAAAAAAATCCACAAAAATGCCCAAAACTGCCCCGGAGTCGCTCCTAAG
Organism: Leucophora obtusa; assembly: GCA_949987735.1. Taxonomy (NCBI): domain Eukaryota; kingdom Metazoa; phylum Arthropoda; class Insecta; order Diptera; family Anthomyiidae; genus Leucophora; species Leucophora obtusa. The sequence continues at coordinate 312,839,814 of OX465295.1, read as the reverse complement.
GGGTTAAAATGTAATACGGACCCCCATTTAATTTTCCTACCCAACATTTTTTTCGAACATACCTACCTCCTATCTTCATCCCTTAAAGGGTCTCCCATACAAATTTGAAGATTTTAGAAAATTGTTAAAAATTGCCCCTAGGGGGCTATTTATTTTTTAGCCCCAACATTTTTTCAGAATATACCTACTCCCTATTTTCACATCCTAAGGAGTCTCCCATACAAAATACACTTCACAGACTGGAAAAAGAGCTGAAAAAAATAGCCCAACAACTTCCCCGGAGTTGCCCCTAGAGGGGAAAAATTTAAGATCGACCCCCATTATTTTCACCCTCCGAACTTCTTTTTCAAACACACCTACCCCCTATCATTAATCCGTAAGAGGGTTCCCATACAAAAATGACATTTTTAAAAAATTTGCTCCCACCGCTCTAACGGTCCCAAGGGTGACCCTAGGGTGGTCAAATGTTTGACCGACCCCCAATATTTTTTCAACCCCAACATTTTCTCAGAACATACCGGCCCTCGATCTTGAACCCTTTAGGTGGTCCTCATACATATTTTTAGTTTTATATACATTTTTTTTATAAATATATTTTTTAAATTTGTAAAACCAAATTTTTAAAATTTTTAAAGCCGATTTAAAAAAAAAATTGTCATGTTAACAATATGTCTTCAAAAATCGTCAAAAATGCGATAAATCGCTAAAGATGGCAGCACTGATGACAGAAAACAGCTGTGTTGTAAAAGTTGTAAAATAAAAATCTCTTTAGATACCGAAATTTAATTTAAAACAATTTTGAAATCAATAAAATAAAATGGCATCAACATCGACCGGCGTTGCGAAAAGTTAAAGATCGCGTACCGAACTTTTTTTAATCGGACAACCGTGTTCGAATATAATGGGAACAAAATTTCCATATAGAAAACAAGTGCTCAATATGTACTTTTATGGAACTGGGCAGCGTAAAATAAGTCGTGACGAAAGTGCATACTTGGTGACTGACACTGTTATGTTTTTTTTAGCGTCAAGTATTTATTCCAACAAAACACAGAGGTGATGTTAAAAGAAAAGTTTTATCTTTGTTCACTGAATACCGTTCAAAAGAATACTTAGGGAGGCGGTGAAAAACAAAAAAAAACCAGGAAGATGAGTTTGTCGAAAAATTGGATGACCCTTTTGACATCGCACATGCCAATGCACTTAAAATGGTAACCGATCCGGAAGATGCTGTATTTTTGCACATGCAAAGAGAGAAGTGGCGTCCAGGATGTATGGCCGGTGTTGACGAAAATCTAGCCAATTTACAGAAAAGACGAGGGGAACGAGAATATATGCTTCTGGTTGGCCTATTCATTTCATACATAATAAAATAATATATGTGTTGTGTGTAATTTTAGTTAGCAAGTTTTTATCCACCGAATCTAGTGAATTAGAAACTGCACATGAAGTTGCCAACGACGAAATGGTTTTGCGTAAGAGACTAACAAAAGGAACTAGGGGCAGAATTGAATGCATAACACCGGAACTGGTATCTGTTTTCAACAGATGTAAGACAGCTGATATAGCATCACAGTTCGTAAATTTATTGCTGCGGCAACAGCTTTTCAACGTGACCCAAGAATGTATATCATCAATCAGAACTCCCTTCGACAAGCCCGTACACAAAATCGACAGCAGGTTGCTGCATTACCAAAGGAAACCCCACAAGTATGTAATTTATAAAAAATTATATTTCTGTAAAATGTGTAATAGGTGATTAATATTTATACGTTTTTAGTTGCCTGAGGCGAAATTTTTTAACGTGCACTGGGATGGCAAAATTTTGGCGGACTTGCAAGGCGGCGGAAAAAAAGTTGATCGACTTCCTGTTATCGTAACGTATGATGGAAACGAGCAGCTCTTGGGCGTGCCAAAGATACCGTCGGGTAAAGGAAAAGGCAAACGTATTCCAGAGGCCATTAATGGGCTTTTGCTTGAGTGGAAAATCACTAGCCGTGTCCAAGCTATTTCATTCGACACCACCTCAATGAACACTGGCCAATTCAAAGGCGCCTCGCTACTGCTTGAACAAATACTGGAACGAGATCTTTTCTAACTGCCGTGCAGACATCATATTTATGAACTGCAGTTAAAAGAAGTTTTCGAAGCTAAATTTAGCAAAACGTCTGGGCCAGGAGTGCCATTTTTAAAGAACAATGGGAAAATATAGCCCTTCAGGCATAGAAGATGAAGTCGCAGCTAAAATACCAGTTCAAGTTAAAATGGAGATCAAGTCGTTTTGTTTGGCTCAATTGAATGAGAAACAACCCAGGGACGACTATTAGGAGTTCCTTGAAATTGTTTTATTGTTTCTTGGTGAAAATATTCCGAATTGTCGTTTCAGCCCATCAGGACCCATCAGTCATGCTCGATGGATGGCGAAAGGTATATACTGCCCAAAAATGTTTTTGTTCCGAAAACATCTCTGTTTAAACAAAAAAGAATTAAATGGACTTCGCGATGTTACTATTTTCATCGTAACACTTTACGTGAAAACTTGGTTTTGCACCACCGGAGCAACCGAAGCCCCAAGTAATGATTAGAATTTTTTGAAAGCGATTGTTGGATATGCTTCAATTGATCAAATTTTGTCTCAACGATTGGTAAAAAGATTCTGTGGACATCTCTGGTATCTCAGAGGTGAAGCTGATGCTCTTGAATTATTTGATCCGAATATCCCCTGTGACATCAAGCGAAAAATGGCGAAAGCAATTCGTATATTTGAGGAAGAGAAAGAAGAATACGAGGAAGAGTTGTCTGACGATGAGATGGACGTATCGTCCGAGGAAGACAGTGATGAAGAAGAGGAAGAAAAGTCGTAATTTCCATTTTTGTGACAACTTTGCCGAAAAAACTACAACGGGAAAATAAAATTTTTCATATAGAACTGAAACAGGCTTTGGAATTCAGAATGAATAATTTCATTAAAATTGCAGTCCCCATTAATTTGACCGCTTAGTCAAACGCACAACTAAAAATTGTTAGAGGTCTCCTTTTGGATACAAGCTCAACTGATACTAAATAGTTGCACAGGTAATATTAAGTTTAAGCCATCAATACAGATGGTCTCTGTATCAGCTTTTATAGAACGTTAAAAATTGGCACTTCTCTTTTCTATTTGTAACCACTTTTGAAGAACAACTTCGCTATGCAGAAGTAATGCTAATATTAAACGATTTAAGTTTGGATAGTTCTTTCCAAATTACCAAATAAAAAAAAAAAAAGAAATATTAAGCACTTAACTCTACAACTCACCTGGTGGTTTAGATTTTACAACAAATTCCTCTTTAACTGAGGGTGCCTCTGTAGTAGAATCGACAATATCGGAACATTCATCACAATATACAGTCGACATGTAGCGTTTAGAATTTACTTCATCCACTAAAACTTGATATGAAGTCAAAGATAAAGAGTCTAATTCTGCTATAAACATTACTTCATATTGACGTTTTGAAATGCGAATACGTGCAGTTGAGGTAGAACCCAACATACCCATACCCAATTCGTAAGGATCGGTTATATTCCAAACGGGATTTATTTGAACATTTCTCAATTCAACACCCAACTCGTTGACAATTTTTATGTGGGGTGTAGTAGTGCGTATCGTTAAAGCTTCAATACGTTTATGCGTCAACGGATTAAAGACCACAAAGGAGGCTGATTTACCATCTGCCGATGAGGAAGTAAATTCAATTGAAAAATCACTATTTTGTGAAGATGATACTACCAATGGTATAGGGGTCTTTCGTGGTAATTTACTAAAATTATCTCTTTCTAATTCACTTAATAAGAAATTATGTTTTTGTGTACCATTTTGTATGAGTAGCTCTATGGTGGATTCTTGCATTCGCACTACATCTTGTAAACTTTCGAATAATCTCATACCATAATCACGCATTACAGCTGCCTTTGAAGTGCCCGTTATAGCATCATGATGTTGAAAAAGACCCAAATTTCTACGAGCATGTATCATTTTTTCATAATTTTTTTCAAAGATTTTTATAGCATTTTCATGTTGTTGCTGGCGCGCGGTGTTGTAAGCCAAAGTAAATAGAATCTCAGCTATGCGTAAATTTTGTTCTAAATCTGCGCTAAGAATTTTATACGAAGGGCGTGTTGTAAAGTAACCAGACCAATAGGCCGGTCTACCCTCTGAAAATATATCGGAATAAACAAAGAAATCACCCTTGAATGTAGGAAATTCTTTCGTCCTTTTCTTAATTTCATTAAAATAATCCTTGGGAGTGCCAAAGGCTATATCTACATTATATAATCTCTTATTGGCCATAATATGATCTATCAATTTTTTATAGTTTATGTACTGTTGATCTACTTCTCGTTCTTTATTATAGCGAAAATCATCACCTACCGGAATGAGGGCAACATTGTGTGGAAACAAAGAAGCAGTACGACTATATTGTTCCAGTAGCAATTGTGCCTTTTCTTCAATATTTTCATCTGTTATAAATTGTGCTCTAATGGAATATTCGGTATACTCCCCAGGTATTTTACGAAAATCAAAATTTAAGCAAATAAATGGATGTGGACCACAAGAACCCTTAATGGAATAGATATCAAAAGGCATATTATGTGTTAATAAACTTCCTCTCTTATTACTCTCTTCTTCATGCATTTTCCAATACGGTGTCCATATAAAATCACCCTTTTGTTGTCTAGCAAACCATTGTTTCCAAGCATAATGGATACGTTGTACAATAGCACCTTCAAAATTACTGCCCGACAGTAAATAAGGTACTGTACTACCATGGCCAAATGGATCAATAGACCATCCTGTTGTAGGTGTTACATTCAAATTATTTTTTAACCATTGATGTCCTTCAATTAATTGATCCAACATAGCATAGATATGGACATTAGCCTCATCCGTCATTACCCAGCCTCCTGTGGTAATTTCTAATCTACCCGAATTAATAAGTCTTTTTAGAGCTCGTTGTTTTGTTGGGTGTGCTTGATCCCACCACAGTTGTAAGAAACTTATTTCAGACCAAATAAAAGTCATATCGGTGTATTCTTGCATTTTGGTAACCATTAAATTTAAAATCTGTCTTGAATCACTTTGAAAGTAATTAACAAAAGTTTTTAACCATCCTGGATCGTTGTGAGAATGTGGTACGACAATAATCTGAAAGATAAAGGTAAATAAATTGAATTTTGGTAATTCTATAGACAAACTACTGAATAAGATAAAAACTAACTTTATTAGTGTGTTTCTTTTGAAAAGTTTTGTTTACTTTTTGTATTGAAAATTTTCAGCTGTAATTAAAGTTGAAAATTGTAGGAAGTATTCGAACTGATATCGAGAGTCCAGAAATAATATAAACGCCAGATCGTTGTTTACTTACCACAACATACTACTTTTACTACAGCTGCAAATTTCCAGCTGCAGTAAAAGTAAGAACTTGTAGTAACCCATCAGAAATTACTGCTTTCTTGGAAGCAGTTTTGTCAGGGAAAGTTGGGCAGTGAAGCAATTGCATTATTGATGATATCATGCCTGATTTTTGTTCGAGATAGCTTGCGTGAAAGCACTTGTTTCGAGCTCCGAAAATGCATGAATTCACCGCTTTTCATTAGTGCTCCTGTTTTTCTTTTAAAATGTCGATAATTCATGCCTCTTCGGAAGTGCATATTATAAAACTTTTCAACTATTTAAAATCATGCCTTCTCAAAAGCACAATATTCCTGTATATTTTTCCGCATTTTAAAAAATTTTGATAAAAGAACCGCAAAAATATTTAAGCATTCTAAATGTATTGCTCATTTCATGCGTTTTTGAAAAACACAACAAAAAGCGATGTAAACAATTAATCAACTGAGGCCTTTCATTAGTTCTGTTTACGAAGCCATACATTTTTAGATGCGGCAAAAGTAGCAGTAAGGAAGCAGTAAACGTTTTTACTGCTTCCACATTTTTGCTGGGAAGTAAACGAACACGCATACTGAATCGAAATTCTTACTATTTTTACTACAATTGGAAAGTTTTGTTTACTTTGTGTTTTGAAAATTTGCAGCTGTAGTAAAATTATTATATTGTGAGTAAATAAACAACAAATTGGCATTTTAATTCTTTCTGGATTCTCGATAACTGTTCGAATACTTTCTACAATTTAAAACTTTAACTACAGCTGGATAATTTCAATACCAAAAGTAACCCAGCCAGCAAAATTTGGATACTTTTTTGAGGGTTCTTATTCTATGAGTCAAAACTTAGACAAACAAAACACATTTTTTTGAAATTTTAAAATTTTTTGAGAAAAATTGCTCATATTCTGGACGAAAATATGAGCCATCTAAAATCAACCGTAAAGGACACAAAAAATTGAGCCAAATTATTAAATCCAAAAGTTGGTGCAGAAATGACTCAGAAATGTAAACAAATTTGAATATTTTGTGAACAATGCAAAAAAGCCTCAAAAAAGGTTAAAAACGAAGGACCTTTTGGATGAAAGATTTTCATACAAAAATTTTAACTTTTAGTAATATTTTTGGAGATTTTTTTGATTAATTTTTGGGCTTGTTTGCTGGCTGGGAAACAAAACTTTCCAATTGTAGTAAAGGTGGTAAGAATTTCGAGTAAATGAACAAGCTGACTGTTATTCGAAATTCTTACTATATTTACTATAATTGAAAAGTTTTGTTTACTTTTTGTATTGAATTGGAAGTATATTGGGGTACACTCAAAAAAAGTCAGTAAAGTCAGCAAAAAATGTTGCTGTGTCAGAAAATTTTAAGCAAATTTCAGCAAAAGGTTTGCTAACACTTAGTCGACTGCAAATGAAAAAAATCCTTGCTAAAATCACTAAACTTTTTGCTGAATATTAGTAGACTGAAAAAAACTCAAAAAACTTGTAGCGAAATTTTACTTTAGTTAAAATTTAAATATAGAATATGTGTAGAGTTGTTTTTCTTTCTTTGTCGTTTCCGTTACCAGACAAGCTGCGACATCTACATCTTGTCTATTTGTTTGTCGTCCACGCTATGAATGCGGTTCTCAGCACAATTTTTGTAGCAAAATAAATTAGTAAAACATTAGTTCAAAATTAGTTTAGTGCTAAAAAATATAACTAAAATTTTTGCTGAAAACAGAATTTCAGCAAAAAAAATTGCTAAAAACTAGTACACTTGATATACAAGACGTTTTACTAATTTTTCTACAAACTTATTTTTTGAGTGTAATTAAACAGGTCCGAATACTTTCTACAATTTTCAGCTTTAATTACAGCTGGAAATTTTCAATACATTAGCACATTTTTAATAACAAATTTAACTGAATCCAAACATTTTTGTAGCTAAGTAAACGAAACAAAAACAAAGCTCAAATTGGCTTGGAAACACTTTCTATCGCATGAGAATTCCGTTACCAATTTCACGACCCCATATAAAATAACAGTGGAGCTCAAGATCATGATAAAAGTTACAGAGACAGTCGAAAACCTCCCAATTTAAGTATATTCATTACAAACTTATTGGAACTTCGAGATTTTGCCTGGCACAAAAGTTTATCCTTACAGAGGTTGGTTAAACATACACTCAGAATAATATGTCTGTTGGCTCAACAAGAAAATTTGTTACTTTAGCAAAATTTATTCCTATTTTTTTTGGCTTAAAATTTTTTGATTTTAACACATTTTTTGTTAAATTCAAAAAATCTAAATTTAAGTAAAAAATTAGTAAAACTACAGTTTTTTTTTGTAATTATACTGAGCGTAAAATTTTTTCAATTTATGGGGTCTCGGGACCCTCCTTGGACATGTTCCATATTATGTAAGGCTATGTTAGGATACTCCGACGAAGCAAAAGTTTTGTCCGTTTTGCTCTATCTCGCTTAGAGTAAATTTTTGGATAGAGATCACCTTTTGAAAGGGGTGTTATATAAGCTGTGCTTTCGACTTAACTATATCCGTTAACTCATAAGAAACTCAAAGTGCATAAAAACGCGTTTAAGACGAAAACCAACACATTACTTTTCGTATGCACGTGAACTTTCAACACGGATAATTATCAACGTTGAAATCTCAACTTTTATACATTTTCACATCTAACGTAACTTATTCGCGTTACTTCCTAAAAACTTTTGCTGACGTACGTTCGATTATAATGGAACAATTATAAACATAACCTGTTTAAAATTTTTTTATACTACAATTGGTTTAACGTAGATTTGCTCTAAATTAAGGGTTCTTCAATAAGAGCGCTACCAGTTACAGGGAAAGATTTTCAATTCGAGAAGGATGTACAGGGAATTAGCTTTTTAAAACCGAAAAAGTTATTTGAAAAATCCTCAAAAATACATTTAAAATCTGGTATACATTATCGATAATTACAAAGCTAGCATAGAATCTCTACTTGTAAAATGAATTACTATTTTTGCTCCAAGACTCACAAGATAACTTTTGGATAACTCAAAAACTAACTGACCGAAAAAAATTACTTGAACGTAAATGCAATGTGACGAATCAGCTGGTTCTAAAAATAAACTGTCAGATATACTCTTTTAACTTATTTGATTTTTTTAAGTTACGTCTACGTTCAAGTAACTTGGGCTTAATTCAAATATGGCAACAGAATTTCCATAGCCTCATTAACAACTTGGTATCCACAATCGAATATTTCAGTTTCTGCAACTGATCCATTGGGTGCTCAAATTTCAAATCGAAGGAATATGAAATCGAATAAATTCGTAATGATTAATAAATGGAGTCAGATAAATTGATTGAACATCCAGTTAATAAATTTGAGTTAATCAATTCATACAGGACCTTCCTATGGCAGGTAGGTCTAATTATGATCCGATAAGAAAATTCTTGTACATACCTCTAGCTAAAATTAACAATATGCGACTCTCCCTATATGGAGGAGTTGCATTTCTTAATGCACATTTACACTCGAAAGAAATCTCGTGAGAGTTTATGAAAATATAGCTCTGTAAGTCTACGAATTGCAAGCTCTAGATGGTTTACAGCTTCTGTCGTACACAACTTCTTTAAAAAGAAAAGAAATTTTAAAAATGCTTTGTAAAAAATTTAACATTTCAGTTTACTAAATTCAGCTTTTGGTATTTGGAGTAAAATTAGTGTCTAAAATAAAAAATATTGAATAAAAAAAAATACTTGACAATTAGCCCAATATTAGAGATGGCAAATTTAGCTAAAGCTCTGCGAGATTTCTATACCGTGTAGATGTGAATTTATATGAGAAACTTCTCTGATATTTATAGAACACCGGTAATAAATTATTATTCAGAGCGGCTGTTGCTGGCTGTCCCGATTTTTTTCTGGGTCAATACTATTCGGCCTTGAAGATTTTAACCGAATTTTATGGACATATCGATAATTTCTTGTTGATCTTACCACAAAATTGGAATATACGGTTTGCGCAGAGAGGATTTTGCTGGGCGAGTTTTAATGAAATTTATCAATAAACTAATGAAGTTTTTTCACAAAGTAAGTGAAAAATTTCTCAAAATTGATGAAAAAGATTCATATATTTTATGAATCTAGTTTTAACGAAACTTTTTCATAGAGTGTATCAAACTTCTAATAAATAGAATGAAATTTTTCACAACATTTTATCAAAAATTCCATTAATTCAATGAAAAGTTTCAGTGGACGAGTTACAGTGCAACTTCACTGGTTTAATGCAAAAATTCATTAATAGCATGCAGATAATTATCTCAGTTTATTTCATACATTTTCACTTGGAAATTATTACTTAAGTAAACAAAAATATTTTTTTAATCATGTTAGCATTTTTAATTATTAACAAAATGTAAATTGAAATGAAATTCCTTTCAATAAAATGTTATTTTAATTTAAATATGATGCTTAGTTCAGAATTTATTGCAATTAATTCATCCACTAGTCATTTCGTGCGCAAGCCTTAGTGAATCTTGTGAATCAACAGCAACAATTATGAAAATTTTTAAAGTATATAAAAAAGTGATTCGGTGTTTATAGAGATATCTTTTAAGACAAAATTTTATTTACAGAACCTTCGATTTAATTTTTTTTATTATTAGCACGTAAATTTCCCTAAAAAGGGAAAACTTTCATTTAGCAAATTTAGAGCGTAATTTCATTTGTTAAGATTTTGCATAGAGGTTAATATGGTCCATATGCAACAATCTCTAAACCGAGTAGAAGAAATCGAACCACGTCCGGTATTTTTATGCGATTTTAAAGAACTCAAATTTTCCAAAACACATAGTGTCAAAATTTAAATTTTAACTACGTATAAAACTGCTGGATTTCGCGTTCGCGGTAACGGGTAGTTTAATCAATTGAATTCAGTGTTGCCAAAACTTATTTAGGAAAAAATGCTAGATTTTATTGATAAAAATGCTAAAAAATGCTTAAAACTAAAAAAATATGCTAGAAAAAATATGCTAAAAAGATTTTGTAAAAAAATGTTTGAATTTGTTAAAAAAAAAAGTATGAAAGAGGGGAATGTTTATTTGATCTCTTATTTTGGTAAATGAATGTTCTTTTATTGTGTGTATTTTAGTGACTTTTTACAATTAAACTAAAAATAAGTCATCTATAATTATGAATTCATGTCATCTTATTTACTAAAATTATATAAAAGATAAATTAAAAACAACTCAAAAGCTGATTCTGTTAAAAAAAATTAAAAATCCTTTAAAATAAGTTTATTATTATTTGATTTCCCAACTGTGTCATTGAAAATATGTTATCTCAAAAAGCTACAGGCGGATAAGCATTTCTAAAATAGGAGTTAATGTGGAATACTTTGGCGGGTAATATGAATTTCCCGTTCTGCCTTAATGTATCTACTCCAAAATAATTTAATGGTTTTTATTGCATGCTCTGTTTCCCGTTTTCAAATTTCTGCATCTTTGGGCTTATCTGCATGAAATTCTTTAAAAAAAATAATTTTCGCGGTCAGGTTTAATACTTTTTGTAAAGCTGGTTTACATTGTAAGATTTTTGGTATGATTTCATGAAAAAGTGTACTGGTGTTACAGTAAAAAAAATCAAAATTCACAAAAATTCTTAAAAGATAGGAAAACGCTATTTATCGCAAACGCTATCCACATTACCCTCTATGAGCCAAACCTAAAAAAATCATTAAAAATTGCAAAAATTAAAAATAACCTGATAAACATTTTGCAATTCTATTTTAAACTCTATTCTATAAACTATTATTTTTTCTTTATCAAAAATTGAAGTATTTTTGTGCAAAATTATTCCTTCACCATAACAACAAAAAAAAGTAAAAGGAGTAAAAAAGTTAAAGTCGGGCAAACGACACCCTACACCAGTCTGGTTGCAAGCCAACTAATGTGAATGTGATGTGAATCCGTGTATCACACAAGGTTGCCAATTTAGCCATTTTCTGGCTAGATCTAGCCACTTTAATTTCATGTAGCTATAAAGAAATCGCTACATTATATCTAGCCGGAAGATTTAACCATTTAGCAATTTTTTCTTTAATATTTTGCAGTTAATTTCATACAAAAGCGCTTGAATTTTTGTGATTTTCGAAATTTGGTAAAAAATTTTTACAATTTTATTTAGGTTTACAGACATACGTGTAATTTTTACATTCGATTTGAAATCACGTTTTTTGTAAACTTTTAATGAAAATATTTTAGAAATTCGGCAAGCATTAAGATTTAAAGGGCAATTTTACTGATTTACATTAAAATTATTGAGTTTTAGCATTATTTTCCAATTTTAGCCATTTCTAGCCATTTTTTCACTTCAAGTGTTGGCAACCTTGGTACCAAATTAATATCTTTGTATTTACGACCTGTAGCGTGCGAGCAATATAATTTTGGGGGGACCTTTATATGGGGACTAGGTCTCACCATGGACCGATTTTAACCAAAATCAACAGGCTTCGTCCTTGAGCCGAAGTAAGTCAGCGTACCAAATTTAATCAAAACATCTAATATTTTTTACGGGCGGACGGTCAGACAAATCAAAACAAAAGTGATTCTGAGTCGTTTGGTATACTGAAAGGTGGGCCTAGGTCCAATATTTTTTGGTGGTTCAAACACCAGCTCGAACTTATTATACCCTATCCACGTATTGGTGTAGGGTATAAACACCATTTTTATTATTTATCTTACTGAAAATTAACGATTATCCGCAAAACTTCATGTTTTATGTCAAACGTTAATAACACTGTGCTCGAATTTGACGCTTTTTTTAAGAAGCTGGGCACCCCACTGGTAAAGCTAATTTGAGTACTCTGAATTGAATGGTGCTAGTCGTTTTTCGAAGTTAGCGCTAGTATTCGCGATTTAAAATTTCGATATTAAAGTACTATAAAACGATATTTTTTATACTTTTGGGATAATTTTTGAATTTCAATCAATCCAATTCTGTTTAATACAATTTTTCGCTATTTTTTGCAAGGAAAAATTTTTTTTCCGATTTTTGTTTTTTTTTTCGAAAGAAATTTTTTTCTTAACTCTATTGAATATAGCACAGTGAAATTAATGTGTTCGTACAAAAATAGTTCTTAGTACTTTCTCGAAATGTAAAAAAAAATATATTTTTTTTTCTTATTCGGTTACATTTAAACTTTTTTTTAACATTTATTACAAAACTATGAAAATCTCAGTTCAGTTGTTAAACGAGAAGCGTGGAAAAAGGTTGATTTCATATTGTTTATTCCGTTTTTATATCGGAAACAACATCAATAATGTTTTTATAGCAAAAATTCAAATTAAAGCAAAATATTCTAAAAAACACAAAATAAAACTGTAAAAAATGCTAAAAATATGCTAAATTTTTTTGGAAAAATGCTGAAAAAAATGCTATATGCTAGATACATTTTTTTCATGCTAAATGATTTAAAAATATGCTAAATCTAGCATTAAATATGCTAAATTGGCAACACTGATTGAATTCAAGGCCACCATGACACATTTTTGACAAATTTGGGCACTAAAATGTTTAGGAATATAAGATGTATGAATAAGTTAGTTTTGTTCGGCATTTATGAATTAAGTTCACACTGCATTAGTTTTGTTTGGAAATTTTGACAATTTTTTTTTAAATTCTTGTAGTGCTGCATAAACACCATAGGAATTTCAATTTTAAAATCAAAATTAGGCCTTGATATGCATAGCAAATGATAGAATGTTTGTTTATATTGTTACGAAATTAGATTAGCCTAGTATGGAAAATTCTGTAATTTTAGAAGAAAAATATCCCAAGAAACAGGATTTACTAAACACATCAATCTGGTAACACTACGTTTATGCTATAATGTTAAGTGATATAATTATAATCCTCTGGATGCTTCTAGCAAATTCTACAACCGCGGCCGTTAAACTATAGAAAAACGAACTTAACTAAGGAAATCGATATTTTCTCATTTTTATCGGAATGTCAAAAACCTAGTGTGTCATTTTTATCGATTTTCCCAAGTTTTTGACACACTAGGTTTTTTTTAAAAAACTAGGTCCCTTTTCTCGGAGAAGGTCACATATGTATCTTTTGGTGTCCTTTTGTTTTATGTGTGAAAAACAGTTACAACAATCTTTCACGGTTGTATTTCTTATGTCTTAGAAGAGTTGCGTTTTTTGTATCATTTTCTTTGACATCTTAATCTTATCTGTATGGTTGATGTGCGCACTATAAATGTATTTATTTATCAGCACAATTTTGGTAGTAAAGTAAATTAGTGTAACATTAGTTCAAAATTAGTTTAGTGCAAAGAAAATATATAAACGTAGTTTCAGCAAAAAAGTTGCTAAAAACTAATATACTTGATATACAAGACGTCTTACTAATTTTTCTACTAACTTATTTTTTGAGTGTAGTATTTAGCAACTTCTTTTATTTACTTAAAACAACAGAATTTGAGGGATTTACCAGCAAAAACATTTGGTTAAATTGTAGGGGTTTCTAATGATAAAAATTAAATTTTGGATAAAAAAAATTTTCGTATTGAAAAACTCAATTCTATACATTTTGCAACTGTAATTCAGAAAATAACAAATGAAAAAATTATCTTTCATGATATTAATGATATAATTTTATATAATTTTTTTCGTAGAATCAATGAAGAATTTCATTGTGTATATAATATTTAACTAATGTTATGAAGTTGTTCATAACTTTTCTTTCATAAAATTTCACAACTTCATTAAAAATTCATTGAGTTTCATAAATTAGATCTTTATAAATTTAATGAAAATGGTCTTTATATGTATGAAATTGTTCAATAGTATCTACTTTTTTTAATTTTTTTATAAAATATCGACATTTAATTAATTTTAAAAAAAATTCCATATAATTTGAATAGTTTTATGTAACCATAAGGTCGAGTTTTAGTAATGTGCATTAATTTCCATACGGAGAGATTATCTTTTATAATTTTTATTTTTTTTTAAATTAATTTTAGACTATAAAATTTTTTTATACATCATATTAATTTTTCCGAAACAATAAGGAATTTCCTTATTTTTATTTTCATTGGGACATACATTAATTGCATTAAAGGTATTAAATATGCTAAAATCCCAAACGTATTTTACAAATTGTGAAAAATAATCTGTTGGATGCATGTCCCTGTCCGGATTTCATTCTTGCCTAAGGAACTCTTCAGGGGACGATGTTTTTAGAACTTCTAGAAATATTTGTTAAGTTAAATTACAAACTCAATGAGAATTTCTTGTTCTCGTCTAGGAGCGTTATTAAACATTCAAGATATCTAAGAAAAAACCAAAACAACAACAAAGAATTTACCACAATTTGCTTTGTCATCTTCCAATATACTACTCTGTTGTTTTGACAGATCTAGCAATGTAGTGACATCCATTGATGTATAAACGCCGATAGAAAACAATGTTTTCTAAAGTGTCAGTAACATTCAGGAATTTCATTAAGCTTATTATACAATTTTATGAAACTTTTTAATTCAATGAATTCTTTCATTAGATATATTTTGTACATCCGTAAAATATGCTACAATTTTATTACGCTTTTTGGATTTGCTTAATACTTTTTATTTATCCACTCCAGCTTAGCAACGAGAACAACCAACTATAATAAATAATAATAAATGAAATTGCTTCATAGATTTTATGAAGCTCTTCATTGGCTGAATGATTTATTCATTGGAGGAGTGCTCTATGCATTTTATGAAGAGTTTCATTAATTTTATAAACTTTTTATAAACATTGACTTTAATGAAACCTGTTTTATCGATTCTATGAAAAGTTTCAATCGACAAGTTCCAGTGACAATTTTCACTGATACTATAAAGAAATTAATTACTGAAGTGATGATAATTCTCTCAGTGTAGTTTCCAAAATTATGATTGGTCCTCTAAATATGGTTGGCATATTTTCTGGATATAAACCAGAGCATATTTTTTAACTACACAAAGTTTCTATTTCTATTTTGTTTTGTATATATTCTTATAATTTTAAATAATTTATTTTTGTATAATTTTCTTCGGAGCTTTTCGTGGACCACCAGTAGGCAGCTATGGACGTCGCTATAAGAACCGTTGGAACGATTCTAGTCAATTTCAATATCTTTTGTTTTGTAAGTTACAAACATCAGCGATAATTTATTATATCCTGACCACATTGCGGTGCAGGGTAGGCAAAATTAACCCTAGTTCATTAGAGGGTTAATTTAATATAGTGCTTGATGTAACTTTATTTTCTTCAATTTCCCATAAAAATATTTTCCAAATGATTAACTTAATTTAAATTGCATTTTTAATCACAATTACCTTTAACGGTGGCCTTTGCTTATCTTTTTTCTGTGTTTCAAAACGTTCTTCAAATCCTCTATCCCAATACTCTTTGGTACGTATCCATTCAGGCTGTAATTAAAGCAGAACATTACAAAAGTTTAAAACAGAAAACAAGGGAAACATAATTCATAAATATGCACAGCATAAAATGTTTATCGCAAAAAATGTTATTTTGTTGCTGTTTTTTTTTTTTGTTTTTTGTATAATTTGCTGTTTTTACCTGAAAATCAAATTTTGCATATTCCTCTTGAGCCGTAATATTCGTATCACTCTCATCTAGAATGTAACATTTATCGCCCCATTGAGGATTATTGACATACATGCCAGAGGCAACCGAATAAGTAGTACTACTGCTACCACTTGTGCCACTACCACTACTACCTCCTGTTGTTGCAGCAGTGTCAAGTTGTTGTATAGCTGGGTCATTGTTATATGCAGCTTTGGCTATCAATTTGTGTTGTCGACTATATGATGGTGCTGCTGCTGGAACAATATTATCATCGTTGTTATTATTGTTATAGTTGTGTTTTATTTTATGTGATGCATAATTTTTATTGTAATGTTGCTGATGTTGCTGGTTGGTACCACCACCGCCAACGCCATTGGCTATTAAAGTAGCTTGTTGTTGTCCTGTTAATAAACTGGCCTGTAGTGGATCTTTGTTGGGTTGTTGTATGGTCGTCGATGGTTGACCCATAGAAATATAGTAGAGACATAGTAAAATTGTTATAAAAGCTGATAGTAAACCAATACAACGTGCTGAGCCACGCCGAAACAATTTAAATGTCATGCTGTTTCGTTTGCGGTGTGACTGTTCGTTTTCCTCTTTAATTTAAAGATTCAATTTCGAGATTCAATTTTCCAATGAAAAAGGATTAAATTCTTGTTCTTTTTTGTTTTGTTTGGTTTAATTTGCGAGAGATTCGTTAAATATTCGATTTCGTTGTAACATTTGGTGTGATTTTTTGTTTGTTGCAAAGCCCTGTTTCTTTTTTTCTTCTGTTGTCCAACAAGGGCTTTATGTCAATCTTTAAAACTAATTTAACTGCTTGTCTGCCATGTCTAAAGAGAATCTTGTTATATTCTTTTGGTTTTTTTTTGTTAATTTTGTGATTGTTTGTCGGATATCAGCTACCGTCGCATCTTTAGAAGTATTTTTATTGTTGTGTTTTCTGATGTTATTTTAATTCTGAAAATATAAGAAAAATAACAAACAATTATAGTTAATTTGAGATGATTTTGCTAAAAAAATACACATAAGATGTATTTTGGATTTCTTTATTATCCAAATAAAGCCTCCAGTAAATTTTTGTTAACAAAAAAGTAAACAAATAAAATTTTTCTCATAAATGTATCCTACGGCAATCATCTGGGGAGAAACTAAATATTAAGGTGGTTCGTTTCATAATCTTTATTGTTATTTTAAACTCAAAAGTTTGCGTATATTTCAAGATGTATATGGGTGATATCAAAAAATGTGATAAAAACCCTGTAACCACCGAATTTCTAATGCATGGATTACATTTGAGTTACATATTTCGATATATATCAGCGCATTTTATGAAGAGGAAAAGTGCCGTTTTTAATCAAAATTAATACATTTTACAAACTTTTTCATATATTTTAGCTATCTTCAACTCTGTAACGATTTTTCGTCATAATTTTTGATAAAAATGCATATACCAGAATTTTGGAGTTATCTGTTATTTATATTGCGAAAAGTATAATGTTATTTATACTCAAATGATCGTTGGACTGTAAGTAATCATCCAGTGTAACAGACTTGAAGCTTTTCTGCAGCATGTAACATTCTCGAGATGAAAAAGGATGTCTTTAATAAGATTTGAAAAAATGTTGTAAACTCCGTTCCTAATGTTTACACCATACTATTTAACGAGTAAGAAAAACAATGTCATATTTGGATTCACCTTGTAGACATCATACGATTTTGTTTCGGAAAGAAAATTCTGACGAAGCGTTTCTGAAAGAAAAGGAAAAAAGTAACCAAATGTAAACTCCGTAACTGTAAACTCCGTAACCACAATTGTTTGCATCAGATTTCATTCAAATAAATGTAGATAAATGTTTAAAATATTTTAAAATAACCATAAACAGAGGTGATTCAACTAATATTTATGCGTCAAAAGACTAATAATTTTGCGTTAAATCAAAAAAAGTTATAAGTTTTTTTACCCTAAGCTTCTGGAGCGAAAAACGATTGATTTTACATTTCATTGGTTTTGAATCGATATTTCGAGTCATTACTGACATTAGTTTGACAAATTAAATTTGTTTCACACAATTTAAGAATTTTATTGATCGTGAAATGTTATGTTTTTAATATATTATTTTGTAACTGCGCAACCGCTGTTTGGATTTTAAAAAATTTTATATTTTTGAAAATCATTTAAAAGGCCCAAAAAAATACAAAATTAAAAAAAAAATAAAATTTTTTTTGGCGGAATGAATTGTGTTTTTATTCGCGAAACCGCCAATTTGATAAACACAAATTATATATCATTGCAAAGCAAGTTGAAAACCCAAATACGAAAATCTAATAAATTGAAGGAAATTCGTACGCAATTTTTTTTGTTATATCTTTTGCTTGCAGAAATGTAAACTCCGTTACAACAAAAAACAAATAAAATTGTGCAAAAAAAGTTATTGCGACAACTTGTAGAAGAGATTTTTTTGCAATTAGGTTTATAATGACTAAACTTACTGATTCCATTAAGAAAAAACCGAAATATTAACACTTTTTGCTTCTCACAAATTTGGCCCAAAAATTTATCACATTTTTTGATTTCATCCATATGCGGAAAATTTCAGCCCGCTAAAAAACTGATCCACCTTGCGCAAGCATATTGAAATTTTCAACATCTGTTAAATTTTTTTTTTTTTTCAATAAAAGCAATACTCGGGAAATTTGTCCTATTAATTAACGTCTTGCTTTCTTTGGAAAGGGGATAGAGAACAGATGAAAGGTGGTGAAAGATGAAGGGCTTCAAATATGGCAACATTGTAATTGTGCGAGATGTTGAATTTTTGAACAGTTGTTGCGCGCTATCTGATGGTGAGTTGGCGAACTTTGTTGAAGCTGTTTAGTTCATAGCCCTTTTATATTATTTTACTTCGGTGGGTTTAAGTGATATGGGAACACCGAAGGTGGACGCTGCAATATGTATGAGGAATAGAAAAATCACATATATTATTTTTCCAAATTGATGTTGCGGTCACTGGGAATCGAACCCGCAACCTCATGTATAACTGTCCAGCACGCTAACCATTACATCACAACGAAAATTTTACTGATGATGTATTTATTAATAAGTATTTATGCACATTGCCTTCTGGAATCTGTAGTCTATATTATTACTGGGTATATACATATAAAAAATGAAAATGATGAATGCCTTAATAAAAAAAATTAAAATTTGGAAAAATTTACGATTTTTTTTTGCTTAAGAGATTTTTTTTGCCTCGAAATCATTAAAAAACATAAAAAATCCTTTATAATGTGATAAAAAAAATGTTAAATCATAATTCCTTAGGCAAGAATGAAATCCGGATAGAGACATGCCTACAACGGACTATTTTTCACAATTTGTTAAATACGTTTGCGATTTTAGCATATTTAATTCCTTTAATGCATAAGTTTTTTTGTTGAATAGTGATAAAAAAATGTTTGTAAATGTTAAAAAAATAAAATATATGAGAAGCATAGGTTTAAAAGATAATCTGAGAGTTTATCTTTTACTATTGTATGTGAATATCCTCAAGTGGTATATACCAAAATTCAGGTAGAAAAAGTTTATTGTTGGTAATTTCAGCAAGTTTATTGCTGTATGTAAACTTTTTTTACCTGAACTTTTGGGCCTGGTAGCATTTCTTAATAATAAAAAAAGGTGACCCACCCTACTAAACATGTATCTCAGAATATTATAACTAGGGCAAGGAATTTCATGTAAATACCTGTTTGTTATCCTTAGCTTGAGAACAGCATTAACTTAATATCTTTGCGAATCAACAAATTTGCTACAAAATGGCATCGATATGTATTTATGTATAAATATAACCCAGCAAAACCTTGGTAATATGTTGGTATTACAGAATACATTACCTGGTAATACCATACCCCTTACCATTGCATTATTTCATAACTAAAATGTAATGTCTTACGTATAATGTGCTCCATAACTTAACTACTGGGTAGTAATAGCAACTTATTACCAATGATATATTTAAACACCTCAAAGAAAAGAGTTACTTGTAATACACAACACGAGTTTGAAATAATAGCAGCAAATTATTGCAGATGGGATATTTTAAAATCGTAAAATAAGGAGTTACTTTTAATGTGATACGTGATCACTTAATAGAAATAGCCACTTATTACCGATGGTGTATTCAAATACCTCAAAATAAGGAGTTATTTGTAATGCGATATATGAGTGTTATTTTCTATTTAAAATATTCGATACAAATAATTTATATGTTTTATACATATTGACTGAAATATCTTTTATGTTTTTTGTTAACTTTATATTAATCTTAGTAACTATTAATTAAATATAAATATGCTTCGTTTTAGCATTTATAAAAAACCAACACAATAACGTCTTATTTTAATTTTTTTTGTAAGAAGTAAGTATATATTTTTATACAGTAAGTAAGCGCATAATTTTAATGTGTTATTTCAGACCTGTTTGTAACACATTTTTTTGGCCTTACTTTAAGCTGTTATGTAAGTAGTATTGTGCTCAGTATCGGTTATGTAAGTGGTTACGTAACTCCTAACATGTAACATTAAAGTAACATGTTCTTATGTTGTTACCTAGCCCTCTTTTGGAAAGTACATACCTCCAATGACATGCCCTTGTTAAAATAATAGCTGTTGGAATAGCAAAGTAAGAGATTGCATACCTTAATTTCTTCTTACAAACCTTATTACCAGGTAATAGAAAGTTTTGCTCTGAAATTCGTATTTTTTTAGTATAAATGCATATTTTATGCATACCTTGGCATATTTTGTTACATATTTTGCTATTTAGGATCGATTACTAAATGTTCAGTTAGCTATTAACTGGGACTTTAACTGACATATTTGTTGTTGTTTCTCATATAAAAAATTTATTTAACTGTTGGTTAAATTTTAACTGGACATTCAGTAATCGGGCCTTAGTGCATATTTCTTGGATATTTTGTTAAAACTGCATATTTCAAAGCACATTTTTGATATATCAATAAAATTGAGGTTTTGTATAATTTATATTAAAAATAATTTTTTTTCGTATCTGTGAATGTTTTTTTGTTTTGATGTTTATTTTTGCCAAATATAAATCCATATATCAGAAAACTACAATTAATAGCTTTTGGACGATAACACTATGCGACAGTCAAAATCGGGATGGGATGAAACCAACGGGAAATGTTATATCGGTCAAAAACAAGTTATACGTGTCCCGGCGTTTCGCTGGGTCACCCCTAGGAATCGAGATATATCTTTTTTTTGACATAACTCGAGAACCACTAGTCCGATTTTGCTCAAACAATTTTAAAAAAATTAAAAATTACAATTCCTTTAATCTGTTTATATAACGTTTTTCTATATACTCAACAGTTTTGCCGGTAAAAATAAATGTTTGTTACCGCTACCATAAAAATCAATAACCTTTTGTTTATTACTTTTTTTTAATATTTTAGGCAAAAAATATTTTTTTCTTCATACATTTATTTTTACCGGCAAAACTGTTGAGTATATAGAAAAACGTTATATGAACAGATTAAAGGAATTGTAATTTTTAATTTTTTTAAAATTGTTTGAGCAAAATCGGACTAGTGGTTCTCGAGTTATGTCAAAAAAAAGACTACCAAAGGTCAAATCGATATATCTCGATTCCTAGGGGTGACCCAGCGAAACGCCGGGACACGTATAACTTCTTTTTTACCGATATAACTTTCCCCGGTAGTTTGAACCCTTCCCGATCACTGACCCCTACCATTTGTCTCACAGTGTAATAAACACTCTTTTTCGATGTTTAAACCACTTTTTAAGACAAGAACCTACAAAAATTTAATTGCATATATTTAAAACGCTGAGATAAATCATATTCATATTTTTAAAGCTTTGTTATGTTAGCTGTTTTGTTTCAGTGTATTGGACTAAAAGGTTGCGTTGAAATAAACTAGTACATAACTGGTTCTGAACTAGAACTGGGTGCCTCATCATTATTTAGCGTACAGAACTAAAGATATCCTCCAAAATAATACCCATCGCTTAAGTGGTATTACTTCAGTTATTTTATCGGGATATCTTAACACACATGCTTGTTCAGGACTTCTTCACCTTAGGATATACCTTTTAAATATATTTCCTTTGGCATTCAATCAAGCTATAGTTGCTTTAAAGAAATTACGAAACAACATTTTAAATACCTATCAAGTATGAGATTTTGCTACAAAAATAACATGTTTATTATTGTAATGTTGATTCATACTAAATGGAGCGAACTTCACCGCAGATCTTACTTGATATATATCTTTTCTAATTATATATTTTAAAATTGTTTGTTATATTCTATTTACATTTTAAAACCTTGTAATCTAAAAAAAATCCCCCACCAATTATATGCCAATTGATTGCTTTACATGGAAAATAATTAAATAATATCGCCTAGAAACAACTAGATTTTGCAAGAACAACAAAAAGTAACAAGAAAATAAATAATTACAATAACACTGTGCCACGAAATTTGGATAATCACAGTCAGCCACAAAGTTTCAAACCCGAAGTTACTATTTATTAGTAATGGCTCGAATTACTTTTTCATGGCCATTTGAAGTTCGCTCTTAAATAAATACTTTAACATTTTTTCCATTATAAGGGAAGAAAAATGTAAATGAATTTTTCGAAGAAGTGGGCGAAAATGACTGGATCACATTTAATAAATCATCAATTCAGCTAAAAATGATTTTATTTGCACTAGTAGCTATCCAAAACTAAATATTTTAATGTAGACATTTTAACTGAATAGTACACTCGTTAAAAAACCGAACAAATATTTCAAAATTCTGCTAAGATAACAGAAAATAGTGCCTGTATTTGTATTAAAAATATAGCGCCATCTCTATGTGATATTGATAGCAGAGCTGTGGTTTAAAAAAGCTGAAAAACTTGTAAAATTAGGAAACACAAATCACTAAAAATTAGCATAAAATATTTGTTTACATGCCCAGCAAAAAAAGTGGAAGTCAATCTTAAGGAATTAATTTTTCATTGATTCCAAACTATCATTAATTTCTGATTTTCCGCTTCTAAGGTGGTTCTTTTTTACAACTTCCAAAAATGTGATTTTGGATGAAATATATGTCCAGTAGCTTATCTCAAAAACGAATAGATTTAAATGTTAACTAAATATATTTCCATATAAATTTGACTTTTATAACAACGATAACGCACTTAACTTTGGTTATTTTAAGACAATTTATCAGGTCCAAGTGATTTGCTTCAATGTTTTACGAATAAAAATTAATTCACTTTTTAAAAGGAACATCCAAAGATCTTAACTTTCATTAAATCATAAGCACTGCTTTAGAAGTAATGAATAAGGATCATAAAAGAAAACTTCCGCCCTAGGACAAGCCTACACTCAACCAAAAAAGTCTTTAATGGCTACTGAAAATTTTGCTGTTATTACGGGAAATTTAACTGTTTTGAGCCCAGCGGTATTCTTTGCTAATTTTAGCAACACATGTCTGCTGATCTTTAGTACAATAAAATTAGTAGAAAAAATTAGTTGCCGCTACTTAATTTTAGTAAAAGTTATGTAAACTGCAATTCATAATCGATTTGCTAAAATCAGTTAAAAAACTTACTAAATATCGTAATTTTAGTACAATGAATTTAGTATAAATAATTGGCTGCAGCTACTAAATTTCAGTAAATTGTTGTAAACTGTAATTTAAAATCATTTTGCTGAAATCAGGGCATCACCAAAAAAATAAGTTATAAAAAAATCGTTATCACTAGATGGCACTTTGTAAAAAAATTAACCATTTGCTTTTTTTATTTAAATTTAAATAATAACAAATAACAAAAGGAAAAACTACAAACAAATATTTAAAATTTTATTATTTGAAATTATTCCGCGTTTGTTTGTTCCTTATTTTGAGCAGTTTTCAGCAGTTTTTGAGTTTTTAAATATAAGCTCAGCTGATAGTAAACTGATACTAAATAGTTGCTCAGGTAATACTAAATATCAGCGCCCTCTATTGGTGAGTAGTTTAAGTTTTGATTTCCTATCTCTATAATTAATAGTCTCTGGCTGAAATTAGCAAAAAAGTGTACTAAAAAATAAACAAACAGTAAAATCTAAAAAAAAAAAATTAATAAAAAAACCTTTTTTCTTTCGATTGTAACAAGCATATAATTACTTTATCGTACTTGAAATTTGGAGTCAAAATTGCAAACGGCTCTCCAGTTATTACCTTTTTATGCATTGGAGATACAATTACATTTTCTAGGTGTTATTTCACAACTAAGAATATATCAACAGTAACAAATATAAACTAAACAAGAATTGTAAAAAATCCACGAATTCTTGTAAATAAAATTTTTTAAATCAGTATAATTTTCTGCTAAATTTAGCACTCGGTTTTGAAAAATGAATAAAATGTTTTGCTGAAATCAGCAGCGAAAATTAGTAAAAAAATCCGTAATTTGTAATAAAAGAATAGCCAAAATGATTACTAAAAATAAAAATTGTACTAAAAATCAGTGTAAAAATAGTATAAATAGTATAATAGTATATATAAAAATTTTTTTACTAACTTTTTTATCTGAGTGTATGTAAAATTCATTGTTTCCGATCCAAATTTTCACAACATCGAAATTCAATTCCCTTCTTCTTATTCTATTTTTTGATGATTTTTTTTTTCTGGGTACTGATAAAAGTAATTATTATTCCAAATTGGATTTACAAAAAATATTAGTTGAATCCCAAATTGAAGTTCAATTCAATTCAATCAGAACGCGTTTTACACACGAATATTATCCCAATTTCCGATTTAGGGATTATGGCCGAAAATTGTTCGGTCAAAACAGCCGAATCAATATTTTACAAAGATAGCTTGCATTTAGATTTTATTGCCTCTTGAAATTTAAATTTTCTTAAATGAAATTTTTGCAAAACTGAGTTTACCGATCAATCCCAGCAAAATCTTTCATTACCAAATAAGTGGTTATATAATAGAAATTCATAGCTCCGCACAACTTATTTTTTGGCGTCTAAACTCATTATTTTTGTTTGGCGTGGTCGTTTTTATAAGTAGTCACGCTTACCCGCTCGCTTACGAAAAAATGAGAAATAAGTAGTTACGAGATTTTGAATAATAAGTGGTTACACACATGCTTACAAAAAGTTGAATTATAAGTGGTTATCCGATTGCTTACTTGATTCTTAAAAATAAGGAGTTAGGCAAATATTATTAGCCTAAGGAAATACATTCAGAAAAATTTAAGTTTTCTCTAGTGTGTAATTTTAGGACTCGTCATAAAAATTTAAACATAAAACATATTTACATATAATAAAAAAATTTAACTGTGTAAAAAGTACTTATTTAAACTAATACGAGTAAGTCATTATTTTATATTTAGAAACAATGAATACAATAGGCCGTTATTAGGAAGTCATTACTTTATATTACAAAATAATGCAAAAGGTAATGATATATCATTTTTGGTAATGCAGATAGTAATGAGGTTTCCATTACCAATATTTTGCTGGGATAGCTCATATAAATATTGTAAATGGTGGTGGTTATAAACACCACGGACATTATCCCCATATCTGTTTTGCAGATTATGGCCGAGTTTTTTCGGCCATAATCTGAAAATTACCCTACGGGAAATTTTAACAAACTGCCACCGAACTGGCCCCTTTATATGAAATAGACTGGTCACTTTTACATGGCGTTGTCATAGGAGGGGGCAATTGACCCCTTGTGACATGCCACAAGACAAATCGTAGGACAGGTTACTGAACTCTCATAAAAAACAAAGTTCAGGGACCTGTCCTGGGATTTGTCTTGTGACATGTCACAAGGGGTCAATTGCCCCCTCCTATGACAACGCCATGTAAAAGTGACCAGTCTATTTCATATAAAGGGGCCAGTTCGGTGACAGTTTGTTAAAATTTCCCGTAGGGTATTTATATGACTGTAGTGCACTCAAAAAAAAAGTCAGTAAAGTCAGCAAAAAATGTTGCTGTGTCAGGAAATTTTTAGTCAGGAGCGTGCTTGCAAAAAAGTTGGTAATTTCAGCAAAAGGTTTGCTGAAAATCAGCGAGCTTATTTTTGCCATAAAATAGTAATCTTCAGCAAAAGTTTTGCTAACACTTAGTCGATTGCAAATGAAAAAAATCCTTGCTAAAATCACTAAACTTTTTGCTGAATATTAGTAGACTGAAAAAAACTCAAAAAACTTGTAGCGAAATTTTACTTTAGTTAATTTATTTGCTGAAAATTTAAATATAGAAATTGTGTAGAGTTGTTTTTCTTTTTTATCATTTCCGTTGTCTGTACTACATCCAGACAAACTGCGACATCTACATTTGTCTATCTGGTTGTCTTCCACGCTATAATTGCGGTTATCAGCACAATTTTTGTAGCAAAATAAATTAGTAAAACATTAGTTCAAAATTAGTTTAGTGCTACAAAAATATAACTAAAACTTTTGCTGAAAACGGAATTTTAGCAAAAAAAATTGCTGAAAACTAGTAAACTTGATATAGAAGACGTTTTACTAATTTTTCTACTAACTTATTTTTTTGGGTGCGATTATTATGAGCAACAATTTTTTGATCACTATAGAACTAAAATCAGAGCCATCTTTGCAAAACCCTTGTTCAGACTTGTTTATCTAATAGTCAGCTTTCATTTAACGTTGACTTCATTACGGCTGAAATTTGTTGTTGCTCTGTGTAATTTAAAGTTTGTTTGATGTATGTTTTTCGCATATTAGCATACCGCTTCCAATTTCATTTTCAAAGTAATTATCATTCGTTAATGTCGTACAAATTGGCAGTAGAAGTTGAAAGCAAATTACAAAAGTAATAAATACGAAAGACCACCATGCTAAATTGTAGAACTAAAACGAAAAGTAAAATTAACATATTTCTCACAATCATTATCTACACAGAAATATCGTAACAAACAAAAACGCATTCAAGTATGTAAGTTAATAGCAAATCATAGAAAGTGTCATTATTTTCTAAAGGTGTTTCTTTGCACGTTCTATAAGTAAAGGTCATTATTGTTATAGTGATTTTGCAAAAAATACAACGTTGTACTCGTAGTGTACTTGGCCTAAAATAAATGCTAATTTTTAATGTTTTTTTCGATTTATTTTCTTTTGTTCGGTATTCATTTTTATGATTCCATTGAGTAGGTTTCTTTTTGCAAAGTAAAAGTCAGTAGTTTAAAGTTATGCATTCTTGATGATAACACTGTGAGACAAATGGTAGGGGTCAGTGATCGGGAAGGGTTCAAACTACCGGGGAAAGTTATATCTGTAAAAAAGAAGTTATACGTGTCCCGGCGTTTCGCTGGGTCAACCCTAGGAATCGAGATATATCGATTTGACCTTTGGTGGTCTTTTTTTGACATAACTCGAGAACCACTAGTCCGATTTTGCTCAAACAATTTTAAAAAAATTAAAAATTACAATTCCTTTAATCTGTTTATATAACGTTTTTCTATATACTCAACAGTTTTGCCGGTAAAAATAAATGTATTAAGAAAAAAATATTTTTTGCCTAAAATATTAAAAAAAAGCAATCACAAAAGGTTATTGATTTTTATGGTAGCGGTAACAAACATTTATTTTTACCGGCAAAACTGTTGAGTATATAGAAAAACATTATATGAACAGATTAAAGGAATTGTAATTTTTAATTTTTTTTTAAATTGTTTGAGCAAAATCGGACTAGTGGTTCTCGAGTTATGTCAGAAAAAAGATATATCTCGATTCCTAGAGGTGACCCAGCGAAACGCCGGGACACGTATAACTTGTTTTTGACCGATATAACATACCCCGTTGGTTTCATCCCATCCCGATTTTGACTGTCGCATATTGTAATGGAATAATTAAAAAAAAAAAAAACAAAAATTACACGAATTAGTTTCAACTAGAACGATTTGGTTGTGGTATACAAATATATCTATTATGGCAATTAAAAATCGTCAAAAATGTACTTTAGCGGGCACACGTCAGAAAAAAAATATGAAAAAACGCAAAATTAAAAATTAGTGGCAGCGGGTCCACATAAGCCCACTTGGTCCAAATAAAACGGGAGGTGTATTTATATGAAATCCTCAGTATTTCAAAAATTAAGTTTCTTTTCAGATCCATAAATCGTGGTCCGAGCTAGAGCCATTTTAGTGTATTTTAGAACCTTTAGGGAGTGCCGAATAATGGAATACTAGGTTTGTAAAAAAAACGTACACAAAAAAGAGGAAAGTTTTTCTAGATTTAAAAAATTATTTTATTTTTGTGATTGATAAAATGTGGTACTAACTGTAACTGTTAACATTTTAAACAAAAAGAGGTTAGGTTAAACTTAATTTTGGTCCAAAAATACACGAAATAAGGTGATTTTAGTTATTACTGGAACTGTTTGGTGTTATAATTGTTGTGCTGCAGGCAAAATTTAAAATCTCTAGTAAATATTTTAGATTTTTTCAGAAAATTTTCAGAATTTATTAAATGGTGTTTCAGAATTTATAAAACTTAATCCTGTCATATGGATTTCAATTATGTTTTCAACAAAAAAATCAAAACAAATCGGCGTATTATGAGTTATATTAATAAAAATATATTTTTTTAAATTGTCCATTTTTGAATTCGTTCATATATCTTAGAAAAATGTCATAATTTTTATAATCGTGGCGAAATTTCTTTTTATTTATATAGAAATTTGAAATTATGTGACTCACCCTGTGTTAAACATGGTAGAGATGCATTTTTTATGTGAGAGACTCCTCACATATTGTAGTTACAGAACACCGGAACAGCTGTATCATTAGATTGGTAACAAATATGGTTGTCGGAACGATTCTGTTTTGTCAGTGTAAGACACATCTCAAACACTCCATTATAAAGGAATTAGCATACTACAATGACTTCTTTAAATTTATTAGAGAAGAAATTGATTGTTTTATTATAATAAATGTCTGACTAATTTAAGGGTATTTTGAATTCAAAGAAAGTAGTAGTTTTCATGATTAATTTTGAAAAAAATTTGTTTCAGGAAATGTACGAATATATTAATGATTTAATCAAATAATCTGTCTATACTTTTTAAACTCTGTTGGCTTTACTAATGTTAATGAGAAAAAAAGTCGAGTTTTTTTTGCCCATTGTAAGTATGAATTACAAAGTAAGCAAAAATTGTTCGTATAGTATATTTTTATGTTCATTGACCATTTTACACTCAGATAAGTATTGCAGTTGCTATATGATTGTTATTTGTGTAGTAGTTCTTTTAACTGCAATTGCTTTACTTAGGAAAGAAATTTCAGTATTTTGACAGTTGTGTTTTTAAACAACCTACAGAAACTACTTCATACCGAATTATTTGAATTTTTTTAGCTAACAAAATAACAAAAACAATAATTTCTACAGTAAAGCACCGTAAGTTATTTTTCACAATAAAAAATTCCACTCCAACTTTAAAGGCCTTAAATCCTAATTTAATTTGTGAAAATGAACAATCTTTTTATTATACCCTACACCACTACGTGGAGAGGGTATTATAAGTTTGTGCTGATGTTTGTAACACCAAAAAATATTGGTCCTAGACCAGACGTCGGCAACACCTATGCCCATGGGCGCTCTCTCACACCTACATAAGCTCACACATAGAACAACAAAATAACTCAGTCGCAAACAAACATTCAATGAAGTAGGTTGTCAGATCGCTTGTTTGCCAGACTTTTTACACTCTGCATAATGTTTATTGATAAATTTTTTTGGTAATTTATTTTTAAGTTTAATTGTTTTTATTTTTTGTGTGTTATTGTTTTTTGCTATTTGTTTTTGTAATTGTTGTTTGCTTTTAAATTTTTATTTTATATTCCCATTATAAACATTTAAAATTTTTAAATTATTATACAAACGTTCTTTGTCAGTGCATTGAGAGAGAGAGGCTGCAACTCACTCATACAAGCACAAAATAACGTTGTATATGTTTGCCGACTCCTGTCCTAGACCCACCTTATAGTATACCGATCGGCTCAGAATTTTTTTTTATTTCGATTTAACGATGTCCGTCTGTCTGTCCATGCATTCTTGTGAACACTCTACAGGTCGCAAATATTAAGATATTTTGATGAAATTTAGTACACCGACTTATGTCGGCCTATTGGTTTTGGTTGAAATCGGTCCATGTTTAGACCTAGTGCCCATATAAGGGTACCCCCCAAAATATTCTTTTTAACACGCTGCAGGTCGCAAATACGAAGATATTTCAATGAAATTTGGTACACAGACCTATGTCGGCCCAAGGACGACGCCAATTGATTTTGGTTAAAAGCGGTCCATGTTTAGACCTAGTGCCCATAAGGGTCCCCCCAAAATTGGCTTGGTTACACGCTGCATGTCGCAAATACGAATATATTTCAATGAAATTTGGTTCGTTGACTCCCATGTTCCCAAGGAAAAAGCCTATTGATTCTAAATAGGATCGGTCCATATTTGGACCTCTCGCCCATATGGTCTATATTTTCGATTTTCTCTTCTTTTATGATTTTATAGAAAATTTTGACACAAGTCTGTTTTAACACATTCAAATTTCGGATCCAAACATTAGTTGGCTTTAAATCAGACTGGTGTAGGGTATTATATAATCATCATGCCCGACTTTAACTTTTTTACTCATTTTATTTTATAACTATGAACTAGGCAATCACAACAAACACAAAATGTAAATTTTTTTACAGTTAAATAATATTCTTGTACATTAAATTTGAGTAAAAACAAACTCTAAACACTTATTACGTGAAACTGATTATTGTGAAAAATATTTTGTTTTTTTATTTAGAGTACGAGGGCAGTTCGAAATGTTCTTAGCCTAACAATGAAAAACAAGAGCTAGATTTTTAAAATTATTTTATTTTTCAATATAATCTCCTGAAACTTCAATACACTTAGTCCAACGTTTTTCTAGCAATTCTATCCCTTGATTAAAATAATTTTCCTGAAGCTCCTCAAAATAATCGTTTACAGCTGTCATTACATCTTCATTCGAGGTAAAACGTTTGCCAGCAAGGAATCTTTTTAGATTTGGGAAAAGGTAGAAGTCAGAGGGAGCTGAATCAGAGAAATGATGAGAAATTAGAAATGATGAGAAATTTTTATACGAATGCGTTTTTGGTCAACTGTTAACAAATGCGCAACCCATATTGCAGAAAGCTTTTTGATCTGTAAGTCTTGATGCAAAATAAAATATACTCGATCACTCAAAATAGTTTGTAGTTTAAACTAACTGAAAATGTAATTTAAAATAAATGAAAAATCACTTGAAAACCGGTCTACTGACTTTTCATTTAAATCAAAAGAACTTTTCATTTATTTTTAAATGTTAATAAATAAACTACAAAATCCTTAAAAATAATGATTTTTCATTTATTTCCATTTTTTAAATTTCAAAAAATTAACTACAAAATCCGTAAGAATAAATGATATTTAATTTATTTCGTTTTTTTAACTGACCTAGAAATCGAAATGGAATTCCTTTTTTTACAAAACATTTTAAATAAAAATATTAACTGTAACAGAAAATCCGTATTTATTTGTAGTTTATTTTTTAAATAAACGACAAAATCAGTTAAAAAATATATTTCTTTGTATTTTAACTGTATAATCATTTAAAAATAAATGTACGGATAACTTTTTAAATAAACTACAGTCAGTTACTGTAAAAATATTTTCAGTGATCATTTGAGATGGTTATGGCATTACATATTTCACGCACTTTCACTCTTTGATCGTCTAATACCATATCATGGACATTAGCTATGATTTCTGGCGTTGTTGCAGTTTTTGGACGTCCACTTCGTGGTTCATCTTCAATGCTTGTACGACCACGTTTAACCCTCTAACCGGCCTAAGCTTTTTTGCAATGAAATTTATACCATGTGTTCCTCATGAAAAATAAACAATAAGTTCTTCTACAAAATTTTTTTTCGTTGCCTACTTTAGGCGATATGGGCCAAAATAGTTTAAGGGTGAATCTCGAAAACTAGCGCATAAAAATTACTAGGTTTAGGCACAAATTATTGCTCTTACCAAGATGTAATTGCAATAAAAAAATTACATTTTTTGTGCTGTTACGTAAGAGGATGTAGCGATTTTCGTTTTTCGAAAAATGCGAAATTGAGCGAAAACACAGCAAAACTTGAATATATATTATTCAAATTTATAAGCTTTGCTGCCTATACCAAATATAATCTTTTTACCAAATTTCAGAAAAATTCGTCCATTCATTTTGAAGTTAAGGCGATGTCCTTTAAAGGTATCCTTATGGAATCTTGTGCGTCCTCGGACCATAGTAAGGAACTTTTTGAATATCTTAAGCTCCAATCTTACTTCATGGTCACTATCAATTGTTTTAGTCAATTTAAATATGTTTTTAAGATTTTTGAAAATTTTGGTTGTTTTAAAATATTTAATTTCTGAAATTTTACGAAATTTTATCTTTGACACTTTCTCGCTTCGAAACCGTGCATTGTATACAAAAAAATTCTTCACAAAAAATTTAATAAATTTTGTTTTCTGTTGAAAAAGCATACTTTCTTATTATAAAATACTCCTTTGGCGTATTTCTGGTCAATTTAATATACCCCGCCTAGAGGCGGGCTTGCCGGTTAGAGGGTTAAATTCAGCAACCCAATTTTTTACGGTTGCATATGAAGGAGCACTTTCACCTAACACATTCGCCATATCATTATGAATTTCTTGTCCCGATAAAAGTTTCTTATGTAAATATTTAATCACACTACGAATTTCTAATTTTTCCACTATAAAAATATTTATTATATTTTTCAACACTCGTAATAATATATGTAACCACATATTGTTTGATTTTTTGTATGTTGGCGAGTAAGCTAACTTGTGCGCAGCAAGTCTATTATGTTTTTATCTATCAAATATTACATGTCGAGATAGCTCAGATGGTACAGCTATAGACTGGCAGTCTGGAGTCCCAGGTACGATTCCCGCACAGGAAAATTTTATTTAAAAAATTTTTACATTAAAAAAATATTTTTTTTTACCAAACTTATTTTTTTTAAAATCTATTTTTAGAATCATTATTTAAGTCAATACTGGTAAGCACATAGGTAACAATATAAAGGTAATAAGAAACGTAATAATAAAAGTAACTAGTTACCATTACCAGTTATGTAGTTACATAACCACATATCGGGTAATGATTTTCTACAATGGGATGTCTAGATAGCTCAGATGGTAGAGCTATAGACTGGCAATCTGGTCTTTTATTTAAAAAATATTTTACAATAAAAAAAAATTTTTTTTTAAATTTATTTTTAGAGTCATTATTTTTGTCAATACTTTTTTTTTGTATACTAGGTGTGTTCCTTTACTCTTTTTGTGTAAAGTTCTGTAAAATGAGAGTAAGCACAAAATCCTAAATGACAAAATTGTCCAAAAGTACGGGAACGCACAAGATCACTTTTTTTTTAGCACAAAACTTAGTTAAAAGGAAAAAATTAAAATGCATATAGTTTTAAGCTGACAAATTGCACAGATGCACATATTTTTTGTATTTAAAAGTTTTTTAACTTTGTTCAGTTAATTTTTATATATAAAAGTTTTATTTTGCGTATTTCCTTGCTTAATTAAAATTTAAAATTTTTTTCACAATGGTATTATTTGTTTATCATTACACCAGCTGTCCCTTTTACAATTTTCTGAAGTTAATAGTAAAAAGGGAAACACAAATACACCATTTTGAGCGCTCTCATCTGCCCAATTTTCGAGTACGGGAACGCTTTTTGGTAAGAATGGTTTCCGCGGTAACATAAAGGAACAGACCTTTTATGTGCTAATTCAGTAGAAAAATTAAAAGACAAATTTCTTTTATTAATTGCCTGATACTGGTAAAGAAAGAAAGAAAATTTCAATATAAAAATGGTTTTTATAAAATAGTCAGAGGTACAAAATTTTATAAAATTATCTCCAAGAGCGCAAAAATTTAAAGCTTTTTGAAACATTTTAAATATTACAATTAATTCTTAATATATATGGCTTATACCCATAAAATAAAATTTAATTTTTAACGCATTTTCTAAGTTCTAAACTGAATTATATATTTCAAGTGTAATTTAAATTTTAGGTGATTTCAGTTTTCAAAAATTTTAGTTTTTTTTGTCAATATTTAAAATTTTTTGCCATCCGTTTCCGATATGGAGTAGGTATGTTATTTTACCCATTTTTTGCCAAGAATCGACTCCGTGGGAATTTATAGGTTCCAATAATAAATAAAAGTAAAATTCCAGAGTATTATGCAAAGTTGGCTCGGTCTATTTTATTTTATGGCCTCTTGAAATATCTGTGTGGCGCGAAACCCCAAAAATATTGCTCATTTTTAGAGTTAGGAACTCTCTCGCGTTCACGAATAAGTTTAATTTCCAGTGTTCCGTTCGGTTTTTTTATTTTATTCGGAATTATCAAACAAACCATTACCATAATATAATATTATACTGATAAAAAAAATCCTGTAAAATTAGAAAACAAAAAAGATATTCAAAATTAGTTAAAAGGGGCCCTGCAAAGAAAGCTTTTGAAATTAGTATCCTTTTTTCTAAATATTAGTGAGATAAGAACAGCAAAAATGCAACTGTTAAGTGTACGAAATTTTAGTAATATTTAAGCTAAATTTTGTTTAAGCGGCAAAGAAATGTTGATGAATTTTAGTAGAAATCGTTATATATTCAAAAGTTGATTTATCTTTTAATTTAATTGAGTTGAATATAAATAACGGTCTCTCCTGCTACAAGAAACAGAAATATTTTCTAGAAAATAGTAGACTGTTTTGTGCAGTGTAGATTTTTATTCGCATTAAGAAATTAAAAAAAATAAAAACTTAAAATTGTTTTTGATGTTTTAGTCGAGTAATATCCAGGAAAATTTTTGCCGATCTTAGCAGTGTAAATTGTCATTTTCGATTAACTAAAATATAGCTGAACTTTTGTAAATTTAAGAGATTTTTTCTTGTTGTTTCTAATGTTTAGCAAATGTTCCGCTGAGTTCAGCTGTTTTTTCAACAAAAATTTTTGAAGACTTTTATATTAGTGTATGAACAATTGAAAAAATTCCTCAAATGAACTAGTGAACTAAAAGGACACACTAACTCACAAATAAAATTGATTGAAATAAACTCTGAACTATAATGCCCAGTTCTAGTCATTTTAATTCCAATTGTTTGTTTGTAAAAATGTTTCATTTTGTATGGAAATTTCCGGGTGTCCTGACATTTTTACTCACAATTTCTAAACCGATTCGACAATTTTTAACACCAAACTGGTTATAACAAACAATTTGAATAAAAATAAGCAACTGATTGTGCGTCTTTGTTACGTGAAAGTGATTAAAATTTTAAGAGGACATCAAATTAAAATCCAAGCTAGATTTGCAAAACCTTTTGAGGATTTTGTTTTAGCAACAAGCTGACCGCGATGATTATTTTGCAAGGTCTTCTAAAACCGCAGAATCTATTTTTGTTAAATATACTGCAAGAATCTTATAACATATGTAACAACAAGTGGATACTTTCATGAAATGTTATTTACAAGAATTCGTGGCTTTTTTAGAATTCTTATTTAGTTTAAATTTGTTGTTATTGATATATTCTTATTTCGGAAATAAAACTCATTAAATTTTATTTTATCTCCAATGCATAAAAAGGTAATAACTGCAGCACCGTTTGCAATTTTTACTCCAAATTTTAAATATGTTGAAGTAATTATATATTTTTTACAATCGAAAGAAAAAAAATTTTTTTTTTATTGAATTTGATTTTAATTATTTTTTTTTTAGATTTGACAGTTTGTTTACTTTTAGTACCCTTTTTTGGTAATTTCAGCAGATTGATTTTAAATTGCATTTTGCAACAATTTACTGAAATTTAGTAGCGTCTACTAATTACACTGCATGACAAAATCTTGACTTTTAAAAATTAGTAGATCTCTGGCCATCAATTCTATATATTTCGGACATGCTGATTACAATGGTGTACCTTATTTTCCAATCTAAGGTACAGGTTTTTCGCTAAATTTCTTTAAAATTTGGCGGTTTTCCATTTAGTTTTTTGTATACAAAAATTTTCAAATGCAATCAATATAAATTTTTTGTGGTGAAAAGTAGGCACAGGATCTGTATTCATATTTAGGCTTAAAATATGATGCATAAACTTGATTTTAAAACCATTGTTCGCGTTTTGTATGCATTTTTACGATTTTTAAGGTTTTAGCTAATTGAATCGCTGAAAGCAAAATCGGCCTTAATACAGGGTCCGCCAAATAACTTTTTTTTTTGAAAATGCTATAAAAAAAAACTACTGAATATTTTCTCAAATTTCTTTTTTTATTTGAAAGTACAATCCTTCCGGTTAATAATGGAAAATAATTTCATTCATGCCTCGGCTGGCCATGCAGTAGCCTACACGATCGGCTACTGTATTTCACCAATGGCTTCACGATTATTGTCCTTTAAAGCGTCAATTGTCTCTGGCTTGTCGGCGTAACACTTATCTTTGACGGCACCCCACAAATAATAGTCCAACGGTGTCAAATCGCAGCTCCGAGGTGGCCAAACGACATCAGCTCTGCGGCTGATAATGCGATCTTCAAAAACAGGTCGCAAAACATCGAGTGTAGCTTCGGCTATGTGGCACGTAGCGCCGTCCTGTTGAAACCAAATGTTGCCAATATCCTCCTCTTTAATTTTTGTGAACAAAAATTCGTTCAACTCTTCTTCCAAAATCCGTACGCAATTTTCGCACACATTCTGCAACATTACCATGATTTTCAAAGTAATGTCGCAATATTTCCCAGCGTTGTTCAAGCGTATACACAACCATATTCGTTCAGCGGAAGGATAAAACTAATTATCTGTCAAATCAGACATGAGCTAAGTGTTACCATTCACAAAATAAGCACTAGTTGAAAAAAAAAAAAAAAAACGTTAGATGGCGGACCCTATAAATGCTATGGCTCAGTATAGAAGCAATAAAAGGAAAATATTTTAACAAAAAATTGTATTCATATATAGCCGCCTAAACGTTAAAATTGCGACTTTTCAAAAATTTTATATGGCAGCATAGCTTTCCAAGTTGTCCCCAAAGTCCAACTTTAAACACATTTAGCGAAAAATCTGTCCCTTAGATCGAAAAATTAAGTACGCTATTGTAATCAGCATGTTCCAAATATATAGAACTGATGCTCAGATCTCCATAATTTTGGAGTGTCATACAGTGTTATTTATACCAATTTCATTGTACTAAAATGATTGATATTTAGTAAATAAAATATAAATATATATATAAATATAAAACTTATTTTAGCAAATCGATTTTGAATTGCAGTTTACAACAATTTTTCTAAAATTTATTTAAAATCAGTAGACATATGTTGCCAAAATTAGCAAAAAAATACCGCTGGACTCAAAACAGTTAAATTTCCCATAAATTTCCTCAATCTGAAAATTTGGTTTTCAGATTGAATTTTCTGCAAATGTTGACGCAGAAGTTGTGATTCTTTTGATAAAATGAATTTAGTGGAATATGGATTTAAGTCATATGTTAAGATTTTGCAAATTCCATCAAGGGATTTTACTAGATTTGCAAAATGCGAAAATAAGTGAAGTTTTCACTTTAATTGCAATTATATTCTAGATCAAAGTCTATACTTTTAAACTATATTAAAAATTATCCATGGTTTACTCAGGTATATGAATAAATAAGGAATTTTAAAGAAAAAATTTAATTTTTTCTAAAAGTTAAATTTGCGAATATTTCGAAAACTACAGCTAATTTTAAAATTTGGTGTTCACATTCGTGATATTCATCCTAAAATCTATCAGAATTGATATGTCGCATGCCCGATGCATTTTTAGTGTTGTACTGTGTAATTTTGCTGGAATTATTTGTAGTTTTTTTTATTAAAAAACATTTCAAATTAAAGGTTCATTCACTACTGGTTAAGTGAACAGTTAACCAATACTAACGTCAACGAAATTCAAGATTTGTCGAACACATTGCCATCGTCAGCTTCAGTCGGCACCTCTTCAAAAACCATGATGGCATTGCTATTCGTATCACCGTCAACAGAGAGCGCTACCGATCGCTGATGACCAATTTATTTTGGCCGAAAATGGCTATCGCTGAAGTTCAGCCTGATTTATGCGCCAGAATCATCGAAAATTGGACCAACCAAATGTTGTTATATTTCAAACATATTGTCATTGATAGGCCTTTCAAATAATATCTCTCGATTAGTCATATTCCTAATTAATAAAATTTTCAATTAATCAATTAATTAATCATAGTGTCTGATTCGCTTAGTCGCACATTCCCAGTTTTTATGTTTATTTTTGAACTGCACTTGTAGTTATTTTTACAGTTTTACATTGTTTTTCATATCTGTTGTTTTAACTGTTTCCCCCATTCATCTGTATTTGTTTTTACTATATTTCTCAGTTGATTTTTAACAGCTAAATTTATTTAATTGAATTTGATTTAAATGAAAATGTAGTGTATACTTTTCAACTTAAAATGCAATATTTTTTAGTTGTCATCAACTGAAAATTCAGTTATTTTAATTGTCAATTCCAGTTGATTTTACCTACAGAAGTCTTTGATTGTAAAATATTAACAGTTAATGTTGTGTGGTGTGTTGCATTTTTAGCGGTATAATGTTGCAAAAATAAAGAAATAAATGTTGCTATCTATAGTGGTCAAGTTTATTTCTCTATCACTATTATGTTTACACTTGAGTGTGCTCGTTCATTGGGTTTGAACTTGATTTTCACAATAAGTTAATTTTGGTTAATAAACTCAAATAATTACATGGCTCTTCCATAGTTTAGTTGCCAGGATTTATTTTTTCTGACCACAGTATTTTGCAGAATTGTTTTTTTTTGCACAGACATTTACTAAATCTGTTTTAAAGTGTTTTAGGTGCCTATTCCTACTTATGACTCATTGTGATCATCATAAGACTATTTTTAAGACTGAGAGTCTTAACTTTTCATACAAAACAACAATAAAATTAAAAAATTCAAATTTTATTTGTCAATGTTATGATTGTGTCCATACCAGGTCTTAATTTTTTTAAAGTTTTCAAATAAAAATTTTAATAAATATAATTTATTGAAGTTGATACATCCATCCGTTCTTTCTTCTGTCTATCCAAGTATTATTTCTTCTGACTGTCCATGCATTCTATAAAGAGATAAATTAGAAGAGTTGGATGTTTTACTATCATATAAAAGTACAACATTTTTGGTCAGTACTTTATAGAATGGTCGATAAGTATAATTACTCGTAAAATGCATTGAGGAAATAACCACTGTAGTAATTAATTAGTGATATTCTATCAACTGTATGTGCTCGTATACATGTACCTTCATATATTTTTTAATAAACTAATCTTCTTGATCTCTGTACAATTTGCTAGATTATTGACAAAGATAATAATTTTTATGTATTCTCTATATTACATAAGCTTAAACAACAAAAGCTCTATTATAAGCACGTGCTGTTATATGACTGGTATGAAGAAACGGAATGTAGCTGGGTTTGTCAACAGGGACGCTACAAAAGTAGAAAGACAGGGACAGCAAACACGCCATATTTCTTGCCGCTCTTTTGACATTTCTCTTCAGTAAGGTTTGCCATTTCATGATAGAAAGATA
Source organism: Leucophora obtusa (assembly GCA_949987735.1). NCBI lineage: Eukaryota > Metazoa > Arthropoda > Insecta > Diptera > Anthomyiidae > Leucophora > Leucophora obtusa. Next base: position 312,800,012 of record OX465295.1, on the reverse strand, counting down.
TACGAGCCAACAACGAGTCGAAATTATTAAAATTTACTACCGAAATTCGGAGTCAGTGGCCTCAACGTTAAGAGCGCTACGTCCAATTTATGGTCGTCATAATTGTCCTAGCAGATCAACAATTGAGCGTCTAGTGGAAAAATTTGAATCCACAGGCACAGTACAAAATGTTCCCGTGCCAGTGAGGCTTCAGTTGAAGAAAGCCCAAATGTGTCTCTCACACGTCGTTCTCAAGCGCTGGGCAACTCTGTGACGTCGTTGTGGCGAATTTTGCGAAAAGATCTTGGCCTACATCCTATCAATTTGACGCAAGAACTGAAGCCGCTTGACCACCAGAAGCGTCGTATGTTCGTGAATTGGGCTGAGCAACAACTTGAAAATGATTCGGGTTTTCATCGAAAAATCATCTTCAGCGATTAGGCTCATTTCTGGCTGAATGGCTTCGTCAATAAACAAAATATGCGTTATTGGTCAGACAGCAATCCACACGTACTCCGTGAGTCATCATTGCATCCCGAAAAATTACGGTTTGGTGCGGTTTATGGGCCTGCGGCGTCATTGGGCTGTACTTCTTCTGTGATGATCAAGACCGGCACTTTACTGTGAATGGGAATCGCTACTGTTCAATGATAACTGAATATTTTTGGCCCCAATTGGATGATATGGACTTGGAGGACATTTGGTTCTGACAGGACGGCGCCACAAGCCACACAGCGAATGTCACAATCAATTTATTGCAAACCAAGTTTGGAGAACGTGTTATCTCACGAAATGGTCCAGTCGATTGGCCGCCTCGGTCGTGCGATTTGACGCCGTTGGACTATTTCCTGTGGGGCTACGTCAAATCTATGGTCTATGCCAACAAGCCAGCGACGATTGATGAACTTCGTACGAATATCGAACGTGAAATTGCAGCAGTATCGGCCGATTTATGCTTGAAAACCGTTGAAAATTGGGTTCAGCGTCTGGACTTCTGCAAGCGTGCCCGTGGTGGCCATGCAAAAGAGATCGATTTCTATACATAATGGCATCGAATGTACTTTCACAGGAATAAAGAATTTCATTGATATCCAAAACCGTTTTTGTTTTATTTAAAAAAACTTTTGTAGCGCTCTTATTGAAAAACCCTTTATTAAACCATTTCCAATTGCAACTTTTACAACTAATAATTGTCACTATTTGGTAAGAAATAAAATTATCCGACGAGGCAGTTACACTTGGGCTAATTAGACCCGCAGATTTTGGAGGGGAAGTAATAAAAACTCGCAAAATATGTAACTAAATATGTCAAAATATATAGCAAAATATATAAAAATATGCATTTGTTAGTGCAAAAAAATGCACCACCTTACGATGACCAATACGTATTTACATGAAATTCCGAGTCGCACTTATAATATAGGGGCTTTATTTTGGTAGAATCTAAGGACTCTTGAAAATTAAAATGTTCTTAGATATGTTCAATCAAAGTAAATTCTTAGAGTTAAAAAACTTTTACTAGCACAAATAATAAATATTGTGTTTTTGGGCGTTTATTGTGCAATATTGGTACAATATAAATTTATTCAAAGTATTGGCCATCGTTAGCTATGACCTTTTCCCATCTTTCTGGCAACATATGAATTTCGCCCCAAAACAACTGCTCATTTTTTGAGGCCAAGAACGAATCAAGCTAATTTCGATTACCCTGTTCTGAAGTGAAGCATATTCCAGTGGGAGCGTTCTGTGGCGATCGAAACAAATAGTAGTCGGATGGGGCAAGGCTATAAGCAGGTCGAGGAAGAACTTTCCAAACACTATTTTCTAACTAGTTTTTAAACGGTCTTGCAACATATGCCGAGCGTTGTCATGATGGAAAATTACGGCTTTATGTATGGTCCATATTCCTGGCGTTTTTCCCCCAATGAGCGCTTCAAACGAATCAGCTATATTCGGTACAGGCCCCCTGTGGGCACCGGACCAGATTTCAGCAGCTCATAGTAGTTGGGACCCTTCCAATTCATCATCTTTGAACTTTTTGGGCTGACCTGGGCAGTCTTTGACTTCCGTGTCAAAATCACCACTTCTGAACCGCTCAAACGGTCTCTTGCACGTTGAAATCTATGAAACCTATTCAGGATAAGCTTCGGTGAGCAATCGATTTACTTTAGCTGCACTTTTTTTCAAATTGAAGAAGTGGCTAAACTGCAGTTTATGGGGTTTCTTTAAAAAAATATGACCCCCTCTGGAATTAAAAAAGAAAAAAAAACCGAAATTAATTTTGGGTGGGGCTCGGCCCCAATAGGACCATGGTGAGCAAAAAACGGGGGGGGGGGTATAGTAAAATGTAAGTGTAAGTAAAGGAAATTGTCTCACGATTTCAAAAATGTTATTTTTTTTTTATCCATAAAACGTAGCCCCAACTAGAGCCATTTTAGTCCCTTAAGAGGGGGGACTGAAAATGATGAAATTTTTTTGTATGGTAAAATGGTACTCAAATAATAGAAAATTTCCCCACGACTTCAAAAACTATTTTTTTTTTCAATAATCCATAAACGCATTAAAAACTTAGACATTTACATAAAAAAAATTAAATTTTTTTTGGATTTTTACAAAAAAAATTTCCTGCGCCGCAATTCAATATATTAGCTCTGAAATTGCATTTCTCTTCAATAAAAAGTTGACTCCTTTTGTCATTTCCACTTCCAACTGCCTTTTGTGTTCCAAATTTTCAAAATAAACAACAAAAAATGGACATTTACTGGGTTTTACCAAAACCAAAATAATGTGATTTTAGACTTTTTTAATTTTTCGAAGGTCTAAAATTTAACAAAATGCCTCTAATTCGATTCACGTCTAAAGGATTAGTAAAAAACCTCATTTTTGAAATCGTGAGAAAATTTCCTTTCATTTGAGTACCATTTTCGTTCTTATTAATATTTTACTTTTTTCGACCCCCCTATTGGTCGAAAAATGGATCAAGTTAGGGCTACGTTTTATGGATATAAAAGAAATAACATTTTTGGGATCGTGAGACAATTTTCTTTAATTTGAGTATGCACACTTACATTTTACTATGTTCCCAGCCCCGGGTCCGAGCCCCTCACAAAAATAATTTAGATTTTTTTCTTTTTTAATTCCAGAGGGGGTCATATTTTTTTTGCCGAAACCCCATAAACTGCAGTTTTGCCGAAGAAGTAAAGCAAAACTTCCCGCAAATGATGCTTTGTTGGCACAAAATTCTACATTTTCGAAGCAAAAAAAAAAAAACGTTGTTGTTTAGACTATTTCGTTCAATGACTAAGTGAGAATAAATGAGAGATGTTTACCCTTCAAAATGCCATATAAGTTATTAAAGAGACAAACCATGTGTAAAAGATACGACATCTATTGTGGATCCCGCATTTTTAAGTTATATATCTAATATGTAAACAAAAATAAAATAATTAGCTGATTTTGTTGATTTTGTTGATAGGTAGAATCTACTGAATATGATAGTTAAAACAAAGGTTAATGTAGTCAAAAAGACGACAAAGTTATTTACCTTTAAAATAACTACAACTTTTGTTATTTTTAACTGTTGAAAAATAACTAACAAATGCATTAAAAATAAGTACCAATGTCGTAAAATTAACTGACAAATTTTTACTACAAAAAATTTAAAACAACTGACAATTTGGGTAAAAACTACTACTTTTTACAGTTAATTCTTTTTGTGTTATAAAAGCTGTTTCCTTACATAACTCTAATAATAGTTGTTTTGCATTTTTCTAGAAAAAAACAACTGTAATTACTGTTGAAAACAACAACTTCTGATTACTGCACAAACAACTGTCATGTAGTAACTGTCAAACTTTTCTGAGTATATATTTGGTTAAAATTTTCAACGTGAATGTATCTGAAACAAGTTTTGGGTCATCGCTATAAGCCTCAATGGCTTCAAATACACTGTTGTTAACACAAACCATGCAAGGGGTTGTTTAAGATAACGCGGATTTTTATTTCATTTCGTCACAACTTTTGAACCGCTGAATTGATTTTGGTAATGTTGAACAGTAAACTGTTCAGAAAAACACCAAAAATTAATAACATTTCTTGTGTCCCATTGACTCAAAATCACATATCGATTTGGTGATGTGTCGATATTTTGAATATTGTACACCGACTTATATTGGCCTAAGGACGAAGGATAATGCTTTTGGTTGAAATCGGTTCATCTTTGGACCTTGCGGTCATATAAACGTCTCCCAAAAGTTGGCTCCTATGCTTGTTCGCACGCTACAGGTCGAACATATAAAGATATTTTATTGAAATTTAGTGCATTGAAAATATTTACAATTTTAACTTAAATACACTAACATTAGGCAAAATCAAAATTTCTTACTGATTTTCTAATTTTAATAAAGTCCATGTCAACCCTTTGTAAATTTGGATACAAATATTAGCTGACTTTGAATCACACTGGTGTATTGTACTACATAAACGGCATGGCTATTTTAACTTTTTACCCGTTTTTGTTTGAAGTTGTTCCAAAAGTAACTAGCTCTATTGCTTCAAAATAAAGCAGGTGCTCCTAAAACCATTTATGGATGGCAACCTTGTCTTGACCGATAGGGAAACATAATTCAGATTTACTTGAATTTTTAAAAAGTGTTAAAACAGAAATTTAAAAATTACGATTGTATATCCTAAAACCTATTAGTTCCCCAGTGTAGAAACGGTAATGACATATCATTATTTTTTGGACTACCAGTAATGAGACCCACTTACCTTCTTTTTTTTTTTTTTTTTTTACTATAGACCAACACTCAGGGGATGCCCCCTACTAATGCAATGCATTGTGTTGATATCAGGAAAATAGGTTATGGGAAGGAGGAAAGAGGGAGTAGTGTTTGTGAACGTTTGACTTGAATTTCCCTAAATTGCAAGTATCAGGAAAGACATCTGCGGGGAGTTTATTCCACATACTGGCGGTTCGACTAATGAACGAATTCTCTCTATAATGCGTTGTGCGACTAACTGGACAATCAACCACAAACGGATGAGATCTACTGTACAAGCGCGTGTTACGGCCAAATACACGGGGCATCGGGATAAGTGCACTTATCTCAGCAGAACACCTCCCATGGTAGTAACGATAGAACAGTGTTACACAAGCCACATTCCGACGATGCTCCAACGAGTCAATAGAGCTGGATACCCTACTGTCATTAATGAGCGCCGACGCCCTCCTTTGTACACGGTCCAAAAGCTCCAAAATAGACTTTGAAGCCCCTGCCCATATATGGGAGTTGTATTCCATCTTCGGCCGGATATAGGTGGTATAAATAGAAATGAGATCAGAAGAAGTGAAGTAGTTCTTACACCCGTTAAGAAAGCCAATACACTTGAATGCCTCTTTCGACACTTGAATGACGTGATCTTTCCAACGGACATCACACTGGATTCTCATGCCCAGAACATCAAGAGCTTCTGATTCCTTAATATTGATACCACCCATGTATACAGATGACAATGATGGCTCCGCGGTTTTATGAGTCAGCAAACAACATTGGGTTTTACGTGGATTAAAATCGACCCTATTCACGCGACCCCACTCAGAGATTGTAATAAGGTCCTGATTGAGTGTGTCATTCATAATCTGCCTCCTGCCCTCCTTCTGCATTATTTTAAAACATATAATAATGAGTTACTGATAATGACTTATTTTTATCATTATTTTAAATAGAAAATAATTTTATAGATTTTTTTGAAAATTTTTTGAAATCTATTTTTAGACTCAATATTTTTTAAACACTGGTAAGGATATATGTAACTACATATTTTTTGATTTTTTGTATGTTGGTGAGTAAGCTGACTTGTGCGCGGCAGCTCAATTATGTTTTATCTATCAAATATAACATGTCGATATAGCTCAGATGGTAGAGCTATTGACTGGCAATCTGTAAACCCAGGTTCAATTCCCGCACCAGCAAATTTTATTTAACAAAAAAAATACAATAAAAAATATTTTTTTTTATATTATTAATTTTTTTGAAAATCTATTTTTAGACTCATTATTTTTGTCAGTACTGGTAAGCACATAGGTAACGATTTATTTTTTGATTTTTCGTATGCTGGTGTGTAACCATAACTCATTATTTTTCGCGACATCGCCATATAAAGGTAATAAGAAATGTAATAACAAAAGTAACTAGTTACCATTACCAAGTATGTAGTTACATAACCACATATTTGGTAATGATTTTCTACACTGGGTCCATAAGAAAGGTTATCTTTGGGCTTAAGGATCTCTTTTACTCGATTTTTAAGTAGAAGTTTGTTATCGAATATGGGCAAAAGGCTAAGTCATTGGAAACAAAGAACATAAAAATAAAAAATTAAATTAAATTTGATAATAAGTTGCTTTGTTATTGCTTGTTTTTTCTAAGCTATTATTGACATTTTTCTGGGCAAAATTAAAAAAATTAAGAAATTTTGCGAAAAAATAAGGGGAAAATCCATGTTAAAATTTTAACCGGTTAATCGACATATTTTAACCGATTATTCGGGTCGAATAATTAAATACAAGAAATTAATCTAGAAATCGTTTAACCGATTAACCGAATTGGAAACTAATACCAAATGACTTCTCCATTATACTGAAGTAATTTGATATTTTTACCTCCAGTGATAATTTCATCGTCAGTTACGAGTCGTCAACTTTTGGCCATCATATATAATATATTTTTTAAAGTGCATCTATGTAATTGAAACCAAAATTTTTGGTTCTCAATTAGAATATCCCAATTTCAACTCTAAAATGAAAGGAACATTTTATTGTTTCTATTGGAAATGTTATAAATAAATTATTTCCCACTATTTTGTATATAATATGAGATATTATGATAACATACAGAAGGAAGTTTGTGCAAAAAAAAGTAGAAAAAACAATAAACATAAACTAACAATTACTATTGTATTTAATGCTCTAACTACCACTGGTGAATGGGGAATATTTAGAAATGAACAACAGAAAAACTATAGAAAACATTTAAATAGAGTGGGGCGAGGGTATAAAAAGAAGAATACCATTAAAAAACATTAGATTTATTCATACATAAAACTAACGATATTAAAGTTAACTACAATACACTACAACGTACAGGTGCTTTATTATGAACGTCAAAACGTCGTCATTACACGTTATAGTTTTTTGAGCGCGAGAAAGTGCAAAAAAAAGTAAAAAGAAAAAACTTTTGCATATTAGGGGTATAACTAAAATCTGGCCCTAGCCCCATTTACATTTCTAATTTCACGATCCTACAGAAATATTTCAAAAGTTAAGTATATGGCAGTATGCAAAACAGTTTCTTGAAATTTAATAACAGTCTTATAAAAGAAATCAATATGTAAAACAACCAGAAAATCTTTGTTATCTATAGATAAAGTCAATACATATTTTCTAATAAACGTTAATGTGCTGAATCCATATTTGTCAAGAATAAAAAAATTTAGTGCAGTTTTCATATTTTTGGTTTTTATTTTTCAACTTTTTACTTAATTTGTTAGAAATTCAGCAAAAACAGAGATGCCGAAGCAGTAGAAATGCCACTACAATTGATGATCTAGATGTACTTCTTTTTTAACATAAACACTAATAATTTTTTTAACATTGAGTTGTCATAGGAGAGGAGTACTCCCACTTCAATACTTTTTGAACGAGTGCAAAGGAAGCTCTTTTTCACCAATTAAAAGTTAAAAAAAGATTCATCGGAAAAAAACTTATATTTTTTTTATTTTATAAAAGTTTTTTTATTGCCGCCACCGTATATCGAACTTGCTAAACTAGCAACTAGCGCTCTACCGCTGAGTTATTCTTTGATATGAAAGTTGACTGACTTAAAAACACCACTTTGATACTGCGAGATATTGTTCCTTATTCTCTTCAATAAAAGTACTTATTAAACAAGTGTAAAAGGTGTACTGCAATTCAATATTGTTTTCAGTACTATTTTTAAAGGTGCATAAAATTTCAAATTAAAAAATATTGACTTTAAACAAATTAATTATAAATATTAAAAAAAATTAATAGAATACAAAAACAAATTTAAAGAAAAATAAAAAAAATATTGGTCCCGCCGGGAATCGAAACCAGGACCCTCCGTTTGGAAATGCCAAATGATACCATAATCACTTTTTGCAATCACTTTTAGAGTAATTACTCTTTAGAAGCAATACTTAAGTGATTTTTTTGATGTTCAGAAGTAATTCTAAAAAAGCTGTAAAAATATACTAACTGATACTTTGGAAGCAATGAAAGAAGTGATTTTTTTTAAGTTGTTCAGAATAACTTCTAAAAAGCAGTAAAAAAACACTAATGGATACTTGTGAAGCATTGAAAGAAGCAGTTTGTAAAGCATTACTTGCAATTCTTTTTACTGGGTGCATTTTTGTTAAAGTCGAATTTAGTTAAAATTTCGGATGACAGTATGCTTTGTTATTTTTGGAGCATTTTGGTTGGTTAATTTATTTTCAACCAATCAAAATGTTTGGAAATATAAATATTTTTGTTGGGGAATAAAACCAAAAAAAAAAAATAATGTTCACTTTAAATTTAAAATACTCTTTTTTTAGTAAGGGCCCTAGTTTGCAAATAAAAATCAGAAAGTTGTATTTTATGTCCAATGCAAAAAAAGGCAATAACTGGAGAATAACAGTTGTTTTCAAATGTGTGCAGTAAAAATGTGTCAGTTAATTTTTTAAGTATTTCTAATGCATTTCTTATTTTTCAATAGTTCAAAATAACTGTATTTCTAGCTATTTTTAAAATACCTTTGTCGTCTTGGTTTTAATTGCCATTTTCAGTGGATTCTACCGACAAACCTTTTTTAGTGTATTAATAATAATAACACTATGCGAAAGTCAAAATCGGGATGGGATGAAACCAACGGGAAATGTTATATTGGTCAAAAACAAGTTATACGTGTCCCGGCGTTTCGCTGGGTCACCCCTAGGAATCGAGATATATCTTTTTTTTTGACATAACTCGAGAACCACTAGTCCGATTTTGCTCAAACAATTTTAAAAAAATTAAAAATTACAATTCCTTTAATCTGTTCATATAACGTTTTTCTATATACTCAACAGTTTTGCCGGTAAAAATAAATGTTTGTTACCGCTACCATAAAAATAATAACCTTTTGTTTATTACTTTTTTTTAATATTTTAGGCAAAAAATATTTTTTTCTTCATACATTTATTTTTACCGGCAAAACTGTTGAGTATATAGAAAAACGTTATATGAACAGATTAAAGGAAAAAAAGACCACCAAAGGTCAAATCGATATATCTCGATTCCTAGGGGTGACCCAGCGAAACGCCGGGACACGTATAACTTCTTTTTTACCGATATAAATTTCCCCGGTAGTTTGAACCTTTCCCGATCACTGACCCCTACCATTTGTCTCACAGTGTAATTTTAAAAGAAATGGTATAATTTTATGTTCATTCATTTTAATACATTCAAATGAAAGGCTGTACTATGTACAAGCAGGGAAAACTACAATTAGGCATAATTAGGCAAAACAATTATCATTGTATGGTTCTGGTGATCATAAACACGATTCGTACTGACCATATTATGATTACTGATGAAGGTTTGATCTTCATTTAAGATCATATTATAATCACTAAGATCACATTATAATCATTACATATTTCAATCATAGCATGATGCTCTTTTATCTGCGTGTGAAAACGGTAATAGATTACCATTATTTTAAGGACTACCGTAATGATACCAACTTACTTTGTGCATTACATCAAATTAGCAAAAAAAAAAGTCAGGAAAAAGAAGTAGTTAAAGCAATACAACTGTTGAATAGGGAGTTGATCTTTTTCGTGTTTTTCACCGATGAATTTAACATTGGGTTGTCATAGGAAGGAGGTTGTTCTTTTTAAAAACAAATGATGTATATTTGAACCAATGAGAAGGAAGTTATTTTTCACTTCTTTTTATTTTAATTTCCCAGTTAATTCACTTCTTTTTATTTTAATTTCCTAGTATAGAAAATCATTACATTGGGAACTAGTTACTTTTGTTATTACATTTTTTATTACCTTTATGTAACGATGTCGCAAAAAATAATGAGTTATGCTGACACACCAGCATACCAAAAATCTAAAAATATATCATTACCTGTATGCTTACCAGTACTGATAAGAATGATTTTAGACTCATAGATTTTCAAAAAAATAAATTTTATAACAAAAATATTTTTTTATTGTAAAATTTTTTTTAATAAAATTTTCTAATGCGGGAATTGAACCAGTTTGCCAGTCAATAGCTCTATTATCTGAGCTATCTCGACATGTAATGTTTTTTTTATAAGTGTTATTTTTTATAAAAAATAATACACTGGGTAAAGAAATAAAGCTGTATAAATAGGAGAAGAAGCTTCTAAAAACTAATTAAAAATGACCTTGCAAAAAACATGCAGATTTTTTTGCAAAATACTAGAAAGATAAGAACAGGAAAAATAAAACTTTTAAATTTACAAAATTTTAGTTACATTTAAGTTAACTTTTAGTTAATTCAAAATAACAAATTACCTTGATAAAATCCGCAAAAAATTTTGCAGCATATTAGTAAATAAAAGAAATAGTTTTTTCTGCAAGGTAATTTTTAACTTATTTTTGGTAGTTCTAACTAAAATGTTTACAGGTTCTTTTTCTGTTAGTGTAATAATAAATATATTTACTAAAGATTTGATGAAAATTGATTACAATTTTTTAAATAAATACAAACAAAATTGTAATATTTACCTTTTTGGTATTTTAACAAAAAATATTTGAAGACTTACATTTTTATTCAGAATTTTTATATTTCCATTAAATTTCATTAAAAATTAAAAGAAAATTTAAAAAAAATTTTAAAATGTTTCAAAATTAATTGAGTGTACAAAAATATAAAAAAATAAAAATTTTACAGTGAAAACTGCAAAAAATTTGTAATTGTGTTAAAAAAGTACCAAACATTTTTTCACCTAGTAGGATTCGAACCCACAACCCTCTGATTTCTGTGCTAGCATGTTCCTATGCAACCCCCATACAAAATATTAACTTCTTATCACCCATGTAAAAGAACTTCTGACTAGCATATAGTTATTGTAGCATTAGATGTTGTTTAAAACCCATTCCTAAGGGAGTAATTATTTGTGATGCAATGACGGAAGTGATTCATTTAGAAGTCATTCCATTTATTTTTGCTGGGTAAATACTGTTTCCATTATTGAAAAAACAAAAAATAATGCTTTACCAATAATGACTTATTTTAATCATTATTTCAAATATGAAGAAATGTTCCAGATTTTTTTGTTAATGTTTTTTTTTGAAAATCTATTTATAGACGCAATATTTTTTCAACTCTGTTAAGGTTATACATAACCACACATTTTTGATATTATGTATACTGTCGATTCCCGGCACTAGCACCTTTTATTAAAAAATTTAGCAATAGAAAAATATTTTTTATAAATTTTTAAACTCAAGTTTGAATGGAAAATTTAATTTAAATTATTGCTTTAAAATCTAATTTATAAATCATCCCTTATCTGAGAAAAATAATAACCTACTAAATTGTTGAGCCTTGTGATCCCATATTTTTTTCGGGTGCCATGTAATACGCGGCAAAAGTAACTCAAATATTGGGTACATACAATACAAAACCAAATTAAAAACCATTAAAATTTAAGGATTAAAAAAAAACAATTTAGCATGAATTTGCTTGCCTTGAATACTACGAGATAGATCTTGGAGATATCGAAACTAGGGCTAAGAAGAGTTGTCGTAGAAAAATCATGTCTTATACCCGCAATTAAAGAAATTGCTTCCAAAAATGCAGTAAAGACATATAGAGGGAAAAAGTCAAAGTTTAAATAGTTTAAGGTATGGGTGCTTTTCTTTTTTTTAATTATTTTTAAATTTCTTCGCAAGGAACTGCGTAAAACGTGATATTATTGAAAATATATTTCAAAGCACTGTATCTACTCGGACATTAGTTCTGTACTATTTCAATTGTTGTTTAGTTGTTAACAACATATTAAGTTGTGGTTATTTTATGTAGTAATGTATACCACAAAAACTGTCAAATTCGTATATGGGCACTTCCATGATTGTAAATGGGACATTCGCACACGTTTATATTCACAAAACTGTAAAAAACAACCTGATTTTAATTTTTTAAATTAATGATTCTTTTAACTCTCAATTAGCTCTTTAATTTCCGCAAATTAAATTTTTCGCTTACTGTCGTGGTTTCCGAGATAATTGCAAAAAACCAGTGATTGTAAACGGGACAAAAAATGGAAGTGGGTTTTAAGGGGTAATCGTTTAAACAGTGATTTCTGCGAAACCTGACACAATATTTTATTGGGATTAATTTTAAAATGTTGCGTACTAATGTGCCCTAAAAATGTTTTCGATTTCAAAATAAAATATGAATTACATTTTTTTAAATAAATTGGTAAAGAAATTGTAAACGGAACATTGTAAACGGGACAATTTTTCCACCATGATTTAAAATTTTTTTATGTTGCTATTTATAATCCTTCCCAAGAAACATTTTTACGGACTCTCCGGCACGTACGGATTCATGAATCCGGCTTTTACGGCACGTTAACTGTCCGTAATGCACGTATCCGTCAACGCTTGTACGTATACGGAACATTAACGGACCGTATAAATGGATTTTCGAACACAATACGTTTTAACTCCGTTTTGGTGTATCCGTTTTCGTACCGGTTAAAACGGACTTCACCTGTGTTTGTTTTTAAAATAAAAGTTCAAGAAGCAAAAGATTTTCGCTTAAATTTTTTATAATTTTAACGATCCTAAATGGCTGGTAATTTTTGGCAAAGTTCTCATTCGCAACAATGGATTCTAGATCGTCAACACAGCGAAGAAAAATATCAAAAAGTATTCATATTGTTTGCCAAGGTTTTGGGTGAACAATTAAAGCTACGCCAGCAGATTATTACCACCGGACGGATGTTTGTTTGTTATATCCATCATATCAGATTGCTATTGCCTGTTTACAAATTGCTTGTGTTATCCTACAAAAAGATTCAACGAAAGAGTGGTTTGTTGAATTAAATGTGGACTTGGATAAGGTGCAAGAAATAGTATGAGCCATAGTTAACCTCTTTGAGTTATGAAAAGATTGGAAAGGAAAAGATTAAATACAAAATTTGCTGGCGAAAATTCCTAAACCAAAACCAGCACCACAGCGTTAAATACAAAGAGGTATATATATTTTTGACCATTAAATTTTATAATTATTTAAAAAAAGTCATTGAATTCTATTATAGGCCACTATTTACGCATTGGATAGAGGCGTAACCCGCACCAGATGTAAATATAGTATAAATTTAAATAATCAATGTTAATATTAATAAATCTAAAAAATAAAAATACTACTCATAATATAAAAAATAGGGTGAATTTATGTAGATATAAAGTCCGTTTTTTGTTTAAAAAATCGGTATGGATACGGACCGGAAACGGAGTGACTCCGTTTTTACACGACATAACGGTCCCTAAACGGTCCGTCATTGACGGACTTTAAACGTACTTGTCCGTTTTTTACACGACATAACGGTCCGGAAACGGTCCGTCATTGACAGACTTTTAACGGACTCATGTCCGTTTTTTACACGATATAACGGTCCGTAAACGGTCCGGCACTGGCGGACTTTCAACGGATTCGAATCAGATTCGATGTTCCTTATATTCCGTTTTCTGGTCCGTATACGGATTCAGAAAACGGTGCGTAAACGGAGTAGGATTCCGTTTACGACGGACAGAAAATGGTACGTAAACGGAACGTATTGTTTGTTGGGTTTATATAACAAACTTAATAAAAAATGTTTTTCAGATCATTGTTCATTGCCAACTGTCTGTATTTTTCGCGACGTTTCTTTGCTGACTCAGCATGTTTTTCTAGAAATTTTTTTTTCTTCGCTGGATCACTTTGAAGACTTTTCAGGAACCTCTTATAATTTTTTTTATTGTCTTCACACCTTTTATTTTCCATCTGTTTAAAAATATTTATTTAAATTAAAAAAAAAATTCTTTATTCTTGAAACAAGTATACTAACGATTGTAAACGGGACACACTTTGAGCACTAACAAAAAAAAAAGTTAATGTTGCAAATGTTTCAATTTTCGATTTTTTTAACAAATTCACTACTTCAGCTTTAAACTTTAATTTGGAAACTGATTCGATCAATGATCACCGAGTACTAAAACTAAATGCCTTTTTATGATTGTAAACGGGACAGAGAAGTAGCATGTAAGACATAAGTAAAATTTTGACCGTTACTTAGACTTTTTTCGATCTCTTCTATTTTTTTCTTTACTCTTTGGTGTTTGTACAATAACTTAGTAAGAAGAGTGCAAACTATATTATACTAAACACTGAAATAAAATTTTTTTTGAAAAATTAGACAAATAGAGGTCAAATGCAATAATATTAATTTTACACCATTCAGGTCGATTTTTTCGAAATAAACAAAAAATAAAACAAAAAAGTTTTTATATATTAAAAAAATATAAGCAATTCTCTAAATAAATCTTGAAAAGAAAATTTTTTTTTCCATTTTTTAAATTTGGTCCGTGGTTGACGTTTTTTTGGAAATAGCCATATATTATTCCTTACAAAATTTTATCAGAGTTTTTTTTTTCGTAATAGTAGTTTCTCAGATTTTAACTAACTTTAACCGGAGCCCTGTTTTTGCACTTTTTACACAACATGCATATGCAATTTTTGCCTGACTTTTTTTTGATCCGAAAAATTTTTGATACGCTGCCGAACAAAAAAGTACAAAAATAATTAGCTATTTTTACCCCCTAAATGTTGGAGATGTCACTTAAAAATATGAGGTCAATTATGGATTTCGGTTTTCTATATCATACAAATCGGTACATAGAGAGAATTTTGCTGAGCGAGTTTTAATGAAATTTCTCAATAAACTAATGAAGTTTTCTGCACAACATAAATGAAAATTTTCTTAAATTCGATGAAAAAGCTTTTTGTATTTAATAAATTCAGTTTTAATGAAACTTTTTCATAGAGTGTATGAAACTTTTAATAAATAAAATGAAATTTTCGACAATATTTTATTAAAAATTCCATTAATTCAATGAAAAGTCTCAATGGACGAGTTCCAGCGAAACTTCGTTGGTTTTATGCAAAAATTCATTAATATCATGCAGATAATTCTCTCAGTCTATTTAAAATGCAACATCATCAAACACTCTGTCTTCTTTTAGTGCATTGTTTGCAATGAAAAGGAAATGTAGCATTTCAAGTTTCTTCACTTAAAATAATACGTCAGTAGAAAAATCTGTCCAACCGGTTTCAAATCGATTTGACTAATTTTTAACAAATTTTTAGTTGAAACACTGATTAAAGCAAAGATTTTAGTTGTCTTCATTTAACACAATACTGAAAATTCTCAGTACTTTAACTAATTTTGAGTGTTAATTTTCAAAATTATTCAAAACTAATTTTTAAGAACCCATCCGTTAAATTTTACAAAATTTATTGTTAAAATATACAATTTCATGTTTCCGGTAGATGTCGCCACCAATGTATCCGAAGTTTTAAAGATGGCGCTATTTTTTTCCTACCGATTTTTTAAAATGGCCCATATCTCAAAAACTAAGAGAGATAGAGCAAAATTGATGAAATTTAGACTACCCCTAACCGTACAGTACCCCAGTCAAGGGGATTATCTCTATCCAAAAATGGACCATGGCGAGGCCTTCGACCTTGGGAAATTTTCAATAAAAATTTTCCACTTCATAAAATGGCCCATATTTCAGAAACTAAGCGAGATAGAGCAAAACGGACAAAATGTTTGATCCACGGGAGTGCCTAGTCCATAATATGGACTAG
Organism: Leucophora obtusa; assembly: GCA_949987735.1. Lineage (NCBI taxonomy): Eukaryota > Metazoa > Arthropoda > Insecta > Diptera > Anthomyiidae > Leucophora > Leucophora obtusa. Next base: position 312,784,093 of record OX465295.1, on the reverse strand, counting down.
GCCCGGGGAGGGTCCCGAGACCCTAAATTTGGATAAATTCTATGACTCAGTATAATTACAGATAAAACTGTAGTTTTACAAATTTTTTACTTAAATTTAGATTTGTTAAATTTAACAAAAGAATTTGTCAAAATCAACAAATTTTATTTTAAGCCAAAAAAAAAAGGAATACACTTTGTTAAAGTAACAAATTTTTCTGTCCAGCCAACAGACGTATTATTTTGAGTGTTCTAACATAAAATCTTACTCACATTTTATTGGAAATAGTGTTTTAAATTATTTCACAAGTTTAGGTACTAAAACAAAAATTACAAACATATTTTTCGAAAAATACAACCCTTTTGATGAGAAAACTTTTTCACTGACCGAGAAGATTTAATACAATTTTTTATTATAGTTTTTCATAATATACACGGGTCATTTTAATATTTTCAAAAAGTATTCAAAAGTTGTACCCCTAATGCATATATAGTAGACTGACTCACGAAAAAAAGTAAAAAAATTGTCCCCCCTCGAAATAAACCTTGGTTTGTTTTATGATGATTGCCAAAATATTTCAGGTCTAGCAATGAGATCTCAAGAGATGGACCATTTAAAAAAAAAATTCACGAAATATTTTGGGAATCATCATAAAACAAACCAAGATTTTTTTTGAGGGGCACTGTTTTTAACTTTTTTCTGTCCATATACGGTGAGTCGCTCTAATATACAGCACTTTGGATATAGTGACAACATTAATTATGCTGTGATATAAATTTTTGTTATCTGTGCAGACACAATTTAGAAGGGATATTCGTTTAAACGATGCTAAAAGACGGAAAAGCTGGTGTAAAGAAAAACAAGTAAGAAAGTTATCAATGGCTTAAACTGGTAAAAATTTGGTTTGACGAAAAGGGCTAACTAGAAAAATCTGAAAAATGGGGGCAGCCGGTGGGTAAACTTAATTTGAATACGCTGAGTCCAGTGGTGCTAACAATTTTTCTAGGTTATCTCTTACAAAAATATATTTTTTTTTGAAAATTATTGTTACGCATTATTCTGGTGAACATTTCTACTTGTTTTAAGTGATACATGGATAGTGGAGGCATGATGATCTTGTCTTCCGGCTATCTGCAGTCCGGCGGGGTTCCTGTATCCAAAAAAAACACTTAAATTACGTAACAATAGAAAAAAAATACTCATGCCTCAATAAAAAAATTGCCGGTTAGGGTACAAAAATGTCTAAACTAATTATCCTAGGTTGCACAGAAAGAGGATCAGTTGTATGTGATCCTGTGAGCACAATTTTCCCACCCATTGAGAAATCCAAACTCCTTTGGCAATTCATATGCTCAATTTTTATAAAGAATCGCCCCTTTTATAGACCTTTTTAAATAATCAACCACATGAGCCTTCTTTTAACATTCCTCTTATATATTTAAATTAGCAATTCATTTTATGTTGTTATAATAACTTCAAATAAAATAATGGTGGAAAATCATAGGTAGAATTTAAACTATAATTATAAGCATAATCAGGATTATGTTTAGAATTTTGCATAAATTTAAGTAAACTTACAAAATATCATATTTAATATTAACTTAATCTTTAAAAAGAAATTATAATGGAGGCTTAGGTGTAAATTATAGAATTTACAAGTATATAACAAATTTGAAAGGTTATTATGTAGTCACCAAACTCTTTGTTAAAAAAAGAAAAGAAATGACCAAAACAAAATGTGATAATAAAAGAAATATTCTACGGTTTGTGAATTAGCTGAATTCGCCGCATTCATATGCAAGAATTTCAGCGCTAATTTGTTTTTGTAAAAAGCGTTTTTTTTGTTTTTTTTTTTTTTTGAAACAACAAGAAAAATGTGTATAATATAATAAAAATAGTATTTAAATCATTTAAACTTACAAATTTAGTTGTTTTCGTTTTTTTTTTTTTTTTTTTTGTTTTCTTTAATCCTCTTTAATTTGTTTATCCCTTGATGTTGATCATTAAAGGCCTTTGATGAATGTAACGTTGGATGAGGTGTTCGCTGTAGAAAATTTATTATAATACAATTTTTGTTGTTTTTCTTTTTCTTATTAGTTTGCACTATTTCTCCTTTTTTTTTACAAAAACAATTAATAGATTTACCAAAATTTTACTTGAATTTAATTAATTTGATTAATTATAGACATTATTTTTTTTTGTCACTACACTTTTACCATTGAAATTATATTAATATATTTAAAATATTACACAAAAATACTTTACATATTTATAGGCACAGATTCGCGGACGGACGAACTAATTAACAGACCGACGATGACTGACTTCCTATAGTCTTACTTTAATGGCCTTTATTTTCAGCAATTAGTTTTCAATATATCAGAAAGAGAATAGTTAAGGATGACAACATAAGCAAATATGAAAAATAAAAAAACATAAAAGCAAAATATGACAATATAGAAAAAATTAAGGAAATTGTAAAATTTAATTTATGAATGAAAATTAGGAAAAAAAAATTATGAATGAAATATTGGTATAAGAAAAAAATTACGCATTACAAGAAAAATAGTATTTTTCTTCAGAATCTTACAGTCTCGGACAATAGTATAAGTGAGCTTACTTATAAAATCAATTTAAGTTTTAAGAAAGGTGTGTAAAATTGCAATTTATGATAGGTTTAGTATAAAATAGGTATAATTTCGGTAATTTACTTATGATTAGTAGATATTATAATTTAAAAAAAATGATCCCTTTCCTTTAGACAAGTTATATTATATAATGCTAGCAATTTGGTTATGGTTTATGGCCAATTATCTTAAAGCAAACATGGGTAGCTCTGTGATGTTAAATATGTTTCTAGTTGTAGTGGAAATTCAATTGTTTCGACTATGCCAACCAAATTACTCATATACCAAGTGTAAAACAATTTCAATCAAATGGTCTTATAATTGTTGGCACGTTTTACTGAAAATTTTATAAATTAGTTCAGAATTAACTAACAAAATCCAAGAACTCACCCTATGTATACTAAGCGATACTCCGGACGTATAATGCCAGAATTTCAGTACAACCAGTATTTTTCCGAGCACGTGAATTATTTCGTAAGGACAATATGATAGATGTGGGCTTAAATTTTCCTGAATTATCCAAGTTTTTCAAAAAAACGATTGCAAATGGCTAGTGATAATTTCATGACAGAGTGGGCTCCGAATAACCATTGTATCCCGTTGCACCAGGAAAGTTAGCCCTTAATGATTCGCCAAAAAAATATGTCTAGCCCAATTTTACAAAATCGGTACCAAAAATTCGAAATAATTATGGAAATTTTTTTTTTCCAGTTTAATTAAAGGTTTCGTAATAGATTTATATAAAACGATTGCTTGTATATTTTCGGATATTATTTTATAAGAACACTTTTCACAAATTTTAAACTTTACCCAAACACGTTGAACTCTCAATTGAAAAGGAAATGACGTGGTATCAGTATCTATGCTGAGATACATATACAGAGTTCGGTAACCGATTACTGATTACAAATAATCGTCGTGACTCTATTATGACAATATCAGTGATAGACAAAGAGGAATAAATTGTGACTGATTGTATACATTCTTTACATCACTTTTTACTCTTAACGAGGTTAAATCAAAATCGTTACAAACCTGCTTCGCAGCAAGATTAATCAAAGGAGCGAACAGGAAGATTTTAAGCAGATACACTAGCTCTTATGATTTATAAAAAATTTCGAAATTGAAGCTAATTTTGATTTTTGAAAGCTGTAAAATTGTTTTGGCCTTTTTTTCCGAAAATAATTTGAAAATCTTATAAAACGTTTACAAAATATATTTTGTAAGAAAAGTTTTTCTTTGAGTTTTTTTTTAAAGGTGATCATGCATATAAGCCTTACAAAATTTATGATGATTTATAAAATAAAAGCATTTTTTTTCTTTTTTTTCCATAATTCTCAAAGAATTTCCATTGTCTTTGATTTTTAAACTCAAAAATCAATTCTGGTAAAATTAATCTTACGAATAAAAATCAAATAGTCAATTTTTATACAGAGAGAATTAAGCTGGACGGGTTTAATAAAATCTCTCAATACACCAATAAAATTTTCTTCAAAATGTAAGTGAAAAATTTCGCCTATTTGATGAAATGCTTCAAATATTTTATGAATCTAGTTTTAATGGAACCTTTTCATTGAGTGCATGAAACTTTTAATGAATAGAATGATTTTTTTTTTGACAATATTTTACGAAAAATTCCATTCATTTATTGAAAAGTTTCAATGGACGAGTTCCAGTGAAACTTCATTGGTCTTATGCAAAAATTCACTAATATCAATGCTATAACTCTATCAGTGTACATAACATTCGAATAAGGCATTATTAGTTAGGTGATTTTTCTCTTCACATTAAAGCTTTAAGTAAATGTAAAATGCATATTTCAGCTTAGCGTTCAAAGTGTGACACGACCCACAAAGCCGGGCAATTAAACACGAATATCGGCAGCGTGAAATGTTCCTATTAGCTTACCATTAAAATCCTCTAATTCATAAAGGGAGTTGCCTAATTTTTTCCTCACCTTGCACTTTACAAATTTGGGTAAAAACTTTGCATTAATGGCCTTAGAAGCGTCACTCTGAGAGAAGTTTTTCCGAAAAACGGTCTGTCCTTCATAAAAATGTATATTCCTTGCACGTAGATTATATCTTTTGGAAGATTTTTCATGAGCGAATTTAATATTATCTGAAATCTTTTCCCGTATCCTATTGAGGCGGTCCGAATTTTCCCTGAAATCAATATCATCATTACGTAAACATCCTATTTGTTCCAATATTCTATACGATGACGCATGTTGTACCATATTTTGTCCAAATAAAGCGTAATATGGAGAACATTTTATTGACGTATGGTAGTCACTGCGAAGAACAGATAAGATTTTGGGTATTTCCCGATCCCAATTCTGATGATTCTTATCATCTTTAACAAAACTACGAATTTTCGATATAATTTCTCTGTTTGAACGTTCCGAGGCGTTCGCCTGCGGTGAATATAGTCCAGTTTTTATATGCTCAATGCCATACTTCGATAAGAAATCCTGAAAATCTTTAGAAACAAACTGTTTACCATTATCACTATGGATATACTGAGGTACACCATATGTTGCAAATAACTCATTTTGAAAAAAGTTAATAACATTTATTGAAGTAGCTGAACGAAGAGGTTTAAGAAATATAAATTTTGTCATATGATCAAGAGCAATAAAAAGAGATGTATTCTGGCGCTTTGATCGTGGATAAGGCCCTAGAAAATCGCAGTAGATACGCTGGAAAGGTCTAGAAGTAAAAAAAACAGTACCCATCATTGGTTTTAATGTCATATTTGGTGGTTTAATGGATTTACAAATGTCGCAACTATCCACATATGATTTTATGTCCTTTGCCATTGAAGGCCAGTAGAATTGTTGTCGTACACGAGCAAGCGTCTTAGCGTAACCACCATGACAAGAATCTTGATTGTGAGATTTTTCAACCACAAAAGAAATTAAACTTTTTGGCAACCAAAGCCTCCAAAGCGAGTCTTCCTCATCCTCTGCACCTTTTCTAAATCTAACTCTTTTATAAATTTTTCTTTCTTTTATAACAATATCTGGGATTAAATCTAAATTTTTTTCAAGGGTTTCACGCAAATTTTTATATTCATCAGAATGAAAAGCGGAACAATTCAAATCAATATCAGCACTATTTTTCTGAAAGTCGAGAGAATCAACGTCGAACCTTGAAAGGGTATCAGGCACAACATTTAGGGAGCCCTTTCGGTGCTTGATCGCAAAATCAAACCCCTGAAGCTTCAAACTCCACCTCGCTAATCTACCGTTAAGGTCTTTTTGGTTCATGAGCCAGCGAAGACTTGAATGGTCTGTAATTATCGTAAAAGGGAGGCCCTCTATATAAGGTCTAAATTTTTTTACACAAATGACCGCAGCCATACATTCCAGTTCTGTAACTGTGTAGTTTTTCTGGCATTTGTTTAATTTTTGTGAAACGAATGCAATTGGATGTTCGTTACCATCATCATCCTTTTGGTATAAAACTCCACCTACTCCAACCCGGGATGCGTCGCATTGGATAATGAATTCGCGCGTAAAATCCGGTTGTGCCAGAACTGGAGCAGATGAAAGTGCTTCCTTCAACCTATTAAAAGAATCGATAGCTTCGTTTGAAAGTTTAAATTGTTTCGAAGATTTTTTTATACAATCGGTAAGGGGGCTGGACATATCAGAAAAATTTTTAATAAAACACCTATACCAATTACACATCCCTATAAATCTGCGAATTTGTCGGGGTGTCTTCGGTAGGGGAAACTCACGGATTGCCGATACCTTTTCCTCGTCAACTTTTAAACAACCATGACCGATCCTATATCCGAGGTATTTAATCTCGCGTTGGCAGAACCTACTCTTTTCGACATTGATTGTAAGGTTTGATCTTTTCAAACAAATTGCTACATCTTTTAACGTACTTAAATGCGTCTCAAAATCCGCAGTACATACAAGAAGATCATCCAAGTATATAAAGACGTTCTCCCTCAGCCTGGAGGGTATGACCTTGTCCATGAGTCGGCTCATGGTTTGCGGCCCATTGCAAAGGCCGAAAGGCATCACTTTATACTGATAGAGTGGTTTCCCGGGAATTGCAAACGCAGTCTTTTCCTTCGACTCTTCAGAGAGCTTAATCTGTAGAAACGCATCCTTCAAGTCTATACCACTTATGAAATGAGTGTCTTTTAACCGGGACAACAAACCTCCAATATGAGGCAATGGATATGAATCCTTTTTCGTTACGGCATTAACTTTACGTGAATCCAAGCAAAGGCGAACCTTTCCCGGCTTCCTTACCAACACAACTGGGCTGCACCATGGCGAATTAGATTCTTCTATCACATTCATACTTAAGAGACGATCAATTTCGGCATAAGCCTCTTCCTGACGTGGAGGAGATAATGGGAAGTGTCTAGACTTTATTGGGGTAGCATTACCAGTGTCTATGTGATGCTCTAGTAATGGGGTACATCCAAGTCCTAATTTAGAAAAGGAAGGAAACTCCAAGATTACTTTTTCAAGATCCAATTGCTGTTCAGTTGTAAGAGAATGAAAATTTGGGTCATTTAACATTTCATCAGATAGCTCGCTAATTTCGGGAATAATATCGGGTGCTAGAGCAAAAGCTCTCCAAAAGTCGACTCCTAAGTAGGCGACCTGCCTAAGCGAAGGGACAAGGTAAAAAGTTATATTTTTCATAGTATTTCTGTAAAAAACTGGAAGGCTACAAAAACCTACTATTGACTGACGTGAACCATCGGCTGTTGAGATTGAACATCTAAATTTTCTAATATGGATCGAGTGTTTATTCAAAAATTCAAAACAATTTTTACCCAGGACGGATACACTAGCACCTGAGTCTAGTAAACCGTGAATAGTATCATTAAATATTTTGATTTTTGCGTATGGTCTATCATCATTATCACTACATAAACGGACAGACTCAATAACTTTTCGAAGGACTTTACGATTTAAAAATCTTTGTCTACACTGTAAAATTCTTTTTGAAATTAATTTTTCTTTATAAATCGGACGGACAGGAGTAAAATTATCGGGATCTAGCGACTCGAACGAGAGTCCCCGGTTATAATCTCGCTCGGTTTGGGGTTTCCCACATGCCTATTGGGACATTTAGGAGTGGTTACTCCTTTTTGACCGCATTTATAGCAAAATAAGTTACGAATCTCCTCCGGACAGTATATATACGAATGTCCATAAGACGAACAATTCCAACAGAGTATTTTGGAATAATCAACTTTTCGTTTCAATTGAATAGCTTCAATTTGGGGATCCTGAGCAGATTCATCACTTTCATTCCCAATATCCACTTCACTAACATTACGCGGATTAGACAATAAAGGAAATTGATTTTTGTTCTCCAATAGAAGTTTTTCAGCTTTTCGTGCAGCTTCACGAAAGTCTTCTAAATTCGAATGATCTGAATTAAAAAGAATGTAACGTAAACCTGGAATTAGATTCTTCTTCATGATATCAATTAATTGAGTATCAGACATACGATGCCCTAGCCTTGTATTCATAGCAATAATAGAAGAATGAAATTCATCGTAAGATTCCCGAGGTCCCTGTTTTCTCAGCGATATTTTTATAACAATATCGTGGTCCTTTTCAAGAGTTCCAAATTCCTTAGTAATAGAAAATTTTAATAACGGATATCTAGCAGATGGATTCTGTTTAATGAAGTTCCAATACCAAGTCTCGGCTCTTCCGGAAAGAAATATATGAAAATTGTCCATCAATTGCTCATGAGTGCACTTATTACGATCACAAAGCGTATCAATTTTAAATAGAAAATCTGAAACACTACCTGTGCCATCATATGTAACCTTCCACTCTTTCAGACGAATGGGAGGATTAGAAAATAAAGTATTATTTAAATTATCACTATTAAAACTATTATTTGGGGCGGCAGATGGTTCTGTCCTTTGGGCTGAGCCATTAGAAGTGACCTTAATATTATCTATAGTCCCTCTAATTGTTAATAACTCACGCCTAAACTCCTCTTGAGTGGAAATAATAGTCTGATGAAGCATACTAATAATCTGATTAATATCCTGTTGGTTATGAGTGGTTTTAGTATTTGCAGGATTTGGAGGTGGTAGGTGTGGTGGTGGGACTCTCACCTGAGTGACATTGGCATTTGCCGGTTTCTGAGATGTCGACGGTGCGACTAAATTCTGCTCCATAGTAGGAGTGCCCTGTTTTTGGCCTGCTTCCATGGGTGGTAGTAAATTGTTAAGGTTTGGAGTACCTTTGGAGCTCATGTTGCCAAAACCAGTTGAATCTAGTGATTCCGGAATAGAACCCAGCGATTCTGAAATAGAATCTGATTCGAATCTAAGATCTGTATATGACAGTTCAAAAAGGTTCCGATTAGGTATGTCAAAAATTGGTAAGTTTCCTGTTGCCTGAGTATTTGAACTACTTGCAACCTTGGGGTTTGAAATTTTCGGAGGTGTTCTTGCTAAACTAGATCTAGGTTTAAATACTGACGTACTAGACCCTAAAGAAGGTTCCTTTACAGGTGTTCTACCTCGACCGCGAATAGAAGTCTGTCTTGTGTTTTTAATGGGTGATTTCTGGCCTGGTTTCGAAGATCGAGTTAGCATACTCTTTATATTAAATAGGTATGAGAAAAATAGAGTTGGCATATACGTGTTTTAAAAACTACTATATTATTAACGGGATATATTATAACATAAAATAATGAGGAATGTTAAATAAATCTCATGTGGCTAAATAAATGTAAGATCTAATATATAATAAAGCGTGCAAGGTTATTAATTTTACATCAAATTATTCTGACAAACGTTTTATCAATTATTGATTGCAAAATACACAAAAACTGGTTGATTTTGTTGTAATGACTAATCAATGAAATAATATCTAATGATTATGCTAATTATTTAGAAAAGTATTCGATTTTGTCCCAAAATTAAAATACAACTGAAGCGATTACACAAAAAGCAAAGTTAGAATATTTAATTTGAAAAAATTTGCAAGAATTATGAAAAAACTGCATCATTATCAAACAATTTTTTATAAAGGTATTGAATATGGACTAATATTTTCAAAACTCATTGTATAAATTATGCTGTTAAATGAAAATCGAAAACCAAACTGTTGTATACTCGGTTCTAAATAAATTTGAAAACATCGCGCAATGCAGGGTAAAAAGTTAACTTTATACAACTGAGTCTTCGTTATCCTCAAACTTATTATGATGGATTTTTTTTTTTAGCGAAATTTTGGTATACAAAAGAGCAATAATCATTAAAAAAACTATGTGCAACTTAGCGTTCATTGGCCAATTTTGGCCTCGTTGGGCGCCACCTATGTTACGCATTATTCTGGTGAACATTTCTACTTGTTTTAAGTGATACATGGATAGTGGAGGCATGATGATCTTGTCTTCCGGCTATCTGCAGTCCGGCGGGGTTCCTGTATCCAAAAAAAACACTTAAATTACGTAACAATAGAAAAAAAATACTCATGCCTCAATAAAAAAATTGCCGGTTAGGGTACAAAAATGTCTAAACTAATTATCCTAGGTTGCACAGAAAGAGGATCAGTTGTATGTGATCCTGTGAGCACAATTTTCCCACCCATTGAGAAATCCAAACTCCTTTGGCAATTCATATGCTCAATTTTTATAAAGAATCGCCCCTTTTATAGACCTTTTTAAATAATCAACCACATGAGCCTTCTTTTAACATTCCTCTTATATATTTAAATTAGCAATTCATTTTATGTTGTTATAATAACTTCAAATAAAATAATGGTGGAAAATCATAGGTAGAATTTAAACTATAATTATAAGCATAATCAGGATTATGTTTAGAATTTTGCATAAATTTAAGTAAACTTACAAAATATCATATTTAATATTAACTTAATCTTTAAAAAGAAATTATAATGGAGGCTTAGGTGTAAATTATAGAATTTACAAGTATATAACAAATTTGAAAGGTTATTATGTAGTCACCAAACTCTTTGTTAAAAAAAGAAAAGAAATGACCAAAACAAAATGTGATAATAAAAGAAATATTCTACGGTTTGTGAATTAGCTGAATTCGCCGCATTCATATGCAAGAATTTCAGCGCTAATTTGTTTTTGTAAAAAGCGTTTTTTTTGTTTTTTTTTTTTTTGAAACAACAAGAAAAATGTGTATAATATAATAAAAATAGTATTTAAATCATTTAAACTTACAAATTTAGTTGTTTTCGTTTTTTTTTTTTTTTTTTTTTGTTTTCTTTAATCCTCTTTAATTTGTTTATCCCTTGATGTTGATCATTAAAGGCCTTTGATGAATGTAACGTTGGATGAGGTGTTCGCTGTAGAAAATTTATTATAATACAATTTTTGTTGTTTTTCTTTTTCTTATTAGTTTGCACTATTTCTCCTTTTTTTTTACAAAAACAATTAATAGATTTACCAAAATTTTACTTGAATTTAATTAATTTGATTAATTATAGACATTATTTTTTTTTGTCACTACACTTTTACCATTGAAATTATATTAATATATTTAAAATATTACACAAAAATACTTTACATATTTATAGGCACAGATTCGCGGACGGACGAACTAATTAACAGACCGACGATGACTGACTTCCTATAGTCTTACTTTAATGGCCTTTATTTTCAGCAATTAGTTTTCAATATATCAGAAAGAGAATAGTTAAGGATGACAACATAAGCAAATATGAAAAATAAAAAAACATAAAAGCAAAATATGACAATATAGAAAAAATTAAGGAAATTGTAAAATTTAATTTATGAATGAAAATTAGGAAAAAAAAATTATGAATGAAATATTGGTATAAGAAAAAAATTACGCATTACAAGAAAAATAGTATTTTTCTTCAGAATCTTACAGTCTCGGACAATAGTATAAGTGAGCTTACTTATAAAATCAATTTAAGTTTTAAGAAAGGTGTGTAAAATTGCAATTTATGATAGGTTTAGTATAAAATAGGTATAATTTCGGTAATTTACTTATGATTAGTAGATATTATAATTTAAAAAAAATGATCCCTTTCCTTTAGACAAGTTATATTATATAATGCTAGCAATTTGGTTATGGTTTATGGCCAATTATCTTAAAGCAAACATGGGTAGCTCTGTGATGTTAAATATGTTTCTAGTTGTAGTGGAAATTCAATTGTTTCGACTATGCCAACCAAATTACTCATATACCAAGTGTAAAACAATTTCAATCAAATGGTCTTATAATTGTTGGCACGTTTTACTGAAAATTTTATAAATTAGTTCAGAATTAACTAACAAAATCCAAGAACTCACCCTATGTATACTAAGCGATACTCCGGACGTATAATGCCAGAATTTCAGTACAACCAGTATTTTTCCGAGCACGTGAATTATTTCGTAAGGACAATATGATAGATGTGGGCTTAAATTTTCCTGAATTATCCAAGTTTTTCAAAAAAACGATTGCAAATGGCTAGTGATAATTTCATGACAGAGTGGGCTCCGAATAACCATTGTATCCCGTTGCACCAGGAAAGTTAGCCCTTAATGATTCGCCAAAAAAATATGTCTAGCCCAATTTTACAAAATCGGTACCAAAAATTCGAAATAATTATGGAAATTTTTTTTTTCCAGTTTAATTAAAGGTTTCGTAATAGATTTATATAAAACGATTGCTTGTATATTTTCGGATATTATTTTATAAGAACACTTTTCACAAATTTTAAACTTTACCCAAACACGTTGAACTCTCAATTGAAAAGGAAATGACGTGGTATCAGTATCTATGCTGAGATACATATACAGAGTTCGGTAACCGATTACTGATTACAAATAATCGTCGTGACTCTATTATGACAATATCAGTGATAGACAAAGAGGAATAAATTGTGACTGATTGTATACATTCTTTACATCACTTTTTACTCTTAACGAGGTTAAATCAAAATCGTTACATTATGGTTCCAAGAAAAAAAAAACCAGATTTTAATAACTTTTTGACTATTCATTTTTACTCAGGTTATTTGTAATTCACCAATTGGTTTTTAAATGGTTTTAATGTATTAAAATTTGTATGGAAATGTAAAAATTTGTATTTGTGTACGTAAATTTTTAAAATGTCCTTACTGTTTCAACCACAACTTTTGAACCGCTAGACTGACTGATTGTTATAATTTTATTTTTTTGCTTGTGAGAATAACAAACAATCTAACTAGAAAATAATGGTAAACAAATTATAAAATCACATCTTTTTGGGTCCTTGAATATCTCTTTTTAAAAGCTAACCTAGAAAAACGGCAAGCATCGCTGAATTCAGCATACTCGAATTAGTTTTGCTTGTCAGAAAAAATCGTTTCGGATTCGAGCACACTGTAGTTATCCGAGTTGAAAGTTTAGCTGTGTACGAAAAGTAATAGGTTGATTTTCTCTGAGTTTTTTATTAGTTAACGGATATAGTTAAGTAAAAAACGCAGCTAATATAATTTTCGATAAGATTTTAGCATAAAGGTATACACTCAAACAATTAAGTCAGAAAGTATTGACAAAAATAATGAGTCTAAAAATAGATTTTCAAAAATATAAGTTTTATAAAAAAAATATTTTTTAATTGTAAAATTTTTTTTAATAAAATTTTCTATTATGGGAATCGAACCTAGGGCTCCAGGTTGCCAGTTAATAGCTCTACCATCTGAGCTATCACTAATGTTTGATAGATAAAAACATAATTGACCTGCTGCACACAAGTCAGCTTACTCGCCAACATACAAAAAATCAAGAAATATGTATGTGGTTACACATATCCTTACCAGTGGTGAAAAAATATTGAGTCTAAAAATAGATTTCAAAAAATTTACAAAATTACTTTCTATTTGAAATAATTATAAAAATAAGTCATTATCAGTAACTCATTATTATTTGTTTTAAAATAATGCAGAAGGTAAGTCGGTGTCATTACTGGTAGTCCAAAAAATAATGATATGTCATTACCATTTCTACACAGGGTTATTTATACTCCTTTTTATTGGACAATTATAGTTGCAAAATGCAGGTGAGTTCTACTTTTCTTCTGAATATACCGATTTTATTATCAATTTTTCATTATGACTTCATTTCAGCTTATTTTAAAAGAATTCCGGTTTTGCTATTATATCCCAGCAAAAATATGTGTAAGTCCTTCAAAACAAACAACTTTTAAATTGGTTACAATGGAGCGATAAGTGCTCTTTTTCTGCTTCGAATGTATGTGCTTTAAAACAACTTTCAAAAATGTATATATAATGTTGTTTTTTTCTTTGTAAATGCATTTGTTTGTAAATTACGAATTTGTTAGAGATTCCATTTTTTATCTCTAAAAAAACAAAATAGTTAATTTTATTAACGTACTTTATTATCTTATGATTATTTACATATTTTTTAATTATTTGTGCATATTTTAAAAAATACTTCAATTACAGTTCCCATTGAAAAAGGGAAGGAAATAAAGAATTGGATCCCATTAAACCTCCTGGAGTATGACCCAAATATGAATTTTTCTTTTCACTAAATGCAAATATATAAAAGTTAACAATTAAAATGTATTGTTAAGGCTCTATGAATTCACTCGCGTGCTTTTGCACCGTGCACCAAAGAAATATGTTAATAAAATTTGTTGCAATGTTAACATATTTTATCGTTTAAAATACCAATCAAGAGGTTCGTTAACAGATGTTTGTCCCTTACCTTTGCTTGTACATTAAAAGTTCTATAAATGCCACCTGCTTAATATGCTTTAATTGCTATTACACCTTAAAAGTCTTAAAATCAAGCTAAATAAATAATTCTATAGTGACAAAAAATATATTATTTCTTCGGACTTAAAAATAGATTTAAAAAAATAACTGCCGTCAACTTTAAAATGTACATTAAAGTTCCAAATTTTAATTAAAGTTAAAATTTTGCTAAATGAAATTCTTCAACATAAGAATTTAACTAATCACGATTGCAAATTATAGCGTTGGAACTTAATGCATCGTTTAAAGGAAAAGTTGATTTGAAGCTAACGATGGTTGACTTGCAAAATTCAAATGACGACATGGTATTCGCCTTCGAAATATGTCTGGGGAAAAACTTTCCTCCAAATGTTCTCGGATTCTTTAATGAATTTAAAGCTAAAATTTCAATTATAGATCTGCGGATTCAGCAAATTTATAATGATGGCCTTATTACTGTAGAGTTGTAAAATCAAAAAATAGTTTCCTAGTACGCTTTAATATTCTGAAAATTCCTTGAATAATGTTTTAAAAAAAATAATCAATCAGAGGGTTACATATAACTTTTAGGCCCAGCTTTTAGGATGTAGATTATCTTTAAACTTAGTTTAACGCAGTTTATAACTGGAATACTGCTTATAAAATCTATTTTATTTTTCGTTTTCGGTTTAACTAAACCAAGTTTAACTGACATCCCAAAAATTCGGACTTAATGTATTAATATTATTTAATTCAATATCGTAGCTTTTTCGAATTTAACGACTGAAGTAAACATCCCGATAAGCACATAGGTTTTAAAAATTCAAGTGCTTTAAATTTTACTTGAAGTAAAGCAGATTTCAAATTCTAGCATTTGAATATTTAACAAAAATATTTGAAACTTGAATTTTTGTTTCCCTTTTGCTGGAGTATGCTATTGAAATAAAATGTAATAAAAGTTGTATTTAAGCCTTGAAACTGGAAAACAGGGCTTGAATTGAACTTGATTTCAACTTGAATTCCAGTGAAATTGTGTATAGGGATGTTACAAACTTATTTAAAAAACTGTTGAACAAAAATTTAAAAAAAAATTGGTTTTGTCTGATTTTAACTTAATCGAATTGATTCAGATGCAAAAGAAGTGTTTCCTTAATATTGCCCTAAAAATAATAATAAATTGAAGCTTTTGTTACACAATAGGTTCAGAAATGGGCTATGTAAAGGCTAAACATTAAAATTGCCTCTAAAATATGCTATTTCAGACATTATAAAAAGCACATTTAAATCACTTTGAAAAATGTATTATATTATATATTATAAAGAGTACTTCTAAATCACTCTAAAAATGCAAACAAAATGTACTCGTATTGATGTGATGAAAATGTGTATCTAAAAACCATACTTTTATTAACATCATGTAATCACTTTTAAATTACTAACAAAATGCTTAAATTAAACTACTGACAACATGGGACATCACGTGTAAAATAAATCAGTGTTAAAGCTAAATTGTAACTACTTCACAATCAGTTGATGCTATTCGGAGTGCTTTTAAAATACCTTTTTTGTAATGGCTTTTTTTTGCTGGGATATGGTATCATTTTCGATATCGAAATCGTCTGGAATAACGATAGTGTTTCGATGGACCAGATTTTGGCGATTTTACTATCGTTATTTCAGGGAATTTCGATAGCGAAAACGTTATCATAGTTCCTTGGAAATACGATATCGTTACGAAAGGTACATTTTAGAACAAAAAATCTATCGTTTTCGTATCACTAAATAATATCACCTAGGTGATATCGTTTCGATATCGTGACGATATCGTTTGGTTTATTGGGACATATTTAAAAATTCCTAACTTTTTGGCACTAATTTAAAACGAGTTAGCATAACACAATATAAAAAGACACTTCTTATCTGAGTTGCTTGGAACTTATAGAAAGAAAAATGTTTCTGTAGTTCAATAAATTTTAAAATTTGGATCGGAATTTCTTGATTAAGTGGTCTGCGACACATTAGTTGCCGGGGGAAACAAAAAAAAATTTTTTTGGAGAACCCTAGTACACATATTAATCCCTTCTCTCCGCAGCTTAACCTATGTTATCATACCAACCATGGTGTGGGAAATGAGAATTATTCGAAGGGCCAACATTTCTTTGCACATTAGGGTGGCCCTTAGTTATATGGGCCAAAAAAAAAGTGTTCAAATTTTAGGTCTCACCCCCCAGAAATATGCGAATGGCCAAAAAAGTGATAAATACGAAGTTTTGGGCCAATCGAAAAATGTTTAGAGGTCGCTCAAAGCGATTGAAAATTGCAAATGCGTTTATATGGGGGGAAAATGACTTTTTTCGAGACTTATGTAAATTTTTCAATTATGGAAAAAAATTTTATTCTACATGTTAAAATATTTGATATAAAGAGATAATTATCTATTCAGAAAGGTATAAAAATTCAAATTCGGTTAAGAACCAGCCCAGTAATAAATAATGTCCCAGACCAAAAAAGGTTAAATTATTACTTCATTGAGAAATTCGACCACACATCATAAAAATTTTTGAAATCGATTACTAAGTTATAATTTTTTTATTTAAAAGACTCAAGGCTATAAGATATGGAACAAGATTTTTTTATTGGATGTCGTAAACCTGTCGTAAGATGACGTCATACGCGGACAAAATTTTTGGAACGTTTTTGAAATCTCTAATTTCAAATTTCAAAATTTTTTCTTCAACAAAACCGAAAAAATTGAGGTTTGGAGTCCAGTAGCTTGTTTAGAACACCTTAGAGAATGAAAGTAAAAAAATTTAAAAATATCCACTGGCACACTTGGGTATGGCAACGATTTGATTTTTGCGGATTTCGAGGATATTGCGTTTTTTGGTGATAACACGGCTTATTTGCTGTCATAAAATATTTAAAATTAAAAATTAGCTACTTCTGTAATGTTAGTTGTTTTTTTTTATCATCGCTACCCAAGGTTGACAAAAAAAATTTTTGGACATCATTAATCCATGTGGACCTGGTGCCCAAAGTGACCCCAGATTTTTTTTTTTTTAATTTACAAAAGAAGTCAATTTGTTTGCTTACTACCAATTAATTTTAGGAAATGTGATTTGAAATATTATAACATAATGTTTGAAGTTACTATAGTAAAATTTTTGGACGAAATAATTAACGTTAACCCTTACCTTGTCGATTCGATTTTTGCGGATTTCGAGGAAAATGTTGTTTTTGGTCATGACAAGGCACATTAGTTTAATAAAATATTAAAAATAGAATATTATATTTCCAAAAAAATAAATGTTTGTATTATTAAGTAAAAAAAAATAAAAATTAAGCGAATTACACTCACAAAAAAAACTGGTAGACAAATAAGTAAAACGGCTAGTGTTTCAACGTTAAACTGAGATTTTTGTAAAAAAATATTTATTTTAACATGAAAATCTAAATGCTTACCTTTTTTATAATGATATTAAAAATATTATGCATTTTGGTTCGATTATTTTTTGCTATTTTACCATATAGTTTTTTATAAACCAATAAACAGTTTTAGTTATTATTCCATAAGTTTTTGGCCTTAATTTTAGGAGTGTAATAAGTGCTTTTGGTGTGCACAAATAATAATTTAAAAAAGTAAGCAAAAAATTTAAAAAATATTTGTTTTAAAGAAAACCATAAACAATTGTATTTATACTATTATGAAAATAGCAATGGTTTTCTTTAAAACAAATATTATTTAAATTTTTTGCTTACTTTTTTAAATTATTATTTGTGCACACCAAAAGCACTTATTACACTCCTAAAATTAAGGCCAAAAACTTATAATTTGTCCTTTAGGTAACCGACTTCATCTGTGAGTTCACCTTGAAGTGAATACCATAGCTTTTCTAGATAAATGCAGTTGATAGTGTGATATGCTAATGCCACAAACATGAACACACGATTAAAATAAACATATAAATTTAACATGATATATAGGATGAATGGTTAGATGAATGAATATATGAATGGATCTGACTGTTGTAGTTGTTGTGGTTGTTTTCTAAATGAATGTGCATCATACACAATAAAAGCAAGAATAAATAAAATTGAATTATAAAATAAAAAACAAAAAAAAAAAAACAACCTAAAGACAACTACTACGAAAAAGGAGGACAAACATTTAGAACAAAAAACATTATATATGAAAAAGAAAAAAAGAAGGATTTCCATTGTTAAAACTTTAATGTGAATACTGATGCTACAATTTCATAACAAATTCCTTTACACTGCATCAAATAGATAATCGACTAAAACTATTAGTCAAAGACACAATAGACTAAAAATGTCATTATAACGACTTTAAAGTTTTAACAATGTAAATTTTTTTTATAAAAAAATATTTACCATAATAGTTACTGATTGCGTGTGATTTAATGTTATCGTATATTGTTGATGGAATTTTTCTGTTATTTCTATTATTTATTTTTATCATAATACATTGAAAGCTTCCTAAGCATAAACCGTTTTTAAATTTACAATTGGCTTATAAAAGAAAATTTTCATACAAAATTCATTTTATAAAAGTGTTATAAGGTTTTCAAATTATTATGCATGAGCACTAAAGTACCCATCCATGCAACTACCATGCCAAGTTTATTTTAATTGCAAATATTTAGATTTTTAACTCTCAAATTTAAAAATGACATTTTACATACGAGTACAAACTACACACATATTAACTACCAGACTAGTAGTTTGTTTAAAATTTAATCATTCGGAAATTATTGATGTTAATGTTGTTATTTTATACAATTATTGGTTTCTACTATTTATCTTTCCGGTCATTAGGTAAAGTATATATCGTTGAAAAAAAGGAAAAAAAAATTCATACTTTTTATGCTTTACTGACCACAAATGATGTTTTGACTAATACATTTAAACACATCCAGTTATTTTAAAAAGGAAATAAATCAATGTAATGTACAAGTGTTAGAAAAAATTTTAAAGTAATACTATCCTGGCAAAACTTTGGTAATGGGTGCGATATACTCACGCATTACCTTGTAATGATACCTCGTTACCTTCTGCATTATTTCAGACCAAAAAGTAATGACTTGCCAATCACTGATTACGTAATGAATGATTTATAAACGGAAAGTAATGACTAGAATATTTTTGAAAATCTATTTTTAGACACATTACTTTGTATTTTTTTGTAAGCATGGGTGTAAGGTATATATTTTTCGACATTACAAATGAAAATACGAAGCACAACAATTCATTTACTTTTTAAGCAATCAAATGTTATATGTGTCGATAGATCAGGTGGTAGAGTTCTCGGCTAACATGCAGGGATCCCAGGTTCGAATCCCAGCGTGACCACGTTTATATATTTAATAAAAAAATATTTGTAATAAATTTTTTTAAAATAAATTTTATTTTTACGAAAATCTATTTTTAGACCCATTACTTTTCGCATCCTCGTAACCACATAAGTAACCAATTACTTTATCACTTCCTCCTCATACATTACTTTGGGGCTCATCGCCTGTAAAATTCATCAGTGAAGTAAGGTATAAAGTAATGCATCGGCCCCTATGGCAACACATTACTTTACACATTATTTGGTAATGTGTGGTTTTGCTGGGATGTTTACACTTAACCAAAAACTAGTAGGTTTTGATAACTACCTGTATTTAAATTTTGTTTAAAATTTTTGTCGAATCCTTTAAATTATTCTCTATATGGCAAAGTGCTACAATAGTCCACACAATATTTGGTGAAAATCGAAAATTGAGAAAACCATGCCGGTCTATTGCACATACATATAAGGACATACGTGCTGTGCAATATAATAGGCACATTCAAATTTTTTCTAATTTTATTCTCGTTGCCTTTATTTTTAAAGATCAAAATGGTGGATAAATTGACCCTAAAATGCGAGGAGATTGTTCAGAAAATGCTGCAGAATTTTAACGTGACGTCTGTTTTTTTATTTTGTCACTTGTTTGAAGTAGGCGTGGCTTTTAATGAAAAATAAGCGATATCGACCTTCTATCAAATTACATAAAAAAATTTAGCGAGTACTGATCAGTTCTGTAAAAACTGTATATTTTTGGAAGTCCTATAATATTTCCTTAAGTCTTACATTATTTTTTTCTACAAATGGTCGCCAGACTTAAACTGGCAGTGCCTTAAACATGACTAAATTTTTCTTTGTTTTTAGCGATTTCAAAATAAAGTTAACAACACTGAAATTTAAACACGGAATGCTTTATACTATAACGTAAAACAAGCATGACTGATTCGTTATATCGCGTTAAGTGTAGAATAAGGCCATTCACTTTAAAGTTTCAGTGTTGTTAACTCTATTTTAAAATCGCTAAAAACAAAGGAAAATCTGGTCATGTTTAAGGCGCTGTCATTTTAAGTCTGGGGACCGTTTGTAGATAAAGATAATGCAAGATTTAAGGAAATTTTATAGAATTTACAAAAATATACAGTTTGTATATATCCGATCAGTGCTCTCAAAATTTTACTATGTAATTTGATAGAAAATCGATATCGCTTATTTTTCATTAAAAGCCACGCCTACTTAAAACAAGTTACAAAATAAAAAAACAGACATTACGTTAAAATTCTGCAGCAATTTCTGAATAATCTCCTCGCATTTTTGGGTGAATTTATCCACTATTTTGATCTTTAAAAATAAAGACAACGAGAATAAAATTAGAAAAAATTTGAATGTGCCTATTATATTGCACAGCAGTGTATGTTACATGGTTGCATGTATGGAGATTTATACATGGTTTAAGTATGAAAGGTTTGCAAACATTAGCGCTTCTTCGGTTGCCCTAGGACAATTTGATAAATTCCAAACAGCAATATTTACGAATTTAGAAAAGGAAATAAGAAAATGAAATTCGGCACAAATGACTTATGTCTACACTAAAAAATTTATGCTTGAAAAATGTGTAACAATTTTGAATATTTTGCTTTGTTATACGAAAACTTTAATTATATTTCAATTTATGGGATAATATCCAATTATTCATTAAACATTGAGGGCATATAGTGATCTTAAATGAATCAAGTTGTGCACTGACAATTAAAGTCGACCATGGTCATGATTCTGGATTTTGAAATGTTATTGTTCTCAGAAAAGTACACTTATACACTCAAATAAAAAAGTCTGTAAAAGTTACAGAAAAAACTGTAATATTACAGCAAAAATTAACTAATATTAGGCCAGCAGACCGTTTAGCTAATTTTAGCAAAACGTGCCTGTAATTATTAGTAAAATGAAAGTAGTAGAAAAAATTTTTAATGGTTACTCAAATTTAGTAAAGTTTTAGTAAACTCATATTGGAAATCGATTTGCTAAAATCAGCCAATTTTTCTACTAAAATTAATTTTTTTAGTAAAATTAGTTTTATAAAAAAATTTGTAAATTTTACTAAATACTAGTAAATTTAATAAAAATCAACTAAAATTTTATTTGAAATTTTTCGAATTTTACACAGAAAAAATTCCTCAGTTAATTTCCACTAAAATTTCAAATACATGCCGAAAAAATGGTGTAATATTTACAAAAATTAGTGTAAAAGTTTGAAAATAAAATTTTTATTCAAATTTTTAATTTAATTAATTACAAATTATTAAAGTTCTCATGGTGTGTGCACCATGTTCCGCATCTTCGAATTTTTCCAAATATCATATCACAAGGAAACCAACAAATAACGCGTACATAAAAAAAAAACAATACAATTAGAATTTAGACTTCATATTTATATACAAGATCTTACTTACACACAAAAAAATAAAAACTCATTTCAATCACGAAAACCGCGGAAAGATTCAAAAGTTTATTAACCGGTGTTTGAGAAAAATCTTTCATATATACTGGCCGAATTGGATTTCCAACGAAGCTCTTTGGCAAAAGGCAAATTGTTGTCCAATCGAATTTGATATTCGCAAAAGGAAATGGACATGGATCGGTTATATCCTCAGACGACCACAAACTGAAATCGCTAGAGTGGATCTTGAGTGCAATCCCCAAGGACAACGAAGACAAGGAAGGCCACGTAATACATGGATACGCTGTACCAAAAAAGAATATGAATCAGCTCGTAAAACTTGGAACCAAATTAAATCACTTGCCGCAGACAGAAATAAATGGAGATAATTCGTTGACGCCCTATGTTCTTCGTGAACTTTTTATTTAAGTATTATGTGTAATATCTTTTTTTACTAGGTAATTTAAATAAATAAAGGACATGTATATACTCCTGAAACCGATTTAGTACTATTTTAGTGATAAGAACAAACTGAAGCTTTATGTGTCGTCCGGTTCGAAAAAGTACTATTTTGGTTAAGTTTCGGTACCATTTCAAATATCTAATTTTTCATCCCTACAATGCTTTTTTTCTTCCATTTATATTTACTCTTTGTTAACAAGAACAAACTTGATGGATTTGGGAAAGTGTAGCATACAATTTATAAAAAATAAATGCTTATTGAAATGTTTTATAGTTTAATTTTTTTGGGAACAGTGTTTTAAGCGGGGAATACACTAAGCAACATTGGTGAAAAAATTTACATTTTTTTACGAATGTTAATTTGTGTATGTTAATGTTCGTATTGACATTCGTGTAAATCGTGTTTACAAAATTTTTTGATATTTTTTGTTATATTATGGGCTTACTTTTTAGTTTCAATATATTATGATTTATTTCATGCTAACAATTAATTAAAATTAATAGACGTTTCAAAAATGTAGTGTGTTAGAATTTTAAGGGAAATCTAACCATTGGGTTGTGTATTGTTGCAAAAAACAAAACAAACAAAATTTAACCTTTACAACAAAAAGATTATTAATTTTTTTGCTAATTTCAGCTAATCGCGTTTCAAAATTTAGTAAAATTAAATTTGTAGAATTAGCAACTGAAATTAGTAAAAAGTTCTGTAATTTGTAAAATGAGAATAGCAAATTATTTTACTAAAAAAACAATTTTATATTAAAAAAAATTAGTATAATATTAGTATAATAATATTGGAAACCGTTTTACTAATTTTTATACTAACTTTTTTTTAGTGTAAAAATAAATCTGTAAAATTAGCATAAAAAGTTACTAAAAATTAGTTAAAAATGTTGCTGCAGAAAAAACTACCAAAATTAGCATATTGTTTTGCTAAATACTAGTAAAATAAGACCAGCCAAATTAAAACTGTTAAATTGACCGAATTTTAGTTATATTTAAGCTAATTTTTAGTTAATTGAAAATAAGAAATTGTACTGTTAAATCTGCAGAAAATTTTGCTAAACATTAATAAACTGTTGTATCTACAGAATTTTTACTATTTTTAAGCTAAATTTAGTTGAATGCAAATAGCAGTCTATACTGCTAAAATCAGCAGAAATATTTGCTAAAATATTGTAAACTGCTGTTTTTTGCAAAGGCTCGATTTTTATTTGCATTTAAAAAAAAATCGAAAAAAACTTCGAAATTTTTTTTTATTTTATTTTTTTAGGCTACTAATTATTTAGCAAAATTTTTTGCTGATTTCATTTGCTGTTTCCCATTTACAAAAATTTAACTCAAATATAACTAAAATTCTGTATATTTGTATACAGTTTCATTTTTGCTGTTCCTATATTACTAATATATTGCAAAAATTGTCTGCTAATTTTAGCAGTTTTTTCTGCAGCATAATTTTTAACAAATTTTTATTAGTTTTAACTAAATTTTTTACGGTCTTTTTTCTATTAGTGTAGACTACACTATAAATTTTGCGATATTGGCCGGACTACCCACTGGAAATATTGATTTGGGTGTAAAAATACGTCACCCAAAAAATTAGGATAATCGAATATCGGAAAGGCGCACCGCATCGGTCCTGAAGTTTGGAACACGGATTACAAGGGAAAAATGGAAGTACAAAAAAATGGAAATATACAAATTTTCTCAATAACATTGTTATTTTAAAACTAATTCCAATTAAAAACATTAAAGAAACGTGATTCGGATTGCATTTAAGTAATAGGAACTTAAATCGTTTAAAAATCAGCCGGGTTATTACAACTTTCCTCGGCAACTGATGTGTCGCAGACCACTTAATCAAGAAATTCGGGTCCAAATTTTAAAATTTATTGAAAAAATATACTACAGAAAATATTTTATATTCTATAAGTTCCAAGACACTCAGATTAGAAATATTTTTTTATATTGCGGTTTCTTAATTCTAAAAAAATCAATATTTAGTTCACACTAGGGATGCCGAACGGGACTGGTTTTTACAAATCCCAGGATTCGGGATTTTTCGGGATCCCGGGATTTATTGGAATCTATTAGTTCGTTAATAACATTTAATAACCCAGTGTAGAAACGGTAATGACATATCATTATTTTTTGGACTCCCAGTAATGACACCCATTTACCTTTTGCATTATTTTAAAACATATAATAATGAGTTACTGATAATGACTTATTTTTATCATTATTTCAAATAGAAAATAATTTTCTAGATTTTTTGAAAATTTTTTGAAATGTGTTTTAGACTCAATATTTTTTAAACACTGGTAAGGATATATGTAACCACATATTTTTCGATTTTTTGTATGTTGGCGAGTAAGCTTACTTGTGTGCAGCAGGTCAATTATGTTTTTATCTATTAAATATTACATGTCGATATAGCTCAGATGGTAGAGCTATTGACTGGCAATCTGTAGACCCAGGTTCGATTCCCGCCCCAGCAAATTTTATTAAAAAAAAATACAATAAAAAATATTTTTTTTATGTAATTTATTTTTTAGAAAATCTATTTTTAGACTCATTATTTTTGTCAGTACTGGTAAGCACATAGGTAACGATATATTTTTTGATTTTTCGTATGCTAGTGTGTAACCATAACTCATTATTTTTTGCGACATCGCCATATAAAGGTAATAAGAAATGTAATAACAAAAGTAACTAGTTACCATTACCAAGTATGTAGTTACATAACCACATATCTGGTAATGATTTTCTACACTGGGAAGATATTATGTGATTTAGGTCGAATATATTTATGTAACAATAAAAACCAGGGGTATGGCATCACCAAAAAAAATAAGTTATAAAAATATTGTTATCACTAGATGGCACTTTGTTCAAAAAATTGAAAATTTTCTTTTTTTATTTAAATTAAAATAATAACAAACAACAAAGCAAAAAAATAAATGGATATCTCAAATTTTTTTCGTTGAATATATTCCGCGCTTGTTTTTTCTTTATTTTGTGTAGTTTTCAGCAGCTTTTAACTTTTTAAATATAGGCTCAACTGATACTAAACTGATACTAAATAGTTGCTCAGGTAATACTAAATTTCAGCGCCCTCTATCGGTGAGTAGTATAAGTTTTGATTTCCTATCTCTATAATTAATAGTCTCTGATAAAAACAAATACAAAAAGATATAAAATATGCCAAATAATGAAATCGGAAATCCCGGGATTTTTTCAAGACCAATACCGGGATTTCGGTATTTCTAAATCCCGGGATTTCAAGATCGGTATCCCTAGTTCACACACACATATAGTAAGTTCACCTAATTTACAGCAGGAAAACAGTTGCCTACTAAAAATTGTCTAATTTTGCAAAAAATTCAATTTGAGTGTAACTTTTTGATCACATCAACAAATATTATATTTCATTATCACCTGTTTTTTGTACTAATGTACTTTGTTATCCATTTAAAGATTATTTTAGATAATAGATATTTTTTCGTATGACACGAAAAAATACAATACCAAGTATGTTTTTCACGTTTTTCCATTATTTCCTATTAAAAGAAAGAAAAAACAACAATAGATTTACAAAAAAAATTTCCTTTACAAATCGTGTTTATATATTTTATTCAAATTGAATGGTTTGCATGCAGAAAATTATTAGTTTGGTATTACTTATGAGAAAAAAGAAAAAAAAAACAACGTAAAAGTTTTATTTTATTCATGTTCAGGAAAAACTAAAATTTATTAAATATTTTTGCTTGTTTTTAGTTGGTATTTAAATTAAGGATCCGTTCAAAAACTGTTCAATTCACTTTTGTTATATGACTCCCTTAGGAGGTCACATATTTCGTTTAACTTGATTTACTCGTTTTTTTTTTTGTAGGAAACTATAAAGTTGTTTTCCTAGTAAAATCGAATATTTATTGAACTTTTTCTTCTATACCTTCAATGTTGGGAGAATTGAGATTTCCTTGCTATTCTTGTAAGTATATGATTTATTTTAGCCCAACCCTTTTTCCTTTTGCTTCCACTAGGATATAAAATATATATTTAGAAGGTATTTTTTTTTTTATCAACAAACTACTTTTAGATGCAATTTTTAGCTTTAAATATGACATTGTGGACTACAATTTATATTAAAAATGGTAGTTAGAAGAAGTAGTTTGAATATGTTGACTTACTTTAATAAAGAGAAAACAAAGTTTTTAATTAATTTGTTTTTTTTTTAAGAATAAATACAAAATTTTGGACTAAATTTAAATATTGCGGAGAATGGGATATTCAGGGAGTGCAGGAAATCATAATTTTTGGAAATGTTGCTGCTTTTTAAAAAACAAATAACTACTGTAGTTGTTGGCTTTTTAATCAAATGTACGTTTTTAACCCTTTCACTACCGACTTTTTGTTTGCGGATGTATTTATTTTATTTTTATTTTTATTCGATATTCAAATTCTTGTTAAGAGTCTTCAAATTAGAAAAATATATGTAACATGTTTGCCCCCTCTTCCTCCTATCCTCCAAAAATTACGTTCGAAAATCGATTTTCTGCAATTTCTTATCCCCGTTTTACCGCTTAACTCATTTGATTGGTTTTCTTCTCGTCATAAAACGAAGCTATATTCCAAGTTTCAATTATCTATCTTCATTAGTTTATAAGAAACACCAAAACCCCCTTTTCTCGGAGATTATGATATATTAAAAAATTTGACTTCATGAACAAATAGCGCGACTATATTGCCATGCTGAACTGATTATATATATAATGATTTTTATTTGATAAACTTATTTACAAAAAGCATAAATTTTTTTTTTATTATCAAATTTTATATATTCTTTTAAAGATGTGTACCCTACTAAAAAAATTAAATGACTTTTGATATTAAATATAATTGTATCCGAAAAATGAGAACATCTAATTGTATCAAATTAGATCGTACTATGATCATATTAGATCTAATTTGATACAATTAGATCTAATTTTATGGAATAAGATATGGTTTAATACAATTTTATCCAGATTTTGTCCTTATCCAAATGTATCAAATATATTATAATCATATCGAACTAGATATAATGGTATATAATACAATTATATTTTTATTATATGAGGCATATATAACTATATCTAGGTCTATATATAATTGGATATTGTAATATGTTGCACTATATATTATGCTATATATAACAAGATATAGATATATATTTAATTATACAAAATTTTATATGATAATATATGACTATATCAAAACTTTTTTACTTGGGTACTCTGTAGTGTACAAGGGTAGTGAAAGAGTTAAGTTGCTTTATGGAACTAGTTAAAAAAATGTAAATTTATGTAATTCAACGCACTGGTGTCTGCAATCAGAAAGTGAAAATTTTTGACGTTCTAAATTAGGTTAATACGAGTATATTAGTAATCTATTGCAAAGCAAATGTGTTTGACAATTTTTTAAACATTTGTCGAACGTCGCTTAGCCATGTGAAAATTAAAAATTAGGGTAATATTATTAATGTAAAATGTAATAAATAGGAATTACGAGTATAATAAAATTTAATAAATAATCAACAAACATGAACACGATATCACCTGGAACAATTTTTTGGAACTGATTACCTCTGAACATATTTTTTTACCACCATTTCCGTGGAACATGTTCAAAACCTGATTTCTGGAAGTCAAAATGTAAAGTTTGACTAGCAAAATGTTCTAGTTTGGAGAAAAACATGGCCATGATCGACTTTAATATTTAGTACACAACTTGATTAACTTAAGCTCACTATATTCCCTTCAAGTTTGATAAACAATTTGATATTAGCCTTTAAATTGAATTACAATTACAAAGCAAAATATAAAAAATTGTTACAAATTTTTCAAATAAAAGTTTTAGTATAAACATCAGTTATCTATGCCGAATTTTATTTTCTTATTTCCTTTTGTAATTTCGTAAATATCATTAAATTTATTTAGGTGCCAATTCACCATCGTGTATCGTTAAAAGATACATCCAAGCAAAATATTGTTAATGACACCTCATTGCTGTCTGCATTACCAATAATTATATATCATTACTTTTTGCATTATTTTGTAATATAAAATAATGACTTCCCAATAACGGCCTATTGTAGTCATTGCTTTTAAATATAAAATAATGACTTACTCGGAATAGTTTAATTAAGTACTTTCTACAAAGTTAAATTCTATACATTTTTATTTATTATATGTAAATATGTTTTGTGTTAAAATTTTTATGACGAATTCTAAAATTACACACTTGCTAAAACTTTAATTTCTCTGAATGTATTTCCTGAAGCTAATAGTATTTGTGTAACTCCTTATTTTTAAGAATCAAGTAAGCAGTCGGATAACCACTTATAATTCAACTTTTCGTAACCATTTGTGTAACCACTTATTATTAAAAATCGCATAACTACTTACTTTTCATTTTTTAGTAAGCGAGCCAAAACGCCAAAACGCCAAACAAAAATAATGAGTTTAGACGCCAAAAAATAAGTTGTGCGGAGCTATGAATTTCTATTATATAACTACTTATTTGGTAATGAAAGATTTTGCTGGGATACTTAGCCCCCTGATTTGAAGTAGGTATGATATTAAAAAAATATATACCTAAGGCCGCAGTTTTATATAAAATTTATGTACTTTTTAATTTTAGAAATCATTTAAAAATATCTTTCTTTCAATGCTGACTTATGTTTTCAATATGAGTATATTTAATACTGGCCCTTATTCGTTTCACAATTTTAGGTATGATGAGGGAAATTTTCTATTTGAACCTAAGCTTTAATTTAACACGAACACTAAAAGATTAAGGGGTTTACTCTCTTTAAAAATCAATAAAAATGACTATATTTAAACAATTATAAAAATATAAAGAAATGGTTTATAAAAATAATTTTTTTTTGTAAAAGAAAAACCGGGTGCATAGTGCAGCCATGAGCAATCATCTGAAAATAAAAAATGAAGACATTTCTTACAGACGAATAAATTCATAAGTACAGACGAATAACGTGGCCGAATTTTCAGGTTTTTTATTTGCTTGAAAATAGTACGGGGATGAATTATATTTTTTATTTTTCAAAAAGAAAGTGGGCAAGAATTTCAAAACCAAATTCCGCTAAAAAACAAAAATGGGTGTTCGAAAATTGTTCCACCTGTTTAAGCTGCACAGTGGCACCCGATTTTTAATATTTTGTTTCGAAAAAAACGCCATTTAAAGTTTAAAGTGAAGTTTAATACTACAAAATGAAAACAAAACATTTAACATTGAGCTTGTTCGTTTATTTACTACAAGTTACTATTTTTATTAGAGCTGGAAAAATTCAATACAAAAAGTAAACAAAACTTTCCAATTCTAGTAAAAGTAGTAAGAAATTCGAGTAAACGAACACACTGATTGTTGGAGTAAAAATTATTTCTAATTATGTGCTTTATTCGCTGAACATTCTAGAAGAATCGATTCCAAAGTTTTTGACATATTTGGCCTATAAAATCTTAGGGTTTTGATGAATGCAAAAATTTCAATTTAATTTTCAATAAAATTCGTTAATTTTATTCAAAAACCCGTGAAAAAACAATTAGATTTGATCAAGTTAGGTTTGATCCAATTGTATCTATTCATATTAAATAGTGAATAACAACGTATAAAATTATATATGAATTCATCTGCGATTCCGATTTTCAAAATTTTCTTATTCGTTGCCTTATATAATCATATCCTAAAAAATCTTTTCTCTTATATCATTTTATATGCCATATTCAAATACATATACTTGATCAAATTATATCTCGTTGAAGATACATTTTTATATTGCTTCGAACAACACTTTATAAAACTAAATGTGACCCAAGAATATTTTAGATAAAATTATTTACTATCTCATATCGAAAAAAATGTATGTGGATTTAAATACAATTATATACTTAACTAGCGGGCGCAGCCCGCTACGTTGTTAGCGTGCCTTAAAGGTTAAGGGGGGGGGGCTGCGCCCCCCACAATTTTTATTAAATTCGTTTTTTTATTTAAAGTTTTTTATTTAAAGCCTTCACCCAGCCACCACAAATAAATAATTCTGCACAACAATGGGTTTAAAATAAATAAATATTTGATCACTTTTTCTCATGAAAGTGGTTTGTTAGTAATGAATCCATAATAATTTGCAATATACGTGTGTATGTCAAGATAATTTGGTAAAGTGCGAACTTAGGTAGATAGACCCGTAAGTAGTTTTATTCATTTGTGTTTTAAATGAAAATAAAAAACGTAAAGCAGGGTTGGCAAGCGATTTATAATATTAAAGATAGCGGGCGCAGCCCGCTAAGTTGTTAGCGTGCCTTAAAGTTTTTTTTTAATTCCAGTTTATGTAAAGGTAGACCTGGCAATTCAAGTAAATTCACAAATTCAGTTGGAAAATTTACTGCGTCGGTTTCTTCCACCGGTGCTTCGTTACATGAAGTTTAAATATATATTTAAAGTCCTAGAAATGCCTTGTCGATAAGTTAGCCCATCCTCCAAGGAAAACATATTATATATTACAGGTTTCTAGCCGAAGGGTTCGGTTAGGCCATCAAGGGGGAGAATTATTCCGATTTTACCCCTCCCGGTAGGAATTTCCAAAAATTCCGTCTTAGAGGACGTCTGCGTTGGAGGAGGAACCTACTACATACATAATTTTAGGTCTCTATATCCAGCAGTTTGGCCAGGCCGTCAAGGGGGAAGTTTTTTCCCTTTTTACCCCTCCCGGTATGAATTTCCAAAAATACCATCTTAGGGGACGTCAACGTTGGAGAAGGAACCCAATTTAAGATCCCTTGTTCCAGCAGTTTGGCCAGGCCGTTAAGGGGGAGACTTTTCCTGTTTTTGACCCTACCTGTAGAAATTTCCAAAAATCTCATCTTAGCGGATGTCTACAATAGAGGAGGAACTTTAATACCAAATTTCAACTTCCTACCTCCAGCGGTTTGGGCAGGCCTTTAAGCGGCACTTTTCGCTTCATTAATCCCCATTTTTGCAATGTCCCTGTCCAAAAAGCACCTTCTCGGTAAGTGAGCACATACTCCAAGTAACATATGTTTTACATTTCAGGTTTCTAGCCAACTTTTACTATTTGTGCCCCTCTCGGTAGGAATTTCCGAAAATCCATCGACAGGGAATTCCAGCTTCCTAGTTCCAGCAGTTTGAGCAGGCTGAGAGGAACTTAAGTACCGAATTTCAGCTTCCTAGTTCCAGCAGTTTGGACAGGTCGTTAAGGGGCAACTTTCCCTTTTTGAGCCCCCATTTTATAACGACCCTGTCCAAAATTCAAAAAAGTATCTTTCTAATAAGTTAGCCCTCACTCCAGGGACCCACATTTTAAGCTTCAGGTTTCTAGCCGAAGGGGTTTTTACCGGCCCCCAAGGTGAGGCTTTTCTTCTTTTTGCCCCTCCCTTTAGGAATTTACAAAAATTCCATCTTCGCGGCTATCTGCGATGGATGAGGAACATTCATACCAAATTTCAACTGCATTGCCTAAGCGGTTTGGGCAGGCCGTTAGTGGGGACATTTTTCCCTTTCAACCACCATTTTTACTATGTTCCTGTTCCAAAATAGAAAAATTACGTTGCCGGTGAGTTAGTCCTACTCCAAGGAATACATATTTAAAATTTTAGGTTGGCCAAAAGGGATTGGGCAAGCCGTCAGGAGGAGACTTTTACCTTATTTCCCCTCCCGATAGGAATTTCAAAAATTCAGTCTAAGCGGACGCCTACACAGAAGGAGGAACTCACATACCGAGTTTCCTTTTGGGATATCCTGTAGGGAATTCCAAAAATACAAACTTAGTCGATGTCTACTACAGTGGAGGAACCTTTATACCAAATTTCAACTTCTTACCTCCAGTGGTTTGGGCAGGCACTTTTCCAATTTGTGAGACTTTTTTGGAAAAACGAAATTTTTTGGAAAAAGATACTTTGTTTTTACAAATACTTTATTTGTACTTTTTTTGGAAAAGGTATTTTTTTTTAAAAGGTGTTTTTTTTTGGAAAAATGTATGTTTTTTGGAAAAAGGTACTTTTTTTGGAAAAGGTACTTCTTTTGGAAAAGGAAAATTTTTTTAGAAAAAGGTACTTTTTTTTGGGAAAATGTACTTTTTTTTGGAAAAGGTACTTTTTTTGAAAAAAGGTATTTTTTTGAAAAAATGTATGTTTTTTGGGAAAAGGAACATTTTTTTAGAAAAAGGTACTTTTTTGGGAAAAGGTACTTTTTTTTGGAAAAGGTACTTTTTTTGAAAAAGGTACTTTTTTTGAAAAAGGTACTTTTTTTGAAAAAGTTATTTTTTTGGAAAAATGTGTGTTTTTTGGGAAAAGGTACTTTTTTTTGGAAAAGGTACATTTTTTTAGAAAAAGGTACATTTTTTGGAAAAAGGTACTTTTTTTGGAAAAAGGAATTTTTTTTGGAAAAAGGTACTTTTTTTGGAAAAAGGTACTTTTTTTGGAAAAAGGTACTTTTTTGGAAAAAGGTACTTTTTTCGGTAAAAGGTACTTTTTTCGGGAAAAGGTACTTTTTTCGGGAAAAGGTCCTTTTTTTGGAAAAAGGTACTTTTTTTGGAAAAAGGTACTTTTTTTGGAAAAAGGTACTTTTTTTGAAAAAGGTACTTTTTTTGGAAAAAGGTACTTTTTTTGGAAAAAGGTACTTTTTTTGGAAAAAGGTACTTTTTTTGGAAAAAGGTACTTTTTTTTGGAAAAGGGTACTTTTTTTGGAAAAAGGTACTTTTTTTGGAAAAAGGTACTTTTTTTGGAAAAAGGTACTTTTTTTGGAAAAAGGAATTTTTTTTGGAAAAAGGTACTTTTTTTGGAAAAAGGTACTTTTTTTGGAAAAAGGTACTTTTTTTGGAAAAAGGTACTTTTTTTGGAATAAGGTACTTTTTTTGGAAAAAGGTACTTTTTTTGGAAAAAGGTACTTTTTTCGGAAATAGGAACTTTTTTTGGAAAAAGGTACTTTTTTTGGAAAAAGGTACTTTTTTTTGAAAAAGGTACTTTTTTTTGGAAAAAGGTACTTTTTTTTGGGAAAAGGTACTTTTTTTGGGAAAAGGTACTTTTTTGGAAAAAGGTACTTTTTTTGTCCCCTTTTTGCCCCTCCCGATAAGAATTTCCAAAAATGCCGTCTCAACGGATGTCTACACCGGTCGAGGAACCTACATACCAAATTTCAACTTCATAGCTCCAGCAGTTTGAGCAGGCCGTCAAGGGGGAGACTTTTTCCCCTTTTTGCCCGTCCCTGTAAAAATTTCCAAAACTCCCGTCTTGGTGGATGTCTACGATAGTGGAGGAATCTTTATACGAAATTTCAACTTCCTACCTCCAGCGGTTTGGGCAGGCCGTCAAGGGGGGCCTTTTTCCCCTTTTTAACCCCCATTTTTACAACGTCCCTGTCCAAAATTCTAGAAAGTAGTTTCCAGAAAAGTTAGCCCCTACTCCAAGGAACACATATCTTAAATTTCAGCTTTCTAGCCAAAGGGGTTTTGGCAGGCCGTCAAGGGGGACACTTTCCCCCTTTTTAC
Source organism: Leucophora obtusa (assembly GCA_949987735.1). Taxonomy (NCBI): domain Eukaryota; kingdom Metazoa; phylum Arthropoda; class Insecta; order Diptera; family Anthomyiidae; genus Leucophora; species Leucophora obtusa. The sequence continues at coordinate 312,749,962 of OX465295.1, read as the reverse complement.
CCGTTCCGGTAGGAATTTCCAAAAATCGCGTCTTAGCGGACGTCTACCCCGAAAGAGGAACCTACATACCAAATTTCAACTTCCTAGCTTCAGCGGTTTGGGCTGGGCGATGTTGAGTCAGTCAGTCAGTCATTCAGTCAGTCAGTCAGTCAGTCACGTTATTCTTTTATATATAGATAATTCAATACAAAATTAAAAAGCTGAGCTTATCTGTTATGTTGCATCTAGGGTTTCTAATGACCCAAAATGTTTACATTTCTGGGATAAATGACACATACCAATGTCGCACTTTTTAATTACAATATCTAATCTTAAATCTGATGTAAGAAATAATAAGAAAAGTAACTACACAGAGAAAAAACTATTAGAGCTAGTGTTATAGTCATCGATTGGTAGGATATTTTATTTAAGTAAGAAACTTTGAAACAAAATTTTCTATTAAAGTCAATTATAGTTAAACTTTTTCATATTTAAGTTAATGTGTTTTTCGATTTTAAAAATAAGCAGACCATTTTTTATTTAAAAAGAAAAAAACCTGAGATTTGTGTGATTTCAAAGCTTTTTCTATCTTAGTAAACGATGTTTCTGTATGATTTAAATTTTTTTCTTCTGTGTAGTTACTAATAACTGATAACGGATTATATAACCCACATAGAGAGGTTTGCTGGACCAGTCTTAATGAAATTTTTTAGTAAAATAATAAAGTTTTCTTCACAAGGTAAATGAAAAATTACTTAAATTTGGTGAAAAATCCTCATATATTTTATGAATTTAGTTTTAATAAACCTTTTTCATTAAGTGTATGAAACTTTTAATAAATAAAATTAATATTTTCAAAACATTTTATCAGAAATTCCATTAATTCAATGAAATGTTTCAATAGACGAGGCCCAGTGAAATTTCATCGGTTTTGTGCAAAAATTTATTAATATCATTCAGATAATTCTCTCAGTTAAATAATTGCTCGTTTTCCTACACTATACATATTCATATAAACAAACAAAATTTAATGCAATTGAATGGAAGCGACAAAATAAGCTGAATTTATAAAAAGTCCGTAGAAAATTTTGTAAAAAAACTCTATATTAAATTTTTTTCCGAGTGTTCTATGGAAAATTTTTCATAAGTGAATTTTGACTCACTTTTGCTCTTTTACTCTCATTTATTATTTAAGTAGTTTTATAAATATTTTCAATATACACTGCAATAAAAAGTAATAAAATATCGCATTATAGAAAAAAGTGCCAACTACTTAATATGGAAGATAAAGATTCAATAAAATATGTTATCATATTTACATAAGTACGTACGTTTTAATTCCATTTTATTTCATTTAACTCATAAGTTCAAATATATCTTGTATATTATTACAATATAATTCATACAAATGGAATTCCCACGATATTAATACACATTAGCATTACACGTGAATAACTAGATATATTTTTAATTATTGTATTAATTCTTAATTTTTATTATTATTTTATATGACAGACGGTTAACACCAGACCACAGCAATGAGTCAGTATGGAATATGTTTGGAATTATAAGGGCAAGGAATTTAATGCACTTAAAAAACGAAAATAATGTGCAGCTAAAAAAGAAAAATGTGCATTAAAAACATATATAATATGCACTAAAAATATTTATTTTTGTAAAAATGAATCATTTTAAAATATTAAAAGGTATATAATTCAGTTATTTTCCAAATAAACATCGAGTTCATTGCTTTTTTTTTTGGGTCAATATGACTTTCAAGAAAACTTTTTTTTAAATAAAAAAAATTATTTTTTTGTTTGAATCAAAATATGAAAATCTTTAATTTTTTTTTTTAATTTTTTTAACAAATTTAAAAAATTTTCATAAATAATTAAAAATATGCACAAATATGCATTAAAGATCTTAAAATATGCATTAAAAAGGTACGAAATATGCAAAAACATGCAACTACAATTCGATGCCATTTTGTTCTATATTTGATAACTCGGATAAATATTGAGTCCATATTAGTTTGGACTATCGAGAAAAAACATCAATTTGCATGAAATTCCTTGCCCTAGTAATTATATACTTAAAATATTTTGTATTCAAAGACCGCTGCAAATGTATTTAAAAACAAATAAAATTTCGCTTGAAGATGGGAGCGCTAACATTTCATTAAATTAAACATTTACTTTTGCTTTTGACTGTAAATAAAATGAACCACAAATTAGTCAAAACAACTAACAAAAATTGCTTACGCACAATTTTTTTAGTTAATTTTTAAGAGAAAATCGGAATTATAATTCATATGGGCGATAGGCTCAAATATGAACCCATCCTATCTAAAATCAATAGTCGTTGTTACTATCATCAAAATTCTTCGTATTTTCGACCTGTAGCGAGGGAACAAGAACAAATTTAGGGGCCTTTACACGGGCACTAGGTCTACCCATGGACCGATTCTAAACAAAATCAACGAACTTTGTTCGTCGATCCATGTGAATCAGTATAGCAAAATTCATTAAAATATCCTAATATTTACCACCTATAGCGTACGAAGGAGCTAATTTTGGGGCGACTTTTACATGGGGACTAGATTTAAACACGGAGCGATTTTAGCCAAAATACATAGCCTTCGTCCTTTGGCCAATATAAGTGTACAAAATCTCATTAAAATATCTTAATATTGCGACCTGTAGCGTGCGAAATTTTCCATTTATGGGGAACCTTTATACGGGCACTAGGTCTATTCAGGACTGATTCTAAACCAAATCAACAGACTTTGTACGCGGACACATCTGGATCATTGTACCAAATTTCATTGAAAATTCTTTATATTTTCCTCCTGTGGAGTGCGAGAAAGCCGATTTTAGATTGACTTTTAAATAGGCGCTAGGTCTAAACATGAACCGATTTTAACCAACATCAGTAGGCTTCGGCCTTGGCCCGATATAATACAGTGAACCGCATTTGATCAAAATATCCTAATATTTTCACCAAATTTCATTAAAATATCCCAGCAAAAGACAGACATGATTGCTGATATGACATGATATTTTTGGGATGTCCCACTTAGAAGCAATAAAATACAACAAAAATAGAACAACATCAAAAACTACAGCAACATCAAAACCAATTTTGTGCCATTTTTCTGCCAGGATACCTTTTTGTAATATTTTAAAGTTAAAATAAAGTAATCGATTAGTATGGCAAAATCCCAAAGCATTTGCCGCTGGTAAGTAAAACTTTTACTTTATGGCTAAATGAAAAAAAAAAATTTTTTTTTGACATAAAGTGTTTGAAATAAGTCAGGTTTGTGATCAGACGTTTATAACACAATTTTACAAAAAATATTTTCGTAGAAATTTGTAAACCTTTATTAACCTTTTCATCCTTTATTAAAACAGTGGAATATGTGACTACACATCAAAAAAAGAGATGCCAAATCAGTAGAAAAAGCACTACAATTGATGATCTAGATGTACTTCTTTTTTAACATAAACACTAATGATTTTACCATTGAGTTTTTATAGGAGATTAGTACTCCCACTGCAACATTTTTTTAGTACTTTTTGAACTAGTGCAAAGGAAGCTTAAAAAAAAAGGAAGTTAAAAAAAACTTCGGAAAAAAATTTTATTTCTCTTATTTTACAAATTTTACGGCCACCGGGTATCTTGCGACCTCATGATTGCTTGTTTAGCGATCTACCGCTGAGCTGTTCTTTGATATGAAAGTGGACTGTCATAAAACACCACTTTGTTACTGCGAGATATTGTTCCTTATTCTCTTCAATAAAAGTGCTTATTAAACAAGTGTAAAAGGTTCACTCAAATTCAATATTGTTTTCAGTATTATTTTTACAGGTGCATCATAATTTTTTTTTTATATATACATACGTAATTTTAAAAATTAAAAAATATTGAATTTAAACATATTAATTATAAATATTAAAAAAAAATTAATAAAATAAAAAAAAAAAAAATATTGGTCCCGCCGGGAATCGAACCAGCTACCCTCTGTTTGGAAATGCCAAATGACACCAAATCACTTTTTAGGATCACTTTTAGAGCAATTACTCTTTAGAAGCAATACTTAAGTGATTTTTTGGATGTTGTTCAGAAGTAATTCTAAAAAAGCTGTAAAAATACACTAACGGATACTTTGGAAGCAATGAAAGAAGTGATGTTCAGAATAACTTCTGAAAAAGCAGTAAAAATTCACTAACGCATACTTTTGGGGCAGTGAAAGAAGTAGTTTGTAAACTATTACTTCCAATTTTTTTTGCTGGGTATAAAATGTAAAAGATAGGATTTTAAAGGTCTCTGAATTCAAATTTGACATCATAATTGAACAATTTTAAAACCAGTATGGGGAATATAAATTTTTTTAAAGTATGTGACTGAATTTTTTTCTTAAAATTGGATAGATTTGAAGTTGCTGAAATCGAAAATTTACAAGGAGTATTTTTATATAACTTTCTAGCCCGTAATAAAGCATATTACGGGCTAGATGTGCTCCAAAAAAAAAAAAAAATTGTGAGTTATTGACTGGGCCCCCCTCTAAAAATATGTATTTGGGTGTAAAACCACGTCTCCCAAAAAATTAGGACAATCGGATAAAAGGAACACGTGCCTCAACGGGCCTGAAGTTTGAAATACGGTATACGTGGGAATAATATGACTTTTTTTTTAATTTGTTAAAATTTTTAATATTTTAAATTAATCTTGAATTAAAAGAATTAAAAAATCGTAATAAACAGTGAATTATCTTTCTAATAAGGCAATAAAAACTAAAATCGGTTTAAAAAAAACAAAGTTATTACAATTGCCCCCGGCAACTAATGTGTAACAGAACGCAAAGCAATGATAAAAAATACTTTTTAATTGAGTATCTTGGAGTTAATAACAAATTTCAAAATTTGGGCTCGAACTTCTTGATTAAGCGTTCTGTGACACATTAGTTGCCGGGGGCAATTGGAATAACTTGGGTTTTTTTTTAACCGATTTTAGTTTTTATTGCCTTCTTAGAAAGATAATTCACTGTTTATTACGATTTTTTAATCCTTTTAATTCAAGATTAATTTAAAATATTAAAAATTTTAGCAAATTAAAAAAAAGTCATATTTTTCCCATGTATACCGTATTTCAAACTTCAGGCCCGTTGGGACACCTGTCCCTCTTATCCGATTGTCCTAATTTTTTGGGAGACGTGGTTTTACATCCAAATACATATTTTAAGAGGGGGGCCCAGTCAATAAATGACATTTTTTTTTGCTCCATACAAAGTTGGGGACCCTAATATTCATGGTTCGTTATAATCATCCGTTTTAAAAGAGTGAAATATGAGACTATAAAATATCAATTATACGAGTAGTTATTCAATACAAGGTTTTCTGCAAGCTATTCTTTGGATTTTAACTTTCTTTTTACTGGGTTTGACACAAAAAGTATTGGAAACAAATAAAAACCCCCTGCAACACTAATAAAACTTTTAATCGATTTCCATACCTCCGACTTCCTTTTATCCAATTGCCACCATTGTCAGATAGTTTTATATGCAATTAATTGGAACTCGCTGAATTTATTCTAAAAATTCTATTGTACAATTATATTAATATTTTTATTTAAAATGTTTTGTTAAAAAAAGAAACCCTAACTAACTAACATTTATTTTTACGGATTTTGTAGTAAATTTTTTGAAAGTTAAAAAACAAAATAAATGAAAAGTCATTATCTTTATAAGGATTTTGTAGTAAATTTATTAACATATAAAAATAAAAAAGAAGGGCTTTTGATTTAAATGAAAAGTTAGTAAACCGGTTTTCAAGTGATTTTTCATTTATTTTAAATTAAATTTAAAGTTAATTTAAACTACAAACAATTTTTAGTGTATTAAATTCTGCTTTTTTATATTTGATAAGTTTATATTTGATAAGTTCCCCACGAAAATGTGACGAATTGCTATTTTTGGCACGAAACTCACCTTGTCCAAAATTTCGATTTTGAGTAAATCTAGCTTCAAAACCTAAAAGTAAAGAAAGGTAGTATTGTTGTTAGTAAAAAATTTAAAATTTTGTTTTAAATTAAAAAACAGCTTAAAAAGTGAACAGTAGAGCGTACCACTTTACAGGCAAAAAAAGTGCGCCGTACACCCTCCAATATGAAGTATTTTTGCCAAGGTTTCAAAAAATTTTTTTTTGCCAAACGTAGGGGTTGCCATTTTACATTTTTCGTTATATCTTTGGCATTTACAGTCGGTTCTTAAAGTATTTCTCCCGAGAAGACCAGTGTTTTGCTCTAAGGGCCATTGAAAAAATCATTAAACTTTTGCTAAAGAAGTTTTTTGATAAACCCAGTAGAAATTTTTTTTATATATTGGTTGCCGAACGTAGGGGTCGCCTTTTTAAATTTTTTTTTATTGGATTTTTCCTTTTTAACAAAACACTGGTCTCCTCGAGGCAAAAAAAATCGATATATCACACTTTAAAATCCGACTTTAAATACCAAAGCTATAACGAAAAATTAAAAAAGGTGACGCCTACGTTCGGCAAAAAAAAAATGTTTTTTTGAAATCGCCTTTCAAAAATACTTCATATTGGAGGGTGTACGGCGAACATTTTTTTTTGAGGTACGGGCTAGTCAACAGCCTTAAAGTGTAGGACTAGTTTGCAAAGGGTTCTTCAATAAGAGCGCTACAAAAGTTTTTTTAAATAAAACAAAAACGGTTTTGGATATCAATGAAATTCTTTATTCCTGTGAAAGTACGTTCGATGCCATTATGTATGGAAATCGATCTCTTTTGCATGGCCACTACGGGCACGCTTGCAGAAGTCCAGACGCTAAACCCAATTTCCGACGGTTTTCAAGCATAAATCGGCCTATATTCGTACGAAGTTCATCAATCTTCGCTGGCTTGTTGGCATAGACCATAGATTTGACGTAGTCCCACAGGAAATAGTCTAACGGCGTCAAATCGCACGACCGAGGCGGCCAATCGACTGGACCATTTCGTGAGATAACATGTTCTCCAAACTTGGTTTGCAATAAATTGATTGTGACATTCGCTGTGTGGCTTGTGGCGCCGTCCTGTTGGAACCACATGTCCTCCAAGTCCATATCATCCAATTGGGGCCAAAAATATTCGGTTATCATTGAACGGTAGCGATTCCCATTCACAGTAACGTGCCGGTCTTGATCATCACGGAAGAAGTACAGCCCAATGACGCCGCCGGCCCATAAACCACCAAACAGTAATTTTTTCGGGATGCAATGATGACTCATGGAGTACGTGTGGATTGCTGTCTGACCAATAACGCATATTTTATTTATTGACGAAGCCATTCATTATGACGACCATAAATTGGACGTAGCGCTCTTAACGTTGAGGCCACTGACTCCGAATGTCGGTAGTAAATTTTAATAATTTCGACTCGTTATTGGCTCGTATATCTTTCCATCATGAAATGGCAAACCTTACTGAAGAGAAATGTCAAAAGAGCGGCAAGAAATATGGCGCCGTTTGCTGTCCCTGTCTTTCTACTTTTGTAGCGTCCCTGTTGAAGAACCCTTTATAAAAAATAAATGTAGTACTATTGTATGGCGCTTAAAGAAGAGTATTTTCATAAAATGTTGAAACTGAATTATTTATTAACTAATATATTGCATACGCGATAAATTCATATATGTGACCTTCTCCGAGAAAAGGGACCTAGTGTGTCAAAAAACGGGTTTGGACTTAAGAGTGGGAAAATCGACAAAAATGAGAAAAACATTAAAATTTTAATGTTTAATTTAAAACTTCGTTTTCACACACTAGGTACCTTTTCTCGGAGAAGGTCACATATGTATAATCATAGATTAGTATTAATTTATAATGGCATTTCTCTAATTTAACACAGGCAGTCATAGAACTTCCGGATGCTACGTACGTAATTAGCTGTGTAATTTGTCACCTCAAGTGAATAATAAATATTTGCATTGGGCGTGAGGCTTTTCTAATTTAACTATGCAGTTAGCTGGTTAAAATTATTAAAAATTATTATTCAAGGGATACAATTTAAAAACAATATTAAATTGTTGCATGTATTTTTTAATGTTATTTAATAAACAACAATATAAAAAAACCAATTTATAGAAAAAACACGACAAATTAAATGCATGGCGTGTGGGCTGTATTAAAATTCACATTTCGTAAAACATGCAAACATACATACATAGTATTTAATAAAAGGTTATTTAACCCTTAAATGGGACATCTGTATTTAATCATACAATACAATAACAATGAAATGATTCTCTTATATTAATATGAAAGTTTTTAGTATTTTTAGATATTCTTCCTGGAATATGACCCATGCGTTCAAAAAAATTGCAACTTTTATAATTTTTTTAAAAAAGCTCAACTTTTGATACCGAATTTTAAACAAATTTTGAAACCCAACTAAAAAAGGTTTTATATAATCGTATATGATTTGATATAATTATATAAGTATGTTTATATTTGTGGATTCTTATAACCATATACAATTTGATTTTATAAATTTGTTTAATATGACGTCCCAAGTAAAAAAAAAATAATATGGAGCCATATGAAGTTATATTTAATTATATATAATCTTTTATGTAATTAGATATAATTATATCCGAAAAATGAGAACGTCTTATTGTATCGAATTGTATACAATTTGGTACAATTTGATACAATTTTATGCAATTCGATACAATTGTATCCGAATTTTGTCCTCATCCAATTACATCAAATTATATCTTTTTGTATAAAATTATATAAAATGTTATAAAAGTGGACATAGTTTGATGCAATTATATCTAAATATTAACCTTATACTTTTTATCATATTATATAGGACCATATCTAACAATATACATACAAAAATATTTTTTTAAATAAAAAAAAAATGTTCAATTAGTTGTAATTGTAATTGTTCTTTTTTGAATTGCAATTACAAATAATATTTAATTATAGATGAGTTTTTTTTTCAATTACAATTACATGTAATTGTGTAATTGCATGTGTAATTAATTACAAAATGTAATGATTAACCCCAGGCCTGCTGGTGATCTTATAATTTCGATAAATCTTCCATTACTTTTATCCAGATTTATCATGACAGTGCAATAAACATGAAAAAAAAATTTCTTTTAATTTAGTAATTTTAAAATAAAGTTAACAAAACTGAAATTTTAAAGTTAATAGGATTATGATATACAACCAAGATATAAGAAATCAGTCAAGTGTACGTTATAGTATAGAGAATTTCGTATTAAAGCTTCAGTGTTGTTAATGTTATGGGTGCGGTGCGTAAGCCATTTTTGACTCATGCTCAAAAAAAAACAAATTACTCACGCACGAGCATTTCGTTTCTTACTCAGCACACATGAGTATATTAAAAACTTACAATCAGAAAATTCTCACGCAAAACAGTAAAAATTACAAAAAACATATGATGCAAAAAATAAACTCACACACGAATCATGCACGGGTTATTCTTACTCACGCTCACGCATGAATCACTTAAGTATAGTAATTATTACTCACGATCACATGTGAATAACGTGACTCACGAACATTTCGTGTCACGCGCCAATACCTAGAAATTACTAAATCTAAAACTAATTCAAAATCATTGATAACATGGAACCAAATATAATACAATACGGTTTTATATGGACCTTATATATTTTTATATAAAATCACTTTGAAAAAATTGCCTATGTGGGATGATATATAATTATAAATGATTTTATAAAGAACGTTATAAGTTATATATGGGTTCATATTCGTCAATATATAATCATAACTAACACAAATTATAAAATATTTCTTATATGGATCCACATAGTTTTATATTATTATGTATAGTGTCATACTGAATTATATATAAACGTACATGTAATTATATCTTTCATATGTTACTTTATGTACTTATATATAGCACATACAATTATATGTAGGCCAATATGTAATAATATAAAATCACATATGTCTCCATATTAAAACCTTTGAGGAAAAAATATCTAACATATGACTATATAAAAGTATATCTGCTTGAATTTAAAAGCATATGTGGCCATATGTAACTATAAGTTACTATATGCAATTACATAAAATAATATATGATTATATCCAAACTTTTTTACTCGGGGTTATAAAATCTGCGAAATAGTTTATATATAATTATATATAGTGGCATAAAAACTTATTCTGTGCAATAAACAATTTTAATAATCATAAATACTTGACAACTAGCGATAGTTCTTTTACGATAAAAATTTGTCGCATTCTAAAAACACACTTATTTAAATCTTTTTTATTTTAAGTTTCAATTGTTTTTACTCAAATCCTCTTATATCTTTTAAACCATCATTATCATTTGACACAATTTAATGTGATCGCTTACAAACAATCTAACATGTCAATAGACCACTTTACCTACATTGTTTAAATAAATACTACTGCTACTCTCTTGCAGACATCAAAGCTTTAAGCTGCCTACACACTAGGGAACATACTTGAAAAAAGAGAGCATTTTTTGTGAATGTGTGAGTGCGTTTGTGAGTGTGTGCGTGTTGAGAGCGTGCATTTCGTGTTTACAAAATTTTTTGATATTTTTTGTTCCCTCAACCATGTTCCCTAGTGTGTAGGCAGCTTTACAATTTTGTGGCATTATTATTATTATTTATTTTCATCAAGTGGTAATGTGACCCATTGAATTTTAAATAAATTATAGTTTAAACATTAATTTCATTTTTACGGATAACAAACAAGTTGAGGATTTTTTTGTTCAGAAAAGAAAACTATGCTTAAATGCTCTATTAGAGCATTAAATATATATGAACTTATTTTTTTGTGGAAATTTTATAAAGCAACGAAGAGTGAAATTGACAGCACGCACATAGACAAGTTTGTTAATAATAAATGTATTAAACAAAAAATAGTATAAATGTAATAAATTCAAAAAACAGAAATATGTATATATACTATATATATCGGTGGTCATAAGTTGACATTACGTAAATAACTGCTAGTCTTGACTTAGGCTTGCCAAACGACTTTTCCAACATACTGAAGTCATTTATCAAAATGATTATTTTATCGCGAATTACGAGTTCTCAACTTATCACCATCGATATCAAAATTATTTTTCAATGGAAATAGAAATAAAAATCAATATAAATAATGAAAGGAATAAAAAACTAAACAAAACCAGGAACACCCTTCTGACAGTAAGAACATAAAAAAGCACATATAACTAATTTCAAAGCTCCTAGGAAAAATGCATGTTATTTATATACCCTACACCAGCACTTCCTACTGCTAGGGTATATTGAGTTTGTGCTGATGTTTGTATTAACAAAAATTATTGGGCCTAGATCCAAATTTTTGTATACCGATCGACTCCGAATCAGTTTTTGATTCGATTCAACGATGTATGATTCTCATTCGGTCAATCTGTCAGTCAGTTTGTCTACAGATTGCAAATATTAATATATTTTAATGGAATATTTGATACATCGGCTTATATCGGCCCAAGCACAAGGCCTATTAATTTTGATTAAAATCAGTTCATGTTTGGACTTAAAGCACGTCTAAAGGTCCCTCAAAAATTAGCTACGATACAAATTGCAAAGGTATTTTAATGAAATTTGTTACACTGACTGATATGGTTCGAAGCACAAAGCATATTGATTTCAGATATATGTATTCGGTCAATCTTTGCACTTAGCACCCACATGGACTATATTTCCGACTTTGTCTTAAGGGGGGTAAATACTGCAACTAAAGCATTTTAAAGGGCATATTTGAACGGTTGTCAAAAATTCAATTAACAATATTTTTAATATTTAATTTTTTTATTTGAAAATCATGTTATTGTAGTTTTTTGAAAAAATATCCGTTTACTGGCCTTTTTTAAAAAAGGCAAAATCGGCTGCCACTGTCCAGCCGTCATTAATTATCGGAAAATAAAAATGAAAAGTGATTCTTAATCCCAGAAAAAGTCTCTAGTCCTTATCGTGGCCCGATTTTTATTTTTAAAATCTTCTTTTAACAAAGTTGCGACACAAACTTAAAAATTCAAAAAAAGGCAAGAAAAAACACATTTGCTCGGGGATATAAAATTTATTTGACCAAAATTTAAAAAAAGGGCCACGATGAGGACTAGAGTTTTTTGTTGCCTACTAAAAAAAAAAAATCCAGATTGAAATCGGTTAACCCGCCTTGGCGGTACAGTGGCAGCCGATTTTGAACTCAGGGTTGTGGGAAAATGCGTTTAAAGTTTAAAATTAATTTTACGCTAAGAAAACAGCAAAATTTCAAAAAACCGTGTACAAGTAAAATTTATATCACGCAGTTTTCTACATGTGCGCCAAATTTGGGAAGAATCGGATTAAGAGTATTTTATATATTAAACCAAATATTCTTAAAAACGATGACGGCCAAAATCTTTTCTTTTGTACATTTTTTAATTTGTTTTTTATTTTTTATATACATTGATTATTTTTATGCCCAGTGTAGAAACGGTAATGACATATCATTATTTTTTGGACTACCAGTAATGACACCCACTTACCTTCTGCATTATTTTAAAACATATAATAATGAGTTACTTATAGCGACTTATTTTTATCATTATTTTAAATAGAAAATAATTTTCAAGATTTTTATGAAAATTTTTTGAAATCTATTTTTAGACTCAATATTTTTTAAACACTGGTAAGGATATATGTAACCACATATTTTTTGATTTTTTGTATGTTGGCGAGTAAGCTTACTTGTGTGCAGCAGGTTAATTATGTTTTTATCTATTAAATATTACATGTCGATATAGCTCAGATGGTAGAGCTATGGACTGGCAAGCTGTAGAGCCAGGTCCGATTCCCGCACCAGAAAATTTTATTTAAAAAAAATACAATAAAAAATATTTTTTTTTTATATAATTTATTTTTTTGAAAATCTATTTTTAGACGCATTATTTTTGTCAGTACTGGTAAGCACATAGGTAACGATATATTTTTTGATTTTTCGTATGATGGTGTGTAACCACAACTCATTATTTTTCGCGACATCGCCATATAAAGGTAATAAGAAATGTAATAACAAAAGTAACTAGTTACCATTACCAAGTATGTAGTTACATAACCACATATCTGGTATTCATTTTCTACACTGGGTGGCTTATGAAAAGCCATCTGTACCTGCCTCATATAACGTGCCTTCGCCCATCGCCAGGAATCGTCATTGGCTTTTCTTTAAAGACTGCGTGCAAATCTTGCATCTTTGGATGTAGTTTTTTCCTTTTTGTTCTGCTGTATTATGCGAAATAAGTTTTATAATAAAGACAATGATAAAAACGCTTCCAAAAAATTTTGTGTACAAATTTAATGCATAAAAAATTACTTTCCCGAGTAAAAAAGTTTTGATATAATCATATATTATTTTATGTAATTATATATAGTAACTTATAGTTACATATGGCCACATATGCTTTTAAATTGAAGCATATATACTTTTATATAGTCATTTATTAAATATTTTTTCCTCAAAGGTTTTAATATTGAGACATATGTGATTTTATATTATTACATACTGGCCTACATATAAGTGTTCGTGCTATATATAAGTACATAAAGTAATATATAAAAGATATAATTACATATACGTTTATATATAATTTAGTATGACACTACACATAATAATATAAAACTATATATGGAGCCATTTAAGAAATATTATATAATAGGTGTTATATATGATTATATATTGACGGATATGAACCCATATATAACTTAGTATGGTTTCATATCTACAATATTTCATGCTTTCTTTTATATATAACGATATAACGTTCTTTATAAAATCATCTATAATTATATATCATCCCACATTAGCAATTTTTTCAAAGTGATTTTATATAAAAATATATAAGGTCCTTTTAAAACCGTATTGTATTAAATGTGGTTCCATATTAAAAATGATTTTGAACTAGTTTAATATTTAGTAATTACTAGCGATTGGCGCATGACACGATCGTGAGTGAAGTTATTCACAAGTGATCGTGAGTAATAATTACTATACCAAAGTAATTCGCGCGTGAGCGTGAGAATATATAATTCGTACGTGAGCGTGAGTAAGAATATATAACCCGTGCATGATTCGTGTGTGAGTTTATTTTTTGCATCATGTGTTTTTAGAAATTTTTACTGTTTTGCGTGAGAATTTTCTGATTGTGAGTAAGTTTTTAATATACTCATGTCTGCGTGAGTAAGACACGAAATGCTCGTGCGTGAGTAATTTGTTTTTGTTTAGGAGCGTGAGTCAAAATGGCTAACGCGCCCATAAAATAAACAATACTGAAGCTTTAATATGGAATTCTCTATACTATAACGCACACTTGACTGATCTCTTATATCTTGGTTGTATATCACAATCCTATTACGTTAAAAATTTCAGTGTTGTTAACCTTATTTTAAAATTACTAAAAACAAATAGAAATTTGTTCATGTTTCATGCACTGTCATGGTAAATCTGGATAAAAGTAATGGAAGATTTATCGAAATTATAGGATATCCAGTAGACCTGGGGGTTAATCATTACATTTTGTAATTAATTACACATGCATTTACACAATTACATGTAATTGTAATTGAAAAAAAAACTCAATTACAATTACAAATTATTTGTAATTACAATTACAAATTATTTGTAATTGTAATTCAAAAAAGAACAATTACAAGTAATTTGTAATTTGAAAAATGTCAATTACATTTTTTGGGAAAATAAATAATGACAAAAAGCACAAGTTAGGGGTAAGCCCAACATGACGTATTCTTTTTATACGCATCCATGCCTATGAACCCTATCCCAGTCAGATTTTTCTACAAAATTTTAACAAAAAACACTTTTTAATTCTAAATGTAATTGAAATTTGTAATTGAAATCACTTTCAATTACAATTACTAGTAATTTGTAATTGAAAATTTTCAATTACAATTTCCTGTAATTTCAATTACAAATTACAAGTAATTGTAATTGAAATCCCTCAGGTCTGATCTCCAGATATTGTATATCTTTTTTTATTTAAAAATATAATTTTGTATATTGTTTGATATGGTCATATATATTATGGTAAAAATATAGGGTCAATATTTAGGTATAATTGTATCAAACTATGTCTATTTTTATAACATTTTATGTAATTTTATACAAAAAGATATAGTTTTATGTAATTGGATGAGGACAAAATTCGGATACAATTGTATCAAATTGCATAAAATTGTATCAAATTGTACCAAATTGTATACAATTGTATACAATTCGATACAATATGATACAATAAGACGTTCTCATTTTTCGGATATAATTATATCTAATTACATAAAAGATTATATATAATTAAATATAACTTTATATGGCTCCATATCATTTTTTTTTTACTTGGGTTGTGACTAAAATATATTTTACAAAAAACAATGTTGAAATTTTATTTCTTCGAATTTTTTATTGATATTTACTGAGTATATACTGAAGAGTATGCTCTATCCAAATAAAATAAAAAAAAAAATTCGAAAACAAAATTTTTCCTAGAGTCGATACCCCCTTAAATGCACCCAAAATTAGGCAACATCAGAATTGTTTTTTAATTGTTAACCAATTTAAATATAAATTTTCACATAAGTCCATTTCAATCCACTAAAATTTCAAATTCAACAATTTTTTTACTTTCAACCAAACTGGTGTAGGGTATCA
The DNA here is from genome assembly GCA_949987735.1 of Leucophora obtusa. NCBI lineage: Eukaryota > Metazoa > Arthropoda > Insecta > Diptera > Anthomyiidae > Leucophora > Leucophora obtusa. The sequence continues at coordinate 312,734,214 of OX465295.1, read as the reverse complement.
TATAGTCGACAATGGCTGACTTTAACCTTTTTACTGGTTAGATTTTATGTAAGTTTTTCATTTGCAACAAAATTTATTTGTGCTCTTCAATACATTCAACTCCTTTAATATATTTCCCACAAAGAAAGGAAGTAAAAATCATAATTTTTTCTGCTAACCCATTAAAATTATCATTATTTTATATACATTTTTTTTGTTTTTTGTTTCTGGTGTCAACAACCAAGTCTAGCATTTGTAGAGATAAAAATGTTATTAATGAAAATAAACATTAACTAACAGCTGGAAAAGTATCCACCATTGGGGTATATTTGTAGAATAGAATACTCGTATATATCATCATCATCAATGTGACGTTGACTGAAAGAGTGGAAAGACATTTTTGCATCATCACGCACTTGGAATTGCAAATTATATTATTTTTTTTTTTACTTTTTTATAAACTTTTGCTTGAGTTGTGCAATATGTATTTTTGTTTTTTTTTCGTTATACTTTCCTTGCACTCCTTACTAATGACATTTTGGCAAGCGACAGGTTGCAAGGAAAGCAAATATTTCTGCAATTTTTTGTGAATTTTAAAAAATAGGTGAAATGGCTTGGTAAAAATATAATAATAAAAAAGTTTTCAATGTCCGAGTAATTTAAAAATTTATAAATTTAAATAAATTGTACGGTATATATGAAATGGTTTAGAATGCTGAAGTACTTCATGTTAAAGACTGGAGTTTGTTCCTTCCTTTTCTGAAATCCCATATGTTGAGTACATTACTCTATCGTTGTGACCCAGCAAAAACAGACATTATCAAGTAATTAAGCGCGAAAGTATCACACTAAGAGTTTCACTAGGTACACACAAAAAAATATTGTTCAACTTTTTTCAATTAAAACGATTTGTTAAATTATTTCAAAAGGTGTCAATTAAAAATTAATCCAATGGATTAAATAATTGCTCAAAACTGCAATTTGCTTGACATTTTTTTTTTATTCTACCACTCAAAAGCATTTCATAAAACAAGAGAAAAACATCAGCATATTGTTGTTGTTTTTCGTTTGCTTTATTTATGTAGTTGTTTTTATAAATGTTAATGTATTAGTAACAGGGATGATAAAGTTGGTACTATATTACTTTTTATGGTACCATTAGAACCTCAAAGGTACTATGTTACTCCTTAGCATTATTTGATACCATTTTAAATTATTCAAAATAAATAGTAAAAAATCGTAAGAAACGTAATTCAAAGGAAAGGTTTCTAAAATTTTGCAAAAAATATTAAACATTTATTTGAATTTAAGAGAAAATCTTTAAATTGTTGTGTTTTTTGTTTAGTTTTATTTGATTTAGTTTTCTGAATTGATATTAGTTAATTTAAATTGTGCGGTAACTTAATTTTTAGTAAATTGGACATGTTCGGGCATGTTGTTTGTTTTAATACCCAATCCATATATAGTTTTTTTAATTATAAGAAATAAATTAAAAAAAAAGATTAAAATTTTATAATTTTTGACCCCGCTTTTTAAAGATGAGACTGGGACGTCAAAATAATAGTCAACGCTGAAGATTGGATGCAAGAACAAAAGCGATAGAATAATATAAAAAAGGTAATTGGGAAGAAAAAAGAACGAAATACACTATACAGAGTGAAGTGGACCTATATTATATTTTGAACCTTGTTTTAATGTACAAAAGCACTTTCATATATGTACGTTTTTTTGTTAATTTATAATAAAAAATTAAAAAAAAGTACTTTGCGGGTCGAAAAACTACTATTTTTTAAGCAGGTTGGTACTATTTTGAAAATCCCATTGATCATCCCTGATTAGTAACTAGTATTTAAATTATTTTTTCTAAAATTTTATAAATTCTCGTTGAGTTTATTATTTTATTTAGTTAAATATTTCAATTTTGCCATATTAAATCTGAATATTCATTTATTCTAAAACATTACTATAATATAGTAATGTAATTTTTAAAATTTTTTGTTTAAAAAATTTAAAATTTTTTTTAAACAAAAAATCTAATTTTTGAAATTTTTTGTTTAAAAATTTTTTAAACAAAAAATCTAAAAAATTATTTTAAAACAAATATATTTTAATTTAGTTTTAAAAAAAATGTTTAAACGAATTCAAAAAAATTTAAAATTTTAAATTTTGTTTAAAAAATAAATAAATTAAAAATTATTTTAAATCAAATTTATTAATTTTAGTTTTCAAAAAATTTTAACAGAGGCCTTATGCTTGAGAAAAAAGAAGAAAACTAATTTCTACGAGAGAACTTTTCACATAAGTATAAATAAATCTATCAACTGAATGAAAATTGAATGCAGCTTTTATTTTAATGACATTCAAGCTAAAATAAAGAAGTATATTTTTTATAGTTGGCATGGCACTGCCACTTTATCCAGCTGATAGTTTATTTAGAAGTTCTACAATATTGATCAATTTTTAATCCAATGAATTAATTTTTAATCAAACTCATATAAAAAACCAATAAAAATCCTAATCAAATGTATCACTATTTTATTGAAAATTTATTCAATTAAAGTGCTACAAATTTTTAATTGAATGAACAATTTTCGTGATTGGAGGAATTTCAACGACAAAATTTATTGAATATGCGGTTTTCATGATTGAAATTAGTTTTTATTTTTTTGTGTGTACTAGGATATTTACTCGATTACTTTTGTTCGCGATGTCCCAAAATTGATGTTGTTTTAGAAAGATTAACCATTTTCCTGATAGACAATACAATTGTTTCTTATTGCAGACAACTAGTGAATGGGGTGATGCCCAGGAAACAATTGTGTTGTCTATCATGAAAATGGTCAAGCTTTTTGAAACACCAAATAAAATCAAAATGGGGGTTAGAGACTGATTTTCGCAGGGCAACGTGGCGATTGCTTTAACTTGGTAAAGCCGTCCACTATCTCTAAAGAGGTCAGCTCAAGTCGACTCGCCTTGTCATCACTTGTGATGACACCACCACTGTAATAACAGTAGAAAAAGAAGAACAAAATATGGAACCTCCTCTGATGACGAACCCCGCAAACGAATAAAGGACCACGATTTAAGGATATGCACCTGGAATGTTTAAAACCTTTACAGACACGGTGCAACCATCCAACTGGCAAATGGATGGTTTCCTGCTATCCAGGAAATGCGATATATAGGGGAAGGATGCTCCAAAATTAGCAACTTGTGATATTTACTATAGCTGCCATATAGAAAAGCACGAGTTCCGTTGCGGCTTTGTAGTCAACAAACGACTGCGCAATCTTGTAGCCGGTTTTATACCCGTAGATGAACGGCTTGCTACAATTCGTATTAATGCTAAATTTTTCAACTTTAGCCTGATCTGTGCATACGCGCCGACCGAAGAGAAAGACCAAGGGGTTAAATACAGTTTTTATGATCGATTTAACGAACTCTACGATCACTGCCCGAAGTACAACATTAAAATTGTCCTTTGCGATTTCAATGGGAAGGAGAACGTCATTGACCCCACAGTCAGTAAATTTAGTCTCCATGATTATATCTCGGACAACGGAATGAGACTAACCGACTCCGCAGCAGCTCGTAACAGGGTGATAAGTAGTACTAGGTTTCAGAATCTAAATATCCACAAGGGTACTTGGCTATCCCCAGGTCAGAGCACGGGAAACCAAATTGATCACGTTGTGCTAAATGGAAAACACGCATCTAGTGTATTGGAGCATCGATTCGGACCATTATCTAGTTGCAGCAAAAGTTCGAACACGCCTCAGTAAGTCTAAAACAAAAAGGAAACTAGACACCACAAAGCTGCAATCACAACAGATAGCTATAAATGACACTCCGAAATGCTTCGAGAAAAATCTCTATTTACTACTATAGGCGAACAATGGACACATATGTCCCACTGCCGAAGAGGTACAAAAAACAAGAACAAGAAAGACGTGAGTGTGAAGAAATTAAGATGCACTGCGACAGGAATCAAACCCGGAAATTCTTTCAAAAAATAAAGCGTCAAACTGAAGTATTTAAATGTGAAGCATCTCCTGGGAATCTATCGCTTTTTATCGCTTTTAGCAGGCAATGAAGTCAGCAATTCCGCAAATGAAAATTGTGCACCTGAAACGCTAATCAACGATGACGGCATCGACATACTGCCGCCCGTCTATATTGAGGTACAAACAGCTATAGCCCGGCTAAATAACAATAAATCCGCTGGCACCGATGGCTTGCCCGCTGAGCTGTTAAAAACCGGAGGCAAAGAGTTGGTAAGGTGCATGCACCACTCTTATGTAAAATATGGTCTGAAGAATGCATGGCCGATAATTGGAACCTCAGTGTGCTCTGCCCTATTCACAAGAAAGGAGACCCTACTATTTGCACCAACTAGCGAGGTGTAAGTCTCCTCTCCATTGTGTACAAAATACTGTCTAGCGTAATATGTTAACGATAGAATCCATACACGAACAACCTGATAGGAAAGTATCAGTGCGGTTTTAGACCTGGTAAGTCCATCATAGACCAGATATTTACAATACGCCAAACCCTGGAAAAGACCCAAGAAAAACAAATCGAGACCCACCATCTAGTTGTCGACTATAGAACTGCGTTCGATAGCCCGATAAGAGAAAAGTTCCATATCGCCATGGTTGAGCTTGGTATTCTTGCAAAGATCGTCAGGCTTTGCATAATGCCGCTGCAAAATACCAAAAGCGCCGTCAAAATATGAGCAAACCTCTCCGACCCCTTTAAAATGGAGAGAGGTTTTAGGCAAGGCGATGCCTTAATGTGCGACTTCTTCAACTTTTTTACAATTACTTCTGAACAACATCCAAAAAATCACTTAAGTATTACTTCTAAAGCACAATTGTTCTAAAAGTTATACTAAAGAGAAGGGACCAATATTTATTTAATTTTTTTTAAAATTATTTTTATAAATGAATGTTCTTTTAGTTTGACTCTAGATCATAAATTAATATCACTTTCTGTTTAAATTATTTTTCAAATTAAATAGAGATGATACAATTTTCACAAGTAAATTACAAAGAATAAAATTTTTTTTTGAAAGAATTCGATAAGGCCAGCAAGACAGAATACGTATTTCCGGCTTTCGCTACAAAGCCGTCATCAGTGTCGTTTGCCTTGACGGGTTAATAATTTGATAATCGTCAACTTTCACATAAGTAGAACATTCATTTACCAAATAAAAGATCAACCATACATACCCCTCATTTTTTTATATTTTTTTATTTTTAAGTCTCATGCAAAATATTTATATTGTGTGGGATAAATTTCGTTGTTTTTACAAATGTTATTGACAACGAACACAAGAACATACATACACATAAATAGTACCCAAAGGGTACTTTTGCAGTTCATATATAAAAGTACAAAATTCTCGTCCCGTTGAATTGTTATATCTTATGTAATGTCTCGGTTTGTGTATTCAAGTTATCATTTTCTTATTGCGGACAACTGCAGAGTTGGGGTGATGCCCATGAAACTATTGTATTGTCTATCATGACAATGATCAAAATTTTTGAAACAACAAATAAAATCTAATATGACAATAACATATTAGAATTTGGATTTGAGGTACAACAATATTCTGACTATATATTTTTTTAATATTTATAATTAATTGGTTTAAATTCAATTTTTTTTTTTAATTTTTCAATTTTTAAAAATATGTAAAATAAAAATGATGAATATTTGCTTTTTATTCGCTTATAAAAATAGCCACTCAACTTTCATATCAAAGAATAGATCAGTGGTAGAGAGCTGGACTAGTAATCATGAGGTCGCAAGTTCGATACCCGGTGGTGGCAATAAAAAACTTTTGTAAAATAAAAAAAATATATTTTTTTGCGAATAACTTTTTTTTAAACTTTTAATTGGTGAAAAGAGTTCCCTTTGCACTCGTTCAAAAAGTACTGACAAAATGTTGAAGTGGAAGTACTCCTCTCCTATGACAATTTAATGTTAAAATCATTAGTGTTTATGTTAAAAAGAAGTTCATCTAGATCATCAATTGTAGTGCCTTTTCTACTGCTTTGGTATCTATTATTTTACTGGGCTACGGTGTTCTTCCTGACTCATTATTTTACGGGTATTTTTGGGCAAGTCGAAATTAGTTTTGTTTGATAACAATTTTACGGCGTTGACAAATATTTTAACATCTTTATTTCGAAATCTCAACTGTAGCCCAATTAAAAAAAAAAAAAAAAACAAAATGATCCGCTGGTCGGGCTTACATCTATTTGCATCGATTCTGCCTTCATTCGATATCATCATTTATATCAATTGCGGTAATATAAATTTTAGTCAGATAGATTGAATGAATAATACCAAACATTAGGCTAATTGAGTTGCTCCGAATTTATTTATTTATTTCACATTCAATATAAATAGATAATCACCAGTTATTAACCCATAGTGGCATCAGTTATTAACACATAATGGCATGGATACAAATTTTTTAATTTTTATTCTCTGTAATTTGCGTGCAAAAATTTTATCATCTTTAATTTAAAAATAATTTAAAAGTAAATATTATAATATGAGATCTCAAATGGAACGAAGAACATTCATAATACAAATAATTTCATAAGAATTAGTATCGTTCTCTCTTTTTTTTTACATTCCTGTAACACCTGAAAGTGATAAATACGATTGCCGTATTTTTCTTAAATAAAAAATAATAATTATGACCTTCGACATTTTCAAATGTTTTTAAATTATCCCGATTTTACAAGCAAGTTTTTTAAGATAAATTTTTTTTTAAATGTTGTAAGTTTTACGATCATTTACTTCTTTTATATATCAGACAGCAAATGTCAGAATTTCTTTCTGTTAATCTACGAAATTCATATAACCGAAAATGCATACAAAGCAACATTTCCGGGCTGTGAAATTTCGGGAAACATAATAGAGCACACACAATATTTTATTGAATTGAAAACACAATTAAATAGAGAACTACTGATTTTCACTATATTCAAACTATTTTTCTATCTATTTTCAAACATTGTTTAAACAATCCATAAAAGAAATAAAAATAATTGAAAATTCTGTTAAAACAATCTTCAATTTTTAATTGATAAAACGTCAGAAACAAACGGCTTTGTGGTTTGTTTTTTCATATTTGAAAGTTTTTTTTTTTAATTTTCAAAACACTGCACACAAAACACACACGTTCATATTTTTATTGGCTATGTTTGTATGTATGAGTAAAGAATTTCTTGTAATTTGAATTGAAATAATTTTGAATATAAAAAAACTATTTTGACAAAAAAGAAAACCGAAAATATTTGAATTTTTTGTTTTAAAATAGAAAACAACGAAATTATTTAAATTATTTTTTCTAAAAATAGAATACTAAAAATAGAACAACTCCTACAGACGATACGTATTTTTTTTAGTTTAGTTTTTTATTGACTTATACAAAAAGATAAACAATTGAAAACAAACTTTACCTATTAGTTTTTAAATAAACTGCAATCGGTTATGGAAAATATATTGTGAGTGAGCTTGTAAGCAAATAATATAAAATCATGAGTTCATACACTATTTTCCCTTGTTTTTTGTTTGATAGTTCAAGATTTTTAATGAGTCCGGTTTCATCTACGTTTGAATTAAAATTCCTTGAAAGTTTACAATAAGCCTTTACTAAAATAATTTTTAACTAAAAATTACTAAATAAACATTAAAAATTTATTTTGTTAATTTTTTTCTTAATCTCACAAGAACTTCAATCTACATACAACCTCTTTCTTTTCTTACAAAAAACCATTTATTTTGCACTATAATTTTTATCCATTAAAATTTTACACCTTGACAATGAACAAGAAAATATTCATAAATTATGTCTGTATAGAGAGATAATCAAAAAGTAGCACTTAACAGGTTTCTTTGTAGGCTATTTTACAAAAAAAAAAAAAAAAATGAACAGCCCTAATCAAAATTGAACACACCTTCGAAAAAAGGCTTCTTGCTTTTTTGCAACATACAAAATAATTTTAGATATAAATCTAAGAAAAGAAAAACATAATTCTTAAATATGTAGCTACACATTTATGTTTGGTATAAAAAAATACCTTACCAAGGATAAAACATATATGTATATTGAAATTACATCTGTACTGCAATCTATAACTTTGGTTATTTGCCATAATTTAGTTTAATCATAATACAGTAGGGTGGCCAAAAATCATATGGAAAAATACCAAGTATAGCGTACAACACAACGTACCAAAAATTAGGAGAGGGGGCAAGCAATTGCAACAACATAAGCTTCCTTAGTTCTATCGCTCACTAGATTAGATAATGATTTTATGATCAACACACTGGAGAAAATATTTGCCAAGTACTAAAGGAAATGTGTGATCAATGGGAAATTACATTTACTAGCATACATCTCTGTCCATGATAATACTAGGAGTACGATGGAGGCTTCCCGTGAAATAAACGCAAAATCCGTGAGTTGTTTTGTTCATTCACTTCAGTTGGTAGTAACCGATTCTCTAAAAGTTCAACCAGAAATTCTATAAATGTTGGCTGTAGGCGGGAAAATTATCATTCATTTTAATCATTCTGCTACGATTACTCGGGCTATTTTTTTATTTAATTGACTCGAACATTCCTAATTTAACGGCAAACCAATGATATATTTGGAGCAATTATTAAAACTCTTACATACATACATTTGAAGAAATGATAATAATAAAGGACTTGATGGCCGGCTCAAAGGGCTGGAACCAGGAAGTTTAAATTCGATTTATAGGTTTTGGAATTCCCTTTTTGAATTTTCGGCAAGAACGTGGTAAAAATGGAGGTAAAAGTGTGGAAAAGTTTCTCTCTTAACGGCCTGCGCAAACATCTTTGGCTAGAAACATAAAATTTAAGGAACGTGTGTAATTGGAACACTGAAATTGGGAAACGAAATTAAATGGAACTGCGAGTGGAAAGAAATGGAATGGGAAAGGATTGACAGCGAAACACCAGGCAATGTGAACGAAAAAATTTAAATACTAAACTTTCGAAAAGAAATGGAATGGAATGGGGAACGAGTCGAATTAAAAACGAGTGAAAAGGTTAAAGTCGGCCATGCCGACTATACAATACCATACACCAGTCTGGTGAAAAGCCAACTAATGTTTGGATCCGAAATTCGAATGGGTTAAAATGGGACTTGTGTCAAAATTTTCTATAATGTGAGTCAGCGAACCAAATTTCATTAAAATATCTTAAAATTTGCGACCTGCAGTTTGTAACCAAGCCAATTTTGGGGGGACTCTTAAATGGGCACTAGGTCTAAACATGGACCGGTGTTAACCAAAATCAATTGGCTTCGTCCTTGGGCCGACATAGATCGGTGTACCAAATTTCTTCAAAATATCTTAATATTTGCGACCTGCAGCGTATAAACAATATAATTTTGGTAGGACCCTTATATGGGCACTAGGTCTAAACATGGACCCATTTTAACCAAAATCAATAGGCTACGTTATTGGGCCAATATAGGTCTGTGTACCAAATTTCATAAAAATATCTTAATATTTACGACCTGCAGCGTATAAACAGTATAATTTTGGTAGGACCCTTATATGGGCACTAGGTCTAAACATGGACCGATGTTCAGCAAAATCAATAGGCTGCGTTATTGGGCCAATATAGGTCTGTGTACCAAATTTCATCAAAATATCTTAATATTTACGACCTGCAGCGTATAAACAGTATAATTTTGGTAGGACCCTTATATGGGCACTAGGTCTAAACATGGACCGATATTCACCAAAATCAATAGGCTACGTTACTGGGCCAATATAGGTCTGTGTACCAAATTTCATCAAAATATCTTAATATTTACGACCTACAGCGTATAAACAATATAATTTTGATAAGACCCTTATATGGGCACTAGGTCTAAACATGGACCGATGTTCACCAAATCAAACTTGTTCGTCCTTGGGCCGACATAAGTCGGTGTACCAAGTTTCATCAAAATATCTTAATATTTGCGATCTGTAGAGTGCGCACAAGATTGCATGGACAGACAGACAGACGGACGGACAGATGGACATCGTTAAATCGAAATAAAAAAAATTCTGAGCCGATCGGTATACTATAAGGTGGGTCTACGACCAATATTTTTGGTGTTACAAACATCAGCACAAACTTATAATACCCTGACCACGTAGTGGTGTAGGGTATAACTAAAAATGTGGAAAGAAATGGAATGGGACATTGAAGCTTTACACAACTGGAATGGAGAAGAATGGAATTGGAACACTAACATTGGGAAAAGAGAAGGTAATTGGACGGGTATCGGGCTTTGAAGCTTTCTATTGATAAAGTGGTTAAAGACCCGAAGCAGTTAACCTTTCAACAGAATTTTTAAATTCACTTGAATTTTCAGGTCTAAATTTTTTTTTTGACAAAAGCAATACTCAGGAAAATCTTCCTATTAATTAACATAACACATCGGCTGAAAAGTCCGTAGGATGACACATCGGTGGCGCCACTAATGAAAAATTCATATGATTCCAACCTTCAGAGAATACCTGTCAAAATTTCAGGGCAATTCATTCATTAGTGAACAAGTTACAGCTGTTTTAGTGACGCTATTTTTCGATTTTGAAAACAATGGATTCAAAGCAATTTCGGCCGAAAAGTCCGTAGGATAACCAATAAAACAACAATTTTTTTTGGCAAAATTCGACTTTATTCATCAACACAGTCTTCTTCAAGAGCGATACAATAACTCCCATGCCTTTCTAACATTTCAATACTTTTTCTTAGAGTGATTTATCTTTAGCCTCAAAATGTGTTTTGGTGCACTGTGAGCAAACGCGGCACCCATTTCAAAAGCAGCTTTCTCATGGACAAATGTTCATGCAAAATAAAGCCAACATGTTGATTCGATTTCGTTAAGGTATCACCTATCACCTTCACTTTACGGTCTGCTAAAACGGTTTAGTGAACTTTTTTTGATGTTTTCCGATATCACCATCTCTTTCGGGCGACCAGAGCGTTCGGCGTCATCGGTGTTTGCTGTTCCAAAAATCCTTTGGTTGGCTTTCTTCTCGTCATAAAATGAAGCTATATGCCAAATTTCAATTATCTATCTTCATTACTTTATGAGAAACACCAAAACCCCCTTTCATCGGAGATTATGATATATTAAAAAAATTAGACTTCAATAACAAATATTGCGACTATATTGCCATGTTGAACTGCTTATACATATAATGATTTTTATTTGAAGTCCAAGAGCTTAATAAACTTATTTACAAAATGTATACATTTTTTTTTGTATTATCAAATTTTATATATTCTTTTAAAGATGTGTACACTGTAGTGTACAAGGGTAGTGAAAGAGTTAATATTACTTTATTTGTAACAATTCAACATTTTTATGTAAAACTCTGTCTAAATAATTATTTCTTTCTTATGGGCTATTTCAGTAGGGAATTTGAGGTAAAATGGAAAACTGATCTTGCTTAAAAATATATCAATAATATTTGTTAGCTTATTTTGACACTCTGTGGCAACAGAATAACTTCTCACATTATACCATACTCTCTTACTAATTTCGCCGACCCAAAAATTTTGACATTTATAAAAACCAATTCCATCGCAAAATGTTTTACATTTATGTTTCGCTCGGTCTAAAATATTTCAACTCTTTCAAGGAAAACACTGATTTAGTAAAATTCAAAACTATCAATGAGGAATTCTCTCCAAAAATTAATTTTAAGTCCTTTTAATTTTTCCCATTTTTTAATAAAATTGTATTTTTAGCAATAAATTATTAAAACTATTTAATTTTTAAAAATCGTAATTTTTCATACATAATATTTTGCAAAATCGTCAATTGTCATTTCATCAAATTCCACTTCAAAAATCGTAAAAATGGAGACAAATTGACAAAGTTGGCAGCACTGCACAGAGTTGCGCGTAATTAGTAGTATGAATACTGAGTCGTACGAATACAGAGTAACCAGATTAAATGCTGGATTAAATATTATAATATGGTTTAATGTTCTATTGAGCAGTAAAATCAACTTTTACTAGATTTATTTTTCTGTGTGAATTGGGTAAGAGATAGTTAAAATCTATGTAAATTTGGTTCAGCCGAATTTAACACTATTACTTGTTTTTATTTTATTCTATCCGTAAAACGTAAAACAATTTTTCATTCTGTAATATAATATTTAACTTTTTCCATATACCTACTGTGTAGCAAAAGAACACTTGAAAAATATTTGTCAATGCATTTACTGCTGCTAAACAATTGTAAGATAAATAAGATTTACGAATTTTTAGCAAGTACTTGTAATTTTTTTTTCGCTGTCGCTTTTCTAACATATTTTACATTTTTGTTTTTTTGTATTCGGCGAACCGGTAAATAACTTGCATTGTTGAACATAAAGCTTAAAAAAATGCAAGAATACTAAGAAATATGGGAAGTACTTACAAAAATAAAATGAAATAGCAGAATGAAACAACTAAAAATAAAGAGTGCGATGAAAATGTTTAAGACGAATTTTTTATACCCTCCATTTGTTATTTTTCATGTTTTATTAAAACTAGTTTAAGACGAATTATCGGTTAATACGAACTAATTGGAAAGTCCCGACAATTTGGAATCAATTTTCATATAAAAAACACAATACGCGCTTCCTTAGGTTTAACCGAAATTTATACATACAAAATTTAATATTATTCTTCATGTTTAAAACGCAATTCTAAGAAAATAAATACCTTTCCATATGACAAATCTTAAACTCTCAACATGGATGTTTTCCTTAAAAATGTTTTAAAAACAATTTATTAAAGTAAATGCAATGAAAGGCCACACAATTTTTAATTCAAATTCTAATTAAATTAATAAATTAAAAGTCGACATTATTTTGTGATTAAAAAAACTTCGCTTAAGACGAATTAATTTATTTGGTCGCCTGAAGTTCGCCTTAATCAAGTTTTAGTGTAAATATACATATATGGAAAAAATAAATAAACTAAAGACATTCACAAAAGCGTATCCTTAAAGAAGAGTAAGAACCAGTAACTTATCTAAAAAATAACCAGAGTTAAACGTTAACCGCAGATATTTGCATATAAATTTTAAATTCATAACTATTATTAAGCAATAAACTTTGTTTATTTCGAGGTAACATAAGTTATTAGGTCGAATACATTATAATTTTATTTAAAGTGTTGTATTATAAACAAAAATTCCCTGCACAGAGGGAATTTTGCTGGACGAATTTTAATGAAATATTTCAGTAAACTAATGAAGTTTTCTTCACAAAATAAATGAAAAAATTCTTAAATTTAATGAAAACCCTTCATATGTTTTATGAATCTAGATTTAATGAAACTTTTTCATTGAGGGTTTGAAACTTTTAATAAATGAAATAAAATTTTTTACAATAATTTATGAAAAATTCCATTAATTCAATAAAATGTTTCAATGGGCGAGTTCCAATAAAACTTCATTGGTTTTATGCAGAAATTCATTAATATCATGCAGACAATTCTCTCAGTGTGCAGTAAAACTGTCCAGTCAAACTGTTATCCAAATGCAGATATTTCAAAATGTTATCAACTTCACAGAAAATTTTAAATATCCTTTTCCCTCTTGTAGGGTAGACAGTATGTTATAGGAACAAAACAAAAAAGAACAATAACAGCAATGAATCTGCACAACTTAACAAGCACAAAGAGTTGAAAAAATGTAGAAATAGTACGAGGAGAACCAGAATTACACAATACTAAACACTGATATTGATATAAGATGATTGTGTTCTTTTATGGTACGATTTTTTTAATATATTGAGCCCCAACCGCCAAAGACGTTTTGGCGATTTCTTTTTTTCAAAGGAAAATCCACATAATCTCTCAAAATTGTTGGAATTACTGTTATGAAGGGGTTTTCCTCTACTAGTTAATTACGTGTACCAATTAATTGATTTCAATACAACTGCATTGGTACCAAATGCAATGAAATTACAATTATTTTGATTACACACAGAGAAAAAATATGTCATTTTCCAACTGAAATTCGGTTACATCAAAATTCGGTTTATACAACTGAATTTTAGTTGCAATACCCAAAATATTTAGGAATCACATTCCAATATGGTTTCACCAATCGAATTTATTGGTTGTAGCAACCAAAATAGGCTTAACAATACGGTTGGCAATTTTTTTTCCTGTGTGTATTACTTTTTACTAATGATTTTAGGATTAGATTTCATTGATCACTGGGAATGGTCTTAAATTTTTTTCGTGCAAATATTCAACTTCAAAACTTCAACTGTTGGTGCAGGCCATCATTCCAAAAAAAATCCATCTTAGCGGCTGTTTACCCCCGAGGAGTACCATATGTAACAAATTTTAAATTACTAGCTTCAGCGGTATTGGTAATCCATCCAAGGGGAGACATTCCCCTTTCAAACTCCCTTTTCACCACGTTCCTGGCAAAAATGTTATTTACAAGGAAGGTTCCCTCAGATGTGAATGAAATTTGGATATGTGATAGTGATGACTAAAAAATAGGCATGTTCACCTTTTTAGCTAGAGACTATTAACTATAGAGAGAGGAAATCAGAACTTACACTACTTACCGGTAGGGGCGCTGAAATTTAGTATTACCTGAGCAACTATTAGTATCAGTTTAGTATCAACTGAGCCTATTTTATGAAAATTTCAAAATTGCTGAAAACTGCGCAATATAAGAAAACCCAAGCGCGAAATATATTCAGATAATAAAGTTTGAGATATCCGTTTGTTTTTTATTATGTAAATTTAAATTAAAAAAAAAATTGTTGATTTTTTGAACAAAGTGCCACCTAGTGATAACGATGTCGTTATAACTTTTGTTTTTGGTGATGCCATACCCCTGTTTTAAGCACCCCAATCTCATATTGAGGGTTAAAAAAGTGAGTTCAAAAATTTCCCCGTTATTCGTTTTTTGCATTTTTTCATGTTTGTTTCAGGAAAAAGTATAAAAATTGGGTATCGAAGAGAGTTTCCAAAAACCGGTCTTTCGGAAAACTAATTTTCGGTTTGTTCAAAAATTTATAATTTAAATTACCGGTTTCGGTTACGGTTTTCGTGAATGAACCGTTTCGGGTTATTTTTTGTTATGAAAACAGGCCGCAAAAAAGCGCTAACAAGCGCTAAATTTTAATGTGATGAAAATAGGTACTTTCCAACTAATTCTTGTGACCAAACATTTAGAAAGCACTAAAAATCATTATTATTATTATTATAAAAATAATAACAAAACATTTAAGTTAGATAAAATTGTGTCAAAGTAAACGTTTTACCATAAAGGCGTTAAAAGCGCTAAACAAGAAATCGAAGATCGTCGAACTAACGTCTTTTTATAAAAAGCGCTAGCCGAAAATATTGCGTGTTTGGGTTATAAAAAAGGGTTAAAGATATCACGTTAAAAAAACGGTTAACCGACAAATAATAACCGGTTTTCGGTTTATTCGAATTTAGAAATTATTCGAAACCGGCTTCTTTCTTGAAATTAAAACAGCCGGTTTTCAGTTACGGTTTTGAAACTCTAATATCAAATGAAAAGTATATTAAAGATATATGTATTATATGGCGAACTTAAAATATTAAAAAGTTTTCAAACAAAAAAGTTTTAAACAATTCTGAAACCCTTTTTAACCACTTAAATATAAATTTGAGCCATTATATTAACAACCGAAAGTTATTTAATTTTTACCGCTCTATCACACATCAAAATTTCATCAACATCTACATTAACTCAGAAAGAGACTCTCCTTGTTATGGGATTAGAACATACTTCAGGGGACACATATTTTAAATTTGAGGTTTCTATCCCAAGGTGTTTAGGCAAATCGTCATGGGGGATGCTTTTCCCCTTTTTGCAGCTGCCCGTAAGACTCAAAAAAATTAACTTTCAACTAATCAAAATGTTTGAAAATATAAATATTTTGTATTTGTCAAAAATAAAGTCAAAATCTTTTATAGTAAGGGCCAATGAGTCCTAAAAAAGATTTTCATTAAAAAAACACAATTTATAAAAACATATTTTTTTTTTCTTAAATTTATTAAGTGCTACTTTGTTCGGATGTTCCAATTTGTTGAATAACACACTCAAAATAATATGTCTGTTGGTTGAAACACTTAACTAGAAAAATTTGTTGCTTTAAAAAAATATATGCCTGTTTTTAGGCTTAAAATAAATTTTGTTGATTTCAACACATTTTTTGTTAAATTTAATAAATTTAAATTTACGTAAAATACAGTTTTATTTGTAATTATACTGAGCCTAAATTTTTTTTAAAATTATATGGCCTCGGGACCCTCCCCGGACCTGGTTCATATCATCTTAGGCTATGTTTGGATACTTCGCCGGAGCAAAAGTTTCGTCGAAAGGGTAGTCGAAATTTTCGTCAATTTTGCTCTATCTCTCTTAATTTTCGAAACATGAAAATGTTGTATTTTAATAATAAATTGTGTAAAATCTAACAAATGGATTCTTAAAAATTAGTTAAATAATTTTTAAAATTAACACTCAAAACTAATTAAAGTACTGAGTATTTTTAGTATTGTGTTAAATGAAGATAACTAAAATATTTGTTTAAATCAGTGTTTCAACTAAAATTTGTTAAAAATTAGTCAAATCGATGTGAAACTCGTTTGACAGATTTTCTACTGACGTATTATTTTAAGTGTATTCTATAATTAAACATGCTTTATTAGGAACGGGGTATAAAGTGCCTATGCATAATAGTTTGAAAACCTTATAACACATTTATAAAATGAATTTTCCATGAAAATTTGTTTTATAAGTCACTTATAAATTCTAAAACTGATTATGCATATGACCCTAAGAGTTTAAGGTGATATATCGGGTAGTAAAAACGCGATGTTAATAGGAATATAAACAATATTGTTTTCAGTTGCTATCAATAAGGTCGGCATATACGACTTAAATGTTCAACACACAAATTGCCTTTTGAAATGCTTTACCAGTTAAAATAAAATTTTGGTTTTTAAATTAAAATCCTATTGCGAATATTAAACAAATTGTAAAACAATTGTAATGTAGTGTGAGTCTTAACTGCCGAACAACTAACTTGTTTTTTTTTGCGATGTTCATTAAGATTTTAGTGCCCAAATTTGTCAAAAATATTTAATGGCGGCGTTAGTAAATTGATTAAAACTACCCGTTACCCTGCGATGTATTTATAAGTAATCGTTCTTTGCTTTGTTCTATTAATAGAATTGCTTTTATTTATAACAATGAGAGAAATGAAATTTTTTCTGTCAACGACATGTGGTTTTTCGTCATTAAACAAAAACAGCAATTGAGATATTTCCCAATATGCTTTTTTACATGCTGTAGTTTAAATAGATTAATTAATCAGCATTTAACCCTGGGAACCACCATACAGGACGCCTGCTAATTCCTTTGGAAGGAATGAAAATGCATTTGCCTTAACCCTTGGAATCTAGTAAATTTTTTTACAACGATTTTCTCTATTTGTTGTACGAGTAAAAAGGAATTACTTTTTTCTATTTGGAATCCATACACTAATAGAAAAAAGTCCGTAAAAAATTTAGTTAAAACTACTAAAAACTAGTTAAAAATGATGCTGCAGAAAAAAACCGATAAATTAGCAGATTATTTTTGCTTTTTATTAGTAATATCGGAGCAGCAAAAATAAAACTATTAAATATACAGAATTTTAGTTATATTTGGCCTAAATTTTTGTTAATGGAAAATAGCAAATTAATCTGCTAAAATCAGCAAAAAAGTTTGCTAAATAATTAGTAGTCTACAAAATCACCAAAAAATAAAAAAAAATTTTTTTCGAAGTTTTTTTTCGATTTTTTTTAAATGCAAATAAAAATCGAGCCTTTTAAAAACAACAGTTTACAATTTTTTTTAGCAAATGTTTCTGCTAATTTTAGCAGAATAAACTGATATTTGCATTGAATTAAATTTAGTTTGAAAAAAGCAAAAATTTTGTAGATATAACAGTTTATTTTTGATTTGTAGTAGAATTTGCTATTTTCAATTAACTAAAAGTTAACTTAAATATTACTAAAATTCTGTAAATTTAACAGTTTTAATTTTGCTGTTCTTATTTTACTAGTATTTAGTAAAAAAAATCTGCTAGTTTGAGCAGTTTTTTCTGCAGCATAATTTTTAACTAATTTTTAGTAACTTTTCCTGCTATTTTTACAGATTTATATCTATGAGTATAGTTATATGATATTAAACCGAACACAGTAACAATCATGTACTAATCTTTATAGATAAAAGTTTAAATTATAAAAAATAGCAAAAAAAATTTAATTTTAATTCAAAACATTTTTTTATTCCAAAGATCAATACATGGCATTAACATTTGAAAATGATTTCGGGCATATGGCCACCTCGGATGTTCTTGACGAAGCGCATTCTAGTCGTCCAATTTTGGGCCACTCTTTCGAGCTTGCTGGATCGAATACAATTTTGCGTCTAAAAGTTGCGCGAATTGATGACCGATTTTCAAAGTAAATCTGTATAATTTGGTAGCGTTGTTCAAGCGTCAATCTATTCATGATGATTTGCCAGAGTATACTGATCATAAATGTCAAAAATTAGGCGGAGAATGACAGTTCATTCGACGGTTAACCCTTTCGTAAGTTCTGTCGGGCTTAAAAAACACCCTCTATTAACTAAATCTTAGTGTTTCCAATTCGGTTAATCGATTAACGATTCCTCGATTATTCGCTTCTATTTTGGTTAATGTGAAATTTAAGGGAGGTTAATACTGTAACAGCAGTATTTTAAAGAGCATATTTGAGTGGTTGTCCAAAATTTAACAATAGCCGATTTTTCTAATCACTTGGATTTAATAAATCCAAAAAGTAGTTCTAAAAGTGCTCAACAGATGGGGTTAGATTCTCCCTATTTTAAAAAGAATTTTCTGTCCGACACTTCTTTCACCGAATAAGTGTCGGACATTCGAATTCGATGATGAAGGACTTTACTTTAACTTTTAAGTTTTAATTATATTTTATACAAAACAGCGAGAGACAGCCTGCCTTTGCAGTTTTATCACTTCAATTTATATTTTTACACAATTGAAAAATTCCATTGCAATATTTAATATTCACTAATTGGATTTAATTAAATTACTTACTGTAGAGTGAAAAATTGCCATTTCTATTTGAGCTATTTCTCCATGTCCAAGATGAAAAATATGTATTTGGTGAGGTGTAGTTTTTTTTCTAAACATATTTCATAAAAAAAAATTTTAGAAAAATCTTTTATTTGTTAGTTTTTCAATTTTTTTGTTTCTCTTTTAATTTTTATTCGTATTTTTTCTGACATTAAATTAATAGGCTGTTTCATATATTTGTGCTTTTATTGTGGATTTATTAAATCCATCTTTTTTTTTGGATTTAATAAATCCATTTTTTGTATGAAAAATTCTAAATCCAGGTGATTAAAAAACACGCTAAATGTCTTTTGTTTTTCTTTTGTTAAGATAAATTATAAAATTCCTTAAAAATATTAAAATTTTTTATTTTAATTTGTTTACAAACAAAAACTTTTGCTTGTTATGTGCTTTTTATTACATGACAATTTTGTCAAGGTTTTTCTGTGACAATTTTTTTTAGAATACCGAAACTGTTACAACTTAAATTTACCTCAGTTTTGTCACAATTTTGTTATTGTTATGAAGTTTAGAATAAAGGCGTAAATTTAAAATTGTGTATTATTATGTATTTTCAAATATGTTAATAATTTTTTAAATTTAATTTAACCATAAAAACATAAAGAAAAGTGTTTAATAAAAAAGTGATGTGGCTTTTGTAATTTAGTTTTGTACAAAAACCACCTTGTTTTTTGCTCAGTCTAAATTCAGTATTAAAAAATTCTGTTGTCTAATTTTTGTTTTTATCTTCTATAAGATATCAAAATTTTATTACAATCGTACATATCGTACGAAATAAAAAGCTAGGTAAAATTTTGTCTTTAGCATTTACATCTATTTGGCGGTAAGGGCTCAATAAGTTTTTAACAGACAAAAAACGCCGTTTAAAATTTTACAAAACGTTTCTTTTTGTCTTGTTTTCTGTAAATTGTTTTGTTGCGCTTGTTATTATTTGGGGGAGAACAGAGGGAAGATGGCGGTGATGATGATAATGTTGAGGTAAAGCTTTTGTGGTCATTTCAATGTTATTATTCTTGTCATTGTGATTTTGTTTGGATATTGCAGTGTGACATTGGCACATTAAAGTTATTAACCCTTTGGTGGATTATAATTTTAATGACTGTGAATTTTTTTTTATAAAACTTGGACAGAGAATTTTTGTTAATCTTGTCATTTTACAGTTCGCCCTAGCGGGGATAATTGGAACTAAAGTTTAAAGTTTTAATTTGATTTTTTTAGCAATACCCTAGCAAAATTTTATAGAATCGATTACCTCTGAATATACAGTTTTTTTTACCACCGGTTCCAGAGAATAGGTTCTAGAACCTGGAAGTCAGAAAGCAAGATTCCGCTATCCGAAAACCAGTTCTATAACTGATTTAGGAATAGGCTACAAAGCAACAAGTTCTAGTTTGAATAAAAATAAACCTATTGGTACACTCATAGGAAGAAATCTGTAAAAATAGCAGAAAAAGTTAAAAATGATGCTACAGAAAAAACAGCTGAACTTAGCAGATTTTTTGCTAAATACTAGTAAAATAAGAACAGCAAAACTAATACTTTTAAATTTACAGAATATTAGTTATATTTAAGTTAACTTTTAGTTAATTGAAAATAACAAATTGTACTGTAGAATCTGCAGAAAATTTTGCTAAATATTAGTAGACTAAAAATAGAAAATATAAACTGTTATATCTACAAAATTTTTGCTATTTTTAAGCTAAATTTAGTTAAATGCAAACAGCAGTCTATTCTGCTAAAATAAGCATAAAAACTTCGAAAATTTTAATTATTTTGTAATTTTTTAGGCTACAGATTATTTAGGAAAATTTTTGACTGATTTTAGCAGGTTAATTTCCTATTTTCCGTTAACAAAAATTTAGCTCAAATACATATAACTAAAGTTCTGTATATTTATAAGTTTTAATTTTGCTGTTCTTACTAGTATTTAGCAAAAAAATCTGCTAATTTTAGCAGTTTTTTCTGCAGCATCATTTTTAACTAATTTTTAGTAACTTTTTCTGCTATTTTTACAGATTAATTTCAATTAGTGTAATAGCTGAAAGTCCATAAAAAACCGGTTGTCAAATATAAATAAGAACACATCGTCCCTACTCCTAAGAAAATAGCTATGTGTTTTCAAGAAAGTATTTCTGCCATACCTGTAGAAACCATTACCAGATATGTGGTTATGTAACTACATTCCTGGTAATGCTAACTAGTTACTTTTATTATTACATTTCTTATTACCTTTGTATGGCGATGTCGCGAAAAATAATGAGTTACACACCAGCATACGAAAAATAAAAAAATATTTCGTTACCTATGTGCTTAACAGTATTGACTAAAATAATGATTCTAAAAAAAGATTTTCAAAAAAATAAGTTTTATAAAAAAAATATTTTTTTAATGTAAAAATTTTTTTAAATAAAATTTTGTCGTGCGTGAATTGAACCTGGGACTCCAGACTGCCAGTATATAGATGTACACTGATAGAATTTTGTGCATATTATTAATGAATTTGTTCATTAATCCGACGATTTTTTTCATTAGAAAGTCCCCAAAGAACGAGTTTATTGAATCAGTGAAACGTATTCATTAAATGAAAAATAATTGAAAAAAATATTGTTTTCTTTTAGGTACCCAGTGTAGAAAATCATTGCCAGATATGTGGTTATATAACTACCCTACGGGAAATTTTAACAAATTGTCACCGAACTGGCCGCATTATTTGAAATAGACTGGTCACTTGTACATGGCGTTGTCATAGGAGGGGGAAATTGACCTCTTGTGACATGTCACAAGACAAATCCCAGGACAGGTCCCTGAACTTTGTTTTTTATGAGAGTTCAGTAACCTGTCCTAGGATTTGTCTTGTGACATGTCACAAGGGGTCAATTTCCCCCTCCTATGACAACGCCATGTAAAAGTGACCAGTCTATTTCATATAAAGGGGCCAGTTCGGTGACAGTTTGTTAAAATTTCCCGTAGGGTACATACTTGGTAATGGTAACTAATTACTTTTGTTATTATATTTCTTATTACCTTTATATGGCGATGTCGCGAAAAATAATGAGTTATGGTTACACACCAGCATACGAAAAATCTAAAAATATATAGTTACACACAGAGAAAAAATATGCCATTTTCCAACTTAAATTCGGTTGCATCTACTAAAATAGGTTGATACAACTGAATATTGGTTATCACAACAAAATTTGGTTTATACAACTGAATTTTAGTTGCAATAACCAAAATATTTACGAATCACATTCCAATATGGTTTTACCAACCGAATTTATTGGTTGCAGCAACCAAAATTAGCTTAGCAATTCGGTTGGCAATTGTTTTCCTGTGTGCACCTATGTGTTTACCAGTAGGTACTGACAAAAATAATGAGTCTAAAAATAGATTTTCAAAAAAATAAATTATATAGAAAAAAAATATTTTTTATTGTATTTTTTTTTTAAATAAAATTTTCTGGTGCGGAATCAAACCTGGGTCTACAGATTGCCAGTCAATAGCTCTACCATCTGAGCTATATGGACATGAAATATTTAATAGATAAAAATATAATTGACTTGCTGCACACAAGAAAGCTTACTCTCCAACATACAAAAAATCAACAAATGTGTGATTACATACATATATCCTTACCAGTGCTTAAAAAATATTGAGTCTAAAAATAGATTTAAAAAAAATCCAGAAAATTATTTTCTATTTGAAATAATGATAAAAATAAGTCATTATCAGTTACTTATTATTATATGTTTTAAAATAATGCAGAAGGTAAGTGGGTGTCATTACTGGTAGTCCAAAAAATAATGATATGTTGTTACCATTTCTACACTGGGTATGTTACTGTTTTAATTTATTATTTTGTTTATTTTTATATGTGTCACATCTCCCTGAACTCGACTTGAACCCGCAATCACAAGAATGTAAACATTACCGCGTTACCGATTGATCTAAATAGCCAAAACAAACTGATGTGATTATTTTGACTTTTAAATTTAAATAATTTCAGTATGCGACCCTAGCGTTCATTACTGGAATATATTTTTATTTGAAGAAATAAGAAATATAAAATTATAGCATATCTTACGGGTTAATCAAAAAAATATAATATGAAAAAAATTCATCATTCATTCATTCAATGAAAAATTTTCATTAAATCAATGAATTCAGATTAATGAAATCGATTCATTAATAGTACGAACGAAAATATTATCAGTGTACCATCTGAGCTATGTCGACATGTAATATTTGATAGATAAAAACATACTTTTTTCATGCGAAAAAATTACATGGCATGAGCAATACTGAACTAAAAGAAATCGTTTTCTTGGCTCAATTTGGATAAAAAAAAACGTTCCACAACGGAGCCATTTTCTAAAATATCTCAATTTTAGTGATTTCTTTAAATATTCTAAAAATATTCTATAACAAATACAGACATGAGCATTCGCACACGAAAGATTAGTTAATGGAGATATCAAAACTATCAAAAAATTTTAAAACCAAAAGATCCAATTTCCTGAAATTGAGCGAAATAAATAAAGATCTGAATATTGAGCACAGCATAAAAAATCTATATAATTTGAAATCTATTTGATTTCGCCAAACATTTTTACCAAATTAACCATATTGACATTAATTTAAAATGAAAATAATAATATAATAAAAATAAAAAACTATTTTTAAATTTTAAACTAAAAATTAAACAAACATACGAGTATGTTAAAATGATTTATTTTAGCGTTTTAAAAGAGAGGTTTAATGGGACGGACCCACAGATCTTAATGAACTTTGAATATATTAAGTGAAATTCTCTGTCCCTTCCCTACGGGGAATGAGGAGTCAATTGCCCTCCAAGGACCTATCCCGTGACCGGTCAACCGAAGGCATATTACTAAATTAGTACAAATATGAACCAAAGAGAATGAATTAATTTTCTAAGTATTTTCCGATTCGTTACTTTCACTGTTGCTTTTAAAAAACTTGACCAATACCGAAATAAAAAATAAAATTCGCGGCATATTTTTTAAAATATTTTTTTAATTATTTTACTCTGTTATTTATTTTGAACTATATTTTTTAACGATTTGCTTATTTTAGCTCTCATTTTAAATTTTTATAATTTTTCGCTAAAAAATTTTAAGTTTTGTATTTTTAACGTTTTTAATGTTAAAGCTGTTTTAGTTTTAACAATTGGTATTTCATTTAATTTTCTTTTTAACTTAAGGGCAATTTTTAAAATTTTTATTTATATTATCAGAGTCTTTGAGGTAATTTTCTAATTTTTAATTGATTTTTTAATTTAATTATGGCCAACGCAAAAAACGAGTCAACTGCCATTACAGGCCCTATCCCGTGACCGGTCAATCGGGGGCATACTGAAGGCACTTCCACTATATTTGTGTGTGCATTAGTGTTGTTTTCTATTTTTTCTTTTCCATTTTTTTTATTTGCTTGTAGCGTTTGTATTTTCTTTTTCCATTTTATTTGAACAGAAACGAAAAATATATAACTTTACCATCAGCCAGCCATCACGCATAAGCAACATTAGCTCAGACGGTAGAGCGTTTGCCTTACAAGCAGGGGGTTGTGTTATCGAGCCCTATTTCGACGCCAAGTAGATTATTTTTAATTCTTAATTTTTTATTAGTTTATTTGAAAAGCTATTTTTAGACACACCACCTTACTGTCACAAGGTGTCTAAATTGTGGCAATTGGTCATTTTCAATGACAACGCCATGTTAAAGTGATATGTCTCTTTCAAACAAAAAGACCGATCAACGACCGGTCTCCGCCCCCTTGGGACCTATCCTGCGTGTCATCTGGGACCGGTCCCTTTCCCCGTAGGGTTACTATAAAACAATATTTTAAATTTAAAGTAGACGTTATTTCCGAGCAAAAAATACTACTTGCTTGGAAGCAGGTTCGTCAGGGAAAGAAAATAGTGTAGCGATTGCATTATTGCTGATATAAGGCCTTATTTTTATTTGAGATAGCTCGCGTGAAAGCACTTGTATCCGATATGCTCTTCTATCATAGCTCCAAATAATGGCATGAAATCACAGCTTTTAGCTAGTAAATTCGGTTATCATTGTCATTCTTTCGTGCTTTGTTAGAGCGATAAAGTGTGGTAAACAAAACTCTATTGCCTTTTTTAACACACTAATACAAGCTATAAATCCTCAGAAGCAGTAAACGAAGCAGAAAAGAAGCACTAATAATTTTTACCGCTCCCGAATTTCTGCTGGGTTTGAGTCATACGGTTTTGTTCATTTTGTGTATGTAAACCCTACAAACATTTTGATTGGTTGAAAATAAATTAACCAATCAGAATGCTCCAAAAATAAACAAAGTCATAGCATACTGGCACCCAATATTTTAACTAAAGTCGACTTTAACTAAAATATATATTCTAAAAATTTAGATAGTAAGGGTGAATTTATGTAACTTAACCCTCTAACCGGCCTAAGCTTTTTTGCAATGAAATTTATACCATGTATTCCTCACGAAAAATAAACAATAAGTTCTTCTACAAACTTTTTTTCGTTGCCTACTTTAGGCGATATGGGCCAAAACAATTTAAGGGTGAATCTCGAAAACTAGCACATAAAAATTACTAGGCTTAGGCACAAATTATTTCTCTTACCAAGATATAATTGCAATAAAAAAACGAGTAAAAAGGTTAAAGTCGGGCATGCCGACTATACAATACCCTACACCAGTCTGGTTAAAAGCCAACTAATGTTTGGATCCGAAATTCGAATGGGTTAAAATGGGACTTGTGTCAAAATTTTCTATAATGTGAGTCAGCGAACCAAATTTCATTAAAATATCTTAATATTTGCGACCTGCAGTTTGTAACCAAGCCAATTTTGGGGGGACCCTTATATGGGCACTAGGTCTAAACATGGACCGGTGTTAACCAAAATCAATAAGCTTCGTCCTTGGGCTGATATAGGTCGGTGTATCAAACTTCATCAAAATATCTTAATATTTGCGACCTGCAGCGTATAAACAATATAATTTTGGTAGGACCCTTATATGGGCACTAGGTCTAAACATGGACCGATGTTCACCAAAATCAATAGGCTTCGTCCTTGGACCAACGTAGGTCTGTGTACCAAATTTCATCAAAATATCTTAACATTTGCGACCTGCAGCGTATAAAACATATAATTTTAGTAGAACCCTTATATGGGCACTAGGTCTAAACATGGACCGATGTTCACCAAAATCAATAGGCTTCGTCGTTGGGCCGACATAAGTCGGTGTACCATATTTCATCAAAATATCTTAATATTTGCGACCTGCAGCGTATAAGCAATATAATTTTGGTAGACCCTTATATGGGCACTAGGTCTAACCATGGACCGATGTTTACCAAAATCAATAGGCGTCGTCTTTGAGCCGACATAAGTCGGTGTACCAAGTTTCATCAAAATATCTTAATATTTGCGACCTGTAGAGTGCGCACAAGAATGTATGGACAGACAGACAGACAGACAGACAGACAGACAGACAGACAGACGGACGGACAGACGGACATCGTTAAATCGAAATAAAAAAAAATTCTGAGCCGATCGGTATACTATAAGGTGGGTCTAGGACCAATATTTTTTGGTGTTACAAACATCAGCACAAACTTATAATACCCTGACCATAATCCATAGTGGTGTAGGGTGTAATTACATTTTTTGTGCTGTTACTTAAGAGGATGTAGCGATTTTCGTTTTTTGAAAAATGCGAAATTGAGCGAAAATGCACCAAAACTTCAATATATATTATTCAAATTTATAATCTTTGCTACCTATACCAAATATATTCTTTTTAACAAATTTGAAAAAAATCCTTCCATTCGCTTTGAAGTTAAGGCGATGTCCTTTAAAGGTGTCCTTATGGAATCCTGTGCGTCGTTAGACCAAAGTAAGGAACTTTTTGAATAGCTTAAGCTCCAATCTCACTTCGTGGTCACTATCAGTTCCCTACGGGGAATGAGGAGTCAATTGCCCTCCAAGGACATATCCCGTGACCGGTCAACCGAAGGCATATTACTAAATTAGTACAAATATGAACAATAAAAAATGAATTAATTTTCTAAGTATTTTCTGATCCGTTATTTTCACTGTTGCTTTTACAAAAACTTGACCGATACCTAAATAAAAACAAAATTCGCGGCATATTTTTAAAAATATTTTTTATTTATTTTACTCTTTTATTTATTTTTAACTTTATTTTTTCACGATTTGCTTATTTTAGCTCTTATTTTAAATTTCTATAATGTTTTGCTAAGAAATTTTGGGGGTTATTTTGTAATACGCAACGCCTTGCGTTGCGTTGTTTGCCATACAAATTGTTTTTGTAACAATAACAATTTACACACAAATCAACGCAACGCAAGGCGTTGCGTTTTACAAAATAACCCAATTTAAGTTATGTATTTTCAACGTTTTTTTTAATGTTAAAGCTGTTTTAGTTTTAACAATTGGTATTTCATTTAACTTTTCTTTGTAACTTAAGGGGACTTTTTTAAATTTTTATTTATATTATCAGAGGTTTTGAGGTAGTTTTCTAATTTTTAATTGATTTTTTAATTTAATTATGGCCAACGCAAAAAACAAATCAACTGCCATTAAGGGACCTATCCCATGACCGATCAATCGGGGGCATATTCAAGACACTTCACCATATTTGTGTGTGTGCTAATGTTGTTTTATTTCCTATTTTTTTCTTTTCCATGTTTTTTTATTTGCTGTGTGTGTTTGTTTTTTCTTTCTCTTTTTTATTTGAACAGAAACGAAAAACATATAACTTAACCATCAGCCAGGCATCACGCATAAGCAACGTTAGCTCAGACGGTAGAGCGTTTGCCTTACAAGCAGAAGGTTGTGTTATCGAGCCCTACTTCAACGCCAAGTAGATTATTTTTAATTCTTAATTTTTTTTAGTTTATTTGAAAAGCTATTTTTAGACACACCACCTTACTGCCACAGTGTGTTTAAACTGTGGAAATTGGTCATTTCCAATGACGACGCCATGTTAAAGTGATATGTCTCTTTCAAACAAAAAGACCGATCAGCGACCGGTCTCCGCCCCCTTGGGACCTATCCTGCGTGTCATCTGGGACCGGTCCCTTTCCCCGTAGGGTTGTTTTAGTCAATTTAAATACGTTTTTAAGATTTTTGAAACTTTTGGTTACTTTAAAATATTTAATTTTTGAAATTTTACGAAATTTAATCTTTGACACTTTCTCGCTTCCAAACCGTGCATTGTATACAAAAAAATTCTTCACAAAAAATTTTATAAATTTTGTTTTCTGCTGAAAAAGTATAATTTGTTATTATATAATACCCCTTTGACGCATTTCTGGTCAATTTAATATACCCCGACTGGAGGCGGGCTTGCCGGTTAGAGGGTTAATAAAGCTATTTCCTATCGAACATAACTAAAGTTCATTATGATCTGCGGGTTCAACCCAGGAGGTCTCCCTTCTTAGCATTTTTATGAGGCAGAGCAAAGAAAAGTGGAGGTTTTACTACTCGATACAAGTACTTTCATTTACATTTAGTTCGGTAATGACCCTAAAATTGTTGCATAGTGTTATTAAACAAACAAAAATGTCAACAGAAAATTTTTAGGGTTACTAACAATAAACCCAGCGTTACTGGTATTATAATTTAGTTAATTGTTTTTTAAGAGAAGTATGTAAACGAAATATTATAAAAAAGAAATATTCTCATTTGGCAACAAATTACTGTTTAAAAATTGTTTTGTAATATATATTCATCATAAAAGAAAAAGTCATGTAGCGGAAGTTAAATTACTTGCTCTTGGCTTTGTTTTAAAGATGATGATTACATGAAAATTGTTTGTGGTCTGTTGAATAATTTTGAAAGCGAATTTTATTTCCAACTTTTTAACGCACATATGTTGGATAAAGACTGGATTTGCAGTGTTGTAAAACATATGTGCAATTTTTATTTTTAAGTCGGCATAAGCACTGAATAAATGATGAAAATTGAGATTGTCATAATTTATAAATCATAAATCATTGTTTTAAGGCAGGTAAAAAATATTCACAAGAAAAATTGCAAAATGTTTTACAAAAATTAAAAAGAAACAAAGACCTTTTAGGGTGAAAAAATATAAACAAGTTTCCAAAAACAAAAATATAAGAAAATTAAACTGAAAAAAAACCACAAGTTAAGTAACTAAAGAAATAAACCGAATTCATAACATACAAGTATGTAAGTCTATAGGGAAAATAAAGACACAGACCACTAAAGCAGCAGTCAGTCATTCAACAACGACAGTTATCAAATTACACACAATAAACTTTGCAACAAGAAGACAATAAAAAATAAACGTCTCAAGATGGCATATTTCAAAACATGACCAAAAAAAATGGAAATTGGTTTAATAAAAGAATATGTTATGAGATAAAAATTTGACAAGTTGTTCAAGAGGAAAACATTGATTTTCTAGATAAAAAAAAAAATATCCAGAAAGGAGATTTAAACTTCAGAAGACAGTGTATGCTATTTTGGAGCAAAAAATCTGGAACACTGACAAAACAGATTGAAAAGATTGCAGCACGCGAGTTTCGCAGTATCAACTGATAAATTAGATTGATGCATTCTTTTTTATTTAAATAATTTCAAGTAAAAAAGAAACTGGAGCTTCCCTGTTGTTTTTACTGTGCATCAGTTTTGTATTGGTATGCTTCCAGCAAAGAGTATACATAATAAAGAGATTGGGGGACTCTCTATCACTGAGAAAGCATTTGTTCTATTATGTGCCTTGGAACAGGAACATACTCAAACCAATATCACCCAGCAAACATGGCAATACGAAGAAGATTCTCCGAACATATCGCCGGGAAGAAAACATTTATTACCGGCAATATCAATGTCGTATTCCAGAAGTTTCCGCCGTCGGAAACAACTGTTGCACTAAAACAATACTTCCAGGCAATATGAAAGCAATAACTCATATGGAAGATAAAAGGGATATCGCTAAATAAACTCCCGGTACAATAAAAAAACGATTTAATTTTTTCATTATTAAATTTAAGCCTCAAAAACAATATCTGATAGAAGATATCGTTTTAATATCTTCTTGGAAGGTATCTTTTATATGTTTGCAGGGTCATTATGTGCGCTCTTTGTATGACTCAAAACATCGATTGTAACCAGGGATGGAAAATAATAATTTAGTTATAAAAATCAAGAATGGAACTATACTATGGAATTATACTATTCCAACAGTATTATAGCCCTAGATTATAAATTTTAAAAAACCATACGTAAAAAATTGCAAAATAATATCGGAATGCGAGAAAAGGCTTTGGGGTTCAAAAAATTAATTAAAAGATTTACATTCTACAAAAGATGCCAAAATTTTCTTTTTTTGCAACTAACCACCAAACTTTGTTTTATGAAATCGGCATTATACTCTGCAGATTATAAATTTAAAAAACCGCACTTAAAAAATTGCAAAATAATAGAGGAACGCGAAAAAAGACTTTGTGGTAGAAAAAAATTATTAAAAAACTCAATCAGCGATTAACAATCTGCAAATGAATACAATGACGCAAAAATTTTCCTTTTTGCAAATATTTTTTTCGCGATTTATTTATTTTTTTTTTTTTTGGCAAACTAAGCACCAAACTTTTGTGTATAAAATTGGTACTTAGACCCTAGATTATAAATTAAAAAAAACCACACTTAAAAAATTACAAAATAATCGCGGAAAGCGAAAAAAGGCTTTATGGTACAAAAAATTAATTAAAAAACTTAATCAGCGATTTACATTCTGCAAACAAATATATTGATGAAAAAATTTATCCTTTTTGCAAATTTTATTTTTCGCGATTTTTTTTTTTGCAACTAGCCACCAAACTTTGTTGTATGAAATGTGTATTATAGTCCCTAGATTATAAATTAAAAAGAAACGTACTTAAAAAATTGCAAAATAAAAGCGGAATGCGAAAAAAGACTTTGTGGTACAAAATATTAATTAGGAATCGTAATCAGCGATTTAGATTCTACAAAAAAATATATTGATGCAAAAATTTTCCTTTTTGCAAATTTTATTTTTCGCGTTTTTTTTGCAACTAGCCACCGAACTTTGTTGTTTGAAATGTGTATTATAGCCCCTAGATTATAAATAAAAAAAAACGCACGTAAAGAATTGGAAAATAATAGCGGAATTTGAAAAAAGACTTTATGGTACAAAAATTTAATCCCTAGGTTATATATTTAAAAAAACCGCACTTAAAAATTGCAAAATAACGGCGGGATTCGAAAAAGGCTTTATGGTACAGAAAATGAATTAAAAGAGGTAATAAGCGATCGACATTCTGCAAGCGAATATATTGTTGCAAAAATTTTACTTTTTGCAAATGTTTTTTTTGCAATTTGTGTTAATATTTGCTAATATCTAAATATTAAATTTTTATGTTTTTTCACGAGCCAAAGAGGAAGGTATTTTTTAGTTACTTACATTTTTAAATGTGTAAGAGCGATCTAACATTTTTTGGTATAAGAGCCCGATTAAGTGAGTCTTTTCCATCCCTGATTAACCAGTCGGAGTTCGTTCCTGTTCCAAGCCGCCTAATATTTTTTCAAATAAAAAATATTGAGAGAGTTGCAAGGCCAATGCTTCCAGTAGTTGGTTAAAATCAGAGCTTTGCAGAATGAATTCTATTTTGAATGAAGTCCCTAAAAATATCATTCGATTTATTTCTAAATCGATTGAATTAATTTTTAACCATTCGCAGAGACTTCATTCTTTGGAATTCATTTGATCGAATTCACTTTTAAGGAATTCAATCAATTTATCTCATTCCATTTTGTCAATCTTTGAATTCAATCGTTAGGAATTCATTCGATTTCTTACTCATTCGATTGACAATTTGGGAATTCAATCACTCAATCAATTTTGTATAATTTTATTGAGCAATTTGGGAATCACATTCGATTTTCTTCATTCGATTTAAAAAATTTTTAAAGTTAACAATTATGTTATGTTATTACAGTAAAATTAGAATTAACAGATGGTACTTTTTGGGCTGAATAGGGGATATTATTTTTTTTTCGTCGGAGGAAACATGGACTTGTCCGTATCTACACTATTTATTATCGGATTTGGACAATATGAGCAAGGTAATTAAAATGGCTTTAATATGACATATAATAATTTTAAAATTTAGTAACCCATTACGAGCCGGTTCCAGTTTTTTTTTAATTTTTAGAGAGATTTTTTCGGGAAAAGCATTTGAATATCAAAAAAGTGCTTATATAATACTATGATTTGTGCACATATTGGGTATACAAGTTAATAATGTCGATTTGGACAACATATGGCATAACTGTCACATATGGTTTGTGTGAATAATGGTCTTTTGGTGGGTAAACATCTGTCATTATAATTCAGTATTGGATAAACGCCAAAGTGTAAACACACATTTTTTCAATCGCTATGGTAATGTCGAATTTTGTTCCTAAAAAGATGTTTTGCGGGGAAGTCTGATAACCTTCTTTCATTTGAAGAAAACGGCTGCTGAAAGTTATCGATTGTTGGTAGAAGCTTACGGTCAACATGCACCAACTCTCAAATCTTTTGAACGATGGTTTACGCGATTCAAAAGTGGTGATTCCGACACAGAAGACAAGGAGAGGCCTGGTCAGCCGAAAAAGTTTGAAGATGAGGAATTGGAAGCATTACTACACGAATATTGTTGTCAAACGCAAGAAGAACTTGCATTATCATTGGGAGTCACATAATAAGACATTTCCCTACGTTTAAAAGCATTCGGATTCATTCAAAAGCAAGGAAATTGGGTCCCATATGAATTGAAGCCGAGAGACGTTGAAAAGCGATTTTGCATGTCGGAAATGCCGCTTGAACGATACAAAAAGAAATCATTTTTGCCTCGCATTATTACTGGTAATGAAAAAATGATACATTACGATAACCCCAAATGCAAAAAGTAATAGGTAAAGCCCGGCCAACCAGCCAAATCAACGCCGAAGGATGTTTTGTAGTATGAGCTGTTGAATTCGGGTCAGACGATCACAGGGAACCTGTACCGAACAAAATTGATTCGTTTGAAGAGAGCAATCAACGAAAAATTACCAGAATATGCGACCAAACATGAGTCAATAATCTTCCTTCATGACAACACTCGGCCACGGTCAAAACCTATTTGGAAAACAGTGGATGGGAAGTTTTGGCTCACCCGCCTTATAGCCCAGACCTTGCCCCTTCTGACTACCATTTGTTTCGATCGATGCAGAACGCCCTTACTGGAATACGCTTCACTTCAGAACAGGGTATCAGAAATTGGCTTGATTCATTCTATACCTCAAAACCGGAGCAGTTCTTTTAGCGCGGAATCCATATGCTACCAGAAAGATCAAAAAAAGTAGTGGCTAACGATGGACAATACTTTGAATAATGTATCAATTCATTTTGTTATTAAATATAATAAATGCATTTTTCAAGCAAAAAAATCTGTACCCAATATAATTGTACAGAGCTTAGATTACAAGCTTTAATTTGAGGTAAAATTTTTGCTTTAAACCACTATACGGACAAAGTTGTAAGGAGTTATGGTTAATTTTTGTTTCGTTAAGTAAAAATTCAAAAGTCTCTTAGAAATTTTCTTATTTCACAATGGAAAAACTAATCGGTCTTATTTTTGCACCTAGTGAAAGATATTTCTATAACCTTATAACTAACATGAACTTTTTTCGTTTAATGTGTAACAAAAAAGTAAAAGTTTAACCCTTAATAACTGTGTTATTTGATGGGTTAAAAGGTCGAGCTATATCTTGAATGAAATGTATATGTTTCGACAATAAGCTAGTAAGTAAAATTATATTCTTATATACGCAGTCTTCCGAAAAAAAGAACCTTCTGGAAATTAAAAATTGTAAATTGGCCAGTAATGGGTTAACTGATTTAAAAATCTTTAATGTCACATGAAAGATATTTTAAATACCCTACGGGGAATTTTAACAAACTGTCACCGAACTGGCCCCTTTATATGAAATAGACTGGTCACTTTTACATGGCGTTGTCATAGGAGGTGGAAATTGACCCCTTGTGACATGTCACAAGACAAATCTTAGGACAGGTTACTGAATTCTCATAAAAAACAAAGTTCAGGAGCCTGTCCTAGGATTTGTCTTGTGACATGTCACAAGGGGTCA
Source organism: Leucophora obtusa (assembly GCA_949987735.1). Classification (NCBI taxonomy): domain Eukaryota; kingdom Metazoa; phylum Arthropoda; class Insecta; order Diptera; family Anthomyiidae; genus Leucophora; species Leucophora obtusa. The sequence continues at coordinate 312,699,788 of OX465295.1, read as the reverse complement.
ATTTCCACCTCCTATGATAACGCCATGTAAAAGTGACCAGTCTATTTCATATAAAGGGGCCAGTTCGGTGACAGTTTGTTAAAATTTCCCGTAGGGTACCTTTCGAAAGGTGTACATACTAACCAAATCCGACCGAACTTTGTACCAAAATAACTCCCGAGATAGGTCCGACAGATAAAAACAAAGTTGTTTTTAAATCCAAATAAAAAATTTTAACTGTGGTAAAAATCTGTAGCCGAACTGAGCTCTGCACCTAAACTCAACTTTACCTTCTATTTTGTGTATTCTAGTGCTTTACGACTGTGTTAGAAAGTTTTAAGCTGTTTTTTTGTTTTTTTTTTATATGAAAACTGTTATTTCAATATTGCCCTTTCATAAAAAGTAATAATGTATTTGTTTGTTTTTAAAACTATAAATTGAATGAAGAAAGTCGAATGTCATCCCCATATTGCTCAATCGAATGAACTATAAATCGATTGAATTCCTAATGATTGAATTCCGTGATTGAACAACTCGAATGATGAAAAAATTATTGAAGTCTTTAAAATTAAATCGATTGAGACCAATCAAGACTTCACTCGATGTGCAGAATTGCGATTTAAGGATTCAATCATTACATAGTCAATCAGAATTGAAAATGGAATGAAGGATTTAAGTCTTTAGAAGCTCTGGTTAAAATAATAAATACATTGGTAGCATTCAGCAGAGAAACCTTAAACTAATACCGGTGACTTGTAGCGCTTTCTGATTACTAAATCTGGTGAACGCTGTTTTCATTGTTTTGTTTTTAGAAATATTTTTCTATATTTTCTTTTGATTTTAAAAAATTTTTATTTGTCATTCATACAAACCAAATTTTTTTTAAATCAACAACAACAACAAATATGTCAGTATTGGATCAAAAGTAGCAAACATTTTTTACGCTCCCAAAATATAACCAGGGGTATGGCATCACCAAAAAAATAAGCTATAACAATATCGTTAACACTAAATGGCACTTCGTTAAAAAAAAATTGACAATTTTCTTTTTTTATTTAAATTTAAATAATAAACATAATAAACAACAATTAATTCCGCGCTTATTTTTCCTCATTTTGAGCATAAATAAGAAGTTTTCGAGAACTGCTGAGAAAGGTTTTGGCAAGGTTAGTTACTTTATTGTTGTTCCTATTTATTCATAACAAAATAAAAGAAATCATTAATGGGTCGAAAAAGTCATTGTTCTTCGGAGGAGAGAAAAATTGCCTCGAGACTAATGTCCGTGAAGTTAAATACGGCAGTTATCGAAAGTTAAATTCGATAACAGTGAAGTTAAATTCGAATTTAAAATTGAATTTAAATTCGAAAATTTGACTCGACATAGGACATACCCTAGTTGTACCTCATTAATTTTTTTAATCGGGTGGTTAAACTTTGTAATTATCTCCAAAAAAAATATATTGCGAGATCTGATTCGATCTGCCATTTTTCGGATCAATTTAGATCTAAGTTTATCCCCAAATATATTGCTGGATCTGATTCGATCCGCCATTTTTCTGATCCAATTAGATCTAAGTTTATCCCCAAATATATTGCTGCATCTGATTCGATCTGCCAATTTTCGGATCAATTTAGATGTAACTTCATCCCCAAATATATTGCTGGATCTAATTTGATCTGCCATTTTTCGGATCAATTTAGATGTAACTTCATCCCCAAATATATTGCTGGATCTAATTCGATCTGCCATTTCTCGGATCAATCTAGATCTAAGTTTATCCCCAAATATATTGCTGGATCTAATTCGATCCGCCATTTTTCGGATCCAATTAGATCTAATTTTATGCCCAAGGATATCAGCGACCTCCCAATTTTGAGATATAAGTTGATCTTATTTTATTCCCATGTATACAATCATTGGATACACCCAATTTTGAGATCTAATTGGATCAGCTAGATATTACAGCACATCTTAACGAATATCAAATTGGATATGATTATATGTATATTGCGCGAGAAATTTTTTTTTTACTCGGGTAGTTACATTTTGCAAATATATCCATACCTATGTAATATTATATAAACTTTTTTACTCAGGTCGGGATAAAATTCGGATAAAATTGTATTAACGTATATATTATTTCATAAATTTAAATCCATTTGAATCCAATTATGATCTACTTTTATCATACTGGATCAAATAATATATAATCAGCGCTGTTCTAAGTTCCGAATCCACATAACAAAATTCTAAGGTGAAACATTCCGAATTTTTTGCTGTTCTGTAATTAGGGTTTCCCGTCCCGGGAATTCCCGGGAATCCCGCCCTTTTTTCAATCCCGCAATCCCGGGAATTTTGGGCGGGATTTCCCGGGATTTTTTTTTATTCTTTTACAGAAGTTTTAGTAGCATATTACAATTTTGGAAGCCTAATTTAAATTTAAAGCATTGATTTTTTTTAAATTAATTTGAATAAAATATATTTAAAATTAAAAAATGCGATTTCAAATTCAATATTTTTTTTAAATCAGTTGAATTTGGTTTAGTTAAACCGAAAACAAATTTTATTAGCCATTACCAAGGTTACCAACAAAATTTTTCGTAACTTAGATAAAATTTGTTATTTAAAATGATGATCTTTGTTCAAATAAAGCAATTACACTACATATATGGTGGCATCATCAGTATTTCAGTTCAAAATACCTCCAAAATTAGTAATATTTTCGTATTTTTGATTGATATAAGAATTTTTTTACTTCAAATAATTTCATTTAAATCGATATTTATTTCAATTGTATTTTTTATTTTTTTAATTATTTTCATTTCATTTCATAATGTAACAAATGCTTATTTAAATTATTTTGGATTTGCTTATATGTTAATTTGAAATGCAACTATGAAAATTAAATGATTTCTTTTTAAGTAGTTGTGGCATAAAAAATTTCTATTCAAAAAATAACAGTATAAGTTATAAACAGAGAAGACAAAATTGCTGTTTTTGCTTTTTATGCTTTTTATTGCTTGTTTTACTCATATTTGCTTATTTTGCTTTTTTGGATTTTCAGTTTTTTAGCTTTAAAATAGCCTTTTCTTAAGATTTTTGAGCTTTTAATTGCTTTTTTTAAAACTTTTTTTTCCCAAAAATACTTTTTTTGCTCACAAAAAATATTTTTCTCTTAACCTTGAATTAAAAAATTAAAAAAATAATGTTTTTCCAAGTTTTTTTACTAATGCTTTTTTCTTGCTTTTTTTACAATATTTTTTTGCTTTAAACACATCGGATTTTGCTTTTTTCCGTCTTCTCTGGTTATAAAAACTATTTAATAATATTTTAGTGTCTATTTTTATAAAAAGATTTAGGCGACTTCGCCTAAAAATTTGTGTGAAAAATACTCACATTTAAAATTTTTTTATAAAAATAATTCTAGATGAATATTTCTGAGAATCTGCTTAGAAACAAAATATCTAGAAATATAAATTTTTTGATTCCATATTTAAGAAACATTTAAGCAAAAAATCTATCTTTAGTTCTGACTATATAAACCAGGGCTCAAATTTAAAATTTTCATAAGACGCAAAAGGGAAAATAAAGAACAAGAATAGTCTAAAAAATATTTTTTAAAATCTCTTTAAAACTTCATTTCTATAAATTTGTTATTTCACCGTCCGACACAAGTTTGCACCCATTAACAATTCCAATATATCCTGAAAGAAGGGATAAAAATAAAATACCCATGTCTTTCATTCTTTCTAAATCAATTCGTTTACAATTTGAAAGGAGAATTAATGTTTAGTTAATATATTTCAAAGACGTCCTTCCATACAAATATATTACCTTAATATTAATTAGCGATTTAAACTATTAAACGAATTGATGTAGAAAAAGTAGAAGATATGGATATTTTATATTAAGAACTTCTTTCAGAATATATTAAGTAGATTTTCTCATGGTTACAACCAAAAGATGGACTTTTTCGGGTGGTGTTTAGGGTTTATGTCCCGGGAATTCCCGGGACGGGATTCCCGGGAATCCCGCCCTTTTTTGAATCCCGAAATCCCGGGAATTTTATGCGGGATTTCCCGGGATTTTTTTTTAGTCTTTTACAGTAGTTTTAGCTAGTTTTATTGCAATTTTAGAAGCTTTATTTAAATTTAAAGCATTGATTTTTTTTAAATTAATTTAAATAAAGATTATTTAAAATTCAAAAATACGGTTTAAAATTTAATAAACTGAATTAAGCCAAATTGTTTTTGTATGCCAATTGAATTTGGTTTAGTTAAACCAAAAATATTATATTAGCAATTACCAAATTTACAAACTAAAATACTTGTCCTTCGGGAATTTTTTTCTTCTTTAAGATGATGATATTTGTTCAAATAAAGAAATATTTATATAGGCTGTTTTAAACTCCAATATTCTCGGAAAGATTTTGCAACCTTGCCTATATGTTTTGCACGTGTACTGAAGTAAAATCGTACCGAAAATCTTATAGTGTAAACCAGCCTTATACAACATTTCAATATCATTATTTCAGTTCCAAATACCTCCAATAAACTAGGGATTAAAGTTAAAAAATAGTAATTTTTTCGTATTTTCAATTAACATAAGTATTTTGAGTTTCTTTTACTTCAAATAATTTCATTTAAAGTTCAATTGCTATTCCTTTATTTTAAATATATTTTTTAAATATTATTAATTTTTAAAATAATAAATACATCAGATGCTTTTTCAAATTATTTTAAATTTTTTATATGCTAATTTAAAATGCAACTAAATATGAAAATTAAATAATTTCTTTTTAAGGAGTTGTGGCATAAAAAATTTCTATTCAAAAAAACTAATTAAAGCTATGAAACTATTTAATATTTTAGTGTCTACTTTTATAAAACAATTTATGCGAATTTGCCTAAAAATTTCTATGAAAAATGCTCACTTTTAAACTTTTTTATTAAACTAATTCTAGACGGATACTTCTGAAAATCTGCATAGAAAATAACAAAATATCTAGAAATAGAAATTTTTGGATTTCATGTATAAGAAATATTTAAGCAAAAAATTGATTTTAGTTCTGACTATAAAACTGGTCCGACACAAGTTTGCACCCATTAACAATTACAATATACCCTGAAAAATAATATAACCGTGTCTTTCACTTTTCTATATCAATTCGTTTAATAGCTTAAACCGCGAAATTAATATTTAGTTAATATATTACTAAATATATTACATAAATACTAATTCACGATTTAAATTGTTAAACGAATTGACCTGGAAAAAGTGGAAGACATGGATATTTAGCCCTCCTTTCAGAACATTTTCTCATGGATACAACCAAAAGATAAACTTTGTCGAACGGTGTTTAACCAAAAAGTAGTTTTTCAAGTACAATATATGTCAAATTTATATATTTTCTAATGAGCGGGAATTCCCGGGATCCCGGGAAATTCAGAAAAAAATCCCGCTGTCCCGGGAAATGAAAAAGTCCGGGAAAAGAAAAACCCTAGTGGTGTTGTAATATAAATTGAGTTTTTCAAGTACAACATATGTCGGTTTTATTTATGTTCTAACGAGCGGGAATTCCCGGGATCCCGGGAAATTAAAAAAAAAATCCCGCTGTCCCGGGAAATGAAAAAGTCCGGGAAAAGAAAAACCCTATCTGTAATCCATATCTGAATTATTTTTTTTGTTTTATTTCGTGTAGAAAAAGCTTGGTGAAAGTAAAACGATTACACAGCTCTACAAAATATTACAATATTTATAAGTTGCACAACTTTGCAGTGGTTTTAGGATAATTAGGGGGTGCTGATTTCGAATCTGCAACCAGTTTGTTCAAATTGGCTCTAGGTTTCGCGTAATTCGCGATTTAAATTTTCTAGACGTTATTGAAGTTATTGAAGACGAAGTTATATTTAAATTTAAAAAAAAAAACCTTAAAAAATTTTTATATTTTGATTTTGCGCGACTATATTTAGAAAAGTTATTGAGATATTGACACACACTTAAGTTTGAAAAATAGGGCACCGAATTATGCTTAAAATGTGAAAAGGGTTTTTTTGCCGAAGCTATAGTTACTAAATTATAAATTTTTTATTGAAAAAATCGGCTGAAAAATTTAAAAAAATTAAATCGCGTATTGCGCGAAACCTAGAGCCAATTTGAACATACTGGTTGCAGATTCGAAATCAGCACCCCCTAATTATCCTTAAACCACTGCAATAGCATTCACCTTATTTTTTTGTATAGCAGTGTTATATATATTTTTTGCAATATTTAATATAAAAAAATTTATTTTAAAATTTGTTTAAAAATTCTAAAATTCGTCGGAAACAGCAAATTTCTGAAATGTTTAATTCCGTGTGATTTTACAAATCCACTCTAATTAAAAAGTTTCGGAACTCAGAACAGGGGTGAATGTGTACAATAAAATTATCAAATTTTACGCAAAGCCACAAAATATAGCTTTTGTATTGATTTCTAATAACTTCTATACAAAAAAGTCACAAAATCTGATAAAAACTAAAAATGAATTCACTCAAATTGATTGGTGTAAGGCAGCCTTAAAGATTGATGTAAGGAGAATGATTTCAAATTAACAAGTAACCCATCCCACATATATTTCATCACTTTTGTTTGTTCTCTATTCGGCACGTTTTCTATATTGTCAACAGTAACATTATTGACCCTCCACTAAACCATCTACCATTTTGTTAAGTCATCTAACATGGACGGCCAAACTATACTAACACCACAACCAAAAGGCATTTAGCTAACCCGGCAAACAGCCAGCTCAGTTGTATGTAGCTAGCAAGTAAAGCAAGTCAACCAAACAAACATCTATCCAGATTTGTTAACATAGAGAAGTGATTTATGAATGTAATTGACCGCAATACGTTAAAATTGTTGTCAGTACAGAGTAGTGTTTTAGTTTTCTTTCCCTATAGACTTATATTTTGTAATTTTTTTGTTTTTACGTGCATCATTTGTTGTTGTATATTGTTTCGTTTCATTATTTTAAAAAACATTGGATCAGAGTATTTTGCAAAATAAACTTCAAGTTTTTAATATTGGTTGTTTGAAAATGTAAATAACTTATAGAACTTTATGCTAAAATTGATCCTAGAATTGCACGCTTACCTATAAATTAGTTGACAAGTATACTTAGGTGGTATTTCTTAACGCCGTTATTCATCAGACAAACGAAAATACAATACCAAAATATATACATGCAATGTAAAAACAAAAAACATGTGGTCACTCATTTGATGAACGACTAACGTATTATAGAAACCTCCCATTAGTGTTGTATGTGTGGCATTGTCCTATTAAAAACAGAATTAAAAAATTTTTTTTCACTTTAACAACGGTTTCCAATTGGATTTTAGCTTTGTTAGCACACTTAAACATGGTAAATTAACCACAGGTGCAAGTCTTGCATCGTTCTATCATCTATTGCTGTATAGTTTTAAATATTTAAAAAAAAATTTTTTAAATTAAATTTTAACAACCTTGTCTTCAATAAGGCATTACAACATATACAGTACTTAGCAAACCCTTTGTGAACAGCCTATGTACATATATCTTCCGTTAGTGTGTTTGTATTAAGAAAGTAATTTTGCAAAAATAATTTAGCCGCTGACCCATTGTTTCCAGTTTCTTTTTACAGTGTTCAAGAGATTTTTATTTAGGGTTTTAAGTATCAGAGGAAGTAAACTTTTAACCAAGTATTAAGATGTTTTCTTTATTCTATGGTTGAGTTTTAAGTGGTGTCTTTTTCGCAAAAAAAAAGAAAAACTTTCAATGGATAATGTTCTTGAAGTTGGTAGATGATGTTCTTTTGAATGGTTTCTTTTACTGTACTTAATACTCACTCAACTAATGATGATGGTTTAATGTAATAAATTGTCTGTTAATTGTTGTGTACCAGCTGTTACTGCGGTATGTCTATGAATGAGTGATACGATAATTTTTTTAGCTTTATAAAATTTATTACAGTTATTAAATGCACAAAACAAAGGGGTTTAAAATAAATTATATATAATAACCATTGAAAAAATTTGCATATTATGGCTTTTACTAAAATAACATAGCGATAAAATGAATCTGCCCGTGTAAAAAGATTAGGTCTAATTGAATCAGATTACAGCCAATCTGTTTATAACTAGAAGGATCTGGCAGATTTCATAATATTTTTGGCCACATTTGGTACCAGATCTTAGCAATTGGTTCTAAAATTTTAATAGCTCACAATTAGGGAATACAAAATCCCGCACTTTTTAATTTATTTTGAATTCGCGGGATCAGGAAAGGCAAATAAAATAGAAAATATTTTATAATTTAAAAATTTTTATAAATAAAATGTCTTAAAGACCTCAAATTTTCAAAATCGTGGAAAAGCTCAGGTGGTTTTTCTTTGAATTTTCGTAATGGGAAAGAATTAATTTTATATTAGAAATTATATAAGTCTAAAGTGCTTATGCAAAGTAATTTGAAAACCTTATAAAATGATTTTTTATGAAAAATTTGTCTTATAAGGCATTTATAAATTCAGGAAGTGATTATGCATATAACCCTAATTATATGTTTTTAAAAATTGAATAAATTAAAACTAGTTTTCGTGCACCTTCGAATTTAACATATTTCTGCATGACAGTTTCATAAAAATTTTTTTTTCCTTTTTTAAATTTTTTATTATATGTACATATGTTTGGCATTTACAGTCGGATCTTAGAGTGTAATATATCGATGTTTCTGTCTCGAGTAGACCAATGTTTCGCCCTTAGGGACATTGGGTTATATGAAAATGAAAGAGTTTGATGGAAAATGAAATTTCCTAATTTCGATAGTTAAATAGCGCCGCAAGGGAAATATTTTGTTGGAAAAATCGCTCGATTTTTAATTTTTATTTTATTTTTATATATGTTAGTAAAATGGCGCCGGAGGCAAAAATTTTATTTATTTTTTTAAATGGCCCCCTCTTAAAGGACTAAAATGAGTTTTTTCTTTAATTTTAGAAGTCGTGCAAATTTTTGTTTTGTTTTTTTTTTTTTTGTTTTTTAATGCTTTATTTCAATTTCATTTAACAAAATTTAAAATTTTGCCTCAGCGCCCATTATGGCTTCATAGAGGCTAAAAAAAAGTAGGCAACAATAAATATATTACACTGTATAATTTAAATTAAAAAATTTAACAATATATTACATATGAATATAAAAAAAGAAAAAAAAAATATGTACATATTTACATTTTAAGTTAATTTGTAAGAAGTATTTCGACGTTATTAAGCAAGTACTGTTTTATACTTCCTTTAAAAGTTGACAGTATAAAAATATTTTTAAGGTTGTCAGGTAATTGGTTATACTCGTTAGCACCAGCGAAAGTAACTCGTTGTTTAGTCAACTCGAGGCGACATCTCGCTACACTCAGATCCGTCGCATGTCTTGTTATTCTCTGACTGTGTATGAGATTTTGATGAAACTGTATATTGTGAGATCCATATCCTTTAATACATTTAAAAACATCAATTAAAATTTGTTGTTTATATAACCCTCGTATTGGAAGTATAGTTTTTGCAAAATTTTTAATAAGTTAACTGTGTTATATCTTAACGGCAGATTAAACACGACCTTCAAAGCTTTATTCTGTGCCGATTAAAGCGATTTTACTACTGAGCAAGATTTAGAGGCATAGATCATTGGGAGATATGCTAAGTGTGAGTGAATTAAAGACTTGTACAGTAACATTTTTGTTTCAGGATTCAATTTGTTTTTAAATTTATACAAAATACCAATTCCAGATGATATTTTAGATTTCAGCTGATTAATGTGGTTTTCCCAGATAAGATTGTGACATAGATTAATACCTAAATATTTAACACTCTCTGATTCATTTATCAAATTATCACCAATGTGTACGCTCATAGTTCCTTGAAATATATGGCTTAAACTTTATAAATTTAGTTTTCCCTAAATTTAAAATCAGTTTGTTAATCCTCAGAAATTCGATCTGTGTTTGCAATACTTTTTCATGTTTATAATTGTATAAAAGACAGATATCATCAGCGAACATAAATAGTTTTCCATAAAACTTTATATTTTTCATATCATTTATATAAATTTTAAACAACAGTGGGCCCAGGACGCTACCCTGTGGGACACCACATAACACATCAAGCATGCCACTTTTAGATTCACCAATTTGAACAAATTGTCTTCGATTCCTTAAATAATCTTTAAATAATTCAACAGCATTTTGTGAAAAACCAATGAACATCTAGTTTCTTTACTAGTATATCGTGATCAACCAAGTCAAACGCTTGCGATAGATCAAAAAAAACACCTGCAACTCCTTTAAAACCTGCAACAAGTCCGCTACAAACATACTCCACCACATTTACAACGTCTTCTTCAGTTCCAGTGCCTATTTTAAAACCGAATTGTCGATCAAACAAAATGTTTTTATCTCAAGGTAACTTGATAATTGCTCAAACAAAACTTTCTCCAATATCTTATCGACGATTGAAAGAACTGAAATCGGACGATAATTCTCCACTTTATTACTTCGAATACCTTTAGGTATTGGCATAATTTTGTGCACCTTTAGTACATTCGGATATCTCATTTCCTCTAACATTTTATTAAATATGTTTGTTATTTCTTCTGACACAGCTGCTTTTCGTACTAATAAAATTTTAGGTGTAATGTTGTCACAACCGGGACTTTTATTTATTTCTATGCAATCCAAGAAGTGATAAATTTTTTCTTTTTCTGTGGCTTCTAGAACAAATCTTCAACTTACAGGAGACATTGTGCGAAACATATTGATGTCATCATTATCATTTTGAGGTATACATACGCGTATATCTCGAACGGAATCATAAAAAAAAGTATTGAAAATAGAAGCTTTTTCGCTATCTAAGGTAACCATGGTACCATCATTTGTCAATAACTCCATAGAAGAATCTATTTTTTTTCCAATTTGTTTATTTAAAAATTTCCAGGTTTTCTTAGGATCACCCTTACACAATTCTATATTATAAGAGTAATAATTATTCATTAGTTGTTTGTTGCAATATTTGATAATTTTACTTATTCGTTTGAGGCTATTTGCAATAAATTTGTTTTGCTTATTTTTCCTCCTTGCTTTTAACAATTTATTTTTGTACGATATAAGCGAGCTTAATTCTTCAGACACCCAAGGGTTTATTTTCTGTCTTATATTGATTTGCTTAGTTTTAATTTCAGTGCTTTGTAAAGCCGCTAACGACAGAGTATTACTAAGATTTTCACATTGTTGTTCAGATCCGTTAAAATTTGCTTGAGTCAAGTTTTTATTTATATATGACCCATATTTTGTAAAGTCTATCCAATTTTTATTTTCAATAATAATCTCTCGGTGACAAAACCTCATTTCAATACGGCAAAATATAAAGTTGTGATCAGATAATGAACTCTGGATTGAGTTTACTGATATGGAATTTAAAAAATTACTAAATACACAGTCAATACAAGATTCACTTTCCGGCCTTGTTACGAGATTATGACATGAAACGAAATTAAACTCGGTGAATGTGTCCATCAAGCACCGCCTAAGGTTATCAAAACAAATGAAATTTATGTTAAAATCGCCAATAAAAAAACATGGAGAGTTTTGAACATTTAAAAGTAAAGAATCTAACATTCTAGTAAACGATTCGAGAGAGCATTTTTGTGATCTGTAGAGTGACGTAATTACCATTGGTTTATTATCTATTAAAACATCAGATAACGATATGCATATAAGATCCAGAAAATCTTTGCTCCAAGAAAAAAGTAGATTGTATTTGATTTGCTTACTAATATATACCGAAGTTCCACCGTAACAATCGCTTCTGCAACAATGTTTAACATCATAACCGTCAATTGAGTATAGACCAACACACCTTTTATCAAACCAAGTTTCCTGAACTGCTATAATTTCGGGAATAACTGACATTCGACATATTTCTGATTTAAATTTATTAAATTTATTTAGCGAGGAAATACTTCTTACATTAATTGACACAATATTAAAACGATTTGAAATAGATTGGCTTTCATTAAATCCATTAAAAGAATTTATATTAGAAAAATATTTATTATGCATTATAAAAAGTTAAAAAAAGAAAAACATTAAACTGTAAGTATAGTACCTAAGTTGAATTAATTTGGGGACTCAAATTGCACGTCTTCATCTTCGTCATCATCTTCATCATTATTAAAAGCAGCCATTAGATTTCGCCTACGAGCACCGCCTGCAGATTTACGCAGCATGTCATCAACGTCATCAACAGATTTCAATCGGATTTGTCGCGATTTATCATCCTTTTTAACAAAAACATTTCCAGTTTTAGCAAAAACATATTTAAATCCAACGGACTTTAACGACTTAGCATAATTCAGTAGCTCTAGTGTTTCTTTACAAAGAAAATCATTTATAAAAACTTTTTTAAGCCCTTCTATTTCCTTCATTTTTGACTTTTCAGGCATAAAATTCTGTTTACTGTTTTTGTTTGTAAATTTAACGACAAGTGATTTTGTTTTTTCCTTTTCTTTACTGTCTTGTTTATCATTTTGTTTGCGACGATTCAAAAAATAGGCTTCTTCTACTTCGTCTTCGCATATGTCAGCTCCTGTTTTTGCAGCTACATCTAATACCACCTCCACAGCAGTCATTTTATTATCAACATTAATACCATTAATAATTATATCTTTTTGAACTCTGCAATCATTCAAATATTTAACAGTGGATTTCAAGTAGCTAACTTCTTCACGTAGGGTATCATTCTCTTTTTTTAATATTTTTATTTGTTTCGTATTCTTAGTTAAACCTTTTAGTATAGTATCATACTGAGCTGCCATAAATTTCAGTCAGCTGATTCAATTGTGTTTTTATTTCTGCCAAGTCTTTACCCACAGAAACATTTTTTTTTTTTGGCGCACAAAAATGACACTTGTACTCAAGAGAGTGATTTCTAACTCTGTGCATATTGAGTGGAGTGTTTTTTTGCAAACATCACATTCTATAGAGTCCTCATCATTTTCCAATACTGGAGTTTTACATACTGCATAAATTGTTTTGTTATTATTTATACTTTTACGCACTTTTGGAGGCATTCTTTATATTCCACCGATAAAGCGTAACTTAATAAACACAAAAAATAAAGTTTGTTTTATTTATATTGTTGTTTTAACACAAAAATTTAATTTATTTATAAGCTTCTTCACTAAGCAAAAAATTAGACGTTTATATCAACACGGGGTTTCCGATAATCTGAGTACTATTTTACCGTACAACAAAATCTCATCATTTTGGGCCCCCTCTTAAGGGACTAAAATGAATCTAGTTAGGGCTTCGATTTATGGGTTAAAAAAATAACATTTTTGGAATCGTGAGACAATTTCCTTTAATTTGAGTCCCCACACTTATATGTTACTATGTCCCCACGTGTTTTGCCCCCCACGGGCCTCCCGTGGCCGAGCACCTCCAAAATTAATTTCGGTTTTGTTCTTTTTTAATTCCAGAGGGGGTCATATTTTTTTTTGACGAAACCCCATAAACCGCACTTTAGCTGGGCCATTTAACTCAAGTATCCCGTTCCAGTCTTTACCCACCAGATCTCAGTTGCTACCACCCTAATATTAGAAAATTAAAGCTTGCAAAAAATCATTAAACTTTTGCTAAGGAACCCAGTGTAGAAAATCTTTATCAGATATGGGGTTATGTAACTATATACGTGGTAATGGTAACTAGTTACTTTTGTTATTACATTTCTTATTACCTTTATATGGCGATGTCGCGAAAAATAATGAGTTATGGTCAAAAAAAGTTATGAAAAATCAAAAAATATATCGTTACCTATGTGCTTACCAGTACTGACAGAAATAATGAGTCTAAAAATATATTTTCAAAAAAAAATAAATTATATAAAAAAAAATATTTTTTATTTTTTGTTTTTAAATAAAATTTGCTGGTGCGGGAATCGAACCTGGGACTCCAGACTGTCAGTCTATAGCTCTATTGCAAGTCAATTATGTTTTTATCTATCTATCAAATATTACATGTCGAGGTAGCTTAGACTATCTCGACATGTAATATTTGATAGATAAAAACATAATTGACTTGCTGCGCACAACATACAAAAAATCAAAAAAATATGTGGTTACATATATCCTTACCAGTGTTTAAAAAATATTTAGTCTTAAAATAGATTTAAAAAAATTTTGAAAAACTCTAGAAAATTATTTTCTATTTGAAATAATGATAAAAATAAGTCATTATCAGTAACTCATTATTATATGTTTTAAAATAATAAGTGGGTGTCATTACTGATAGTCCAAAAAATAATGATATGTCATTACCGTTTCTACACTGGAAAGTATTTAAATTTAAATAAATGTTTAATAACGCTCCTAGACGAAAACCAGAAATTTACATTTAGTGTGTAATTAAACTTAACAAATATTTCAATAAATTATAAAAACGTCGTTCCCTGACGACTTCCTTAGGCAAGAATGAAATCCGGATAGGGACATGCATTCAACAGATTATTTTTCAAAATTTGTTAAATAAATTTTTAAATTTTAGCACCTTTAATTCCTTTAATAAAAATAATAAGGTTGTTCACAAGGGTGTGCTATTTGTTGTATCGTTGTATCGTCCTAACAAAAAACAGAGGTGGAAAATTTTAAATTGCAAAAATACAAAAAAAATTTTTTTTTTTAAATAGAGAAGCAACACTCAGGAAATTCTTCCTATTAATTAACGTGTTGCTTCCTTTGGAAAGGGGATAGAGAAGAAGTGAGAGGTGGTGAAAGATGAAGGGCTTCAAATATGAGAATAGCACCCCGACTAAAAAAGTTTTCATATAATCTTATATGATTTGATATAATTATAAATGTTTATATGTGTGGCTTTATATGACCATATACATTTATACATAATTATATATAATGGCGTATAAGTTTCTCTAAACAATCTTGTATCAAAATATATAACAAAGTTAATATAAATTTTATTAATTTTATGTATAAATTTATCTGACATGATATCCAATTATACAAAATTTTATTAAGTTTAATTGCACTATAAAAACTAAAGAAAAAAACTCCGAAATTGTGGATCTGGTTTTTAATTTTGCACTTTGACATATAAATAAATATTTATAATTGAATTTAACATATATTTTCCAAATAGTTAGCGAAATACTCTTTATTAAACTCAAAATAATTTTAAAGAAATAAATAAAGAAATTTTTTTTTTTTCATTGTGGAATTAAAGTTCGAAATAATTATTTTTACTTTTAAATTTAAAAATTAGACAAACATATGTTGAAATAAATATGGTTTAAGTTCATTTATTTTTCCGTAAAAAAAATTAATTGTGAAAGTTAATTTTTTATTAAGTTGGTTTTTAATTTTTATTTAAAAAAATAAAATTTGTTTTTTTCGACCTTTTTAATTCATTAATTAGAAATTTATTAATTCAGTTCGAGGACTATTTCCTTATTATGAATTAACATCCCAGTGTAGAAACGGTAATGACATATCATTATTTTTTGGACTACCAGTAATGACACCCACTTACCTTCTGTATTATTTTAAAACATATACTAATGAGTTACTGATAATGACTTATTTTTATCATTATTTCAAATAGAAAATAATTTTTTATATTTTTTTTTAAATTTTTTGAAATCTATTTTTAGACTCAATATTTTTTAAACACTGGTAAGGATATATGTAACCACATATTTTTTGCTTTTTTGTATGTTGGCGAGTAAGCTTACTTGTGTGCAGCAGGTCAATTGTGTTTTTATCTATTAAATATTAGATGTCAATATAGCTCAAATGGTAGAGCTGGCAATCTGTAGACCCAGGTTCGATTCCCGCACCAGCAAATTTTATTTAAAAAAAAATACAATAAAAAATATTTTTTGTATATAATTTATTTTTTAGAAAATCTACTTTTAGACTCATTATTTTTGTCAGTACTGGTAAGCACATAGGTAACGATATATTTTTTGATTTTTAGTATGCTGGTGTGTAACGACAACTTATTATTTTTCGCGACATCGCCATATAAAGGTAATAAGAAATGTAATAACAAAAGTAATTAGTTACCATTACCAAGTATGTAGTTACATAACCACATATCTGGTAATGATTTTCTACACTGGGATAATAAGTACTTTTTTCAAAAACTGTTTGTTTTTTCTTCATCAGGATACTCTCCTGATACTCCAAATACTTTTGCTTTCAAAAAACCTCTATACTTTCAGGAATGAAAAGACGGTCGTTTCGGGGATTTTCCAGGTCCCCTTCATCAGTTTTCTTTAGAAAGTGGTGGCGTAATCCCCGAAACGATAGTCTTTTCATTCCTGAAAGTGTAGAGGTTTTTTGAAAGCAAAAACTCTGTGAAGTATTTGTCAGGAGAGTACCCGTGTAAAAAAGTTTAGATCTGAACAGATATTTTTGGTTCTCAATAGATATGATTCAATCTAATTAGATCCTGTACCAGATCACATCAAATATGATCAGATAGGGCATATGTGATAATACCTTATGGCAGGATCTGATAAGATCTAGTGCCAAATTTGTTCAAATCTAAAGTGATCTGGACAAATGCGCAAGATATGCCTAGATCTGATCAGATCTAATTAGATCTCAAATTTGTCCCCAATTTTGAGATCTGATTAGATCTGGTAAGATCTACGAAGATCTGGCCAGATATGCCTAGATCTGATCAGATCTAATTAGATCTCAAATTTGTCCCCAATTTTGAGATCTAATTAGATCTGGTAAGATGTGCTGAGATCTGGCCAGATCTGATCTTTTTTACACGGGTATCCTGATGAAGAAAAATAGCCTAATAGAAAATCGTTGTTAAAGTCAAATAATAGTTTTAACAACTCTGTTTTTTGTTAGGACGATACAACGATACAACAGATAGCACACCCCTTGTGAACAACCTAAATTTCTATTGATCAAAATATCGTTGAGAAATATGTCAGATTTTAAAATGCGATTTGTCAAATTCGAGTAGTTTGTTAGTTTAGAATGGAGAATCAAAGACAAGTGCAGCAAAAAGAAATTATTAAAACTATTCAAAATAAACCAATGAGGACTTATAAAAAAAATGCAACTAAAGTACGCATGATCAGGCAATGTATTTCCAGAGTGGTGTAAAAGTTCAACAAGGACCTAATATTTGAAAGAAAGCCTGGAACGGGTATAGCAAAAGGATTTGGAACGAAATCAAAGCCAAAAGGCGGAGAAGCTATTAAAGGCGATTGCAAATATTTCTGGCTGTGAAACGTAACGGTGCGTGCAATGTTCGGAAACTTTTATGCCCTGAGTTAAAGCTAACTGTGTTACATTTTATAATGGTGAACTCTTTAATTTATATACTATATTTTTAGTTCCCATCTTAGACCGTATAGTATACTTACGTATATTTAGGCCCAACTAGTCTAATTTATAAAATTTTTTTCGCATCTATGTTTTTATTGCACATTTATAAATGTTAAAAGAAATCGTTTTTTTAATCGTTTTACTATGTCAATGACAAACTGATAAGAACTACATCATATAAATAATTTAATTATTTCCAGAGATAATTTGAACACCACTAATCCAGTAAAAAATGTTAATATAAATAATATATTTCCAATTCAAAGAAAAAGGAAAAAATATTTTATTCTTCATATTCTAATTTCTTGGAATGAAATAAATTAACTTAATATTTTTTGGTGTTAAACATAGATTTACAATACACGTTTGTTAAAAAATCACATTTATATATATTTGTACTGGGTAATCCGGATAATTAGATAACCCGGTTTGAGGTCCGCAATCAATTATCTGGATTAACGATGTTTTACTGTTTATAAAATTTTAATATTTTATTGTTAATTTTTGTGCTAGTCTAAAACCTATTTTTATCAATTGTCAACTATCTGCATACATAAAATAAGGCATAATATTTTCGAAAAAAATTTCACTTTTACTAAAATAGCAACTATTGGCTCTGAATCATAAATTTGTCTATTCTTATTTTTTTTATTTATGTTAAATTGGCAATAGTTTCTTTTTTTATATTGTACTTTTTGCTAAATTGTATTCTTTATGTTTACATACCTACCGGAAATGCAGCATAAAAATAAAAATTAACAAAAAAAAAAAAAAAAAACTGAAAGACACATAATAAACCAACTGAAATGTGACTTAACAAATATTATCGGTGTTCATTTATTTAGTAAACTAGCCCGAAGTTTTATTGGCACACTTAATAAAATTAATGAAGTAGACATTACATTTTGCATTATATAAATTTACGCAAAAATTAAATAAAAATCCCCAGTATTAACACTTAATAAACTAAAAGCAAAATAAATTAAAAAAAAAAAATAATATTGGCTACAACAATAACAACATCTGTTGCCAATTTGTCTGGCAAACCAATATTATTTGAACGTTTTAATTTTGTTTATTATTGAAATTGAATTTGAATCGGCATTTAAAACAATAATTAATTATGGCTAGTTTAATCATTTAATTAATATGTGTGTTACTTAAAATTTCAATTAATTGTATGTATTAATAATAGCTGCGCTCTCTTATATTTTTAAACCCTCACAGAGCTACAAGAGAGTTTCCAGTATGCAGAGAGAGATTTTTTTAGTACGAGTTTTAAAGATATTTTTCATTAAACTAATGATGTTTTTTCACAAAATGAATAGAAAAATTTCCTAGATTTTGTACATATAATACAAAAATTTATCATATAATAGAAAAATGTCATCATATTTTTCGTTAATTAAATTACTTTAAATGTTGTTCTTGATTTATAATAAATGTTGTTCTTGATTTATAATAAAGCTAAAAAAAATTATTTGATTTGCTTTCGTAGTTAAAATTTAAAGAAAAATATATAAACAATATGAAATTGTTACACTTTTGCTCCTCAGTGCATATGTGTGTTTTGATTTTGTCAATTACGCGCTGAATAGGTTTAATTTTGTGGTTAAATACAATTGTTAAATGGAGCTATAATAAACCGCAACTATTTATGTTTTAGTTACTGATATGCAGTACTGCATTTTCCCAGACGATATTTATTTATGTGGATTACAAGTGTAATTAAAGAATTATTTATAAAGGCTTATAGAATTTCCATAATATGTATATAACGGGAACTCTAAAATTATTTTAAATTATTTAGTTATATAGGGAAAAATCTACCCGGGAAAAGAAATATCATAGAATTCGAGCTAAATTTTTAACCTCTAATATAATTGGCACTAATTACTGTCGTAAAAGTACCATCTCTAGGAAAGGTTTAAAAGGCTTAATTCTTTAATTCACTTTCTTAAATTTAATGTAATTTGAGTTAAATTTCATTCCGTAATACTATTCTTATGGAATTAATATGATAGCCTCATTCGCAAAAGCTTTAAATTATATGTATTAATTATATTTTTATTGAATTCTAACTGAATGAAACCAAATTTACTAAAAAGGTGAATGAAAAATAATTTTTTTCATTCACTTAGTCAAATAAAATATTTAAATTTAGCATAAAATTAAAATGATGAATGAACATCCGATTTGAATGATTCAAGTTGGGAATTCATTTAATACTTGTTAAAGCTTTGGGAATGAAGCTTATGAATGAATTCTTTACGAATGGTTTAACGGAATAGTATATGAACATTTTTAAATTCTGAATTCAATTTTTGGTGATTAAAGCTTATATTGAATTGAGTCCTTCGAAGCTCTGATCTCTAGTTGTCAAATACTTGTTTTTATTAAATTTGTTGTATTTCAAGGAATAATTTTTTATCCAGATAACAAAGCTGCATATAAAAAATTAAAATATTCAATAATGTAACAAGACATTTTAAAAATTGTTACCAATTAAAGAAATTGTGTATGACAGCAGCTGACAACTCAATGTTAAATCATCAGTGTTTCTGTTAAAAAAGAAGTACATCTATATCATTTATTAATTGTAGTACTTTTTCTACTGCTTTTGCATAATTTTTTTTGGGTTGGTTGAAATGTTGTATTAAAATTTTTCATTATATTAAAGCAGTTTTTCATCAAACTTTATGAGAATTTTCATATTATTTATTAACAATTTCATACACTAAATGAAAAAGTTTGATTAAAAATAGTTTCACAAAAGTTATGAAGCTTTTTTTATTTCATTAGTTTAACCCTTTGAGAACCATACATTTTCTGTCGAAGGAATTTTGAATATCTCTGACCTAATAATGGTTATGCCAAGAAAAATTGGCTTTGTAGAACCCCTCCTTACCCCTCATTTCGCTTGCCAAAAATATTTTCCATTTGACGACCCTGCCGTTCCGGACGAAGCGATTTTTATTATTAATTTATTTTCGTGATCTGGAACTAAACTATGGATATGTTACACAAAATTGGCGTCATAGACCCCTTACTTGACCTCCATTTCGCTTGTAAAAGTTTGTGCTTTTTACCCCTTAAATCAAGATTTCTAATTAACCAACTTCGAGGGCTTACAAGGGGAAAGCGGTACTAGGTAGGGATTTACCGCCTACTACATTTTTGTTCCCCCAATACTCCTTTATAAATCACCTTTGGAAATATTTACTCTATCTTTTGTCTGGGCAGTTATAAGTGCGACACACCCTTGGGCAAACATACTTGCCTATGGTCGTCAAAGGGTTAATGAAAACTTGATTAGTTTAATGAAAACTTCATTAAAACTCGTCCAAGCAAATTCTCTCTGTGTATGTGAAAACATGGACCAATTTTAATAATTTTCAATACAGTTCGTCCTTGGGTACTACAAACATTTTATATGGACAGACGGATAGATGGACATGGCTACATCGACTCACCAAGCGATACTGTGCCGATCGAAGTAATATAGGGTGTTTCTACTCTCATTATTTTTAGTAGTTGCCAAAGTCAGCACAAACTCAATATACCCTATACCACAGAGTGGTGTAGAGTACAATTAAAAAGAATATCAAAAAGACAATTGTTTTAAACGCAAAGTACTTAGAGGGAGAGTATGTTTTTGGGTTCCATCTGATTTCAATAAAATTTGGATATGTTATAGAGGAAACAAAATTAAAAAACTTTTGGGTACAAACATGTCGTCTCAAATTTATAACTAGAGGGTAAAAATTAGTTTTAAAGTTGTTCGAAACTTTTTTCTTTGAAAACTTTTGTTACATTTTGCGTAAACCATTTAATATATCTTCAAAATACCTCTTATTTGCCTCCTTAGAACAAACATGAAAAATTAAAAAAAAATGTGAAACTGCATAATTTTTGACCCGATTGAACCCTTTGATTCAACAGGAAAAAAAACTGCATAGAGAGAGCTTTCTGAATAAAATTTCAATGAATTCCCTTTACGCAATAATTCATTAACATCATGCGGATAATTCATTAAAATCATGCAGATAACTCACTCAATGTGTCAATGCAGAACCCTACGTACACCTAAGGGGATCGTTCGGTTCGGTACTGTGTTTTTATTTTTTCTTCGTGTCACGATTGTAATTGCTGGGAATGTTGGTCTTAATGGAAGCGGAAGGTGTCGTTTGTGGGTGCTGTATGGAGTCGATGGGGTGTGTTTTTGAATTTATTGTTTGTTGGGAAATCTGTATATGGGGTATTGATAGCATATTTTTGTTGTTTGAATTTTATTGTGTGGTTTCACGAATGTGTGTTATAATCCGCGGGTGTTGTGACCAGCGTCTATTGGTTCTCGGGCGTGGTACTGGGATGGATGGGGAAGGCTTTTTGAATCGTTTTGATTTATGGTTTTTTGGGACGGGTTAGGATTTGGTTTGTTATGTTCGGGAGCATATAATATATGCATCTCACAGGGGTTCCACGGAACTAGTAGGATAATCCTGCTGATGAGTCCCTTTGGCAGGGGATGAAAGCGCTTTTGGAATTGCCAGGTGCCTACACGGCTATATTATTGCACGGGTGCTGGGATTTTTTCGATTTTGGGTTTCTGTTGTTGAAATGTGTGTGATTTCTTTTTTCATTTTCTTAGCAGGGTGTTGCGATGGATGGAGGAACCGGTAAATTTGACATTTTAGGGCTCTTTTCCCCTGTTTTGTCTTTCCGCAGGATTACCGGACTGGCGGACCGGTAGGGTAGTTAGATCATCGATGACCCAAGTAGGGAACTGGCCATCCAAAGAATCGTCTCTAGGCTCCTTAGGTGTACGTAGGGGTCTGCATTGACACATTGAGTGAGTTATCTGCATCATTTTAATGAATTATCCGCATGATGTTAATGAATTATTGCGTAAAGGGAATTCATTGAAATTTTATCCAGAAAGCTCTCTCTATGCAGTTTTTTTCCCTATTGAATCAAAAATATGTGCATGTTATTTTCTGTTTCCTCTAAAGCATATTTAAATTATATCAAAATTTGAACGAACCACACAGCAGACCTCCCTCCTTAGTCCATTTTAATCATATGCTATTGCTTTAATGTGCACATTCAGCAGATGTTAAGGCAAAAATATCATGGTTGGCAAACACTAACGCTACACTCAGAGAACTTCGTCAGTCATAATTTGTTAGTTATTTAAATAATGGTTGTGTAACTTAAAACTGCGGGATTCACAACAGATGGCGTATCTTTTACACATGGTTCGTGTCTTTAATAATTTATATGGCATTTTGGAGGGTTAACATCTGTCACTTAGTCATTGAACGAAATAGAGTAAATAAACGGGAAGTTCTGTTTTACTCCTTCAATTTGAAAAAAAAGTGCAGCTGAATCACATCGATTGCTCACCGAAGCTTATACTGAATATGTTCCATCGATTGCAACGTGCGAGAGATAGTTTGTGCGGTTCAGATGTGATAATTTTGACACGGAAGGCAAAGACCTCCCAGGTCAGTCAAAGAAGTTCGAAGATGATGAACTGGAGGCATTACTCCATGAAGACTGTTGTCAAACTCCAGCATAATTGGCAATATCATTGGCAGTCACTCAGGCAGCAATTTCAAAACATTTTCAAGCAGCGTGATTCATTCGTAGGAAAGGAAATTGGATACCACACGAATTAAAGCCGATAGACGTTGGAAGACGATTGTGCAAGTCCGTAATGCTGCTTGAAGGCCATAAAAAAAGTATTTTTGCATCAAATCATTACTGGCGAAGAAAAATGAATTCATTGCGATAACCTGAAGCGCAAGAAATCGTATGTGAAGCCCGACCAACCAGCCAAATCAACGGCAAAGCAGAATATCCATGGCGCCAAGGTATAGCTCTGTATTTGTGGGGACCAGAAGGGTCCCATCTTTTATGAGCTTCTGAAATCGGGCCAGATGATCACAGGGGATCTGTACCTATCTAACACAATTGATTCATTTGAAGCGAGCATTGGTTGAAAAACGGCCGGAATATACGACCAGACATGAAGCCGTAATATTCCGTCATGACAACCCTCGGCCACATGTTGCAAGACCGGTTAAAAACTATTAAGAAAATAGTGATTGGGAAGTTTTTCCTCACCCGCCTTATAGTCCAGACCTTGCCCCGTCCGACTACTATTTGTTTAGATCGATGCAGAATGCTCTCACTGGAATACACTTCACTTCAGAACAGGGTATCTGAAATTGGCTTTATTCGTTCTTGGCCTAAAAAAATGAGCAGTTCTTTTGGCACGGAATACATATGTTGCCAGAAAGATGGGAAAAGGTCATAGCTAACGATGGCCAATACTTTGAATGAATTTATATTGTACCAATGTTTCACAATAAACGCCCAAAATTTGCCAAAAATCTTGCATTTGTAAGTTATACATCCAATAGTATTTTAGTCAGACTTTTAAAAACAATTCAATTATCAGCAATTATTCAGTTTCCAAAAAGAATCAATAAAATTCGTTTTTGATTCACGAATTATATCTGGATTTATTTGAAAATCCCAAAAACTAAAATTGTATTTTTATGATTCGGGAATCAATTTTAGTCATTAATATATGTAAACTCATAGAAATAAGTCTGTAAAAATAGCAGAAAAAGTTACTAAAAATTAGTTAAAAATGATGCTGCAAAAAACTGCTAAAATTAGCAGATTTTTTTTACTAAATACTAGTAAAAAGAGAACAGCAAAATTAAAACTGTTAAATTTACAGAATTTTAGTTATATTTAGGCTAACTTTTAGTTAACTAAAAATAGCAAATTGTTTGTAGACTAAAAATAGCTAAATATTTGTAGACTAAAATTAGCAAAAATAAACTGGTAAATCTACAAAATTTTTGCTATTTTTAAGCTAAATTTAGTTGATGCAAATAGCAGTATATTCTGATAAAATCAGCAGAAATATTTGCTAAAAAATTGTAAACTGCTGTTTTCAAAAGTTTTTATTTACATTTAAAAAAAATCGAAAAAAAACTTAGATAATTTTAAATTTTTTGGTGATTTTTTAGGCTACTAATCATTTAGCAAATTTTTTTGCTGATTTTAGCAGGTTAATTTGTTATTATCCATTTACAAAAATTTAGCTCAAATTTAGCTATAACTCAAATTCTGTATATTTAACAGTTTTATTTTTGTTGTTCCTATATTACTAATATATAGCAAAAATAATCAGCTAATTTAGTAGTTTTTTCTGCAGCATCATTTTTAACTAATTTGTAGTAGTTTTAACTAAATTTTTTACGGACTTTTTTCTATTAGTGTATATGAAAAAAGCTGTCATTGAATATATTGATTTAACAATAATTTTATATACAAAATTTACTGCTAATAAATCAATGTTTCCAATTGTAATGGAGTCTTTTAACCGAATGAAAAAATTGATATTAATTCGCGAATCAAAAAATATGTAAATAATTTGCGCGAATTATTTTTATATTTTTTGATTCGCCAATTTATAAATCACTTTTCTTGAATCATCTTTGAAAATAATCCTTTTTGAATCAAATCTCTGATTTCAGCTGCTGGCAGTCCGATATACACAAATTGCCTGCACTTGAACGTAAAAACCATACGTCAGTGTGGCAACATTTGCGAAAAAGGTGACAAGGAGGTGATAAGAAGTTAAACAAAAAATCTAAAGTAGAATGTTTGTATGTCTGTTTGACCACTTCTGAGAGTAAAAACAATAACAGAAAGCTGAATAGGAAAGAAAAGCTATGAATTAGCCACACTATGAGCAAGGCTTTACGTGGGTGAGATGGCTCAGCAGTCGAACTCTAGTATAGTTACGTTTGTAATGTGGGAGTGCGTGGTTCCTACAGCCGACAGGTTGTTGAAAGGCATTTGTAAGTCATTAAAAAATACAACCAACATAAAATATTGAAAATTCGTAACATTCATTTTATTCAGCCATTTTGTTTTTTTTTTTTAATAAACAAAAACATGTATATGTATTGTACAATTTGTGGTTCATTTTATTAACAGAGAAAAACAAAAGAAAATGTAAGTTGAATTTAATGAAATGTTCTGTTGTCAAGGGAAATTTCATTTATTTTAAAAATTCAATTGCATCGGTCTTTACATGCAAATTATATTAAGTGTAACAAAAAGCTTAAAATACCGTAACGGATCATTAAAATATCCTAACGAAATAACTACAAATTTTTTATTTCTTTCTCCCAAAATGATCATACATGAAATATTGATTTTCAGCTTTTATTGGACAGCTAATGGCGTTTCTTACCAGAGCTTCGAAGAATTAATTCCCTAATTCCTTTTTTTTTAACTGAATTTATATTTTGGGAATTCCTTTTTTTCATTCGATTTATATTAAAGAATTCATTCATTTTTTTCTAATGTCTTCATAAAATTTTATGAATTCATTCAACAAGGAATTCATTCAATTCTAGTTAATTCAACTTTTAGTAAATAAAAAAATATTTTTTATTGTATTTTTTTTTTAAATAAAATTTGTTGGTGCGGGAATCGAACCTGGGTTTACAGATTGCCAGTCAACAACTCTACCATCTGAGCTATATCGACATGTAATATTTAATAGATAAAAATATAATTGACCTGCTGCACACAAGTAAGCTTACTCGCCAACATACCAAAAATCAAAAAATATGTGGTTACATATATCCTTACCAGCGTTTAAAAAATATTGAGTCTAAAAATAGATTTCAAAAAATTTTCAAAAAAATCTAAAAAATTATTTTCTATTTGAAATAATGATAAAAATAAGTCATTATCCGTAACTCATTATTATACGTTTTAAAATAATACAGAAGGTAAGTGGGTGTCATTACTGGTAGTCCAAAAAATAATTATATGTCATTACCGTTTCTACACTGGGTAGAATTGAATGAATTCCTTAATCAAAAGTTGAATTAAGTGCACAGCTGAATAAATTCCTTAGCCAAAAGTTGAGTTAACTAAAATTGAATGAATTCCTTGACTTCAAATTGAATTAAATAGTGTTGAATGAATTCTTTAGTGAATGAATTATTTAATTTTAATTCTTTACGCTTTGGTCAGGGAATTCATTCTATAAATTTGAATTCTTTGAATTCATTCACAGGAATTAATTCCTGCTTATGTCTTATTGATGAATTCATTCCTTGAATTAAAGAATTGATTTAAATTTTTGGGAATTCATTCCAAAAAGGAATTAATTCTTTAAAACTCTGGGTTTTACTAATTGACGATCCGCACCCTTGTCAAAAATAAAAAAAGAACTATCGTTAACCTCAAAATACACTTAAAATAATACGTCAGTAAAAAATCTGTCAAACGGGTTTCAAATCGATTTGACTAATTTTTAGTTGAAACGCTGATTTAAACAAAGATTTTAGTTATCTTAATTTAATACAATACTAAAAATCCTCAGTATTTTAACTAATTTTGTGTGTTAATTTTCAAAATTATTTATAACAAATTTTTAAGAACCCATAAATATAGATAAATTTTACACAACTTATTGTTAAAATATAATGATTTCATATTTCCGCTATTACCACGTAGATGACGAAGTTTTAAAGATGGCGCTATTTCTTACACTCTCGATGGAGTGTAGAGAGATAGAGCAAAATTGACGAAAATTTCGACTACGCCTAACTATATAGGTTATCTCTATTCAAAAATTGACCTTGGACCCTCGAAAACTTCTAATAAAAAATGCCATTTCATGACATGGCCCTTACATGCTTTAGACGATATTGACGAGGCCGGGAGAGGCTTCCCTAAATTTAAACAAATTTTACGACTCAGTATAATTACAAATACAACTGTAGTTTTACTAATTTTTTACTTAAATCAAGATTTGCTAAATTTAACAAGAAATGTTTTAAAATCAACAAATTTTAAGCCAAAAAAGAGGAATAAATTTTGTTAAAGTAACAAATTTTTCTGTTCAGCCAACAGATATATTATTTTGAGTGTACTAAACATTAATTTCGGGGGCGTAATTCAAAAATAAACCAAAAGTGTACTGTAGAAATTTTTTAAGTTTCTAACTGCCAGTGTTATAATCAGAACTAAGATCGATTTTTCTTTTAAATATTACTTAAGTCAGACAAATTACAAAGAAATTTTCTAACCTAAGAAATATTTCATAAAAAAATCGATCTTAGTTAAAACTATAAAACTGGCCCTAAACTTAGTCCTAAATTTGTGCTAATAATAAATTCTGAATTTTTAAAAACTTGTTCAAGAGAAATACCCTAAAAATATTTCCACATTTTGTTCATTTGGAGGATTTTTTATAATAATTGCTTTCGTTGTCTTACCTTTGTTTTTATTATATTTTCTCATGAATGAAAAACCGGTCGCGATCAATAGTTGTTTGTAAATTTATAAACTCACAAAAACAAGTATTAAAATCCCTTGTTAAAATGCAGTTAGAATATTCAGTGACTGATACTAGTTACTCGGTATAGATGTTTGTGTATAAAGAGACGCCCTTTAAGATTCCTTGTTTTTTTTTTTTTGCTGCTGCTAATGTTGTTTTTGTTTGATTTGCTTTACTTTGCCTTTGGCCAAAGTAGCACCCCCGCAATGTTTGTATGTTCCTTGTTCTCTTTTAACGTTTCCTTTTCTTGTTGTTTTTGTAATTTTATTTTGTCAAACACACATTAAATCACTTTTTTTCTTTCTTTGTTTAAATTTACTACTATACTAAATCAAAAATAAACCCTTATTTCAATTTGTAATATTTAAGAATTATTTAAAAATATCTTGTTAATTTGTTTTTAAATTAACAATTTACTTAATTTTGCAATATTCTTTACTTAGGTTACATTTTTTTTACTACTTTTTCTTTAAACAAATAAGGGCTTTTAAATTTCTTTTATATGATTTTAACACAAAATTCAAGGTTTTTAAATTTCTTTTATATGATTTTAACACAAAATTCAAGGTCGTTTCATGTAGTATTTCGACTTTATATTAATTAATTGTTATATATTTCACTTTAATTTCATTTTTATATTTCCCAAAATACCTTTTATTATTAAATTAAAACAAATTTTGAATTTATTTAATTAAAAGAAATTGCACTTTTTTGTTAGGGAAAAATCACAACACACAAACAGGGGGTTAAATCGATACAAAGCGTGCAACACACCGTACGAAACAAACACTTGATTTAAAATGAAATTTTTGCCCATGCAAATAGCGTTGCCGTATAAATGAGGTGGTGGATTTGTTTAAAAAGTTGGTAATGCCAGATGGTATTGTTTACAGTGTTGCCATAATTTGTAGAAAAATGTTGCCATATTTAGAAAAATATTACAACCGTTATTTTTTGATTGTTTTGTTTTTTTTTGTATAGGTACATTAGGGTGTCCCGAATTTTTTTTAAATTTGCACCACTTAACTTTTAAACCTAGTGCTACAATAATCCATACAATAAATGGAAATTTGAGATAAAAACATTTTCTTCATACAACAAATTGACGTTCTAATGGGCATTTTTTAAGTAGACGGATTTTTTTTTTATAACAGCAAAATTAGCATATCAGTAAAGAGTTGATTCTTAGTAATTTTAGGTGGTTTTAGTTAGTACCAGTGTAGGAAAATAAACTGTTCACAACACGTAGGGTAGGGTACCGCTAAGGAACACAAGCCGTATCTATCGTTTTAGCGGTTGTGTGTTTGTACACAAACCAAATGCGGTACACTACGATTGTCTGATGCACACGCAAACGCTACGATTATCTACTGTACTTTCAACACATATTCACACCCGTAGCGTACCTAATTAGGGTTGGGTGTATAAACACAAAAACTAATTAGAGAGAATAGCGTATGTGTTTTCACAAAACCAATATGCTTGTGTACTGTGTTCGCGATGTGCGGTACGCAACTCTAAAAGTACGGTTCGTTAGAGTTTATTTTCCTACTCTGGTTAGTACTACTAAAAATTAGTTAAAAACAACCTTACAGAAAAAACAGCCGAAATGAGTGAGACTATTTTTGATAAATTCATATTAGTACCCAGCAAAAAAAATTGGAAGTAATGCTTTACAAACTATTTCTTTCACTGCTTTACAAGTATCCGTTTTTCTGAACAATTTCAAAAATCACATCTTTCATTGCTTCCAAAGTAGCCGTCAGTATATTTGTACAGCTTTTTTAGAATTACTTCTGAACAATATCCAAAAAAATTACTTAACTATTGCTTCTAAAGAGTAATTGCTCTGAAAGTGATCCTAAGAAGTGATTTTGGTATCATTTGGTATTACCAAACAGATGATCGCGGGTTCGATTCCCGGCGCGACCAATACTTTTTTTATTAATTTTTTTTTTAATATTTATAATTGATTTGTTTAAATACAATATTTTTATACCTTACACCACTATGTGGTCAGGGTATTATAAGTTTGTGCTGATGTTTGTAACACCAAAAAATATTGGTCGTAGACCCACCTTATAGTATACCGATCGGTTCAGAATTTTTTTTTATTTCGATTTAACGATGTCCGTCTGTCCGTCCGTCCGTCTGTCTGTCCATGCAATCTTGTGCGCACTCTACAGGTCGCAAATATTAAGATATTTTGATGAAATTTGGTACCCAGACCTATGTTGGCCCAAGGACGAACAAATTTGATTTTGGTGAACATCGGTCCATGTTTAGACCTAGTGCCCATATAAGGGTCCCACCAAAATTATACTGTTTATACGCTGCAGGTCGTAAATATTAAGATATTTTGATGAAATTTGGTACACAGACCTATGTTGGCCCAAGGACGAAGCCTATTGATTTTGGTGAACATCGGTCCATGTTTAGAACTAGTGCCCATATAAGGGTCCCCCAAAATTGGCTTGGTTACAAACTGCAGGTCGCAAATATTAAGATATTTTAATGAAATTTGGTGCGCTGACTCACATTATAGAAAATTTTGACACAAGCCCCATTTTAACCCATTCGAATTTCGGATCCAAACAATACACCAGACTGGTGTAGGGTATTGTATAGTCGGCATGCCCGACTTTAACCTTTTTACTCGTTTTAATTTATGTACATATATAAAAATGTCGAGAAATAATAGTGCTGAAAATAATATTGAATTGGAGTGCACCTTTTACACTTGTTTAATAAATATTTTTATTGAAGAGAATAAAGCACAATATATCGGAATGACAAAGTGGTGTTTTTTAAGCCAGTCAACTTTCATATCAAAGAATAGGTCTGCGGTAGAGAGCTAGACTAGTAATCATGAGGTCCCAAGTTCGATACCCGGAGGCGGCATTAAAAAGCTTTTGTAAAATAAAAAAATATAATTTTTTATCGAAGAATTTTTTTAAACTTTTAATTGATGAAAAAGAGCTTAGCTACTTTGCACTCGTTCAAAAAGTACTGCAAAAATTTTGAAGTTGGAGTACTCCTCTCCTTGACAATTCAATGGTAAAATCATTAGTGTTTATGTTAAAAAAAGAAGTACATCTAGATCATCAATTGTAGTGCTTTTTCTACTGCTCCGGCATCTCTTTTTTTGCTGGGTAATACTGAATTTCGACTGAGCAAAAAAAAGCTGGTTTTTATGCAAAACTAAATTACAATAGCCAAGTCATTTACTCTGGTTATTTAGTTTTTCTTTGTCATATCACTTTTTTATTACACACTTTTCTTTGCATTTTTATTATTAAATTAGAATAAAAAAAAAATATTTAAATATTTAAAAATTAATAACAACACACAATTTTCATTGAAAAACTAAATTAATTTTGTAGTTTTTATCTCAAAAATGAAACTGCCTTTTGTTTAAGTGCACTTTTTCTACAACTGCACAAATTTTTGGTTTCGTTTTTATTTTATAAAATTTATACGAAATCGCCTTCTTTACGTGCACTTTTTGTCCCTGCGGTATTTAAGATAAGTGCATCACATTTTCGGCAGTTTTACATTATTTTCATAAAAAAGATCACCGTTAGCTGCCTCTTGTGTGCAAAAGTTGGTTTTGCAGCTATGACGGAACTACTGTATAAGATAAGAATAGCAAAAATAAAATTATATAGTTATATTTGAGCTTAATTTTAGTTAATAGCAAATAACAATCAGAAAAAAATTTGCTTAGAAATTAGTAGACTTACGGTGGATATCATACTGTGGGCTTTACTTTGTTTAACTATTAAATAAAATACCTACCGTTAAAAATCTTAAGAAATTGTAAGATTTTGAAAGTTTTTTTCAATTGTTTAATGCGAATAAAAATCTAGTCTTCTGAAATCAACAGTCTTATAGTTTTAGCAAATATTTCTGTTGATTTTAGCAACATACACTGTTACTTTCATTCAACTAAATATAATTTAAATACATCTAAAATTTTGTGGATACTCGACGAAAAAAGCTTATATACATTCATATATTACTTGATATAACTTCATATAATTATATATATTTATATGTCGTACTTTTTTTACGAAAATTTTTAATGTGTGCTGTATGTAATCTTATTGTATCTTATGTTATATACTAATTGATATTCCTTCTCCCATATATACTTGGTATATCTATATATAAGATCATATATTTTTCCATTTGTAATTATTTATTTATAAATTCCCAGCAGAAAATACAAACGGGAAAGCGATGGCAAATCACTTTAACATTCCCAAAATGATAACATCATGAAAAGGACCGGTTGTTCGAAAAGCGACGGAAAAGCACTGGAAGAACAAAATTTTTCAACATTGGCGAAACGCTGGCAAAACCAATAGGTGTTCTGGAAATATATTTTACAAAATAAAATTTAAATAAAGTTCATATGTATTTTTTTTGGTCCTGCCGTGATTTGAACCCAGGCCTTCAGATTGGCAGACGATTGCTCTACCCACTGACCTAACGAGACATATAATACTTGGTGGCTAAACACATATATGAGTAATAACAGCTGGACAACTACGGGCTGTGATGAAATGCTAGTACCTACTGGCAAACAATTTTTTGGGACTTATATGCCAGCGTTGGAAGAGCAAAAAAGAGTTGGTCTTAAAGGAGCTTCCCATGATAAAATCATTAGACAAAAGGACCGGCTGTTCAAAAAGCGCCGGAAAAGCACTGGAGAAACAAAACTTTTGAACGTTGACAAAACGCTGGAAAACCAATAAATAGGTGGTCTGAAAATATATTCTCCAAAATAAAATTTAAAAAAAGTTCATATGCATTTTTTTTGTTCTTGCCGTGATTTGAACCCAGGCCGTCATATTGCTCTACCCACTGAGCTAACGAGACATATAATATTTGATAGATAAATACATAAATGAGTGATAATCGCTGGACAACTACTGGCTGTGCGAAAAAGCTAGCACTGGCAAACAGTTTTTTGGAACTAATATGCCAGCGTTGGGAGAGCAAGAAAAAAGTTGGTCTTAAAGGAGCTTTTCCACAAACAAAAAAATTGATTTTATAGAACAAAAAAATTTTTAAATTAAAATAAAATCCAAAAAAATTTTTTTGCTTGCAACCGGATTTGAACTCGGAACCTCTTGAATAAAAACCTTTTTTAACGAAGCGTCAGCATTTTTATAAAATCATTGCTCTACCAATGAATTGGTTTTTGTACCACTGGTAGCATTGGCTAGGTAGCACTGGATAACCACTGGTCATACATATCACTCTTAGACCAATCTTTGCCAGTGGTTTTTTTTATAAACCACCGAAATTTTTGTAAAACAAATACTGGAAAAACGTTTTTTCAAAACGCAGGCAAAGCATCCCAAATAAGTGTTCTCCCAGTAATTTATTTTCAACACCGTGGTTACCTAGTGGTATGCCAGTGCTTGATTTTTTGTACCACTGGCGATTTCTGATTGGGTACTGCTGCATTTTTAGAAGTGATGCTTAAAATATAATAGCCAACTGTGTATTTCTTCCATGCTAAAAATTTGGAATGAATCGAACAACGTCAAACCATTCCTTGACAGGGCCAAGCTTTGGGTTTGCATGAAATAGTTGGTCATATTGGCAAAATAAACGTTATAACAAAAAAAAAAATTTTTTTACCTTGGAAAATTTCCTATTTGTTCAAAACAAATTAATAAATAAAAAAATTTTAATATACAAAAGTCTAAATCGGTAATTATATAATCAATTACCAGTAAGTGATTACATTGCAAGAACACTCAAAAATAAAATCAGTAAAATCAGCAAAAAATGTTGCTGTGTCAGCAAATTTTTAGTCAGGAGCGTGCTTGCAAAAAAGTTGGTAATTTCAGCAAAAGGTTTGCTGAAAGATAGCGAGCTTATTTTTACCTAAAAATAGTAATCTTCAGCAAAAGCTTTGCTAACACTTAGCGATTGTTATAGAAACTTGTAACGAAATTTCACTTTAGTTAATTTATTTGCTGAAAATTTAAATATAGAAATTGTGTAGAGTTGTTATTCTTTTTTATCATTTCCGTTGTCTGTACTACATCCTGACAAGCTGCGACATCTACATTTGTTTATCTGGTTGTCGTCCACGCTATAATTGCGGTTATCAGCACAATTTTTGTAGCAAAATAAATTAGTAAAACATTAGTTCAAAATTAGTTTAGTGCTAAAAAATATAACTAAATCTTTTGCTGAAAACGGAATTTCAGCAAAAAAATTGCTGAAAACTAGTAAACTTGATATATGTACAAGACGTTTCACTAATTTTTCTACTAACTTATTTTTTTGAGTGTATGTATAAGTACTTCTATAACTTAGTATCAGTAAGTTATTATTTTGTATTTTAAAGTAATACAAAAGGTAATAACCTATCATTACTTGTTAATCCATATGGGAATGACCTGTCGTTACCATGTTTTTGCTGGGATCAAATGCTTTTTACGGCGTTGTTATATCGCCTTCCTATCAATAATTATGGACTCTTGTAGCATATAACGTAATAGAAATTGGCAGATGGTAAACAGAGGCATAGCTACCTGGGGCACGCAAGCTATCCGGCCTGTCAGCTCGTCGGAAGGGGAGGTTCGGCTGGTTTTATTTCCCTAGCTATCTCTTTAGCCAACGTGCTACAACTAAATTTTATTTGTTGCGTGCAAATAAACATTAAAAAGGTAGGAATACAATAGGAGGTGAAAAAAATGGGGAAAGCTTCTAATATTATGAAAAAAACTGGTGAAAGGGAAGTTAAATCGATTGCTTTAAAAGATGTTAGAACGCAATCATATGCCCACCCAACCTTGATCACAAAAGCTGGAAATAAACCAAAAGAAATAAATATTTTGTGATTCCCACCAATTCTAAATCAAAGGGTTAAAATCAAACAGTGACGTGTTAAATTATTCACTAATCATATTGATGATTTTATGACAGAAAACAAAACTAAAATTCATACTTCAACTTAGAGATTCAACTACCAAACTTGAATTTGTGATTTTCGTAAATATTAAAACTGAATCAAATTCGAGTAAGGTTAAATTTGACAAAACTAAATAAAAATAAAATTATTTTAAAAAAAATATTGAAATTAACTAAAAACCTTATATATTTACCTACATACTTATATATAAAAAAATTACAAAAAAAATAGAAACTTAATAATTACAGGAGAAAAAAAAATCTGTAATTAGTAATTCCGTATAGGAGGGGAGGAAAAGCTAATTAACAGTCAAAACTGGGTAGTGTTTCATGGGCATACAAAACGGGAAAAAAAGAAAAAAAAATCAACCGAAATTAAAAGAAAACTTTTATGAAGACGGAAGAAGGATCTAGTTAGGTTAATTTCATCAATGTTTATCTAAATTTGCACCAAGCTAGTATTCAAAATTTTCAGGTTGTTAACTTTTCATCTGGTCACCCTGATGATGGTTCTTTTATTTACTTCACTTCAAAAAAAAACAATAACATTAAATATATAAAAACTTACATTAGAGAGGTCGTTGATCCCAGGACGAAGGTACCTTCGAAGAGT
The DNA here is from genome assembly GCA_949987735.1 of Leucophora obtusa. NCBI lineage: Eukaryota > Metazoa > Arthropoda > Insecta > Diptera > Anthomyiidae > Leucophora > Leucophora obtusa. Next base: position 312,664,440 of record OX465295.1, on the reverse strand, counting down.
TCAGCCTAGCTCAGATGTTACCAAGAGCACAATTGGATAAAATTAACTCTTTCCTTGTTTTTAGCATTAAGAGATGATCGCCGCTAGATTAATCTAAGAGAGTATCTTAAGGGGCGGTAATGACTTTACTTTAAAACCACAATTTGCTCGATTAAATCTTTATTTTGACACAGACCGATGAAACACTGTTGAAATCACTAAAAAAAACAATTTTCTTTTCTTCTACTTAAATTATGGCTAAAAATCAAATAGTATAAAGGGCATTTTAGTGGTAACTATAGTTAAATTCAATTACACCTTCTCTATTTAAATCAAAGGAACTCACTTAGTTCACACAGACATATGTCTAGCATTGCCAGAGAAAGAAAGAAGGAGAAAAAATAAATAGACAAAATAGATCTGTCCATATGTATTACGTCTAACTATGACCTAGGTAAGTACATGTGTACATACAAATGTTCAAAAACAACAGGAAGAATGCAAATGCATTAACTATGAAAGTAAAAAAAAATTAAATTATAGAAATCACAATTAGGCAAAATAGTTTAACACTGCTCGACACTATTTGATCAAAAAAAAAAAAATAATCAAGAATAAATTTTTACACTCAAAAAAAATTATTCTATTAGATAATATTCTTTTAAACACTAAAAATTTTACAACTCAAACGTTTTCACTACTTTTAAAAATCCACGGAATTACCGTCTGTGATGTACTAACATTTACACTTATTTTTAACACTAACACTCTATATAATCTTTTTTTTTCCATTTAATTTAGAATATAACTTTAATTCTTCTTTTTTTCCACTTTTACCGTAGAGTTCATGTTGTTTGTAAATGTTCTTTTTTTCTAAATTTTGTAGGCCAGTGTATTATTCAACCACGGCATACACTGTTTGTTGTTTTCACTTTGATGAAATTTTCACAGGTGATTTAAATAAAATTTTCCTTTTCCACGACACCAGCAAGAAAACCCCGTCACTTTACACCCTTATGCTGTTCCTTTTCCCTATTTTTCCGGCTTTCGGTCTACCAGAGGGTTGTCTCTAAAACGAACCCACACCGCACGTCATCACAGTTTAACTAGACTGACGATCTCACAATCAATTGCCAAAGGCAAAAGAAAGCTTTCCTTTATGTTTAAGGCAAAAACTCAATCAGGCTGTTGCACTCAATGAGATTAATAATTGTATAAATGGTGCCAAATCTGTATAGAATAATAACTTTTTATGAGAGCTATGTACACTTAATAAAAAAAGCTTTGTGTTTTATAATTAACATAATTAATTGGCACCTCCAAAAAAAAATTTACTTGTAAATACAAGTTGCAAAAATCCAAAAATTTCTAATCGTGGAGCTTTCACTCTGCAATTTTTCAAGGGTGTAGTCTTTAGAAAATCTGGGCCAAAACCTTAATTTTACAAGTAAACCTTATCTTAGATACTCCAGGTTAATAAAAATCCACCCTTAAGACGGATTAATCAAATTATGTCCTGGCAAAAACACGCACTCAGGAAAAAAATGCAGGTTTTGCGAATCGAAAATCTATTTAAAATTTAATATGAATAGACCATAAATTAACAAAAAGAGAATAACCCTTAAAAAAAACTCCATATAGGAATTTAACTTCAACACTTGATTGTAATACTCACATTTTTTTTTTTAAATTATTTGACGAAAAATTTTCTAAGGATTTTATATCCTTTACATAAAATAAAATTAATTTTAACTTTTTTGGTTTATTTAAAATAAGTCAAACTATTTCATAGTACTTTGGTTTTAAACTTTTTTTCCCTTTTGCCTTAAAAGAGACACTTTAATAGTTAACCGATCGTTAGAAAAATGGCAGAGTATGGTCATTTTACCTTAAAGGAAAGCTCGGTTTTAGATATGTGAGTGCGCAAAATGGGAGCAATAACGCTTTCATTCCAAAATATGTATAATAAAATATGAAAGCCATAAGAAACTAAAAAGAACACTCGTTGTAACTAATAGTAGTGTGGTGTATCCAACTGACGTATAGATGGCAGTATATCACGACTCTAACTCACGAAAATCGGTTATTATTTTAAATTTTATTTCTGTCCTTAAACATCTTGCTTCCGTTTTCAATACACATAAACAAAAGTTTTGATTGTATATGTTTGACACTACTTTAATACAATAAAAACAAAACCTTTGCCTTAAATCAAAGTTGACTTTAACAAAAACGTACATTTGGAAAATATTGAAAGTTAATATAGGCTGAAATATGGTACTATCCAAAAAGGTCAATTAAAAATTGTGAGACAGGCGCTACTACACTCTTTAAACTAGACGTGTCCTGAAAGATACGTTGTTAAAAAATAGGTTAAATAATTTAAACACTGTATCTCAAAGTTTTGTTCCATGGTTTTAACAGTGAAATTATATTTTAACACTGTTGGGACAAAGTTTTAATTTATTTGTACGGTTTCCTTGTTTGTTATTTGTTTTAAATGTTTAAAAGTTGTTTTAAATAGTTTGTGATGGTTTTGTCGACGAATATCCAGGAAAATTTTTGCCGATTTTAGCAGGGTCATTTGTCATTTTCGATTAACTAAAATATAGCCGAATTTTTTTAAATTTAACAGTGTTTAGAAAACAGATTCTACTGAGTGCAGTAGTTTTTTCAGCAAACATATTTAAAGACTTTTATATTAGTGTATGAACAAATGAAAACATTTCTCGAAAAAACGAATGGACTAGAAGAACATACTAGTTCAAAAACCAAATTGATTGAAATGAACTGTGAACTATAATGCCCAATTCTAGTCATTTTTATTCCGATTGTTTGTTTGGACAAAATATTGCATTTAGTATGCAAATTTCCGGGTGTCCTCATATTTTTACGCACAATTTCCAAGGTGATTTCGACAATTTTTAACCCCAAACTTCTAATAACAAACGATTTGAATAAAAATAGGCAACTGATAGTACGTCTTCGTTGCGTGAACGTGATTAGCAACAGTGTACTTTCATTTCGCGTTAGCTAACTTGAGGCTAACTGCGATGATCATTTGGCAAGATCTTCTTAAATCGCAAAATCTATTTTGGTTAAGGTTAGGGTGTCCCTTATAAAATGTTTGGTCGATTTTCGACACGCATACATCCAAATTTTTTAAAAATGGTTCCAAATTAACAAAATCGATTTTTTTTTTTTTGGGAAAACGTTTACTTGTGCCGAGTTACGGCCGAAAATGACGCATTTTGGAAAAAAGTGTATTATTATTAAAAATTCCCAAAATTGGAAATTTTGAAAAATTTTGTATTTTCTTTCATTTATTCATTGAATATAGTCAAAATGATTCAGACATGGAATTTTGACTTCATCGGATATCATTAACCCACTTTAGCCTGGAATCCAAAATGACCCATGAAATGACCCATGAATTTGATATGAATGCAAAAACGTGTTTTTTTTAAATTAATTGTAAAGATTTTTTAAAATGCCTAATTTAGAGATGTCGATTGCTAGTTGTACCACATAATAGTTGACATTAAAGAAAAGAAATAAATTGGAAAAATGATAATTCGAGTTTGTGGTTGGAGCGATTGCTTTCCAGGACATTTTACAAAAATTGCTTATTTTGTCAAAAATTAAACAAAATTTTAATGTTTTCATCAAATTTTACACAGTTTTCGAAAAAAACTTCACTTAAATTTGGTTAGACTATAATTATCTTTACATTTGTTTAAAAAAACTTTAACCCTTAGTGGCTTGGGGTCAGAAAAGGCCCATGAAACCTAATATTAATTATGACTACGAGATTGTAAAGCCATTAAATTGATAAAAAAATCTCAACTGGATAGAAATAATTATTTTGTGTAACATGATCCATATAGGGTTAATTTTTACACTTTTGGCCAAAAACGACCCACTAGGAAATTTACAGAATAACACTTTTCATAATTTTCAGAAAAACTATCACCCCAAATGGATCAAAAAAATCGTTTTTCCACTTGATAAAAATTATTATTTTGTGTAACTTGATCCGTATAGGGTTAATGTTCTCACTTTTTACAAAAAAAAAGACCCACTAGGAAATTTACAGAATAACTTTTATCAGATTTTTATTAAATTCGATAGAGGATACAAAACTAACGAAAAAGCGCAATTTTCTATAGCTTTTGTCGAAAAGTCAAAACATTAACCCTATTTTGTTCAAGTTACACAAAATAATAGTTTTTATCAAGTGGAAAAAAGATTTTTTTGATCCATTTGAAGTGATATTATCCCGAAAATTATGAAAGGTGTTATTCTGTAAATTTCCTAGTGGGTCGGTTTTGGCAAAATTGTAAAAATTAATCCTATACGGATCATGTTACATAAAATAATTATTTTTATCAAGTGAACATTTTTTTATCGCATATCCCAATTTAAAAAAAAATTTGATAAATGTTATTCTGTAAATTTCCTAGTGGGTCTTTTTTGTGAAAAGTGAGAACATTAACCCTATATGGATCAAGTTACTCAAAATAATAATTTTTATCAAGTGGAAAAAAGATTTTCGTTATGAAGTAAGTAGTTATTAGCAACTAGGGTTTGGGATTTCCCAGACTTTTTCATTTCCCGGGAAACGGGAATAAGAAAATTTGATTCCCGGGAATACCGGGAATCCCGGGAAATATTTTTGAACAAAATTGTTAATGAAAACTACCTATATAAGTAATATTTGTTAAAAACAAACACTATTTCAGTACAAATTCAGTCTGTGTAGTGAGAATTCAAAGTAAAAAATATGAGAATGTTGAACATTTGGTTTCACATAAATTACTATAAGAACTGCCAAATGAATTGCATGATTCCAGCAGAAAGCACCCACTACTGGATTGTCGGAAACAAACATTCGCATTAGATATGGTGGCCACAATGTTATTTTCCAAATACAAATAAAACTATTCTAGCCTTATTTCTACAATTCTTCATAATTCATCAGCATTACATCTTCCTGACATATAATCCAACCGCAGGTTATAAAATGAATTATTTCCGTTTATACATATGTTCAAATATCTCTTTTGTGATATTCTTGTCCATTCATCTAAGATTATAGTAAATCTCCCATTGTTAGAAATATTGCTCAATATTTCTTTTATCATATCTTTTACATGATTGTAGTAATTTAATATAATGTTCTTTACATCGGTTTCATTTTTTTGCAATGCCAGGTTTTTATTATAAAAACTTTCTCGAATAAACGAAGATCTAGTTACGGTGCGGATTGACATTCCGTCGCCTGCGGCTAATTTGGATACCATTTCAGGAAATGTTTGCCCTACCATAAAACGTTCAATGCCTATTCAGCTTACACTTTTTTCTTCGGGTACTTTGCTAATTTTAGCTGGAACTTTATTCTTTTTGTTGTTTTCTTCAAGAGAAGTTGCATGACTCTCAATTTTTTTTTTTTTGTGAACCAAATTTAGATGTCGGATAATACCTTCGTTAACCATTAGCCTTTTAGGGCAAATATTGCACTACGCTGCATTATGCGAAAAATCTTTATTAGTTGAAATGCTCAATTACTTGGCAAAGATTTTTTGTGTTTCAAAGAAATTGATTCCCTTTTAAAATATTTTAGCAATAACATTTTGTGTTGGTATTTAAAATGTTTTTTATGACTAAAATTAAAAAATCCTATTCCAAACAAAAATAATTTAAAGAATTTAAGGTTTGTTTTTTTCGAATTTTATATCTATATCTATTACTACTTGTAAAAAAACGACTATCCGTACTTACGTGACTTGCTTTTATTTTTTTTTTAACAAATAAAATTTAAACATTTGAGGCCGCCTTTGGACGAAATCTGTTTTCGTATATGGGCTTAAATAGAGCAATTACCTTGAGTGGCAAGCTCTCCCTTTGCTAACAACCACATAATTCATTTGTTAGCATTTGTTGTTTTAATATTTTATCAATTTTAAAATACTAAAATTTCAAAAAATTCTATGACAAATATTTTGGTTTACATTTAAAAGAGAAAAGCCAAGAATTTTCAAGACTTGGCAGCATTTTTATAACTACTTAATTTTTAAGAAGCTAAATTTATACCTACTTAAAATTTTTATAATTGCTTAAATTTGTATGGAATATTTATACAAAATTCGAAAAAAACAAACCTTTAGTATTTTTAAAATTTCCCGTTTTCCCGGGAAAAATATATTATTTTCCCGGGAATTCCCGGCAAACTTTTCCCGGGATATCCCGGGAATTCCCACCCGGGAATTCCCGAACCCCAAACCCTATTAGCAACTCATTATTATAGGTTTTAAAATAATCCAGAAAGTAAGTCAGTGTCATTACTGGTAGTCCAAAAAATAATGATACACTGAGATAAAAAAGTTAGTAAAAAAATTTGTAAACAGTTTCCAATCGCACTTTACTATTTTTATACTGATTTTTAGTACAATTTTTTTCAGTAATCATTTTTGTTACAAATTACGGATTTTTTTACTAATTCTCGCTGCATAATGTATGTAGAAACCACAAATTGTTATTTAAAATGTGAAGAAAGGAGTTAGTTTTGATTTTTTATGGTTTCTACATTCATTTTTCAGCCAACCAGCGTTATTTAACATAAAAAATGGGTAGTTTTGACACCATGCTTTCAAATAGGTTAATTTGGATTTATTTTTTTCAGAAAATGCTTAGTTAATATTTTTAATTTGATTTTCAATTCAAATGGCACTTTATTACATTTTAAAACCTTGGGGTCATTTCGACCCCATGGGCCTAAAAGATTTAATTTGGTGTTAACAGAGTTATTTGGACAACTTTCACCAAATTCAACAAGAAACAACACATTGTTTTGATCATGCGCGGTTCCAGCAATTAATATAAGGGGAAAAATCATACGCCTCAGTGTCCAACTCAATGTATTTGGCGTATGATTTTTCCCCTTATATTAATTGCTGGAACCGCGCATGATTTTGATATACTTCCAGGAAAAATCGAAAAATTTTAAAAATTTCACCTTTGACCTTGGTACAGAAAGGGTTAACGTTGTCGGAGTTTTACAAAATCTTCGGAAAACAATCTCTTATATCAGAATTAAATGAAATCGGGAGTCATTTTGTTACAGCTAGCTAAAAACACAAAAATTAATATTATTATCTAAATTATTGGGCAAAATCACACTTTTGTCTAAAATTTTCAAATTTAAAACTCCGTCACTGTTAAGTTAAAAGAGGGATATGTGTAATTTCCAGTAGAATTATTATCTAAGGTGTATTTAATAAACCCCTATGATTTGACAACTTTTTTATATTTTGTTAAACAAAATTTAAAAAAAACTGAAAACTAGAGTTTTGCAAATTTATAAAAAAAAACAAATCCCATCTTTGGCCATACCCGGGACTAGGTTATCATAAGCCAAGAGAGACAAAAATTTATATCTGAATATTTGTGGATCTTAGAAATGAAACTAGAGTATAACATTGTAAATATTTTAATTTTTACGATTTTCGCAATTTATCTCATTTTAACCCTACAATGGTCTGAGGAAATTGCAATTACTAAAATATTTTCAAAATGATTTTGGATTTCTATACATTACCAGAAAGGGAATTCAGTCTAGAATATGATTCTATTTACATTTTCCAAAACTACAGTTATTTAAGAGCCGGTTTTTTAAAAAAAATCCAAAAAAGTGATTTTTTTGCCATGTAAATCGTATTTCAGACTTGAGAGCCGATGCGGCACGTGTTCCCGTTATCCCTTAGTTTTTTGCATGGTGTATTTTTATACCCAAAGGCACATTTCTAGGGGGGGGGGGAGTGGACGGCCTTAAATCGCAAGTTGACATAATAAGGTCCACCCTAATGTAACTCCTTACCTAGTAACATGTTATTCTAAATTTACAGGTAAGGAGTTTTTTGTTTAAATTTTAATTTTTTAAATCGAATATCAATTTTAAATTCACAGGTTTTGAACAAAAAACAAAAAATAGAATTTTTAAAATTTTCTAGAAAAACCAATTATTTATACCAATAAAACATTCAAACGTATGAGTTTGGTATTACAAGCTATGCAAGGGTTAGGTGTAAGGTCGAAGGTAATGCAAGGGTAAGCGGTTTGATATATTATCTGGTAATATGCATAGTAATACCCATATATTACCAAGGTTTTGCTGTTTCTATGTTCAAAATAACGGCAAAAAACAATAAATGTTGTTAAGTTGCCATATTAATTATAAAATACTAATGATACAGATTTTTGATATAAGATTTCATATCATTTAGCTTTCTTATGTATACACCTGTCATTTGGGGACTTGTTTCTGGTACTTTTTATGCAATGCCTTAGAGTTGTAAAAGTTTTGAGTATTCCGGTACTGAGTACTTAATACTGTCTGTTTTTTTGATTACTCAATACTAAAACGGTACTACTCAATACTTTTAAAGATGCAATTATCCGTAGAAATGTGTATTTTTCGTATGAAAATCCAACTCTAAAAATAGTACTCTAAAAATACGCTCTAAAAATACAACGCTATTTGTGAAGCAAAGAAATTTGTAACGAATTTTTGGGAAAAATTATTTAATTTATTTATTTAAAAAGTTTTAAATTAATTAAAATGTAAGTAACAATAGTTATTTAACACGTCTAGTGAATTGTTATTATTTTTCCTTATAAATACCAATTCATAACATTTTTATATTTAAATTAAAAAAAAACATTAAAAGTATTGAGTAGTATCGAGTACTCAATTGAAAAGTATTGAGTAGTATTGAGTACTCAAAAAGTATCGAAATTTCACAACTCTACAATGCCTATAATCTTTGCTGCTTGATACCACCTAAAAAATCGGCCGATTTATTAAAAAGTACCATCAAAGATATAATGAAACCATAGCATTTAACATTTGTATGTATTACTAACAAACACGGTGTTCATTCCCTTGATTGTACACTTGCTTTCCAACCACTCCTCATTCTATATGACTGCAAAGTATAAAAAAATTCAAATCAAATGGCCAACAAAAGTTAACTGCATACAGAGCACAAAATTTTCAGTCGTGTTCGTATAATCGTCGTGATAAGTTGTTAAGAAAAAGTTAAATTGTTAACTTGTAACGAGCGCGTCTGACAGAGAAAAAAGTATTGGAAATTTTTTTCAACAGAAAAAATTTTCACAATTCACACAAGAAAAAAGATATTTGCAAAATTAACATATTTTGGAACTACTAAAGCACAAACATTTTTTTTTCCAAATTTTTTTAATTAAACGAATTTATATAAAAAAGAATTAATCATTAAAAAGCTGTTATAAAAGAGTATAAAAAAGAAATAACGGTATATATATGTATTGATGAATTAACGTTTAAGTGTATAGGTGTTTGCGTGTGTGTTAAATGTTAATTGAACAATTTTTTTCATTCTTTTCAAATGTGAAAAGAAACCTTTGAAAAAGAATTAATACTTTAGCATACTTTAGGGATGAGTACTTTTTGTTTGGAATTTGAACGAATTGATTAATATTTTTTTGCATATGGTTAAGGATTCTTTTATTTAAATTTTTGTAGAATTCATAGTGCAAAACATTTTTTTAAGTGTTTTTCTTTTTTTTTCATTTAAAGTATATATAGTATACTAGAAGAAAAATTTCTTTAGTATATATTTCCAATGTGTGAGATCACCACTTTTTTCGTTGGATTTGCTTATATATTTTTACGTAGGTATTAAAATAGTGTTGCCAGATAAAAGGATTTTCCGTTAGGAGCAATATTAAAAATAAAAAAACAGGAACCTTGGGCAAATGCATTAACCCATTTTTTACTAAACATGGAATACGTAATAAAATCCGATTTTGTTTAAATTTGAGTTATAGGATTTAGGCCTTCATTATGAAAAATGTTCACAAAATGAAAAAAGGAATAAGATGAGTCTTTAAAGACACATTTGTTAAATATTTTAACAATTTTTGTCAAAAATATTTTTTTGAAAAATTGATTATCTAGTCAGATTAAACAACAAACCTTTATTTATAAAGTTGTTTAAAGGTCTCGTCACTTTTATGTAAGAAAAACTGTCTCCTCTCGAACGGATTTTATCCATTATCGCATAAAATCTGAGCATGGCTTAGATATACATTCCTACCAAGTTTTAGTTCTCTATCACTTTTAAGCCTGACTTTTTTCCGTTATTTTGATCAAAAAGAGCAAAAAAAAAATCGCACAAAATATTGATTGATATTAGTTACGAGTGGATAACAATTGGTGAATGAAAAACTTTTACGAAATTGTTTTTTCTAAATTGCAAAAATAAACGTACACTAAAGGAAATTTTATAATTTCTTCGTGATGTATTTATTTAGTTTATTTAACGTTCTGAAAACATTTTAGCTTTTTTTAGCATGGTAAATTGTTGTTTTCAGTTAACTTAAATTATACTCAAATATAACCAAATTTTTGTATACTCTACTATAGTAAATATAATTTGCTAATTTCAGCAGTTTCTACTAGTTGGTTAAATTTTTAACTAATTTTTGTTAGCTTTATAGCCAACATTTCTCTAGACTTTTTTAATTAATGCACTTCATTTTTGTAACACTGACAACTACTAATTGAAAAGATTCTGAAATCAGTTGTTATACTTTAGTTTACTAAATCTTTTAATATGGTGCACAATGTTACATTTAGCCAAGTTAGAATGACAAAAAAAAAATTGTAATAATATTTCCTTCAAATTTGATATGTCGATAATGTTGCCACCAATAAATTAACGGGGTTAGATCACTGCCATGCCCACTTTGTATACAAATATTTTCTAAATAATATTCAGGTAAATTTTGATTGATATTGCCTTGAAATTAAGTCCACAAATGTAGACATTTTTTATGACTAACGGTGGGTCTCATACTGTAGGTTTAACTTTAACTTAACTAAAAACAAAATAAAATGTCAAAAAAATGTACACAAGAAAACAAAACAATTTTTGTTAACTATTAACCTTAGTTTAAACCTGCAGTATGAGACCTACCGTAAATGTTTACATTTATTCATGCTTCATAAAGAAGCATGACCAGCACCTTTTAATGCTCATTTATTGGAATTTTCAGGTAAATACTCACTCCCGCGCCACCTGCCGGGTCTATTGAAATTTTTCACAACATTTTTTTAAAAAATTCCATTAATTCAATGAAAAGTTCCAATGGACGAGTTCCAGTGAAACTTCATTGGATTTATGCAAAAATGCATTATTAATATTTTCCTAATTATCCCGACTCCAGCGCCACCTGTAGGTTACGTTTTTATACAATTTTTTCTTTCAACATAACGTTATATGAAATCAAAAAAGCCGTAGGTAAGTTACAAAAAACCCGAACTCGACTTTTTGATTAATTATGTTGCACCGTATCAAAATACACATTCCAGCAAAATTTTACACGCCTGCGACTAAAAACGATGATTTTATTAACAGAATTCTAAAAGCCCTAAGTGCAAGCGCAGAAAAAATTAATTTCCAAAGGCGTTATCTTCAAAGCTCTGTTAATTATAAAAAATTGGAAATTTTTCTCCAAATACTAAGTTGATAACAAAAAAAAAAAGTTAACTTAAAAAAAATGTTAAAAAAAATTGGTTTGTTTTTCATTTTAGAAAGCTTTTTGCATCTCTTGTAAAATTTTTTAAATGTAACTTACGGCTTTTTTGATTTCATATGACGATTTCATATCACTTAGTGTCGTAATAATAATTTCGAGGAACTTTTTTAAATACATAAAACTAATAATAAAACAAAGAATTTTTATAATATTTAATCACTTATTTAATTTATTAAATAATTGAGCTTGGGATACTATATTTTTAAATAACTATAAATATCTTTTATTCTTTTATATACATCACCGCTATTTCATCCTTTTTATTATATAACACCTTCAGAGTTAATAAACAACAAACAAACAATTAAAAGCATTGCCGCACACCACGCATGTCAACAAGTTTTAAATGTAATGTTGACATGCATGGTGTGCAATGGCAGGGTTTTTAATTATTTGTTATTGTTTTCATAAACCCTGAAGTTGTTATTCAATGAATGGCGAAATATCGGTAATATATACCAAAATAAAAAAATTAATTTTATATTAGAATCTAAATGACCTCGAAATCAATTATTTAATAAATTCACCAATTTCGAATACCGATAATATTTAAAATTTTATAAGAAAATATATTTCTTATTCTAATTAGGATGTAGTTTCACGCAAAAAATTATGTTTCTAATTGACCAATTAAAAAATACATGAATTAAAAATTGGTATGCTTTTTAAAAAATATAACACACCATTAAAGTAATTTTTATGTGATGAAACTTAAAGAAAACTTAAAGTAGGAGCTCTACCTTTTTTATGTTTGTAAATAGAAAACTTTTCTTTTAAGTAGGTTTGAGGTTAAGAAGATAAATAAACCTTTTTCTTTAAAAATTATAAACACATTAATTTTCAAATCAGACCAGATCTTGTTTCTGCCTTACAGGCTTCATCAGTGATTTTTGAATAAATTATATTAATTATTTATATGTTTATGTTATTGTCAGATTTTCTCCATATAATATATTTTTTAACAACCCGTCGGCTGTAGGATACCAACGCATGCGAGTATTCCTATATTACAAACGTAACTATACTTCGGTGCGACCGCTTGATAGCTCACCCAAGTAAGGTTTTGAATGCAATGTAACTAATTCGTTGTTTTTCTTTCCTATTCAGCTTTTGTATTATGGTTTTTTTCTCAGAAATGATCGACACAGACACATACAAACACTCTATTTTTAGATTTATGTTTATCTTCCAATCTACTCCGTGTCTCCTTTTTCTCAAATATTGCCAAATTTACGTATGAGACGGGTTCTGTCATTCTAAATTGCGCAAATTAGACACTGTGCGGATTACAAGGTTTACTAAGGGTCTTCCAATGTCGAAATGATAACACCATTAAGTGTACTCAAAATTTTTTATCATTATAATCAGTATAAGTATAAAATTACAGTTACAACAAAGGCATGTGCAGTTAAAATAGCAACAAAGTTATTTACTTCTAAAATAACTAAAAATGTACCTAGTTATTTTTAACTGTTAGAAAATAGCTAGCAAGTGCACTAAAAATAACTAACAATACCGTTAAATTAACACTTTAAAACTACTACTACTACTACTACGATACTTTTAAGCTAACATTTTTTTACAGTTATTTTGTTTTGATATTATAAAACATATTTAAATTAAAATAAAATCAATTTTTCTTTTCAACAGAAAAAATGTGCGTAGGTACCTGAAATTAAAATTTCTAAAAGGTTCTCCATATATTACATTTTGGATTAGAATATATCATACATGGTACTAATTAATTAGGTGGACTAATTAATTGATGATTTCATTAACATTGCATTGATATCAATTGTAGTGAAATTATTTTCATTACCATTTATTTAATTAATGGTAATGATTCTAAAATTTAATTTCATTGATTAATGACAATGATTTTAAATTTCATTACCATTGATAATGAATAATTAAAAAAAATATATAATTGCCATTGACAGAAAAACGTAAAAATGGAGTAAAACTCGCTGAAATCGAAGATGGAATATGCTCATTCAGGCTCATGCTCATTTGAAATTAAATATTACTTTCCATTCCCTTGTTATTTGTATCCAGGTAAAATTTAACGGAATGAAATGGATCCTCCTTAAAAAATTATGTTTTATAACTTTGAATTTGTCTGAATTTTTTTGTAAACAAACCCAGTTGCAAAAAATACTACTTCAGAACCAGTTATGTACTAGTTTATTTAAACCAGGCAACTAGTACGAGTTCTACCGCCTCTCCATACAAACAACTGTAGAATTTAACATGGAGATGTCATAGGGATGGGGGCAATTGTCGCCAAACTCCCACTTTGGTACTAGTTGTATAACTAGTTTGAAAATTACAATTTAAGGACGAAAAATAGGGAGCGAAACTGGTGCTAATGTGACAATCGCGGAACTAGTTCCGAAGTGACTCTTTGGAAATAGTACTGTACCAGTTGGTTGTATCTGAATTATATAGATAAAAAAGAGAGTTTTTTTCTATGATAAAACTCAGATTAGACCAATAGTTTCCTCTTACTGATATATTTATATCCATTTACCAAATGAAATTTCAAATATATATTTTTTGACAATAAAACATATTAGTGTTTATTTGCAAACTCAGAATGTATCACGTATTACAAACAAAGGTATTATTTCAAAACTCGTATTTAAATTCAATCTTTTGAAATCTCTGCAGAGTTTCAATGAAACTATTAGAAGATTATTGTTTTTTGAAGAAAAACAAGAAGCTGCACTGGTTCTTATAAGAAATTTACTAAACTAGTTCTGGATTGACTCTTTGGCACCAGTGCTGTACCAGTTGATTTACACCTCAATTCAATTCACAATAAAAAAAATTTAAGTGTTTATTTACAAACTCTGATTTTTTAATTAAATATAAATGCAAAAAAAATAATTTCAAATCTCATATTTTAATTCAGGTAATTTTTTTAAACAGTCTCTACATATATCGTATTTAACTAGTACACAACTGGTTCAAAATGATTATTTTGAGAACTAGTTATGTAATTACTAGACAAGAAACTAGTATGTTTTAGAACTAGTTCGACCATTTGCTACTGGGAATGGTTTTTAATCAAAATACACAACTTTTCGTTAGTTGTTTTTTAAATATCTGTCGTAATAGTTGTTTTATATATTTTCACAGAAAAACAACTGTATTTACAAGAACAACAATTGCAGATTACTACATAAAAAACTTTTATGTAGTAACTGACAAACTTTTTTGAGTACGATTATACGAATCTATTTTCTGACATTGTTCTGGTAAAATAAAAAAAAATACAACACTTAAGAAATGTAAAATTCAATATTTTTGCTATAAATACTAAGGCCATGTTTTGTAGTCCGAACTAATAATAAGAGCGATTTTTTGTTTTAACTGGTTTTTAAGTAAAAAATTTTGTTTGAAAATTTCTTAATTTAGTATAATTTATTTTAAAAAATCGTGCTTAGTTCTGACTATAAAACTTGCCCTAAAAATTCGATACTTTCAGAATTTTAGGGTTTTGAAATTTTGGATGTTATTTTTATTAATATTATATTTACTTAGTTTCAAATTAATCCCACAAAACTGATTAATAATCATAAATTGAATTCTTTTTTTAAAGTTAAATTGCTGGTCTCAAAGTGTCTTAAGGGTGTTACTCTCTTTAGAAATCAATAAAAACTAGGGATGTGCGATTAATCAAACAGTATGATTAATCAGAACTTTGATTAATCAATTAATCGATTAATTGAAAATTTGATTAATCAGAATTATGATTAATCGATTAATTTGAATTTTGATTAATCAAAACTTGAATAATTTTAATTAATATTGAAAAAATGTTTGAAAATAAAAAATTACGGCAATTTTTTCTTTGTTCTCTGGTGATGCTTTATAAAGCTATAAATAATAAGAAAATCGGAGAGATTGTTTGTTCACTGATCAAACTTTACCAATGTCCATTCTTCAATTTCATGTTTCTATAATAAACTGGCGTTAAAAGGCGTCTTCAACGAAGAAAAAAAAGAGATATTCAATTATTCATAAATTTGATTAATCAAAACAATGATTAATCAATTAATCAATTAATCATTATTTTAAATAATCGAAATAACTGATTAATCAGTAATCATGTTTTCGATTAATCAAAATTGTTGAATAATCGATTAATTGATTAATCAGGATTTTGATTAATCAGGATGTTTGATTAATCGATTAATCGCACATCCCTAATAAAAACAAAAATATTTTAACGATTAAAAAAATAAAAAAGTTTAGTATTAAAAAAATTCTTTATGTGGTTAAAAGACATTGTATTATATATATTTTTAAAAATTATAATTTTAAATTCGGACAACCTGGCAACCCTGGTTGGCCATTTCATTATAAAGCTTTTTTAAAGGCAAAATCGAGTGCCACTGTGAAGCCATTAGCAATCGTCGGAAAATAAAAATAGAATATATTTTTTACAGATAAATAAATTCTTTAGTCCTTGCCGTGCACCTCGTACCATTTTATTTTCATAAAAATAGCACGAGGCTAAACAAAAAAAAAACATCAAAAAAATTATGTTTTTTTATTAAAAAAAAGTAGGCAAAAATTTAAAAATATCTGTACATGAGAGACTTCCCTTTTTAGTCCGCTAAAATGAAAAGAAGACAGATCGAAAATCGGTCTACCCGTTTAAGCTACGCAGTGGCATCCAATCTTCAATATGTTGTTTCGAGAAAAATATATTTAGGCCAAGTTTTTAGGATAACAGTTAAACTTGGTTTAGTTAAACCGAAACAACTTTTTCCCGATTATAATTTTGGTCTTTATTGAAATAAAACCAAATAAACCAAATTTTAGTAGCGGTATTCCAGTTATAAACTGCTTTAAATTGAGTTTAAAGATAATCCTAAAAACTGGGCCTTAAAGTTTACATTGAAGTTTACTACTACAAAACGGTAATAAAATTTCTAACATTGTAGGAGTAAAAATTAACACTACTTATTTAACACTACTAATCTATTTTATTCACTGAAAATTCTAGAAAAATGGACCCGAATTAATTAGCTTATATATCTTATATATGAGAATATAAAATAATTATATATATGTTTATATAATTTTATCTGCAAAATGGGTCTATAAAATTATATCAGATTTTATTATATTAAATATATGTAATTTAATCTAATATTATACAATTAGATATAATATGCTCCCTATGCTCCTTGCAGGAGTAAAAGGAACAAATATATATAGATATAATTTGACATAATTGTATCCCAGGATTGGGCACATCCAATTGAATCGTATTATATCTAATCTGATAAAGTTATATAAGATTTAATACAATTGGATTAAAATATTTATATCCGAAATGTGTTGTGTTTTTATTTGGTGCAAAATTGACTGAACATATTTTTTATTTTTAACTTTGATTTTTTTTTTTTTTATTTTAATAAAATTATATGTAAAATATTTTAGATATTGGACTTTGAATTGGGATTTTATAAAGTTGTACCTAAAATGACTTAGGAAATATTTTTGATAAAGATTTGTACAGTTATATTTATTTATATAAAATACAGTTACATTTATTATATTTATATTTATTTATATAAAATTGTATCAATTACGATCTAAATAGATCAAATGTCAAAATCGCGCACAATTACATCTGATTAATATATAATTTAATCAGCTAAGATCAAACCGATACAGTTAGATAAAAATTGATAAATAAATGATACAATTATATCCTTCCATTTTTCGGATGAAATTGTATATTTATACAGATGTAACTTAATCACATTATATATGACTATATGTAACTATTTTTACTCGGGTAGTTACTAATTACACTGTGAGACAAATGGTAGGGGTCAGTGATCGGGAAGGGTTCAAACTGCCGGGGAAAGTTATATCGATAAAAAAGAAGTTATACGTGTCCCGGCGTTTCGCTGGGTCACCCCTAGGAATCGAAATATATCGATTTGACCTTTGGTGGTCTTTTTTTTTGACATAACTCGAGAACCACTAGTCCGATTTTGCTCAAACAATTTTAAAAAAATTAAAAATTACAATTCCTTTAATCTGTTCATATAACGTTTTTCTATATACTCAACAGTTTTGCCGATAAAAATAAATGTATGAAGAAAAAAATATTTTTTGCCTAAAATATTAAAAAAAGTAATAAACAAAAGCCCAGTGTAGAAAATCATTACCAGATATGTGGTTATGTAACTACATACTTGGTAATGGTAACTACTTACTTTTGTTATTACATTTCTTATTACCTTTATATGGGGATGTCGCGAAAAATAATGAGTTGTCGTTACACACCAGCATACGAAAAATCAAAAAATATATCGTTACCTATGTGCTTACCAGTACTGATAAAAATAATGAGTCTAAAAATAGATTTTCAAAAAAATAAATTATATAAAAAAAAATATTTTTTATTGTATTTTTTTTTTTTAATAAAATTTGCTGGTGCGGGAATCGAACCTGGGTCTACAAATTGCCAGTCAACAGCTCTACCATCTGAGCTATATCGACATGTAATATTTAATAGATAAAAATATAATTGACCTGCTGCACACAAGTAAGCTTACTCGCCAACATACAAAAAATCAAAAAATACGTGGTTACATATATCCATACTAGTGTTTAAAAAATATTGAGTCTAAAAATAGATTTCAAAAAATTTTCAAAAAAATCTAAAAAATTATTTTGTATTTGAAATAATGATAAAAATAAGTCATTATCCGTAACTCATTATTATATGTTTTAAAATAGTGCAGAAAGTAAGTGGGTGTCATTACTGGTACTCCAAAAAATAATGATATGTCATTACCGTTTCTACACTGGGAGGTTATTGATTTTTATGGTAGCGGTAACAAACATTTATTTTTACCGGCAAAACTGTTGAGTATATAGAAAAACGGTATATGAACAGATTAAAGGAATTGTAATTTTTAATTTTTTTAAAATTGTTTGAGCAAAATCGGACTAGTGGTTCTCGAGTTATGTAAAAAAAGATATATCTCGATTCCTAGGGTTGACCCAGCGAAACGTCGCGTATAACTTCTTTTTGACCGATACAACATTTACCGTTGGTTTCATCCCATCCCGATTTTGACTGTCGCATAGTGTTATCAACAGTAGACTGTGGGTCAATGGTAGTGGGTGCGACGTGACATCAGAACGTTGTACGTTCAATCCGTGCTGCGCTCCAATACAAAATTTTGTTTATCATTTAAATTTAATCATATTCTATTGTATTAACCTATATCCAATTTGATCGGGCCAAAACTCGGATATAAGTAGATCATTTGATATAACTTTGCATCCTTGTAAACACAGTTTTAACCGATTTGATATAATTTAATGTGACCATTTTTCGGATGAATTATATCCAATTACATATTGTATCCAAATATATAAAGTTATATAAACATTTTTACTCGTGATGATATAAGATACGCGTATACTTAGGTATATTTATAATTTATTCCATGTCAGTGGTTTCAAATCCCAGTAAGGGAGAGAAAAACATTTTTGGTTGTTTTTTGAAGCATTTTTATTTTCTTATTAAAATTTTTTTGATAGAACTTTAAAAACTTAACCCATTTCGGGAGATATAATTATATGTTGTTCCATATCAATGACATCAAATCCCAGCTTGTGAGATAAAAAGCATTTTTTTTGTGTTTTTAAATCCATTTCTATTTTTTTTATTAATATTTTTTTATGGAACTTTACTCATTTCTGGGCAAATGAATCTAATCATTTTTGATATAATATGAGTTGTACTTAGATATCATTATATTTGATACGACGTTAATGTTTTCCAATCACAAAAAATATAAAATTTTTGTTTTTTGAATTTTATTTATTTTCTTATTAATATTTTTTTTTTTACAAAACCTTAAAACTAACCCATTTTGGTAGAAAAAGATCTGGAAATTATAAACTTATTTATCATTGTACCTCCCAATTTTGAGATCTAATTGGATTAGCTAGATATTACAGCAGGTATTATAGAATATCAAATGAGATATAACATATTGCGCCAGATGAATTTTTTTTACTCGGGTATACAATTGTTATACAAAAGCATCCCTTATCCTAAGTATACACAATGTGAATACACGAAATCGATTATATTGCATATTTTTCTAGATGTTAATTATAAAATAGTCAACCACTTAACAGATTTATAGGAGAACTAAAAACAAAAAATGGGGTGTAAATTAGAAAAAAAAATAGTCTGGCAACACTGATATAAGGAAACAACTATACAGCTGTGTTACGACCACATAAGGCGACCGATTAAATAGTTAACACTTCGTTTTTTGTTTTCAAGTAGCAAAATTTTCTTTTTTCATTTCTTTAAAATAAAATTTAGTAAAAATTGAATTTTTTTTTGTAAATCTCCTTAAAGTATGCCTTGTTTTTTGTAAATTTTTGTTGTTATCCCCTATAACTAGTCTACTAATTTTGTTTCTTTTTAGTAATTTAAAAGCTTCCTTTAGAAGAGCAATTTATTGTTTTAATACCTCATCATATTCAGCAGTGAAAAATAAATATGTGTTAAATCTATATTATTTGTTAAGTTATAACCACGAAAAGGGAAAAAAGTGTTGTTTTTTTTTGAAAAATTGTTAATGTTAATTGTTGTTTAAGACACTTTTTTGCAAAATACGCATTGAATTTGTTTGTTGTTATTTTCTTCAATTTTAATTCAGTACTCGTTAAGCAGAATACAAACACTTCCTTATGATCGGCTCATTTTGGAATTTGTGTAGAGCGTGCCCATCAATGCCGGTTGACAAGGTGAGTACATGAAACTAAACAAACCAAAAACATAAATCCCCTTTATTTTTAACAAATTACTACAACATATTTCCTTGGTTCCTCAAACTTTGTTAAAAATATTTTTCGTTACATGGGTTGTTGCTGTTGTGGCGTTTTCTGTATTAAGCAGGCCATTGGGTCACAGTATTGTTGTGTTGTTATAAGTGATTTCATACTGCAGTATTTTTTCCCTAAAACCAAGACATTATATACAAAACAACCAGTTCGGAGTGGAATAAAAATTAAAACAGAAAAAAAATATACAATTGCAGTTGTATTGTTAGACATGTTTTAACATGTTTGTTGGTGTTTTTTTAGTTTTTGTTTCTGTATTATTGTTCATTTTTATTGCAAAGGATAATAAGGTCATTATATAAAGTTATGCCAATAAATTTCTAACACACAGTTCGACAAATTAAGTTAACATTAACGTGGAATATATTCAAAAAAGGGATGTTTTCATAGTTCAAAAGCCTAAAAGTAGTTTGAGATAAAAACTAAATTTAAATAAAAAATAGCGTTTGACTTTTTTGTTTGTTAAATATATGTATAAATTGCCTGCAGTTAGGTTAAGTTTTTATCAAAGAAAAGAAAACAAAAATGTTAAATTTTGCTGCTCAAATGCCTGAAAGTAGGCATAGTTTTTGTTACACCTAAAAGTACACATTAAAACTTTAACGATTTTGTTTTTGAATGCTAGAAACTATGCAAATTCATATAAAAAGTGCATTTTCTCTGAGTCATTTGAGTGAGGAAGTTAAGTACACTTAAAAATATAAATTAGTAAAAAAAAGTTTACGAAAAGGGTTAAAAATCGATTTCTGAAATTTTTAGGTTATCTTGATTTTAAACAATTCTAAAAATTCTGAGTACTTTAACTAATTTTATGTGTTAATTTTTCAAAATTATTTATAACTAATTTTTCATAAATATTTTTTTTAGATTCCACAGAATTTTTTGTTAAAATATAATATTTTCATCGTTTCTATTATTTACTGGTAGATGGCGCTACCAGGATATCTATAATTTCAAAGGTGTCGCTTTTTCTTCCCCCACCGAATTTTTAAGATGGCCTATATCTTGAAAACTGAGAGAGCTAAATAAAGCAACGTGAATGAAAATTTTGACTACCACAAGTTATATTTTTTGTTCTGAAATTTTGATTTGTTAAATTTAATAAAATTCTTGTTAATATTAACAAATCGATTCTATTCGATTTTATTAAATTTAATTAATTTTTCTGTTGTGTCAACACACATATTATTTTGAGTGTACATTTTTAGATTTTTTTTGCAAGTATTCAAAGCAAATACCATACATTATACGCCTGTAGTTAGGCAATATTTTATCAAAGAAAAACTGCAAGTAAAAGTCAAGCTTTGAAGTCACTAAATTATGCATATTTAAAAAAAAGAATAAAGTTTTACTTTAAAGTATTGATTACAGACTTAACCAAATGAATACCCTAAAATTTGGTACAAGTATGTATGGGCTTTTAGTAAGAGTTTTTTGTAGTTTATATGTAGTTTAATCGCGCCTAGGGTAGGTACCTGGGTAGTATGCGACGCATATAAGCATATTGTTACGTTTTTACATTTAAAAAACGTCGGTTTATTTCCTTTAAATAAACCTAAACTATTACAATCAAAACTACCAATTCCACTGCTAACGCCAATTGTTACGTTTTACCTTCAAAAACGTAGGTTTATCTCCTTTAGATAAACGTGGTTGGTGCCCTTTACAATTAAAATAACACACACTCTTTTGTTTGATTTTGAGCTTATATACTTATTTATGTACACTTTTTTACTTTACATACAACACACACAACTATACAATGCTAGTAGTGTGAAACTCACTATACAATGCTAATACGCAATTAACAAACTCTAGTACACATCTGAACTCCACAAATGGCAAAGCGCGCCTTCCATTTCCTTCGTTAAGTTCGGTCTTATATAGTTTAACGGCCGTGGTTATAGTACTATAATTATAGTACTCTGGATGCTTCAGCATCTTAACTTCAGCACTTAACATTATAGCATATGCTGTGGTATATACATAAACGTAGTGTTATATCATGGCGGCCTTACTAAATTGATTAAAAATACCCGTTTCCCTGAACGCATTATCTGGTAGTTTTATAAGTAGTTAAAATTGAAATTTCGACACTTAGTGTTTTTGAACATTTGAGTTCTTTAAAATCCCATAAAGATACCGTTGGTTGGTTGGATTTTTTCTACTCGGTTTAAAGATTGTTGCTTATGGACCATATTAACCTCTATTCAAAATTTGAACGAATGAAATTGCCTTGTAATATCCTTTTTATAGATATTTACGTGCTAATAATAACAAAAAAATTAAATCGAATGTTCTATAACTAAAATTTAATTTTGTCCTACAAAATATCTCTATAAACACCGAATCACTACCCAATCAGAAAAAAACCGTTTTTCCAGCATATGTTTTACAAAAATTTCGGTCGTTTATAAAAAAAACCACTGGCAAAGAATGGTCTAAGAGTAATATGCCAAGCTTTGCAACCAGCCAATGCTAGGTAGCACTGGATAACCAGTGGATACCAGTGGTACAAAAACCAATTCACTGGTAGAGCAATGATTTTATAAAAATGCTGACGCTTCGTTAAAAAAGCTTTGTAGTCAGGACGTTCCGAGTTCAAATCCAGTTGCAAGGAAAACATTTTTTTGGATTTTTTTTAATTTAAATTTTTTTTGTTCTATGAAATCAATTTTCTTGTTTGTGGAAAAGCTCCTTTAAGACCAACTTTTTTTTGCTCTCCCAACGCTGGCATATTATTTCCAAAAAACTGTTTGCCAGTACTAGCATTTTGGCACAGCCAGTAGTTGTCCAGCTATTATCACTCATTTATGTTAAGCCATCAAATATTATATGTCTCGTTAGCTCAGTGGGTAGAGCAATCGTCTGCCAATCTGACGGCCTGGGCTCAAATCATGGCAGGACCAAAAGAAATACATATGAACTTTTTTTAAATTTTATTTTGGAAAATATATTTCCATACCACCTATTTATTGATTTTGCCAGCGTTTTGCCAACGTTCAAAAATTTTGTTTCTTCAGTGCTTTTCCGTCGTTTTTTGAACAGGCGGTCCTTTTGTCTAATGATGTTATCATTTTGGGAATGGGAAAGCACTTTTTGCCAGTACTTGTACCACCTGTTAAAGTGCTTTGCCATCGCTTCCCCGTTTGTATTTTTCTGACTGGGTACTTTATATACTTAAAAAATTTTCATAATTGTTGCGGAACAGGAAGCAACAGCCGCTCTGAATAATAATAACGAACAGTGGCGGCGATATAATTTATTATGAAGTATATCACCGGCGTTCTAATATCTGAGAAGTTTCTCACATAAATTCACATATACACGGAATAGAAATCACGTATAGCTTTAGCTAAATTTGCCATCTCTAATATTGTGCTAATTGTCAAGTATTTTTTTTATTCAATATTTTTTATTTTAAACACTAATTTTACTCCAAATACCAAAAGCTGAATTTAGTAAACTGAAATGTTAAATTTTTTACAAAACATGTTTAAAATTTGTCCTTTTTAAAGCAGTTGTGTACGACAGAAGTTGTAAACCATCTAGAGCTTGCAATTCGTAGACTTACAGAGCTATATTTTCATAAAGTCTCACGAGATTTCTTTCGAGTGTAAATGTGCATTAAGAAATGCAACTCCTCCATATAGGGAGAGTCGCATATTGTCAATTTTAGCTAGAGGTATGTACAAGAATTTTCTTATCGGATCATAATTAGACCTACCTGCCATAGGAAGGTCCTGTATGAATTGATTAACTCAAATTTATTAACTGGATGTTTAATCAATTTATCTGACTCCATTTATTAATCATTACGAATTTATTCGATTTCATATTCCTTCGATTTGAAATTTGAGCACCCAATGGATCAGTTGCAGAAACTGAAATATTCGATTGTGGATACCGAGTTGTTAATGAGGCTATGGAAATTCTGTTGCCATATTTGAATTAAGCCCAATTTACTTGAACGTAGACGTAACCGATGTTGCCAGGTTAAATGGGCACAAAATCTAAAACTTTAGTTTTTATTTGATTGGTTGAAGTGAAGAAAACTTTCAATGTAAATTGATTTTGTAATAAAAACAATTTCTATAGGTATAATGCAACACTTTACCGAAGGGTTTTAGAAAATAATCCTCTAAAACTCGTATCACCAAATTTTAAACAATTTTATGAATGTGTTGAAAATTTACCATATACTGAAATTAATTGTTCGAAAGAAAAAGTTCACTTTTGAAAAATTTTCCGTATCAAAAAAATATTGGATATTAAAGTACTTAGTCGAGAGATATTTCACAGGTACCTACCAAAGAATTTACACGAAAAAAGAGTCCGATATGAGATATACATCCTTTCGAAAAACACGGTAAATTCATTAGATATTTAGGAAAAACCCTTTTAAATAAAAATAATTATCAGATTCTGTATTAGTTTTTCTACAAAAAATTTTCAGATTCTAAGATGACTACCTTAAATTAAGATTTTATGAAAAATACTTAGGAATTACTTGAATAAATTTTCAGATTTATTGATTTAAGTAATGGAAAAATAACGTATTTTTGAACAATTTTTGCTATGTTTTTGAGTTATCCAAACGTTATCCTGTGAGTCTTGGAGCAAAAATAATAATTCATTTTACAAATAGAGATCCTATGCTAGCTTTATAATTATCGATAATGTATGCCAGATTTTAAATGTAGTTTTGACGATTTTTCAAATAACTTTTTCGGTTTTAAAAAGCTATTTTTTTCAAATTCCCTTTACATCCTTCTCGATTGAAAATCTTTCCTTGTAACTGGTTTAATAAAAAATTGTTATTTAGCCAAAAATTATATAAATTCCGAAGAGCGGTTTTTGGCGACCTTGGGCATTAGAGGGTTAAAAATGTGTTCAGTTAGTTTATACCTAAACGTTTTGGATAAAAATTTAAGGCATTTTTGGTTTATTTTGATTTGTCCATTTCATTTACAAGAAAAGTTACTATTTTGTTATTAGCTGTGTTTGAAAGGAAAGATGTTAACAGGAACATTCACTATAAACTGATAGCATATCTTAATATGTACTAGTATCAAATTTACGTATATGGGATTTTCCAACAAACGCAGCTATTATAGCCATATAGAGGGGACAACATTAAGTAACATTCGATTCTAAACATTTCAGCCTAAATAGATATTTAGGAATTAAAAATTAGTTGCAAAGTTGTTCGAAACTTTTTGGTTTAAAAACTTTTTAATATTTAATAGATCTGGGCCCGATTATTGAATATCCAGTTAAAATGTAGCCTACAGTTAAATTCAAATTTTATATGAGAAACATCAACAAATATGTCAGTTAAGGTCCCAGTTAGTAGCTAACTGAATATTCAGTTATCGGGCCGTAATAGATTTTAAAAATACCTTTAATTTGAAACCCTATTTCTAATCATTATCTTGGAACTAATATGAAAAATAAATGAAAATCACGCCCATCACGTTTCTGACCCCACTTTTTAATCCTCAAATATGAGATGGGGTCGCTAATTTATCTGTCTTCTCTATCACATATCCAAATTTCAGCCAAATCTCAGGAAACCACGCACACAGATCTTTCTTGTAAAACCCTGATGAACACATTTGCGAGTAATTTCTGTATATATCCGTGTAAAAGGAGTTGGAAATTTATAATCATTTCCCATAACTAATGAGAACCTAATCGTTTTTGAATGATTATAAATAAAAAAAATATTTTCAATAACAGCCGAATAAATATGTATATAATGTAAAACACAAAATCACTTCGGCTACCCAGCAAAATCTTTCATTACCAAATAAGTGGTTATATAATGAAACTAAAATTTTTTACTGCTTATAATTCGGCGTTAGTACTAGTTATTTTTGTTATAAGCAGTCTGGATTACACGCGACTACTTATTTAATAACAAATATAATTTAATATTGGTAACTACTTATTTTTTAACCACTAATAAGTATATGATTAAGCATTATTTTTTAACAACTCGTAACCACTTATTTTTAACTGCTTATTAGCAACCGAATAACTAATTATTTTGGTAACTACAGTAGTTTTGATTTAACTGCATTTTTCTTAAGTGCACATTTGGTATAACTGCACAAAATTTTGGTTTCGTTTCTATTTTACAAAATTATGTACGCAATTGTCTTCTTTAAGTGCACTTTTTGTATTTGCGCACTTAAGATAACTGCCTCATATTTTTGGCAGTTTTGCATTATTTTCATAAAAAGGATCACCTTTAGCTGCCTCTTCTGTTTTACTTTGTTTTTCAATTCTAGGAAAAAAAAACACACATAAAATAAATGTGTTGTCAACTTTTTTTGTGACAAAAATATCCTACTTTAGTCATTTTTTAACCATAAAAATCGCAAGATTTTGTGCAAAGCACAAAGTTGTCATCATTAGCTTCATTTGTTTTCAGTCTGTATTGGTATACCTGCACATTAAGGCAGGTAAAAAATTTGACTTAGCTGCGTTTTTAACTTACCTGCACAAAAATTCTTGCAAAAGTTGGTTGTGCAGCTAAGTCAAAATTACTGTACTTATTTTATATATTTTTATACTGCAGCTTACCCGCTTACCCGGGTGCACAAATTTTGTGTGTTTTTTCCTGCAGCGAATATGGACAACTACTTACAAAAACTACCTTGTCGAACAAAAATAATGAGCTTTGACACCGAATTATATGTAGTAGACCCTAATTCTACTGCTTATTATTTGGATATTAGTAATGAGCACCCATTACTGATATTTTGATGGGTATTAACTAAACAACTTAAGATATTAAAATTCCACCGATGGTCATATGTGGGAGAAACGTGAAATCATGATATGGAAAACCACAATGTCTATAGCTCTTAATAAATTAAAATTTCATTACTTTTTCGAAAAAACTGATAGAAAAATATCATGATAATATATTAAGAAACTTTTCTATAATGACACATCCTGTTTTATAAAAGAAATACTACAAAAAAGTACTTTACGCTATTTTTTCCTTCGTTTTCTACAAGGAAAGTCATAAAATACAATGGCAGTTTTATAATAGAGTTTATAAAAAGAAAATATATATGAAAAAAAAAACACAAACATATAGCCCTTAAACAACAACAATGAACAAGTGGATTTAGATGTGTACTAAGAAAAAAAAAATCAATAACATATGATAGAACGGTATTCAATTGCAAAAAAATTAAAGAGACGTAAGAACACTAAATTAAAAGAAAAAATAAAATACAAAAACAAATAAATGACTTTTAATAAAACAACAAAAAGAACATTACAAAGAGAAGCAGAAAGTAAAACAGAAGAAGAAATGTTAAAACCTGCGACAAGTGGTGGCAAGTTAACGAAAGAAACGAGACAAAGCCAAGCAACACCCTGTAAAAGAGAAAGAGATAAAATAATGAAAAAGTGAGAAGAGATTTTAAAATATAATTTAAGTCTCAGCCTTAAACTAGGCAAGGGAAATGGAAAATGAATTGTCTCTGGAATTCCATAACGGTAATTTTTTTAAAGCAGTAATTTCAATGAGAGATTTCAAGAGAGCATTTTGTGTAGACATAAATGAGCACAAAGTTCATTTATTCTATTTTAAAAACCGCATGTGATTCCAAAAAGTCTTACGAGTCGAAAAAAAAACGAATTAACATTTCCTTACCGTATGACTGGAGCCGGCTTTTGACTGTTTGCTTTTTACTGGTATGAGGATATAAAAATACATAGTATATTGAAAAATATGTAATACAAGGAAAAGAGGATATTTGCTTTAAAAGAAGGACATAGAAAAAGAAATTGAAATTGGATGGTATGGTTGGTTAAGTTGTAATATGATTACTATTACATCAGCACGATGTCAAACACTATTACTTAACAACCTACAATAGTACCCACAACGTATATCGACGATGTCCACAATCGTCATGGCATGTTTGATACAATTTTATGACTGATATTAATGGAAAATTTTTTAAATAAAAAATGCTATGCATTTTAATTTTATTAAAATGCCGGTTGTAAATTTATTTTGTTTTTCTATATAGGACATACTCCACGTATAAAGAAAGGATTACATATACAATCAGTGTTGCCACCAGTAAAACACAAAATTACACAGCTGAAGTTAAAAAATTATCCAAAACCGTATGAAATTACACAAAAAATTCTAATTTTTTAATATTACTTCAAAATAAAGAAGTAACCATAATTGACTTAAGCTGAAATCACAATTAAGTTTGCTCAAAATTTGCCTGAATTTTTACTCAAATGAAAGAGCGCCGATATTACCCCTACCGAAATTTTAAAATTTTCGCTAGTTGCGGTCATTTAATGGTTTTTTGTGTTTTATTTTTTCATTGTAATGTTTCAATATCTTTTGTTTATTTATTTGATTATGTTTATGTTTTTAATTTGATTAAGTTGGGTACGATGAGTTTCGATTGAAAATTAACCAAATTTATAGAGATGAAACTTTACGAAAGTTCGCTTAAGCTACTTTCCTTAATTCAACTTCGCTAAATATTGTTGTGCCTTGGCTAAATATAGTTGGGCAACTATTGGGCCTTTACAGCTTTTTAAGTTTGTTTGAAAATTAGCTTTATTTCTCACCATTGGATTACTATGACATTTCACTCTGTCGGAGCTTAAGTAGTGAATTGCTGAATTATCTCAATATGTTTTCATTCTGCCACACTATTTTATATTTACAAAATTTTTGTCTATTATTAATACTAGTTTCTATTCAGTCATTAAAAAGTCACAATCATAACAAACCCAAATTTAATCTTACGCTATACATATTTGCAAATGATCTTGAAAATGTTTCACAGACAAACTCATTTAGTCTACATTAAATATCGACTGATTTTTATGAAATTTACGAAAATTTCTCTAAAAAGTGAAATTACACAAAAATTACACAAAAATATCATTATTCAAAAACTATCCAAGGAATGTGCAAACTGTCCCGTTTTTGAATAATTATTCAAAAAGTGGCAACACTGTATACAATACAGCTGAACAACAACACTAATACATTTTATGGGAGATAGGAGTAACAAACCAAAATAGAATTAAAAACTATATTCTGAAAATCTTTTCAATATACATACATAGGTATGACTCACTATTAGTGTAAATTATTTTTAAAGAGAAGTATTTCCTTTTTTTTGGAAGAACTCGTTAAAACTTCATTGTTTGCATGTACAGAAAATTCGATAATGTTTGAAAATCATATCTGGTTTATCCTTTGAAAGAATGAGTGGGCTGTTGCGGTTATAATCTGCATTATGATGTATTTATAATAAAGGACCCAGTGTAGAAAATCATCAGCAGATACATTGTTATGTAACTACATACCTGGTAGTGGAAGAAAATACACCCAGAAAATAGGTTTGGTGCTGACAACCCCATTTGTTGTCAATCGAATGATTCAGTTACAGTGAATGAATTTTTCGGTTGCGACTATCGAATTATTATTGATATAACTGAAATTCCGTTGTCACAGCCAAATTAGTCCTATCTAAATTGGTTTTTTTGTTAACACAACTGAAAAACTCGGCTACCACAACCGAACTGGATCGGGTTTCTAGGTGTATATAAAATTATATATGATTTTAGATAAATTTGATTTTAGATAAATTTATGTATTTATCTTGAGTTAAAAGACATTTTGATTTAAATATAATTATATAACAATTCAATGCAAAATTAAGAAGCTGATCTTATATGTTCTATTTCTGGGACAGGTAAATGAAAATCTCTCATTTTACACTTTTTAAATATTTAATTCAAATCTTATCTTAAATCTAGTGGAAAAAAATAATAACAATAGTAACTACACAAAGAAAAAAATTATAGTTAAATAATTTATTGGCTTATATTTAAATTAACATTTTATTTTTAATAAACATTTTCAAATTAAGTAGGGCCAGTATTGTCAGCGCTGCTTAGGATTTTTCACTTCAACTTTACTTTAGATAACGTTGGTACAAAATTTTCGAATAGCTGGCCATAATACCAATCCTTATTAAAGTAAGTGTAAATCTAGTTAAAATAATCTTTTTCGTATTAAAATTAGATTTTATTTTCTCAATTTGAAATTAAGGCATAACAAATTGTTTTTTTTTGCGAAAATTTTTACTCTTACTTTAGAAGCCTCAAATTGTAATTTAAATTATGAAAATAAACAATTTTACCGTAGATTGCTACAATGTGTGTTATTTTTGTTCGGTTTAATATCAAATATGACATATTCCAAATAGAATCACAATTTATTTTACAACAAATATAGAAAAATATGAAAAAAAACTTTTCTAGAACCAATGGTTGAATATTTGTGCATTTTCAAGTGCTACCAAGCACTCTCATCAGATTGTCTTTATGGGGTTCTCTCTAGGTTATAATATAGATTTTAGTTTTTTTTGTATTTACGTTAACTCAAAGTAAAGAATTTATGAAAACTAAACTCAAACATTTTTATTTAGTTATTTGTGTTGCAACGAAAATCACATGTTTTTTACAAATCTATTATTTTTCTCTGTTATAGTTGTTGCTATAAACTAAAATTCATTTAGTTCGTAAAGAAAGTGTTTGTGTGTTGTGTTTTTTTAACATTCAAGCTTTTAATTATATTTATAGTGATATAAATGACTTATTTAACAATTTGGACTGTACCTTGTCTGTGAAGTAAGTTTACCATAGATTTTAGTTCAGTGGTCGGCACAAAGAGAGAATGTGAATGTATTGTGTTTCTTCACTGTGAGAAATTAGTTTATCATTATCAATTTATATTTGTATATTAAGAACATGAATTAATGAAGAAATGTAATAATGAATGCATGAATGAATTAAAGAAATAAAAAAAAAATAATTTATAGTAATTTAATTTTTTTAAGTAATTCATAATAAATTTTATTATATACATTATTTAAAAAATATGTATTTTTGTGTATATAAATCATTTATTCTTAAAAAGTATTCCATTAGTTAGTAAATTTTAATGAACTAAAAATAATTCATAATAAATTTCCTGTTCTTGTAAAATTTTAAGAGTGTAATATTTTTCTAAAATTTCTTAAACAAAGCGACGTCAACCTGCTTTGTTGAAAGCTACCATGCTACTAAATAAATTTTACGCTCTTAGTTGATAATTTTGTTGCCATTCGTGTTGTGTACGTGTGAAAAGCCGATTATGATCGGCCACTGGTGGCTATGGATGCCGACCACTGTTTTAGTTGATCTGAAGATTGTTATAATGAGTGTTATTTTTGTTCGGTTTAAGATTAAATATGACAAGTTTTAGATAGAATTCACAATTTATTTTACAACAAACAGAGAAAAACCTTATTGAGGAAACTTTCCTAGAACCAATGGTTGACAATTAATGAATTTTTTAGTTCTCGTAAATTCTTTACTTTGAGTTAACGTAAATACAAAAAAATTAAATTTATATTATAACCTAGAGAGAACCCCATAAAGACAATCCGATGAGAGTGCTTGGTAGCACTTGGAAATGCATTAATTGGGCATTAGATGGTTAAATACCAGCATATAAGTGTATATTTAGATGAAAATTTAATTATTTTTTCTAAGGATATTTCAGTTTTAATAAACTTGTTGTTTTAACCTTTTGTACATACAAAACACATATTTATTGAAGTTTTAGTAAATTTCTAATAAAATTATGTGTTGATTTGAGAAAAAGTTTTATTAATTTTTTAATAAAAATATGTAAAATATGTTTAATTCAATCAATATTTACTTATGAAAAAAACAAAAATAAATAATTAAAAATGTTTGTCTTTTAAGCAGAAACTTATCACATTCATTTCAATAATCTTCCATTACATGCAAAGATGCAAAAAAATTGCAAACGTATTTAATTCTAAAACGCAAAAAATATTATTTTAAATATTAATTTAAACTAATATTTGGTATTGAACATCTACTATAAACAATAATTAAAATTTTAATTTATCGTTTTATTTAGGCAATATAGCGATATAGAAATTTTGCGAATTTAACACTAAACATCAATAACTTTTGATGTAAATAGTTTTGCTTACATCTAACTCTGAGTATATAGTTGCGCTTACTTTCAGAAGAATCTGGCAGCTAGCTTTTCAGTTAGAGAAATTTTTGTAAGACCTATACTGACGTTATTCTGCGAGTTATGGAGTAAAAATAGTAACCTATTTTACAAGTAGAGACTCTAAACTAGCCGTAAACTATTTAAAATCTGAAAACCGCTTTATGGCGGCATTGGGCATTAGAGGGTTAATTACATACTATATAAAATTGGACATATAAGTTTTACTTTCTTCACATGAGTTTGAATAATTTTATAATTTCACAAATCTTTTTTATACATAACACTTGTAATCGCATCAACGTTCAAAGAGCAACTAAACTAAGAAACTTCAAAGGTAAAAAATATACAAAACAAAAAGAAAGTGTTAAGGAAAATGTTTTTTACTTTGACTCAAGTATTATGTTTATTGAAAACGAAAAAGTATTCAATAATTTGTTTATCAAACGCATTTTACTGAGTGTTACATATATTTAAAAGTTGCAATATACCCAATAAACATCGAGAAACTAAAAATTCAAGAGCTTTAAATTTTGCAATCAAAATGAAGTTCACACAAATTGGAAAAAAATTTGTTTGAAAAGTTTTTTATTTCTTGTCAATACTTCAATAATAAATACAACCAAACAGAATTAATAAAAAAAAAATTAAAAATATTTCTATGAAAATATATATTAAAGTACCTATTGTATCTTTGTATTAGGAAACTACATACATCGTAAGCAACATTTGTTAAAAATTGAAAATATATGTACATGTAGCTGTAAATATTCTTTTTTCTTCGTTGCTCAAAAACGTGTTGAAATAAAATTTTCTTGCCATTAAATTATATATGTGGATTTTTTCTGGCATAGATTAGAGTAAAGACTTGGTTTAAGCTGTACTTCTGGGCTTTAACTAAAATATTATTTCTGTGCATTTGAAACGTGATTTAAACTATTATTCAAGGCATGAATTAACCCTCTAACCGGCAAGCCCGCCTCCAGGCGGGGTATATTAAATTGAGCAGAAATGCGCCAAAGGGGTATTTTATAATAAGAACTTATACTTTTTCCACAGAAAACAAAATTTATAAAATTTTTTGTGAAGAATTTTTTTGTATACAATGCACGGTTTGGAAGCGGGAAAGTGTCAAAGATAAAATTTCGTAAAATTTCAAAAATTAAATATTTTAAAATAACCAAAAGTTTCAAAAATCTTAAAAACATATTTAAATTGACTAAAACAATTGATAGTAACCACGAAGTGAGATTGGAGCTTAAGCTATTCAAAAAGTTCCTTACTTTGGTCCAAGGACGCACGGGATTCCATAAGGACACCTTTAAAGGACATCGCCTTAACTTCAAAGCGAATGGACGGATTTTTTTGAAATTTGGTAAAAAGAATATATTTGGTATAGGTAGCAAAGCTTATAAGTTTGAATAATATATATTGAAGTTTTGGTGCATTTTCGCTCAATTTCGCATTTTTCAAAAAGCGAAAATCGCTACATCCTCTTGAGTAACAGCACAAAAAATGTAATTTTTTTATTGCAATTATATCTTGGTAAGAGAAATAATTTGTGCCTAAGCCTAGTAATTTTTATGCGCTAGTTTTCGAGATTCACCCTTAAACTGTTTTGGCCCATATCGCCTAAAGTAGCCAACGAAAAAAAATTTTGTAGAAGAACTTATTGTTTATTTTTCGTGAGGAACACATGGTATAAATTTCATTGCAAAAAAGCTTAGGCCGGTTAGAGGGTTAAACACTGTAATATTCGACTTGAATTTAAGTCTACGTTTTCCTCGATTGTGCTTTTAAATAATTGTGTAATTCAAATATAATTCCGCTCTTGAAATTTGAATATGTAACTGGAATTCAATTTGTTTTTAACTTGCATTCCATCAAAATTGCTTATTGGGTAATGTTTGAATCAAATACGAAGGTTTGTTGTGTTTTACTTTTATTTCAAACAAACGGGTTTGTTGAATATTTTTTTGTGTGTAGTGGATATTTTATAAATTATAAAGGAATTTATTTTTTAATAAAATTTTTTAAACCTTTCGTAGTGGATATTTTAGTGTGATGTTACAGATTTCTAACTTTAAGGATTTAGAGACGAAATTAAAGGTGGAAATTTTTCTCGGTTAACCACCATTTATTCCACTTTTTTTTAATCAAAAATCCAAAAGTATTTTTGTCTTCAGTGAATAAGCCGATACCTCAGGGAATATAATATGAAATCAAAAAAGCCGTAAGTTACAAAAAATTAAAAATCAAAATCACCGTATCAAAATACACATTCCTGCAAAATTTTACACTCCTACGACTAAAAACGACGATTTTATCAACAAAATTCTAAAAGCCCTAAGTGCAAACGCAAAAAATTCATACCCCGTGTAAAAAAGTTTAGATCTGAGATCCTATACCAGATCTCATCAAATATGATCAGATATGGCATATGTGATAATACCTTATGGCAAGATCTGATCAGATCTAGTGCCAAATCTGTTCAAATCTAAAGTGATCTGGACTAATGCGCCAGATATGCTTAGATCTGGTAAGATCTACTAAGATCTGGCCAGATATGCCTAGATCTGGTAAGATACACTGAGATCTGGCCAGATCTAATCTTTTTTACATGGGACCCCAAAAAGGTACTTAATTAAGACTTTCAAAAAAAAAACCAACTGTTTTTTTTTTTTAAACAATTACACATTACATGTAATTATATTTGATGAAAAATGACAATTCCAATTGCATTTTATTGGGAACAGAAATAATGAAAAAAAGCGCGAATTAGGGATCTTTTTATGCTTCGCCACGCAAAATTCTAACAAATATTTTTTAATTCTAAATGTAATTGAAAGCACTTTCAATCACATGTAATTTGTAATTGAAAATTTTCAATTACAATTACACATAAATGTAATTGAGTTTTTTTTTAATTTCTACTACATTCGTTTATAATTGTAATTGAATATGTACAAGTAATTGGAATTGAAATCCCCGCAGTTCTGGTTCTTATTTTGTTGGATAGTGAAATTAATTTATATTTAACCTATTAATAAAGAAAATAAGAAAATATTTCCTAAAAATTACCAAAACCATTTTTTTAATTTGACTTACGCCGTTTTCGGTTTCAGAAGAAGTTTCGTAGCTCTGTAAATAATTCAAAAATTGGAAATTTTTTTTCAAATACTAATTCTGCAACCAAAAATAAGCTTAGTTGGAAAACAATTTTGAAAAAATTTGATTTTATTAAGTTTTGTGCTTCTACTGTAAAATTTTTTAAATATAACTTTGCTTTTTTGATTTCGTATGATGATATGTACACTCATAATATATTTTTCATAACCGATTGAGGGTTATTTGAAAAGTAATAGGTAAAGTTTGTTTTCAATTGAAGAATCAACTAAAATACATTGAAACATATTGTTTAACTTTTTTTATTAGTCAACAAAAAACAAACCACAACAAATATTTATTTATTCAATAATTTTTAAATATGTAAGTTTAAATATGTATCGTCTGTAGGAGCTGATATTTTCAGTCCATAACTAAATGTTTAGTTATGTTATGTATGTTAGTTTTCTATTTTTAGAAAAAATAATTTAAATAATTTCGTTGTTTTCTATTTTAAAACAAAAAATTCAAATATTTTCGGTTTTCTTTTTTGTTAAAATAGTTTGTTTATATACAAAATTATTTCCATTCAAATTACAAGAAATTCTTTACTCATACACACAAACATAACCAATACAAATATGAAGGTGTGTGTTGTGTGTGTAGTGTTTTGAAAATTCAAACAAAAAAAAAATCTTTCAAATATGAAAATACAAACCACAAAATCATTTTTTTTACGTTTTGTCAGTTAAAAATTGATGATTGTTTTAACAGACTCTTCAATTATTTTTATTTTTTATGGATTGTTTAAACAATGTTCGAAAATAAATAGCAAAATGGTTTCAATATAATGAAAAATCAGTAGTCCTTCTTTTAATTGTGTTTTCTATTAATTTAATATGTATTTTAGTTTTTTTTAACGATAAAATATTGTGAGCGTATATTTTAAATTCACATATTTAGTTAGAATATTATTCTAACCCAAGTCAAAAATCTAATATGATAATGTCATATTAGATTTTATTTGTTGTTTCAAAAAGGTTGATCATTTTCTTGATAGACAATACAATTGTTTTGTGGGCATCACCACAACTCATCAGTTGTCCGCAATAAGGAAATGATGACAAACCGAGACATTACATAAGGTACAAAAATTCAACGTGACGAGAATTTTGTACTTTTGAAAGCAACAATTAAATCAACTGCGTTTGTAAGCAACCATTAAATAAAAGCACCCTTTGGTAATTTGTATTGTCTATCATGAAAATGATCAACTTTTTTTAAACAACAAATATTGTAAAATCTAATGGGTGATATCAAAAAATGTGATAAAAACCGTGTAACCACCTAATTTCTAATGCATGGATTACATTTGAGTTACATATTTCGACATATATCAGCGCATTGTCTCCTGTTTTACAAAATTTATAACAATCTGACCAATTTTTGGTTAATACATAAAATTTGTGACCAATTTTATAGGCCAAATGTAAACTCCGTAACAAGTAACTCATAAGGTTTTTTAATTTTAATAGCTTATATTTTAATAACCAATAAAGCTAAACACTAACTGTAAGAATTTTTATGAAGAGGAAAAGTGCCGTTTTTAATAAAAATTAATACATTTTACAAACTTTTTCGTATATCTTAGCTATCACGACTTCAACTCTGTTACGATTTTTCGTCATAATTTTTAATAAAAATGCATATACCAGAATTTTGCAGTTATCTATTATTTATATTGCGAAAATAATAATTCTATTTATACTCAAATGATCGTTGGACTGTAAGTAATCATCCAGCATAACAGACTTGAAGCTTTTCTGCAGCATGTAACATTCTCGAGATGAAAAAGGATGTCTTTAATAAGATTTGAAAAAATGTTGTAAACTCCGTTCCTAATTTTTACACCAAACTATTTAACGAGTAAGAAAAAAAATGTCATATTTGGATTCACCTTGTAGGCATCATGCGATTTTGTTTCGGAAAAAAAATTCTGACAAAGAAACACTTTGTCAGAAAGAAAACGAAAAAAGTAACCAAATGTAAACTCCGTAACTGTAAACTCCGTAACCACAATTGTTTGCATCAGATTTCATTCAAATAAATGTAGATAAATGTTTAAAATATTTTAAAATAACCATAAACAGAGGTGATTCAACTAATATTTATGCGTCAAAAGACGATTCAACTAATAATTTTGCGTCAAATCAAAAAAAGTTATCAGTTTTTTACCCTAAGCTGCTAAAGCGAAAAACGATTGATTTTGCATTTCATTGGTTTTTAATCGATATTTCGAGTCATTACTGACATTAGTTTGACAAATTGAATTTGTTTCACACAATTTAATAATTTTTTGATCGTGCTGTTATGTTTTTAATATATTATTTTGTAACTGCGCAACCGCTGTTGGGATTTTAAAAAATTTTATTTTTTTGAAAAGCATTTAAAAGGACCAAAAATACAAAATTAAAAAAAAAATAAAAATTTTTTTCGCGGAATGAATTGTATTTTTATTCGCGAAACCGCCAATTTGATAAACACAAATTATATATCATTGGAAAGCAAATTGAAAACCCGAATACGAAAAACTAATAAATTGAAGAAAATTCGTACGCAATTTTTTTTTGTTATATCTTTTGCTTGCAGAAATGTAAACTCCGTTACAACAAAAAAAAAATTAAAATTGTGCAAAAAAAGTTATTGCGACAACTTGTAGATGAGATTTTTTGCAATTAGATTTATAATGACTAAACTTACTGATTCCATTAAGAAAAAACCGAAATATTAACACTTTTTGCTTCTCACAAATTTGGCCCTAAAATTTATCACATTTTTTGATTTCACCCTAATATGTAAATATCATATTAGAATTTGGACTTGAGGTAGAAGAATATTCTAAGTTTTAAATAACTATAGTGTTGATTTTTAATTAGCTAAGAGGGAGTTCAGAAAGTTACGGACTTATTGATCCGCCTTCGTACCATTTCGAATACAAATAAAATCTTTTATTTCTAAAATTCTGTTTACAAAAAACTATTCTAAAACCTTCAAGAGCTCGTCATTAAAATAAGAGTGTCAGAAATTTATAGGATCAATGGTCGCTATTCTTCTTTTCGCTTTAAGGTAATAAAAGGCTTAAGAGTGATATAAAATAAATAAAAAGTTAGTTTTAGAATTCTAAAACGCAGTTTATTTATACACTCACAATAACTTTACCGTAAAAAATCAACAGTTTAAAAAGTAAATCAGTTAAGTTGTTTCAATTGAATAAGCGGTTAAATTGAAAAGAAATATATTTTTTAACTTTTTCTATCAGTCATTCAATAAACAAAATACACAAAATACGGACTTTCGGTAGAAGTTCAAATATTCGATCGAAATTTTCAGTTGAAAACAATCACGGTGGGTCTCATACTGCAGGTTTAAACTTAGGTTAATAGTTAACCCAAAAATTTGTTGTTGTTTTGTATTCATTTTTTTGAGATTTTCTTTTGTTTTTAGTTAAGTTAAAGTTAAACCTACAGTATGAGACCCACCGTCAGTTGTTAAAATACAATTAATTTTAAAATAAACCAGAAATCTATTATTTTTACCGACTTTGCCAGTTAATTAATTAACAATTAAAAATAAACGACAAAATATAATTGTTTTAAACGAAAAGTAGTCCTTTTTTTAACTTATTTTCAACTGTTTTAATGTACTCACAAAATATTGAGAGTGTATTGTTAAAAGAGTCTAAAAATATTTTTAACTTGCCAATATATTTGCCTTCACTTACTAACTTAGATTTATTAAGATGGTGTTGCGTGTTACAATAACTATGTAACATTTTAGTTAAACTATTAAATCAACCTTATTTAAAGATATGATAAAAACAAAAAGAAATTAAAAAAAATATTTACTACACTTTAACAGCAAAAATGCAAATTTTTGCATGTTTTATGCCACACGTTTGGCAGAAGAAAAACTGAATAGACACATAATACAGAACACTCAGAAAAAAAAAAAAAAAAATAAATAAATAATTTAAAAAAATCAAATCTTGTATAAATATTTTTCCAATATATTGTAATTTTATTTAAATTGATGGACGATTTTATTAGATATATAAAATATCATACATGTGTCATTATCTTAGTTGACGAAAACGGATGCAGTTTTTTCTTGAGTGTAATTACTATATGAAACACCTGCCCACAGCACTGTGGCAAGCTACTAGTTTGTGCACTGGCATTTTCTAGTGTTGCTGGTGCATGAACTGTAACCATAAAATTGAAATAGTAGATGAAAAATAAAAACCTAAAAAACTAAAACAGAAATAATAAAAAATAATATTATCTAACACCCTGTATAGCAAACCTTAACAAAAATTCTATTTTTAAAGAAAAAAAAAAAAAAATACAACTTTAAAGCCAGCTTCACAATGCTGGAGTACCACACTCTAATGAGTGGTTTTTGTTCCTTTCTTTTGCGCACTTACATATTTTTTATATAATGTCATCTCTATTTCAGCACACCACATTCTGCATAGTGGAGTATCATTGTGAATCCGGCTTAAATGCATTTTATGTTTAGATAAGTAACTTTCATAATTGAACATAAGTTTAATTTAATAATGATTGTGATATATATTTATTATAAATAATTAAACCCAGGGGTCTCCCATGGTCCTGATGAATGGTAATACCGGGTTTTAATGCAACAGAAGGAAATGACTTCTGTTTTGTTTTTCTGGCAATACTGTTTGATTTTATTGGGGAGCAGTGTTGCCCGAAAAGTTTTAGCTTATTCCCATTTTAAATGTTTTAATCCCCAATGTTAAACCCAATTCGTTTTAATTTAAACAAAAACTCAAAAGAAAAAAATAGGAGCTAAGTTAGCTCCTATATCCTATATAATTTTCGCTTTTAAGTTCAGAAAATTATTAAGAAATGAGTGAGCAAAGTAAATAAAATTTAATATTTTACGAAGAAATATTTACGGTTTCACTCGAAATTTAAAGGCCTCAAATCTTTGTTAAAATTGTGAAAGTAAAAAATTTTATTATACGAATCACAATTAAGATGAAGTGTCATCGATTCAAAATAAAAGACGTATATTAAATTTTCGAGAGAAAAAATTCTACACAATTTTCACACGAAGTTCATTATGGTGACAATTTTTT
Organism: Leucophora obtusa; assembly: GCA_949987735.1. Classification (NCBI taxonomy): domain Eukaryota; kingdom Metazoa; phylum Arthropoda; class Insecta; order Diptera; family Anthomyiidae; genus Leucophora; species Leucophora obtusa. The sequence goes on along the minus strand of OX465295.1, from coordinate 312,623,533 downwards.
TTTTTTTAATTTGTATGGAATTTGACAAGTAAATACGAGTAGTTTTCAAAAACTAATAATTTTGGATTAAGTGAATATCTAGTAAGTGTAAGTTCTAGGGCTCGTATACTCTTCTACTCGAGTTTACACGATTCAGAAGGTACATAAAAGGTTATATGAAAACCCCTGATACTTTTTGAGCCTACACAAAATTTATTTTTTCTGAGTTCTGTGCATGTAACAATTTCAGTATTTGGAAAATAGAAAATTTTTGGATTCATTATTGAGCTTGGTTACTTTTCGTTATTTCAAGATTTATAAATATTTGGAGAACATTTCTTCAATAATTCAAATATTTTTTAGAAATTTTGAAATTCTTTAACTGACCTAATTTGATCGACTTTAATTTGAAATAATACGCATATAATTTATATCAAAATTTTTCTTATTTTCAGCCTAAACTAAATCTTTTAAAATTTATAAATTTTTTAATCTGTCCCCAAAAGGAAGTCGAAATCCCCAATTTGGGCCCAAATCCCCTTACCTAAAAACTCTGGAAAACCTGATTTGACATAAAAAAATCCTCCGTTGACAAAATTTCCCAAAATGAAATCCTCCTTTGATAAAATTTCCCACATGCTAGCGACATCTAGATTTTGTTTAAAAAATTATCGATGTTGCATCTCTATATTATATAATATTTTAACGAAGAAAGATTTTTTTTTTATTTTTATCGGGACATACATTAATTGCATTAAAGGAATTAAATATGCTAAAAGCCCAAACGTATTTTACAAATTGTGAAAAATAATCTGTTGGAGGCATGTCCCTATCAGGATTACATTCTTGCCTAAGGAGTCCGTCAGGGGACGATGTTTTTAGAACTTCTGGAGATATTTGTTAAGTTAAATTACAAACTCAGTGAGAATTTCTTGTTCTCGTCTAGGAGCGTTATTAAACATTCAAAATATCAAAGAAAAAACAAAAACAACAACGAAGAATTTTGTTTTGACATATCTAGCAATGTAGTGACATCCATTCATGTATAAACGCCAATAAAAAGATTTGTTTATATTTTTGTTTTAATTTGCTAACTTACCGACAGAAAATCATAAATCAAGTTTTCGAGATATTTTTATAGGTAGGTTGGAAAATTAACTAATACTATTTACTCCGATTGACCAAATTATTTGCCCAATTCTGACTGCCACTGTATACATACCTACATGCAATGCACACTATTTATGTTCAAATGGACCATCATACAAATGTTCTATGATGACCGGTATCATATTCATTTCATGGTTTAATTTAACGGTTTTTATTTGTAAAAAGTTGACGGTGACTTTTTTGTGTTAAAAATTTGTTGCTGTTTTTTTCGGATGGCTAACAATTACTTATTTGTGGTTGCATGCGCATTTTTTGTGGTATGAAAATTTTAGAAAAAAAGCTAAAAACAAAAAGTGCATATTTACTCTGAACACAAAAAAAAACAGAAACATTAAATTGCAATTTATGTGAACATAGTGTGTATGACGTAGTGCTGCCATAACTAAGGCTTAGTGGCTTAGATTTAGTTTTAGGTGGTATCCAACCAGCATTGTTTTGTCCAAAAAAATATTTTAATTTTTAATAGCTTTTTTTGTTATCTTTTTTTATGAAGTGTTTGGTGTCATATTTTATATTCACACGAAAAATATTTAAAATGAAAATATTAAAGAACGAAATTTGTTTTTCCTTTTGTGAGCAGATATTTTAATCAAAAAATGATAATGGATACAAGTTTTTGTTGAAGTTTTAGTGTGATTTTTTCTATACTCTATACTCTACAAAAAAAATGTGTAAATGTACTACTATAAAATGAGTAAAACTCCTATTACACATATTACTCTGGATATGTAAAGGAAAGAAAAAAATAAAACATGATATGTAAGTTAATTCTATATCAAATTTGTAAATTTACATTGAAATGCTTAAAAATTTTCGTAAATTATGTGTATTTTTACTATTTTTTTTGCCTAAATTTACTGAGTAACATACATTATACAGCTCAAAAATAAAAGAATAAAAACATTTTTGATATATTTTATTAATAAAAAATGTCATAATTATATTTAAATCTAATACAAGCCTCAGATTCTGGGGATATTTTCCGTGGAAAAACCTCAGATTGTGAGAACGTTTCTTATATAAAAGTCTCACACGGGAAGACACCTAATGCGGACCGGAAGATCTCGGATATGTTGTAGAGGAGAAAAGCCGAAAGAACACGTATTTTTTTTAGCTGCCCAAACTCATATCAAAAAAGGCCCAATTTTTGTTTTTTTTATTTCACATTTTTCCAAAGCACCTATAGGAAAATTTGGTGGTAGGTATGATATGTGAATTTGACCCTTAACCCTGTATATATTCCCAAACAAAACCACATAAAATTTTAATGTTTTGTGTTATGGCGTAAAAAAATAAGCGTGCTTAAGCATGTTTTACACACCGATAAAAAGGCATTTCGTTTGACACTAAACACCAAATTTTCCTTTAGGTACTTTGGAAGAAATGAAATGAAATAAAACCATAAATTGGGTCTTCTTCGACACCATTTTTTAATCCTTAAATATGAGTTTGGGCAGCTAAAAAAATACGTGTCCTATAAATTTTGCTCCGGCACAATATAACCGAAGCTTATTAAGTTCTACCCGTCCGCGTTGGGAGTCTTTTCTTGTCAGTAGTTTTACTTATAGGAAAAGACTCCGGACACATTTTTCTAGGATAGCATCAGGTTACTGGGGCCTTATCCTATAAAAAAAACCCGACTTCCTATATGAAATATTTACTTTAGATTCTGTAACATCATATTTAGAGAATTTTTCCTACAGAAAACCTCAGCTTTGAATATTTTTTACTACAGAAATATCTCAGATTCAGTGAACTTTTTTTTATAGGAAGAAGCCGCTAGAAGCTGACGCATTTTCTATAGGAAGAAGTCCTTGGAATCTTAGAGTTCTAGGGTTTTTATATAGCAAGCCCTCAGAATCGGAATGGTTCTCCACAGGAGAAAAGTCCCAGGAATCTGAGGGGTTTGTATTGGAAAACGTCCTTGGAATCGTATGTTTCGAGGTTTTCTGATAATTTTTTTATAAATTGATTTAGGAAAAGTCCTCAGATTCTGATCACATGTTCCTTTAGAAACGTTTCAGTTTATATAAATTTTTTACAAGTAGGTTTTCAAAAGCAAACTTCGGATACATTGGTTGTGCCATCTACCGGGTAATAACAGTAACATGAAAATATTATATTTTAACAATAAATTTTGTAAAATTTAACAAATGGGTTCTTCAAAATTAGTTTTAAACAGTTTTGAAAATTAACACTCAAAATTGGTTAAAGTACTGAGGATTTTTAGTGTTGTGTTAAATGAAGATAACTGAAATCTTTGTTTAAATCAGTGTTTCCGTTTGACAGGTTTTTCTAGTGACGTATTATTTTAAGTGTACCGATGTCATTGTTTGATTCACCGGACTCAGATTCCGCTAGTCTAGAAAGAATAATGAGAAACAAAATGTCTGAAGGACTAGCTTATAGTTACCTCTCAAGTGTATATATTTTAGAGCTATACCACAATTACTGGTTCGGTTAAAGCCATCGCAGATAATCTGTAACTTAATTGAAAATAAGAAATTATATTGAAAAATCAAAAAGTATTTATTTACTAGAGAGACTACCGTGCTCACCAATTTTTTTTTTTTTTTTGAAAATATTTTTTTACAAAAAAAAAATTTTATTGCAATACGTTAACTAAAAATTATTGCTATCAACACGAAATTTTATTTTGCTTTTATTGGGCCTGTTTACATTACTAGTAAAAAATAGTAAACTTAGAAAGTGCGGAAGAAATACCAAAACTGATTTTCTTTTCAAGTGAGATGGAAGAAAATTGTATCAAAAGTAGTAAATAGAAACCACTGAATTAAAAAGTTACAAATTTCATGAGAAAAAACTAATAAAAATATTAAAAACTAGCATGTAAATAAACAGACATATTGTGTCATTTTCTATTAAAATTTAATATTTTTTATTTTATTTTAATTATTTGTCTATTTAAATACTGAATATTTAAAAATATATGTTGAAATATTATTAAAAAATATGAAAAAAGTGGATTAACCCTTTGACGACCATAGGCTAGTATGCTTGCCTAAGGGTTTTTCGCACTTATTTATTTATTTTATTTTGCCCAGACAAAAGATAGAGTAAATATGTCAAAAAGTGATTTGTAGAAGAGGGTTGGGGGAACAAAAATGTAGAAGGAGGTAAATCCCTATCTGGTCCCACTTTCCCCTTGCGAGCCCTCGAAGTTGGTTAACTAGAATTCCTTATTTAAGGGGTGAAATTTTGACAAGCGAAATGAAGGGCAAGCAAGGGGTCTATGATGCCACTTTTTTGTAAAATATCTATAATTCAGTTGCATACCACGAAAATAAAATAATAATAAAAATCGATTCGTCCAGAACGGCAGGGTCTTACGGGGCCAATTTTTCTTGTCATAACTATTACACTATGGAACATTTTTGGGATTATTGTCTGGGGGGTGAGAAATTCCAAGTCAGGGTGATGGTACTAGGTCAGTATAGTAAAACCCTCAAAGGGTTTGGCGTTCGTATGTGTCATTTTTTTTTATGACCTTTTAAATTTTTTCCTTATCTTGATGTTTTTTCGCTTAGTTGTAACATTTTGGCAAAAACGTAGTTTAACATAACTCGAGAACCACTTGTCCGATTTTGATGAAACAAATTTAGAAAAATTTAGAATTATAATTTCTTTAATCCGTTCATATAACGTTTTCCTATATGTGCAACACTTTCGAAGTTAAAAATGAATGTATGAAGGGAAAAAAGTATTTTTTGCCTAAAAATTTAAATATTTTTTTTTAAAAATTCATAAAAAATCCAAAATGGAAAAAAGTGCCAAAACTAATTACTTTCCCGTAAAGTCACATAACTCATGAGCAAAAAAAGGCATAGATCATGAAAATCGATGCACGCGTTTCTCATTTATTCACAATAGGTAAATGTATGAATTTCAAATATTTGCTCCAGATATGCACAACATTATTTGGAGAAAACATTGACACTCACAAGCCGAACTCTCTATTTTTCTACTGAACTAAAAGAGAAATATTGATGTGGCAACACTGGTTCTGTAATGTTCACATAAAACATGCATTGTCATTATACTTCTTCTCTTTCTCACACTGGTTCTGTGATTTTTGTCATTCAACAAGTGCCGACGAACGCGAACAGTAAAAGTGATTTTTCTCCAGTTTTTTAAAAGTGAACAAAAGAGAACAGAATATGGAACTGTGCAAGCCAGATATAAATAGCTTTTGCTACTGCTGTGGTCAATATGTCTCAACACATAAAAAAAGGGGAAATTTCAGTACTGATTTTGTTCAAACATACGAGATGTACTTCAACCAAAATGTTATAGTGAACGAAAATTGGGTACCAAATATAGTGTGTAAAAGCTGCTACAACCGTCTAATGGATTGGAAAAATAGAAGACGTGAAAGTATGCCATTCGGTATCCCAATGACTTGGACTAATCCTGGCGAAGGTCACAATCCATTGAATTGCTATGCATGTGCGAATAAAGGAGCCGCAAAAAGGATAAGAAAATCGTATAATTACGTTGGTGTTGCAAGTGCCGCAACACCATTGCCTCATTCGGACCACATTCCTGTGCCAAAAGCTTCTAGCCCAGATATTTTCTCTTCTACGACTGCTCCGACATATCATGCACGTGATGATTCCCCATATGAGCCATCAGTATCCAATGAGCCAATTTTAATAAATCAAAATAAGCTTGATTCAATTGTTGCCAAGTTGGAATTAACACAGCATAAATCGGAAGAGCTGGCTTCCATTTTGAAATCAAACAATTTGTTGGCACCCGGTGTGAAAGTCACAGCTTATCGAAGTCGTCAGGCAACACTCCAAAGTTTATTCCTTGTGAATGATGAAAAAACTTCTGCATATTGCCCGGATGTAGGAAAATTGATGGACGCAGTGGAAATAAAAATGTTAAGAATTTTATCAAAACTGTCGCCAAAAGAGATGAAGTTTTCTTGTGTTTGAAACTAATTTACCCGAGACTCAGCGAAAGTAAAATTAAAGAAGGTAAGTTATAATATCACATTCATTTCCCATGATTTTCCATCTTAACAAATTAATTTTTTCCAATCAGGCGTACTAAATGGTCCAGATATACGAAAGCTGATTAAAAGTGACGCATTCAACAATATTTTGATTGACGCTGAATTGAATGCATGGCAGGCAATCAAAGAAGTAATAGAAGGCTTGTTGGGAAAGCATCGTTCTAACAACTACGATGTTTCTGTCGCAAGGATGTTAAGAGCATTCTCGGAAATTGGTGTCCACATGTCCTTGAAAATCCATTATTTACATCATCATCTGGACTACTTCAGCAAACAATTGGCTACCGAATCTGATGAACAAGGTGAACGCTATCATCAAGTTGCTATGCCATTTGAAATGAGCTAATACTGATTTTTTATTTTTTCAAACTCATTTTAATAAAACAAAAACTTACAGATATAGAGGCAAAAAGTCGCCGAGTGCAATAATTGCGGAAATTTGCTGGTGGAGTAAGTTAGTGTGGCAAGACAAGGATGATCTTGATGATAAAGAATTTTCAGGAGACGCAGAAGGGCCAACAGTGGAGTCACACATTGACATTATGTGTGGTTCAGAAACTGATGATAGCGATCAATGCGATGCCACTAGTCCCGAACAACCACCATCGAAAAAGTCTAGGCAATATTTATTAAAATAAATAAAAATAAATAAATAAAATAAAAATAAAAAATTATAAAAATGTTTACTTAATTTTTTTAGTAGTTTATGGCCAGAAGTCTGGAGTTATTGGGGAAAATTTATGAAAAAGGCGATAAATGACACTTTTTTGAATAAAAACAAATATCAATATTCTTGTCAAAATGGGATACCTTCACTTAATTGTAAATAAAAGCAGAACGCGTTAAATTTTGTTTATAGGTTATGTGACTTTACATGAAATTAATAACACTTGATCCTTTTTTCCGTTTTGGATTTTTTGTGAATTTAAAAAAAAAATTTTTAATTTTTAGGCAAAAAAATATTTTTTTTCTCCACAAATTTATTTTTACCGGCAAAACTGTTGATTATAAAGAAAAACGTTATATGAACGGATTAAAGAAATTGTAATTCTAAATTTTTCTAAATTTGTTTCATCAAATTCTGACAAGTGGTTCTCGAGTTATGTTGAACTACGTTTTTGCCAAAATGTTACAACTAAGCGAAAAAACATCAAGATAAGGAAAAAATTTAAAAGGTCATAAAAAACATGACACATATGAACGCCAAACCCTTTCAGGGTTTTACTATACTGACCTAGTACCATCACCCTGACTTGGAATTTCTCACCCCCCAGATTGGCTGTTGTACTGTGTTAGTAGATCAGAGATTATAAAAATCCCAAAAAATTTTAAAATCGCTTCGGCAGAAAATGTATGGTCCTCAAAGGGTTAAGAGAGTCATATTTTACACTCAATGTTTTCATTTGCTTTGCCCGACTTCACGAACAGAGATAAGGAACAAAGGTTGAGCGAGGAAGAGAAGTTTAGAATGCCACTGGTAATATCTGCAGAAAAGTTTGCATAATATTGGTAGACTAAAAAAATAGCAAACACAAACTGTTATTTCTACAAAATTTTTGTTAGCAGTATATTCTGCTAAAATCAGCAGAATATGTGCTTCGGTCGGCACAGCGATGAGTGCGGTTAATTGAAGTTCTGTCAATCACAGCCTAAACAGTGTGTTTTTAATCAGCAGAGACAGAATTATCTAGTACATGAGCAATTTATTTTTCAATTAAAATGTTTCCTCTCAATCCTATTGTTATCTCCACAAGTAAATTCCACATTATGATGCGCCATATTCACATTCAATAGTTGGATACAAAGTGTTGGTGGATATGTTGTTGTGCTTTGGTAAAATTTTAAATTGTTAACAATGAAAGTACCCCATTCTAAACACTCCGATTTTGATGAAATTTGAATACGTGATAGAGAAAAAAACTTAGATCAACCTTTCTCAGCTGATTGGCCACCTCATAATTTTAAAAGTTCAAAATGGGCTCTTTTTGGTTTTTAAGGTGTTTTGACCAAAGGAACCATACGTAAATGCGGTTCTTCATTGCTCTTTCGTATTTGCTGTTTTACAATTTTCCAAAATTTTGGGTACTTTATATGGAGAAGTATACTTATATGACTGATAAATTCAGATATTGTTGCTGCGCCTAAGGATATAGCTATTTGTTTTCAAAAATTAATTGTATAACACTCAAATTAGGTCTTTGCCTTGGCCATGTTTTTTGGAAGTAGTTCTTTTATATATGAAAAGCATGAAGTTTGGTTGATATGCGTGGGAAAAAATAATTTCTAAAAAGTTCCACAAAAAGCTGAAATAAAGCAGATTTGTAGGTCTCCTCACAAAACAGTTTTTCGACAAATAGCTATTTTCTAAGGCGCAGCGACGATATGTTGTTCCTTGCCAAATATAAGCGGTCACGTGTTCTTGTGTTTTTTAATATTCTCTGTACATTAGGTTTTGGTACATTTATTTGGTACATTTTTAACGAATTTAGGCCGCTTTCTGTGGTAAACATTGGAATTATGTATATCAGACTTTATATTTTGATGAATACGTTAATTCTCTGATATGCTTTTCTTTAATTTCGTAAATTTAAGATGTACTTACATACAAAAAGTTTCAAAAAAATGTTTTTTACACAATCCTTCTTCTATATATGAAATGTTATACTTATTTCTACACTAGATCATGTAGTTTTTTATAAGCTTTCCAGTGATATATAACAAAGTTTTACAGAAAAACTCATTGTTCATATTTTATTCCAAATGTATGGTATAACATATGCTAGGCCGGTTAGAGTATTAAAATGCACTACATAAAACCCTATTTAAACCTTGAATTACATTATCTATAAAACATCAAACTTAAAAAATGGCATAATACAAAACATTTTCCAGCGAAACCTTATTATTTTAAATGTTTCTGACGGCTTTATTAAAGAAAAAGAAAAATTATTAGAAGATAATAATTCATTATAAGCGATCCAATTTTCTTATCATTGAACATCAAGTCAAGACTAACATTTAGTCAAAGAAAACTTTTACACACGATTTTATAACGCATTCATTGTGTCAAACTGTATCCATCATATGTTTGACATTTTTGTCATAAAATCCATATAATAATATTTCGTATCCATGTCGGCTGATTTTTTTGAAAGCTTTTCATATTTATGTATAAACAAAACATTGTTTTTATTATACTGCCAATCATATGTTATAAACATGCAACATTTATTTTCTTGTGTGTGTGTGTTGTAAAAAATTACAGCTGTTTTGATAATGCAAACACGCAAACAATAAGAAATTATAAAAGCGAGTTAACTTTTTATTATGCCGGCAAAAAAGAAAATAATTATTTTTATAACGTTTTAAGAGAAACTTTTAAACTGAAAATTTCCATGCGAAAAATTAGTTTGCTTAATAATATTTTAATTGAGACCATAGTTTATAAATAATAAGATGCATAAACTTATGTTGAAGTATATTAATTAATATTTCAATAATTTATTTATAAACACACTCAAGCCCATATGCAAATACATCTTTGTGTGTGTCACTGTCATTGAATTACAAGTTATTGTTGTTTGTTTACAATTTAGCTAAACAAACATATTGAATTTAAAATACAAGTATATTCTGTAATTTACGTCGGTTGTTTGATATTGCAGATAGCTAGCAAAAAGAAGGCTTCAACTACTTTCCAGCCTATATTTCCCTAAATTACTTTTGTTCGCTATTTACCAAAAGTAATGGGTGGCCATTGTCTTTTCATTTACAAAAACACAAAGTAATGAACCCAGTGTAGAAACGGTAATGACATATCATTATTTTTTGCACTACCAGTAACGACACCCACCTACCTTCTACATTATTTTAAAAAATATAATAATGAGTTACTGGTAATGACTTATTTTTATAATTATTTCAAATAGAAACTAATTTTCTAGATTTTTTCTGAATTTTTTAAAATCTATTTTTAGACTCAATATTTTTTCTCCACAGGGAAAGATACATATGTACACTAATAGAAAAAAGTCTAAACTACTAAAAATTAGTTAAAAATTATGCTGCAGCAAAAACCTCCTACATTAGCAGATTATTTTTGCTATATTTTAGTAATATGGGAACAGCAAAAATAAAACTGTTAAATATACATAATTTTAGTTATATTTGAGCTGAACTTTTGTAAATTGAGAATAGAAAATTAACCTGCTAAAATCAGCAAAACATTTTGCTAAATAATTAGTAGCATAAAAAATCACCAAAAAATTTTAAATTTTCGAAGTTTTTTTAAATGCAAATAAAAATCGAACCTTTTGAAAACAGCAGTTCACAATTTTTTAGCAAATATTTCTGCTGATTTTAGCAGAATAGACTGCTATTTGCAATCAACTAAATTTAGCTTAAAAATAGCAAAAATTTTGTAGATATAACGGTTTACTTTTGCTATTTTTAGTCTACAAATATTTAGCAAAATTTTCTGTGGATTTTAGAGAACAATTAGCTATTTTCAATTAACTAAAAGTTAGCCAAATATTACTATAATTCTGTAAATTTAACGGTTTTAATTTTGCTGTTCTCATTTTACTAGTATTTAGTAAAAAAATCTGCTAATTTTAGCAGTTTTTTCTGCAACATCATCTTTAACTAATTTTTAATAACTTTTTATGCTAGTTTTACAGATTTATTTCTATGAGTGTGACCACATATTTTTTGATTTTTTGTATGTTGGCGAGTAAGCTGACTTGTGTGCAGCAGGTCAATTATGTTTTTATCTATCAAACATTACATGTCGATATAGCTGAGATGGTAGAGCTATTGACTGCTAACCTGGAGTCCCAGGTTCGATTCCCGCACTAGAAAATTTTATTTAAAAAAAATTGACAATGAAAAATATTTTTTTTATAAAACTTCTTTTTTTTAAAGTCTATTTTTAGACTCATTCTTTTTGTCAGTACTGGTAAGCATATAGGTAATGGCATATTTTTATAGATTTTTTGTATGCTGTTGTGTAAGTATAACTCATTATTTTTCCCGACATCGCCATACAAAGGTAATAAGAAAAGTCACCAGTTACCAATAACCACCCTTTGTAGGAAATCCTTACCAGATATGTGGTTATGTAACTACTTGGTAATGGTAACTAGATACTTTTGTTATTACATTTCTTATTACCTTTATATGGCGATGTCGCGAAAAATAATGAGTTATGGTTACACACCAGCATACGAAATTCAAAAAATATATCGTTACCTATGAGCTTACCAGTACTGACAAAAATATTGAGTCTAAAAATAGATTTTCAAAAAAAAATAAATTATATAAAAAAAATATTTTTTTTTTTTTTAAATAAAATTTGCTGGTGCGGGAATCGAACCTGGGTCTACAGATTGCCAGTCAATAGCTCTACCATCTGAGCTATATCGACATGTAATATTTAATAGATAAAAACATAATTGACCTGCTGTACACAAGTAAGCTTACTCGCAAAATATATCCTTACCGGTGTTTAAAAAATATTGAGTCTAAAAATAGATTTCAAAAAATTTTAAAAAAATCTATAAAATTATTTTCTATTTGAAATAATGATAAAAATAAGTCATTATCAGTAACTCATTATTATATGTTTTAAAATAATACAGAAGGTAAATGGGTGTCATTACTGGTAGTCCAAAAAATAAAGATATATCATTACCGTTTCTACACTGAGCAGGTATATAGTTACATAACCACATATCTGGTAATGATTTTCTACACTGGGAATAGTCATTCTCTTTTCACTTACAGAGAGCACATACTAATGACCACCCTTTACTTTTGGGACACAGCGAACAAAAGTAATTCAGCGAGTAAATAGGCTGGTAAATACAGGGTGGCCCAAAATTACCGAAGGGGTTTGAGTTCATTATAACTTTTTATTTAAGACATAATTATTAAATTAATTTTTTTTTTAAATACAGTATATTAATGGAGAATATTTTTAATTTAATTATGAAAAATTATATCTCGCAAGTGGTGGCCATTTTCTGCTTCGCATATTCCAGCTCTTTCCAAAACATTTTCCATAACCTTTCGCAAAACTTCAGGTGTTATGTTGTTGATTTCGTCGCGTATATTGTTTTTAAATTGCGGGATGGTTCTGGGCTTATTAATATAAATTTTGTTCACAAGGGATATGCTATTTGTTGTATCGTTGTATCGTCCTAACAAAAACCAGAGTTGTTAAAATTTAAATTGAGAAAATACAACATTTGAGAATAGCAATATTTAAGTGTGCTAACAGATAGAAAACCCAATAGAAAATCGTTGTTAAATTCAAATAAAAATTTTAACAACCCCTTGTGAACAACTTAATAGACTTTTCCTTTCAAATAACTCCAAAGGAAACAGTCTGGAGCGTTTAAATCCGGTGAACTCGGTGTCCAATTAAACATTTTTCCAACATTGTACGATATCGAACACCAGTAATGGAAACGGCGACACCATGTTCATTTTCAAAAAAATATGGTCCAATTATCCTTTCCGACGAAACACAATACCAAACAGTACACTTAAGTGGGTGTAATTACCGTGGCCCATATCCTGCAGTTTTTCCAATTAACGAACTCATTTAATTGGAAATGGGCTTCGTCGCTCATAATTAAATTATGAATAAAATCATGATTTTGTTCTGCTTTTTGCCGGAAATAAATTACATAATAAAGTTGTTGCTGGTAATCTGTCGGTTTAATTCCTCAAGTCTTTTTTACAAAATACTGAAAAAAAATTATAATAAAAAAGTTATGAGGAATTCAAACTCCTTCGGTAATTTTGGACCACGCTGTAGTTGAAACCCTGGGTTTGCTGGGATTCTTAAAAAAGTGTTCCCTGTTAACTTAGATATTTATAAAATATCCCTCCTAAATAAAGATGCAGGTATTGTTTCGATATGTGTGGTAGGTTCTTTTGTTATCATCAAGTTAAATAATGTTTCATACTAAAGACTGCATGTATGTATGTATGCATTGGTATAAAAGGCCGCGTGTTTGAAATTTAATCAGCTAATAATAACAGCACTCTCAAGAATACGTGTAGTTTTCATTATTGAGTTATTTTATATATAAAAAAAATGAATGAAATACATTAAATATGTTGAACAAGCTACATGTGTAGTAGTTTATTAAAAGAACCTTCATTTTAACTTATCTGCATATCAGGGATAGGCAATTTTACAGTTTATAAGTCTAAGGTAAAAAATGTGGTGAATTCTGTAGGCCAGGTAGTGTAGAGAATAATTGTAATAAATTCCGTAGCAGAACTTTTGTAAAAAAAAAATTCAAATGACTTATTGCAAATTAGCTCCTTGAATGCAAGGCCTATTGAAATACCTTGTATGGAGAATACCTTGAGTGGACTACACTAAAAAAAGTCAGTAAAATCTGCCAAAAGTATTGCTGACTAGCAAAAGTTATGCTTACAAGAAGCCATGCTAAAATCAATAAAATTTTGGCTGAGATTTAGTTGGATGAAATTTTTAGAGAAATTATACTTTAGTTAATTTATTTGCTGAAAATTAAAATGTACAAATTTTGTAGAGTTGTTTTTTAAAATATCATTTTCTTTGTCTGTGTACTACATCTAGACAAGCTGCGACATCTACATTTTCTCTATCTGGTTGTCGTCTATGCTATAAATGTGTTTATCGGCACAATTTTAGTAGCAAAATAAGTTAGTCAAACATTAGTTTAGAGCTCAAAAATATTACTTAAACTTTTGCTGAAAACAGAATTTCAACAAAAATAGTAGCTGAAAGCTAGTATAATTCATATACAACACGTTTTACTAATTTTCTTACTAACTTATTTTTTTGAGTGTACTTAATTGGTGATTTCATTACTTTTCTCCTGACATCAGTTGTAATGGAATTGGCTATATTATCATTGATTAATGACAACACAGTAAAATATTTTTGCCATTAAAATTAAAGTCTGACATGCCGACGAGGCACTCATTGAATTATGTCGGTGATATTTACTGCAATTGCAGTAAAAAAGGTATACATTGCAATTGGATTTAAATTAACTACGTTGAAATATTAGTTAACACCAGTTTTTTCAATTGCGTACACTTTTTTTAATTGCATTTTTAATTAATTTCACCGACATAATTCTCTTAGTTTATGATAACCTACATCCAGAGCTTCGAAGAATGAATTCTATGACGAATGAATTGCCTAAAATTACCAATCGATTTACTTTTAAATCGAATGAATTCATATTTAAACTATCGCAGGGAATTAAAAAAGAAAAATTTCGTGTAAAAAAGTGGATATTCGAAAACGTACAATAAATTTTTGACTATTGAAAAGAAAGACAGTTTTTATAAAAAAAATTTAAAAAAAGTGTAATTATTTTTATCTGTTTTATTATAAAAATTTATTTAATTACTTCATCGTACTTGATGCATTGTAGATTCACTCCAATTTCCTGATTTTTATTGCAAACTAAGGATATAGCGATAATAAATATAAACTAAACAAGAATTTTAAAAAATCAACGAATTTTTTTCCTTTTTTAATAACTAACAAAAATAACAGCTTTCTGTAAAAATACAGTTTGGAATAAGTTATGAATAACTGAAATAATAAACAGTTACGAAATTACAGTACTTTTCGTTAGTTGGTTTCCTAAATAAGTGTCGTAAGAGTTGTTTTTCATTTTCCATTTGAAAAACAACTGTCACTATAGTCAAAAACAACAACTACTGATTACCACACAAACAACTGTCAAGTAGTAACTGTGGGTGTAAAATTAAAGTGAAATTTAAATAAAATTTAAGTTTTGACTTGAGAATTTCCAGTTCAATTTGGTTTCACTTGTATTTTTGTAGTGCTAACTGGGTAAAATTGAAAGCATAATTTATCAGAGTAGCTATAAGCTGAGAGCAAAAATGATAGAAAAAAACCACTGGTGGTAAATTCCGGCGGGTTCAATCCGCTGATCTAAATTGAGAACGAACACCGTCAAATATTTTTTTGAAGTTGTCACACGCTTGCCTTTATGGTCAGTTGGGAGCAAGCGCAGCTCTCTTCTTGCGGAAAACTTTCTTAAATCCAATGTTTCATAGGTCTAATGTCAAATTTGGTTTTTCAAATTTATTTTTGTCGAGATAAAAATGAATTGC
The DNA here is from genome assembly GCA_949987735.1 of Leucophora obtusa. Classification (NCBI taxonomy): domain Eukaryota; kingdom Metazoa; phylum Arthropoda; class Insecta; order Diptera; family Anthomyiidae; genus Leucophora; species Leucophora obtusa. The sequence continues at coordinate 312,608,184 of OX465295.1, read as the reverse complement.
ATTAAATTAATTAAATGTGCTTTCATCCCAAATCTTACTTAATAAATTGGGAAAAATAATTTGTTGAAGGCATATCCCTATCCGGTTTTCATTCTCGCTAAAAGGAATCGTAAAGGGGCGACATTTTTAGAATTTCTAGAAATATTTCTTAGTTTAAATTACAAACTCAAAGATCAACATTTAAAATATCAAGGCAAGACAAAACCAACAACAAAAAATTTACCACAATTTGCTTTGTCATCTTCAAAAATACTGCTCTGTTGTTTTGTTTCCGAATTTTATTTTAAACAACTTATCTGATCGTTTATGTATCTTCAGCAGGTGAACTTATTTTTGCGTTAGCTTTCGACTGATGTAATATAAAATGTTATTGCTAGTGGTTCATAAGAAAATTGTTAAAATTAGTGGGTTGTGACATAATTTAAGGCCAACAATTTTTTCAATAATCTGCACTTAGCATATTTTGATAAATACCACTGCAAATGTTTTTAAAAATAAATGTAATTTCGCTTTAAAATAGGCCCACTTACATTTCATTTAGTTATTTTTTTTAGATAGGGCTTTTTGTTATTAACTTCTTTGAAAATAAATGTAAAATAAGGGCTTTCTCAGTAAGTTAAAATTAGGATAAACTAATATACAAATTCATATTTTAATAAAAAAAACAAAAAAATCCAGACTAAAATACAGATTTCGGCAAATGTCGTAGTACTCTGTAAAAATGTTTGATTTTATAACGTAAACTATTATATAATTGGCGGCAATCTGCTGGCAGGAATTTTATTAGATCTTGCAAGTGGTCCCACCTTTTTTTAAGATACAGCTTTGTTCTCTTTATGAAAGGTAAAATCATCATGATGATGATTTTGGATTTTTAAAAATGTTTATGTATTAGTAACTAATATTTTAAATTACTTTTATAAAATTTAATAAATTCTCATTAAAGGAATTAAATATGCTAAAATCCCAAACGTATTTAACAAATTGTGAAAAATAATCCGTTGTAGGCATGTCCCTATCCGGATTTCATTCTTGCCTAAGGAAATCGTCAGGGGACGACGTTTTTAGAATTTTTGGAAATATTTGTAAAGTTAAATTAAATTTCTTGTTCTCGTCTAGGAGCGTTATTAAACATTTAAAATATCAAAGAAAAAACAAAAACAACAACAACAAAAACTAATGTGCAAGTGCTTGTGCAAATTTAAATGTTACTGACACTTTAGAAAACATTGTTTTCTATTTTAAAAATTTTTTTTTCAAATTTTCAAAAAAAACAAACTAATTTTTGTAAGATATTTGTCTACATAAGTATAAATAAATCTATTAACAGAACGAGAATTGTGTGCAGATTTTATTTTCATGAAACTTAATGTTACGAATTTCCTATAAATATTAAAATAAAAATATATATTTTAGTTAAGTGTTTGTAACCGTCGCATAGGACATTCGTAATTAATATTAGTATTAATTACTAAAGAATTTTTTCTAGAGCTGATTTATAGAAAGAAAAAGAAAAGTCAACGACAAACCCTCGATTAAACTAAATGAGCATTATTATATATAAATTTGAGCTTGAACCAACACTTACACAGCAACAAAAGTGTTTGTACTTATATTGCCTTTGATGTAGACCCAGGTTTGCCACTTATCTGAAATATTTTCAAATGTTGTTGGGAATGGCTCTATGGAAAAAGTCATCTTAAAGCCGAACGACAACGAATATCAAAAAAAGAAACAATTAAATTAAATGGTCGATTAAATAAAATGATCATTATTAGGCCGACCAAAAAGAAGCAAGAGCATATTTTTTATTTTAAAAGAGAAAACAAGTTCTTATCTTAAAAATATATGAATTTTAAACCATATTTGTTAGAGCTTTTTTTGCTTAGCTTTATTCTGCGAAAATCGTAATTTTAAAAATTATTTTAAGTCGAAATAAATTTTTTATTTAAAATGTATGAATTTTCAATTAAAAAATTTATTTTGTTAAAATAAATTTTTCCAACCTGAGGGGCAATTCTGTAACTTTTTAACGACAAAATTCAATAGTTAAATTGACAAGTTTTCATAGTAAACTGACAAATTAACTACCGAATTTTGTCGTTAAAATGTTAGAGAATTCCACTACTGAATTGTAATAGTCAGACCTTTAGAAACATAATTCCTTAATTCGATTTTTAAATCTGATTCAATTTTGTACGAATCGATTCGTAAACCCCATTTTATTGATTGAATTATTGCCTACTTTATTCAACCAATATCTTATTCATAGAATCAATTTTATCCATAGAATTAAGTTGAAAAAACAACACTTTACTAGAAAAATAAAAATGCCCTGCTGGCAGTCCGTCTCCGATATACACAAATTTCCTGCACTTGTACGTAAAAACCATACGTCAGTGTGGCAGCATTTGTGAAAAGGTGACAAAGAGGAGATAAAAAGATAAATAAAACATCTAAAGTAGATTGTTTGTATGTCTATTTGATCACTTCTGAGTGTAAATTATCATATAGAGACAATCTGACAATAAAATATAAACAATAATACAATTTAAAGGAAAATCACTGACGAAGCCTGTCCATAAAAAAGGCAGAAACTAGATCTAGTCTGATTTGCAAATTAATAATGTGTCTATAACTTTGAAAAAATGGTTATTCTTCTTCTTAACCTTAAACCTACTTAATTTGATTTTTGTTGATGTTTTCAAAGAATCAAGCGAATTGATTCAATTTAACAAAAAAAATGGTTTCCTTGATTTATATTTGGCGAATTAAATCATTAATCAAGTAATTCAATCCAATCAAAATTGAATCAATCGAAATTTGGACAAATCACATCCTCACTTTATTCAGTATCAAATCATCGATTTAAAGTGATAATGAATTATTCTCTGATTCATAAAATGAATCAATTTTAATATGAGTTTATTCAAAAAAGAATTATATTTTTTTCAAGTTGTGGTAATAGTACAAATATGACACAACCTTGTCTGATTCCTGAAGGTTCAAGGATTCCTGAAGATGGCATTGTCTTAAATACAAAATTTCATTTTTATCAGGATTTTAATGAAGAAATAATGAACTTTAAGGCTGCATTCACACTTAATTCTTAAACACGTGTTTAGCTAAAACCCGTATTTTAGCTCTTTATTCTATTACAACAGTTCTTTATTCTTTTACACTCGTTTTAGCTAAACACGTGTTTAAGATTTAGGTGTGAATACCGTTTAAGGGTATATTTTTGAATGTTAACTACTTATTTTACTGTTTTTTCGAGCTTTTATTAAGACCCTAAAACATTGCTTTTAGAGCATTTTTTAGGTTGGCCTAGTCATTACTATATATAAATTTAAGCTTGAACCAACAACAATTTCCCACACTTTTTGAAAAAAAAAATAATTCAGTAACAAAAATCGTTGGACATGTTCGGACATATTTTTTATAACGGTAGATGTGTCTCCAAAAAAGATTTCATTTGGTACCCAATTTTATAAAATTTTATATATCTATGTCTCTTTGAAATTTTAAGAAATAAATAAAATGGAATAATTGGGTAATTTTTGATTCCACTTTTTAAACCTTAGACATATCATTAGATCACAAACAAATCACACAGGCGCATCTCATTAAGTTCTGAGAGAAACCATTGGGATACATTCTTTGTTAGCTGCTACCAAATTTGCATGCAATAAACTGAAATTGAAGTAAAAACAACATTCAAGGAACTTCTACAGTCAGAAGTTGTTAGTAGTTTAAGTACAATAGTATTTCAGTTTTGTTGTTGCAAGTGAAACTAATATTCTTTTGTAGAAGAATATCGAATTTAAACTACATACGTTTTAAAGTCATTAGAAAAATAAACAACATAAAATACTAAGAATTCGTAAGATTTGTTTTATTCAGTCATTTTGTTTGAAAAAAAATACTGAAAAAAAAATATATTTAAATAATTTTTGTTAGTTGTTTTGACTAATTTGTGGTTTATTTTATTATTTAATCACATCCTCACTTTAGTAAGTGTAAATTGAATTCAATGAAATGTTAGTGGTCTTGTTTTCAAGTTAGATTTCATTTGTTTGTACACTCAACCAAAAAAGTCTGTAATAGCTACTAAAAATTTTGCTGTTATTACGGGAAATTTAACTGTTCTGAGCCCAGCGGTGTTTTTTGCTAATTTTAGCTACACATATCTGCTGACCTGTAGTACAACAAAATTAATAGAAAAAATTAGTAGCCGCTACTAAATTTTAGTAAAATTGTTGTAAACTGCAATTCAAAATTGATTTGCTAAAATCAGCTACGAAATTTACTAATCACATTTTAGTACAATGAGATTAGTATAAATAATTAGTTGCCGCTACCAAAATTCAGTAAATTGTTGTAAACTGCAATTTAAAATCAATCTGCTGAAATGAACAAAACAGTGTACTAAAAAATACACAAACTGTAAAATCTAAAAAAAAAAAATAATTAAAAATTTTTTTTTGTCAATCATCCTAATTTTTGCATTAAAAATACAAAAATTGTTTTTCTGGACTTTCTATATTTTCATATATTTAGTTAGAATATTCTTCTACCTTAAGTCCAAATTCTAATATGATATTGTCATATTAGATTTTATTTGTTGTTTCAAAAAGGGAGTTGATCATTTTCATGATAGACAGTACAATTGTTTCATAGGCACCACCCTACTCATCAACTGAAGAATATAAATTTTTTATAGGGGATAACATTATCTACCTAGACAGATTCTTTTAAAAACTGTGTTTACATTTTTCTGAATTTCAATTGATGTTTTCTGAATTTCAATTTATATTTTCTGAATTTCAAATGATATTTTCTGAATTTCAATTGATATTTTCTAAATTCCAAATGACGATTTCTGAATTTCAATTGATATTTTCTGAATTTCAATTGATATTTTCTGAATTTCAATTGATGTTTTCTGAATATCAATTGATATTTTCTGAATTTCAAATGATATTTTCTGAATTTCAATTGACATTTTCTGAATTTCAAATGATCTTTTCTGAATTTCAATTGATATTTTCTGAATTTCAAATGACATTTTCTGAATTTCAATTTATATTTTATGAATTTCAAATGATAATTTCTGAATTTCAATTGATATTTTCTAAATTTCAAATGATATTTTCTGAATTTCAATTGACATTTTCTGAATTTCAAATGACAATTTCTGAATTTCAATTGACATTTTCTGAATTTCAAAAGACGATTTCTGAATTTCAATTGATATGTTCTGAATTTCAATTGATATATTCTTAATTTCAATTGATATTTTCTGAATTTCAAATGATATTTTCTGAATTTCAATTGATATTTTCTAAATTTCAAAAGATATTTTCTGAATTTCAATTGATATTTTCTGAATTTCAAATGATATTTTCTGAATTTAAAATGGAAATTCTGAATTTCAATTGATCTTTTCTGAATTTTAAATGGAAATTCTGAATTTCAATTGATATTTTCTGAATTTCAAATGAAAATTCTGAATTTCAATTGATATTTTCTGAATTACAGTTGCAAAAGGTGTAGTATATTTTTCTACTAAGTTTAGCACTCGGTTTTGAAAAATTCGAAAATGTATTGCTGAAACAGCAGCGAAATTTAGTAAAAAAATTTGTAATAAGAGAATAGCAAAAATGATTACTAAAAAACAATTTATACTAAAAATCGGTATAAAAATAGTAAAGTGCGATTGGAAACTGTTTACAAATTTTTACTAACTTTTTATCTGAATGTAGACACATTTGCAAAATAACTAACATTTAGCTAATAATTTAGGTAATCTTTTCTGCTGACTTTAACATTTTCTTTGCTATATAGTTTCTAGTAACTTCTTCTGCTGTTTTTAAAGATTTATTTCTATGAGTGTATTCAATCAATTGAAAGCAACTTTATTAATTTATCTTCTAAATAATTGGTGAGTGGCTAGTGTAAATATAGTATGAGTGTAGAGAAAGGTTTTTTTTTTTTTTTGTTTATCAAATACAAACAAATTAAAATTTTTTTCGTTTGGTTTACCTTTTATTTTTGTGCAAATTAAAAATATTACAAACAGTTGTTACAGATTTCATTTGAAATGCATGCATATTGTGTATTATTTTTCTTTGAAGTTTATTAAAATAAAAAAAGGGCAAATGATTTTAATAACTGTATAAATTTCTTAATATGCCCCCTATTAATAACAATTATACGCTACGATGCACAAAATCTTTGCTAAAGAAAAAATCATTAAAATGATTAATTTTTTATTTAACTTTCATTAAGAATATTATCTCTTTTACACCTTTAAAGGAATCTTAACACATTTGTACATTACATTATAAATAAGGTTTTCTTTTAGAAAATATGGTTTAGTTATTATTAGAAAATTATAATACTAAGTTGATGGAAAATAGTAAAATTTATTTTTATGAACTAGGTGTAGTAATTCTCTAAAGAAAAAATTGTGTGTAAGTCATAAAAACAATTGCAGTTTATAAACTTTGGCATATCGTGTTTAAAGGTTATACTAAAGATATTTTTAAAATTGTCTTAAAATAAAATCTATAAAGCAAAATGTTAAATGTAAGCATGCAAGAGATATTAAAACATGAACACGATTATAAATAAGACAAGAAAATATTGATTTTATATAAGAAATTTATAGAATTTTTTCTCCTTGTTTCTCGAATGAAAATAATTTTCTTTCCATTTATTCTTCGTCTAATATAATAAAAGTTTAATAACATATGTATCAACATTATAAAATCGTGTTAAGTATATTTAAGTACAATACACTTTTATTTAACCACACACTACTACTTGTCATGTCATAAAGAATATAAAAAAAATATCTATTATATGGACATTATGGTAGCAGCTATATGGCAAAATGTTGAATTTCGATATTAAGCAGCATGAGGTATCTCAAATTATTTAAGATTTTTAGCTAGATTTTAACTATATAAAGTGTCTATTTTTTAAGATGCACGCAGGGTTCGTCTTAAAAAATGTTTAAATATTTGTGTTCAAAATACTGCAATTTTTTACAAATATTATGTCAATACCAGGGCGCGGAAGTCGTGTTTTGTATACATAAAATATTTACTAAAAATAGGAAAATATGCATTTGAAAATTTTTTTGTTTCAAAATATATGCGGAACTAATTTTTCTTTAAATAATATTTATAAATTTTAAGAAAAAAAAAATTATTTAAAAGATATAAATAGTGCAAAAATTTTAGTTCTAATTAAATATGCAAAATATGCTTTGCACTAATAGAAAAGAGTCTGTAAAGATTTTAGTTAAAACTACTAAAAATTATCTTGCAGAAAAACAGCTAAAACTAGCGGAATATTTTTGCTAAATATTAATAAGATCCCAGTGTAGAAACGGTAATGACATATCATTATTTTTTGGACTACCAGTAATGACAACCACTTACCTTCTGCATTATTTTAAAACATATAATAATGAGTTACTTATAGCGACTTATTTTTATCATTATTTCAAATAGAAAATAATTTCCTAGATTTTTTTTAAAATTTTTTGAAATCTATTTTTAGACTCAATATTTTTTAAATACTGGTAAGGATATATGTAACCACATATTTTTTGATTTTTTGTATGTTGGCGAGTAAGCTTACTTGTGTGCAGCAGGTCAATTATGTTTTTATTTATTAAATATTACATGTCGATATAGCTCAGATGGTAGAGCTATTGTCTGGCAATCTGTAGACCCAGGTTCGATTCCCGCACCAGCAAATTTTATTAAAAAAAAAATACAATAAAAAATATTTTTTTTTATATAATTTATTTTTTTGAAAATCTATTTTTAGACTCATTATTTTTGTCAGTACTGGTAAGCACAACGGTAACGATATATTTTTTGATTTTTCGTATGCTGGTGTGTAACCATAACTCATTATTTTTCGCGACATCGCCATATAAAGGTAATAAGAAATGTAATAACAAAAGTAACTAGTTACCATTACCAAGTATGTAGTTACATAACCACATATCTGGTAATGATTTTCTACACTGGGATAGATTGAGCAAAAATAACATACTAAATATACAAAAACGAGTAAAAAGGTTAAAGTCGGCCATGCCGACTATACAATACCCTACACCAGTCTGGTTAAAGGTCAACTAATGTTTGGATCCGAAATTCGAATGGGTTAAAATGGGACTTGTGTCAAAATTTTCTATAAAATAATAAAAGAAGAGAAAATCGTAAATATAGCACATATGGGCGATAGGTCCAAATATGGACCGATTCTATCTAGAATCTATCGGCTTTGTTCTCGCGACCATGTGATTCAGCAAACCAAATTTCATTAAAATGTTTTAATATTTGCCACCTGCCGCGTGTAACCCAGCCAATTTTGGAGGGACCCTTATATGGGCACTAAACATGGACCGGTGTTAACCAAAATCAATAGGCTTCGGGCTTGGGCCAACATAGGTCTGTGTACCAAATTTCATCAAAATAGCTTAATATTTGCAATATGCAGCGTATAAACAATATAATTTAGGGGGGACCCTTATATGGGCACTAGGTCTAAACATAGACCGATTTCAACCAAAATCAATTGGGCCGACGTTAGTCGGTGTACCAAATCAACATCAAAATATCTTAATATTTGCGACCTGTAGAGTGCGCACAAGAATGCATGGACAGACAGACAGACGGACGGACGGACAGACGGACATCGTTAAATCGAAATAAAAAAAATTCTGAGCCGATCGGTATACTATTAGGTGGGTCTAGGACCAATATTTTTTGGTGTGACAAACATCAGCACAAACTTATAATACCCTCTCCACATAGTGGTGTAGGGTATAAAAAGGAGACACGGAGGAGATTGGAAGATAAACAAAAATCTAAAAGTAGAATGTTTGTATGTGTCTGTTTGATCACTTCTGAAGTTTACAAACTGAAGGGTCAAACTAAAATAACATTCATTTACTTAAATAACAGATCAACTAAAACATTTCCCCCATTCATCTTAAACACTTTGACACGGTGCAAAAATATAATTTAATAACATTTAAATTTAACGGTTCGTTGTAATTCACAAATCTGTGTTTATCATACACAGAGTTGAATAGAATCAGCTGAGATATCTTAAGAATTAAGGTTCAAAGCAAAAAAGAGTAATAATATCAAAAGGATAAAAATAGGATTGTTAGATTACGTTGATGTTAGTCTAAGTTGAGTTGTTGATAACAAATTCGATTTGCATTCAACAGTCACATAAGTAGACGATTATCAAAATATTAACCCATTCAAAGGCGAAATGCACTGATGATGGCTTTGTAGCGAAAGCCGAAAATGCGCATTCTGCCTTGCTGGTCTTATCGAATTCTTTAAAAAAAAAAATTTATTCTTTGTTATTTACTTGTAAAAATTGTATCATCTTTCTTTGATTTGAAAATAATTTAAACAGAAAGTGATATTAATTTATGATCTAGAGTCAAACTAAAATAACATTCATTCAATAACAGAAAGCTGAATAGGAAAGAAACCTATGAATTAGCTAAATTGCATTCAAGGCCTTACTTGGGTGAGATGGCTAAGCTGTCGCACTTGAGTATAGTTACGTTTGTAATTTAGGAATAAGCACAGGTTCGATTCCTACAGCCGACGGGTTGTTGAAACATTATCAGATAGAGACAATCTGACAATAAAATATAAAACAATAATACAATTTAATGGAAAGTCACTGATGAAGCCCGTGTACTGAAAAAGGTAGATACTAGATCTAGTCTGATTTGCAAATTAATGTGTTTATAATTTTTAGAGAAAAAGGTTTATTCTTCTTCTTAACCTCAAACCTACTAAATTTTTTGTTACATTCGAGTTAAAATTTAGTTAGTATAAGAAAAAAAAAAAAAAAATTTAAACAATTTAACCTACTAACATCAGTATAAAATTTTTTTAGATTTTTTTTTAAATCATATAAAAATCTAGCCTTCTGAAATAGTCAGTTAACAATTTTTCTTAACAAATATTTCTGTTGATTTTAGCAGGGTAGACTGCTAATTGCATTCATCTGATTTTAAAATAAAAATAAAAAATTTTTTTATAAATTTATTTTTATCGGGATATACATTAATTGCATTAGAGGAATTAAATATGCAAAAATCCCAAAAGTATTTAACAAATTGTGAAAAATAATCTGTTGAAACATGTCCCTACCCGGATTTCATTCTTGCCTAAGGAAATCGTCAGCGGACGGCGTTCTAGAATTTCTGGAAATATTTGTTAAATAAAATTACAAACTTAATGAGAATTTCTTGTTCTCGTCTAGATGCGTTATTAAACATTTAAAATATCAAAGGAAAACAAAAAGAACAACAAAATATTTACCACAATTTTCTTTGTCATCTTCCAAAATAGTACTCTGTTGTTTTGACAGATCTAGCAATGTAGTGACATCCATTCATGTATAAACAACAATAGAAAACAATGTTTTCTGAAGTGTCAGTGACATTTAAATTTGACCAAGCACTTGCATATTAGTTTTTCTAAATTTTTTTTTTTGAAAAGAAAATCCAGGAAATTTTTCTTATTAATTAACGTATTGCTTCGGATATACATTAATTGCATTAAAGGAATTAATAAAATTTTTGTATACTTATATAACAGTTTTTTTGCTATTTTATGGCTACTAATATTTATCAAAATTTTCTGCAGATTTTGTGGGAATCAAATATCAAATATATCTAGAATCCTATAAATTTAACAGTTTTATTTTTAGTGTTCTTATTTTACTAGTATTTGGCAAAAAAATCTGCTAATTTCAGCTCTTTTTTCTGCAGACTAATTTTGAACGAATTTTTGGCTGCTTTCTCTACTATTTTTATGGATTTACTTCTGTGATTGTACAAAAAAAAAAGAAAATCAAAGTGTAGAAAAACGTACATTTATTCACAAATTATGCAACAGAATATGCAATAAAATAAGAATTTTGAGAAAAACTTGCAAAAATATGTATTTGTACCAAAATATGCAATTAGAGAAAAATATGTAATTTTATGCACTAATAAATCGAATCCGTATTGTTGCAAATTTAGTTGATTTATAAAGTTATTCAATTTATGAAGTCCCTTGCCTTAGTCTTAATATATATTTGCAAAAAACAAATCGACAATTATTAAATAGCTGCCACCCTAATCGACATATGTGCACTATAACCATATAATTTTGTCAGAAAAAATATCTTCTTAAATGTTACATGTTATATTTGTAATCCTTAGCATTCTTTATGACAGTGGCCTTACAATAATATACTTCTTACCAACACCTTCATGAAAAGAATATTTTTAACCCTTTAAGATCACAAATGAAAATTTTATATCTGTTTTTAAGTTCAGACTATAAAATAAATTGGTAAGCACTCCAGAGGGGATATTTTCTAACTTTTTAACAATAAAATTCCGTAGTTAAATTGTCAGGATTTCTTGGTAAACGGTTAATAAGTTGGAGAGTCCCACTACTGGGGGGCATTCTGTGACTTTTTAACTACAAAATTCGGTAGTTAAATTGTCAAATTTACATAGTAAACTACAGCTTAACTATCGAATTTAATCGTAAAAAAGTTAAAGAATCCCTCTGCTGAAAAATTTAAAAAATTTTAATGAAATTTGTAATAAAATCAAAATTTTTTTTCATAAAAACTAATAAAATACATGAACTTATATAAGTTTTGATATACGAGTTTATCGTGGTAAAATCACAAAGACAAAGGATTTTTTAATATTTTTTGTATTCCTGTTTACTAAGTATTTGCGAAAATTAAATAAAAAAAATTGTTCAAAATGGCTGCCATTTGTCTACCACCTCTACCGATGTCTGACCGGCCTCTCGTCTATTGCAGTACGCACCAAATCCATAGGAAAATTGTAAACTGTCAGGATAAGTGCATGCTTTAGAGATACCAAATTAAAGTGATAATAGCGCAGACTATACACTCTAAAACTTATCACAATTTATCAGGGTTAGCAGACAATACCGCTAAAATACAGTTATCTATTCAAAACCCTTTTAACTGACTACCGTTATCCCCAAAATACCGTTATCGAAATAACTGAAATACCGTTATCCTTAAAATACCGATACCGAAATAAATGAAATATCGATACCCTTAAAATACCGATACCGAAATAAATGAAATAGCATTATCCCTAAAATACCGTTACAGCTATTTTTAATTTTCTGCTTTTGGTAATTGCATGTGGTTATTGAGTATTTTTCGTACATTAAGTTGGTAAATTGGTTCTGTTTTTAATTTCGTTTTAACGTTGAAACTTTAATTCCCAATATCTCCGCTAGGGGCTGCTGCAAAGCTATAAAAATAATAAAAATATTTCTTTGGGGCATAGATCTATATTTCCACGAAGTTTGGCAGGAAAGGGTTAATCGATCAAAATAAAAATCCGAGTAATTGAAAACTCTAATATTTTTACTGGTTCAGTCCCATTTGCATCTGTCTCGGGACAGGTACGTTCAGACCGGTACTCTTTTCACCAGTTACAGGACCGGTACTTTAAGACCAGTTGCGTTTTCACCGGTTGCAGGACAGGTCACCGGGTAGGTACTTTCAGACTGGTCCTGTTTTCACTAGTCATGGGACAGGTCCATGCAGACCGGTCTTGTTTTCACCGAGTGCTTGCATTACAACTGTACCCTGTTTTCCCATAGGGTAGTTATAAAGAAGGGACGCCAAAAAGATTTTACACGTAAATGAAGTATAAATGTCAGTTGTCAAAAAACTTTCAAATTGGGGAAATTTAATAGTGTACCATAACTTATGAAAGTAGAAAGTAGAGGGTTAAATAAAGCAATTTCAAGTGCTTTTTTCATAGATAATGCTTGTAGTAGTATATTGATGCAGAAAAGTCGTGTAGTGTTAAATTAGCCACATAAATTTGTCATTGCTATGTACATAAGGGTGGATTGAATTCGGATTTCGAATTTCTTTTGGGGAAGAGATTGATAAGTTTGGAAAAGATGTAAAACAGAGTAAGAAAGTTAAAGTCGGGCATAACTCCTGTATGATATCCTACAATAGTCTGACTGAAAGCAAATAGTATTTGGTGTTAAAGTTAACACAACTTTAATACCAAATACTTTATAGACAAATTTGGTAACAAATTAGAAAATCAGAAAGAAATATTGATTTTCCATAATGCTCGCTACATTTAGGAGAAAAAAGCAAACAAAGTTCATATAGAAACTAGTTCCAAAAATGGACCGATTCTATTTTAAATAAATAGGCTTTGTCTTTGGCCCATATGTGTCAGTGTACGAAACATAATAATAGGGGCACTAGGTCTAAACAATAATAATAGGGGCACTAGGTCTAAACATGGACTAATTCTGAATTAGTACATGTTTAATTGCATTAAATTCCATTATTAGAATTTATTTTTGTGGCATATAGCTTGTGAGACGATTTATGGGGAAACTTATATGGGAACTAGCTCTAAATATATACCAATTTAAAAAAATCGCAAATTGCGAAATTTGTGCAAAGTCGGAATTCAATCCACCCTTATCTACTTGTAATAAAAATGTGAAAGAAATTCAAAAACCTTGCTGTAGTTTATGTGATGGGGCAACATAAAATTTATTGCTTTTAACTAAGATGAAACCAACATAGAAAGCATAATTTTATTGGAGAAACACCTTCGTTAATTGAATCATATATTTTAATATAATAGTGAACACAACCTACGCGGATAAAATTGGATGAATTTATAAATTTTCATTAGACGGCTAAGCAATTAAGTACTAGCATGTAAGGTTGTCTATGCTAAACACTGCGATTTTACTGAAATTTGAATACGTCATAGAAATCATACATGGGAATTTTTCATTACCATTGAAATTTCATTACCATTAGTTCATACTAATGACAATGAAAAAAATTTCATTACCATTTAATGGTAATGAAATATTTTTCATTAGAAAAATCATTACTAATGGTAATGAAATTACACTAATGTATAAAAAAACTAATTACAATTGATTAAAAACCATTTGTTTACAAAAAAATTCAGAAAAATGAAAACGAACAACGGGTTTGGCCGGGGAAGTTATAAAACATAATTTTTTAAGGAGGATCCATTCCATTCCGTTAAACTTTACCTGGATACAAATAACAATAGAATGAAAAGCAATATTTAATTTCAAATGAGCATGAGCCTGAATGAGCATATTCCATCTTCGATTTCAGCGAGTTTTACTCCATTTTTACGTCTTTCTGTCAATGGCAATTAATTTTTTTAATTTATTCATTATCAATGGTAATGAAATTTAAAGTCATTGTCATTAATCAATGAAATTAAATTTTCGAATCATTACCATTATTTAAAAAAATGGTAATGAAAATAATTTCATTACAATTGATATCAATGCAATGGTAATGAAATCATCAATTAATTAGTCCACCTAATTAATTAGTCCCATGTATGATAGAAATGAAAATTCTGAAATTGTTCCACATTATGAATTTAGAATAGGGTTTAAAAATTGCCACTATCGAATTTTCGATTTTTATATCATTTCATTCAAAGAAACCTTATCAAGGGCTTATGTTCTACCTTGGGATTCCTCATCAATAACATTTTTAATACAGTTCAAGATATGACAATATATGCTTCTACAATATATATATAGTCTCATATATATTGATATGTGGTGTCATTAAAATAATATATTACCATATATGGTTCCTTTTAAACAATATATTATCACATATGGTGCCATTTAAATAATATATAACTAGCCTAGTAAAAATGATTTTTATATAATCAGATATGATTTTTATATAATCATTTATGATTTTATACAATTATAACTTGTCGAGTATTGTGAAACATATATTTTTATATGATTATATTAAAAGATATTTAATTATATAAAACTATTTTAACCAGATCCACCATTTTCCGGATCAAATCATGTATAGGTTAATATAATTATATAAAAAATGTATTATCTGATCCGAAAAATGGTGGATCTGGTTAATATAATTTTATATAATTAAATATCTTTTGATATAATCATATAAAAATATATATTTCACAATACTCGACAAGTTATAGTTGTATAAAATCATAAATGATTGTATAAAAATCATATATGAATATATAAAAATCATTTTTACTAGGGTATCTCAATAAAATTTTTAGTACAGTTGCAGATGTGATAATATATTGTTGTGTTTTCAGCTTTTAAAAACGTTGGTTTATTTCCTTAAAAAAAAACGGTTTCTTTTCTATTGCAATCAAAATAACCAATTCAACCGGTGACACCAATTGTTACGTTTGCCTTCTAAAACGTACGTTTATCTCCTTTAGATAAATCAGGTTGCTGCTCTTACTAAGTAAAAATAATATGCTCTATTTAATTTAATTTAGCTTTACACTTATTTACTTAACGTTGTATTATTTTAAATACAACAATATAGCACACACGCAAACTCTAATAATCAACTGACTGTACAATGCTAATACACAATTAACAAACTCTAGTACGAAATTTGATAGCACAAACATATAACTTTACTTCACAAATGTTAATGCGCAACTTCCCCTTCCTTCGTAACGTTCGGTCTTTTATAGTTTAATGGTCGTTGGTTGAAGAACATGCTAGAAGCTTAACATTATTTATGGCATTTAACATTATAGCATATGCTGAGGTGTATACTTAAATGTGGTGTTACGATGCCAGATTGACATCTTTAGTAATTCCAGGAAATTCCAGAGTTTTCTATACTAGACTAATCCAAATTCGTAAGAATATGATATTTTATATATTCTGATATTCTGATATTTTCACATCAACAATAGTACATTAACATAATTAAATAGAATTAAATTAATAATTTAACATAATTGCAATTGTTATAATAACTTAAATGTGGAGGTAGCAAAAAAATTAACTAAAAATTAAATTTTAACTAAAAATTAGTTAAAAAATTGTTAAGTTGAAGTACTAACAGTTTTACTAACTTTTCTACAAACTTTTTTCTATGAGTGCACCAATTTCTATGCCTATTGACTGCTTTCAGTTAGCACCTGAATATTGAATATTAGGGCGGGTCGATAAAAATAAGAATCTTTTCCCGAGGAACCATACCTCTAAAACGAATTCTGAATCCCCGACTTTTGATGTCCCAAAATTTGAAAAACCCCACTTTGACCCATTTAGAGTGCCCCAATCGAGTCCAAATGTATGACCGACCCCCACTCACTTTGGAGGGCCGACCCAACCATGTCAGTGGCACACCCCCTGGAACCCCCTGGGGGTTCCCTATACAAACAATTTTTCATGTAAAGTGCCAAAAATGGTGATTTTTTGAAATGTTTGTATGGTGAACCTCCCAGGGGGGTTCCAGGGGGTATGCCACTGGCATGGGTAGGTCGGCCCTCTAAAGTTAGTGGGGGTCGGTCATACATTTGGACTCGATTGGGGCACTCTTAATGGGTCAAAGTGGGATCTTTCAAAATTTGACCCTACGGGTCAAAATGCGGGGATTCGGAATTAGTTTTAGAAGTATGGTTCCTCGGAAAAAGTTTCTTATTTTGATCGACAAAAATAAAACTGATAAATACATAAAATTTTAGTGTAATTTCAATTATAAAAATTTAAAAAACGTTAAAAAAAATTCAGTGTTCAATAGGGTTGATTTGTAGGGAGGCAAAAAAATCGCTCAAGTGACAAGGAAAATCATATTCTAGGGATCAAAATAAGAAACTTAGCCCGAGGAAATGAATTCTGAATCCCCGCCTTTTGACCCGTAGGCTCAAATTTTTAAAAATCCCACTTTGACCCATTTAGAGTGCCCCAATCGAGTCCAAATGTATGACCGACCCCCACTAACTTCGGAGGGCCGACCACCCATGACAGTGGCTCACACCCTGGAACCTCCCTGGGGAGTTCCCCGTACAAACATTGATTTGTAGGGTGGCAAAAAATCGCTCAAGTGACAAGGAAAATCCCATTCCCCCACTAACTTTGGAGGGCCAAGTGGCACACTCCCTGGAACCCCCCTGGGGGGTTCCTCGTATAAACATTTTTTCATGTAAAGTGCCAAAAATGGTTATTTTTTGAAATGTTTGTATGGATAACCTCCCAGGGGGGTTCCAGAGGGTGTACCACTGGCATGGGTGGGTCGGCCCTCCAAAGTTAGTTCTTTAAATGGGGCAAAGTGGGATTTTTCAAAATTTGAGCCTACGGATCAAAGGGCGGGGATTCAGAATTCGTTTTAGAGGTATGGTTCCTCGGGCAAAGTTTCTTATTTTGATCCCTAGAATACGATTTTCCTTGTCACTTGAGCGATTCTTTTGCCTCCCTACAAATCAACCCGCCCTATTGAATACTAAATTTTTTTTAACGTTTTTTAAATTTTTATAATTGAAATTACACTAAAATTTTTTGTATTTAACAGTTTTATTTTTGTTTTTTTAATCCAACTAATATTTTGCAAAAAATCTGCGCCTTTTAGCAAAATAATTTACGTAGTTTTTTCTCTTTGTGTATTAACTTTGAGATTCATTGCTAAAAATCTTTATAATTCTATTATTACTTAAAAGATTTTGTCTATTGAAAATGATTTTGAAAGCTTAGAAAATGTATGTTAATATAAATCATCATCAAATTTTATACAAAAGTCTTTGTAAAGAAAAACTTCCAGACATCAATGCCTGACTAAAGTACTTATATGTAAATTTACATTAGTATCACTTTGTATAAAAATGGCACTAACATTTACAAGAAGCTGAAAAATATACTATATAACAAAAAAATTTCACAAGTCATATTGCAGTAAAAAAAAAATACATGTACATAAGTAAATAAAGGTAAAATGCCTTTACAAACAAATTGAATAAGCAATCTTTCTCAACGGAAATTATAATAATAAAATTATAAAAAATTATAGAAAAGTACATGAATATAATTGATTATGAAATGAAATGTTGAAGCTTGAAAAAGTCCTTTAAATATGTTTGTATGTATATAAAAATCTGGTAGAAGATACTTGGATTTTTACAACCCAGAAAATAGATGGAAAAAATTTTAAGTCTGACTTGGTAACATGTTGCATATACATACATAATTAAATATACTTGTTATGTCTCTGTATGAATATACGAGTACACGAGTACACCAGTTGGGTTTAACATTTTTATGTATAAATATGCATCATATTTTGATTTGATGTTTTTATTTCTGATACATATTGGAAGGAGGGAATGTATTTTTGGGGGCTGCACATAAACTGTAAAATATTTATTTTGCAGCAGCAGGAGAAATTGAAATTTAATTACTATGGTGTGAGTTTTTCATTTTTTATTTTTGTGTAAATCATGTTATCACTGCTTGCTCATGCAAAATGCCATGTTGTTTGGTGTTGTTGGCTTTTTGGCTGGTTGTATTTTGTCTGTGGTATGTAGTTTTGATACATATTAAAAATTTGTTTAACAGAAAATTGAAAATTAATTGAAAAAACAGTAGTAAAAAAATATCAAATGTTGATTTATGGTTATTACATTTTTGTAACAACCCAGTTAAGCTTTAATGAGATATACTCAACAGCAAAAAGGTAGTGAAATAAGCATATTTATTTTAACAATGAAATTGTATTTTTGAAAATAAATAAATAGGGCATTAAGCAACCCTCTCAAAAAAATTCCATAGGCTTGGAAAACAGACAAAGGAAATCCGAATATCATTTTTAAATCACATCAGAAATAACTCATAAAGAATGATAATTTGAGCATTTTTGAGTCTACTATGAAAATTTAAGAAGTTTCGCAAAAGCTCATAAGCAAAATAAGTAAACGACTAAAATTATATTTAGATAATATTGAAATTCTTTTCAAATACAGTTTTAAATACCTCGGTATCAACTTTAGTAAACTTTTGAAATTTAATAAACATGTTAGTTAACGAAAAGGCGTCATTATCAACTTTCTCTGATTATGCTCTCAACCAGATGCGATGATTTTTTGAAAGACTGATGTACTTTAAAAGCAGTGACGTTCTGTCTAATGAGCGAAGATATTCTCTGTGCACCCTAAAATATTTCAAAATTTGGTAAATTTAACATTTTTTGTAATTTTTCAGAGGGTTCTATAATATTTTCGAACATCAGTCACTTACTGTATTTATATGAAGTAGATCGTGTACTATTGTGGCATGTATGTAGCGAAAAATTAAATATCAAGCACAAAAAATTTAATTAAAATAAATGTTACTACTACTGTGCTAGTTACGACATCGGCAAACAAAAGAAGAAACAAAGTTAGGAGCATATTCCGCTAAGAAAAATCATATGTTGAGTAAGATAGTTTAAACAAAACTATAACCAGAAAAATCTTTCAGTACCATATAAGTTATTATATAATGAAACTAAAATTTTTTACTACACACAAAAAAGTAAAAACCAGGTTTTATTATCAAATTGTTCCAGACAATTACTATTTTCTCTGTTTTTGCTGCTTCCACGCAAATGATACTATCAACTACTAAAAATTGTGTACGATTAATTGAATCAATTAAAGAATTCAAAGATTTAATTGATTTAATTAAATATTTATTTAAAAACAATTTTTTTTTAAACAAATGTAATCTAATTAAAGATGATTTAAGATAATATTTTTGTGTGTGTACTTATAATTAGACGTCAGTACTAATTATTTTTGTTAGATGAAGTCATTTTTATGAACAGTCTTCTTTACGCGTGATTTGTTTAATAACAAAAATAATGTGATATTGGTAACTACTTATATTTTAACTGCTTATCACCATACGAATAACTACTTATTTTGGTAACCACTTATATCTTATGTTTTTGTAATGCAACGGGTAAGTAGGTTCATAAATTTTGTACGTTTTTTCATGCAGCGAATATGGACAATAGAGCGTACCACCTCCAATATGAAGTATTTTTGCAACGAGGTTTCAAAAAATTTTTTTTTTGCCGAACGTAGGGGTCGCCATTTTGCATTTTTCGTTATATCTTTGGCATTTACAGTCGGATCTTAAAGTATGATACATCGATGTTTTTCTATCGAGGAGACCAGTGTTTTGCTCTAAGAGCCATTGACTTCAAGTATCCCGTTCTAGTAGTTACCCACCAGATCTAAGTTGCTACGACCCTAATGTCAGAAAATTAAAGCTCGCAAAAAATCATTAAACTTATGCTAAGAAAGTTTTTCGATAAACCTAGTAAAAATTTTTTTTATATATTGGTTGACGAACGTGGGGGTCGCCTTTTTAAATTTTTTTTCATTGGATTTTTCCTTTATAGCAAAACACTGGTCTTCTCGAGGCAAAAAAATCGATATATCACACTTTAAAATCCGACTTTAAATGCCGAAGCTATAACGAAAAATTTAAAAAGGCGACCCCTAAGTTCGGAAAAATTTTTTTTTTTTTTTAAATCGCCTTTCAAAAATACTTCATATTGGAGGGTGTACGACGAACTTTTTTTTGAGGTACGGTCTAATGGACAACTAGGCTAGAGGGGGGATCCTTCGCCACTTTTTTTCAAAGCAATGTCATTTCTTAACCCCTAATTATTTTTCAAAAATTACTTTCAAATTGCAGATCTACATATCTTGGCTTTAATTTCTATGATTTTTATTATAATTATTTGCATATTTTCTATTACTTTCTTAATGATTTTTAAAGTAATCCAAATCGGCGTAACTGCCCTAAACTTGGGGGATATTCGCCAAAAGAGCTAAATACAATTTCAACAAAAAAAAAAAAATGTTAATACGGCAAAGTCAATCTTTTAATGACTGAAATAAATAATTTAGAATAAGTTCTTTAAAATATGTGATTGCTTTTAATCAATAAATCTCCACTACATTAAAAAAAAAAACAATTTAAAACTATAATATAATTTTTCTTCAAAATTACAAAAAACCGAATAATATAATTTTGAGAATGAACACGATTGTTCTACTTTACTAATATTAAACAAATAGGAAAATATTATAGAGCATTTTAGTCAGGGCTGTACCAACTCCTTGTAGCTCCAGGGGCCATCTGGTGATTGTGCCCCAGAGGCAGCCACTAATATAAAATTAATATTTTTTCTCACTTTTTAACGTTTATTAAAAGCTCATATGTTAGATCATAGGTCCAACATACTGAAAAATTATATTTTTATAACACGATTTGAGAAAGTTATTGCAAAATATAGTTGCTTTCAATTATTTTTTTGGCACCCTAAAAAACACAAAAACACGTCTGTCTGCGACCACATGTGATGCAAATTCGTCAAAGTGGATGTTAAAGAAAGGTAATTGAAAAATGAACAAAATATATTTTTTCCAATTTTTTATCTCCCTTAACATCGGAGAAAAATAGGATTAGTATATGTGCCTGACTGGCGAAGGATACCCCCTCTACCCTACTTACAAAAACGACCTTGTCGAATAAAAATAATAAGTTTTGACACTGAATTATATGTAGTAGATTCTTATTATACTGCTTATTATTTAGATATTAGTACTGAGCACCCATTACTGATACTTTGCTGGTATGGCATGTATGTTTGAAATGTACTGTAGCTAGTTTTGAACCACTTAAATAAAAAACACACACGCACAATGTTGTAGAGAAAACTCATAAATATAAAAAAACATTCGCATGCAGTGAGTGAGCGATAAAAAAAACTGCACAATATCAGCGCTGCTAATTATAATATTTTGTCATGAATATGATTTTTGAAGTGAAATTTATTTTGTGAAATGACAATTGACGATTTGGCATAATTTCATTTATAAAAAATTACTATTTTTGAAATTAAAAATGTTTGGTAGTTTTTGTTGAAAAAATAGGACTTAATAGAAAAAAAAGAAAAATTATAAGGACTTCAAAATAATGTTTGGAGTGAATTACAGAGTTTTCTTATCAAATCTTAAAAAAATCTAATTTCTAAAATTTTTGAAATAATAATGTAATAATCTTGAAAAACTAGTAATTAGAAAACATTATTATATACATATATTAAAGTAAGGTAGAAAAAAGGCGATGTTATTACCCTACCTACACTGAGAGAATTTCCATCACTTCAGTAATGAATTTCTTCATAGTTTCAATGAAAATTGTCACTGGAACTCGTCCATTGAAACTTTTCATAGAATCTATGAAACAGGTTTTATTAAAGTCAATGTTTATGAAAAGTTCATAAAATTAGTGAAACTCTTCAAAAAATTAATAGGCCACTCGTCCAATGAATAAATCATTCAGCCAATGAAGAGCTTCATAAAATCTATGAAGCAATTTCATTTACTATTATTTCATATAGTTGGTTGTTGTCGTTGCTAAGCTGGAGTGGATAAATAAAAAGTACAGTGCAAAGGCGTAATAAAATCGTAGCATATTTTACGGATGTACAAAATATATCAAAAGAAAGAATTCATTAAAAAAGTTCCATAAAAAAAAAAGTTTCGAAAAAATTAATATGATTTATAAAAAAATTTCATAGCCCAAAATTAGTAAAAAAAAAATTAATTAAAAAAATAAAAATTATAAAAGATTATTCTCTCAGGAAATGACGATATTTTATAAAAAAAAATTAAAAAAAAGTGAATACTATTGAACAATTTCATATATTTAAAAAACAATTTCATTAAATTTATGGAGATCTAATTTAGGAAATTCAATGAATTTCTTTAATGAAATTATGAAATTTTATGAAAGAAAAGTTATGAAAAATTTCATAATATTAATTAAATATTATATACATAATGAAGTTCTTCATTGGTTCTAAGAAAAAAATTCTATGAAATTATATCATTAATACCATGAAGGATAATTCTCTCAGTGTATACTTTAAATAATAATCTGACAAACAGGTTTCAAATAGATTTGTCTACTTATTAACAAACTTTTACTTAAAATACTGATTTAAAGACTGATTTTAGTTACCTTCATTTAACACTATACTAAAAGTACTCAGTACTTTAAATAATTTTGAGTATTCATTTTCAAAATTATTTATAATTTTGTTAAATTTTAAAAAAATTCTTGTTAAAACATATTTTCATATTACTGGTATTACCCGATAGATGGCGCTACAAGGGTATCCTAAGTTTTAAAGATGGCGCCATTTCTTCCTCTCCCGATTTTCTAAAATGGAACATATCTCGAAAACTAAGAGAGATAGAGGAAAATGGACGAACATTTCGAGTACCCCTAACTACATAACACCCTTGTGGATAGATTATCTCTATCCAAAAATGGATCTTGGTGGAGCCTTGGACCCAAGGAAATTTTTAATGAAAAAATTCCATTTCAGAAAATCTGGAAAACTAAGAGAGATACAACAAAACGGACAAAATGTTTGCTCCTTCAGAGTTGGATGATATTGACTAAATAAAACTGTAGTTTTACTAAATTTTACCTAAATTTATATTTGCTAAATCCCAAAAAAAATATTTAAAAACAACAAATTTTATTTTAAGCCAAAACACAGGAAATAATTTTTTTAAAATAAAAAATTTTTCTGTTCAGCCAACAGAGGTATTATTTTGAGTGTGCACATGGTATATATTGCTGTGGTACACTGATAGAACTTTGTGCATAGTATTGTACATATATTTCTTTTTTGACATCTCCCTGAACTCGACTTGAACCCGCAATCACCAGAATGTAAACATTACCGCGTTACCGATTGATCTAAATAGCCAAAACAAAACGATGTCACTATTTGCACTTTTATATTTAAATAATTTTAGTTTGCAACCCTAGCGTTCATTACTGGAACATATATCTATTTTAGTAATTAGCAAATTCAAAACCCTTATAAAAATTATAGCATATATTACGGGTTAGTTGAAAATATATAATGAAAAAATTCATGTAATTAATGAATTTTTCATTAATTCAATGAAAATTTTTCATTAACTCAATGAATTCAGATTAATGAAATCGATTCATTAATAGTATGAACGAAAATTCTATCAGTGTACTACACGCTGCGTGGCTCTCTTAACATTTTTCGGTATGATTGTACCTGAATCAATGCTAATTTAATTTTGAATTACTTCTTCACAACATTTATGGATAAAGTATTTTTGACCGGGTTAGGAGTTAAAAAATAAAGGTGTAAGGCTTAGAAAGTCAGTTCGATGTCTTAGGGGTTATAAAAATAAAAGAAAGGTGATTTGATAGAACTTTTTATCCTAATTTAGATGCAAAGAAATGGCCTGCGGAATCGAAATTAAGTTCTCACAATCCTATTTCTGAGGAAGATATTTGAATCCATATTCAGTTGGGACAACTAATTTTATCTGTGTCTAGGTTCTTGTTTAAGAGGCCAATATTATTTTTCTAGTAGACATCATCCCAAAATTTGACCTCTAACCCTTTTTTGATTTAAACTGTTTTAGAATTTCATTTTCTTAAAGTTCTATACAGAAAATTCAGTTCAGCCATTATATTACATTTCAGAAAAGGCCGATTGGGCCTTTCTTTACTTCTCTTTCATCACCAGAGAAGATGAGAAAAAATTTCGTAAAAAGAGCACAAAAAGCAAAAGTAAAAAAAAAAAAATTAGAAAAACCACAGTTTTTTTTAAGGTTTAGAGAAAAAATATTTTTTGTGAGGAAAAAAAGTTTCTTTTGGATAAAAAGTTTTAAAAAGGCAATTTAAAGCTCAACAATCTTAAGAAAAAGCTATTTTAAAGCTAAAGTCCGAAAATTCAAAAAAAGTAAAAAGAAGCAGATATGAGTAAAAAAAGCAACAACAAAAGTTTTGACTTCTCTATTCATTATATATCAAAATGTTTTGCATAATCATATTTTCATTCATTAAAGTTCTTTTGCTAGACATTTCGTTGCTGGGATATTTATTTTTATTACCAATTAATTTAATCACGAAAAGTTATTAATTTGAAATTAATAAATTTTTAAATGATTCGAAAAAAAAACATTTGTTTGCTCAAGCAATTATCATAAAAAAAACTTTTTATTTAATTAACAGTTACGAAATTGTTTAATTGAAAAGATAAAATGAGCCATGTCATTGCCTAAAGTAGAGATTTTGGCGAAACAAAATTATAGGAAATACAATTACGAAACACCGTTCAAAATTTTATGTGATTCAATCTCGTATTGTTAAATTCCTAAGAACTTTTTAAATCCAGATTAAATATTGTAAGTTTTTTTTTCCTAATTTCACCATTAAAATATGCTAAATGTGAAGTAAAAAAGCCTCCTTTCTGAGTTTTAGTTTGGGTTTTGCTTGCCCAAGTTATTTCATTGACGTTACTTTAACAGGACATGGTTTGAAAGGTTGAAAGGTTTTAAAATCGATGGTTGTCGCTTACCATGATTAATGATTAATATTAATTGAAAATAAAAATCCTCTTAATATAAATATTAATAAAGATTTTCTCATAATTAAGATTGATTATTTTTGCTTGGAAGATCTAAAAGCAGTTAAAATTAAATTAATGCAAAATATAATTATTTCTTTATATTTTGGAATATTTTAATGACTTAGTTATTAGTATCTATTATACATATATATAATTTGTTATTCAAATAGACTGCTATTAAAAGGGTTTTCTTTTGCTTGTAATAAAACTCAACAAAGGAAATCTATAATCAAAATATTTATATAACTTTTTCTCTTTAATATAAATCCTTTGATATTAAAATAACATTCTTTTGTATATATTTTTTTTATAGATGATTATTTATCTGGCAAAATCATTGCAAATAAATGCAAGAGTATCTATGTATATATTTTAAGCAAAATAATTATTATAGCTTAGTGATTTTTACTCATACGTAAGAAACAACAAATGACAATGATTCATAATAAAAAGTCATTTAAAAGAAAGAATTTAATTTCTTTGCGCTTTTGAAAAAAATAATTCTGGAAATGAATTTTTCTTTAAGATTTGTTTTTGTAAAAACTGTTGTTTTTTGTACGAGTATGATTTTTGCACTTGAATAATTTCTTTTCTCTTTTAACAATATTGATGCAAGTTTAGATTTAACCTTTTTTTTTTGGTAAAAATGTTTTTTCATTATTAAATGCATGATTTCTGTTGCACTCACATATACGGCTGTGAGTCAATTTTTATACCATACACAGATCGAACAGGGTATTCGTATATTTAGTTTGTGTTGATAATTGTAATTATCCAAATTAAAGTGGTTTCCATTATGGTCCACTTTAAAGTTTCAAAAACTCCGTACCCTCAGTGATAATATATTGATGATCTTTAATATTATATTGATGATTCGTAATATGTATATTGATAATCTTAGGCCTCTCTCCTTGCTAACGATTAATGATATCCTTAAGCTTGCAAGGAAAGTATTCCAAGCTAAACTCTCCGATTGGTAGTAAATTTGGATATATGCTAGAGAGAAGGAAACTAAAAACAATTTGTCTCATTTTTCGGTCATTTCGGGGATTAAGTATATTAAATAGGGAGAATGAATTCGGCCAATTTTTATACTTTATGTTCAGGAAAATGTCTAACTAAAACTTACGAATTTCGAAGTGAAAACTGTATATTAGTAATATATTACTTAAAGGAGGAAACTTATGTTTTAGCACGGGGTTTGCCAATTTGTTCCAAAGACTAGCAAAAAATAGTTTCGGAGAAAAATAGCACGAATACAAAATACGTGTCTATTTAAATTAAATAGAGAATAAAATACAAGAATTTGCAAGGCATATCAGTTACTTCTACATACACAGAAAAAACAGATTCGTTGTTGTAACCGAATTTGTTGCCAATCGAATGGTTTGGTTATGGTAACCGAATTTTTCAGTCGTGACAACTGAATATCATCGAAGCCACTAGTCATTTGATAATGACA
Source organism: Leucophora obtusa (assembly GCA_949987735.1). Classification (NCBI taxonomy): domain Eukaryota; kingdom Metazoa; phylum Arthropoda; class Insecta; order Diptera; family Anthomyiidae; genus Leucophora; species Leucophora obtusa. Next base: position 312,581,297 of record OX465295.1, on the reverse strand, counting down.
ACAGAATTTCTATTGCCTCAACAGTAATTCGGTAGTCATAACTGAAAAATACTGTTGTCATAACCGAAATATTCGATTGGCAATAAATTCGGTTGTAAGCACGAATCTGTTTTCTGAGTGTATAAAACCCCAGAAATTTTGAATAGTTTTACAACAACTTAAAAAAGGAAAACTGCTCAAAAAGACACAGATGAATGGCCTACATATAAAAATTCGATTCCAACTAGGGTTTATGTCCCGGGAATTCCCGGGAATCCCGCCCTTTTTCCAATCCCGCAATCCCGGGAATTGATTTCCGGGGATTTTTTTTTTATTCTTTTACAGAAGTTTTAGCTAGTATATTAAAATTTTGGAAGCTTTATTTCAATTAAAAACATTGATTGTTTTAAAAATAATTTAAATAAAAAATATTTAAAATTAAAAAATGCGATTTAAAATTAAATAATATAATATATAACATACATGGGACTAATTAATTAGGTGGACTAATTAATTGATGATTTCATTACCATTGAATTGATATCAATTGTAATGAAATTGTTTTCATTACCATTTTTTAATTAATGGTAATGATTCTAAAATTTAATTTCATTGATTAATGACAATGATTTTAAATTTCATTACCATTGATAATGAATAAATTAAAAAAAATAATTACCATTGGCAGAAAAACGTAAAAATGAGTAAAACTCGCTGAAATCGAAGATGGAATATGCTCATTCAGGCTCATGCTCATTTGAAATCAAATATTACTTTCATTCCATTGTTATTTGTATCCAGGTAAAGTTTAACGGAATGGAATGGATCCTTCTTAAAAAATTATGTTTTATAACTTCCCCTGCCAAACTCGTTGTTCGTTTTCATTTGTTTGATTTTTTTTGTAAACAAATGGTTTTTAATCAATTGTAATTAGTTTTTTTATACATTAGTGCAATTTCATTACCATTAGTAATGATTTTTCTAATGAAAAATATTTCATTACCATTAATTGGCAATTAAATTTTTTTCATTGTCATTAGTATGAACTAATGGTAATGAAATTTCAATGGTAATGAAAAATTCCCATATTATTTAGGCCGAATTTTTTTGGGTTTAGTTAAACCAAAAGCAAATTTTATTAGACATTATCAAGTTTAAATACCAACAAAAATACTCGTACCTCGGAAATTTTATATTTTTTAATGATGGTCTTTTTCAAATAAAGCAATATTCATACACAACATTTCAAAATCAGTATTTCAGCTCCAAATACCTCCAAAAAAACTCGGCATTAAAATTTAAAAAAAAAATTATAATATTTTCTTATTTTCAATTGATGTAAGCGTTTTGAGTTTTTATTACTTTAAATAATTTCATTTAAATTTCATTGCTATTCCTTTATTTCAGTTGTATTTTTCAAATTTTATGTTTTTGTTACACTCTAAAAAATGCTTGTAAATTCACTACTATAAAATGATTAACTTTTTGTTTAATATAACGCACAGTGAGTAAATATAAACACAAAATGCGTAAAATTATGTTGTACGCACTTTCATATACAATAGTACACATATATTGTAATTATAGGCATTATTTGTTTATAATTACGCACAACACGTGCGTACAATTTTTTTATTTTGTTGATAAATTTATTTTTTACGCACAAATTTTGTAAATTCACTAACTTGTAATAGTAATCAAAATAAATACAGACTGACATTTGAAAAAAATTCAAGAAATTTTTAAATATAAAATAAAAGGTTCTAAATATAAATTGTTTTATAAATTTTTATTAAAATGTGTGATAACGTTATCTGCGGTATCTTTAAATGGTGCCTTGAGAGGTAATGATAATTTTTGTTAGTCTTTCAAAGATTTCGTTTCATATTATTATTTCTAGGCTTGTGGAATTTAAGTTCGGTGAATCCAACATAAATGCATTGGTGCCAAATTGAAACCTATTTATTGATGTGATCAGTTTCAAAAGAATTTGATATAAAAGTAAGAGAATGTATTGATATTTTATGATACAAAAACCCTTTTTTCTGTAAGAAAAACTCTTCTTTCTGAAGATATTTCTAAAGAAAAAAGAAGAAAATGTGTCCATAATCTAATGTTTTTTATATGCTCAGATTCTAAAGATTTTCAGTAACATTTCGCTTTTTTTATTGCATTTTTCCTATTGAAAAAGGAAAAAGGTATAAAATCTAAAACTTTGCCTAACGGAACACTTGCTCAGAATCTGAGGCTTTTACTGTAGCAAGGAGAGCCCAGAATCTAACGCTTTTTGAATTGGAGAAGTGTTACCTTAGAAAGAAATGTCATGAAATCTTGTGAATTTTGAAAAGTTTTTCCTGTGAGAACTCTGAGAACATTTCATAAAGGAAAAGGCTAAGATTATGATGAATCCTTCCCGTAAAAACCCTGAGATGGCAAGGACTTCTTGCTATAAAAAATTGTTAGATACTTTTTCCTGAAGATAACCCCTCAAAATCTAAACACATTCCTAGAGGAAACTGATAGATTCTGAGAACTTTTGTCGCAGAGATAACTTTTTCCAATAAAAAGCAACCATTTCTAAGGAGTATTTGCAATAGAAACCCCCTAGATTCCTAAGATGAAATATAAGGTATATCCTATAGAAAAAAGAACTGAGAATATTTATATAGGAAAAAATGCCCGGAATCTAAGGTTTTTATATGAAGAAATCTCCTCAGAATCTGAAGAATGTATTAGGCTTAAATATAATTGTAACATTTTCTATTAATAAAATATTTTAAAAATGAATTTGTTCTTTTATTTTTGGGCGGTATAAGGTATTTTATTGGGTAAACTTACAATAATGGTAATATTACACATAATTTCTGAATTTTTTTACGCATTTTCAATGTAAATTTACATATTTGTGTGTAATTAACTTACGCATTATGTGTGTAATTTTTTCCATTTACGCACTGATAGTAAATTTACCATATTTATAGTAGGAGTTCAGTTTCCTACTATAAGTTGGGTAAATTTAAACAAAAATTAATTAGAGTGTATTTATTTTTAATTTTCTTCCAATATTTCGCTTTGCATCGCAAATCATCCTCTGGGATATTTAAAAAATACAATATATTAAAAAATATATTTTTGAACGGGACTGAGTTGAAAACTTCTCGCTGTACTTAAAGCTTACTATTATTTTTAAAATAATGCATCAGATGCTTTTTGAAATTATTTTGGATTTTTTATATGTTAATTTAAAAAAAAAATGCAACAATGAAAATTAAATAATTTTTTTTAAGTAGTTGTGCCATAAAAAATTTCTATTCAACAAATACCAATTAAAGTTATAAAACTATTTAATAATATTTTAGTGTCTATTTTTATAAAAAGATTTAGAAGATTTGCCTAAAAATTTGTGTGAAAAATTCTCACTTTTAAACTTTTTAATAAAAATAGATGAATACTTCTGAAAATCTGTATAGAAACAAAATATCTAGAAATAGAAATTTTTGGATTCCATATTTAATCAAAAAATCGATCTTAGTTCTGATTCTAAAGCTGGTCCGACACAAATTTGCACCCATTAACAATTTCAATATATCCTGAAAGAATTTATGATTCAATTTGTTTAACCGTTTAAACCGCGAATTAATATTTAATTAATGTATTTCTAAGAGTTGTTTTGAAATTAAGAGGGCCTTCCATACAAATATATTACCAGTTTTGCTATTTAAACTGTTAAACGAATTGATCTCGAAAAAGTGGAATATATGGATATTTTATATTAAGGCCTTATTTCAGAATATGTATATTAAGTAGATTTTCTCATGACTGCAACCAAAAGATGAACTTTTTCGTAAGTTTTTTTTAATATATATCGAGTTTTTCAAGTAAACATACGTCGGATATATTCATTTTCTAACGAGCGGGAATTCCCGGGATCCCGGGAAATGAACAAGTCTGGGAAAAGAAAAACCCTAATTCCAACTGAATCGTGAATTGTGAACAAAATTATGGTTTTGTTTAAAAAAATTAGTATAATTTGCATGAATAATAACTATTTGCCTATTGCCTCTTTAAAATATTCAGTACTACCCAGTACTTGGTACTTGTACTTAAATAAAATGAGTACAAGTCCCTTGCATAAGCTTGATTTTTAAGTACAATTGCTTGGTACTTGCTAAGTACTATCGGTACTTCCTAAGTTCTATGGTACTTGGTAAGTACTTTTGGTACTTGCTAAATACTTTGGAAAATTTTAAGAACCATAGGTACTTAGCAAGTACCAATTTTGCTAAATAATTGTTAAACTATAAAATCACAAAAAATTTAAGTTTTTTCGATTTTTTTTTTAAATGGAAATAGAAATCTAGAACAGTGATTACCTTTTTTTTAGCAAATATTTCTGTTGATTTTAGCAGGATGGATTACTATTTGCATTCAACTAAATTAAACTTAAAGATAAAAAGAATTTTGTAATTTATTCTTGCTATTTTTAGCCTACACTCATAGAAATAAATCTGCAGAAAAAACTGCTAAAATTAGCAGATTTTTTTTGCTAAATACTAGTAAAATAAGAACAGCAAAATCAAAACTGTTAAATTTACAGAATTCTAGTTATATTTAAGTTAACTTTTAGTTATTTGAAAATAACAAATTGTACTGTAAAATCTATAGAAAATTTTGCTAAATATTAGTAGACTAAAAATAGCAAAAATTAATTGTTATATCTACAATTTTTTTGTTGAATGCAAAAAGTAGTCTAAAATGCTAAAATCAGCAGAAATATTTGCTAAAAAATTGTAAACTGCTGTTTTCGATTTATATTTGCATTAAAAAAAATCGAAAAAACCCTTGAAAATTAAAAATTTTTTTTTTTTGATTTTTTAAGCTACGAATTATTAAGCAAAATTTTTTGGTGAATTTATAAAAAGAAATTTAACTCAAATATAACGAAAATTCTCTGCATTAAACAGTTTTATTTTTGCTGTTCCTATATTACTAATATATAGCAAATATAATCTGCTAATTTAGCAGTTTTTTCTGCAGCATCATTTTTAACTAATTTTTAGTAGTTTTAAATAAATTTTTTCGGACTTTTTTCTATTAGTGTACTAATATTTAGAAAAATGTTCTGCCGATTTTACAGTATGCTTTATCTTTTTGAATTAACTAGAAGTTATCTCAAATATAACTAAAGTTCTATAAATTTTATTTTTACTGTTTTTATTTTACTACTATTTAGCAAAAAACAATCAAATCTGCTAACTTTAGCAGTTTTTTCTGCAAGATAATTTTTATCAAATTTTCAGTAGATTTTTCTGCTAATTTTACAGGTTTATTTCTAGGAGTATGTATGATAAAATAATACTTGACTGAGATTCACTTTTTATTACTCTTAATTCAATATTTCACTATATTTAGTGAACCGGTTCCGGATTTCCCGGAATATATTACAAATAGTATTGTGATGTAAGGTTTCGTATAGTTGGCATCCCTGATTTTATTTTTTTTACTTGTTTTTCTTTGGTATTATCTTATAGGTGAACCATAAAAGTGTGCATTTTTTTTGGGGTTAAGTATGACATAATTGTGTGAATATATAAAGATTTTATGTTCTAAATAATCTGCTGTTTATTGACGCCAGCATTTGGAAAAACATTTAGTTTTTATCCTTGCCATATATTTCCAATTTTTTGTTTATTTAAGAATAATTTATTACAATTTTGCTTTAACGTTTAAAAATCATTATTTAAGGATAATCTGGTATTTTATTTCGTAGAATTTGATATTTTACTTTGCAAAGGATTGTGTTTTTTTCGGAAGTTGGTAGAAAAAAAATTACACCAGTCTATAAAGTTTTTGTACATATGCTTACTAACGAGAAATCAACGCCTAGTTATACATGCCAATTTGAATGAAACTTAAATATCTGAAGAGGATTGAAATCTAAGGTTATTGTGAATTTATTTTTTGTGTGCACATGCTTAAGTGTTGTAAAGTGGTGTAAAACATTATTCCAATTTTGTTTTTGTTTCCTTTTGACATTTTTTCTAAAGAAACTATAAGCAGGTGTTGTGTCTGTAGATAGAAATGTTAGGGGTGAAAAAAAAAATTAATAAAAATTTGGAAATTTAATTTTTTTTTATATTTTTTATTTTCCTAATTATTTAGCAAAATATTTGGCTGATTTTAGCAGATTAAGTTGTTATTTTCTATTAACTAAATTTTAACCCATATATAACTATTTATAATTCGGTGTATTAACAGTTTTATTTTTACTGTTCCCATCTTAGTAATATTTAGCAAAAATAATCTGCTGATTTCAGCAGATTCTTCTGCAAGGTAATGCCTAACTAATTTTTCATAGTTTTAACAAACAAATTTTACAGACTTTTTTCTATCAGTGTATGTTTCCAAGCAATTTTTCTATATGAGTCATATTTTCCCACCTAAGTAAAAACATACTTTAACCCTTTGGCGAGTGGCGTACATTATAATGTACGTCGAATTCATCAACTCGTAAGTGATTTGAATTTTAACCAAAGCGCCATTCATTTACTGTTATCGGTTCGTCATTTTGTTCTTACTAAAATTTTATGCAGGCTGTGAAATTTCAAAACAACATGAGATCAGTAGAGTGAGTTTTGTCTTGTGATCATCACCGCTGCTGAGAATGTGTTAAAATTTAAAAGTTAAAAAAAGGCTAAACTTTAGTCTCAAAAATTGTGTGATGAATAAAATTCAAAAACTCAAAAGATTTTATGTAGAGATAAGTAAAAGAAAAAATATAAAATTAAAATTTAAAAAAAAATTTTAACCCGCTCGGGCTCGGCAGCATCTTAATGTTTGAACTTTAATTCCAAATATCTCCGCTAGGGGGGGGGGGCTGCAAAGTCATAAAAGTAATAAAAAATATTTCTTTTGCATAGAATTCCACGAAATTTGGTCGGAAAATTCGCAGCAATTAAAATTCCCTTGTCAAAGGGTTAAACTTTTTTGGAAGTAGGTACATCCCAGCAAAAAAATTGTAAGTCATGCTTTACAAACAACTTCTTTTATTGCTTCAAAAGTATTAGTTAGTGTAAATTTACTGCTTTTTTTTTAAAGTAATTCTGGACAACTTCAAAAAATTCGCTTATGTATTACTTCTAAAGCATTATTGCTCTAAAAGTGATCCTAAAAGGTGATCTTAATATAGTTTATTTCCAAACAGATGAATGCTGGTTCGATTCCTGGTGGTACTGATATTTTTTTATTTAACAATTTTGTTTTTAGTATTTATAAATAATTTGTTTTAATTTAATATATATTTTTTTTAGTTTTTAAATTTTTAAAAATAAATATATGAAATAAAAATCATTAAAAATTACTTTTTTTGCACCTGTGGGAAAAAACAAACATACTAGCGGTATTCAGTGTTTGGTGCGTTTTAGGTTGCAACTGTTTGCTATTGCACAAATTTTGTCATTGACAGAGAGCGGTATTTTAAGCAACTTTGCAATGCTAGATGCAAACTAGGTAACAGCTGATATACAGAATTATTCGACGTGAAAATTAACAAAAAGGTGTTTGAATGGGGGAAAAAGAACATTCATTTACTTAAAAAGGTGTTTAATTATTTTGTGAAATTGTTTTAAAATGCTTATAAAAACTTTCAGACTTCTCTTAAAAACTCACCTCTATGTTTTCTGTCTCCTCCAAATAATCCAGAACAATTTTTATTTCATCTGGCGTTCACTTTTTGTTGGGGTTTTCTCTTTTAAAATTTTTACTTAGAGTTGTCGGCTCCATACCTTTAATTTCGTTTGACGATTCTAAATTATTGTTTACAAATGTCAGCTGTTCGAGTATCAGTGATGCAAACGCAATACACGTAGCAAAAAAAGCTACACAGTTTTAGTTTTTCGCAAAAGCAATGATGTGACAATTGCAATTCTGTGTATTTTGTTGTTGGATTGCAAACAAAAGCTACAATATTTTGCATTTGCACTTTCGCAAGACCAAATGCATCAAACACTGAACTCCCTTACTGAATTGCAGTGCACCTTTTTCACTTGTTTAATAAGTACTTTTGTTGAAGCACACTATCTCGCAGTAACAAAATGGTGTTTTTGTGCCAGTCAACTTTCATATCAAAGAATAGCTCAGCGGTAGAAAGCTAGACTAGCAATCTTGGAGTCGAAAGGTCGATTGCCCATTGACGGCAATAAAAAAAAATTTAAATAAATTTATATAATATTGTTTTGCGAAAATTGTTTTTCTTAAATTTTACTTGATAAAAAATACTCTCCTTTGCACTCGTTCAAAAAGTACTGAAAAACTGTTGAAGTGGAAGTACTCCTCTCCACTGACAAATCAATGTTATAATCATTAGTGTTTCTGTTAAAGAAGATGTACACTAGACCGTACCTCAAAAAAAAGTTCGCCATACACCCTCCAATATGATGTATTTTTGGAAGGCGATTTCAAAAAAAAATTTTTTCTAATGATTTTTTGCGAGCTTTAATTTTCTGATATTAGGGTTGTACATTAGGGTGGTAGCAACTGAGATCTGGTGGGTAACTACTAGAACGGGATACTTGAGGTCAAAATGTCCTTAGAGCAAAACACTGGTCTCCTCGAGAGAAAAGCATCGATGTATCATACTTTAAGATCCAACTGTAAATACCAAAGATATAACGAAAAATGTAAAATGGCGACCCCTACGTTCGGCAAAAAAAAAAATAAAAAAATTTTTTTTGAAACCTCCTTGCAAAAATACTTCATATTGGCGGGTGTACGGCGCACTTTTTTTTTTTGCCTGTAAGGTGGTACGCTCTAATGTACACCCAGTCAGAAAAATACAAACTGAAAAGCGATGGCAAAGTACTTTATTAACAGGTGGTTCAAGTACTGGAAAAAAGTGCTTTCCCATTTCCAAAATGATAACATTCCCATTTTGTCTAATGTACATAACATAAATGATTTTTACATTAGACAAAAGGACTGGCCGTTCAAAAAGCGTCGGAAAAGCACCGAAGAAAAAAAAAATTTTATCGTTGATAAAACGCTGGCAAAACCAGTAAATAGTTGGTCTGGAAATATATTTTCTAAAATAAAATTTAAAAAAGTTCATATGTATTTTTTTTGGTCCTACCATGGTTTACACCCATGCCGTTAGATTGGCATGGTGGCTAAACACATAAATGAGTGATAACAGTTGGAAAACTACTGGCTGTGCTAAAATTCTAGCACTGGAAAACAATATTTTGGAAATAATATGCCAGCGTTGGGAAAGAAAAAAAAAATTGGTCTTAAAGGAGCTTTTTCACAAACAAAAAAAATTGATTTTATAAAACAAAAAAATTTTTAAATTAAAAAAATCCAAAACAAAATTTTTTCCTTGTAACCGGATTTGAACTCGGAACTTCCAGCCTACAAACATTTTTTAAAGAAGCGTCAGCATTTTTATAAAATCATTGCTATACCAGTGAATTGACTTTTGTACCGCTGGCAATTTCTGACTAGGTAGCACTGGACAACCACTGGTTGAAGACCTTGGCACATCACTCTAAGCACAACTTTGCCAGTGTTTTTTTTTATAGACCACCGAAATTTTTGTAAAACAAACACTGGCAAAAAGCTTTTGCAAAAGCTGGCAAAGCGTCTTAAATGAGTGTTCTGTCAGTAATTTATTTCTAGAACCGTGGTTACCCAGTGGTATGAAAGTGCTTGATTTTTTGTACTACTGGCGATTTCTGACTCGGCGTCTATATCATTAATTGCAGTGCTTTTTCTATTGCTCTAACATCTCTTTTTTTACTGGGATATTACCAGTAAATATGTTTTCAGCTAGTTATCCAAAATAATAAAATTGGTACTAGTTCTCAAAATAGAAATAGAAAGCTGTAAAGTATTTAAAAAAAAGTAAAAAAAATCTATATCCCAAATATTGTTTTAAAAACTATAATATTGATAAAAATTTTACGCTTTAGAGGATTTTGTAGATTTTTGATCTGAAATATAAAATCAGAACTATCCGCTTTTTTGAGAAAAAGCTTAAAATTCTGAAATCAAGAATTTTGATTTTAAATGGCACATTCAATGTGGTGGCTTTTAAACCATATAAAAACCAGTGAATCTTAGTTCATAAAAATTGGCGTGTACCACTAGGGATACACTCCTTGTTAGATGCCATGCCGCATGTATATTTATTTAAGATATTTATATAAATTCTAGAAAATTTATTGATATTCGCTTGTCCATCTATAGAAATTACAACGTTTAAAGTATATAAATATTTTTTCGAATATGTTTTAATTTCTAAATTAAAAGCTTGATCCATATTTAGAAGACTCATCAAAAGTCACAAAAATCGGTAAACTGAATTACTTATTTTACTAAGTGCTCTTTCAAAATTTTTTTGTTTAAATTCTTAAATGGAACTTATCTTTCTTTTATGGAGTTCCATGGCAGATCATACCTTAGTCCTATTACATGTTAGAAGGGCTCAATTGTCCTCTCCTAAAGGCCACTTTTACCGACCGATATTATGGCAGATCGTGTAAATTCTACATAGGGTTGAATTATTGATTTTCAACAAACAATATTATAATTCTACTTATTGAAAAACAAAAACATTTATTATTGTATTTTACGATCCTATAAAGACTCATAAAAATAAAATTTTATTATTTTTATATTTATAGCAAAACAAAACACGCATTGCAGTTGACTTTTATAGATACAAGTATGTTTTTAACAACAAAACCAAATATGTATTTGTATGTTTTCTTAACATACTGTTTAAGGACATTAAATTATAACAACACTAGACTACATACAAAAAACTGTATGCTCTACTTTATATATTTTGAAGAAGAGTATGAAAAAAAAAAACGTTAAAATTATTATCCATGACTTGAAAAGACTACATTTATGCATAAATCATATAACAAGTACATAAACTATTCACAGGCAACACCATCAAATAATAAATACATACACAATATTTCATATATACTTAGTAAGTAATACTTTGTGACCACAAAATATAAGAAAAAACAATCAATATTCAAACACTCCTTTCATACGTAAAAGTAAATATGTTCATAAACAATATGAACAATAATGATGTATGCATTTTATTTAAATCTTAATTAAATATAAAGGTTGTTGAACAATCAAATGTATAATGGGTATTCAAAGTTAAAGAAACGGTCTTGAAATTTAGCAATTCAATTTATTTTATTTTTAATTCTTAATTTTTTTCTGAATAATTCTTACATAAATATATTATTGCTTTCAAAACTAAATCCTGATTAATCCTAATTACTTATAAAACAACTTGTATTTTAGAGCTTTTCTTAAAGTAAAATTCTATATACTTTATGAACAAAGTTTACATATTTAGCGTAAAGTGAACAAAATTGTGTTATATAAATATTGTAGTAGTTTTTATATCTGTGTGCACAACAAGTTTTGTCAACATTTTAAAGAAACCATAAAAATGTAAATAAAATCCATGTAATGAAGTTGAGCCCAAAAACGAAAGGACAACAATTTTTTTACCACTACAATAAAGGGCAAAAAAAAACAAAGATCTTTGAAATTAGTTTTATTTGAGAACCCTACAATGCTTTTAAGTTTTGTAATTTATACTAATTTTTTTGAAATGTTTGTTTTTAAAATGGCGTAAATCCAAATTTGGTCGATATTGATAATAATAATAATAATAAAATTTAAACAACTGTGGATTAGGATGGGTGAATTTGGTTTTTTAGGGTGGGTCGAATTGTAGGGGGCCGAAAAAATTTACAAAGGCGCATCGCGATTCTTGTTCTAAGAGTCATTCCAAGAAACTTTGCCGAAGAAATCATAGCTCAGAAATGAACTTCAAGCCCCCGGTTAAATATTCAAGAATCGAGTCAAAAGAAAATTTTATTTCCTCGAAGTTAATTTTTGAGCTATGGTTTCTTCGGCAAAATTTCTTGGAATGACTAATAGAACAAGAATCGCTATGCGCCTTTGTCGCAAAAAATTTGACCATCCTAATCAGGTATATATAATTAAAAATGCGACAAAGTTACATATATCGAGAAAACAGATTCGGTGCTGACAAACCAATTTGTTGCCAATCGAATGAATCAGTTGCATTAAAGGAATTTAATGCTGTTTCAATTGGTTTTCTGTTGTCACAATTAAAAGACTCGGCTACCACAACGAAACCATTCGATTGGCTACAAATACGGTTGTCAGCACTGAATCTTTTTTCTGGGTGTATTTACCTTTAGAATTACTAAAAATGTTTTTATTTTTAACAGTTGACAAATAAATAAAAAATGCTTTAAAAGTAACTAATAATGTCGTAAAAATAACTGATAAATTTTTTCTACAAAAACTTTTAAAACAACTGACAAAATTGGTAAAAACTAGGGTTATTTACAGTTATTTTTTATAAAAACTCAAATCTACTTTATAGCCTAGAGAGAACCCCATGAACACAATCTGATGAGAGTACTTGGTTGCACTTGAAAATGCATTAACGGTCAACCATTGGTTCTAGGAAAGTTTTTTTCATAAGTTTTTTTTTTCATAAAGTTATATCGGTAAAAAAGAAGTTATACGTATCCGGCGTTTCGCTGGGTCAACCCTAGTAATCGAGATATATCGATTTGACCTTTGGTGGTCTTTTTTTGACATAACTCGAGAACCACTAGTCCGATTTTGCTCAAACAATTTTAAAAAAATTTAAAATTACAATTCCTTTAATCTGTTCATATAACGTTTTTCTATATACTCAACAGTTTTGCCGGTAAAAATAAATGTATGAAGAAAAAAATATTTTTTGCCTAAACTATTAAAAAAAAGTAATAAACAAAAGGTTAAGGCAAAAATTATTTTTTTTTCTTCATACATTTATTTTTACCGGTAAAACTGTTGAGTATATAGAAAAACGTTATATGAACAGATTAAAGGAATTGTAATTTTTAATTTTTTTAAAATTGTTTGAGCAAAATCGGACTAGTGATTCTCGAGTTATGTAAAAAAAAGACCACCAAAGGTGACACTTTCCCCTATATGATAGTTACTAACTTCAAATCGATATATCTCGATTCCTAGGGGTGACCCAGCGAAACGCCGGAACACGTATAACTTGTTTTTGACCGATATAACATTTCCCATTGGTTTCATCCCATCCCGATTTATACTGTCGCATAGTGTTATTATTGTTTTTTTTAATAAGGGTGCGGCTGAAGTAACTATATAATTTGTTTTCTAAATAAATATTGAATAGAATGGAAAAAACAAAAAATTTAATGATAAAAATAAAGTTAATTTTATGTTGCATTCCATTTTTCCATTTTTATATTCTCCCAAGTTTAATTTCTGAAATAGAAAAAAAAAATAAGAAATATTCACAATCAAAGAAGTTTCAATTTTGTTTACATCATATAGTTACTTTAGCCGCACCCTGTATTTTATATTACTGGGAATTTTTTTTAACTACACACAGAAAACAGATTCGTAGTTCCAACCGAATTTTTCGCCAATGGAATTTTTGTAGATCCAGTAATTACTTTTATTCATTTTTAATATTGTTGTAATTTCCAAAATTTACTTAAAAGCTTTGAACTTATTTTTTTTATTAATTGATTGCTTTAATACAGATTAAAAGTTCTATAAATAGAATAACACACTTACACAAAATTAATTTAAAAATTAAAAATGTTTTATGTTTTGAACTGGATATGACCTTCCGTTAGTCAGTCCATTGCTTTTCCTCTACTTTTTTAAATTTGATTTTTTTTAGGTTGGAAATTTGAATTTTAGTTATTGTTTAACTTTGAATTTAAATATGATTATGTATGAATAGACAAATATGATACATTCCATAATTTTATTCTAATAATTAAAATTTCTGTTCCTAATCTCACTGACAGCGAATATGAAAGAGTAAGAATTCTATATAATCTAAAGACAATACTCCTGTTTTGTTGCATAGTGTTATTATTAAAGTTAAAATAAATAAACATTTATTTGAATAATTTCTTTTAAAGCAATTTAGAGTTGTAATTGCTTTTATTTTTAAGTTCCATTCAAACATCAGCATCTGTTACTAATTCCACAAAAGATTCTTTAATGGTTAAAGTTTAAGCTAAAGGCTAAAAGATATGTGTGAACAAGTTGAAATGATAAGAAAATGCAATTAAATAACGAATGTTTGAAAAAGAAGTGATGAAAAAAAAGAACTAGAAAATAGCTAACAGACAGTTTTTAATAAAAATATATTTCATAATGCTTTGAAACTGAACTTTTCGTTCTTTTTTTTCTTTTTTCCACAAAAACGAAAAAAATAAATAATAAACTTCTGCAAATTTTCAAAACTAAAACATATTCTGCAATTTGTGTATACATATAATATGCACAAACTATAAATCTTAATCCTCTTAAAAAGATACATGCATATTTTATTTCAATTGTCAGTCTCTTGAACTTAACAAAAAAATATATATATATTTAATAAATGTCTAGGTTTGAAAAGGTTAATACACTTTATAAAAAGGCTACATTTACCAATAAAGAATAGTTAGTAGTTCCGTTTTCACGCGAAACAAATCTGTTATACATCATAAAAAATATTTTTTACAATAGCGAGTTTGACGTGGAAATTGTGAAAATTGCTATTGCGGGTTTTTTGTTGATAAATTCTTTACATTCGCAATTTAAATTTTGTTTAAGGAATTTAAATTCTGAGTCAAACTTTTTCATGGGAAAAATAATTTACTGTGCTAAAACTTGAAAAAGTTTTAAATAGTAATATATTTTTAAGGCCATTTTTGTAGTCAGAAGTAAGAACGATATTTTTTACAAAAATTCTTAAATTTCCAAACAATAATTCTAACTTAAAAAATTTTTAAGTTAAAAATCGTTCCTAGTTCTGACTATAAAACTGGCCCTATAATACTAATTGTACACTTCAATGAAAATTGTCACTGGAACTCATCCATTGACTCTATGAAACTGGTTTCATTAAAGTCAATGGTTATAAAATTAATGAAACTCTTCATAAAATGAATAGACCACTCCTTCAATGAATAAATCATTCAGCCAATAAAGAGCTTCATAAAATCTATGAAGCAATTTCGTTTATTATAGTTGGTTGTTGTCGTTGCTAAGTCGGAGTGGATAAGTAAAAAGTATTTACCAAATGCAAAAACCGTAATAAAATTGTAGCATATTTTACGGATGTACAAAATATATCTAATGAAAGAATTTATTAAATTAAAAAGTTTTGTAAAATTTTATGCTAAGCTTAATTCAATTAATGAAATTCCTTATTAATGTTTCGAAAAAATTAATATGATTTATAAAAAAATTTCATAGTCCAAAGTTAATGATAAAAAAAAATATAAAAATTATAAAAGATAATTCTCTCAGTATGGAAATTAATGCATATCACTAAAACTCGGCCTTATGGTTATATGAAACTACCCAGTGTAGAAACGGTA
This sequence comes from Leucophora obtusa, assembly GCA_949987735.1. Taxonomy (NCBI): domain Eukaryota; kingdom Metazoa; phylum Arthropoda; class Insecta; order Diptera; family Anthomyiidae; genus Leucophora; species Leucophora obtusa. The sequence continues at coordinate 312,565,836 of OX465295.1, read as the reverse complement.
ATGACATAATTATTTTTTGGACTACCAGTAATGACACCCACTTACTTTGTGCATTATTTTAAAGCATATAGTAATGAGTTACTGATAATGAATTATTTTTATCAATATTTTAAATAGAAAGTAATTTTCTAGATTTTTTTGAAAATTTTTTGAAATATATTTCTAGTCTCAATATTTTTTCAACACTGGTAAGGATATATGTAACCACATATTTTTGATTTTTTGTATGTTGGCGAGTAAGCTGACTTGTTACAGCAGGTCAATTATATTTTTATCTATCAAATATTACATGTCGATATAGCTCAGATGGTAGAGCTATTGGCTGAGCTAATTGCCAACTATTTTGCGTGCTTGCAAAATAGTTGGCAATTTCAGCAAAAGGGTTTTGCTGTTGTGCTGGTAAAAATATGAGCAGTGGGTATCGAATATCGAGTATTTGTTTTTTTTTTGGGTACTCGATACCTAAAACTAATATTTCATATTTTCAGAGTTGCATTTTGAACCGAGAAAGATATAAAAACGTGACTCCCTTAAAATCCTTACCACAAAAATGTGACTCCGCTAAAATATTTATCCAAAAACTACAACTCTGCTAAAAGAAGAAATCAAAAGTAAAATATTTAAAAGCATATGTTAAAAAAACTATGAAAAATGTAATGAATAGTTAGTTGATAAAAAAAAGTTTAAAAATATGTTTATAAATTTAAATATTGAATCAACGTAAACATTTACAAAGAATTTTATTAGAAAATTAAAAAAAAAAATTAAAATTTAAAAACCGTTAAAATTATCGATTGTCCAAATTAAAAATATCGATTATTATCGAGTATTTGAAAGTAACTGAATTTACCAGCACTAGTTTGCTGAAAACCAGCGAGCTGATTTTTAACACAAAAAATAGTAATAACAGCGAAAGTTTTGCTAAAACTTAGTCGATGGCAAATGAAAAAATAATTGCTAAATTCAATAGAAATTTTCGGTGAATATTAGTAGACTAAAAATAACTCAATTTTTAACTTTAGTTAATTTATTTGCTGAAATTTTAAGTCTAAAAAGAGTGTTTTTTGATTCTTTTGAACATTATTTACGAAACTTCGCAACATATAAAGATGTCCAGGCTGTCACATTAGTGGACAATTCTAAATAACAAAAAAAGTAAATAAACTATGGCTTTTATATAACAAAAATCTTGTCTTAAACGAGTAAAAAGGTTAAAGTCGGGCATGCCGACTATACAATACCCTACACCAGTCTGGTGTATTGTTTGGATCCGAAATTCGAATGGGTTAAAATGGGGCTTGTGTCAAAATTTTCTATAATGTGAGTCAGCGCACCAAATTTCATTAAAATATCTCAATATTTGCGATCTGCAGTTTGTAACCAAGCCAATTTTGGGGGGACCCTTATATGGGCACTAGTTCTAAACATGGACCGATGTTCACCAAAATCAATAGGCTTCGTCCTTAGGCCAACATAGGTCTATGTACCAAATTTCATCAAAATATCTTAATATTTGCGACCTGCAGTTTGTAACCAAGCCAATTTTGGGGGGACCCTTATAAGGGCACTAGTTCTAAACATGGGCCGATGTTCACCAAAATCAATAGGCTTCGTCCTTGGGCCAACGTAGGTCTATGTATCAAATTTCATCAAAATATCGTAATATTTGCGACCTGCAGCGTATAAACAGTATAATTTTGGTAGGACCCTTATATGGGCACTAGGTCTAAACATGGACCGATGTTCACCAAAATCAACAGGCTGCGTTATTGGGCTAACATAGGTCTGTCTACCGAATTTCGTCAAAATATCTTAATATTTACGACCTGCAGCGTATAAACAATATAATTTTGGTAGGACCCTTATATGGGCACTAGGTATAAACATGGACCGATGTTCACCAAAATCAAACTTGTTCGTCCTTGGGCCAACATAGGTCTGCGTACGAAATTTCATCAAAATATCTTAATATTTGCGACTTGTAGAGTGCGCACAAGATTGCATGGACAGACAGACAGACAGACGGACGGACGGACGGACAGACGGACATCGTTAAATCGAAATAAAAAAAATTCTGAACCGATCGGTATACTATAAGGTGGGTCGACGACCAATATTTTTTGGTGTTACAAACATCAGCACAAACTTATAATACCCTGACCACATAGTGGTGTAGGGTATAAAAAGCGAAAGGGAATACAAAAAATTACCCAAATGACTGGAGAAAATTTCTGTTCTTGTATTTCATTAACATAATCACTATTTACCTAGCAAAAATATAGTAATTACAGGTCATTACCTTACGGATTACCAAGTAATGCTAGGTCATTACCTTTTGCATTACTTTAAAATACAAAATAATGACTTACTGATAATAAGTTATAGAAGTACTTATATATTCTTGCAAAGTAATCACTTACTGGTAATTGATGAAATAAGTACCTACTGATTTAGTCTTTTATATTAATATTATTTATAAATTTGTTTTGAACTAAATAGGAAATTTTACAAGGTAAAAAGTTTTTTTTTTACCAACATGACCAACTATTTTACAATGTAGGGTCACCACTTATTTCCTAACTTCTGAATAACCACTTATTATAATAACCACTTATTGTTATTCGCAAGCGAGTGGGTAATGACCACCCATGAATTTTTGGACATCGCGAACAAAAGTAATGTTGTGAGTAAATAGCCTGGTAAGTAGTTAAACCTTTTGTGTGCTACTTACTCGCTTAATTACCCGGTAATGTCTGTTTATGCTGGGTATAAACATTTTCCTTATAGTTTCACATTTTATCTTTATCTTCATTAAATTTAAATATTTTATTTTGTTTATAATTTAAATCAATTTTATTGTGTTAAATTTTTATGTATTTTTTTGGCGTCCTTTTGTTTTAAGTACGAAACACTGTGAAAGAAAATCTTTCACAGTTGAATATTTTATATGTCTTAACATAGCAGAGTTGTATTTTTATTCCGTGAGACCCGTGGTAAGAGAACCTATTCTGGACTTGATTCAAAGGTAACAGGCTTAAACAAATTTTGCTGGGTTGTCTTATAAGAATTTTTTCCTCGTTTTGGCAAATTGTCAACATTTTTGTAAATTTTTGTTGTTTTCCTGTCTTGAAATATGGAACAATATGTAGTTTTTTCCTATGTTGCCAAAAGTTGAAAAAAAAATATTTATGTTTCCTATGTGTCCTTAATGGGTTATTTATGCATTTCGGTATTCAGATATGATGTTGTTATTCTTTTAACTATTTTTGTACACAACTGTTTTTATTTACTTTTTCGTATGTAGAGTAGGTTTATAACTTTTTGCAATCTTTGCTAATATGATTTCTTCCAAGGAAAAATCAAGTAGAGCATGGAAAAATGTTAAGAACTACGATTTTACTTTTTCGCGATCGCTAAAAAAGTTTCCGCACCAAACGCATTGGAATTTTAGGTAAAAGAAATTTATTTTAATTTAAATAAATTAATATTTCACTCCAAATAAGTGAGCTTTTTAGGCTTCTAATGAAAATATCAGTAAAAATCATTTTTCACCATTTTGGCAAGAAAATTTTACCAAATCCCAATACTAATGCAATATTTAAAAAATTAAAGCATTTTAGAAATCACTTTCGAATCGGGAGGTTTTTTTTTTACCAAATTGCTTTAAAAACAGTTTTTATTATCAGGATAATACTATCAATTAGATAGGTTTAAGGTTAAGATGAAGAATAAACGTTTTTTCTAAAAGTTATAAACACATTAATTTGCCAATCAGACTAGAACTATTTTCTGCCTTTTTCTATGGACAGGTTTCATCAGTGATTTTCCATTAAATTGTATTATTGTTTATATTTTATTGTCAGATAATTTTTCAACAACCCGTCGGCTGTAGGAATCGAATCCGTGCATTCCTATCTACAAACGTAACTATACTAGAGTTCGATAGCTTAGCCAGCTAACCCACCTAAGGGCTTGAATGTAGTGTAGCTAATTCATAGTTTTCTTTCTTATTAAGCTTTCTGTTATTGTTTTTTACTTTCAGAATACAAAAATTGTACTTTAGAATACAAACATTCTACTTTAGATTTTTTTTTGTTTATCTTCTGTTGGGAATCACCTTGGGAGCTTGCACCCAAAAAAAGTTATACCCCTAATGTGGAGGTCTATACATTTTGCTGCAGTTTTAACTTCAATTTAAAATTACATTTTTTCAGTTAATATTTCCATTTTGCTCTTGTCATTGTATTTAAGCTGTTAAGAAAATATAAGTGCAATAAACTTTGCACCACTTTGTTCAAATAAACAAGGATATATGATGGTTTAAATCCATGTAAAACCAATATATTAAGCGGAATTATAATACAATATTTATGCAAGTACAATATTTATGGAATAATTATAATATTCTGCTGATATAAGTCTACAATACGTTTTTATACCGACCACATACATATATGAGAGGGTATACACCAGTGTGTCATTCCCTTTGTAGGATGTCGAAACAATGTCCTAAGGCCCCATAAAGTATGAATATAGTCGCGATTATTATGCAATCTTAAGCTGATCTAGCGTAGCCCGCCTGCTTGTCTGTTGAAATGGTTTATTTTCACCTGGATTAACTGAAAAAAACTCCGAGTAGTTTGCAGCGGTTAAAAAGTTGTGAATGAAATTGTGAAGTTATCTCTAAAATGTCTATACAAAAATTTTTGCATTTTAATTTTTTTTGTAGTGTTTGTAACAAAAACACTGTGGAAGGTATAAACAAATTCGGTAAAATCGAATCTAACTTGTCTTGGACACACTATTCCGTTTAAAACTCGGTACATTTAAACAGATATAGTTTTTTAATGGATAAAGACAATTCAGTGGTTTAAAAACCATAAAATATTTTGATTACTTGACTGTAATTGTAAGTAAAAAAACCTGCAGAAAGATTTTATCCAGAGTTGCCAAATATTTATTTCAAAATATAAATTTTTGATCTTTTTTATTGGATTTTTAAAATTAGTGTGGACGCTGTGGTGTAATGTTAGGTTGCGGGTTCGATCCCCAACCAAGGCAACATCAAATTATGAAAAATACTAATATGTATGAGTTTTTTCTTTCCCTCATACATATCGCAGCGTCCTATTTCGGTGTTCCCATAGCACTTAACCCCACCGAAGTAAAATAATATAACAGGGCTATAAACTACAAAGCTCCAACAAAGTTCGCCAACTCTTCATGAGATGGCACGCAACAACGGTTCTAAAATTCAACATCTCGCGCAATAACAGTTTTGCCATATTTGAAGCCCTTCATTTTACACCACCTTTCACTTCTTCTCTGACCCCTTTCGAAAGGAAGCAACACGTTAATTAATAGGAAGAATTTCCTGAGTGTTGCTTCTCTTTAAAAAAAAAAAAAAAAAGATTCAATAAAAATTCGAATAATGTCGAAACTGTGTTAAGTAAAATGTGTGAACATTTCACTAAATTAACATCTAAAATGTGCACCACACGTCGTATGAGTAATATGTTTAGTATTGAATTAAAATCACTCATACGACCGAGAGTACACATTTTTTAATAAGCGAAAAATATACACATTCTATTTAACGCATTTTTCCATAATTTTACCAGGAAAATTTTATGCTCCAAAGAATCCGTTGTAGAATAACTATATTTATTTTGTAACCCCTTCTTCTGCCAAATCTAACACCGATGATTTTTGTTTGAAATTTATGATATGAAAGTTAACTGGCATAAAAACACCACTTTGTCATTGCGAGATATTGTGTCTTATCCTCTATAATAAAAGTACTTATTAAACAAGTGCAAAAGGTGAACTGCAATTCCGTATTTTTTTTTTTTGGTTGCTATTTTCACAGTTGCATAAGAAACTATTCTTTAGTATTTTTATTTCATTTATTTTTATATAGTAAATTTTATATTGAATTTATCAAATTAATTATCAATATTAAAACAAAAATAATTTTAAAATAAAAAAAAATAGTGGTCCCGCTAAGAATGGAAACCTTGATCATCTGTGGGAAATAAACTGTATCAAAATCACTTTCTATCATCACTTTTAGAGCTTTAGAAGTGCATTAGAGACAATACCTAACCCTCTCATGAAAAAATTTTAATAGCTGGGAATTTTCCGACCAAACTTCGAGGAAGTTTGGTTTCTAGGATCTTTTTGTAATAATCCGTCTTGCTAAATTTACCGTTAGTACTCTCAAAAATTGTTGTTGTATACATACATGAAAAGCTTAAGTGATTTTTTTATGTTGTTCAGAATTACTTCTAAAAAAGCTGTACAAATATACTAACGGATACTTTGAAAGCAATGAAAGAAGTAGTTTGCATAGCATGAATTCCATTTTTTTTTTGTTGGATTATTAAAAATTTTATAATTTTCTTTTCACACGTAATTCAGACACTTTAATAACCAAAATTTGCACCAAATTTTACTCTCCTTTTAACTCAAAAAAATAAGTTAGTAGAAAAATTAGTAAAACGTCTTGTATATCAAGTGTACTAGTTTTCAGCAATTATTTTTGCTTAAATTCCGTTTTCATTTTTATTTTTTATACCCTACAGGGTATTATAAGTTTGTGCTGATGTTTGTAACTCCAAAAAATATTGGTCCTAGACCCACCTTATAGTATACTGATCGGCTCATAATTTTTTTTATTTCGATTTAACGATGTCCGTCTGTCCGTCCGTCTGTCTGTCCATGCATTCTTGTGCGCACTCTACATGTCGCAAATATTAAGATATTTTGATGAAACTTGGTACACCGACTTATGTCGGCCCAAGGACGACGCCTATTGAATTTGGTGAACATCGGTCCATGTTTAGACCTAGTGCCCATATAAGGGTCCTACCAAAATTATATTGTTTATACGCTGCAGGTCGCAAATATTAAGATATTTTGATGAAATATGGTACACAGACCTATGTTGGCCCCGTAACGCAGTCTATTGATTTTGGTGAACATCGGTGCATGTTTAGACCTAGTGCCCATATAAGGGTCCCCCCAAAATTGGCTTGGTTACAAACTGCAGGTTACAAATATTAAGATATTTTGATGAAATTTGGTATACCGACCTATATCAGCCCAAGGACGAAGCCTGTTGGTTTTGGTGAACACCGGCCCATGTTTAGACCTAGTGCCCATATAAGGGTCCCCCCAAAAGTGGCTTGGTTACAAACTGCAGGTCGCAAATATTAAGAAATTTTAATGAAATTTGGTTCGCTGACTCACATTATAGAAAATTTTGACACAAATCCCATTTTAACCCATTCGAATTTCGGATCCAAACATTAGTTGGCTTTTAACCAGACTGGTGTAGGGTATTGTATAGTCGGCATGCCCGACTTTAACCTTTTTACTCGTTTTAGCACTAAATTAATTTTGAACTAATGCTTTACTAATTTATTTAGCTACAAAAGTTGTGCTGATAACAGCATTTATACTGTGGACGACAACCAGATAGACAAGATGTAGATGTCGCAGCTTGTGAGGATGTAGTACAGACATCGGAAATGAGAATAAAAAAAAACAATTTACACAATTTCTATATTTAAATTTTCAGCAAATAAATTGACTAAAGTAAAATTTCTCTACAAATTTTTTGAGTTTTTTTAAATCTACTAATATTCAGCAAAGAGTTTATTGATTTTAGCACGGATTTTTTTCATCTGCAATCGACGAAGTGTTAGCAAAACTTTTGCAGAGATTATTATTTTTTGTTAAAAATCAGCTCGCTGATCCTCAGCAACACCTTGATAAAATTACCAACTTTTTTGCAAGAACGCTCCTGACTAAAAATTTTAATGACACACTTTACTGACTTTTTTTTTGAGTGTACATATACAATTAATTAAATTGAAACCTCGTATTTTTTTCAAATGTATATGTAAAATCAGTAAAATTTATTGTTAAATATAATACCGGTCTCAGGTGAATGGCAGGGATCGGTCCTAGATCGATCTTTTTATTTGACAGAGACCTGTCACTTTAACATAGCACTGTCTATTGCCACAGTTTAGAAACATTTTTACGAGTAACGGGACTAATCCCAAGGGATGCGTCAGTTGAATGAACTAAATGAGCATATCGCCATACTTACCCAAAAGGAATTAATGCATATTTGGGGATATGTCACCCATCTAACCTAAAAGAAATTGACATTTTATACACCATGACTTTTAAGAGGGAAACTAAACTACAAAAATAAAAAAAAAGTAAAAAATTATTACTGAAAAATCCATCTATGTTTCTATAAAAAAATTTGCATACAACCAATATGCATCCAATAAACATTTTCACGAACTCTCCGGCATGTACGGAATCATCAATCCGGCTTTTAAAGATCATTATCGTTCCGTAAAACAGGTATCCGTCAAAGTTGTAAGTATACGGAACAATAACCGACCGTATTTTCCGTCATTGACGGATTTTCAACGTATTCAAATCAGTTTCGATGTTCCTTATGTTCCGTTTTCTGGTCCGTTTACGGATGCAGAAAACGGTACGTATACGAGTTCGATTCCGTTTATGACGGACCGAAAATGATGCGTAAAAGGAACGAATTGTTTGCAGGGCAACTGAAAATAGGTTAATGTCAAATATTTCAAAATATTATACAGTTTTCAAAGATTAAAATCTTCCTTTTAGGATTTGCTATTACATACCTATACCAGTTAAGCGGTATGTCCTCGTTTCACTAGTCATGGGACTAGTCATTTAAGGTGTGTAAATACTGTACTCTAAAGGGCATATTTGAACGGTTGTCAAAAATTCAAATAACTATTTTTTTATTGAAGGTATTCACAGTTCATGCTATTTTAAGTAGTATTGTAAGTTTGATAACTTTCGATGGGTTAAATTTCAAAAATCATGATATTTTACAACGATATCACGTTAGCACTTAAACTGTGAATTCCTTCATTGTTTTATATTTTTATTTTAACCCTCTAACCGGCAAGCCCGCCTCCAGGCGGGGTATATTAAATTGACCAAAAATGCGCCAAAGGAGTATTTTATAATAAGAAATTATGCTTTTTCAATAGAAAACAAAATTTATTAAATTTTTTGTGAAGAATTTTTTTGTATACAATGCACGGTTTGGAAGCGAGAAAGTGTCAAAGATAAAATTTCGTAAAATTTCAAAAATTAAATATTTTAAAACAACCAAAATTTTCAAAAATCTTAAAAACATATTTAAATTGACTAAAACAATTGATAGTGACCATGAAGTAAGATTGGAGCTTAAGCTATTCAAAAAGTTCCTTACTTTGGTCCAAGGACGCACAGGATTCCATAAGGATACCTTTAAAGGACATCGCCTTAACTTCAAAACGAATGAACGGATTTTTCTGAAATTTGGCAAAAATAATATATTTGGTATAGGTAGCAAAGTTTATAAGTTTGAATAATATATATTAAAGTTTTGGTGCGTTTTCGCTCAATTTCGCGTTTTTCGAAAAACGAAAATCGCTACTTCCTCTTAAGTAACAGCACAAAAAATGTACTTTTTTTATTGCAATTACATCTTGGTAAGAGAAGTAATTTGTGCCTAAACCTAGTAATTTTTATGCGCTAGATTTCATGATTCACCCTTAAACTGTTGTGTCCCATATCGCCTAAATTTTGTAAAAGAACTTATTGTTTATTTTTCGTGAGGAACACATGGTATTAATTTCATTGCAAAAAAGCTTAGGCCGGTTAGAGGGTTAAAAACGTATTACTGTGATATTTCGAAAAATGTTAGTTTTTAATTTCGCCAACCCAAATCGACAGGGCTGTCACTTCATTATTGGCCTTCATTTTGTTAATTATCAGAAAATACAAATGTGAAGTGGTTCTTAATGCCAGATGAATTCTCTGGTCCTTATCGTGGCACAGTTTTTATTTTACAAAGTTGCCACACAAACTTGAAAATTCCAAAAAAAGAAAAAACAACTTTTTTTTGGGGATATACATAAAATTTATTTGACTAAAATTGAAAAGAAGGGCCGCGATAAGTAGGTACTAAAGTTTTTTTTTTTGGCTACATTGGAGGAAAACTGGATTGAAATCGGTTAACCCGTCTTGCCTGTACTGTATTTTGAACTCATTGTTGTGAGAAAAAATCTAAATTTAAAAGAATATTACATAAATGAATGTCAGATCTTCTAGTCTACTTTATGTGCACCAAAATTGGGACAAATTGAATAAAGGGTACTTAATATATTAACACTAATACTTCTAGAAACGATTGGGGAGATATTCTTTTAAATTTTATTTTGGTCAACTTACTACTATTTTGTACAATTTTTAATTTATTTTGAATTTGTTTCTTAGTTTTGATTACTTTTATAGTTTATATAAAGCCATCAGCACCTGTCCCATATAACGTATCTTCACCATCCATTGAGGAAAAGTTATTGGATTTTTTTAAAGATTGCGTACAATTCTTTCATCTTTTATGTAGTTTTTATCTTTTTGTTTTGCCGTGCTATGCAATATAAGATCTCTCATATAAAATAAGTTAATAAAATTTAAAGCATAGAATATTACTTTGAGACGAAAGCTATTTTACAAAAAAACATGTGGAAATTTTATTTCTTCAAATTTTTTATTGAACTTTAGATTATAGAGAAACCTACCCACTAAAATATAACAAAACTGAAAAAAAAATTGTTTTTCTATAGTCGTTACCCTCTTTAAGTACATAGAAAAACATAGTTTGTAAATACAATTAAACTTTTAGTTGAAATTGAGCCTATAATTGATTTTATTAATACAAACAATATGTTTGTTCACAAATTGATAATCGATTTTGAATAGTTTTATTTATTTTTTGATAAAAAATACCATTTAAATTAAAAAAATCATATTGTTTCAAAATTTTTTTCAACCATTTAAATTTTAATCATAAAAAATAAAATTTCAAAACTTTTTATTTAATATTTTCTTTTTTTTTCTATTAAATTCGGCACAAAAATACATGTAATTTTTTGTAAGCATTTACGCATGTGTAAAATAGAGTTAAGTCATTCATGAATGAACTCAGTTAATTGAATGATTCCCTTCTTTGAATCATATGATCTAGTTCATCATTATTCGGTCTTTTCATTTAATCATTCTTGCAATGGAACAATTGTTTGTATCTTTTTCAATTAAATTGTTTAAAATTAAAGTATTGAAATGGAAAGTCTTGAAGTTACTGCCAAACATCATGGAAAGATAAAATAAAATTTTTCACCAAAACCTCCCAGTGTAGAAACGGTAATGACATATCATTATTTTAAAACATATAATAATGAGTTACTGATAATGACTTATTTTTATCATTATTTCAAATAGAAAATAATTTTCTAGATTTTTTTAAAATTTTTTGAAATCTATTTTTAGACTCAATATTTTTTAAACACTGGTAAGGATATATGTAACCACATATTTTTTGATTTTTGGTATGTAGGCGAGTAAGCTTACTTGTGTGCAGTAGGTCAATTATGTTTTTATCTATTAAATATTACATGTCGATATAGCTCAGATGGTAGAGCTATTGACTGGCAATCTGTAAACCCAGGTTCGATTCCCGCACCAGCAAATTTTATTTAAAAAAAAATATAATTAATTTTTTTTTATATAATTTATTTTTTTGAAAATCTATTTTTAGACTCATTATTTTTGTCAGTACTGGTAAGCACATAGGTAACGATATATTTTTGGATTTTTCGTATGCTGGTGTGTAACCATAACTCATTATTTTTCGTGACATCGCCATATAAAGGTAATAAGAAATGTAATAACAAAAGTAACTAGTTACCATTACCAAGTATGTAGTTACATAACCACATATCTGGTAATGATTTTCTACACTGGGCTTATTTTATCAAACGAGCAAATAAGTTTATGACATGCAGTTCAGTCACTGTTCAAAACAAAAAATAACGACTTGAAGGAACTAGTTCTTTGACTAGAATTGACTATAGTGACCGAGTTACAAAAGAGCTTGTTTAGTTTTAACAAACACATTTGTTTAGTTTCAACAAACAATATTATTTGAAAAATCTTGTAAGTTTATCATATCAACGAAATATTTAATTGATTTAGTTAAAAATGTTGTTGAAATGGAAGTTGATTTATCATTCATTTTTGTCACTTAAAATTTGGTAATATTTTTACCTGTGAACATACCAGCCCTATTATAAGATTTGCTTTAAGGTATAGAACCTAAATTATAATTTAGGTCCGACCATTTTGAACAAAATCATCATTGGGGCCTACTAAATAATAAGTGTAAAAACTTAAATTGGACCAAGATTTGCCATATGTGACCTTCTCCGAGAAAAGGGATCTAGTGTGTAATAATGAAGTTTTGAGAAGAACGCATTTAAAGTGAAATTAAAAATAAAATTTTAATGTTTTTCTCATTTTTATCCAAACCCGTTTTTTGACACACTAGGTTCCTTTTCTCGGAGAAGGTCACATATTATAAAAACTTTGTTAAAAACTGGAAAAATGGGGTGTGTTCTATACAAATTCACAAACTTCGGAAAATAGTCTATTAAAAAAATATTATTTTTCTCATTCGGAATCAACGTACCTTATTTTATTAGAAAATGTTCATTGCAAGAGGATCTTTGTTGAATATTGTAATTTTTTTTATTATAATCTCTCCATTTTTAATTTCCTTAAGTTTGTTTTTCTATATTAATGATTAACATTGAAGTTTGTTTTAGTTAAGAAAAAATCTCAACTTAACAACTACATAAATTATAAACAAATATTTTTGGCTTTAAACCAAAATTAAAAAAAAAATTCTTACACCACAAAATACGACAACTTGGTACTTTTCATTTAAAACTATTTTTTTGTGTGTTATACTGAAAACTAAACCAAAAAGACTAAAGTGCCCAAAAACTCTATAAATTTCAATGGTCGTCGTCAAAGTGATAAAGAACAGAACAACATAAAAAACTACTCCTCTACACAAAAGAAACAATTATGTAAATATTTATTATACCCAGGATTTCTAATAAAAAAAATATTGGCCAAAAATATGAAAAAAATATATATTTATATTCTCCTACACACATATTGGCAATTTTTTTCTACTGACCTCAACACTAGGGTATTTTAATTTCAAATGCAGGACAATTGTACGATACTGTAGTAGAACAGTATAAAAAGAAGAGCTTGGCAGTGGTAATTGCAAAAGAGAAATTATATGAATTTTATAATATTTTATATTCACTACAATAAAAGATGATATATATTTTATTCTTTGTTGATTTTTAAAGCAGTACCTATAGTATTAAAAACTAAACCTTATACAAAAGTAGAAAAGTAAGGCTTAATATATATTTACTTTTTAAAAAAATATTTCGAACAAATATCTTTAAGTCTTTCTATGTCACGGCTTTATAGGGCATATATAATTCGACATTGTCGTATCATAAAATTTACAATATTTACATATGTACATATATTAGAGTGCGCCGAATTGTATGAACAAAAATTTTTTGATATTGTGCCATCGATTTTTCGATAGCTTTTGGCATGAGGAAAGAAAAGTTCCACTGCGACATATTAAAAAAATCATTTTCGAGGCGCCCAAATTTAAATTTTTACAATTTTCTAATAAATGCTAGATTTGCGCCATCTTGCGGTGGCTTTTTTAAACAACTAATGAAGTTGTAAACAATACAGCATTACAACATTTCCAGAAAGGTATCATCATTATCATCATTTCATCATCAAGCAGAAAATAATTTTACTTATGTACTTTTACCTCTACACTGAAAATATTATTACAGTAACTGACTGTAGTTTATTTAAAAAGTTATCCGTTCATTTATTTTTAAATGTTTATTCAGTTAAAATACAAAGAAATATATTTTTTAACTGTTTTTGTTGTTTATTTAAAAAATAGACTACATATAAATACGGATTTTCTGTTACAGTTAATATTTCCATTTAAAATGTTTTGGTACAAAAAGAATTCCTTTTCGATTTCTAGGTTAGTTAAAAAAACGAAATAAACTAAATATCATTTATTCTTACGGTTTTTGTAGTTAATTTTTTGAAATTTAAAAAACTAAATAAATGAAAAATCATTATTTTTTAAGGATTTTGTAATTTATTTATTAACATTTAAAAATAAATGAAAGGTTCTTTTGATTTAAATGAAAAGTCAGTAGACCGGTTTTCAAGTGATTTTTCATTTATTTTAAATAACATTTTCAGTTAATTTAAACTACAAACTATTTTGAGTGTAGTCGCCACATTTTTTATCCGATTTTCATAAGTAATACCTTTCTGGAAATCTGGTAATGTTATATTGTTTACAACTTCATTAGTTGTTTCAAAAAGCCATTGCGAGATGGCGCTAATCTAGCATTTATTAGAAAATTGTAAAAAATTGAAATTTGGCGACTCGAAAATAATTTTTTTGATATGTCGTAGTGGAACTTTTTTTCGTCATGCAAAAAGCTAACGAAAAATCGATTGCACACTATCGATTGCTAAAACGACCCACCCTAATGCATATAGATAGTATTTAATGATTTCTTTTTTTTTATACTTCATAATAAATCAATATTTGTGAGATTAAAATTTCCACAACAAAAATCACAAATAATAGCATTATAGGATTTGAACTATAATGAACAATAATTTGTACAACTTTGTCCATCAAATTTTTTTGATCTATTCCTCTTAACAAGGTTAGGAATATAGTTTTATGTGCTTTTGCACAATAATTTGAGAACCTTATAAGACGTTTATAAAATTAATTTTGTATGTAACATTTGTTTTATAAGCCATTTATAAATTTTAAAATTGATTATGCATATGGCCCTTAATATGTGGTAAACACAGAAAAATAAGTATGATTTTCATAAAACTTATTGTAATTCATATTTCAGTCTTTAATAAATATTGTATTTTTTTTTGCTGGCGCATATGTGTGCAGTAGGTACTTAGTTTGCAACAATCATTGTTGATTGCTCCGTATTGTACAATTGAACACTTTGTTTAAAATGTACACGGATTTTCGGAATTATACTTTTAGCTTAATAATACAAAATGAGATTCGAATAAGAATTTCTTCATATGATAAACCTGATATGAGACTAAATTTGAGAATTTTTTCTTATAGAGACTATGCGTAAAGCTTACATTAGAATCATCTCATATGAGCGTTCTTCATATGATAATACTCTTATATGATAAATCCTCAAATGATATTCTCTCATATAAGAATGCTCTTATAATGGAATACTCTCATATGAAAATCCTTAAACGAGAATTATCGTTAAACTTTCTCCTCATCGGGCGAATACTCTCATGTGGGTCATTGCATCTCAAATCAAACAATGGTTGGAATCGACCCCTTTCGATTTGGATGAATTTTGGTCATAACTTTTCTTTCATCATATAACGAAATTTTGCCAAAGAATCTTAAAAGATTCTGAAATTTTCAAGAGGGCGTTTTTTTTTAAAGATATGAAATTTAGAATTATTTCTATTTTTTTTTTTAATTTGAATCTTAAGTCATACAATAATACAGTACAACACAAAAAAATATCAAGGTTCTAATAACTGATTCTGGTAGGGTGGGGGGGGGGGTGGGCAGAAAAAAGTACACGTGTATCGGCGTTTTAATATTTCACATCCGGCCCTATATTTTTTGGGGGGTTAAAGTTTCCCCCCTTTTGCAAATTTTTATTGTGAATCGGTATAAGAAACGATGTGAATCTTCCGTTTTAGGTATAGGATGTGTTGAGCGAACTTATGTACACTCAAATAAAACTGTTTGTAAAAAAATTTGTAAACAGTTTTCAATCGCACTATACTATTTTTATACTGATTATTAGTACAATTTTTATTTTTTTGCTATTCTCTTATTACAAATTACGAATTTTTTTTACTAATTTTCGCTGCTGATTTCAGAAAAACATTTTACTAATTTTTCAAAACCGAGTGCTAAATTTAGCAGAAAAATATACTAATTTAAAAATATTTTTTTTTGGTTTTTTACAATTCTTGTTTACCCGTGTAAAAAAGTTCAGATCTGGTCAGATCTGTTTAGATCTTAATGTATGTGATTGAATCTAATTAGATCCGGTACCAGATCTGATCATATATGATCAGATATGATAAGCATGATACACTTTATGACCAGATCTGATCAGATATGAAGCTAGATCTGTTCATATCTAAAGAGATCTGGAAAATTAGGTGGTTGTCATGGCCAGATGTGAGCAGATCTGGCCAGATTTGGTACCAGATCTGGTGTCAGATCCTATCCACTTGGGCTGCCATTAAAATAAAAATGTACAAACAAATTTTGTTTGTAGTTTAAATTTTCATTTTTGATTAGAAACATAGAAAAATATATCAAAAAATAAATATCAATTAAAATTTTAAAATTGGACCAGAATTTTTTTTAAATTTCTATTGGATTAAGAGGATATCTGCTGAAGAAAGATAAAAACATTGGAAAATGGTAACAAACATGTATACATTTATTAATGGCTTAAATGACCCACCAAAATTGAATTTTTCATTTAATTTCATGACCTAATTTGCGATATCTTTCGAGGATTAATTCACCACAATACAATTTTGTTGCAAAATTAATGTGAAATTAAGCAATAATCTTCCTAAGTGCTCAAGACTTCTATAATGACTTTCAATCAGCAACGATATTGTCCTAGTTATCTGTGCTTTCAAGAATCATATACATACTTATTTATGAGGAATGTCGAACTTAAAGAATCATTGCCTTTAAGAAGATGCCTTATTTAGAAGCATTTGTGCAAAATTTAAATATGAGGAAAAGTGAAGAACAAAAACTACGAGTTGATGTTATCCTTTTTTTTCTAAATCGGGTGTGTAATAATTTTTAAATGGGAACGGTTGTATCCGAATATCTTAAAGCAAGTGTTATTGTCTCTATTTCGTTGTTGAAATTTTAAGTCAACGTTTAAAATAAATCTGTCAAATGTGTTTGCAGAAAAACATAATTTTTTGTTGGTGTATTTTTTATATTTTGTTGGCCTATTTTTTTCGTACAAATTTTAGTAAAAAAACACTTAATTTCAAGTAAATTTAGCGATATTAGATTATAAATGTTGGGATCAAATACAACATTATTATACCTGAGTAGATATTGGAACTTTGTGCCTGATTGTATCTGTTATGTCTCAAATTTGGCCTCATGTTTCGGACATAATTGTAATTGATTGTATCTGGTATCAAATACAATTATAATTAAATTTAATCTTAGATCAAATAATAGGTACAAGTTCTTGAATTTTAGTTTAAAGTCAAAATCCAATTAGATCTGATTATGTGTGGTATGCCGAATCGGCCTAGATCTGATCAGATCTAATTAGATCTCAAATTTGTCCCCAATTTTGAGATCTAATTAGATCTGACATAATCAGATCTACTGAGATCTGGTCAGATCTGATCTTTTTTACACGGGTAGTTTATATTTGTTACTATTGATATATTCTTAGTTTAGAAATAACACCCAGAAAATTTCATTGCATCTCCAATGCATAAAACGGCAATAACTGGAGAACCGTTTGCAATTTTGACTCCAAATTTCAAGTACGATGAAGTAATTATACGCTTGTTACAATCGGAAGAAAAAATTTTTTTTTTTTTTGGATTTTACAGTTTTTTTATTTTTTAGTACAATTTTTTGCTAATTTCAGCAGATTGATTTTAAATTACAGTTTACAGCAATTTACTGAAATTTAGTAGCTGCAACTAATTATTTATACTAATTTCATTGTACTAAAATTCCCGTGTAAAAAAGTTTAGAGTAAGTTTTTTAACTGATTTTAGCAAATCGATTTTGAATTGCATTTTACATAAATTTTACTAAAATTTAGTAGCGGCTACTTATTTTTTCCACTAATTTTATTGTACTACAGATCAGCAGCCATGTGTTGCTAAAATTAGCAAAAAATACCGCTGGCCTCAAAACAGTTAAATTTCCCGTAATAACATCAAAATTTTCAGTAGCCATTACAGACTTTTTTGGTTGAGTGTAAAACATTACAAGAAACATTTTTGTGGACCATTTTAACCCATTATTTCTTCAATTAATGGGACTTTGTTTGCCCCTTTTTAAAAAGAGTTTAAGAGTTATCTCCTAATTGTTGCTCATTTGACATGGACAGGCGGACAAAGATCGCTTAAGCGAATCACCAAGTTATTCTGAATTATACCACAGAGTGATATACATATGATATAAATACGTATAATCAATTTTTTTAAATACTCTCGCCTAGGCCATGTTCGTAAAAAAATTGGTCGAAGGCTTAAATTGTCCATTATTTCAAAATTTTTTAACTCTTTACTGACATAGGGTTTATTCGTATTTATTTTTATATGTATTTGTGGGAATTCGAATCGAAATAGTCATGAAGGACATTATTAATTACAATATGAGTATAAATACAAATACACTATATTTGAATGGCAATAATATGAATGTGAAAATCGTCATAATAAATTTCTTGTACCAGTGTTTTTGTTTTTGTTGCAATTGAAATAATGAGAATTATTGTGCAGGGCTACTTGTTTTGTTGTGTGTATTTTTTTCTTCATGTACCAGAAGTATTTATTAAAAAATATTTTTATAACAACTTTGGAAACAATATTAAATTACTAAACTACAATAAAAATGTGTGTTTTGTTTTGATTCTAAAGAATTGTTTTCCTATGCATAGAAACTACAGTTATTCTGAAAAACCCACTTGTCTTGCATAAAAATATAAGTAAGCTAATGTGAACCATTGTTAACACTTTTACATCGTTTAGAATTATACCCTACTAGCATGCTTGTTGGGTTAAATTGAGCCATTCAAATAATCAACGAAAGTATTATTAAAATCTTTTTGTTTAAAAAATTGTTCTTTTTAAATTTTTATTTTGTATTTATAAACTTTTTTGCAAACATTTTTGATAACATTTAGCCCAGCCGATCCTTATGAAATTTATATGATGACCAGTTGAAGTAAGGAGGAACTTAATTGCCAACTGTTAGTTAAAGATGAGATATATGATTATAAATTTGACGATTATATATGTTGTCCTCTGTTTCGCTATGAATTTTGAATTTTTGAAATATACTAGAAAAGGTGTCAGCATTTGTCTAATAAAAGGAACCGAACCGGCTGGGCAGGCCGATTATGTGATTCTCTACACCAGTCTAGTTGAAAGTCAACCAATGTGCTAAAGTGTAATTTATCAAGCTAAAATGAAAAGTATTTTTGAAAATTGAAAATAAAAATTTTAATATATGAATGTCTAATATGTGAATTAAGGGTGGGTGCGAACTGGCTAAATAAAATCTAAACTAAATTCAGGTTTCTAAATTTCTTTGCAATTTAAAAAAGTTTTCAAAGAAATTTTAAACCCTTTTGTCAATTTACATATAGTTTAGAGTTTATTTAGCCTCGCACAGGGCCTAAATACTTTTTGAAAACTTTCCAGGATAAGAAGAAAATGGGGAAAACCGTAATAAATTAATAATATTAATTACAATATTTTTTCCGACAGTTCGTTAACACGCGTCTAGCTAGACTCTTGTGCAAAGCTTAGTAGAAAAATCACACCGAGTAGATCTAACATTTTGCTCTTAAAGATGAAAAAGTTAAACTTAAATTTTTTGTATATCGAAGTCCACTTAAACGTACTTTTTGAAAACCTCGCGGTCAAAGTTTTGGCAAAATTCTTTAATAAAATCATTCATTTATTGGTTACCTCAAAAATCAGCTAATTAAGCAAACATTAAAAAAAAAAACCAAAATATATATCGAACCGCTAAGCCCCTGTCAGAGCTGGAAAAAATGTATTTTTTGTGAAATGAATTCCTTACAAATTTAATTTAATTATTTTTTTTTAATTTAAGTAACTGAAAGTTTTAACTTTAACTGGAATACCTGCCATTAGGGCTTTAATGTTATTTCAGTGATCACATTGCTAGAAAAACTCCATTTTTGATAAAAAAAAAATTTTATGACAAATTCAGCTTAAACTGTTCCATGAAGATGTGCTTTTATAGTGCTTGCAGCCGTTACACAATAAACGTTTTACTTTGTGAAAATTTTATCGTGTCCATGCTCTTTTTAAATATCATGGCGTCACTAAAATACAGAGATACATATATGGTCAATTTGGATGAATAAGTTAGTAGATTTTCAATTATAAAATCGATGTTAGTAATTTCATTTTTACACCCAGAAAACATATTCGTGCACTAAAAATAATAAGTCTGTGGGCCGAACAGAAAAATTTGTTACTTTAATGAAATTTATTCTTCTTGTTTTACTTGAAATAAAATTTGTTGATTTTAAATCATTTTTTGTTAAATTTAGCAAATCTAAATTTAAGTAAAAAAATTAGTAAAACTACAGTTATTTTTTGTAATTATACTGTTTTAAAAATTTTCAATTTTAGTGTCACGGGACCCATTTAAGTTCGGCTGTTATTTACCCATTCTCAGACTCTTAATCTTAATAAACACTTTCGACATTATACTTACAATTTTTTCATACAAAAAAACTTTTAAAAATGACTCCTATTAAAATCTAATAATTCAATAATATTTTTATAGAAAATAGGTGCACTTATCTATTTTTTTGAAGAAACCCGAAACCCCCGTACAAGGAATATATTTCAAGCTATATTCTCTGATTAGTATGAAATTTGGATATTTGATAGAGAAAATAAATCTAAGATCAACCTATCTTATTTTTTCGTCCCATTTCGAACCCATTCTAACCCCATATTTTAAGCACTTAATTAACCGAGGTTGTCAAAAACCGTGAGATTTGTTTCTACAACGTATTGAAATTTCAACAAAATAGAAGTGTTTAGTTTGAAGCAAGGTTGGCAGGCAATAGCGCTAAAATACCGTTATCGATTCAAAACCCTTTCAACTGACTACCGTTACCCCTAAAATACCGTAACCGAAATAAGCGAATTACCGTTATCCCTAAAATACCGTTACCGAAATAACTGAAATACCGTTATCCTTAAAATACCGTTACCGAAATTTGAATTTTCCGCTTTTGGTAATTGCACATGGTTATTGAGCATTTTTCGTAAATTAAGTTGATAAATTGGTTTTGTTTTTAATCTCATTTGCTTTTTGCAAAAAAAAATGTGGGATGCATCGAAATAACCGACTACCGTTAACCTTAAAATACCGTTACCGAAATACTAAAAAAACGTTATCCTTAAAATACCGTTACCGAAATAATCTAAAATAGCGTTACCCTTACCGATAACCGCATCGTTTCGGTTCATCCATGGTTTGAAGTAACTTCCTTGTTAGATATTAACTAATTATTTCTTTAAAAAATTATTAAATCTTGGATATTTATCTCATCAAAAAAGTTTCTGCTATATTTTCCAAGCAACATTTCTTATTTAAGAAATATTTGGGACAAAAATCGATCTTAGTTCTGACTATAAAATGACCCTTAGATTCCAACAAATTAACTTCCAGTAGACATTTTCCCAAAAACACAGGATTAATTTATATTTAAAATTGCGTAGATAAAAGAATTATATGTAGATTTTTTAAAATTCTGGGGTGGGCAAAAATCAGTCTAGGGTGGTGGGCTTTGCCCAGTCGCATACAAGATTTCAATGAAGTCACATCACATCACATCGCTTGTTTGCCAGATTTTTTACACTCTGCATAATGTATATTGATACATTTTTTTGGTAATTTATTTTTAAGTTTTTTTGCTTTTATTTTTTTTGTGTTGTTGTTTTTTGATATTTGTTTTCATAGTTGTTGTTTGCTTTTAAATTTTTATTTTATATTCCCATTATAAACACTTAAAATTTTCGAATTATTATACAAACGTTCTTTGTCAGTGCATTGAGAGTGAGAGGCTGCAACTCACTCAATCAAGCACAAAATAAGGTTGAATATGTTTGCCGATCCCTGATCTAGAGTCAAACTAAAGAACATTTGCCAAAATAAGAGATCAATTAAACATTCCCCTCATTGATTTTAAAACACACATTGACACGGTGCAAAAAATATAATTTAAATAACTTACATTTAAATTTAAAGGTTCGTTGTAATTCAAATAATCTGTGGTTATCATACACAGAGTTGAATAGAATCAGCTGAGATATCTTAAGAATTAAGGTTCAAAGCAAAAACGACCCAGTGTAGAAACGGTAATGACATATCATTATTTTTTGGACTACCAGTAATGACACCCACTTACCTTCTGCATTATTTTAAAACATCTAATAATAAGTTACTGATAATGACTTATTTTTATCATTATTTCAAATAGAAAATAATTTTATAGATTTTTTTTTTAATTTTTTGAAATCTATTTTTAGACTCAATATTTTTCAAACACTGGTAAGGATATATGTAACCACATATTTTTTGATTTCTTGTATGTTGGCGAGTAAGCTTACTTGTGTGCAGCAGGTCAATTGTGTTTTTATCAATTAAATATTACATGTCGATATAGCTCAGATGGTAGAGCTGTTGACAGGCAATCTGTAGACCCAGGTTCGATTCCAGCACCAGCAAATTTTATTTAAAAAAAAAATACAATAAAAAATATTTTTTTTTATGTAATTTATTTTTTGAAAATCTATTTTTAGACTCATTATTTTTGTCAGTACTGGTAAGCACATAGGTAACGATATATTTTTTGATTTTTCGTATGCTGGTGTGTAACCATAACTCATTATTTTTCGCGACATCGCCATATAAAGGTAATAAGAAATGTAATAACAAAAGTAACTAGTTACCATTACCAAGTTACATAACCACATATCTGGTAATGATTTTCTACACGGGGAGAGTAATAATAACAATGGATAAAAATAGCATTGTTAGATTTTTTTAGATTAGATTTTTCGTTGACATTAGTCTAAGTTGAGTTGTTGATAACAAATTCGATTTGCTTTCAACTGTCACATAAGTAGACAATTATTAATTATTAACCCGCTTAAGGCGAAAGGCACTAATGATGGCTTTGTAGCGAAAGCCGAAAATGCGCATTCTGTCTTGCTGGTCTTATCGAATTCTTTCAAAATTTTTTATTCTTTGTAATTTACTTGCAAAATTGAATCATCTTTCTTTAATTTGAAAATAATTTAAAACAGAAAGTGATATTAATTTATGATCTAGAGTCAAACTAAAGAACATTCATTTACCAAAATAAGAGATCATTTAAATATTCGCCTCATTCATTTTAAAAATTGGTTTTTTCAAGTTTTTTTACTTTTGCTTTTTTACAATATTTTTTTGCTTTAAACACATCGGATTATGATTTTTTACTAACGTATTAATTTAAGTGTGTGGTAACCGTTTTTTGGCTGTGACTACCGAATTATTGTTGTGTAAATCTATATTCTATTGTTTTTTTATGACCTTTTAAATTTTTTCCTTATCTTGATGTTTTTTCGCTTAGTTGTAACATTTTGGCAAAAACGTAGTTTAACATAACTCGAGAACCACTTGTCCGATTTTGATGAAACAAATTTAGAAAAATTTAGAATTACAATTTCTCTAATCTGTTTCTATACCGTTTTCCTATATGTGCAACACTTTCGAAGTTAAAAATTAATGTATGAAGGGAAAAAAGTATTTTTTGCCTAAAAATTTAAATATATTTTTTTAAAATTCATAAAAAATCCAAAATGGAAAAAAGTACCAAAACTAATTACTTTCGCGTAAAGTCACATAACTCATGAGCAAAAAAAGGCATAGATCATGAAAATCGATGCACGCGTTTCTCATTTATTCACAATTAGGTAAATGTATGAATTTCAAAAATTTGCTCCAGATATGCACAACATTATTTGGAGAAAACATTGACACTCACAAGCCGAACTCTCTCATATTTTTCTACTGTACTAAAAGAGAAATATTGATGTGGCAACACTGGTTCTGTTATGTTCACATAAAACATGCATTGTCATTATACTTCTTCTCTTTCTCACACTGGTTCTGTGATTTTTGTCATTCAACAAGTGCCGACGAACGCGAACAGTAAAAGTGATTTTTCTCCAGTTTTTTAAAAGTGAACAAAAGAGAACAGAATATGGAACTGTGCAAGCCAGATATAAATAGCTTTTGCTACTGCTGTGGTCAATATGTCTCAACACATAAAAAAAGGGGAAATTTCAGTACTGATTTTGTTCAAACATACGAGATGTACTTCAACCAAAATGTTATAGTGAACGAAAATTGGGTACCAAATATAGTGTGTAAAAGCTGCTACAACCGTCTAATGGATTGGAAAAATAGAAGACGTGAAAGTATGCCATTCGGTATCCCAATGACTTGGACTAATCCTGGCGAAGGTCACAATCCTTTGAATTGCTATGCTTGTGCAAATAAAGGAGCCGCAAAAAGGATAAGAAAACCGTATAATTACGTTGGTGTTGCAAGTGCCGCAACACCATTGCCTCATTCGGACCACATTCCTGTGCCAAAAGCTTCTAGCCCAGATATTTTCTCTTCTACGACTGCTCCGACATATCATGCACGTGATGATTCCCCATATGAGCCATCAGTATCCAATGAGCCAATTTTAATAAATCAAAATAAGCTTGATTCAATTGTTGCCAAGTTGGAATTAACACAGCATAAATCGGAAGAGCTGGCTTCCATTTTGAAATCAAACAATTTGTTGGCATCCGGTGTGAAAGTCACAGCTTATCGAAGTCGTCAGGCAACACTCCAAAGTTTATTCCTTATGAATGATGAAAAAACTTCTGCATATTGCCCGGATGTAGGAAAATTGATGGACGCAATGGAAATAAAATATGAAGCAGATGACTGGAGATTATTTATTGACAGTTCAAAACTCAGCTTGAAGGCGGTTTTACTGCATAAGACCAATAAAAAACCTTCAGTTCCAATGTCCTACAGTACAGAAACGAAAGAAACATATGATGCACTGGAAAATATTTTAAAAATGGTTAACTACGCCAAACATATGTGGCGCATATGCTGCGATTTAAAAATTGTAGCAATGCTTTGCGGTCTTCAAAGCGGCTATATAAAATATATGTGCTTTTTGTGCGATTGGGACACACGATTTTCCGGTGACCAATATGCATGCCACGGATGGAAACTCAGAAAGCACAGCAGGTTACAAACGGCCAATATTATTCGTGAGCCTCTAGTGCCGAAGGAGAAGATATTGCTGCCTCCACTGCATATTAAACTTGGAATTGTCCTTGAAAATCCATTATTTACATCATCATCTGGACTACTTCAGCAAACAATTGGCTACCGAATCTGATGAACAAGGTGAACGCTATCATCAAGTTGCTATGCCATTTGAAATGAGGTAATACTGATTTTTTATTTTTTCAAACTCATTTTAATAAAACAAAAACTTACAGATATAGAGGCAAAAAGTCGCCGAGTGCAATAATTGCGGAAATTTGCTGGTGGAGTAAGTTAGTGTGGCAAGACAAGGATGATCTTGATGATGAAGAATTTTCAGGAGATGCAG
Source organism: Leucophora obtusa (assembly GCA_949987735.1). Classification (NCBI taxonomy): domain Eukaryota; kingdom Metazoa; phylum Arthropoda; class Insecta; order Diptera; family Anthomyiidae; genus Leucophora; species Leucophora obtusa. The sequence continues at coordinate 312,540,310 of OX465295.1, read as the reverse complement.
AAGGGCCAACAGTGGAGTCACACATTGACATTATGTGTGGTTCAGAAACTGATGATAGCGATGCCACTAGTCCCGAACAACCACCATCGAAAAAGTCTAGGCAATATTTATTAAAATAAATAAAAATAAATAAATAAAATAAAAATAAAAAATTATAAAAATGTTTACTTAATTTTTTTAGTAGTTTATGGCCAGAAGTCTGGAGTTATTGGGGAAAATTTATGAAAAAGGCGATAAATGACACTTTTTTGAATAAAAACAAATATCAATATTCTTGTCATAATGGGATACCTTCACTTAATTGTAAATAAAAGCAGAACGCGTTAAATTTTGTTTATAGGTTATGTGACTTTACATGAAATTAATAACACTTGATCCTTTTTTCCGTTTTGGATTTTTTATGAATTTAAAAAAAAAATTTTTAATTTTTAGGCAAAAAAATATTTTTTTTTCTCCACAAATTTATTTTTACTGGCAAAACTGTTGATTATAAAGAAAAACGTTATATGAGCAGATTAAAGAAATTGTAATTCTAAATTTTTCTAAATTTGTTTCATCAAAATCGAACAAGTGGTTCTCGAGTTATGTTAAACTACGTTTTTGCCAAAATGTTACAACTAAGCGAAAAAACATCAAGATAAGGAAAAAATTTAAAAGGTCATAAAAAAAAATGACACATACGAACGCCAAACCCTTTGAGGGTTTTACTATACTGACCTAGTACCATCACCCTGACTTGGAATTTCTCACCCCCCAGATTGGCTGTTGTACTGTGTAATTAATATTACGTATACGTTATATTAATACTAGGATAATAATTAATATTAATCATACGTCTCTTAAAGATACGAATAAAAATCTAAACCAAGACTGCGGTATGGCATCACCAAAAAAATAAGTTATAACAAAATCGTTATCACTAGATGGGTTTTTGTTCAAAAAATTGACAGTTTTCTTTTTTTTATTTAAATTTAAATTATAAGAAACAACAAAGGAAAAAAACAAATGGATATTTCAAATTTTATTATTTGAATATATTCTGTGCTTGTATTTTCCTTATTTTGTGCATTTTTAAGCAGTTTTTTAGTTTTTAAATATAAGCTCAGCTGATACTAAACTGATACTAAATAGTTGTCCAGGTAATACTAAATTTCAGCGCCCTCTATCGGTGAGTAGTTTAAGTTTTGATTTCCTATCTCTATAAATAATAGTCTCTGCATGGGCTAGTTTCATAGTCAGAACTTAGAGTTTGCTGTTCGGTTTTATTAGAAACCGAAACCGCGGTTATTTAAGCCTTAAAACCGAAACCGAAAACCGACAAAAATAAGTCGGTTTTCAATAAATACTTTAACCACTTAAAATAATTAATTGAATTGCATCGCAGTGTACAATTAGAATCCGAAAAGACTAATAACAGCCCTAAGAGCTTATGAAATCGTAGCTACATGATGGTGTATTTCTTCACCGATGAAGCCTCTTTCCTAGCGCACTTTTATGATTTACAAAAGACTCGGAATTATGAGCATTATTGGAAATTTTTGAATTTTCTGAGCCATTATGTGTCAATTATGATTCATTTTTGAGACATTTATGAGCAATGAAAACATATTTAAAAATTTTGAATACACCTAAAGTTTAAGCACCCCGAAATTGATCATATTTTGAAGTCTTTTACGAGTCATAATTTCAGAGCTCTCAGAAAAACGTTAACTGCGATATTACTGAATTTAGAAAATGGCTCAGCTCCTACTTTACAAAAATTCTTATTTAATTGTATTGAACATTTTCTCCAAATTTTTTTATTATGAATAACATAAACTGAGTCTTATAATTTTAGAAAAAAAATACACCAAAAAGTAAAGTGGTTTAAGAGATGTTGAGTTTTATATATTCAGTTCAGATTTCCACCGCGTATTTTTCAAAAAGTCAAGTCCGCGAAATTTTAAAAAAAATTACCTTTATGTTGTTTTAACCAAATTGCTAAATTTAAGTTTAAACTCTTGAATATACAGCTTTAGATGCATACAAAAGAATAAAAAAATGTAATTTATAACGAGCTTCCGCGCCTATTTTTGAACGAGTTAAAATACGTATTTAATTTTTATACATATTTTATTATTTTAAAACAATTCTGTTAATGTCACATGAAAACCGAAAAATAACCGAAACCGCGGTTTTAAAATTTTTCGGTTTTTAGCAAACTCTAGTCAGAACTAAAATCGGCTTTTGACTTAAATATTTCTTAAGCAACAAATTTTGTGTTTTTTTTTTAGAATCGATTTTAGTTCTTACGCTAAAAGAAAAATTAGAAACTTAAAGTGACATTTGTTGAAATATATGTACCAAAACGTCTTCTTTAAAAACTTGTACAGTTTCCTTAGAATTCAAAAGGGTGTAGTTTGTGTTCATTGGACATGTCAATAGACATAAAATATTGTGTATATTGCTGCAAAAGAAAAAAAATTTAATATATTATATATTTTAAATAGTCGATGTAGTAATACATTTTGTTTAGTATTCTTTCCTAGCAAATATAAAAAATCCCAGACAGTTGTTTAGTCGTGTTCAAGTACAAGAAGAAAAGTTTCTTGTTAACATTTTACGCTACTTGATAGTTTGACAAATAACTTTAGGCAAAGTTTTTGATTCAATGGTTGTAAAAATTGCAAGAAAAATTAAGGACAGTTGTAGCAGAATGAGATTAGATTTTGGCATATATCACAGTGCAACAGCTATTCTAGAGGGTGAGAAATTTCAAGTCAGAGTGAAAATACTAGGCTAATATAGTAAAACCTCCAAAGGGTTTGGTTTTCTCAGGCCAAACTTTTCTTATGACAATTTATATTTTTTCCTTGTCTTGATATTTGTGTGCTTAGTTTTTCAGCTATAACTCAAGAACCATTGATGATTTCTCATTTCATTCTACAGCAAAATTGTGGCTAATGCTTAAATAAATAATTTTTATCAATTTATATATTTAGAAAATCAAGTTGGACTAATTTGGTCAAATAAAATCTCCCTTTTTCATAAATTTTCGCCAATAACTCCTCAATAACTCCAAATTTCTGGCCAAAAATTCCAAAAGAAATTAAGCCAAAATATTTTTGAGCACGTAGCAATAAAATGCGTAATTTTTAATAAAAAAAAATCTTCGAAAAACAACGTCTTTACTCGAGTTCTTCGAATTGTAGTTATAAAAAAGTATTGATTTTATTTAAATTGTTAGGAAAAAACTAATTTTAAAGAAGCCAAAAGTTTATCTGTTCATTAACAATGCTCTAGACCTTTTCAATGGTGATTTTTCGGGGCTAGTACAATCGCTATTGAAATCATCCTTCCACAGTGTATTTAAAGGAACACTAAAGATTTATTTTGCTAAACTAAAAAATTTATTTGTTTGCCAAACCTTAACTAGAAAATTTAGTTGTTGGGGAAAATATTTTAAAAATTTTATATTTTTAATATAATTTCTTAAACATTCATTAATAAATTAACCATAACTAACAGTCAAACAACTTAATACAATTTTTATTTATTATTACAATAACTGCTTGTAATATGTAATAATAGCGCAATTATTTAAGTAATATGTGTAGCATTTATTATTTATTAAAAAACCACATAAAAAATAATATATAATAAACACGCAACTGTGTTAACTTGTTTATTTGATTCTTTGCGTAAGACAACAATTTATTTTTTTTAAAGGTGTATAAAACAATTGTTGTATTTTTTTTCTTTTTTTTTTTCTTTTTTGTAATCATTATACTGCATAAATTATGATACCCTTGTTTTGATATATATTTCTTTTTCGTTTGTAATTTATAATACAAAAAATATAGTGCAGGTGGCGCAAAAAATAATTAATTTATTATGTTTTGTAAGTAATGCTCGTTACTTGTTTATTATTTTGCTTTATGAAGTTCAAGGTGAATTGTGATGAATAAAAGAATATTGTAGTTTTTTTTTGTGAAAAAGATTTAAACAAAAACAACTAATTTGTGCCTTATTTGCTGGGACTTTTTTTGTTGTTTTATTTTAATATACAAATTTTAATGAACTGAAAAATCTTTAATGAGTTCCAAGAATTTTTTATAAATGTGTATTGCAACAGCAAATATTCGAACTAGGGAATAATAAAACAAAAATTGGGAATCTGCAAAGTTTAGTGTAGGAATTATCTGAAACTTTATAAATTTAACAAGTATGATATTGGACATATAACTTTATTTACTTATCAAAGATGTTCAAGAGAAGTATTCTTTTTGGATTACAAATTATTTGGATTAAATATAAAAGACTGTGTAGCAATATGAAATGAAAAATGGTGCATTTGGCTTTTCTTTTATTATAAATTTTAAACTGAAAAAAAAACTTAAAAAACACTGAGTCAAAAAATTAGCACTACTGGACAATTTGTATGAAAATTAAATATTTAGGGTCATATGCATAATCACTTTTAAAATTTATAAGTGAATTATAAAACAAATTTTTTTATACAAAATTCATTTTATAAATATATTATAAGGCATAGGCAATTTAGTCAATGAATAAATTGAAATAAGTTATTAATTGTGAATTCATATTTGATTGACCTCTAAAAATAATAAAATTAATATATTGTTGCATGCCAATTATTGGCAATAACATCTTCTCAATGTTTTGGCATCGAATTCGCTATATTTTGAAATCTTTTCTTCGAAATTGAGTTCCAGACTTGTTGAGCAGCCTTCCTAAGTGCTCCATTACTGGTTGGGTGTATTTGAGATTCTCCCTTCTTTATACCTGGCCATGATTTTGATTCCTTGTTTAATTTATTGAAATGTGTAACATTAATTACGTCGCGAAAGAAATTTTATAGAAAATCTGAAGGTAAATGAAATTTAAAACTCATATGTCTACAACATTTTCATATCCTTGTCCTTGACCTTGTCTAATTGTTGAAATAGAAACGATAGAAATTAATAGATTGATAGAAATTAACTTTGGACAAAATTACATGGGAAACAAAAACAAATTTTCGTTATTTTGCTTTCGTTTAGACCATTTTCGTAATACCTAGCCCTAAATTTTAAAAACTCAATCACAAGACTCATAACCCAGCTTGAAAATTTGGATACTTTTATGAGAGTTCTTATTCTTTAAGTTAAAAATTATTAAAACAAAGCACATATTTTTTAAAATTTTAAACTTATTTGTCAAAAATTGCACATTTTTTGGACGAAAATATTAGTCTTAGTAAAATAAATCATAAAAGCCACAAACATTTGAAGAAAATTCTTAAATCCAAAGATGATTCAGAAACGACTCAGAAATGTAAATAAGTTTGAATAATTTGTGAACAATTCAAAAATAACTCAAAAAAGATTAGTTTTTTAGCCTACCCAGCAAACAAAGATGATCATTAATGACTCACAAATGAGCTCCAAAAACATAAACATTTTTCCACTTTTTCCTATGAAAGTGGTCCGTCCAAAAGAGCCCCGTGTGTACTCAGAAACGCCTCAGAAAAAAGAACGTATAAACACAAAATTTTCCTCATAAATTTAAATAATTTTGTAATCTTTTTTGAGTCCGAAAAATGAACCCTCATTTTGAGACAGCTTTTTTGATTGTAGAGACAACTTTTTGGGTTGTTTTCTGAGGGTTCATATTTTTTTACCAAAAAAAGAGTGTTTTCAAAAAAACAATAATCATTTCTGTGAGCCATTTAAGAATCTTATTTATGAGCGCTCCGAAATTGCTGGCTGGGTAAACAATTTTTTTTTAAGTATTTCTTTGAATCATTTTTGAACAAAAAAAAGGTGGCTCTTTTGGATATACCACTTTCATACAAGTGAAAGTTTAATAACACTATGGAACATTTTTGGGATTATTGTCTGGGGGGTGAGAAATTCCAAGTCAGGGTGATGGTACTAGGTCAGTATAGTAAAACCCTCAAAGGGTTTGGCGTTCGTATGTGTCATTTTTTTTTATGACCTTTTAAATTTTTTCCTTATCTTGATGTTTTTTCGCTTAGTTGTAACTCGAGAACCACTTGTCCGATTTTGATGAAACAGATTAAGAAAAATTTAGAATTACAATTTCTTTAATCCGTTGATATAATATTTTTCTTTATAATCAACAGTTTTGCCGGTAAAAAATAAATTTGTGGAGAAAAAAAAATATTTTTTTGCCTAAAAATTAAAATTTTTTATGAATTTAAAAAAAAAAAAATTTTTAATTTTTAGGCAAAAAAAATTTTTTTTTCTCCACAAATTTATTTTTACCGGCAAAACTGTTGATTATAAAGAAAAATGTTATATGAACGAATTAAAGAAATTGTAATTCTAAATTTTTCTAAATTTGTTTCATCAAAATCGGACAAGTGGTTCTCGAGTTACAACTAAGCGAAAAAACATCAAGATAAGGAAAAAATTTAAAAGGTCATAAAAAGAAATGACACATACGAACGCCAAACCCTTTGAGGGTTTTACTATACTCACCTAGTACCATCACCCTGACTTGGAACTTCTCACCCCCCAGATTGGCTGTTGTACTGTGTAATATATTTTGAGCACTATGCTGATTTGTTTTTGGGCTGGTTTGCTGGCTAGGAACTCTAGAAAAAATAAATTATGAAAACTTTATTCAAAATTTGAATATCATCCCTTTAGAAAAACGTGTCCACATAATGTAATCGATTTCGTGTACTTCACATTGTGCGTACTTACGATATGGGATACTTGTGTATAACAATTGTATATGAAACTAAAAATATTTTAAATTTTTTTTAAAAATTTTGTCTAAGAGCCAAAAAAGCTTTAAAAGTGCAAAAAAAATTAAACAACATTTAATGATTCAAAAAATATGTTCAGCCCATACATGGGAATTTTTCATTACCATTGAAATTTCATTACCATTAGTTCATACTAATGACAATGAAAAAAATTTCATTACCATTTAATGGTAATGAAATATTTTTCATTGGAAAAATCATTACTAATGGTAATGAAATTACACTAATGTATAAAAAAACTAATTACAATTGATTAAAAACCATTTGTTTACAAAAAAATTCAGACAAATGAAAACGAACAACGGGTTTGGCCGGGGAAGTTATAAAACATAATTTTTTAGGGAGGATCCATTCCATTCCGTTAAACTTTACCTGGATACAAATAACAATGGAATGGAAAGTAATATTTAATTTCAAATGAGCATGAGCCTGAATGAGCATATTCCATCTTTGATTTCAGCGAGTTTTACTCCATTTTTACGTCTTTCTGTCAATGGCAATTCATTTTTTTAATTTATTCATTATCAATGGTAACGAAATTTAAAATCATTGTCATTAATCAATGAAATTAAATTTTCGAATCATTACCATTATTTAAAAAAATGGTAATGAAAATAATTTCATTACAATTGATATCAATGCAATGGTAATGAAATCATCAATTAATTAGTCCACCTAATTAATTAGTCCCATGTATGGTTCAGCCTTTATTTCAAATATTTATATATTTACACCCTTGCTCTAAACTTTATAACAATAAAAAAATCACAAAACTGGGGTAAATGGAAATTATTATAATTTTGATATTCTAAGAAAAATTGTCACAGCAAAACCTTGACAAAATTGTCATGTAATAAAAAGCACTAAACAAACAAATATTTTCATTTGTTAACAATTAAAAATATAAAAATTTTATTTTCTTTTGAAGAATTTTATAATTTTTCTTCATAGAAATAAAATATGAAATACCTCATTTATATTTTGAGATATTATTTTAAGATGCGTCGAACCTTTTACCGATTCTAAAATTCCTGCAATATCCTTCAAAAGATTACGTATTAACATGGGATTTTTGGAGCTAAAGTTGTTAGGAATAAGCTCAGGGTGATTGATGCTAAAATTTGAAGGAAACTCCAAGTGCTTAGAACTAGTTCTCTCGTGTTGTGTGGTTCCTGGACATTTTTTTAAGTTTTTATTTCATATAAGATTTCATAAAATTATCGAAAAAATCGTAATTTTTCACAGTAACAGTAATTTTATGCTTTTCAATATCTTCTTTCGTTTTTTGTTTTTTTTTGTAAATTATAGCTCGTTTCATCAATTAAAGTTTTTCTAATTTTATCACCATTGCTTTTATTTTTAAAGATCAAAATAATGATTAAATTGTCCCCGAAGGACTGGAAGGCGGTCCAGAAAATTGTAAACATTTTTAGTGTAGCGTTTGGATTTTAATAAAAAACCAGCGATATCGATCTTTTATCAAATTATATAGAAATTTTCTTAAAAAGTGCCAAAATTCTATGGAGATTGCCAAGGTGCCATTGAACATTCGATAGTACCATAAATGGCACTCTTGTGCCACTTTTACCAATAGTGAAGCACATCATAATGTGATAATTACTTGTGAAAAAGGAGAAAAAACAATAGGATTAAGAGAGGAAACATTCTAATTGAAAAATAAATTGCACAAGTATAAGTTAATTCTGGCTCTTCTGATTACAAAACATACACTGTATATATAGGCTGTGATTGAAAAAAAAAACTTCAATTAGCCACACTCAGCGCTATGCCGACCGTGGTGTATCTTGTTAAGAGGTGATGCTACGAGTAGAGGTCCTGTGCAGAGGGCTGCCGGTTCAATCCCCAGTTATGAAAATACATAAAAACTTTTTCGTATAGAGACAAATTAAGAATTAAAAATTACTTTGGTCAGTTGACACATAAACTAACCACTGACGAGTTTTTGGGTGAGATGAAACTGCGGCAGTCTGGTGATTCCCTTGTGTCTGTTAAATTTTTCAATAAGAATGTCTTCTTTTTCTTCCTATAAAGTAGCTCTAGAAAAAATTATTTTATTATGTTTAACTGTTTTACCAAATTTAAGTACTTCAAGGACAATTCTCAAAAGTAGATTTTAGGGATCGTTATGAAGTGAGTATAACAGCCTTAAATATTTCCTAAAATTAAAGATAATTTTTTGAATTAAAACCAATAAAATATAGGCGACTCCTAAGTGCTTCCATAAAGTATTTTTCCCAGGCTTAAGGTTTAAATAAAGAAGAAGAAATTATTTCACTTAAGATTTGTATGTAGGAGGCGAAAATACTTAAAAAAGTTTTAGAGAAAGTCTGTTGAAAAAAGTCGATATTCGTTGATTGGTGTAATTTTTTTGAGGCTCCATTAGATGATTATTTTGATATCGCTGTTTTTTATATTATGAATATTTTTAAATTCTGATTTTTTTTTATGTAATTTAAATTTTTTTTTAATTTTGTTTTAAATTTAAAATTTTTTTAATTGTTTTAAAATTGAAAATGGTTCACACACAGAACAGAATCGTTGTAACAATCGAATTTGTTGCCAACCGAATTTTGGTAGTCACATCTACTATCACATTTTTCGGTTGCAGCTATCGACATTTACGGTTATACTTACTATGCTAGTACAATAAAAAAAAGTTGTTACAACCGAATCGCGTTAGTATTACCTGATCGAATTTAACATTCAGTAGATCCAACCAAATTACTTTCGAAATCCCAATCGATTTTAATAAAACACCGTTTCCATTATTTTTTAAATATTTTTATTAACTAATTAGTATAATATAAGAAAAATAAGTAATTACAAGAATTAATAAAATACAAATATTATACATAAAAATACATATATTGATTATAGAACTAAAAAAAAAACAGGAAAACAATTTTTGGGAACTTTACCCCTTTGGAAAGTTTTCGAAGGAAAAATATTTTTAGACAGTTTATTATATGTTTCTATTGTAGTTTTGAGGCCAAGCAGAAAATGTTTTCCAAAAGAATAATATTGCTGCAGCAGCTCTTATACTAAAAATCAAAATTAAAAATTAATTATTTGGTGCTCAAATGGATATTGTGATTTAAATTATCTTTAATATGCAAATTAATGACACGTTTAGTATAATTTCATCTTAGTTTTAAATACTGAAAAATTTTACCTTTAATTTCTAATTTTTTTGTTTAATTTAATTGGAATTTTTATGTTTTGACAGTTAATTTAAATTAATTTTAAGAATTTCGGTCTTGTTTGTTTTTTCTTGGTTATGGTGACCAAAATTACTAAAATTATTTGTTGTGCTGTTTTACTTTGGGTACTACAACCGAGAATCTATAATATAAAAAATATAAAACTTTTTCCAATTCAGTACATCCCAGCAAAACCTTGGTAATGACTGGTCATTACTACATGCATTACTTAGATCTCATATCTCATTACCCGTTGAATTACTTTTAAACTGAATGTAATGAGTTACCGAAAATTATACCCCACACATTACTATTTCACAATAGCTGAAACCAATAATATATGTTCTAAATCATTAAAAACCATAACTATGGCGTAGCCTAGTGGTTATCGTTTTTGCCTGACAGACATGAGGATCGCTGCTCAACTCGTGTTAGCTTCCATTGTTGTTTTTTTTTGTAATTTATAATAAACATCTATTTATAGAAATGTTGATGTTCATTAAGCAGTATTTAATAACAACAAGTTTTTTGAAAAATAGACATGTATAACAGTTGCCACAATAAATGTGTACATAAGTTAAAGCAATAAAAATCATAGTGATGTCGTGGTCTAATGGTTAGAGTGTTTGCCTGACAATCGTGGGGTACGCTGATCAATACGTGTCAGCTCCTATTGGTTTTTAAATTTTTATATTTTTTAAAATCTATATTTAACATCTATTTATAGAACAGCTGATAAACTACTTACAGGTAACATCAGTGTAATGACTTTCCTCCAATGACATCACCATGTTAAAATAAGTAGTTTAGTAATTAAAAGGTAACTAGTGAACACTTAAGATTTCAATACCTAAAACTCATTACATGGTAATGAAAGGTTTTGCTGGGATGCAACCATCATTTGGTAGAAAAATATTAGTACGGCATTAGTAATGAAATATTTGTAAAATTTGATTGGTACAACTAACATGTAATAAGTGCAGCTAATTTATGAGGGAGAATGTAAAATTTTAATGTTTTCAGATAGTTACCTCTACCAAAAAATCATAGAATTTGATTTTTGTTAAAAATGGTCGGGAAAGCAGATTTTTGTATTAGTTGTAACCTTCTTATAGTTAAGTTTAAATTTTTTAGTTACAAATGCTAATATTTTACTTATGCAACTATTTTTGTGTAATTATAACATAAATATTATTGAAGAAATAAAAAAATGGTAGTGTAAGTGGATTTCGAACCGATTTATTTTGTGTGTGTTTCAATGAATGCAAAAGTGTATTTATTGGTCATCAAGGGGAATATTTTGAAAATTCATATTGGAAGACTAGCTCTTTTTTATAACCGGTATAAAGACTAATTCAAGCTTTTGAAGTTTAAATTGAAAAATTTTCTTAAACAAATTTAAGTTATTTGCAAATATTAAAAACTTGTTTTTGAATCTAAAAGTACACAAAATAAATGCAATACACATTTCAATAATTTTAAGGATCAGTATTAAAATCAGATCTTACTAAGAATTTTGGCTAAAATTTTGCTTAAGTAAGAAATTTTCAAAAAACAATTCCTAATGGTAACTATAATACAATACCGTCCCTAAATCTTTTGATTTCTGCAAAAAATAAGTATAGATTTTAGTTGGTTTTTGTTAGTAAAATCAGGCTCTATGCAAGATGCTCACGTACTGTTAACTGCTCTCTCACTGGCTCTGGCTGAGATTTAAGAAGTTAAATTGCAGCTAACGGGTTTAGTTTTTTTAATACATTTTTTTATGTTATGCATATTTATTGAAACAATTTTTAATATTTATTAAAATTTGACAATAAAACTGAACCTATCACCTTCTAATAAAATTTCTTCAAATGTCGGCCAGAGCCAGTTAACATTGAAAGAGACACATACATCCTCTTGAGTTTCTATGCTCGTTGGTAAAATAAAAGCTTTAACCTAACAATTTTGAAAAGTTTCTTCCACTTTACACAAACATAATAAAACCATTCAATAAAGTTTCGAAATAAATGTATGTATTAGCATTTGTACATACTTTTTAGATATTTTCCTTTATTTGGTTTTAATTCCATATTCAATAGTTTTTTTTTTCTTTATCAATATAATGGTCTTTATTTTCTAATCATTTTATATATTGCTATTCGCATTAAATATTTGCCTTGCACTTTGGGCTAAAATTACCAAGATCTTTGCATATAAAAATAAAGCAAATCTTTAACAAAAAACACCAACATTCAAATACAATGAATGAGGAAAACTAACAAGGCGAAGAAAGAAAAGTACAAAAGTTTCGTGTTATTTAAATACTTACCATAAATTATATAAATAAAACTCAATGCTATTTATATACAATTTATTTTTTTCTTTTGCATTTTATTTCAGCAGCTCCATTCGGAGTATAGGAGCACTTATCGTTGGCATGAGTTTACTGGTAATTTAAGGCCAGAAGTGGTACGACGCGCACCAGCGCCAAATCCAAGTCAATTTGTGGGTAAGTTCAAGAACATTTTGATTGCATTTTGAATAAATAAGTAATATTTCTTTACCGATCATATAAGTAGTATAAAACAAAAACAAATGATTGATTGTTTGATTGATATAATGCTGTTCGTTCGTTTCTTGTTTATTTTTAGGTGCCACTAATGAACCACCATTGCCACGTAGAAAAAAGTGTCCAGAATTAGCGTATAAATCGCATGAATTTATTATAGGTTCCGAATATACAGATGCCCGTAATAATGCTGCAAATCGTATGCCAAGAGTAAGTATTTGATAAAAGAAAATCTATAAATATATAAGGGTGGTAATTATTTTGTAAATATTGTTTTTCTAAAGATTATCTTGTAGGGAGTAAACTTTGTATGAGTATAAATTTAAAAGACATGAGAAAACCAATAATTGTGTTTTAACGCCACATTACTATAGTGTTTGTAAAATTTAAATATATTAAATTTAAAAATTTATTCTATTTAAAGTTATTTCTCCGCAAAAAAAAAAATAACAATTTTTTATGGATATTAATTTGTGAAGTTAGTACATAACATAGTATTCAGTCGGTTATTTGTGTCAAATTATTACTGGTATAATATAAAATGTCTAATTTTAGTTAATTCGGGTAATCGTGTTCTATTAATCGAGTAACTCGAAAAAATCGAAAAAAGAAATTATTTTAGTTTGAATTTATTTCTTTTATTTTTTTTTTACTTTTTATATAATTTAAAGTAATTTAGCATTACAGTTTGCTATTTTGTGCTGAATTTTAAAATTTCACGACACATTTTATCAGGGCTTGAAAATATAATTCTTTTTTAGGTCAACTCGCATAAAATTGTACTAATTTTATGAATCAGTGTACAGTTCGTAATCATTCTTAAAAAATTTTTAATTTATTGAAATGAGATATAAAGCCTAAACCACATAAACGCAGTGTCGACCGCAGAGCTACGTTTTTTTCGATAAAGCAGTTTATTGTATCTTCTATATTTGCCACTGCCGAGAAATAAGAAAAGTTTCTAAATAAACAAGAGCTTTTTTTTAAACAAAACGCAATAAGAAATTTCTAAAAATATTAAATCGTTTTCGCGAAATTTAAGAACAAAGTTTGACAGCACTGCTGGCACTTTCACTATGTGGTTTGGGCTTAATAATTAATATATTTTAGGAAGTTATGGTACAAAAATTAATTTAAAAAACTTAATCAGCGATTTACATTTTGTAAACAAATATATTTTTTTGCGATTTTTTTGCAGCCAATCAACAAATTTTATTATATGAAATAGGGATTATTGTCCCTAGATTATAAATTTTAATAAATCGCACTTAAAAAATTTAAAATAAATGGCTCAATGCGAAATGGTGTAGAAAATTACTTCAAAGAGATAATCAGCGATGGACATTTTGCAAACAAATATACCGATGCCAAAATATTGTGTTTTGTAAATTTTTTTCTCATTTCTTTTTTTGAAAACTAAATACCAAACTTTGGTTTTACCCTCTAACTGTCCTAAGCTTTTTTACAATGATATTTATACCATGTGTTCCTCATAAAAAATAAACAAGAAGTTCTTCTGCAACATTTTTTCCGTTCACTACTTTAGGCGATATGTGCCAAAATAGATTAAAAAGGAATTCCGAAAACTAGCGCATAAAAATTACTAGGTTTAGGCATAAATTATTCCCCTTACCAAGACGTAATTACAATAAAAAAAATAAATTTTTTGTGCTGTTACTTAAGAGGATGTAGCGATTTTTGTTTTTCGAAAAATGCGAAATTGAGCGAATACGCACCACAACTTCAATATTCATTATTCAAACTTATAAGCTTTGCTACTTATACCAAATATATCCTTTTTAGCAAATTTCCGAAAAATCCGTCCATTCGTTTTCAAGTTAAAGCGATGTCAATTAAAGGCATCCTTATGGAAAACTGTATATTCTGGGACCAATGTAAGGAATTTTTTGAATAGCTTAAGCTTCAATCCTACAATTGTTTTAGTTAATTTAAAAATATCTTTAAGATTTTGAAAATTGTTTTTGTTTTACAATATTTATTTTTCAAAAATTTACGAAATTTTATTTTATTTAATTTTGCCGGTTATGAAAGATATACTTTTGTAGCCCTATACACTTAGCGTTTTTCTAAACTGCTTCTGCTATTGAGAATGCCACACGATTTATGCCTTTCCTAATAAAACATCACTCACAATATTTTGTCGTTAAAAACAACCAAAAATACATATTAAATTAATTGAAAACACAATTAAAAAAAAGACTACTGATTTTTCATTATATTGAAACCATTTTCCTATCTATTTTCAAACATTGTTTAAACAATCCATAAAGCTGACAAAACGTTAGAAAAAAATGATTTTGTGGTTTGTTTTTTCGTACTTGAAAGTTTTTTATGTTTGTTTTGAATTTTTTTATTGGCTATGCTTGTATGTATGCCCAGCAAAACCTTGGTAATGACTGGTCATTACTACATGCATTACTTAGATCTCATATCTCATTACCCGTTGAATTACTTTTAAACTGAATGTAATGAGTTACCGATAATTATACCCCACACATTACTATTTCACAATAGCTGAAACCAATAATATATATTCTAAATCATTAAAAACCATAACTAAGGCGTAGCCTAGTGGTTATCGTTTTTGCCTGACAGACATGAGGATCGCTGCTCAACTCGTGTTAGCTTCCATTGTTGTTTTTTTTTTTTGTAATTTATATTAAACATCTATTTATAGAAATGTTGATGTTCATTAAGCAGTATTTAATAACAACAAGTTTTGTGAAAAATAGACATGTATAACAGTTGCCACAATAAATGTGTATATAAGTTAAAGCAATAAAAATCATAGTGGTGTCGTGGTCTAATGGTTAGAGTGTTTGCCTGACAATCGTGGGGTACGCTGATCAATACGTGTCAGCTCCTATTGGTTTTTAAATTTTTATATTTTTTTAAATCTATATTTTTTTAAATCTAAACTCATTACATGGTAATGAAAGGTTTTGCTGGGTGAGTAAAGAATTTATTGTAATTTGAATTGAAATAATTTTGTATATAAACAAACTATTTTACCAAAAAAAAAGGAAAATATTTGATTTTTTTTTTTTTAACAGAAAACAACGAAATTATTTAAATTATTTTTTCTGTCTTGCTGGCCTTATCGAATTCTTTCAAATTTTTTATTCTTTGTAATTTACTTTTGAAAATTGTATTATCTTTCTTTAATTTGAAAAATAATTTAAACAGAAAGTTAAGTAAAAAAACATTCATTTACCAAATAAAAGATCAACATACCCCTCATTCAATTTAAAAATAGAACATTCTACAGAAAATATCAACCCCTACACACGATACGTATTTTTGTGTAGTTTGTGTTTTATTGGTTTATACAAAAATTTAAACAATATGTTTCCATATATTTTAATTGATTCTTCAAACTTTACCTATTACTTTTCAAATAAACATCAATCAGTTATGGAAAATATATTATGAGTGATCACTTTGTTTAATTTTTTACACGATTCCAAGTTTCTTAAAACATTCTTTGTTGCTGTTTATACTGACCTGAGTTTCTGCATAATTACGCAAAAAGAATTTGATTTTATATTTTATGCAAAATTTTAGGCAAATTGTTCTAATAATTTGTTTTGCTTGTCACAGGCAGTAGTCGTCTTAAATGGCTTGAAATTCTATAAAATAACTGTTTAAAATGCAAAACATTTAACAAGACGCAAAAGGTACAGTGTTTCAAACATCTGTTGGTAAGAACTCTATAATCATATCACTAATTTGTTTTATCTTATGCTGTTTTCTTTTCTGAAAAAAGTGTTGCCTTTTTTCTGCCCTTTTTTTAAAAAATGTATTTTTGTGCATAGAAATAATAAGTAAATATAGGCATATTAGGTATAAAATTAAAGGTATTTTAAAGACCTATTTAACTATGCTTCAAAAATGTCCAACAATATTCAACTTATTTAACAAAACACCAAAATATAGAAAAATGTGACATTTTGTTAAATTGCACGAAAATTAGGGAATAGTTAGAGATATTTTATACATGGTTAGATTGATATCTGAAATACCTTTAATTTGATACCAAATTTGTCTATGTTTACCTTTTATTACTATACACAAAAAGGCATTTTGTAAAAAAAGGGCAGAAAAAAGGCAACATTTTTTTCAGAAAAGAAAACGCCATTAAATCGAAAAATTAAATAAATATATGCATTTATGCGCACTTAAAATGAAGTTCTATTATTTTAGAAATATTTTTTTAAGCATATTAAATAGGAATTTAAATACCACTAGCCCTACGGGAATGAGGAGTCAATTGTCCTCCAAGGACCTATCCCGTGACCGGTCAACCGAAGGCATATTACTAAATTATTACAAATATGAACAAATAAGAATGAATTAATTTTCTAAGTACTTTCTGATCCGTTATTTTCACTGATTATTTTAAAAAACTTGACCGATACCGAAATAAAAAACAAAATTCGCGCCATATTTTTAAAAATATTTTTTATTTATTTTACTCTTTTATTTATTTTTAACTTTATTTTTTTCCGATTTGCTTATTTTAGCTCTTATTTTAAATATCTATAATTTTTGCTAATAAATTTTAAGTTTTGTATTTTCAACGTTTTTTAATGTTAAACCGGTTTTAGTTTTAACAATTGGTATTTTATTTAACTTTTCTTTTTAACTTCAAGGGAATTTTTTAAATTTTTATTTACATTATCAGATTTTTTGACGTAATTTTCTAATTTTTAATTGATTTTTTAATTTAATTATGGCCAACGCA
Organism: Leucophora obtusa; assembly: GCA_949987735.1. Classification (NCBI taxonomy): domain Eukaryota; kingdom Metazoa; phylum Arthropoda; class Insecta; order Diptera; family Anthomyiidae; genus Leucophora; species Leucophora obtusa. The sequence goes on along the minus strand of OX465295.1, from coordinate 312,522,992 downwards.
AAAAACGAGTCAACTGCCATTAAAGGACCTATCCCATGACCGGTCAATCGGGGGCATATTCAAGGCCCTTCCACTATATTCGTGTGTGTGTTATGTTGTTTTCTTTTCAACTTTTTTCCGTTTTTTTATTTGCTTGTAAGCGAAGGTTGTGTTATCGAGCCCTATTTTGAGCCAAGTAGAATTTTTTATTAGTTTTTTTGAAAAGCTATTTTTAGACACACCACTTTACGTGTCACAAGGAGTCTAAACTGTGGCAATTGGTAATTTCCAATGACAACGCCATGTTAAAGTGACGTGTCTCTTTCAAACAAAAAGGGCGATCAAGGACCGGTCCCTGCCCCTTGGGACCTATCCTGCGTGTCACTTTGAAAATAAAACTTGTTGATTTTAAAACTTTTTTGTTAAATTTAACAAATCTAAATTTAAGTAAGAAATTAATAAAAATACAATTTTATTTGTAACTATACTGAGTCGTAAAATTTGGTCAAATTTAGGGTGTCCGGACCCTCCCCGGACCTAGTCCATATCATCTAAGGACATGGCAGGACTCTTCGAAGCAGCCAACATTTTGTCCGTTTTGCTCTATCTCGCTTAGTTTTCGAGATAGGGGCCATTTTAGAAATGGAAAAGTTTTCGAGGTTCCAAGGCCTTACCAAGGTCCATTTTTGGATATAATATATAATACTAAAAGGATGTATTACAGTTAATTAGTCGGAATTTTCTTAAATTTTGCTATAGTATCTCTTTTGGCTTTTGTGATATGGGCCATTTGAAAACATCTACAGGGAAAGAAATAGCGCCATCTTAAAAACTTTGGATTCATTGGTGGCGTCATCTATCAGAAACATGGAAATATAATATTTTAATAATAAATTGTTTAAAATTTAACGAATGGGTTCTTAAAAATTAGTTATAAATAATTTTAAAAATTAACACTCAAAATTAATTTAAGTACTGATTGTGTGGATTTTTAGTATTGTGTTAAATGAAGCTAACTAAAATCTTTGTTTAAATTCGTGTTTCAAATAAATCAATCAATACATGTCGTACTTAAATATAGATTAGGGCCAAGGAATTTTCAGAGACCCTTAGATCTTAATCTGAATAAATTTAATGAGTTTGTAAAAGTGCAAACACACCAATAGAAAAAAGTCTGTAAAAACTTTGCTTAAAACTACTAAAAAATAGTTAAAAATTACCTTGCCGAAAAAAATGCTGAAATGAACAGCAAAAATAAAACTGTTAAATAAACAGAATTTTATTTATATAACAACTTAACTTGCAAAAGTCAGCAAAAAATTTTGCTAAATAAGTTAAAAAATTACAAAAAAATTTTAAATTTTCAAAGTTTTTTTTTTTGATTTTCTGCAGATTTTACAGTATAACTGATCATTGGGAAATATATTTCTTGCTAGATTCGAGTTCAGAAAATATATTTTGCAATAAAAGTTTTCTGCAAAATTTTAAATTTTCGTTAATAGTGTTACTTTTTGTACAGAACGCATGTCCTGTAATCCACAGCAAAACAAAAATTGTCTGGTTTGAGGGTTAGACCATTAAAAAATGCCTTCTTATTGTATTTTTGTTTCCATTAAAGAAAAGCATTATCTTCAGTTTAAATCCCCGTTTTTATCCCCATTGTTGTTGTTATTTTAAACAAAGAAATATATATTATGAAAAGATTTTTATGATTTTTTTTTTTGCTTTTTACATTTATTGTTTTTATTGTTTCGTCATATTTTCCGCTTTTAATGCAGTATATGTCCTTTTAGCTGATGGCAATACAACAGTGTATAGGTAGGTTTTTTTCTAAATAAATGAATGCATCTAAAATGATGCCACAGGAAGGACTTTTGTATGCTGTAGACTTTTCACTTGCACACTCAGATTTAAAGGACTATATTTTTTTATAAAGACGAAAGCATTCAGAAACAGAGATTTTTGTTTAAAAAAAACTAGTTATTATGGTTGACGTGTTTTAATGATCGTAAATTTTAAATATGTTTGCTTAATTTGATGAACTCTGACGATTATATTTATATTTATGAAAACGCATATTTTTTAGCATAAGACTTAAGTCATTTTGGAACAATCGCTTCGTTTTTAAACTTTTAAAGTACCATTTATTTTTATTGGATAAAGTTAGGTAGATTAGATTGAAAAGAAGAATGGCTATGTAATCTTCATTATCGTTACATACACTCTAATTAATTTTTGTTTAAGGAGGGACATGACATTCGCGGCAGAGAAAACAGACCTTTTTTAAAAAATTCATAACTCAGTCAAAAACAAAAATTTTTCCAAAATTTTTTTTATTATTGTAGAGAATTGAACAAATTACAAGAAAAAAAATTCAAAAAAATATATTTTTCACTCCAACATGGTTTTATAGAGCTCCAAACTGGCGGCAGAGAAAAAAACCGGGGCCTCGTGGTTGCAGCGCGCTGGGAGTCGCAAAAATTGTCCGATCTGGAAAAAAATTACTTGTTTAAATCTTAACAAAATTGGTTATCGTATGAATAACCAATTGAATAATAATACATTTTTTTTTAATTTTTGGTGATGTTCCAAATTTGAAAGTGTGTTTTTTCAAAAAAAAAATATTGACTTTAAAAATTCATAAAAAATGTTTGTTTTTGACTAAATTATTGTAGAAAACTGATATCATACCATAAATATAGTAAATTTCATTAAAATTTCAGAAATTTTGTATAATTTTAATATTTCTGTACTTAATTTACCAAATAAAATACATTTTACCGCCTGAAAATAAAAGAATAAATTCATTTTTGAAATATTTTATTAACAAAAATATTATAATTATATTTAAGTCTCATGCAAGCCTCAGAATCTGAGGAGATTTCGGCATAGTTAAACCTCTGCTTCTGAGTAATTTTTCTTACAGAAAAAGCCTCAGTACTTTTTCCTATAATAAAAGCCTTACATTATTGGTACTTTTCCCTAAGAAAACATCAAGTTATGGGAATATTTTTCCATAGAGAAAAGTGTCTTTCTATAAAAATACCTTATATCCTTTCTATTGGAGAACATCATCAGAATTGGATGGTTTTTACAGGAAAAGTTATCTGTGAGAATCTGATAGCTTTTCGGAGAAATGTGCTCAGTAGACCGTACTGCAAAATAGAAGTTCGCCGTACACCGACGAATCTAAATTATTTTTGCAAGGAGGTTTCAAATAAAAATTTTTTTGTCGAGCACAGGAATTGCCTTTTAAAATTTTTCGTTATATCTTTGGCGTCTACAGTCCGATCTTAAAATATGATACATCGATGTTTTTGTCTCGTGGGGTCCAATGTTTTACTCTAAGGGCCATTGACCACAACTATCCCGTTTTAGTATTTACCTGTCAGATCTCAATTCCTACAACCCTAATGTCAGAAAATTAAAGCTCGCAAAAAATCATTAAACTTATATTCGATAATTCCAGCAGAAATTTGTTTTATTTTTTTTTTTGTTGCCGAACTTAGGGGTCGACGACTGTAAATGCCGAAGCTATAACGAAAAATTAAAAAACGCGACTCCTACGTACGGCAAAATAATTTTTTTTTTTCGAAATTGCCTTGAAAAAATACTTATATTTTAAGGGGTTCCGCGCACATTTTTTTTTGCCTGCAAGGTGGTACGGTCTAGTGTTCAGGATCTAAGGGGTTTTCTTTAAGAAAATGTCCTTTTAGTCTAAGAATTTTTTATAGAGTGAAGTCCACAGAGTCTTAGGGTTTTTTTGACAGGAGTCTTAATTTTCTCATAATTTTTTTCTAACGCCCATAGAGAATGTAAACTGTAAAAATCACAGATTCCGAGCACATATTCCATCCTATACAATTTTGTATTACAGGCTAAAGTGCGAATCCGAATGATTTTGCCTATATTAAATTAATAAATGAAATAAAAAATAATTTTATTTCGAAATTCCTATTTTTGGGAATTTTTATTAATAATACATTGTTTTACAAAATGGGCCACTTTGGGCCAAAGTCGTAAAGTCGGTAAATGCAAATAAAAACATGTTTCTTTTTTTCATGTTTTTTACTAATAGTTTAATAAATTTTTTAAATATTCCGTAATTAAACGATCAAATCATTAATATGAAAAGACATATAATAAATTTTAATAGAAAATAACACAATAAAATCAATATAAAATAGCAAGAATTTTTAGTTAACACGTTGGAATGAAATTTTTTCTAACATACATATGTATTAAAAATGTTTTCATTTGCTTTCCCGAGCCAATAAACCAACAACAAAAAATCTCTCTGCTTATATTTATATAATTAAATAATTATGTAAACATGTGATATATCAGCTCGTAGAAAAATATTGTTAAGAATACAATTTCAAAATGCATTCGAAATGATCAGAATATTTTTCTTATGATCAAGATATATTCCTCATAATCATAATATTTTCCCGGTGATCATTCTTTTACATCATTTTCTACATGATCATAATTATGGTCATGTAGAAAATTCGGTGATAATTTGAGATCGTAGTATGATCATCAGGAACATATTGTTATCATTTCGTACACTTTTTACATATTTTTCTATATTACTTTCCTACGGAACCGAATTTTTTCACACAATATTTTTTCTACGTGAGTACAAAAAATTTAAGCAACAAAACACTTTTTTTATCAGTTTTTATCAGTTAACGCTATTTTAGATTATTTCGGTAACGGTTTTTTAAGGGTTACGCTATTTCATTTATTTCGGTATTGATATTTTCAGAATAGGAGTTTTTTTTAGTTATTTCGGTAACATTATTTTAGGAGTAACGGGTTTTTTATTATTTCGGAACGGTATTTTAAGCTTAATAGTATTTCAGTTATTTCGGTAACGGTATTTTAAGGATAACGGTAATCGGAGTTCTTGCATCCCGCAATTTTTTTACAAAAAACAAATGAGTTTAAAAACAGAACCAATTTACCAACTTAATGTACGAAAAATACTCAATAACCACGTGCAATTACAAAAAGCATAAAATTAAAAATAATGGTAACGGTATTTTGGGGGTAACGGTATTTCATTTATTTCGGTAACGGTATTTTAAAGATAACAGTATTCCGGGTATTTCGGTAGTGTTATTTTAGGGGTAACGGTAGTCAGTTGAAGGGGTTTTGAATCGATAATTCTAGCGGTATTGCCTGTCAACCCTGGTTTTTATTTAGCTTATAATGCTAAACACTCTAATGCAGAATAAACAATCATTTTTTTAAAAAGTTAGTGGACAACTTCATTTCATATGATTAATACACTCCTGTAATACAAATAAGCCAAGTTCAAGAGAGCTCCCGAGGGATCCATTTTTATACAACAGAAACAGGGTGAAAGTTTTAATTTTTGTTTTTGAAAATTAACGTGATAATACAAATTAACACAATCCGACAATGGACTGGAATATCGGTGCTAATCGGAACGATATGGTATGAAGTAGGGGATGAGTGAAATTGAAACATGTGCCGCAGGGAACGAAATAGATTCAAAAGGGGAACGAAATTCTTATTATCTTAGTGTATTAATTTCTATTATCCTATAAATGAAAAAAATAATAATTAAATGGGTCACCGTGTGGCTGTTTTATAAAAATCGATTCCTGGGAATCGCTCTCGGACCTACCTCATGTAAATAACAGGAGGGTTAACATTGACTGAAACTTGCAAACATTTTTTCCGTTTTGCTCCATCTCGCTGAGTTTTAGAGATACAGGTCATTCTGTAAAATCACGATTTTTAAAATCGCCCCCGTATTTCGAAAACTAAGCACGATAGCGCAAAATGCACAAAATTTTTGGTAAATGGAGTATTACCGCATCCCAATAATAGCATATAAATAGGGCATCCTTGTAGAGCTTCCGATTGATCCATTTCTATAAAACAGATACAGGATGACATTTTAATTTTTAAAACAATTTACTTGATAATACAAATTAAAATCGTAACGATATGGAATGGAACAGGAACAAGGGAAATATAACACTTGCCGCAGGGAACGAAATGTAATGAAAGAAGTAAATTCTTATTATCTTACAATTAGTGTATTTATTTCTATTATCCTATAAATGGAAAAAATGGGTCACCCTGTGGCTATTTTATAAAAAATTATTCCTGGGAATCGCACTCGCACCTACCTCATGCTAATAATAGAAACGTGAACATTGAGTAAAACTTGAAAAAATTTTGTTCGTTTTGCTCTGTCGGACAAAACGTTTCCTGCATTGCAGTATTAACACACTCCGATAACACAAATAGGCTAGGTCCGGGATAGATCCCGGGGGATTTTTATAAAATAGGCAATGTAAAGCAATCTAACTATCCCCTTATTTCAGTAAACAAATGCTTTTTCTGTTCAATTGTAATTAGTTTTTAAGGCATTATTGCGATTTTCTTAGCATTATTAGGACAAATTCTAATGCTAAAAAATTTCAGTAGCATTAAATGGTAATGAAATTTGTTTGGCATTAGCATTTGTCAACTAATGCTAATGAAATTTCAATGCCAATGAAAAAATCCCAAGTGTGCTACATTTTGCCCAGATTCTTGTGTAGACCAAATTCTTTCTTCAACAAAACAATCTCATTTTTAATACGAATACCTAAGTCCTTTTTTTATTATTCCCTACACCACTACTTGGAGAGGGTATTATAAAAAATATACCAAAAAATATTGGTCCTAGACCCACCTTATAGTATACCGATCGGCTCAGAATCACTTTTTATTTCGATTTAACGATGTCTGTCTGTCCGTCCGTCTGTCTGTCTGCCTATGCATTATTGTGAACACTGTACAGGTCGCAAAAATTAAGATATTTCAATGACTTACGCCGGCCCAAGGACGACGTCTGTAGATTTTGGTTGAAATCGGTCCATGTTTAAACCTAGTGCCCATATAAGGGTACCCCCCAAACGAAGATATTTCAATGAAATTTGGTACACAGACTTATGTCGGCCTAAGAACGGAGCCTGTTAATTTTAGTTGCAATCGGTCCATGTTTAGACCTAGTGCCCATATAAGGGTCCCCCGAAAATTGGCTTGGTTACACGCTGCATGTCGCAAATACGAAGATATTTCAATGAAAATTGGTTCGTTGACTCACATGGTCCCAAGGAAAAATTCTATTGATTCTAATTAGAATCGGTCCATATTTGGACCAATCGCCCATATGTATTATATTTTCGATTTTCTCTTCTTTAATGATTTTATAGAAAATTTTGAAACAAGTCTGTTTTAACCCACTCAAATTTCGGATCCAAACATTAATTGGCTTTGAATCAGACTGGTGTAGGGTATTATATAGTCGGCATGCCCAACTTTAACTTTTTTACTCATTATACCCTACACCACTATGTGGTCAGGGTATTATAAGTTTGTGCTGATGTTTGTAACACCAAAAAATATTGGTCGTAGACCCACCTTATAGTATACCGATCGGTTCAGAATTTTTTTTTATTTCGATTTAACGATGTCCGTCTGTCCGTCCGTCCGTCCGTCCGTCTGTCTGTCTGTCCATGCAATCTTGTGCGCCCTCTACAGGTCGCAACTATTAAGATATTTTGATGAAATTTGGTACGCAGACCTATGTTGGGCCAAGGACGAACAAGTTTGATTTTGGTGAACATCGGTCCATGTTTAGACCTAGTGCCCATATAAGGGTCCTACCAAAATTATACTGTTTACACGCTGCAGGTCGTAAATATTAAGATATTTTAATGAAATTTGGTACGCAGACCTACATTGGCCCAATAACGCAGCCTATTGATTTTGGTGAACAGCGGTCCATGTTTAGACCTAGTGCCCATATAAGGGTCCTACCAAAATTATACTGTTTACACGCTGCAGGTCGTAAATATTAAGATATTTTAATGAAATTTGGTACGCAGACCTACATTGGCCCAATAACGCAGCCTATTGATTTTGGTGCACATCGGTCCATGTTTAGACCTAGTGCCCATATAAGGGTCCCCCCAAAATTGGCTTGGTTACAAACTGCAGGTCGCAAATATTAAGATATTTTAATGAAATTTGGTGCGCTGACTCACACTGTAGAAAATTTTGACACAAGCCCCATTTTAACCCATTCGAATTTCGGATCCAAACAATACACCAGACTGGTGTAGGGTATTGTATAGTCGGCATGCCCGACTTTAACCTTTTTACTCGTTTTTTATGTGGTTTTGTTGAAGGGCGGTAAATACTGTAACAACAGAATTGTAAGGGGCATATTTAAACGGTTGTCAAAAATTCAGATAACAATATTTTTACTATATTATTTTTTCATTTAAAATATATATTATTGTAGTATTTTTAAAACAATAAGTTTTAAATTTCTCCAACCAAAATCGCCAGGGTTGCAACTTCATTATTAGCCTTTTTTAAAAAAGGTAAAATCGGCTGCCACTGTACATTAATTATTGGAAAATAAAAATGTAAAGTGCTTCTTAATACCAAATAAATTCTCTGGTCCTTATCGTGACCCGATTTTTACTTTTTAAATTTGTTTTAACAAAGTTCCCACACAAACTTGAAAGTTCCAAAAAAGGCAAGAAAATCCAATTTTACTTGGAAATATAAAATTTATTGGACTAAAATTCAAAAAAACGCCACGATAAGGACTACGGGTTCGGGTCGAAATCCTGTGTATAACAAAATCCTGTTTTCAAAATCCTGCTTTTCGTAATACTGTTTTACAAAATACACAATACTGTTTTGCAAAATCCTGTTATACTGGGCGGCGAAAATTTTTATAAAAACAAAGTAAAAAAGCGCGCGCTTTTTCTTAATATGAAGATGAAGATTTGCTTAAACTGTGCGAGTGGTTTGAAAAAATCTACGTCAAGGGCTCATATCACCCAAAGTATCCTGAATCCTACCCAAGAACTCAAAATAGTGTGGATGCTTGGCATAGAAGACTGAAAGCTGTTGTTGGGCGTAGAAAGTCAGGATTATACTACCTTATCAGGCAGTTGGGTAATGAGGTCGTGGTAGCTGTAAATACCATTTCAAAACGCGCGAATGGAGAAAGACGTTACATAAATTTAAAGAAAAGCGTACACAAGCATTAAAAGAGTTATAAGAAAAAGTTGTGAATTAAGCCATACAGGCTACGAATTGCGAATTGCAAAAAATCTTGTACTAATTTAAGTTTATAAAATGCATTGAAATTAATTTTTTGTTAAATTTTTTTGTTAATTTTTGAAAATTATATACTTTTGTTGAAGTTATTTTTAATATAATAAATTTTGTAAACCAGCATTTTTACTTCACAGAATTTTGCAAATCAGTATTTTGCAAAACAGTATTATGAAAAGCAGGATTTTTAAAATTTTTTTGACCAGTATTTTGTCTAAACAGTATTTTACATAACAGTGTTATGTACGTATTCCTAAGGACTACAGCTTTTTGTTGACTACGAAAGAAAAAAAAACGGATCGAAATCGGTTAACCCACCTTGGCTGTACAGTAGCAGCCGATTTTGAACTCATGGTTGCGAGAAACGCGTTTGAAGTCTAACGTTAATTTTAAGCTAAGAAAAAATTAAAATTTCAAAAAATTGTAAATAAAGAAAAGTTATATCTCCTAGCTTACTACATGTCCGCCAAATTTGGGACGAATCGGTTAATGGGTATTTGATATATTAAACCTAATAGTTTTAAAAACGATGGTAGATATATAATTATACATAATGCTACTCATATTATTTTGTAAAAATGCTATAATTTTGTACAGTTTTTAATTTATTTCGTATTTTTTTTTCCCCATTTTTATATATATTGATTACTTTTATAATTTATATTAAGGCATCAGCACCTGCCCCATATGATGTGTCTTCAACATCCATCAAGGAATCGTCATTGGCTTTTCTTTGAAAACTGCATGCAATTTTACATGTTTCGATGTAGTTTTTATCGTTTTATTCTGCCCTGTATATATTATAATACGATAATATATTATAATACGATTTCTAATAAAAATAAATTAATAAAAACGCAAAAAAAGTGTTACACACAAATTTACCACATAGAGTATTACTTTGGGAGTAAAACATATTTTACAAAAAATATGTGAAAATTTAATTTCTTCGAATTTTTTATTCAAATTTTTGGAGTTTATAGAGAAAAGTATGCTCCATCTAAATAATACATAAAAAAAATTCGAAAATAAAAATTTTCTTAGAGTCGATACCCCCCTTAATATCTGTTGTTCTATTTGACTCCTTACAATTTCTTTTCACAAAATCTCAAACAAGAATAACGCTGATCGATAAAGGTAAAAAAAATTACTGACCACCTTTTAATTGTAGAAACTATACCTATGATTGTGAACATGATCTCTCAATTTTGATAATAATATGATAGTAATTCGAAGAGAGGGATATAGTTGTCCAGATAATATGTGATTGTGGACCAGAGAATAATATGATAACCGAAAAAAGAGTGATTTTAACTATAAAATGATTATAGCCGACAATTTCTAAAAAATGATTACTATATTATTAATTTGAGTGCAACCACCATATACTGCAGTAGTGAACATAGTTTTGCAACCATATCTTTTCTCTGCGTGAAACATGATCCCATATTTCAAGGTATAACCGAAAATTGTTTCAAGGTATATTCCTAGTACTGTTTTAAGAAAACGATATAAAAAGTAGTAAGAATATTGAGTTTTATCAGGTTTAAAATCAAGAGAAAAATTTGTTTATTCAATTAAAATGAAAAAATTTCATTAAAAATGAATGTAATCTAATATTTGAATGTGAAAACTGTATTAAAAATTATTTTAGGGTACAACCGGAAAGTGCTTTAAGGTACATTTATGCACTATTGTGTTTTGAGAAAATTTAATATTTTATCCTTTAACTACAAACTAGACTAGACTAATATTCACCGAATACGAAAATTATATTGTATTTCCTTACTCGTATAAAGTAGTTATACTAATGAATGGGAATGCTTTTATTAAGAATTTTATTTCACCTCAAAATTTATTGAAATATTTACCATTTCCATTTTAAGGTACAATCAAAATGTTTCTTAGCAATTAAAGATTTAAAAGAAATTTAAGCTAAAAAGAAATTTAAGCTAGGAATGTACGTATCTATGTCAATATTCTAGTATTGGAGATGTTTTCTTATTTTTATGTACATATTTCTACATTTTTGGATTTAAATTCTTCTGTCTTATTTAAATTAAAATTATGTCAAAGTTTCAAAAACCAACAAACTTAAAATAAACTTAGAGTATATAGTTATTGTATTTCTTTCATTAATTTACTGTTTTGTCCTTGTTCACAGCATTAATAAAAAAATTTCTAAAAAATATATAGAAAACATTATATTATTATTTTTCAACATTATGTAGAAAAATAGGCATGTATGTTGTATATGCCTACAAGCATATGTCTATTATATATGTCAGGCTTTTTAACCAAAGGTAAATATTTTTAACATTTTGTTTTCCTTTTTTATATAACATATATGAAATTTCTGCCTTGTTAACACTTAAAGGACACGTGCACATACAATCATTACAAATGTGTTTTTAAAAAGTTTTATTTTCCAAAAGCAGTTTGAGGAAAACATGTTAATGCTTTACTTAACATTATGAAAAAAGGCTAATTTTTTAAGAGTTGACTTTATACAACAACTGTTTTTTTTTTGTATTTTACTTTAAAAACTAAATTTTAAATTATACTTTTTTGCATCTCTTTTTATTTAGTCGGAAGAACGTAATGGTACACCATCGCGTCGTAGCAAATCAGAGGGTCCACCAGCTGTGCCTAATGGACGGGCTTATGCTATACCAACAGAAGTTGATGGACCGGAAACTAAACAGGTATGTTAACGTACAGTCAGCATGCAAAGTATGTATTTAAAAAAAATTAAAAAAAAACATGTAAAACTGTAAGTGTGTAATTAAGTTTATGCGTGTGTGATTTAGAGATTTAATAATGAAATTATATTTAAAATTTAAGTTAAATTATTTACAATTAATTGTAAACAAATGTAACTAAATTGTTTTATAAAAAGTTATATAAAAAAGTCATGCATGATCAAATGAACTTGAGTTTATAGCAAGTATTGGTTTATTTTATTCTTATTTAGTATTCTCTTTTTATTATATTTAAATCTTTTTCAAAAATTTATTACTTTAAACTCAAATACAGTAAAAGCTTTAATAGGTAGATATAAATTTATGTTATATTTTTAGTTCCTTGACATTTTTTTTTATTTTTTATTTTTTGTAAATAGTTTCAGATTTCAAAATATGCAAATAACAATTTTCTTTCATGAAAACTATGTTTTGTGTATAAGTATTACCAACGCTGGTTTACTCCCATTTTTGCATTGAGTGTACATTAGGGAGTCCAAGCTTGCATGGAGAAAAATAAATTTTGAGTTATTGACCGGGCAACCCCCTGGAAATATATATTTGGATGTAAAACTACGTCCCCCCAAAAATTAGTATAATCGGATATCGGGAAGACGTGCCGCATCGGCCCTGAAATTTGAAAAACAAATTACAAGGGGAAAACATGACTTTTTGTAAATTTTCTTAAGAACATTGCTATTTTAAAACTAATTTGAATTAAAATCATTAAGTAATTCAGAGTGAATTTATTTTGTAATAAAGCAATAAAAACTCGGTTAAAAAACGGCCGAGTTAATAAAATTTTTCCCTCCAACTGATTTGTCGGCGACCACTTAATTAAGAAATGCGGGTGAAAATTTTAAAATTTATTGCAATAATCTGCTACCGAAACATTTTTTTATTCTATAAATTCCAAGAAATTCAGATTAGAAATATTTTTATATTGCGTTTAAAATTAGTGCCAAAGAGGTCAGAACTTTTAAAAATGGTTTTCAAATTTTCAATTTTAAATTTTTTAAACTTTTTTTTAAAGAAATTTTAAGAAATCAACGATTGCACTTAAGGAGTTTACTAAGAGCATATTAGAGATTAAAAACTACAAAAAATTGTAGGAATTCCTTTTTTCATGCATTAAACACATAGACGACTGCGGCTACACGACTACGGCTACACGACTACACGACTACAAATGCCGCTGGCTGCAATTGTAGTCATGTAGTCAGCTACTTAATTTTTTTGAAAACGACATCGACATAGTAAACAGATGATCCTAAAAATTTGACGTTTTGATAAATGTTAATCTTTTTTGGTTTGTGCTTCTAAAATAATGGCTGAGGAATATTTTTTTAATTTTGTAAGATCCGTTTTTTACAAAACATCACAATGAAATTATTTCCAAATATAAATTAATGAAACCTTCAAACAATTGTAAAATAAAAACAGCTGTTGCTTCAGTGTTCCCATAACGGCGATTTTCTAGTCAGAACTAGCGATTTTATTTCGCCTCTAGCGGGAAAAATTGTTCTGTTTTACATATTTTGTTATATTGTCAACACTATTTTTGTTTTGTAGCCAACAAAAATAGAAATTATCCTAAGTTGGCTACAGCGGCAAAAGTAGTCGTGTAGCCGTGTAGCTGTGTTGGTGTCAAAATAATCGTTTTCATATAAACGTGTGTATTTTATTTTTGACAGGCGTAGCTGCAGTCGTCTATATGTTTAATGCATCATTTGGCTAGGGCAGAGACTTAAATTCAGCGGATTTCGAGAAAATAGCGATTTTTGGCACTTACTTATTTAGTTTTTGTGAGTATAGGCAGGGGTACAAAAGCAATATCTAAATTGATACTGCACTCACAATACATAACCGATTGAGGTTTATTTGAAAATTAATAGGTAAAGTTTGTTTTCAATTGAAGAATCAATGAAAATACATTGAAACATATTGTTTAACTTTTTTTTTATCAATCAATAAAAAACAAATTACAAAAAAATATGTATCGCTTGTAGGAGTTGTTATTTTCAGTCAAATTTTCTATTTTTAGATTTCTATTTTTAGAAAAAATAATTAAAATAATTTCGTTGTTTTCTATTTTAAAACAAAACATTCAAATATTTTCGGTTTTCTTTTTTGTTAAAATAGTTTCTTTATATACAAAATTATTTCAATTCAAATTACAAGAAATTCTTTACTCATACACACAAACATAGCCAATAGAAATATGAACTTGTATGGTGTAGTGTTTTGAAAATACAAACAAAAAAAAAAAAACTTTCAAATATGAAAAAACAAAACACAAAGTCGTTTTTTTACGTTTACACAGTTAGAAACTGATGATCGTTTTAACAGACTTTTCAATTATTTTTATTTCTTTTATGGATTGTTTAAACAATGTTTGAAAATAAATAGCAAAATGGATTAAATATAATGAAAAATCAGTAGCCCTTTTTTTAATTGTGTTTTCAATTAATTCAATATGTATTTTAGGTTGTTTTTAACGATACAATATTGTGAGTGTGGTTTTCTAATTTATTAACAAATTTTGGACTTCAAACCATTAAAATTTCGAATTCAAATATTAGACGCCTTTTAACCAGATTGGTGTATGGTATTATATAGTCGGAATGTTTGACTTTAACTTTTTACTAATTTTTTGTAATTTTATATTTTTTTAAATTTAATTTGTTTGTCTCATTAATTTTATTGATATTTCTACGTCTAACTATTAAAGCTTTTACTGTATATTTTGTTTTTAAATCAAAATTTTTTATTTAATAATTTATTCTTTTGTTAAATTAAAAATTTTCTCTTTTTATAGACATACATATCTTTATATTGTATTCATTTGTGATAAATTATAGTACAAATTTATTCATGGCTTAATGTAAAAATGCCCTAAGTGGATTTTTTATTACTTTTCAGGAGAAGAATAAAATTAAACGCGCTATTTCTAAAGTCTCTTTTGTGAATTTAACTTTTTATTAAAATTTTTTATGCAACAAAAAATTTCACTTGATTTTTTTCAACTTTTATTAAGTTTATTCTTTCTTCGGAAAAATAGATTTACGGCCTTTTTACATTAAATCATCGATATACACTTCATACATACTGTGTGTATTTGTTGATTGTAGATTATTAGGGTGTATGACTTTCAAGAGGTTTTTCTATACATACTTCTTATAATTTTCTCCTTTTTTTTTTTTGCACTATTATTATGTATTTATTTTGAGCTTAGACCAGCAATCTGTAATATGTTTGAATTTTTATCTTTACTTTATGTTCAATTTTCACTACAATTTTCGTTGTTATACTTAGAGTGAATAAGAGTTTTGTAGTATTTTTTTTCTTTTCCCAAGTATTGGACAAGGTTTCTTGGTGTATTTCATATTTGTAATTCTTCTTTGTAATTTTAAAATTGTTGTGTCAATTTTCTATTACATTTGTTATTTGTTATGTTACAATATGCTCATTAGGGTTAACCGAAATGTATTAAATATCAAATACTAAAATCCTTTAAAATTTTTAAAAATATAACTTGTTTCATTTGGTTTATATTCAACCCATTCTGCAATGTTCTCGGACTTGCGAATTTTTGTTAAATTTTTTTGAATTTTTAATAATTTTCTCCGGTTAATTAAAATACCGTTTTTAGTAAACATTGGTACACGAAATCATAAGTGAAAAAAATTACTAAAATGGCTTAAAGGGCTTTCGAAATATAGCAAACGTATTAGAGATAAAAATTTTGCTCTTTTCGTTCTTTTATAAATCACAAAAAATCTATAAGAAATCGCCCATATAATCTAAACCTTAATCAAAATGAAAATAATTTTAATAAAGATAGTTTACAAGAACAAGAAAACATTTTTATTGAAAAATTTAACAGACACAAGGGAATCACCAGACTACCGCAGTTTCGTCTAACCCAAGGACTCGTCAGTGGTTAGTAGACTTTCCCTTAAAATCGCGATTTGTCGATTTTCGTGCATTACACCCCCAGTTTTATTGGAAATGGTCCCAAATGGAAGAAATCAATTTTTTTTTTTGGCAAACGTTAACCCGTGCCGAAAGTTGGACGAAAATGGCCCAGTTTGGAAAAATGTGTATTATTGTTAAAAACTCCCAAAATTCGAAATTTTTAAAAAAAATATTTTTTATTTCATTTGTTCATTTAATATAGTCAAAATGATTCAGATTTGGAATTTTGACTTTATCGGATAGCATTAACCCACTTAAGCCTGCAATCCAAAATGACCCACGAATTTGATAAAAATGCAAAAACGTGTTTTTTGTTTTTTAAATTAATTTTAAAGATATTTTAAAAAGCCTAATTTGGAGATGTCGATTGCTATTTGTACCACGTAATAGTTGATGTTAAAGAAAAAAAAAATTAATTGAAAAAATTACAATTCGAGTTTGTGCTTTGCAGGTCATTTTACAAAAATTGCTCATTTTGTAAAAAATTTAACAAAATTTTAATGTTTTCATCAAAGTTTACATAGTTTTCGGAAAAGTATCACTTAAATTTGTTAAGACTATAATTATCTTTACATTTGTTTAAAAAATCATTAACCCTTAGTGGCCTGGGGTCAGAAAAGACCCATGAAACTTAATATTAATTATGACTACGAGATTTTAAAGCCTTTAAATTTGACAAAAAAATCTCAACTGGATAAAAATAATTATTTTATGTAACATGATCCATGTGGGGTTAATTTTTACAACTTTCGGCCAAAAACGACGCACTAGGAAATTTACTGAACAACACCTTTCATAATTTTCTAAAAAAATATCTCTACAAATGGATCAAAAAAATCTTTTTTTCTACTTGATAAAAATTATTATTTTGTGTAACGTGATCCATATAGGGTTAATGTTTTCACTTTTCGGCAAAAAATACCCACTAAAAAATTTAAATCTGTAAAAATAGCAAAAAAAATTACTAAAAATTAGTAAAAAATTATGCTGCAGAAAAAACTGCTAAAATTAGCAGATTATTTTTGCTATATATTAGTAATATACGAACAGTAAAATTAAAACTGTTAAATATACAGAATTTTAGTTATATTTGAGCTAAATTTTTTGTAATGGAAAATAGCAAAGTATACTGCTAAAATCAGTAAAAATTTTGCTAAACAATTAGTAGTCTAAAAAATCACCAAAATAATTAAAATTTTCGAAGTTTTTTTCGATTTTTTTTTTTTTTTGGAAAATAAAAATCGAGGCCTTTGAAAACAGTAGTTTACAACTTGTTTAGCAAATATTTCTGCTGATTTTAGCATAATAGACTGCTATTTGCATTCAACTAAATTCAGCTTAAAAAAAAATAGCAAAGGTTTTGTAGATATAACGGTTTATTTTTCCATTTTTAGTCCAATAATATTTAGCAAACTTTTCTGCAGATTTTAAAGTACAATTTGTTATTTTTAATTAACTAAAAGTTAACTTAAATATAACTAAAATTCTGTAGATTTAACAGTTTTAATTTTGCTGTTCTTAGTTTACTAGTATTTATCAAAAAAATTTGCTAATTTCAGCAGTTTTTTCTGCAGCATTATTTTTAACTAATTTTTAGTAACATTTTCTGCTATTTTTACAGATTAATTTCTATGAGTGTTTGCAGGCATACTTTTCAGCATCGACAACGCCAACCAAATTCAGGCCCAATATTAAAGTTTCGGTCTACTCTAATGTGCATTGATTTCTCAGTTCATGTATCTCCTCTTAAATCTTTTTCATTTTTATTTGATTTAATAAATGTGGGTCTGTTATATGGTAAACCTAATCACTTGACCATCGTGTATGTTTGTGCATTTCGAAATTATCAAAGATATATATATTAAATTGTCATTGGGCATTAGTAACTTTAATGTATAAATTCATATTTATAAATTGTAGTAGTTGAAGGATGTTGATTTATAGCTTTTTAATCATGCATTGAAATGATGATTGCTGGAATTAAACAAAAAAAGCTTAATATTCTGTAATTTTACACAGCGAGATTGTTTATGTCAAAATAGGAAAAATGAAATGTCATTCCAAGATATAATCTGTAATACTTCATCTTATATATTTAAAACTAAGCTTGCCTCCTTGTGCCTTGTGTACTCTACGTTTTTTATTTCTTTCCAGAAACACGGTGGAAAAATATACTTTCTCATTTACAAGAGCACTCTCCCAAGTAAGAACTCCAATTAAGCTGAATTTTGGATATGTTATACGGGAGATTAAAGCAATGATGCTGGAGTTATAAAAGTACTGAGTACTGAGAATATTAAGTTGTACTCACTACTGAATGTTTTTTTCGAGTAATCAATAATTAAAAGTATTGGTGTGAAAATACAACCCTGTTTTTTATGAATATAAAAAGTTTTGAATAGTGAATCACTTTTAAAATTTATAAGTGACTTATAGAATAAATTTTTCACACAAAATTCATTTTATAAACGTGTTATAAGGTTTTCAAATTATTATGCATAAGCACTAGAGCACCCTTGAAGTATATGGAATTTGCAAAAGTGTTATTTTTTCACCTCGCCACGCATTTTCCAGTAAATTGGGCGTAAAAATAATATCCCCGCAAAAATTGGTCCTCTCGTATTAAAACAGGCCAGTCACCCACGGCTTTTAACCCTAAAAATGGACTAAAATTAATTCAAAGCTTCTTTGCGCTATAACTCTTAAAATAAAGGTTTTACAGAAAAATATTAAATAAGCATATCTACAGGGAATAAGGTGGCTAGCATTTTTCTCATGCACATTTTCGACGTATCGATGACGCGTCAAGGTGATTTAAGTGGTTAAGTCAAAATTTGTGTTTAACCATACATATCACTTTGATTTGAACCACATAAATCACCATGGCGCGTCATCTATACATCAAAAATGTGTATGAAAGAAATGCTAGCCACATTATTGTCTGTAGATATGCTTATATAGTATTTTTCTGTAAAACCATTACTTTAAGAGTTATAGCGCAAAGAAGCTTTGAATTAATTTTAGTCCATTTTCAGGGCTAAAAGCCGCGGGTGACTGGCCTGTTTTAATCCGAGAGGATCAATTTTCGCGGGGATATTATTTTTTACGCCCAATATACCAGAAAGTGCGTGGGGAGGTGAAAAAATATCACTTTTGCACATAAGGGTGCTCTATTGAGCACCAATATGAATAAGCACGAATTTATCTCTTAAACATATTTTAAATTTTGACTTATTTCTGGCATTGAACCTCAATTTTAAACTTTAATGTCTTCAGAGACTTATAGTAGAATTTTATGACAAATATTTTTGCGGAACATTTTAACCATCAAACTAATGTGTTTTTTTTTTAAATATTTTTGGAAATGAAAAATTTAGTGAAAATTCATACATTGTATAAATTTGTTCATACATATTATGAACTGAAATCAATGATAGACGTTCACACTATTTATGAACAAATTTGGTTCTGTGTATAGTTGAAGCCGCGAGACGTTGAAGACAATTTTGCATATCCGAAGTGCTGCTTGTACGCCGATTAGAGGGTACCACCTTACAAGCAAAAAAAAAGTGCGCCGTAAACCCTCCAACATGAAGTATTTTTGCAAGCAGGTTTAAAAAAAATTTTTTTTCCCGAACGTAGGGGTCGCCTTTTCACATTTTTCGTTATATCTTTGGCATTTACAGTCGGATTTTAAAGTATGATACATCGATGTTTTTCTCTCGAGGAAACCAGTGTTTTGACCTCAAGTATTTCGTTCTAGTAGTTACCCACCAGATCTCAGTTGCTACCCCCCTAATGTACAACCCTAATGTCAGAAAATTAAAGCTCGTAAAAAATCATTAAACTTTTGCTAAGGAATTTTTTTTTATATATTGGTTGCCGAACGTAGTAGTCGCCTTTTAAAATTTTTTTTCATTGGATTTTTCTATTATAGCAAAACACTGGTCTCCTCGAGGCAAAAATATGGATATATCACACTTTAAAATCCGACTTTAAATGCCGAAGCTATAACAAAAAATTGAAAACTACTTCATACTGTAGGTTGTACGGCGAACTTTTTTTTTGAGGTACGGTCTAGTGCAGATCTTAGTCCGTCAGACTGCCATTTGTTCCGACCGATGCAGAACGTTCTCATTGAAACACGCTGCACTTTAGAACAGGGTATCGAAAGTAGGTTTGATTCGTTATGGTAATATTTTGTCAAAAATTGTACAGAATTGGCCTGTTTTTAGCAAATTTTGCATTATTTTCCAAAAATACCAATTAAATATTATTAGATTACAATTACCTTTTTTCTATTTAAAAAATCTTTAAGCTTTCGAGTCCTGGTGCAAAAAAGACTCATGAAGCTCATTAAATTTTTGACTCCAGATTTCTAAAATTTTAAAATTTCTCGAAACATGTGCCCCCTTGATAAAAATTATTAGTTTATGTTACCGGATCCACATAGAGTTAATATTAAAAAAAATAAATTGTTAACCCTTAGTGTCCTGGGGATAAAAAGACTAATGAAGCTTATTTAATTTCTTACTCAATGTTTCTAAAATTTCGTAAGAAGTTTATAGGATAATGTCTTTTATGCGAACTTTCAGACTTTAATTAAATTTGAGTATATGATAGAGGGATTTAAACTACTATCAAACAAGCTGTATTCTTTATCGACCCAATCTCACTATTTAGGGTTAAAAAGGTGGGGTCAAAAATTACCCTAATTATGTGTCAATAAATTATAGTGGAATGCATTTTAGGCGAACTTTCACACGTTAATTAAATTTGGATATATGATAGAAGGTTACAAACTATCAAACATGCTCTATTCTTTATCGGCCGTCACTTCTTATGGTTAAAAAGTTGGAGTCAAAAATTATTCTAGTTTCCTTTTCTGTGCGTATTTTTCGTGTTTTTCTCAAAAATGGGTGTCAAATAAAAGATAGTTTAATGATATATCAATGTCATATTAAACCGAGTAAAAAGGTTAAAGGGTTTTACCCTACACCAGTCTGGGTAAAAGCCAACTAATGTTTGGATCCGAAATTCGAATGGGTTAAAAGGGGCTCGTGTCAAAATATAATGTGAGTCAGCGCACCAAATTTCATTAAAATATCTTAATATTTGCGATCTGCAGTTTGTAACCAAGCCAATTTTGGGGGGACCCTTATATGGGCACTAGGTCTAAACATGGACCGATGTTCACCAAAATCAATTGACTTCGTCCTTGGGCCAACATAGGTCTGTGTACCAAATTTCATCAAAATATCTTAATATTTGCGAACTGCAGCGTATAAACAGTATAATTTTGGTAGGACCCTTATATGGGCACTAGGTCTAAACATAGACCGCTGTTAACCAAAATCAATAGGCTTTGTCCTTGGGCTGATATAGGTCGGTGTACCAAATTTCATCAAAATATCTTAATATTTGCGACCTGCAGCGTATAAACAATATAATTTTGGTAGGACCCTTATATGGGCACTAGGTCTAAATATGGACCGATGTTCACCAGGCTTCGTCCTTGGGCCAACATAGCTCTGTGTACAAAATTTCATCAAAATATCTTAATATTTGCGACCTGCAGCCTATAAACAATATAATTTTGGTAGGACTCTTATATGGGCACTAGGTCTAAACATGGACCGATTTTAACCAAAATCAATAGGCGTCGTCCTTGGGCCTACAAAAGTCGGTGTACCAAGTTTCATCAAAATATCTTAATAGTTGCGACCTGTAGAGTGCGCACAAGAATGCATGGACAGACAGACAGACGGACGGACAGACGGACATCGTTAAATCGAAATAAAAAAAAATTCTGAGCCGATCGGTATACTATAAGGTGGGTCTAGGACCAATATTTTTTGGTGTTACAAACATCAGCACAAACATAGTGGTGTAGGGTATAATGACCACATAGTGGTGTAGGGTATAAATATTTTAAGGGGATACATTAAGTTGCCCCTTGAATTACGATTTATCGAATTTTAATGGCAATGCCCTCAGTTTCACTTCATTTGGCCTCAAATGTACCAATTAATAAAATTTGAACGCTATTCGGTACGGGTTAAGATTTTCTTAAAAATTCCGAATTCGTGCACCAAATGGAACGTAAGTAACACGTGTTAACATTTAAGGGGTATACTCTAGTATACCCCTTAAAATAATTTTAGTATTATACTATCGGATAGATCTTTAAACTACCTTTTATTTGATACCTATTTTTGTGTAGTTTCTTCAGAAAAAAAAATAGAAATTGTCTTTTAAGGAACAGCCTAATATACATAGATGATATACGAGGGCAGGTCAATAAGTCCGTGAATTTTTGAATGAAACAGTTTTTTTGTAGCAAACCAAAATTTTTTATTTTTCAAAATAGTCTCCTTTTAGTTCAATACACTTAGTCCAACATTTCTCCAAATTTTTTAATCCTTCTTAAAAATAGGATTTCTTGGGGCACTCAAAATTAATATTTGTTTGAGTAATAATTTCATTGCTGGAGTTAAATCTCTTTCGGCTGAGCAATTTCTTTAGGCTTGGAAGTAGAAAATAGTCACTCTACAATTGCTCGTCAGTATTGCGGACTTCTGTGAAGTTATCACACGATTGCATTCATGGTCAGTCAATTGTGAGCAAACGCGGCACTCACCCTGAGCACAGGTTTCTAAAACCCATCTGATAATTTAAGACCGAAATCACGGAGCCTATGGGATGCCTATGGCAACAATCTTGGGAAGTTTTACTCTCCGATCGACCAACGTCCCAAATTTTTTCGACATTTTTGGGTCTATTGACCTCAATTCGCCTCAATTGGTTCAGTAAACTCAGTTAACTACTTTTTTACCATTGAAGTTTATGGGGACTCTACCATAGTTCTTATCAAGCTTTTCCTTGGTTTCAGTAACGGTTCTTTTTCGCAAAAAGTAATGTTTGATGAGCACTCGAAATAAACTTTTTTATGAATTTGAAAACCTGTTATGCTTTGAAAACCTGTTATGCTTTGAAAACGTGTTAAAAGAAGGATCATCTTTGGCGGACTTAGCCCTTCCCAGAATTAAAAAAAAAATTGTCTATAATTATTGTTCTATGATTTGTTTTTTATCACTTAATCCTGTGTTTTTGATTGGGAAACTGTCTACTAGTTTTCAAGGAGGACAATTTGTTGGAATCTAAGGGTCAGTTTTATAACCAGAACTAATATCGATTTTTGTCTTGAATATTCCTTAAATAAGAAATGTTGTATAAAAATTCTTACTTAAGAAACCGATTTAATAGTTTTTTAAAGGAATTATTAGTTAATATTACACTCATAAAAATAAATCGGTAATAATAGAATAGAAAATTAGTTAAAAATGATGCACCAGAAAAAACTGGTGCTAAATAGTAGTAAATTAAAAAAGCAAAAATAAAGCTGTAGAATTTTAGTTGTATTTAAGTTAACTTTTAGTTAATTGAAAATGACAAAATGTACTGTAAAATCTGTGGAAAATTTTGCTAAATATTAGTAGACTAAAAATAACAAAAACAGACTGTTATATCCATATTTTTTTGTTATTTTTAAGCTTAATTTAGTTGAATGCAAATAGCAGTCTATAAAGTTAAATTAACAGAAATATCTACTTAAAAAATTGCAAAACTGTAAATTTAACAGGTTTATTTTTGCTGTTCTTATTTTACTGGTATTTAGCAAAAAAATCTGCTAATTTAACAGTTTATTCTGTAGCATCATTTTTAACTAATTTTTAGTTACTTTTTCTGGAATTTTTACGGATTTATTTCTATGAGAGTACTATTTTGAGGAATCTTCAATATGTTGTAGAAACAAAAATTCTACGATGAACATGTCAGTTTTTGATCACCTCGGTAATTTAAGTGATCAAAATATGAGACAGTTTGATCTTAGATTTCTCCATCAAATATCGAAATTTCATACACTCATAGAAAAAAGTTTGTAGAAAAGTTAGTAAAACTGTTAGTACTTCAACTTAACAAACTTTTAACTAATTTTTAGTTAAAATTTAATTTTTAGTTAATTTTTTGCTACCTCCACATTACTAACTTACAAACTTTTTGCTATTTTTTTTTGCTGAATTTAGTTACTAATTTTTAACAATATATTTGCTAACTTTACAGTATTTTGCTAAATTTTAGTTACTAATTTTTAACAGAAGATTTGCTAATTTTACAAATTTTTTGTAAACTAAACCACCAATTTTGGAGCGCTTATAGACAGAATGTTAAATGACTCATAAAAATTACTGCACATTTTTAACTCGCCAAAAATAATGCAAAAAGTTTTTAAATAAAGCTAAATTGAAATGGTTGAAAATTTGTCCTACTCATAAAATATCTAAATTATGAAAATTTATGAGAAGAGTTTCTATTTATCGTAATACATTAATTTTCAAAGATCAAGGTTTATTTTGGACGAAGCGTTTTAATATGAAAATTGTGATTAAAAGTATCTCTGGGGAGCAAGTGGAGTTTACGGGGATGACACTAATTTTTTCCCCCAATATTGTACTTTTTAAGCTTACTTAAAGAATACGATATTTTTAATCGGCCACACCTTCTTTCCTGTGGGTGGAGCTTTAGAGGTAAAAATGGAAACACAAATAAATTCGGAAGTACATATCCGATCAGCAAACAATGAAAATCAAAAGAAGGGTCTCTGAAATACATTTTGTCATGGTTAACATATTATTGTCTATAAATATTACCACTTTCACAAAAAATCATTCTTGGGAAATTTTCATTGGCATTGAAATATAATTGGCATTACTTTATCTCAATGTCAATGCCAACAAATTTCATCACCATTCAATGCCAATGAACTTTTTTTCAACAATTATCTTAATTTTTGCATTCAAAATACAAAAATTGTTTTTTCGGATTTTCTATATTTTCATATATTTAGTTAGAATATTCTTCTACCTCAAGTCCAAATTCTAATATGGTGATGTCGTATTAGATTTTATTTGTTGTTTCAAAAAGGGTTGATCATTTTCATGATAGAGAATGCAATTGTTTCGTAGACATCACCCTACTCTTCAGTTGTCCGCAATAAGAAAATGATAACTTTCTTACTCAAACCGAGACATTACATAAGGTACAAAAAATCAACGGGACGAGAATTTTGTACTTTCGTATATGAACTGTCTGATGTGGTAAAACGAGCTATAAATCAACTCCTTTTTGAAAGCAACAATTACATAAATTACCATTTTCAAATGTACACATAATTGAAGAAAAATCATTGTAATATAAAACGAGTAAAAAGGTTAAAGTCGGGCATGCCGACTATACAATACCCTACACCAGTCTGGTGTATTGTTTGGATCCGAAATTCGAATGGGTTAAAATGGGGCTTATGTCAAAATTTTCTATAATGTGAGTCAGCGCACCAAATTTCATTAAAATATCTCAATATTTGCGACCTGCAGTTTGTAACCAAGCCAATTTTGGGGGGACCCTTATATGGGCACTAGTTCTAAACATGGACCGATGTTCACCAAAATCAATAGGCTTCGTCCTTCGGCCAACATAGGTCTATGTACCAAATTTCATTAAAATATCTTAATATTTGCGACCTGCAGCGTATAAACAGTATAATTTTGGTAGGACCCTTATATGGGCACTAGGTCTAAACATAGACCGATGTTCACCAAAATCAATAGGCTGCGTTATTGGGCCAATATAGGTCTGTGTACCAAATTTCATCAAAATATCTTAATATTTGCGGCCTGCAGCGTATAAACATTATAATTTTGGTAGGACCCTTATATGGGCACTAGGTCTAAACATGGACCGATGTTCACCAAAATCAATGGGCTGCGTTATTGGGCTAACATAGGTGTGTGTACCAAATTTCGTCAAAATATCTCATTATTTACGACCTGCAGCGTATAAACAATATAATTTTGGTAGGACCCTTATATGGGCACTAGGTCTAAACATGGACCGATGTTCACCAAAATCAAACTTGTTCGTCCTTGGGTGAACATAGGCCTGCGTACCAAATTTCATCAAAATATCTTAATAGTTGCGACCTGTAGAGTGCGCACAAGATTGCATGGACAGACAGACAGACGGACGGACGGACGGACATCGTTAAATCGAAATAAAAAAAAATTCTGAATCGATCGGTATACTATAAGGTGGGTCTACGACCAATATTTTTTGGTGTTACAAACATCAGCACAAACTTATAATACCCTGACCACATAGTGGTGTAGGGTATAAAAAATATAAGAAATACTCGAATTTTTAATTTTTTTCCTTAATTTATTCTTTTATTAAAACATGAAAACAAATACTTCTTTCATCAATTATAAATGGGCATTTAGGCATTGAACAATGCCAATTAAAAAAATTTCAATTAATTAACACATTCAATAAACTGGTCCCAAGTATGTTTTTAAATACACATTTATTTTGTATTTATTAATTTTCATTTCATTTGCTCCTTTTTAACCTTTTTCCAGTCCACTAGTAATCTGCAAAAGTTTTTTTGATTTCAGAAAATTTTAGCAAAAAGTTTGTAGATTTAACAGTGTTTTTTTGCAATTTTCGTTCTACTATTATTTAGCAATTTTTTTGCTGATTTCAGCAAGTTAAATTGTTATTTGCAATTAACAAAAATTTAGCTCAAATATTACTAAAATTCTGTAAATTTAATAGTTTTTTTTGCTGTTTTCATTTTATTAATATTTAGCAAACTGATTCTGCTAATATTAGCAGTTTTTTCTGAAGCATCATTTTTAACTAATTTTTAGTAACTTTTTCTGCTATTTTTACGGACTTATTTGTATGAGTGTAATATTCTGAGCGTAAAGCATTTCCTGCATGAGTTTTTCTTCAGAAAAAAGGATGCATTTTTTCAGAGTTTTTTATAAAAAACAATTGAAAATTTTATCAAAAGGGAGGGAGTTGATTTTAAAAGTCTTTTTTTGTATGAAAAAATTGCATGCATAATGTCGAATGTGTTTTTTAAGATTAAGGTTCTGAGAATGGGCAAATAAACACCCGAACATAAATGGGGCCCTTGCGCACCCCAGAAAAATTGTCTAGGTACGCCTATGCGGATCTTGCTCAAAATTTGGCAGTAGCCTATTAACAGATGGTACTTGACCGGAGCAGTGTTGCATTTCATGTAATTATGAGGGAAGTTCGAAAAGTCACGGACTTGTTGATCCGCCCTCGTATCTATAAGAATTATGGTGTAATAGATGATTAAATTTGGAAGGGATTTGAAAAACATTTGTGATCCAATAGAACTTCCCATTTATACAATACTATATTCAAAAGCATAGTAAAAAGAAAAGAACAGGTTACAGGGCACCTTGTGCAACATTAGGATAGGTTCCTAACCGGAGTAATCCGATTTTAATTTTTGCGTGAATAAATATAGCTGAATGTGGGTGAGGAAACGAAATTTTCATAATATGATTCTAGTGATCACGATCATGATTCTTAATGATCATATTTTGATCACTGGTTACGATTCTATCATTATTTTGGATTATACTGTGATCATTAGCATCATAGTATGATCAATATGTGTTTCGTGATGTCCTTAAACTATTGTAGTATGATGCATTTTTCTCTGTGTCTATGATTTGATAAGATAAATGATATAATAGCCTTATTCTGTTGTTGCCAAAAATACTCTTTTTGTTACACCTAATTATATATTTCATTATATTCATTGCACCGTTAATTGCAATTTCCTCCCCGGAATATTACACAAATCGTACTGTGGTTGAGGTTATCATATAGTTGGCATGCCCGTACTAAATTTCTTATTCTTATGTTTGTTAAGCAAAATTTTTGAAAAACTGAACAGTTTGGAAAATGCTTTTCGGCTTAATCTATAGCGAAGGAAACTCACATATAAATAACTAATGTTGGGTATACTGTATTAAAAAATATTTATATCATAATGAAGTGGACTCGGATGGCCTGGGGAAGTTGTAATAACATGAACACTTTGCAAAGGATTTTTAAATTTTATACCTTTCTGGAAAGATAATTACGTATGTTTGACAACTTTGCAAGCATTTGGTATATTAAGATGTATTTAGTAATATTTTTGAAAAAAACTTAAAAACTTATTTTTTGACTTATAAAATTTTTAGTCGGTTTCTGTATCGACTTTTTTCTATCCAATCGCCACCACTGCTTACTTTAATTTTTTTTGGAGTCCTCTAATGTCCAAGCGAAATTCGACAGCGATATTAAAAATAAATGATTAATGAATATTGAATATTAAATAACGCTTTATCGCATCTTATCTCAACGAGAGCATGCCAGACTCGCATGAATTATGTGCTATGGCCTTTGTTGACATTTAGTATTAGAATTTACTTAAAATAATTGTGTTAAATAAATAAAAATTTTGGTAAATAAATGGAGTAAGCCTTGAGTAACTACATAGAGTATACTATTGATGGTTTTTTGTTTTTATTTTTTTTTTTATTGATTTTTGAAATAATCATATCCTCGAATTACTCATTGAACCATTTTTCTTGAATATTATATTACACATACGATATTTAGTTATTAATAAATATGAGTACATTTCTGTTTGCATGTTTCATTTATAAATTTGTGTATGTTTTTTTTGTTGAATTTTTTCATTTAAATTTAAAGCACTTTTTTTTTTTGTAACACTTATCGAGTATTTTATTAAATAATGTATTGCAAAATCTGATATAAAAATAAGTAACAAACTTAGTTTATAATTAATCTATAAATTTATCAAAAAATACTTGTATTTTGTCTGTCTCTCTTTCTTTTCTTTTCATTTCAATATAAAAATTTCACCACTATAAACAAAAAAACTGCAACTGGCCTGGACGATGATGACCAAATGCCTCTGCGCAACATAATAATTTTTATTTGGTTTTTTACTTGTTTTCCTTTATTTTTTATTTTTTTTTATTTGCAGGCGGGTGAGTCAAACAATGGCTTATTAAAAAAGACCATCTCAAAATTGAGCACAGAGTATCGTTTGCAATTCGTTTGGCCCAATGTTCGTAGAATAAGAGATCAAACTGGGCCAAACTTTCATAGAACATCCGCCAAAGAACAACAACAACAGCCGAAAAAATCAATATCATTAGGAGCAATTAGGGGTCAACAGCACCATCCTATCAATGATCGTACGATTATGGCTCCGATGCCAACAGTTCATAAAAAACGTACAACAAATCAAAAAGAAGGTGCGACAAAATATTTCATTTAGTTTTGTCGCTTTTAAGATTTTTAACATTTTAATACATTAAACAAAAGATATATGAAATTATTTTTTTCTATTAAACAAAACGTAAAACTAACTATTTTATTATTAATAATTAACGTAATTTAATACTAAAAATAGCAGTAATTTTCGAAAATTCTTTATCAAAACGTTATGCGGCTGTTATTAAATAAGGATTTTACTTTAAACTAAATTCTAAAATCTGATATTAAAAATTTATGTAGTCACACATAACTATTTTAGTAACAATTTTGCCTCATAAATAGTTTTTTAAATTAGTCGCTTTTAGTATCATAGTCGTTAAACGCGTTTATCTAACGGCTTACCCAGTATAGATCTAATCTAATATTAGCAACAAGTTTTTTATGTACCTTCATCATGGTGTCGTTAAAATTGTTTTAAATAATTAACATGCTATTAAAATTGTAGTGTTGAACAGCAATATTAATTAAACACAGTGAGTCAAATGGAAATTATTTTGATGTAAAAAATATCTGCAAGCTATTGCTTGGCCAGGAAAATGATTTTTTTATTGAAGATTTACATTCGGCAGCAAGAAGTCAATAGAAAAAAAACTAGTAGCGTTCAGCTATCGTCAAGAAGTACCCGGAAAAAAAAATAAACATGATTTTAGAAGCACTGCAGAAATAGAAGCGAATTTTCAAGCGCTAGGGTTTTTCTTTCTCCTTCAAAAAGTGCGCTAAAAGAAGGCAGAGTGTGTGACTTATTTTAAAATTTATTGATTCTTAGTTGGACATGGCGAATAGGAACGCTCCCTAAACGAAAACCTAGTATATGACATAATTTTTGTTTGTTCCACAACATCATACACTCTGTCTCCTTTCAGTGCATTTTTGGAAGGATTAAAAAATTCGCGATTTTTCGCGTTTTATCAGCAGATTGATTTTAAATTACAGTTTACAACAATTTACTGAAATTTAGTAGCTACAACTAATTATTTACACTAATTTCATTGTACTAAAATTATTGATATTTAGTAAGTTTTTTTAACTGATTTTAACAAATCGATTTTGAATTGCAGTTTACAACAATTTTGCTAAAATTTAGTAGCAACTACTAATTTTTTCTACTAATTTTGTTGCAGCAGACACGTGTTGCTAAAATTAACAAAAAATACCGCTGGGATCAAAGCAGTTAAATTTCATGTAATAACAGCAAAATTTTCAGTGGTCATTACAGACTTTTTTAATTGAGTGTAGTTGTAACATATAACCATTATGTTGAAAAGTACACAGACAAAATTATTAGCCTTCAATATATTTTTTTATTCAATATCATATATATATTTTTTTCTTTCAATTAATGTTTTAATTGATATTATCACTACTTTAATAGAAAATTTTGTTCCAATTAATAGTACAGAATTCATAGTGATTAATAGCTTCATTTGAGTGATATGTGCAAAATTAATTAAAATTTTAACTAATATAATCAATGTCCTAATTACAACTCGATTTTAGTTTTTTCTGTTTATGCAAATTTGGTTAAGATTTGCGATTTAGGTGGTATTTCTAGATGATATTTTTCGACATACGAAGGAAAATAATATAAAAAATTACATCCCGAGTAAAAAAGTTTTGATATAATCATATATTATTTTATGTAATTGCATATAGTAACTTATAGTTACATATGGCCACATATGCTTTTAAATTCAAGCAGATATACTTTTATATAGTCATATGTTAGATATTTTTTCCTTAAAGGTTTTAATATGGAGACATATGTGATTTTATATTATTACATATTGGCCTACATATATATGTATGTGCTATATATAAGTACATAAAGTAACATATAAAAGACATAATTACATGTACGTTTATATATAATTTAGTATGACACTATACATAATAATATAAAACTATGTGGAGCCATATAAGAAATCTTTTATAATTTGTGTTAGTTATGATTATATATTGGCGAATATGAACCCATATATAACTTAGACATACATATATCATCCCACATAGGCAATTTTTTCAAAGTGATTTTATATAAAAATATATAAGGTCCATATAAAACCGTATTGTATTATATTTGGTTCCATGTTATCAATGATTTTGAACTAGTTTTAGATTTAGTAATTACTAGGGATTGGCGCGTGACACGAAATGTTCGTGAGTCACGTTATTCACACGTGATCGTGAGTAATAATTACTATACTTAAGTGATTCGTGCGTGAGCGTGAGTAAGAATAACCCGTGATTGATTCGTGTGTGAGTTTATTTTTTGCATCATATGTTTTTAGTAATTTTTACTGTTTTGCGTGAGAATTTTCTGATTGTAAGTTTAATAAGTAAGTTAATATAATCATGTGTGCTGAGTAAAAAACGAAATGCTCGTGCGTGAGTAATTTGTTTTTTTTTTGAGCATGAGTCAAAAATGGCTTACGCACCGCACCCATAACATTAACAACACTGCAGCTTTAATACGAAATTCTCTATACTATAGCGTACACTTGACTGATTTCTTATATCTTGGTTGTATATCAGTGTTGTTAACTTTATTTTAAAATTACTAAATTAAAAGAAATTTTTTTTCATGTTTATTACACTGTCATGATAAATCTTAATAAAAGTAATGGAAGATTTATCAAAATTATAAGATCTCCAGCAGGCCTGGGGTTAATCATTACATTTTGTAATTAATTACACATGCAAATACACAATTACATGTAATTGTAATTAAAAAAAAAAACTCATCTATAATTACATATTCGGCCTTATTACGAGTGTCGTAGTCATAGTCGAAACTAAGTCGAATTTGCTGAAAATTCACTAAAAACGCAACTTTTGAACAATTTTTCAATTGGATTTACCATATATAGCACTCAGATTTAAAAAAATCCAGCATCCGAGTTTCATTTCTTTATAATTTCCATTATAAACAAAATCATTTTATATGGAGTCGAAAATTTCGACTACAAATTCGACACTCGTAATCAGGCCGATTATTTGTAATTGCAATTCAAAAAAGAACAATTACAATTACAAGTAATTGAAAATTTTTTTTTATTTAAAAAAATTATTTTTGTATGGATATTGTTAGATATGGTCCTATATAATATGATAAAAAGTATAAGGTTAATATTTAGATATAATTGTATCAAACTATGTCCACTTTTATAACATTTTATATAATTTTATACAAAAAGATATAATTTGATGTAATTGGATGAGGACAAAATTCGGATACAATTGTATCGAATTGCATAAAATTGTATCAAATTATACCAAATTGTATACAATTGTATACAATTCGATACAATATAATACAATAAGACGTTCTCATTTTTCGGATATAATTATATCTAATTACATAAAAGATTATATATAATTAAATATAACTTCATATGGCTCCATATCAATTTTTTTTACTTGGGATGCAATGCAAAAACAAAATACATGTAGTTACTCATTCGACGAACGATGATCGTCTTGTATAAACACCCCGTTAATTTTCCTTTTCTTGAAAAAAAGAAAACACAACATAAAAAGTTGGAAAAAAATCAATGATTTTTTTTTTTAATTTTTTAACTTTTTTATTTTATAAGGGTGAGTTTTTTTTTACAAAAAAATTTATAGATAATACCGCATGACAAAATCTTAACTTTTAAAAATTAATAGAGCTCTGACCATCAATTCTATATATTTCGGACATGCTGATTACAATGGCGTACTTTATCTTTCTATCAATGGTACAGATTTTTCGCTAAATGTCTCTAAAGCTTGGCGATTTTCCATTTAGTTTTTTATATACAAAAATTTTGAAATGCAATCAAAATAAATTTTTTGTGGTGAAATCCCAGCAGAAATTCGGAAGCGGCAAAAATTAATAGTGCTTCTTTTCTGCTTCGTCTACTGCTTCTGAGGATTTATAGCTTGCAGTAGTGTGTTAAAAAAAGGAAATAGAGTTTTGTTTACCACACTTTATCGCTCTAACAAAGCACGAAAGAATGAGTGCGTTTACCAGACGCTCAACTGTTGCTAATCTGCTACTCAACAATCCGGTGAACGATTTGATTAGCTACCGCTAAGTCAACATGTTGTGGTAGCGCTACCTTGTTTTGGTAGCGTAAAACTTTTACGCTACTTGTGAGCAGTTAATGATACATCAGCTGTTGTTTGTTTTTTTGTATATTTTTTTTAAAGAATAATAAACAGATACAAATATAATTATAAAGGAATAAAAAATATCGAAAAAATCAACGAAATATCTAAAAATATTTTTATTTTAAAACAAAAACAAAAGTAGCATCTTTCCCCAGATTAAGGTAATCATAAAGCGCTACATATCAAATGTAGCGGTAGCGGGTTACTCTGGTAAACCTGCCCAATGATAACCGAATTTACTTGCTAAAAGCTGTGATTTCATGCCATTATTTGGAGCTATGATAGAAGAGCATATCGGATATCGAAACAAGTGCTTTCACGCGAGCTATCTCGAACAAAAATAATGCCTTATATCACCAATAATGCAAGCGCTACACTATTTTCTTTCCCTGACGAACCTGCTTCCAAGCAAGCAGTATTTTTTGCTGGGATATAGGCACAGGACCTGTATTCACATTTAGGCTTAAAATTTGATGCATAAAACTTGACATTAAAACCACTGTTCGCGTTTAATATGGATTTTAACGGTTTTTTAAGGTTTTAGCCAATTGAATCGCTAAAAGCAAAATCGGCCTTAATAAATGCTATGGCGTAGTAAAGAAGCAACTAAAAGGAAAATATTTCAACAAAAAAAATGTATTCATCTTTAGTGGAATATTGTTTATCATCTACAAATTATTGCATAAATGCCGATCACTAAACGAAATCCAGAGGTCATATCAACTACAACACCAACCACAAAAAGACAAGAAGACTGAAGCACGAAAAACAAAAACCATTTGTGCTTACAACCGAAGTTGTTGCTTATCGATTAGTCTGAACTGAATTTTCCAGATGTGACTACCGAATTTTAGTTCAGAAAAACGTAGTTCTGTTGTCACGGCCTAGTTATTGTTATTCGAACTATTTAAATTACCGTTGCCACAATCAAAAAATTTGGATTCCCCAACCCAACTATACCATTGGCAACAAATTCTGTTGTCACTACAAATCTGTTTTCTCTGTGTGATGAACAGAGAAGAAAAAATTGATTTTTTTGCTTTTTTCGTTTTTTTACTGATTTTTGATTCTTTTTCCTTTTTTTGTCGATTTTCCAATTTTTAGCTTAAAAAAGCTTTTTTTAAGATTTTTGAGCTTTAATTTTGCCCAAAAATGATTTTTTTGCTCACAAGAAATAATTTTTTCTTAACTTTGAACTTTGTTTTTAAAAGAGCTCTTGTTTTTCCAAGTTTTTTTGCTTCTGCTTTGGTTTTGATTTTTTACAATATTTTTTTAGCTTTGAACACTTCGGATTTTGCTTATTTGCGACTTCTCTGGTGAGACCACAGTTACTTGACTACCAAAACAGAATTATGGTTGCTTCAAAAAAATGCACTCAGAAAACAGATTCGATGCTGACAACGCCATTTGTTGCCAATCGAATGGTTCAGTTAAATCAAAGGAATTTTTCGGTTGTGGCTACCGAATTATTCTTGATACAACTGAAATTCCGTTGTCACAGCCAAATTAGTCCTTTTCCTAATTGGTTTTCTGTTGCCACAACTGAAAAATTCCGCTACCACAACCGAACCATGCGATTGGCTACAAATGCGGTTATAAGTTCTCTCACATATCGTCACCTAAAATGCAAAAGGGCGTAACAACAAAAAAATTTAAGCCGATTTTCTGATTGATTATGATGCACTACACTAAATTACATTTCCCTACAAAATTTTAAACTTATATGTCAAAATAAGTCTCGTCTCGTGTTTTGAACAAGAGAAGAAAAAATAGGATATCTTTAATTCTACAACGTTTTTTTTTTTGGTTCTAGTGTAAAAGAATTTGGTGGTACAAATTGCACCATATGATTAGCAGAAGTTTGGTTGTCAGAACGAATCTGTTTTTTTTTTTAACAAAAGTGCTTATAGCTTACTATGTTATCTATTGTTAGTAATGGTATTATTAAATATTGGTAGCTGTTGGTTGATAAACTAAAAAAAATTGTATATACAAATTAGTTTGACCATCCACCATAATATAGGATGCAACAATGTCTATAGTTCTTCACAAATTAAATTTTCCTTGCTGTTCCTAATATACCAATAAAAAAATAATATAAATAAATAATAATATAAGAATTTAGCTCAATCGTATCCGAAATAATTTTACGAAATTTCTAGATCTACTTAATGGTATTTCAAGTTTCGGCCCTTGCTTTATCCAATGTATATGGTTTTAATTTGTTTAAATTCTTTTGCATACCTGAATGCTAAAGGACAACAATATAACAATTACAATACAAATTTTCAATAACCAGGAATTCCATTAAAACCCCTAACTAATGTAATCTTCAATAAGTTTTGCAAAACTAGTAAAAAAATTTCCATTTATTTCCATTTGTGTCACTGTTTACATTTAGGAAAATTTCTAACTCTAAGTTGTTCTCTTCATGATAATTATATATTTTTTTATGTATATTATATTTTTCTTCCTAACACCACCAAAATTTTCCTTTTAAAATTTGATAAAATCTTCAGTTAGTAACTATTTCCAACACTTTATTTACTTTTTAAACATTGATTTAATTTTTCATATACATGTATAGAACGAAATTATGCAAAAAAAAAAATCTTCATTAGGAAATATTCTTTAAAGAAATTGTTTAAATTCATATTAAAAGCTTTTTAGCATAAGTTATTGATTTTTTTAGGTGAAGGCAAGTAAGTGTTGTTGTTCTTAAACTATAGATTTCTTTATTATAATGGGTTCCTTTAGTATTGTTTCTAAAAAATTTTCTTTTAGAGAGTGTTATTTTGATAGCGGGAGCATGTATGTTTTTTCTTTTGTTAAACAGAAGATGTTTTAAGTTTTTTTTTAAGATTAGTTTGTACATAAAATAAATCATATCATATGCAAATTCATAATTCATTAAATTGTGAACAGAATCATGGTAAAGGGAAAGAAGCACTATAACTGTTTATTAAATAGCAATATTTGTAAACCTAATTTTATTTAATAGGTTTACATGTTTAA